>CM028136.1:74075000-76475000 GCA_016271365.2 Neoceratodus forsteri
CAGTCCTCCCCAAAACTGTGAGCAATGGTCTAAACAAGGTCTTACACATGTATTGTACACGGGTAGCCTAAGATCGCTAGCTCTACTAATGAAACGTTAATTAACTGCATTCAGGATATAATTAGATTTCCTAAACACCTGGGGCAAAGAAACCCAGGACGGCATACAAAATGGATGGGTGGGTGGTACTAATGACCACCAAGCAGGAAGGGGACCTGTGGGTAATCATATCTGATGACCTAAAGGTGGCCAGGCAGTGCGACAAGGCAGTTGGGAGGGCTAGTGGGATATTGGGGTGCATAGGGAGTGTTGAGGTGCATAGGGAGGGGAATCACCAGCAGAGAGAGAGAGGGTGGTGGTGTTGCCTCTGTATAGATCACTGGTAAGACCCACCTAGAGTACTGTGTCCAGTTCTGGAGACCACATCTCTGGAAGGACATAGATAAGGTGGAGGCAATCCAGAGGAGGGCAACTAAAATTGTGCAGGGTCTGCATCAAAAGCCCTGTGAGGAGAGACTAAAGAACCTCAATATGTGCACCCTGGAAGAGAGAAGGGAGAGGAGGGATATGACAGAGACCATTAACTACCTCACAGGGGTAAATAAGGGAGGGCAGTATTTCTCAGAAAAAAGTTGCTGAAGAACAAGGGGAAATGCTATGAAGCTGGGGGGGGAGTAGATTCACGAGAGATGTGAGGAAGTACTTTTTTTTTAAACTCAAGTTTATTCAAGCCAAACATAATTACAGTGGACAAAGTAAACTACCATATGTACTCACGGATAAGCTGATCTGTGTATAAGCTGACCCCCCCAAATACCTTACACTTTAAGTAGAAAGCACACTGACCCGCGTATAAGCCGACAATTAATTTATTACAAAGTTTGGCACAACAGACAGAAAAAAGGGCATTAGTGCTTCAGTGTTTCAGCACTTCACAATAAAGGTTTTGAAGTAAGCAATACAATACCACATGACTGTGTCACTCATTGCCCGCATCTGATCCAACCTTGAGCAGGTAACAATGTGAATGCTTTGGTGGCATTGAAGAACCCAGTTAGGGTATTTAGACTGCTTGGTCTCCAACTGAAAGCAGGTCAGTCCCCTCTTTCTGCCTTTGCTAGTCCTGCCTGACAGCAGCCGAGTTATTGGAGGTCTCACATATTCAACAGCATGCAGCTGTGCCATAATAGCTTGATTTATTTATTAGATTACTTGGTCTCCAACTGAAAGCAGGTCGGTCCTCTCTTTCTGCCTTTGCCATTCCCGCATTCGCTTTCATTTATTGAGAAGTGCCTGGCCACAGCAGAGTTACTGGAGGTCTCACATATTCAACAGCATGCAGCTGTGCCATAATAGGTCCGTTTTCTCTCATTTTAGCATTCATATTGTTACTGTGTTGTTTTATTCAGCATAGGTTACCAGAAATAGGGGATGTGACTTGTAACAGCAATGGACGAGGTGCCTGACAAAGCATTTGATTTATTAGCGAGCACAGAGTGACCCGTGTATAAGCCAAGACCCATGACTTGACAGTCGTAATTTGGTCTAAGATTCTCGGCTTATATGCTAGTATATACAGTATGCTGCAATCTCATTACATCCATTACAGATAGGTGAATTATGAAAGTGCAATGTAAAAATACCATAAAGTATAATGTTACGGAGCGATGAGAATAGTCCTGCAAAGTTTCAAACAAAGACTCCACTGTATCTCTAAATGCAACAATAAGTTTAAAGTATGTTAACAGGATAATTTCAACACTTTTTCCTTCAGATTGGACTCTCAAACCTGGCCAAACAGATCAATTCAAACAACATTACATATTTTAATAAGTTAACATCAACCTTAGCACTGCTCAGGGCCCCTCAATAAAAAGTTAATTGTTAATTGTCTATCAGATCTTAGAAATTGTAAATGACAGGAGAAGAAGGGTACGGATAGAATACAAACTATGATGAAATGTAAGCTACATGGCATTACAAAAAGGAGAATTATAAAGGACAAACCAGGCGGCTGTTGGGGTGTTCAGCCAAGTAAGGCTGACACAGCAGGACAGGGGGAGGAGAGGAGAGAAGTCTTGACCTCTTTGGTTGCAACAGCAAAGGATACTTTGGGTTGGATTTAGTTTACTGGGAACCAGCTGCATCCCAACTGGCCTCCCATTCTATCCATGGGTTCCAGACCATTCTGAAGGTTTCTTCCCGTAGGTGCAATCTAGCAGTTATTGTTTCTAAATCAAAGATACCGTTGACCCTATTCACCCATTCCCATAGAACTGGAGGTTCTTTTTTCAGCCAGTGCACAATAATACATTTCAGAGTGGCTGCAGAAAGGGTAAGGGCCAATTTTCTCTTGAACGGTGGGAGGTTCACCAAGACGGGGAAACCTAAAACCCAATCCATGAAGCTATTGGGTATATTTAAAGATAAAACCTGCTGGACTGCAATCTGCACCTCTGACCAGAAGTGGGCAAGTTTCGGGCATCCCCACAAAATGTGCCAGTGTGGCCCAACAGATCCATATGCCTTCCAAAAGTCTGCAGTATTAGTTGTGTTGTAATGCTTGGTCACTGTTGGGGTCAGGAAAAAGCACACCACAATCTGCCAATAAAATTCTCTCCACGTAGGGGAGGAGGTTACCCACCACCCCATCTTTAGCCTACAAAGCCAGTCACCCCAGGAAATTTGGCTCAAAATGTCCTTCTCCCAGGTCACTTTTATCTTTTCTAATGGTCTGGCCTCTATGGGTTTCAGGAGACAATAAAGATGAGATATACATCTTATTTTCACATGTGGGGTGGACACCTTTTGAAGAAATTCCTCCCAGGGATTATGTGAGCGAGTTAGGAGTGCTTACTGATCAGCTTCTCTAATAAAATGCCACACTTGAAGGTACCTATGAAAGTCAACCCCCAGCAAACTATATTTAGCCTTGATTTGCTGAAAGGACATAGAGGTACCCCATTCCAGGAATTGTGCAAAATGAGTCAGGCCCTTAAGTTTCCACCTGGCATATCCCGGATCTAATCTGGCTGAGAGAAAGAAAGAGTGGTGTTATATGAGGGACAATGGTCTCAGAGTCACTGCAAAGGTCAGGCAGCACCTAACCCACCACAGCATCCTCAAGGTATGCTGAGTCCAGGGATTATGGGTTAGAGGGGAAATAGTATCCTCAATTCATAATTAAGCTTGTAGTCTGACAATGTGCCAAAGCACTCAAAAAATGTCAATAGGTGAGGGACCGAGGTTTCAGGGGAGCCCAGAAAAAAGATTGAGTTATCAGCATACAGGGCAACTTTTTGTTCTCTGCCATCCACCATAACTCCCACTATAAGTGTATTCTGGGGGACCGCCACAGCAAGGGGCTCCAGACAGATTGCAAATAGCAGTGGGGACAGGGAGCATCCCTGGCGAGTACCTCTGTGTAAGGGGAATCTATCAGAACTGATGCCATTAATTTTAACCTGAGCATGAGGGAGGGTATATAAGTTTGAAAAGATTTTTAAAATTTAGGGCCAAATTTCATCTTCTCCATGTTTTTTTGTAAAAATTGCCAATGAACCCTATCAAAAGCTTTTTCAGCATCCATGGAGATAGCTATCTGGAAGTCCCCCCATTCCCTCTACGAGGAGACTATATTTAACAATGTCCTAATGTTATCGTAGAAATACCTTCCTGCAACAAAACCCATCTGGTCTGGATGAACCACCTTCCATACCATCCGCTGGAGATGGTCTGCCAGGATCCCTGTAAAAATGTTCATATCTACATTTAATGAGGAGATTGGATGATAGGAGCTACAGCAATCTGGGTTCTTGCCCTCCTTCGGCAGAACAGCAATCTAGGCAGGAGGAAGTACTTCTTCATGGAAAGAGCAGCACATTCCTTGAGGAGCCATCCAGCGGAGGTGATGGGGATGAAGACAGTGGTGGGATTGGGAATGCATGGAATAGGCAAAAGGGAAGTTCAGTGGAAAGGAAGGTGGCAGGGAGGGAGAAAGAGCTGGAGATCAAGTAGTGTCTGTGATGATGCTGTAGGTAGGGACAAATGAGCAGACTGGGTAGGCCAAGCAGTCCTTATCTGCTGACAAGTTCTGTTTCTATGTTTCTAGTAATGCTGTAATGAGGGGCTGAGGAGGAGGCACCTGCGTGTTCACCTGTAGCGCTTTCCAACGAGGGCCACAGCACTTGCAGAATGCGAAGTACAAGATTTCTTATAGAAAGAGATTTTTTTTACTAGTTAAAAGGGGTGCAAATCTTGTCTGACATCATATTGCTAAACTGCATTCATAGAACATCAGTGAGGCCTGAATAGTCAGAAATATGATGACGGGGTCATGTGATGAAAGTGAAGTAATAAGCTGTGTGTAGATCGGCACCTCGAGGCAACCCTCAATTGTTTACTTTTATAGCGCCTAAATCATGTCTTTAACTTCAAAATACAACACTGCCAGGAAGAGCATTTATCAGGAATTCATGTGATACCAGACATGCAGGAAGATATGGAGTGTTGGACAGACTCCCGTCACACCGAATACAAATGATACCAGATCCCAGGCCATCTAATGACACAAACTTAGTGATTCTCCGATCTCTCCACCTAGCAAACCCTATGACTCAGACACCATGGACAAGTTTCTATGAGAGCTGGGCAGCATAAAAAAAACCCTGTTGGATCTTTTGAGTGACTTTAAGACCATAAAACCACTCTTGCAGAACTCACCCACAGAGTGTCTGAGGCAGAGGTGCACATAGTGTCCCGGAAGACCACACAAAATGTACCGAGCCCAAGGTAGTGGCTATGAGATGGACACTCTAGTGCCTAGAAAAGAGGCTCAAGGACCTGGACAGCTGCAGCTGCCAGAACAACCTGGTGGTTGTCGGCCCTCCAGAGACATCAGAGGGTCCTGGCACCATTAAGTTTAAATTGAACAGCTCTGTAAAAAAGTGGCAGGACCATCCCTGGGCAACAGTACATAACTGATAGGGTGCACACACAGAGCACTGCGGCCCGTGCCTAACCCTGGGTAAAAGCCACACCCGATAATATTTTACTGCCTTAATTTTCTCAATAAAACCCACATACAGGAATGCATTTGGGAAACAAAAGAAATATGGTGGAAGGGCAGCAGACTCTTTGTATATAAAAATTTAAGCCTGTAAGTCAGAATGAAGCAGGCAGAGAATTATAATATTAAGACAAAATGTTCTGGGGGCAGGAATAGGATTTACGCTGCTCCAGTCTGCCAGACTGGTAATTTTTACCACCAAAGGCCAAAAGCAATTTACATCAGCAGCGGAGGCAAAGAAAGACTCCTAAATTCTTCCCAGTCTTGTTTTCCACCCAAAATGCCCCAGCCCACTCAAAGGTGATAGACACGCCGGTTCTGTCAGCCACAAAAAGGTTCAAGCTGAGTAATGATTCCTGACAACAAAAACATGCTGCTTACGACCACAGGGATTTTGCTTTTTGGAAAACCAGTCTCTGATCTTCCACACAAGTCACCTCCCAGACTCAGACTCTATCTAGCTATTGTAAAATGGTCTTGCCATGTGTAACCCCCCCCTACAAATGGGGGTTCCTGAAAGTCTTCCTTGGGTGTGCCTAAATGCCCTCTGCCAGGATGGTGTCCTGTGTCCTAACCATTTAAAAGCTATTGCATGTGAGTGCCTTTATAGCCTCTGTGTTCTGTCTCTTTAAAAGCTGCCTATATCACAGTATATAATTAACCTGGGTGGGGGCTGAGTGTTTCTAAGCTGAAGTCCTGCCTGGGCTGCCAGATAATTGCTCCATTCTGCCATCGCTAATTGCGCAGAGGGAGCTCTGTTAGGAGCTGTACTTATTTGCTGATTAGCTACTCTAATAATAATATCATAGTTTGTCTAACCTGCCCTCTTTGCAGCATGGACAGTTCTATAAATCACCACCATCTTAGTTCTGGACTGCTTATTTGAACCAATCAGTGTGACATAGACAGCCAGCTCTGAGTGCTGTATCATTTTTTATTTCTTAAAAATACAAGAAATGTGGTATTGAATTTGTCTGTGGGAAATGCCAGTGTACTTGGAGTGACCTCCTTCACTCACACACACATCCCCCCCCCAGATCTCAGTATGTGAGATGACCACACACACAGGAACTTAGATAAAAAAAATCTAACACCTGCAAGCCCAAGATAATTGCAGGGCTAAAAGGTACCTAAAATCAGGGACATCCTGTTTAGCTAGTTCTATTATCAGTAGCTGAGTTGGCAGGAAAGAACATATCCATTTTACATTGTTTACAGGAAAGGAAAGCAGGGCATGACACTTCTATGTGAAATTAAAAAGGCTTTGATATCGGTGAAGATCAGGAAGACCCTTTTTCATCAAAGAGGTGTCATTTGAGAATTGATGTTATGCTGAGAAAAACAGGATCTTACTGCCTCATAAGGATCCTGTTTCCTGTAGAGATATATTTTTAGCAAAAATATCCTGATAGGGAGGAAGTACAGTGACCTCATCCAGGGGGCTGGAGAAAGCAGCTTTTAAAACTATGATTCTGGTTTCATAGAGTGAGTTCTTTACCTGATTTTGAAACAGCAACATCAAGCCTTTAGAAGATAAGTATTTTGTGAATAAGAAATATAGCTGCACTTTTTTCACCTTTTTGTTTAATGACCCGTATGTTTTTTGTGATAAGAGTTCTGTATATTACTGTTACTATTTTACCTTTTGTTTAGTAAAGATATATTTTAAAAACAGAAACTGCCTGGTGTGCCTTGAAACATTTCTTTGGTTTTAAGTGAAATTAGATGGTTTTAAAGCTGACATGGTGCAAGAGTTTATGGGTGTACCAAACTGGGAAACAGTTTAAGAGTTTCTCTGGGTCTTGTATAGAGTTCAAAAAGGGTTCATTTTGTAATACCTGGTTAGGTGCCCGTAGGCAAAGATATCTGGCCCCCGAAGACAGAATTATCTGAGCCTGACAATTGGGTATGCTAACAAGAGGTTAACAAGTTTGAATCCCTCCAGAACTTGGGACTAAGGTGACTTGAATCCACAAAACAGACAAGAGGGCTACCTCATTCTGTTCACTGTTCACAAGACTACACTCAGAGGTTGGCACTTTGGGAGTAGAGGGTTGACCTGCTGAGTGAATCTGTGACAATCAGTATCTTAGGGGGCCCTAAAATGGAGCCTGCCCCAAGTGGTTTTGTGGGAGTGAATTTCTGTAGAAATTGTAGTTTTTACACTTTGGCACCTAAATGGACCTGGAGGGGGAGCCCTTGCTTTGACAGACAGATGAATCAACAAATCAAACCTTTTAGATCTCTGGGAAAGTCCCAAGCTACCTGCAGCAGAGAGTCAGTCTGAGATTGGAGTTGAGAGAGTGAAGAGCTCGAGATATTCGTGCAACTGTTCCTGCGTAGTCGCATGGGAAATTGATGGAATGTCTGAGTCTGGCCTGTCTGCCTGCTGTCCCTCGAAAGGGATCTTTAGAGAGTGCTTAAATAACTGGACTGTATCCAGACCAATTGTGACAAAAGCCACCAAATTGTGACTGCACCATTGCCTGAAGTAGACCAAAGATTTGCTGTACGCGATTGGCCTGTGAGGATGTCTGAAATCACCACAGAGATCACGGTTTTGCTCAGGAATGCTGAAATTGCAAGCGGACTGTCATCCGATCTGTGGTATTATATTTTGCTTTACTATAAATGTGCTGTTTGCTGTCAGTCGGTCACAGTTTGGTTCCTCACTATTTAAGTGTGTCACGCTTGTTGGAAGCTGCATCCAGTGTTTACTGGACTGAATCCAAACTGTTCACCCAGGCTGGGCTCTGCCACCTTGGCCCAGCCAGCTACTCCAGGTGCAGAGATCAGCATCAACAAGAGACTCGCCTGGGGATCAGCCCCCTGCTCAACCATCTCGAACAGGAATGACACCTCTGTGATTCCTGTGGGCACTGCTTCTCAGACCAGCTTGTCAACCTGCAGTCTCCATCTCGTCCCTCCTGTGTCTCGTATTTGGTAACGTGAATAAACCCCAGGGTAGCTCCCTGCAACATCAGCTAAATCAGAAGTGTTGTCATCTGATTCTTTTATTGTTTCCTTGTCACGAAATGAGCCTCCAGGCTCAGGATTACAAACTGTGTGTGGTTGTGCATGTTTCTTCTTTCCATCACAGCGCCCCGACCAGCTGCAATGCCAGCCTACCCTGGGCAACGAATTAGGCTAGCCCACCTTTGTTCCAACTGGGTACCCAGAGCATGTGACTACGAAGGGACTCTAAAGTGCATGTATGATTGCCTGATTGAATCAGTTACAGAACTAATCAGCCAAATTACGCCCCTTCCTTGTTCATTCCCCTTCAATAAATCAGATCTAATTATTTTTGCATTTATCCTGACTGTGGTTCCATTTTGTACCAGAAGCACTGTACTGTTGTTACCCGCTGTGTCAAACCTTATTTTACAGGGGGTCTCTAGGATTGGACTGGTGGAACCAGCCCTGGTGGTAAGTGCAAACTGAGTGGGGAATTGTATGCTGATTAGGGGTTATTGTAACTGTGTCTGTTGTGCATTGCTTAGGCCACTTGAGGGGAAAGAGGGGGGTTACAGTGTCCTGAAGGGCTGTACCCAGGTCAGCTATGCTACCACCAACCCTGTCCTCTGGGTGGAGGCACCCGTTTTCAGTACCCAGGCCCCTTAGCCTGCAACTAGTCACGCAGGCAGGGGTAGTAGCCCTTGGAATAGCGCCACCTAGGGGTTACATCTTGGAGGTACCACTGGGATTAGTGCCTTCTAGTGGTCAGAAGTGGGTACTACAACCCCACGCTTAAAAATTGTAACAAAATGGAGGTGCTCGCTGCGCCTAAACCTAAGATTGACCCCCATAAGCTGTTAGTGCATTGTATGATGGGGTGGAGTGAGGCTGAGGGGGTAGATCCCCAACAGGACCTTCTGTTAATGGATGTCCCATTAGGGATCACTAATGTAGTTATTGCAGAGACTGTTGAGCAAGTTAAGTGTTTGGGGAAGGTTGAGGTGAAAGGAAGGGATTCAGACCTATTTGATCAAACTATAGTGGTACTCCTCTCCTGCAGCATCCCCATTGACCCAGAGAAGGTGCCCCCTGTTATTTTGCCTGAAGGGTCCCAGAAGGGATGGAGGGTCATCCATCTGCACAGTGATCCGACTACTCCTTAAGGGTCCCCCAACATAGAGGTTTTCAAAGATAAGCTGCTCAAATTGTTAACCTCTGAGGGGCGATCTGCCAAAGAGTTAGTAAAAATGCTAGGTCTTTCTGAAGATACCACTCCCTTGCACTCTCCTATAGCATCTCCTGCCACCCCTAGGGTATCCCCTATGGCTGCCTCCCCCATAGTGATACTATCTGTACACCTGGACTCCTACTGTAGACTTAGACCCTTCTCAGAGGAGGACAATCTGGAAATGTGGATGGATTATGCCACCCCCCGGTCCAGGAGTGGCAGTGTTCAGAGGGGGAGAAAAGGAAGAGGCTTATGGAGAGCTTGAGGGGCCCTGCACTGGGGGCCATCCTTTTCCTCTGATCTACCAGCCCTGAGGCCACTGCTGCCAAATACCTCTCTGCTTTGGTGGGGTCTTTGGTAGCATCAAGTCAGGGGATGATTTGATGTGGAAATTTAAATCTGCAAATCAATGGAAGAATGAGAAGTTGTCTATGTTTGCTACCAGAATCGAGAGGGATCTGCAGAGGGCCCACAGGAAAGGAGGGGTGCCTGCTAGTAAACTGAATCGGATCAGGTTAGACCACATCCTAAAATCAGCCAGGTACTCCAGTGTAATGCTGCTGAAACTTAAATTGCAAGACAGGAAGGCAAATCCTCCTGAATATCGTTACTTCATGAAAGAGATTCGTGAAGCAGAGAATGATGAAGAGGGATGGGAGCCCTATGTTGGGGTTACCCATACCTGCCAGACCCCTGAATGGAGTGATGAGACTTAATTGCAACAGATGAGGGAACTGATTAAAGAATTGACAGAGTTGAGAGTCAGTCAACAAGCTGCCGAGGCGGCGAAAGATGCAAACCCATGTCAAGTACCTCTTGAGCAAAAGAGTGAGATCCCACCGGGGGGCGGGGGGTGCATGTCATTTCCTTTGAAACTCAGATGGAGAGTAGTCTGAAGGAAGAAGTACAAGAATTGAGAGCCCTGGTAGGAGACCTTATTACGGCCACTCGAGTAGCTGATTATTGGGGAGGTTCCGAAAGAAGGGATAATGAACTCTGGATCAGAGAGGGAATCTGGGATTTGCATCCCCCACCTAAACAAGAAAGTGGTTCTTCTTCCCCTAGAGACTCTAAAGAATCAATCTTTTGTTACCATTGTGGAGAAGATGGGCATAGCTGGCCCAACGGCAGTTTGCCTGAGAACCTGAGAAAGGTTACCACAAGGCTACTGGCAAAGCAATATAAGGCCTCATAAGGGGCCTATGAGAAAGACTTATTCCTCTAAGACTGCCATAAAACAGACATCTAAGTCTTCTCCACCTGATTGGTCCGAGGTGGTTGGCCCATCAATGGAGACCACAGTAACCGTAAATGGTGTATCTGCAAGGGCCGTGCTTGCCAGCGGATCACAAGTGACCACAGTATGTCAAGATTGGTACCAAAAACACTTGCCTGATGTGCCCCTGCAGCCCCTGGAGGGCCTGCATGTGTGGGGCTTAAGTGAGAAGTCCTACCCCTACTTGGGATATATTCAGATCTGGCTGTCTTTTCCTACTGTAGTGGCCGGAGTGGATGAACAAGTAGAGACACTAGCGCTGGTGTGTCCTCCTGTGGGACTGTATGATGGTGTCCCCTTGCTCATTGGAACCAATGGCCATATGTTCGGGAGACTAGCACAGTTATGTCATGAGAAACAAGGACAACAGACTGGGTGGGCACTAAGAATTCCAGCATTGATCAAAAGAGCTTATGACTTGCAGCAGCAGCCTACTGAGGTGGACCGAGACGAGCCCGTGGGGATAGTGTGGAAGAAGGATCCCAACTCTCTGGTGTTAGCACCCAACACTCAGTGTACCATTCATGGAGAGGTTCATCTCAGGAGAGATGTGAAGAATAAAATATTGATGTTAGATGCCCCTGGTGAAGGAAAGCTGCCCAAAGGGATGTTGGTCAAACCCAGTATACTACCTGCCCGTGCCCATGCCTATGCCCGCTGAATGATGGTGCAAGTTAGAAATGTGTCAGATCATGAAATCCGAGTGAATAGGGGGTGTACCCTAGCTACAGTACACTGCGCAGACACTGCAGTATTACCCAGTAACAAATACTCTGACGAAAAGGAGGAGGTGACCCCCGACATATTTGACGTTGGTGATTCCCCATTATCTGCTGAATGGAAGACTCGGATTAGTAGGAAACTTGCCCAGAGAGACCAAGTGTTTTCGCTAAAAGAATGGGACATGTGATGTGACTATGGTGCCGAGCATAACATACGCTTGCATGATGACCGACCATTTTGAGAGAGGTCCTGATGCCTTGCCCCAGCTGACGTAAATGATGTTAGGAGGCACCTACAGGAAATGCTCACTGCTGGCATTATTCAAGAATCACGAAGCCCATATGCATTCCCCATTGCTGTGGTGCATAAAAATAACGGATCTGTGAGGATGTGTGTGGACTACTGGACCTTCTACCAACAGACTATCCCCAATCAATACACCATGCCATGCATACAGGATGCCCTGGACTGCCTGAATGGGTGTCAGTGGTTCTCAGTACTGGATCTCCGCAGCGGATATTATCAGATTCCAATGGCCCCAGAGGACCATGAGAAAACAGCCTTTATCTGTCCTTTGAGGTTCTACAAATTTCTGAGGATGCCACAGAGGATTTTGGGTGACCCTGACACCTTCCAGAACATGCGGTGGGAGACATGAACTTGCTGGAATGTTAAGTGTACTTGGACGATGTCATCATTTTTGAACACACAGTAGAGGAACATGAGACCAGACTGTTCAAAGTCCTCAATTGTTTTGAAGAATTCAGCCTCAGGTTATCCACAGACAACAGCCAGTTTTTTCAAATGTTTGTGAAATATGTGGGACACGTAGTGTCGGATGAGGGGATACAGAGGGACTCCAGTGAAGTGGAGTCTCTGACCATCTGGCCCCAGCCTACCAAACTAAAAGAGCTGCAGCATTTTCTGGGGGTTTTGTGGCTACTATCACCGATTCATTAAGGAATATTCGAAAGTAATCCAACTACTCCTTAATCTTACCCAAGGCTGTCCTTCCACCAATTGCAGATACAAGAAGCGGTCCCTCAAAGAAGAAGACAAGGTATATTTTCAAACAGATAAACCTTTTGGAACCCGTTGGACCCCGAAGTGTGAGGCAGCATTCTTCGAAGTCATCTATCAGCTTACCCACGCCCCAGTCCTTGCATATGCTGATCCCAACCAAACCATATGTCCTGCACATGGATGCCAGTTTTCAGGGGCTTGGGGCTGTACTATATCAAGAGTATGAAGATGGCCTGAGACCTGTGGCCTTCGCCAGCCGCAGCTTAACACCCTCCAAGCAGAATTATCCTTTGCACAAGTTGGCGTTCCTCGCTCTAAAGTGGTCCATAGTCGCTCTGTTTCATGAGTACCTCTATGGGGCCAAGATATTAGTCAAGACTGATAACAACCCTCTAATGTATGTACAGACTTCAGCCAAGTTGGATGACACTGGACACCGGTGGTTTTCTGCCTTGTTGACTTATGATTATGCAGATAAATGCCGGCCTGGACTGAACCATATTGATGCTGACACCCTTTCATGGTGGCCAAGTTCAAAAGACAATTGGGTGAGGTTGTCTAAACATTCTATTAAACTAAAGCATTGTGCCAAAAATTTGACAAAGATGAGCAACTATCTGCTGACACCATGGACTGTCTGGTGGATTGTTTGGGGCGCCCCATACCTGTATACCTGCAGCTTATTGCCATTTCTCTGCATTAGATATCAGTGCTTTGCCCCTGTTTGATAATGACAGCATTCAGTAGGCTCAATCCCAAGACCCCATGATTCAGCCTGCAGTTGATGCCCTTGGGGCTGGGAAAAATGTGTCCAAATTACATTCCACCGATCTATGAACTGCATTACTGTTTAAGGAAGGCCCCTGACTGAAGCTACGAGACCAGTTACTCTATCGGGAGACAGTGGATCGGCGGGGTCAGCTAGACAAACAGCAATTGGTACTACCCACAGCCTTCAAACAGCTGGTGCTGAGGTCCCTACACAACCACATGGGACACCTCGGTATTGACCGGACCCATGACTTAGTGCGGTCTAGATTCTATTGGCCGAAAATAGGGGCAGATGTTGAACATCATGTCAAAACTTGCAGTCACTGCCTTCAACGGAAAGCTTTGCCCCAGAAAGCTGCCCCACTTGTCAATATCTCTACCAATGCCCCCATGGAGCTAGTTTGCATAGACTTTTTGTGCTTGGAGCCTGACCAAAAGAACATTGGTAATGTACTAGTGGTAACCGATCACTTTACCCGATACGCACAAGCTTTCCCGACAAAGGATCAAAAGGCCTCTACGATGGCCAAGGTGCTAGTAGAAAAGTTCTTTGCCCACTATGGTGCACCCCAACGTATCCATTCCGACCAAGGAAGAGACTTTGAAAGTAGGCTGATCAAATAAATGCTCTCCCTGTGGGCGTTATGAAAGTCCAGAACCACTTCCTATCACCCTCAGGTGGATCCCCAGCCAGAATGCTTCAACAGAACCCTTCTGGACGTGTTGAGCACTCTCCATCCTAAAGACGAGTCTAAGTGGAGTAAGCAGATTAGCACCTTGGTACATGCTTACAATTGCACCAAACGTGATACTACCGGATTCTCTCCCTATTGTCTCATGTTCGGGAGGGACGTCCAGTTGCCCCTAGATGTTTACTTTGGGGATTTCCCGGATGGGGTCCGAGCTGAGAATTATTTACAGTATGTACAGAAACTGAAAGTTCAATTGAACCATGCGTATCAACTGGCTCAAACAATGGCTGCCAAACGAAACCTTGCTAACAAGGAGAGATATGATCGACAAGTAAAAGCCCAGGAATTGTTGCCCGGAGATAGAGTTCTATTGCATAACTTGGGATTGCATGGCAAGCATAAAATTGCTGATAGGTGGCATCATCTTCCTCACATAGTAGTTGGCAAATCGGATGACCTGCTGGTGTACAATGTGTGCCTTGAAAATGAATCTAAAGCTGTCAAGACCATGCACAGGAACCACCTACTGCCCATTGGCCAAGTGATCATTGATGCTGAACCGACAAGTGACGCTTCACCTGGGCCAGTGACTCGTGCTGCTGCTAAGAAGATACAGAGTCAACCAGCTCCAGTTGTTTCAGACCCAAGGCCTTCCCCCCAGCAGGCCTAGAATGATAGTGACTGTCAGTCTAACTCTGATTAAAGTGAGTGTAGAGATGAGTGAAGTGGCCCCAATTTGTTCCATGAAGTGGAACGCGGAGTGAAAGCAAATTCGTGGAGTGCACTGCAACGCGAAGCGGAGTACTTTGTGTTGTTATTCCGTATTCCCAAACCACTACTCCACTAATTCTTAAGGTGAAGTACATTGAAAACAATGTACTTCGCCTTACTTCACCTTGTTTTTAAGCTCCAAAGGCGAGTTTTGCAGTGAGTCATGGGATTTCAGGTCACATGGGCTCTAGATTGTTCTGCACAGCCTCAGTTTTGGGTAGTGTGTGTAGGAAGCTGTAGGAGACAATCTGCTCTGAGAGCTCTTTGTAATTCAAACCTTCTAAAAGCTGCTAAAGAATCCTTTTATAGTCATTTTTTTTGCTGAAACTTTAGTTTATCGATTATAGGAAACCCTCCTGTGCTCATATCATCGAGCGTTTACTATTTGTGTATGTATTTTGAATGTTAATATACAACATTCAGTCTGTGTACTGAGAGACAGTGGAAGTGTGCTTTGGGGAAGGGGCGTATCTGTGGTGTAGGTAGAGTAACTCGAAGATAAAGACAGTGCTTTCTGTTTTGGTGATATTTTTCTTGTATAACTGTATTAATGTACACACAGTAATATTTTCAATAATTCTTGCCATTTTTTGCTGATTGTTGTGGTGCAGCAGTGCATAATTTTAGTTTGTTTTAAAATATGTGGTTATATTACTGACGTTTTCAATTTGCTATGCATTACTTAGTGTGTGTGTGAGTATGTGTGTGATGCGTGTCATCAAATCAGACACCTTTTATTGTGCCACATCATTTCAGCAATGTGAACCTGCTAACCACTGCAGCTGTGTAATTTTTTGTACTTCTTTGTGGTATCTTTACTGGTACTCGTACTAGTGACTCATACTGCAGCAGTGCAGTACACTGCCCCCCCCCCGTGGTCCACCCCAACCAGCAAAGATTTTCTTTTCCAGATTTGAATTTCTGATGGTGAGCACTGGTTAGGTGTTATGCCTTTGCACCTGCATCTCTTCAGTGTACAGCGCAATCTTAATCTGTCTGTACATTTGCATCTCTTTAGGGTCCAATTTCCATCTCTAACTTAAGTCACAGTTGTTTCTTTGGTTTCCCTTCAGAGTACTGGACAGGTGTAGTGCATAATTCAGCATGAACATTGTACTCATTAATATGTGTTTTTAAGTCAGGACCATCATCAGGAGTCACTCGTGATACAAATCACGTTCTTCATCATCACGGTCACAAATGCAGTCACAAATCACGATTTTCGATTATGTCACAAATCACAACATTAATATTTTTACTAGTTACTTGGATGTATTGTAAGCCTGTTTTGTAGTATCTCTCCAGGCTTCACCACCCCACTATTGTACTCATTAATGAGTGTTTTTAAGTCAGGGAGTTGGACAGTGTCTGCAGTACATACACAGACTGGAAAGAAAACTGCACCCATGCAGTTTAGCACAGTATACTTCCACTGCTCTGAATACATAAGGAAGACAACTGAAAAAGGGCATAATTACATACAAGGGTCAGAGATGGTGGAGGAATACATTTTATAATACAGCAAGGAAGGTGTGGGGGGCACATGGTGTGAGGAAAAAAAAACTAATGTGGGATCCCATGGTAATCCAGCAGCAGTTCCAGCATGGACATAATTTGCAACTGATGTCCCTCTATGTAAGAAAAATAAAATTTACAGAAAGAACAAATTAAGTGAAAAAGAGTACAGACAGAAAAGACAAAAAAATGTAGCTTTTAAAAAAGCTGTTGGTTCTAAATCAATGTTTAAATCTCCTCCTCGTTCTGATCTCAAAGTATCAGCAGTCACAAAACACACTCCTCTCTCTCTCTGTCTGCACAGGAGAAAGTAAAAGTGTCTGCTTGTATGATTCACTTTCTTCCTGCCTGGCTAAAGAGCATGTGACTTACAGTACTGTAAGCCATGTGATGTGTGGGGTGGGGGCTGCCAAATCTGAAACACCAAGTGGATCACTTAGAATCATAATGAGAAACGCGAAGTCCATTTAAAAACAATGACTTCGCCTTACTTTGCATTGCCATTCCGCCTTAACGTGAAGTGGTAATGACAAGGCGGAGTGAGCACTTTGCATTGCCCACTCCGCATAGTGGAGTGGCAACGCGAAGTGCCCACTTCGCGTTCACTTCGCCAGCGGAATTTAAATTCACTGCATCTCTAAGTGAGTGTGACAATGCTTATTACCTTTCTTATGAACTGAGTCAATTGTTCTGAGGAAACCCTATGTATAATTATGGTGATGAAGCTGGGCCTTCAGGACTGTGTAAGCCTCCAGCTTCTTTCTTGGTACCAATGCCCCCCGAAAGTTTGGTGCAGAGTATTATGTCTGAAGTAGCAGATTCCTTGTGTCTAGTGGAACTGTTTGAGCTACCTGAGAAAGAATCAGATGTAGTAAATCTCCCTGGTGACATACCAGAACCTGCAGAACAATACAACAGTGTTGACAGCACCTCTCCTGTGCCATAAAGTTCAAAGATTCAAGAGTTCCCTCAGGATGAGCAACTTGGGCCCTCTTCTGAAGATAATGATGAGCGAAGTATTGTGAACACAGAATCTACAGAACAAGGAGCTGACAATGTTCCCAATCTAGACATATCAACCAGTGCAGAGGCACCCCTCATGACAGAAAAAGAGTCCAGTGCCAGTGCTGATTGCCCAGATCCTGTGTCTGTACCACTAGAAAGTCTGGATGAGCTGTCAAGTCAGTGCTACACCTTGGTTATGACTCCCCTGGGAGGCCTGTGGATCTGCCTTTCAATGTTGTTCACAAAATTGTCTACGTTTCTCAGAGCTCACTACCCAAACTGAGCCTGTCTGCCAACTCTAGGTTAATTGTTCTTCCCTCAGCATATGGTGCCCCTGCCCCATCTAGCCCCAAGTTAGCTGATAAGGAAGGGCCCTCTCTTACACTGTTCAATATGCAGGAAGTTGTAACCTGAATCAATGTATAATGTTGACGGTACATTAATCATAGTGGAATCAGTATCACATGTATGAAACATGCGTAAGTATTGTCATTATAGATATAGCATTGTGAAGTGTATTGAAAAATGTATAGTAATGTGATAAGTTTATGTTTACTGATGCATCAGATATTATCTGTATAGTATAATGTCACGTATATTTTGTATAGTATATTGCCTTTTCAAGATTCTTGTGGTGTAGACTTGACGTGGATGCCAAGTTTTTCCAGGCAGGGAAGGGTGTAACCCCCCTACAAATGAAGGTTCCCAAAAGTCTTCCTTGGGTGTGCCTAAATGCCCACTGCCAGGCTAGTGTCCTGTGTCCTAACCGTTTAAAAGCTATTGCATGTGATTGCCTTTATAGCCTCTGTGTTCTGTCACTTTAATAGTTGCCTATATCGCAGTGTATAATTAATCTGGGTGGGGGCTGAGTGTTTCTAAGCTTGAGTCCAACCTGGGCTGCCAGATAATTGCTCCATTCTGCCATCGCTAATTGCGCAGAGGGAGCTCTGTTAAAAGCAGTACTTATTTGCTGATTAGCTATTCTAATAATAATAATAATATTGTAGTTTGTCTAATCTGCCTTCTTTGCAACATGGACAGTTCTATAAATCACCACCATCTTGGTTCTGGACTGCTTATTTGGACCAATCAGTACATTTTGGGGCCCTAAAATGAAGCCTGCCCCAAGGGGTCTTGTGGGAGTGAATTTCTGTGGGAATTGTAGTTTTTACACTTTGGCGCCTAAATGGACCTGGAGGGGGAGCCCTTGCTCTGACAAACAGATGAATCAACGAATCAAACCTTTTGGATCTCTGGGAAAGTCACAAGCTGCCTGCAGCAGAGAATCAGTCTGAGATTGGAGTTGAGAGAGTGAACAGCTCGAGATATTCGAGCAGCTGCTCCTGTGTAGTCGTGCAGGAAACTGGTGGAAAGGCTGAGTTTGGCCTGTTTGCCTGCTGTCCCTCGAAAGGGATCTTTAGAGAGTGCTTAAATAACTGGACTGTAGCCGGACCAATTGTGACAAAAGCCACCGAATTGTGACTGTAACTTTGCCTGAAGAAGACCGAAGATTTGCTGTACGCGATCGGCCTGTGAGGACATCTGAAATCACCACAGAGATCACGGTTTTGCTCAGGAAAGCTTAATTTGCAACCGGACTGTCATCCGACCTGTGGTATTGTGTTTTGCTTTACTATAAATGTGCTGTATGCTGTCAGTGGGTCGTGATTTGGTTCCCCACTACTTAAGTGTGTCACACTTGTTGGAAGCTCATCCAGCATTTACCAGACTGAATCTGAACTGTTCACCCAGCTGGGCCCTGCCACCTTGGCCCAGCCAGCTACTCCAGGCACAGAGATCACCATCGATGAGAGACTCGCCCAGGGATCAGACCCCTGCTCAATCATCTCAGACAGGAACGACACCTTGGTGATTCGTGTGGGCCCTGCTTCTCCTGGCATACCAGCTTGTCAACCTGCAGTCTCCATCTCGTCCCTCCCGTGTCTCGTATTGGGTAGCGTGTGTAAACCCCAGGGTAGCTCCCTGCAACATCAGCTAAATCAAAAGTGTTGTCATCTGATTCCTTTGTTGTTTCCTTGTCACGAACTGAGCCTCCAGGCTCCGGATTACAAATTGTGTGTGGTTGTGCATGCTTCTTCTTTCCATCACAGGGCCCCGACCAGCTGCAATGCCGGCCTACCCCGGGCAATGAATTAGACTAGCCCACCTTTGTTCCAACTGGGTACCCAGAGTGTGTGACTGTGAAGGGACTCTAAAGTGCATGTATGATTGCCTGATTGAATCAGTTACAGAACTAATCAGCCAAATTACGCCCCTCCCTTGTTCATTCCCCCTGAATAAATCAGATCTAATTCTTTTTGCATTTAACCTGACTATGGTTCCGTTTTGTATCAGAAGCACTGTACTGTTGCTACTTGCTGTGTCTAACCTTATTTTACAGGAGGTCTCCAGGGTCAGACTGGTGGAATCAGCGCTGGTGGTTAGTGCAAACTGAGTGGGGATTTGTAGGCTGATTAGGGGTGATTGTAACTGTATCTGTTGTACATTGCTTAGGCCACTAGAGGGGAAAAAGGGGGGGTTACAGTGTCTCAGAGGGCTGTACCAAGGTCAGCTATGCTGCCACCAACCCTATCCTCCAGGTGGAGGAACCCGTTTTCAGTACCCAGGCCCCTGAACCTGCAACTAGTCACGCAGGCAGGGGTAGTAGCCCTTGGGATAGCGCCACCTAGGGGTTACACATGCATTCACCCAGTCAAAAAGCCTCTATATCATCCCCAAAGCTGATAGCTAAGAAGCACTACATAAGATTTCTATCTAATTTTCTGCTGCTTGCACTCTGATCGGTTGCTGTGGCTCAGTTCTGGTCACCTGGGTCCTTCTCTACTAACTCCCCTGGAAAAAAAATCTTAAGGGAGCCAAAATACAGTAAGGGGCACAAAGAGTGAAGGGGGTATAGTTAATACAGTCAGGGAAGATGCAGGGAGTGGTGCAGTGTAGTGGGTGCAAGGCTACAGTGTACAGGAGAACATTCTGGATCATGTGGTGCTGCCCCAACCTCTCTGGGTTGAGGGATGGTTGCCTGCCTCCAAGCTGAACTGGCCAGGATTCAAGGGACCTTTACCCCCACCCAGAGGCCACCGTGTTCACAACCAGAAGCTCAAAGGATGCCCAGGAGGAGGAGTGGATGGACCACAGTGGGCTCAGGGAGAGTGCGGGAGGTGGGTCTGAAGCACATCCCTCAACTGGTTCAGCTAAGAAACTCCTACACAGTCTTGGAGGAGCATGAAATCCCACAATGGCACCCAAGGTTGAGACCTAGGATGATGGGTGGGTCCTCCATGAAGGAGCCCGAGGGAAGGGGGGCACAGGACCCCAGAGGAAGAGGAAGCTACTACTGGTGGGGGACTCAATAGTCCAGGGAGTGAAGCTGGGGGCAACTTGCAAGGGGGAGAGGGAGGTCAAGTGCCTTCCAGGAGGCATAGTATGGAGGGAAGGGAGTCGGATCCATGGGATTGCAAAGGCGGTAGTAAGGAGGGAGCATCTGGATGTCATTGTCCACCTAAGGACAAATGACTTGGCAAGAGACAAGGTGGAGATAGTCAGAATTCAGGAGGATTTCAGGAAGTTGGGGGGGGATAAAGCAGATAGCACACTGCATCTCCTTCTCAGGGGTACTACCTGTACATGGCAAGGGGGAGGCTAGGACACTCCACATCCAGGAATTCAACTCCTGGTTAAAGGAATGGTGTGGGAAGTAGGGTTTTGGCTTCACAGGAGACTGGGGCCCCACCTGGAGGGCTGTGAGTCTGTATAAGGAGGACAGCCTACATCCATCCAGGAAGGGGACCTTAGTCCTAAGTGAGAAGTTTGAATGCTTTAGCAGCAAGCATTTAAACTGACCAAGGGAAGGGGTCCAGGACAAAGATAGTCCAGCAGAAGGCAATATTCAATATAAGGGCAGGAGCCAGCAAGGACCGGGGAAGAAGGGTGCCCAGGAAAGGGGGAGGCACACGTTAACAAAACAGGGGAGGGAAGTCACATCCTGGAGAGCCATGTATGCTAATGCCCAGAGGCTGAGTAACAAGATGGAGGACCTTGAGGCAGCAATGGTGGAGTCAGACCTGGACATTGTGGCCATCACAGTGACCTGGTATAATGAGAACCACAACTGGAAAATGGCAGTACCAGGCTTCAATCTATTCAGGAGGGTAGGGCAGGCAGGAAGGGAGGGGAGGGGGAGGGGCAGTTTATGTGAAGGATAATATAAAGGCCACAGAGATTGAAGGGGATCAAGGGGTACTGTGGGTCAAACTAGAAAGAAGAATAAGGGCAGCCATCTGCACGGGGTAATATACAGACCACCAGCTCAAGGGAAGGAGAGATATATATGGAGATGATGCTGGCTATCCAAAGGATGGCGCACAAGGGGGAGGTAGTGCTGGTTGGTGACTTCAATATACCGGACATAGACTACAGCCTCCCTGCAGCAACAACAACCAGGAGCAGGTTTATCCTGGACTTCCTATAGGGAGCTTTCCTTAAGCAACTGGTTGTTGAACCCTCACAGGAGTTAGCAATACTCCACCTGGTGCTCACTAATGGGGACAGTGTGACACAGGTCACAGTAGAGGAGCACCTGGGAAACAGTAATCTCCGGTCAGTGGGGTTTGGGATAACTGATGGGGTGGAATCCAGCCACACAAAAACAAGAATTATTGACTTTTGGAGGGCAGATTTTGGAAAATTGGGGAAATGCTTTTGTAACCCCCCTGCAAATGGGGGTTCCCAAAAGTCTTCCAGGAGCTTGTCTGAGTGCTCCAAGTCTGGGTGGCATTCGGCTAAATGCCGTTTAAATGTGGGCACTGTGAGTGCTTTCAGAGCCTCCATGTACTGTCACTTTAAGAGCTGTCTGCTTGCTGACTTAATTAGTTTGCATGGGGGGACTGTGTGTTTTAATGCCCGAATCCCGCCCGGGCTACTGTCTAATCGCTCCGCTTCTGCAGTCGCTAAGAGCGCAGAGGGAGCCTAATTGAAAGATGTAACTGTTTACCAGAAATTATTTGGAGTGATAGTTAAAATGCAGTTTGTCTAACCTGTCTTTATTGCAACTACGAACTGTTCCTTATTAGTCCCTTCATTTTGGTCCTGAACTGCTGAATTGGACCAATCGATGTGGGGGGACCTTTAAAATGGAGCCTGCTGTGAGCGAATCAGAGCTTGGACTCTCAATTGGAGCTTACTGTAAAGGGACTGTATGGCAGGTGCCTCTGGGAAATGTAGTTTGGACCTTGGCGCCTTTTTGCACCAACAGAGGGAGCCCTGCTGTGATTGACAGCCGAACCAACCAACTGAACTTGTGTGAGCCTAAAGGAAATGCTCTGCGCTGTTGCTGAGAAGGCAGATTCGAGGTGGCTGTGAAAGGAGAAGGAGCTCCGTTGTTAGTATGGTGAGTAGTTTGCGAGGGAAGCGCATGTGTAGGCCCCCAAGTCAGTCTGCAGCCATTAGTACAGTTAAATCGGACTGAATCTGAGTTTGTGAGAAGGAAGAAGGAAGTCAGAAGTGTGGAAACCAGGCTAACCCTGTAGAAGACCAAAGATTTTGCTAAAGTGCGATCGGCCTGTTAGGAATTGAAGCTTCTGTGTGTGTGCTCCCGGGTATTTTGCAGTGTTTTACGATCGGGATCGAGGAGCTGCCTGCCTGTTATAGTAATTTCCTTTACATATAAATGTGCTTGGTGCTTGTGGGGAATCGTGATCTTACTTCCCCTCGCTCTGCAGTGTGTGCTGAATGCTGGAAACCCAGAAACCACACCATCCATCCTGTAACTGTCTTGGGTATCGTGAGTACCATTCAGGGCAAACCTCTGCAACACCATATGAATCAAAAGTGTGCCATCTGATTTGTTGTGCTTTCTTTTTACTTGAACTAAGCCATCTGGCTCTGGATTACAATTTGGGTTGTGTGTGTTGTTTTCTTCTGCAGGGCCGCATCCAGCTGCACCAGCCGGCCAGCCACGGGCAACGGACCTGGCTAGCCCCCCCCCATCCTGGGTACCCAGAGAGTGTACGGTTGGACCTTGATTACATGCATAACCCTTTTTATTTATGTTGCTTTACTCAAATTAACCTGATTTCCCCCTTCCTCGTTATATGCCTCCTAAATAAATCAGATTTGTTGTTATTGAACTATATGCTGTCTGTGGTGTCAGTACATATCGAACCAGCATTGCATTGTGTTGTGCATGTGCTTAACCTTGTTTTACAGGGGGTCCTCAGAGACGTGCTGCAGAATCAGTCTCGAGGATAAGTGGTATCTATATGTGTAAAAAGTGTGCATATGTGGGGTATTGGGAAGGTAATTCCCGTGTGCTGTGTGGGCAACTAGTGGGAATAAAGGGGGGGGGTCACAGTGTCTCAGAGGGCTGTACCCGAGCTAGTTTAATCACTACCAACCTTGACCTCTGGGTGGAGGCACCCGTCACTGGACCTAGGCCCCTTAACCTGTCACTAGCCATACAGGCAGGGGTAGTAGCCCATGGGATAGCGCCACCTAGAGGTTACACTTAGAAAAGGCATTAGCTGGAATAGGGAGGAAAATAGGGGTAGAGGAACAATGGACGGTGTTCGAATCTGGGATAACAAAGGCGACACAACTCTGAGTAAAATAGGTTAGCAAGGGGAAAGGGAAGAGGAGACCATTATGGTATTCCAAGGAGTTAGCTGAGAAAGTGAAAGCAAAAAAAAATGCATTCAAACAGTACAAAAAGACACAGGCAGAAGGGGCCAGAGAGATGTACCAGGAGAAACAAAGGGAGGCAGGGAGGGCTGTAAGGGAAGCCAAGGCACAAACGGAGGAATGCATTGAGAAATCAGTGGTGAAGGGGGACAAAACCTTTTACAGATATATCAGAGAAAAAAGGAAGGCAAAGGGAGGGAGGAATAGTAAGGCTGAAAGGGGAGGATGAGTGTAGAGTGGAGGATGACAACTGCAAAACAGACATACTGAACAGATACTTCTGCTCAGTCTTTACGGAGGAGGGGGCATGAAATGGGCCAGTAAGGAATACGAAGAGTAGGATGAGTAGGGAAATGGATACGAGTCCTTTTCCAAGGCAAAGGGTCCTAAGAGAACTGGCAAGAATAAGCATTGATGAAGCTATGGGGCTTGATGAGGTACACCCCAGGGTGCTGAGGGAGCTAAGAGAGGTGGTGGTGAAACCTCTGGCAACCCTGTTCAGCCTGTCACTGGAAACAGGGGAGGTACGCAAAGACTGGAGGAGAGCTGATGTAGTCCCCCTATACAAAAGCAGAAGCAGGGAGGAAGTTGGAAACTACAGACCAGTCAGCCTGACCTCAGTATTGGGGAAGATCATGGAAACAGTACTGAAGGAAGGAATAGTGGGACACTTGGTTGCCAATGGTCTACAGGGCCCAAGGTAACATGGTTTTACTGGAGGGAGATCATGCCAGACTAACCTCATTAAGTTCTTTGACTGGGTGACAAGGGAGGTGGATCGGGGGCAGTGGATGTGGCCTATCTGGTCTTCAGTAGATTCTTTGATACTGTGCCACATAGAAGGCTGTTAAACAAGCTGGAGCCCATGGCAGTGGGTAAGATGGTGGTAAAATGGGTGGAGAATTGGCTGGATAGCAGGACGCAGAGGGTAGTGGTAAATGGCTGTCACTCCACAGAGGGAAAGGTGAACAGTGGGGTTCCACACGGATCTCTGTGGGTCCAGTTCTCTTCAGTATCTTTATCAGTGACATTACAGAGGACCTAGAAGGGAAAATTTGCCTGGTCACTGATGATACAGAGCCCTGCAACAGGGTGGACACACTGGAGGGTGTGGAGAGAATGAGGAGTGATCTGCAGAAACTGGTCAAGGGATTGGCAGTTGAGATTTAATGCAAAAAAGTGTAAGATAATGCACATGGGGCACAAAAACCCAGGAGCACATATCAGGTGTGGGGGGGGGGATATAGCATGCTCCAAGCAGGAAAGGGACTTAAGGGTTATCATCTCTGATGATCCTAAAGTAGGAAGTCAGTGCGACAAGGAAGCAGGAAAAGCAAACAGGATGCTGGGATGCATGGCAGGGATATCTCCAGCAGGAAAAGGGAGGTCATAATTCCACTATACAGGACATTAGTGAGGCCACACCTCGAGTACAGTGTCCAGTTGTGGAGATCTTACTTACGTAACCCCCCTACAAATTTGGGGTTTACTCTAATGTCTTCCTGGGCTCCCTAATGCCCACTGTCAGGCTGGTGTCCTGTGTTAAGTAGTTTGGCTCATTTATGTGAGAGTGCCATATTAAGCCTCCGCGCCTGTCCCTTTAGGAAAATAGCTAAACTGTGTTAAGTGAATGGTCTGGGCTGGGTCTGAGCGATTTAGAGCTTGTGGCCAGCCAGTGTGTTAATTTGCTCCAATTTGCAGTCGCTACTTGCGCAGAGGGAGCCTAAGTAGGAACTGTGTTTATTTACTGTTTATCTGCTGTTACATTAGAAATAGAGATGTTTGTCTAACCTGCTTTGATTGCAGCTTGTTCCTTTGGATGGAAGCCACCATAATAGGTCCAGGACTTCCAGTAATTAGACCAATTAGACCCCAGGGTCATAAAATGGATCCTGCCTCAGGGGTCTTGTGTGAAGAAAAACTGCAGTTTTTGTAGTTTTACTGTTGGCGCCTAAATGGACCTGGAGGGGGAGCCCTTACTGTAACTGACAGTGCTTTCGGCCAACCAAACCTTTGGATTGTCAAGAGAAATGCCCTGTATGCCATAAGACAATGGATTAGTTAGAGTTGGAGGTTGAAGTGTGAACAGCTCGAGCTGTCGAACAGCTGCTCCCAGAAGGAGCATAGGGGAATCGGCAGGAAGAGGTCCAACTTGGCTCCTGTCACTTTCTCCTGCATTGAACTGCCTAACTGTAGAAGCTGGATCTGTCCAGTTCCAACCTGGAACTTCAGTAGGAGAGAAGAAGAAGTTTGTTAGTGCAATTTGCGATTTGGATTGAAGACTTGCTCCTGAAGCAATCAGAGGTTTGTGCAGTGAAGCTGTTAATTTGCAACCGGACTGAATCTGAACTGTTTTTCCGAAGTAGTCATTGATTTAAATGTGCTGAATGTGTTTTGTGGAATGGGATTTGGTTCCCCACAAATGACAAACAAAGCAAAAGGACTAGCGCACACCCCCCCCCCACATAGCATAACATTTAAACTTTCAAATGCCAAAATTGGCTATATTTACTTTCAAGCTCCATGTGAGGAGAGGGTCCTCTTAGTTTCAGATTGAATTCCAATTTGAGTAAGCTAAATCACCAAATGTCAAGGTGGGACCCTTCGATTTAGTCCCTAACTTTACAATGCCTCAATGGCTACTAGCTAACTGCTTTTATACTGTGCTCCCAACAGGATTTTACAGGTGATTTAACTTTCAAATGCCTAAATGGCTACTGTGCTCCCAGAAGGGATATAACACAGACATTTTAAAGGGAGCATGCTATAGAGGGCACCATAAACTCCCCAAATTCAAGTAAAACCATAAAAACAAAAATAGCTGCTCAAACCTTTAAATTACTACACACTGGAATTCACATTTCTTATAAGGGGTGCTGCTAGATGGTAACAAATAAACAAAAGCAAAAGGACTAGCGCACCCCACATAGCATAACATTTAAACTTCAAATGCAAAATTGGCTATATTTACTTTAAGCTCCATGTGAGAGGGTCCTCTTAGTTTCAGATTGGAATTCCAATTTGAGTAAGCTAAATCACCAAACGTCAAGGTGGGACCCTTGATTTAACTTACTCCAAATGGAATTCCAATCTGAAACTAAGAGGACCTCTCCTCACATGGAGCTTGAAAGTAAATATAGCCAATTTTGGCATTTGAAATTTAAATGTTATGCTATGGGGAGGTGTGCTAGTCCTTTTGCTTTGTTTGTTATTTGTTACCATCTAGCAGCACCTCTTATAAGAAATGTGAATTCCAGTGTGTAGTAATTTAAAGGTTTGAGCAGCTATTTTTTGTTTTTATGGTCCCCACAAATGAACCTGTTACGCCGGCTGGAGGCTTCATCAGCAGAATATCACGCACTTTGCCAGACTACTCATCCTGTCTGAGCCCTGCCATTTTGGCCTAGGCCACTATTCCACCAGCAGAGACTGTCACGGCGAGAGACTGGCTTGGGGATGCAGCCCGTGTGCAGCAACAACACGCAGGCTGCGGCCACCTGGAGGAAAGGCTGTGAAGAAGAGGTGTGTCATGTCAGCCCCGTTTCCCTCCAAGTTTCCTTGTCATCACCACAAGACCTCCATATATCACCTGCTATACTGCGCTTCCTGGTAGCGTGAGTACAAATCAGGGTAGCTCCCTGCAACAAAAGTTTACATCATTGTGGTACCATCTAATTGTCTTCATTTATTGGGATTCTTGCATGTTTAACTGACTTTCTTTCCACCAAGGGCCCCAACATCAGCTGCAACGCCGGCCATCCCCGGGCAGCACTTCAGGCTAGCCTGCATAACATTCTGGGTACTCAGTGTTGTTGAACTGTATATTTGGGGGTTTAAAGTGCATGTCAGAAAAGCCTGATTCAAATCAGATTACTAATCATTTGACTAGATTCACGCACCTCCCTTGTTCACTGCCCCTAAATAAACCTGATTGTCTTTTTTCACGTTTAACCTGGCTAGTATGCATATTATTAGTTAGGTTACAGTAGTAAGAGTGTATTGCTGTATTGCTGACCTTGTTTTACAGGGGTCTCCAGGGGAACAGCTGCAGATCTATCCCTGGTGGTAAGTGTGACGGGCGTGAGCATATTACTGCTATTTGTTACTGACTGTTTAGTTACTGCTGTGTTAGATACTAGGCCACTAGGAAGGTTGGTGGGTGGTTATAGCTTCCCTGAGGGCTATATACCAGTGCAGATAAGCAACCCTAGTACCATTTCTCTGGGTGGAGGCACCTCGTTAGAGATCTCAGGCCCCTCAACCTGTATACAGCCATACAGGCAGGGGTAGTAGCCCTTAGAATAGTGCTGCCTAGGGGTTACATATGTAAGGACATGGGCAGGGTGGAGGCAGTTCAGAGGAGGGCAACCACAATGGTGCAAGGATTACATGATGAACCCTATGAGGACAGGCTGAAAGACTTAAATATGTAATCCCTGGAAGAGAGGAGGGGGAATGATTAAGACATAGAAATACCTCACAGGGAGTAACAAGGTACAGCAAAACAGAATTTTTCAGAGAAAAAGATGCTTCAGGACTAGGGGACATGGGAGCTAACTGGAGGGAGAGAGATTCAGAGGAAACAATAGGAGGTACTTCTTCACAGAGAGGGTGGTAGACCAATGGAACAACCTGCCAGAGGAGGTGGTGGGGGTGGAAACTATTATAGGATTTAAGAATGCATGGGACAGGTATAAGGGGATCTTGGTAATTGGGGAAGGGGGCAACCTAGTTCTAGGGAAGCTTGAAGAAGCACAGTTAATTGCATTAATGGGAAGACTAAGTGGGTCGAAGGCCCTTACCTGGTGGCAACGTCTGTGTATCTATGTATCTATGAACACATTTCAGGTCTTTACCCATGCTGAGCACACATGCAGAGGGAAGGCCTGCATGGCGGGAGGAGGTGCACTTTGTTAATCTGTCTTTGCCGTGGGTAATGGGCCATGTCGGGAGGCACCCATCAAAGCAAGACCATGACACATCATCACATGGCCTGAACCGGAGCTCCCACAGACAATTTTGGAAACCCACCAGGATCACTAAAATGATCCTGAAGCCGGGATGCTGGCTGTGCAGTACTGTGCAGATCTGAAACTGGGACTGGTGGGCTAACCAACTGCAGAGAAGATCTTTGACTGTTTTGACTACTTCTTAAACTGAAAGAGGTTGGTACAACTCCAGAATAAATCTGTTTTTCCCTACCTGGTTCCCCTGAAAACTGCTTGCTATCTAACTCTGTTTCATAATGGGGCTCTGCTCTGTGGGGGAAGTGAGCAGTTTTGAACTGAGAGCAGTATTCCTATAAACAGATGTGTTAAACTATGATTGTGACTCTTTTCCCTTTAAAAATTGGAAGTGTTGCAACCGCTGTTCAGCCTCTGATTATCAGCCTGCTCCCCTAAAGTCAGATGTTTACTTTGAAAAAGTACATTCGAATAAAGTAGAACTTATATTATGTCTTGTCAGAGGTTAATGATGGAGCACTGTAGATGCAAAAACTGGAGGCTAAAACACTGCACACAGAACCCTGTTCCAGGGTTCAAGCTGCAATGGGGTGCAACCAGGAGTGACCTTTGTCATTGCATTACGGTAAAGGAGAAGATAACTCCCCTAAGGGGGTGCAACATATCTCCTGGATTCACCCTCCGCCATCTTATCTTATGTAGTTATAAGGCGATTTGTAATTACTGTATGGTTTAATTTGAGTTGGTGGCCCATGGAGGTCTGGCCTGTGGAAGCACTGTGTCAGTACCTCAGAAGAGCAATCAACAGGAGACAGAGCCTGTGGGTCTGGGGATATGTGACATTTGGATGACCTCAGGCCGATCAGGTCACCTGGACAATAATGAACTGAATGTGGTTACATGTTCTTTGTTACAGATTCCAGTGTTGTTACACTGTTTTGTGTTAAATGCTGCGGGTGGGAGTGGGGGAAGGGAAGCTGCGGATGTAGGAATTCTACAAAATGGGTTTAATCAGAAAGAAGATGGTACAGTGCTTAGTAATGGTGTGCCAGTTTTCCACAAAGTTCTAGATAATGGGTAGCAAAATAAAATATCTTACTTGGAATGTCAAGGGAGCTAGAACAAAGGGTAAAGGGTACCACATACTCAAGCACAGTAAGAAATATAATACACAAATCGTAATGCTTCAGGAGACCCATAGCTAGAGCAAGAAGCAAACTTATTTCATAGGTATTGGGTGGAGCAAGCACTGTATATGCTATGGGAGACAGCACCTGACAGTGGGGAGTCACCACTTTGTTTCCCAGGGCCACTAGGTTTCAACTTAGTAGTTCAATAGTAGACTTGGAGGGAAGATACTTGATATTTGTAGGAAGGCTAATTATAGACCTCGTAATTGGCAACATTTATGGACCCCACCAGGACAGACCTGGATTCTTCATGGAGATTCTAGAAAAACTACCACCATATATCCATCTCCCCATTTAATCTGGTGGGTGACTGGAACATATGGCAAGATACTGAGAGAGATCCACTCAGTGCAGATCAGGACTATCCCCAGACCAGAGAGCCTTACAAGACATGCAGGACACACTGCGACTGGTTGATCCATGGAGAACTCTAGAACCTAATACTGAAGACTACACATTCTACTCCATCCCACATACGTAGATATATAGATACATAGACAGTGTCGGCAGATAAGGGCCTATGGCACACCCAGTCTGCCGATTTGAGCTTGTAAGTTCAGTTTATGTTTTCCAAGAAGTCTGTTGCCCCTTACCCCTGACCTCCAGAATTCCTTTATGTCTATCCCATGCATTCTTAAATCCCGTGATTGTTTCAGCCCCCACCACTTCCTCTGGCAGGGTGTTCCACTTGTCCACCACCCATTCTGTGAAGAAATTCTTCCTCATGTTTCCTCTGAATCGTCCTCCCTCCAACTTCATCCCACGCCTGTGATGTGACTGTTGACTGTTCATTGTTCATTCTTTTGTTCACTGTCACAATTTAACGATAATGAGAAAAATGTACTTACAGTTTTGCAGTCAGTTCTGGTACATTGGTTGAATTGGGAATTCTACTGCTGCAGTTGAGTGCAGTGGCCAATTTATTTGTCAAACCACTACAAACAAAGTTTGGCATTAGATGTAAACTTTTTTTTATGACTAACAGTCATTGCTGACAATCACCTGTCTCCCAGCCACCTCCTGCCCAAAATACTTTTCCTTCATACTGTTCAGCACATTGACAGTTTTAGTTTCAATTACTTATAATCTAAAACAGCCCCCCTGTTTCAGACTTCCTGTGCCCACCCACCACCCAACTCTAATAAAACATTGCAGAAACTTCCTTCCCAGCTACCACCCACCAATGATCACTCAGGCTTAGAAAGATGATACAATCTAACATTTTTTTTTCTTTCCAATTGTTTAACCAGGAGAGACACACTAAGCTGAAAGCTTGTTTACAGGTGTGACCTGGGAGCACAGGGAAGTTAAGTGAATTGCTCAGGATCACACAGTATGCAGGTGGGGGCTGTGGGATTCAAACCCAGATCTCCAGATCAGATCCTTAAACCACTGCGCTACACTGCATCCCGAATGACTGTGTGGTTTCTGCCCCTTAGTGCAATTTGCTTAAAATGTCTTTTTAACCTGGCTAAACCAGATTGTCCCCTTACATTACCTCCTGCACAAACTTGTTACATCCATTCCTAGCACAATCCAGTGGTGGTGCCATCTGTGTGGCAAATAATTGCTGTTTTGTGTCTTGACCTGGCATAGAAGTGATTATTTCTTCTTCTACACCCTCCTGCCCAAAACCTCTCCCTGCTACTCTCCTGCACAAAATCCTCTTAAATTGTAAGAATACCTGGCTGTGCCAGAGACATGGATTTGACTGGCGTGACTAAAAAGCCCCACACCATCCCACCCGCCACCCACCCACACTTTTTGAAGCTTGACAGCTGTCACAATCTGCTGTTAAGAGAACATTGGCACAATCTGGTGGATATGGAACAATTCAGTCTGCAATGTGTCTGCTTTCTGTATGTACTTCTCATGGCATACTTCTATGCTGACAATTTCTCCTAACACCCTTCCTGCCCATACCTTCTCCTAGCACAACTCTCCTGCCCATAACATCTCTGACTCTCCTCCTACACATTTCTTACCAATCCCACCCCACCCACAACCTACCTTGGCTCAGCAAGTCTCCCAAATCTGTCCGGTTTAAGACCGTGGCATAATCTAATCTGGTTGGTGGCACAACATCTGCACAGTCAGCTTTTCTCTGAACTTCTTTTTTCATGGCATTTGATTGCCATTTTTTCTGTGGTAATTTCCTAACACCTTCTGCCCATAACTTCTCCTAACACTCTCCTGCCCGTTACTTTTCCTAATACTTTCCTGCACATTTCTTAATTGTGTGTGTGGCAGCTAAAAAAGAACTAGTGCCAGTGTTCACGACTGGCTAACACAGTCAGGTGACGAAAAAGCTCCCCACCCACCCCACCCACAACTTACCTTGGCTCAGCAGGTCTCCCAAATCTGTCTGGTGTATGGCAAAATCAGGTGGTGCCTTGGCATGGATTATCTGCACCACTGCCAGTCTGCTTTTTCTGTTTCAAGGCATGCCATTTTTTCTGTGGCAATATCTTCTCCTAACACCCCTCCTGCCCATAACTTCTCCTAACACCCCCTCCTGCCCATAACTTCTCCTACACCCTCCTGTCCATAACTTCTCCCATAACTTAATCTCCAAGCTCTCCGTCCTGCACATTTCTTCACTGTTGTGTGTGTGTGTACCATTGATGACAATAGAAGCCACTGTTGCAGACAGACTGTGGAAAGAGCAGACTGGGTTAGGCAACTACATTGACAATAATCTTGACTGTCCCCCCACTAAAAAAAACAAAAACACCCGGACTGCATTAGGGCCATATTTATAGTTTACACCCTCCCCACCTCATCATCATCTGAACTTGTTAAGCTGTGATCCTCCCCCCCAAAACAAAACATGACATTAAACTTAGCAGAATGGTGATATTAATGGCCGGCCACCCACTACCCCCCATCCCCAGGGAAATTAAATCTTGATCCGTTCCTCTGGATGGGACACCCACCAAAAGTAGCACTAGCCTTAAATTGGGGCTGAAAATTGTATTTTCCTCCCACCCCACCCTGTTGGAACAAAACATTTTGATACTTATCTTATTCTACTCCTGTGTCCAAGTTTCTCCATCGTTCTGTCTCTGGGTCATGTCAGACATCTGAGAATTGCCGGAAACTAAAAAAACACAATTAGAGACAATTATTAAAACACTTTAAAATGTAAAATAGTTATTCTTTGCACAGTCTTATGACCTTAAATTTCTCAAGTGATGGATGAGGGTCATAGTCTTCAAGTTCAGCTCCTTCTTGGGCAATCTGCATGAGTTTGCTCATAGTGTCAGCCTCTAGGGAACATCTACCTTTTGTTTTTATTTTGCTTTGTACAGAAAACCCTCTTTCACATGCCACTGATGTAACAGGTGACACAAGTAAAATCTTGACCACTGTGACAAAATCTGGGAATACATCTGAATAGTTCTCAATTAAGTCTTGGCAGACATTACTGAGCAAAGTTGGTCCTTTTTTAGATTTCAGAACAGTTTGAATTGTCCGTAATCGTTCTCAGCCCTGTCTTGGTCAATAAGTGCTGGCAGTGTTTCTTCTTTGAAGGTTGTTTCTTGGAAAAAAAGTGCAAACATCCTTGAGTTCCTGTAGTCCATGGTCCATTATTTTAGAGTCATCTGGAAGATACTTTGGATTTAAAAGAACATTTAAGTTATGCAGCAGCTGCACTGAAGCTGTCTCAAATCATGTGTGCATGTTTTCAATGAGTTGTACCAGGTATTCCTGAGATGCTGTCTGAAACTGCATTCGCAGTGCCGGCTTGTCATTCACCTTTTGATCCTGCCACATGCCAGGACGTTGGTCAAGTTCCTGAAATGTCTTCTGTAGCTCTACCTCATTTTGCTCTTTAAACTGTTGCAGTCTAGTAACTGTGGCTTCTATCACGCTGCTTGCCACCAAAATGTCAACACTGTCCCGTTGCATGACTAAAGACAGTTTATTCACCACATCTAAGACATCCATGTGAAAAGAAGTGCATAAGATAAAGCAGACTGATTTCAGTTTTGTGTGACGGCCCTTTGCTTTTGCCGCACCTTTTGCTGCAGTATCATGCTCTAGGGCTTGTAAACGTGCAGGGTGTGATCTGTGAAGTGCTTGAACTGCAGTATGCAGCGACAGCCACCGAAAACTTGCAGGTTCTTTTAGGAACAGATATCTGATATTTTCATCACTGTGTGTTTCCTGGATGAAACGCAAGGCATTGTACTGTACTGCAGAGCTGCTGTAGTATCTGTACACATTTTTGATGGTTACTTAATATTCATTGAATACGTGGTTGTCCTGACATGCTTGACCTGCTGCCAGTGCCAGTCTGTGGGCAACACAATGAATCTGAATCAGCCTTGGGTTAACTTGCTGTCTTAACTTTGCACCCACCCCATTGTGCATTCCGGTCATGATACTGGCACCACCGCTTGCTAGTGTGATGATCTTGATAGAGTCAACTACATTAGCAGAACACATACTTAACTGTTCTCCAACAACTGGGTTTGCCCCCCCATTAGGTATTGCAACATAGTCAATGAAATGAATTTTGGCCTGTGCATTGTGTATGCCCTTCACATAAATGTTCAGCTTTTTGTGAATGGTTACATCAGTAGTTTCATCCACTATTACCCCAAGGAACTAAGAACCTGCTAAGTGAGTTTTGATTTCTTCCTGTAGGACTTTGCTTATGGAGTCGAGCATGTCATATCTTGCATCCCAACCACAGTAGATTGTGTCACTGTCTTGCGAGGCTGGACAGCCATTTCGTTTCTGTGGATGTAAAACACCACCATTAGTGTCAGTCCACAAGCAACAGCTGCTCTGTGCCCCAGCCCAAAAGATTCCATTCCTCACCTGTAGAGCTATCTGTGTTTCAGGCTGGTTGAGTGATTGCCCTTGTTCGGTAAGGTAGCACAGTGTCATTAGCTGAGCAGCTTTAATGTCATCCTTTGCCTCAGGACCCGAGATCTGCTTATCAAATGCCAGTGGCAGAGACAGTTTTTCTGCTGTTTTCTTTCCAGTGTACACCAGCAAATGTTCTGTTCCTTTCATGTCTGTAGATAGCAGACACTTGTAGATTGGATGTGCCCTTTGTGGCAAATGAATTGTTTTTGCTGCCTTTTTTACACCAGCTGCACTTCCCAACAATATTCCCCTCTGCTTCCTCCTTTACAAGCCATGGCAATTACTTTGTCCAGCTGTCCCTCCACACCCTTAATTGCTCGCTGCTTTTAGCAAATACAGTCTGTTCAGACTGCGTATCAGTTTCAGTTTCAACATTCACAATGTCAACAGTCTCCTGAGATGTGCTTAAGTCACACTCAGAGGATGATGTTGCTGTTTGTTGCTTATCCGTTGTTGTGGAGGATTCTCCTCTGCCAAAATAATCAGTAAGGCTTCGTTGAGACATGCCGTGTGCTGCACATGAGCCTTCCCCCACCCAGATTTTTCACTCTCCTCCTCTCCTGGCTGTAATGCACTCTTGACTTGGCCCTGCACAAAAAAACATAAAAAGACACAGTATAAACCCTAAGCTCACTAAACCACTGGCCAGAAATAGTTGTGATGCCCTAACTGCATAAAATAATTGTAAATTGAAAAATTACCCTTTCCATATTAAGAAAACACATTGGTGCCTCCAGTGAATGTGTGCAGCCCCTGGCTGCACAAATACACCAGCGCACCTCCTTCTCCTTCTCCTTGGGTGACTGGGGTGGATTGTCTGACCACGTGTTTGTTTGTTTTTTAAATGTAAACACTTTTTCTTTTGTTTGCTCTTACTCTCCCTGCAACGTTTCTCCATCGACGGCAAAATGGCTCCTGAGAGCCTGTCAGTCCTCCACCTCTCATCCCCCTGGATGAACCAAGGCAGTGGCTCCAAGGGTGGAACTGATCACCCCTCCATGAATACTGCTGCTGGCAGCCCATCCTCCTCATTTTCCCCCTCCCCATCTCACCTGGTGGTGTGTGCCACTCTCCAAGGTGCCAAAACCACCAGGCAGCAAAGGGGAGGGAAGGGGGAAAAAATAAACCAAATTGCACATTTCACACATGCACAGTACACGGCCCACTCAGGACTCCTGGGCCTGTACTGCGGAGAGTCTTGGGGATTCTCTGGGCTGGGGGGTGAACATCCCGAAGCACAACATGTGCGTAAAGGATGCGGGTGCCCGCATCCCCGAGAGTCCTGGTTCTCACGGGTTGACTGCTTCCTGATCAACCATGGTTACTCTCTCTTGCATTAGCTGCACAAGTGCCAAATTGCACCAGGGGTTATTTCTGATCATTGTCTTGTGATCCTCCAACATTCTTTCACTCAGTCCTTGGACAGTGAGAGCATGGAGAATTAATAGTCAGATGCTAAAAGATAAGTAATTAGTGAAGAAAATTCAGGAGACCAATAGAAATTTCTTCATTACTAACAAGGGCTCTGTAGAAAAACTAGATATTCTCTGGGCAGCCTTCTAAAGTCACATAAGAGGAGAGTGATTAAAATGGTATCAATACGTAAGAAAAATAACAAGCATTTGTCAATGCTGAATGTTTGCTTACTGGCATTGGCATTGGTAGCGTAGGAGTTAGAGAGATGCATAATAGGAATGGCAGTGAAGTACTGAACTGAAGCCAACCTCACTACCACCCTGCAGAGACTGACAGGCTTTGGGGTGTGCCTTTGGGTCGTCAGGCATAACGGCCACACCATTTCACCACACCCTACCTTGCAGACTCTGACAAGTGTCACGGTGTGCCTTGGGGTCTTTGGGCCTTATGCTCACCCCATTCCTTATGGAAGTATGGTGAGATGGGTGCAGTATAGGAGAATGGGGTGAACTTTGGGGCCGAAGAGTCCAAGGCACACCTCGATGCCTGTCACTGGCTGCAGGGTGTGTGTGTGGGGGGGGTGGAATGACATGAGCATTACAGGTGGCAATCCCAAGTGACACCCCTGATGCCTGTCAGTCTCTACAGGGCGGGGCGTTATGGTCAGAAACCCTAATGCCCTAGGTGTTCGTTGGTATTTTCACTCCACATTTTCAACATTGTTTTTTGTAACCCCCACCTCATGAACAGTGGCAATATCAGTTCACTAGCCGAAAGCTGATTTTGCACACTGACTACGCCATTTGGCACCACAGGCGCAAAAACACATTTTGAACAGGATGTGAAAAATGACAGCTGTACTGTTCATGGGGAGGTGTAACTGGAGTAAAAATATAAAAAAACTGAAGTCACGAGCGTGCGTAGAAACTGCACAATGCACACCCATAATGTAATTACTTTGGGGATATTTTACAGCAGATTGTCAATGCAGGCATTTTGGGACCTCCGCTCATGAACAGTGTCACTGTGATTTTCTTCATTTGTCCTGAACACTGATTTCCCACAGCGACCATGTATTTCTGTGCTGGAAGTGCAAAAACACATTTCGGCCAGGGTGTGAAAAATGACAGCTGTACTATTCATAAGGAGGTGTGGAACAATGCCAGTGTTGAAAATCTGGACTGAAAATAGTACAGATTCATGATCCTACGAGGGTGCGTGGAAACTGTGCAATGCACACTCGTAACACAGTCATTTTATGGTCTTCTTCTACCAAATTTTCAACATAGCCATTTTAAGACCTCTGCTCATGAACAGTGTCACTGTGATTTTCTTAATCTGTCCCTAACATTGATTTCGCACACCAACCGCGCCATTGGGTGCTACATGGGCAAAAACACATTTTGGGCAAGATATGAAAAATAACAGCTGTACTGCTCAGAAGGAGGTGTGATAAAATGGCAATGCTGAAAATCTGGAAAGAAAATATTAAAAATTTGCAAAGTTACGTGCGTGCGTAGGAACTGAGAAATGCACGCTCATAAAACAGTCATTTTGGGGAATTTTTTCACCAAATTTTCAACATAGGGTTTTGGGGGTGTACCTCATCAACTATGACACTGTTGTTTCGTTACTTGGTCCCAAAAGGTGCTTCCACGCCGTGACCGCGAAATCACCTTTTGGGGCTGAATAACAAAATGACAGTGATAGAATTCATGAGGTGGGTCCCCAAGAACCCCATGTTGAAAATTTGGTGAAAAAATTCCCCAAAATGGCTGAGATATGCACTAAAGTTGAAAAAAACCCCCATTTATGCCATTATACAGCTTACGGACATTTCTTCAGATCGCGGTCAGCTTTGAAGAGTGCAGACGTGTTCCCAGTCCATCGAAGATCATCGCGCCGGACTCCAGAGGTAAGTATGGGGTGGGGGTGGGGAGGCAGATGTGCAGAGGGTGGGCTGGGTTGGGGGCAAGACAATCAACGAGGACTGTTTTTTTCTTTTCAGGTGTTTGTTTTCTTTTAGGAAGGCGATGCGGGACTTTTGCCATGCTGGGGTGGGCTCCCAGTTTGGCAGCTGGAAGATTTTTGGGGGTCAGTGGAGCTGGCAGGGGATTGGGCACCCTCGTCGGCCATACAGACATTTGCCACGCTGGGGTGGGCTCCCAGCGTGGCAACTGGAAGTCTGGGGGGGGGGCGTGGAGCTGACGGGAATTGGGCACCCCCATCAGCCATACTGTGTGCGGCGGGGGGGGGGCGCATGAGTAAACTGGGGTGGGCTCCTAGCATTCTACTTGAGTGTTTGGGGAGGAGGGAGAGTAGACACAAAGGAAGTTGTCTATGACAGCTGTTCAGGATGCAGTGCTGCATGCAGGCACTTTGCATACTGCCGACGACAGTATGTAAATTACCTGTCGACACCAGTATGCAAGTTGCCTACATGTTACAACCACTGATTGCAGTGGTTTTTCGCTTTCAACTGTACGCCACTGCATTCTGAACAGCTGTCATAGACAGCTCGGACATTCATTGGCGCGGTGCGGCTGCGCCTGCAAAAGGGAGCAGGGCAATGGAAGTGGAGGAGGCACACCTACGAAAACTCGTATGGTGGCACTACGTTTCTTGCACATGCATGCAAGCAAACATAAAAATGAGAAAGCAAAAACCCTGCTAGCTGAAATCAGACAGACAGAAAAGAACCTAAAGCCCAGTGCTCCCAAACAGACCTGGTTACACCTGATCAGACTAAGGGCCCAATACAAAGAACAAAATAAGCAGAACATGCCATTTTTAAAACCCAAGTCACATACATAGACCAGGGGGAAAGGCTGGGAAATTAATGGCACTTCAGCTCAAACAACAACAAATGGCAAGAGCTATTAAAGTCATACTACAAAACAACCCTCTCTACTATACACCAAACTCAGGGGCATTGCCAAAGTTCTCTATGGCTTTTATTGCTCACTCTTTTATTTATTTTTTTATTTATTTAATGTCTCAGATTACAACAACCTTTGCGCTAGTAGCTCATTTACAAAGGTTCCACGTACAGTACAAACAATGACATATACAAAGGTATTTAAATTACGCACAATCAGTTCCAGAGTTACACAATGTGAGGAACAGTGCAATATAAACCAATGCAAAATCAATACAAGTGGCAGCCTCGTTAGCTCTGTCAGTAGAAAGGGGAGGAAATGGCAGTAATTTTTTTTTTTTAAGTTTGTGACTGGGAGAGGCAAACTGAGCCGTGGCTTCTTTCCAGGTGCGACGCGAGGGCAAGGGAAGGGTAATATGTGTACAGATTTAGACTGACAGAACCAGATTAAGCTGTTTGTGGTATTTTTAGTGAATGGGAGGAATTTGGCCAGGACGCTGGAGAAATTCCTCAACTCTCCTGTAGGGGAACCTCTGCAAGACAGTCATTCGACTTGGAGAGCTTGAGCAGGATGGAAGTCTCTGAGGAGCGGGTCTCACCCGCTATTGAAGCCACGACAGATATGGAAGTTTTCTTTGATGCAAAAAGCACTGGTGTGCTTATCGAAGGTTCTGAACAAGAGCTTGCTAATGATTTAGTGAATCAGCAAAAAACTCCACGGCGAGTTTCTGAATCGGGAACTATGGAGCTGCTTAACCCATCGGAGCACAAGATTCTATTACGAGATTCTGCTACCGAGTTGCAATTACCACTGCAGAAAGAGGAAGAAAGTTATATGGCAGGGAGACTTGCCTTGTAAAAAGCTCTTGCAGTAGCACAGCAACAGGATTCGGCTGAGCAGGCCAGTGAACCAGATGTGGAGGTACTGCAGTAAGGTGCTGACGTGGTAGACTAGGGTACTCATACATTACTGGCATCTCCACTAGCGGCTACTATGGATAATTCGGATGTTCAGAAAGAGGTACCGCAACCTTTCTCATTAAAAACAGGTACAAGTAAAGCTCCTCTTTTTGTATTTGTGGGTAATTTAAACAATGAATGCAGCAGTGTTTTGCCTGAAACAGTAAAAGAACATATGAACATACGAAGAAGCCAGCAGAAGAAGGCCATTTGGTCTATCAAGTCTTCTCATATTGCAGGGTCCACAGCTTGAGCTAATGTCCCTGCCCTCCCTCCCCACTGCTCCCATTCTCCCCACCCATGATTCTTACCTTCCCCCTATGCGTGTCCCTGCCTCTCTTAAAGCTGCTCACTGTCTTTAATGAGATGACCTCTTCTGGAAATGCATTCCAAGTGTCCACCACCCTTTCTGTGAAGAAGTGCTTCCTGACATCCCTCCTAAACCTCCCACCCTCCAGCTCAAGACTGTGCCCCCTCGTGATATGGTTGCCACTCAGCTTAAAGTGACTTTCCTTATCAACATTATTTATCCCTTTCAAGTACTTGAATGTCCTAATCATACTAACATACTAACATACTATTTGCCAGCAGATTAGGCCTTATGGTCTATCGAGTCTGCCCGAACCTAGATCCTTAGTTGGGTGCCGAGACCCTCCCATCCCTTGTGCTCCAGAAACCCCTATCATCCATCCCCACCCCCCCCGGGACAGGCCATCATCTGATACATCCACTTTCTGTGTCTGTCCCACCCTCTCTTAAAGCCCTCCACTGTGGATCTCTGAACCAGCTCACCAGGCAGAGCATTCCAAGGGTCCACCCTCTCAGTGAAAAACCTCCTCCTCTTTTCCCCCCTCACCCTTCCACCTTCCAACTTCAAACCATGCCCTCTGGTGATGCCTCCTGCTTTAGACTAAAGATCCCCTCCATGTTTACCCTATTTATTCCCTTGAGGTACTTGAAGACCTCAATCATGTCCCCTATCTCTCCTCTCCTCCAGTGAAAACAGGCAGAGTTCCTCAAGTCTGTCCTCATAAGTCAAATCCCCTAGCCCTCGTATCATCTTTGTTGCCCTCCTCTGTACCCTCTCCAGGAGCTGTATGTCCCTCTTCAGAGTGTGGTCTCCAGTACTGTACACAGTACTCAAGGTGTGGTCTAACCAGTCCATTGTACAGTGCAGAATCACTTCCTTGCTCCTAGAGGTGATCCCCTTACGATGCATCCCAACATCCTGTTTGCCTTGCTAGCTCTCCTGCACTGCTCAGAGTTGTTCATACATGTATCCACCATGACCCAGGTCTTTTTCCCCTGTTGAGGCTTCCAGCACCTCCCCTCCAGGGTGTACCTGTGTTTAGGGTTTCCCGACCAAGATGCAACACCTTGCACTTGGTGATATTGAAATTAATTTCCATGTGTGAGCCCAGCTTTCCAGGGTGTCAGGTCCCTTGCAGGGCCAACCTCCCTCTTCTCCCTCAACTACTGCTCCCATCTTGGAGTCATCCACGAAAGACTCATTTCCACCCTATACCATCCCTGATGTCCGATATGTATGCATTAAACAGGATTGGACCCAGGACGAGCCCTGTGGTACCCCACTACCAACCTCTGTAGGGTTCGAGCTCCCCACAGACCACTACTCTCTGAGTGCGTCCAGCTATCCAGTTTTCAATCCATCTGACCATCAAAGGGCCTACCCTAACCCCATCAGTTTCTCCACCAGACCATTGTGGGGACAGAGTCAAACGCTTGAGTCCAAGAATAATACATCCACAGGCTTACCCTGTCCAGTTCTGATGTTACCCATTCATAGAACTCCACAAGGTTGGTTTGACATGATCTACCTGGCACAAACCCATGCCGACTATCCAGACCTCCACCTCCTCCAAGTAAACCCCAATTGTTCCTTTAGTATACTCTCCATTAATTTCCCACCACCGAGGTTAAACTGATGGGTCTATAGTTTCCTGGTACTCCTTGACCCCCCCTTTATGGATTGGTACCATGTGCCTCTCGCCAATCCCCTAGGTGCCCTCCCTGTCTCAAGTGACCTGCTGAAGAGCTCCTGAGTGCAGCTGTATGTCCGCCAATTCCATAGTACTCTCGGATGAATGCCATCCGCCCAGGAGATTTGTCTTTCTTTAGGGCCTTGAGGGCAAACCACACCCTTTGGCGGGATGGCATCATCCGTCCCCTCCACCTTACTGGTCTTTTTATCCTTATCCAGATGTGACACCCTGGGGTACCTTCCCTCCCTTTGCTCCATTTCTGTTGCCCCCTGATCCCACTCCCTGCCGCTTCTATCCCCTTTGTGCCTTGCTTTGTAGATATCCCATCCCCCTCCCTAGTGAACACAGAGGCAAAGTACTCGTTAAATACCTCTGCCTGGTCCCTCGCCTCTTCCACACACCCTCCTTCTGATCTCAATCTGCTGAGATGGCCCTTAGTTTTTCTCCGCTCCCCAATGTACCGGAAGAACCCCTTTTCCCCTCCATGTATTCCCTGTGCCAGCCGTTGCTCTTTACTGGACTTTGCTCCCCTCACCATACGGGTGACTTTTCTAGATGCAAGCTGGTATATTTCCTTATCCCTATCTCCTCTTGTTGTTTTATATTTTTTGTAAGCCACCTTCTTTTCTCTGACTGCTACCTGGACCTCACTGGACCACCAGCATGGTTTATGTGACCTTGCTCCCTTTCGTTTCAACTTAGCGCAGATCCTGACTGCCTCATGAAGTCCCCGTTTTATGACCTCCCATCTCCTTTCCACACTTGTCGTTGAGTAATCCCTTCAAGTGATCCTTGAGAATATTTCCCATGCCCATAAAGTCCGCCCCTGAAGTCCACTGCCAGTGTCCTAGATCTCACCCCACTCCCCAATGCTTATTTGAAACCAGACAGTATTGTGGTCACTCCCAGTCAGGGGTCCTGTACAACCATGTCCTTACCAGATCCCCATCTGCCAGAACCACATCCAGGACATGCCCCTCCCTTGTGGGCTCCATCACATGCTGTGTTAGAACACATCCTGGAAGCCATCCAGCAGCCTCTGCTCCTTGGCCACCTTAGAGGACATGGTTCCCCAATTTGTACCTGGCATATTAGGTCCCCATCAATACCACTCCTTCCCCTTTGGACCACACTGGGCAATGATGTTGTCCAGCAAACCATCCTCTAGAACATCACTCATCCTGGGGCCTATATGCTACTCCAGCTTGACCTTATCTCCTGCTGGGGATCGAAGGTGACCCATAAGCCTCACGTTCCCTCTGCCTCTTCTACCATAGCAATTTCTATGTCATCTCTAATGAACATAGCCACTCCACCCCTCTGCCCTCCTTTCTATCCTTCCTAAGCATAGTGTACCCCGTACATTTAGGTCCCAGTCATGGTTTTTGTTGGCCACGTTTCCGTGACTGCCTCACATCCACCCCAGAACAGCATGGCCTGGAACTCCTGGCAACTTGTTTCCCAAGCTCTGGCATTTACTAACACTAACCCCACCCCTTATCCCTGATCCTCTTTGTCGACCCCACCCAGATTCCTTATACTTCCATCCTCCCCTGCTCCTCCTGAAACCTCCACCTCCAGTCTGTTTCCCCTCCCCCTTGGGCTTGAGGCTACTCCCCTCATCTGAGGGAGGGCTCTGGTCAGCCCCTCCCTTATCCCTTCCCCTTACAAGTTTAAACCCCACCTTTCTTGTATGTAGTCAGCCATCCCTGTTTAAGGACTTCCTTCCCTAATGGGGCAAGATGAAACCTGTCCTTGGCATATAGTCCCTTATCCTCCCAAACTCCATTCCAGTTCCCTAACACCCCAACCCATTCTCTTCACCCCACTTCCTGAGCCAGTCATTAACCTCTGTGAGCTTCATTTTTTTCTGCACTGAGGCCTTTGGTACTGGCAATATCTCCGAAAAGGAAATGTTGCATCCATTATCCCGACAGACTCTGGCAAGTTCTTGAACCTTGCTTGGATTTCCATAATGCTATTTCCTCTAGATCATTAGGTTCCCAAATGCACAGGAATCCGGTTTCCCTCCACAATCCCTAACCATTTCATACACCATGAACTTTGCTCTGTGCACTGTCAGCCCAGAGATACTCACTACCTTCACCTGGCTATGGCATCCACCCCCCTGTCCCTCCCAATGGATACCCTTAATCATCGAGTCTCCCAGTAACAGAACCTTAACACCGCCATCATCCTTATGGTTACCTCCGCTATGCCCTCTCAGCCCCCCTTTCTCTCTCTCCTGTCTTCCAGGGAGTACATGTTCAGTGCCCTCAACCTCTCCTCACATGCCTTGCCCTGCTGACCGACTATCATCTTTGTAACCCTCCTCAGTACCTTCTCCAGCAGGTTAATATCCTTTTTGAGGTGTGGACACCAGTACTGAACTCCATACTCTAGATGCAGCCTTACCAGTGACCTGTACAAGGGCAGTATAACCTCCTCTCTCCTACTAGTGATCCCCCTAGATATACATCCCAGCATCTTGTTTGCCTTTGCTGCTGCTTTCTTGCACTGCGTGGAGTGCTTCAGGTCACTAGTGATCATCACTTTCCATACTTCACAATCCTGTCAGAATAAGGAAACAACGGCTTGGTCTGTAGATAAAGCTTTGACGGGGCGGGGTGGGAAAAAAATGTAATCCAAGGTACATGGACCTCAGGTCCATCTAGTTGCTCCATCCTAAACGCTAATGTACCAACGCTCACTGAAACTCCTGTACTGGAGCAAAGTAAAATTGATTGGGGCTCAGAAATGGATCTTGCTCCCCCTCTACATCTTCCTGATGATTTGCATTTGACTCAGAACCCTATCTTTCCACTGCCTCCACCTGTTAGTGAGATGGACATGATGACACAACAGAGACATGATGATTCTAGTAGGCCTACTACCCAGGGGCCTGCATCATGGACTTCTCAGGATTCAAGGGGTTCTCGATCTTATGTGTCTTTATTCAGGGCCCCACTTTTTCCAGCCAAAAGACATAATGCTATCAGGCTTATTTATAAAGGTGGACTAGATATATTTCCGGACCGAAAAATATGTGGCTCGCACTTTATTAAAAGGATCCATGCACTATACCCCTGTGGAACTCTACGCCCTTATTCAATTCTCAGGGGAACCAGCGTTTGACATCAATTTCAAACAAGGTAGTGGTCTGCAGAAATTCTGGGCCCTATATCGTACTTTCAAAACTTCACCCTTATGGTCTCCATTTGAAGTGGTTCCACTAACTAAACCAGCACACCAAATGATTACCGTCTTGTTTTGCAGTGAAGGGGTTAGTGTGATGGACTTGACATTCTGGTTGAAGCAAAGATGTACTGTTCAGGGAAATCCAGAGCCCATATTTGATAAGGATCATATTTGGACCAGAGGATGGCGAGTACAAGTAATACTCAACACTACTGATACAGGACTGATGCATTTATCTGTTTGTTTTTTGGGGGGAAAGATAGGGGTGTGTTGTTCTATGCTGGTCAGCCTAAAGCCTGTTACCGTTGCGGCTCCACTGGCTACCTTAGCAGAATGTGTGGTAGGTTAAAATGTCTGAACTGTAATCAACTAGGTCACACTTCTGGGTTATGCAAAAGTGATCAGGTGTGCAATTCATGCGATTTGAAAGGACACACGTATCACTGCCCTTCAGCTGCCCATAATCAACTGGACCAGGCAGATTGGGATGAGCAAAGAGTTACTATTGCGATAGCTCAACGCAACAATGCACACTGCCTCAGTACTGATAGGCCCAGAACACATTCCTCTGACACCCCGGAAATAGAGGTGCCTGATTTAAATACACCAGCCCCAGGTACTTCCCCACTAGTGGTACCCCTTCCGCCCGAATTGCCTTAGGTATCAGATCCCATCATAGAGGTAGATTCACACTGTGTAGTTCAGGAACTGTTGTTACCAGTACTGTCAAAAGAAGTTATGCCCCAACCCATACTTCATCCCCCACCACCTAAGGAGCTGGCAATCAGAAGTAACAGGCGCCGACAAGCTTGGCAACAACCCATCCCCAAAATGTCCAAAATCTCAGAGGTTACTGCGAAGAGGAAGTTTACCCCTTTACCAGTAGAGGTCCTGGGTTCGGGAGATGAGTCGGATGGCTCATCAGTGGTTTCCTCCCACCCAGACCTGGGGTCAAGTCTAGAGGATCCCCCTGTAGAGATGACTGAAGTGCCAACTACCCCACGCAAAATTGTAACTAAGCTTAACAAGCATTTGTCAATGATGAATGTTGATTGCGTTGGTCTGTTGAGCTCGCTCAGTGGCCCTGTGTCACTTGCTCGTTCTGTTTCTCCCGGTGCTGCAGACTGCACCTTTGTACGGGGCTCCTGGCTGTGTTGGCAGGTTTTTGCTGCCCACAAAGAAATCTGCAGCTGTCCTGACAGAGCTGTGTTGAGGTGGGTCACTTGCCCTCTGTCAGTCGCTCATTCTGTTTTTGCTGGCACTGCAGGCTGCCTTTTTGTACTGGGCTCCCGCCTCTGTTGGCAGCTTTTTCTGCCCACAAAGAAAAGTCCTGACACTGGTCCATTGAGCTACCTCACTCTTCCTCTCTCGCTCGTTCTGTTTCTGCCGGCGCTGCAGGCTGGCCTTTTGTACAGGGCTACTGCCTGCGTTGCCGCCTTTTTCTGCACACAAAGCACTTCGCAGCAGTCACGATAGAGGCCTGCTGAGCTCGCTCACTCCTCCTCTCTCACTCGCTCATTGTGTTTGTCCCAGCACTGTTGGCTTCCCTTTTGTACAGGACTTCTGCCTGCGTTGGCACCTTTTTCTGGCCACAAAGAAAGCTGCAGCTGTCCCTACACAGCTCCATTGAGGTTGCTCTCTCCGCCTGTCTCACTCTCTCATTCTGTTTCTCCTGGTGTTGCAGGCTGCTGTTTTGTACTGGACTTCTGCCTGCATTGGCAGGTTTTGCTGCCCACAAAGACTTCTGCAGCTGTCCTGACACAGCTCCATTGAGGTGGGTCACTCCCCTTCTGTCACTCGCTCATTCTGTTTCTACTAGCGCTGCAGGCTGCCCTTTCATACTGGGCTCCTGCCTCTGTTGGCGGCTTTTTCTGTCCGCAAAGAAATCTGAAGCAGTCCTGACACAGGTCTGTTGAGGTAGCTCACTCCCCCTCTCTCACTCACTCGTTCCGTTTCGGCCGGTGCTGCAGGCTGGCCTTTTGTACTGGGCTCCTGCCTGTGTTGCTACCTTTTCCTGCCCACAAAGAAATCCAAAGCAGTCATGATAGAGCTCCATTGAGCTTCCTCACTGCCCCTCTCGATCGCTCATTGTGTTTCTCCCAGTGCTGCAGGCTGCTCTTTTGTACTGGGCGTCTGCCTGAGTTGGCACCTTTTTCTGCCCACAGAGAAATCCGCAGCTGTCCCGACAGAGCTCTGTTGAGGTGGCTCACTCTGCCTGTCTCACTCACTCATTCTGTTTCTCCTGGCACTGCAGGATGCCATTTTGTAGTGGTCTCCTGCCTCTGTTGGCGCCTTTTTCTGCCCACAAATAAATCTGCGGCAGTCCCGACAGAGCTCCGTTGAGCTTGCTCAGTCCCCCTCTCTCACTCGCTCATGCCATTTCTGTCAGTGCTGCATGCTGCCCTTTTCTACTGGGTTCCTGCCTGCATTGCTGCCTTCTTCTGGGCACTAAGAAATCTGTAGCAGTCATGATAGAGCTCCGTTGAGCTCATTCACTCATTCCCCCTCTCTCACTTGTTCATTCTGTTTCTCCCGCCACTGCAGGCTGCCATTTTGTACTGGGCCCCTGCATGCATTGCTGCTTTTTTCTGGCCACAAAGAAATCTGCAGCAGTCCCAACAGAGCTCCGTTGAGCTCACTCACTCCCCCTCCCTCACTTTCTCGTTCTGTGTCTCCCACTGCTGCAGGCTGCCCTTTTGTACTGGGTTCCTGCCTGCGTTGGCGGCTTTGTCTGCCCACAAAGAGATGTGCAGTAGTCCTGACACAGCTCCGCTGAGGTTGCTCACTCGCCATCTGTCACTTGCTCATTCTGTTTCTGAAGGGGCTGCAGGCTGGCCTTTTGTACTGGGCTCCTGTCTGCATTGCTGCTTTTTCCTGCCCACAAAGAAATCTGCAGTAGTGATGATAGACCTCTGTTGAGCTTGCTCACTCCCCCACTGTCACTCGATCATTCTGTTTCTGCCGGCGCTGCAGGCTGCCCTTTTGCACTGGCCTCCTGGCTGCATTGGCACCTTTTCCTGCCCACAAAGAAATCTGAAGCTGCCCCAACAGAGCTCCGTTGAGGTCACTCACTCTCCCTGTCTCACTCGCTCATTCTGTTTCTCGTGGCACTGCATGGCTGGCCTTTTGTACTGGGCTTCTGCCTCCATTGGCATTTTGTTCTGCCCACAAAGAAATCTGCAGGAGTTTTGACAGAGCTCCATTGGCCTTAATCACTCCCCCGTCTCACTTGCTTGTTCCATTTGTGCCCACGGTGCAAGCTGCCCTTTGGTACTCGGCTCCTGCCTGCATTGCTGCTTTTTCCTGCCCACAAAGAAATCTGCAGCAGTGATGATAGACCTCTGTTGAGCTTGCTCACTCCCCCTCTCTCACTTGTTCGTTCTGTTTCTCCCGCCGCTGCAGGTTGCCCTTTTGTACTGGCCCCTGCATGCATTGCTGCCTTTTTCTGCCAACAAAGAAATCTGCAGCAGTCCCAACTGAGCTCCGTGGAGCTCACTCACTCCCCCTCCCTCACGCGTTCATTCTGTGTCTCCCACTGCTGCAGGCTGCCCTTTTGTACTGGGTTCCTGCCTGCGTTGCCAGCTTTTTCTGCCCACAAACACATCTGCAGCAGTCCCGAGAGAGCTCCATTGAGCTCGCTCACTCTTCCTCTCTCAGTCGCTCGTTCTGTTTCTGCCGGCGCTGCAGGCTGACCTTTTGTACTGGGCTCCTGTCTGCATTGCCGCCTTTTCCTGGCCACAAAGAAATCTGCAGCAGTCACACTACACCTCCATTGAGCTCGCTCACTCCCCCTCTCTCAGTTGCTCATTCTGTTTGTTCCGGCACTGCAGTCTGCTCTTTTGTACTGGGCTCCTGCCTGCATTGCCACCTTTTCCTGCCCACAAAGAAATCCGCAGCTGTCCTGACAGAGCTCCATTGAGGTTGCTCGCTCACTCCCTCTGTCTCACTCACTCATTCTGTTTCTCCTGGCACTGCAGGCTGCCCTTTTGTACTGGGCTCCTGCCTCTGTCGGCATTTTTGTCTGCCCACAAAGAAATCTGCAGCAGTCCCAACACAGCTCCGTTGGCCTCACTCACTCTCCCTGTCTCACTTGCTCGTTCCGTTTCTGCCAGTGCTGCAGGCTGCCCTTCTGTACTGGGCTCCTGCCAGCATAGCCACCATCATCTGCCCACAAAGAAATCCGCAGCAGTAATGATAGAGCTTTGTTGAGCTCGCTCAGTCCCCCTCTCTCCCTTGCTCATTCTGTTTGTCCCACCGCTGCAGGCTGCCCTTTTCTACTCAGGCCCTGCATGCATTGCTGCCTTTTCCTACCCACAAACAAATCCGCACCAGTCCCAACAGATCTCCGTTGAGCTCACTCACTCCCCCTCCCTCACTCTCTCGTTCTGTGTCTCCTGGTGCTGCAGGCTGCCCTTTTGTACTGGGCTCCTGCTTGCACTGTCACCTTTTCCTGCCCACAAAGACATCCGCAGCAGTCCCGACAGAGCTCAGTTGAGCTTGGTCACCCCCCCTCAGTCGCTCGATCCTAATCTGTCCCAAACACTGACTTCCGACAGCGACTGCGGTATTCTGCACTGGAAGCGTGGAAACACATTTCAGCCAGGATGTGAAAAATGACAGCTGTACTGTCCATAAGGAGGTGTGAACAAATGCCAGTGTTGAAAATCTGGTGTGAAAATATTACTAATTTGCAAACTTACAAGGGTTCGTGGCACCTGCACAACACACGCTCGTAACACAGTCATTTTATGGAGTTTCATCACAAAATTTTTAACATAGGCATTTTAGGACCTCTGCTCATGAACAGTGTCAGTATGATTTTCTTAATATGTCCTGAAAACTGATTTCACACAGCAACCGCACTATTGTGTACCAGAATTGTGAAAACACATTTCGGCCAGGATGTGAAAAATGACAGCTGCACTCTTCATAAGGAGGTGTGGCAAAATGGCAATGTTGAAAATTTGGAGTGAAAATATTGCAAAGATGCAAAGGTACGAGCGTGCGTGGAAACTGTGCAATGCACATTCGTAACACACTCATTTCATGGACTTTCTTCACTGACATTTCAACATAGGCATTTTAGGACCTCTACTAATGAACAGTGTCACTGTCATTTTCATAATGTGTCCCAAACATGGATTTCCCACAGCGAACACATTTCAGCCAGGATGTGAAAAATGACAGCTGTACTGTTCATAAGGAGGTGCATAAGAATGGCAATGTTGAAAATCTAGAGAGAAAATATTATAAATTCGTGAACTTACGAGCGTGATTGCACACAGCACAACGCACGCTCGTAACACAGTCATTTTATAGAGTATCATCACCAAATTTTCAATGTAGGCATTTTAGAACCTCTGCTCATGAACAGTGCCACTGTCAGTTTCTTAATCTGTGTGGAACACTGATTTCCCACACTGACCGCACTATTCAGCGCCGGAAGTGCGAAAACACATTTTGGCCAGGGTGTGAAAAATGACAGCTGTACTTTTCACAAAGAGGTCTGGAAAAATGCCAATGTTGAAAATCTGGGGTGAAAATATTACAGATTCGCAAAGTTACAAGCATGCATAGCAACTGCGCAATGCACGCTTGTAAAACAGTCATTTTTTGGATTTTTCCCACCAAATTTGCAACATAGGCTTTTTGAGAGCCCACCATGAACACTGGCACTGTCATTTCATTAATCAGTCCTGAAAGGTGATTCATGCAGTGACAGTGAAATCACCTTTCGGGGCCAATTAACGCCATAACAGTGACAGAATTCATGAGGAGGGGTTCCAAAACCCATGTTGAAAATTTGAGCCAAAATTCCAAAAAATGCCTGAGATATGCATCAAAGTTGAAAAAAAGCTATTTATTCCATTATACAGCTTACCGGCATTTCCTCAGTTTGCGGTCGGGTTTGAAGAGTGCAGAGGTGTTCCCGGTCCACCGAAGATCATCACGCCGGACTCCAGAGGTAAGTATGGGGTGGGGGTGTGGGGAGGCAGGGTGCGAGTGGGTTACGCGGGTTTTGGGGGCAGGGAGACAGCTTGGATCATTTCCTTTTTACAGGTTACAAAAAAATTAGACATTCGGGACCATTTTTATTTTGCAGGGCATGTGGCATGCTGGGGTGGGCTGCGTGCCAATGAAGTCTTTCTTTTGGGGACAGCCGTGGACGATGGGGGATTGGGCACCCTGTCGGCACACAACAAAAGCGGAGAATAATGCTGACTGGGAGTGGGCTCCCCTGTCGGATACATAAATATTGGGGCACTGCAGCCAACGGGATTGGGGCCCCTCAGCAACTAAACACAGTTGAGGTCACTTACCGTCAAGGAGTTGGGCACCCCCTCGGCAGCGAGGTTAATATTGTTTATGAACATGGCGGCAAGCCGATGCCATGTTCACAAACAAAAGATCCCACCCTGCAATGATAGGGCGCTCCCTCATTGCAGTGAATAGCTGACGCTGCACTGACGAGGCAGCCCCTGATTGCAGTGGCTGATTTTTTTACAAGTTGGTGGCACGCTGGCTGAGCTAGTGTCAGCAGCAGCATGCCACGGCATTGGGGGAAGTGGGACAAGCCTTTACAGGCTGTGGGGGCATTGGCCACAACAGTGCCGTGCCTCCACAACCTGCTTGTGGAGAAACCTGCCGCAACATGTTTCTTGCGCATATGCGCAATCAACATAAAAATACTAGATCCACGAGATCCTCAAGTGAAAAGCCTCCTTGAGTGGCTACTTTGATTGCAGGTGACCTTTTCTCTTTTTCTTCCCCATCATGGTGGTATCAGTTTCCCTTTATTCTAGTAATGTCAACAGTATTAAGAATGTGAAAAAAAGACAGGCTGCTTACTCTTACTTTCGGACATTTCCTCAGGGTATTTTTTTCTTGCAAGATACAAGATTGTTCACTTGGGAGCTTAAGCAACAGGTTGGTAGAAAAGAGGCCAGGAGTTATATTTTGTTTTAAACTGAAATATTTGAATAGTTTGTAAGTGAAATTAGTTCTGTGTGTTAAAAATTATTACCTTGAATTTGAACTGATACTTGGGCTGTGATATTGTAGGTTTGGGGATAGATGTTTGGCAGGGAAAATTAGAAGGTAATTTAAATGTGTTGTTTGCCTGGTGTTTGGGGAGGGACATTAGCTGCAATTAACTTGTCTTTAAACAGGAATTACTGTGGCTTTCATTGTTCACTTGGGAGCTTAAGAAACAGGTTGGTAGAAAAAGAGGCCAGGAGTTATATTTTGTTTTAAACTGAAATATTTGAATAGTTTGTAAGTGAAATTAGTTCTGTGTGTAAAAATTATTACCTTGAATTTGAACTGATACTTGGGCTGTGATATTGTAGGTTTGGGGATAGATGTTTGCAGGGAAAATTAGAAGGTAATTTAAATGTGTTGTTTGCCTGGTGTTTGGGGAGGGACATTAGCTGCAATTAACTGTCTTTAAACAGGAATTACTGTGGCTTTCATTGTTCACTTGGGAGCTTAAGAAACAGGTTGGTAGAAAAGAGGCCAGGAGTTATATTTTGTTTTAAACTGAAATATTTGAATAGTTTGTAAGTGAAATTAGTTCTGTGTTAAAATTATTACCTTGAATTTGAACTGATACTTGGGCTGTGATATTGTAGGTTTGGGGATAGATGTTTGGCAGGGAAAATTAGAAGGTAATTTAAATGTGTTGTTTGCCTGGTGTTTGGGGGAGGGGACATTAGCTGCAATTAACTTGTCTTTAAACAGGAATTACTGTGGCTTTCATTGTTCACTTGGGAGCTTAAGAAACAGGTTGGTAGAAAAGAGGCCAGGAGTTATATTTTGTTTTAAACTGAAATATTTGAATAGTTTGTAAGTGAAATTAGTTCTGTGTGTTAAAAATTATTACCTTGAATTTGAACTGATACTTGGGCTGTGATATTGTAGGTTTGGGGATAGATGTTTGGCAGGGAAAATTAGAAGGTAATTTAAATGTGTTGTTTGCCTGGTGTTTGGGGGAGGGGACATTAGCTGCAATTAACTTGTCTTTAAACAGGAATTACTGTGGCTTTCATTGTTCACTTGGGAGCTTAAGAAACAGGTTGGTAGAAAAGAGGCCAGGAGTTATATTTTGTTTTAAACTGAAATATTTGAATAGTTTGTAAGTGAAATTAGTTCTGTGTGTTAAAATTATTACCTTGAATTTGAACTGATACTGGGCTGTGATATTGTAGGTTTGGGGATAGATGTTTGGCAGGGAAAATTAGAAGGTAATTTAAATGTGTTGTTTGCCTGGTGTTTGGGGAGGGGACATTAGCTGCAATTAACTTGTCTTTAAACAGGAATTACTGTGGCTTTCATTGTTCACTTGGAAGCTTAAGAAACAGGTTGTAGAAAAGAGGCCAGGAGTTATATTTTGTTTTAAACTGAAATATTTGAATAGTTTGTAAGTGAAATTAGTTCTGTGTGTTAAAAATTATTACCTTGAATTTGAACTGATACTTGGGCTGTGATATTGTAGGTTTGGGGATAGATGTTTGGCAGGGAAAATTAGAAGGTAATTTAAATGTGTTGTTTGCCTGGTGTTTGGGGAGGGACATTAGCTGCAATTAACTTGTCTTTAAACAGGAATTACTGTGGCTTTCATTGTTCACTTGGGAGCTTAAGAAACAGGTTGGTAGAAAAGAGGCCAGGAGTTATATTTTGTTTTAAACTGAAATATTTGAATAGTTTGTAAGTGAAATTAGTTCTGTGTGTTAAAATTATTACCTTGAATTTGAACTGATACTTGGGCTGTGATATTGTAGGTTTGGGATAGATGTTTGGCAGGAAAATTAGAAGGTAATTTAAATGTGTTGTTTGCCTGGTGTTTGGGGAGGGACATTAGCTGCAATTAACTTGTCTTTAAACAGGAATTACTGTGGCTTTCATTGTTCACTTGGGAGCTTAAGAAACAGGTTGGTAGAAAGAGGCCAGGAGTTATATTTTGTTTTAAACTGAAATATTTGAATAGTTTGTAAGTGAAATTAGTTCTGTGTGTTAAAAATTATACCTTGAATTTGAACTGATACTTGGGCTGTGATATTGTAGGCTTGGGGATAGATGTTTGGCAGGGAAAATTAGAAGGTAATTTAAATGTGTTGTTTGCCTGGTGTTTGGTAAGAGCCCTCCCACCCCTGTTTTGTAGGCTTTCTTAAATACTGAAAAGCCACTGGGGGTTGGGATTGAAGGGCTGAGTATTTCTGTTTGGGACTGAAATTTGAAGCAACAGGAGTTGGTGGGCCTGTGACATCATACGGTACCTGGTGTCTGCTTACACACACTGTTAGTGGGACTGAACACATACTGGACTGTATGTGTTTGTGAGACTTGGGAACTTTGTTGGTGGGGTTGAAATTGGGTTTGTAAATAACTTACAGTCAGTATAGAGAGAAACTGTACTCAGGGAAAGGGACTGAGAAGAGGTGTGCTATTATAAACAGGGAGGATAATCAGGTGGCCATATTCCACCATGGCAGGCATCTTGGAAGGGTTGTAGGCTGCACAGGCTGTGGGATGGCAATAATTCTAAATTGGGCCTGGAGAGAGGGAGGCTGCCCACTCTGTAGACAGCTATCTTGTATCAGGAGTGAGGTATATTGGTTAAGGAGTAAGCTGTGGGAGCTGGGGGTGTCCAAGGATAAGGGGTGTGGATATGGGCAGCAGAAGGGTGGGGCTGAGGGAGGCTGGGGCAACGCCTGAAATTACAGGACATTATGCTACAGCAAGCAGAAGGGGATATTAGGGACAGAGGACCCTTAGATAGGAAGTTGATGCTAAGGAAGCGTACAGGGTGAAAATTCTGAATTCAAGGAGACTGGAGGGAAGAGTCAGGAGGGGCTGTTGTGCGGAAGCCTAAAACAGCAGACTGTGGGAAGGAGCTCCTAGGTGAACAGTGCAAGAGAGGAAGAAGAGGGTCAGTTTAGAGATGCAGTCAGGGAAACTCGGTTACTTGATGGAGGCTGACATAGAGTGTCACAATAAATTTGAGATACTAAGCATCCTAGAGGGAGGAAGGGTTGGTGGAAATGAGGAAACTTATAGAGAGGCCGGGAGGAGTCAGATACCAGAGGGCATCACAGAACAGCTATGGAAAGGATAGACATAGTCCCAGAGGGAGAAGGGAAACATATTGTTAAGCAAATGGGGAGATGCAACATATTCTAGACATGAGGGAGGAGAGCATGATTGGAGAGAAACTGGAGACAAGGAGGTGGGAGAGAGCCCCCTTCAGCAGGAAGGTCAGTACCAAGGATGGGGCCCTAGCTAAAGGGGACCCACAGAGACCTCTGGAGACAGGGGTACTATTACAAGGGGAGGATGCGGTGTGGGGAAGAGGAAACCATCAGGGCCAGGATAAATGGTTCAGATAAGAGAGGTTAAAGGGACACCTATTCAGAAGGGTTTGAGTTAAGTGGGCAAAATAGCAAGGAGGCAGAAAGGGGAGGGTGACAAGGGTCTCTAATAAGGCAGGAAGACTCCATGAAATTGCGATCATGAATAAAGTGGGGGCTGAGGGGCATAGTGGAGGTAACCATAAGGATGATGGCGGTGTTAAGGTTCTGCTACTGGGAGACTCGATGATTAAGGGTATCCATTGGGAGGGACAGGGGATGGATGCCATAGCCAGGTGAAGGTAGTGAGTATCTGGGCTGACAGTGCACAGAGCAAAGTTCATGGTGTATGAAATGGTTAGGATTGTGGAGGAAACCGGATTTCTGTGCATTTGGGAACTAATGATCTAGAGGAAATAGCATTATGGAAATCCAAGCAAGGTTCCAAGAACTTGCCAGAGTCTGTCGGGATAATGGATGCAACATTTTTTCGGAGATATTGCCAGTACCAAAGGCCTCAGTGGAGAAAAAAATGAAGCTCACAGAGGTTAATGAATGGCTCAGGAAGTGGGGTGAAGAGAATGGGTTGGAGGTGTTAGGGAACTGGAATGGAGTTTGGAAGGATAAGGGACTATATGCCAAGGACAGGTTTCATCTTGCCCCATTAGGGAAGGAAGTCCTTAAACAGGGGATGGCTGACTACATACAAGAAAGGTGGGGTTTAAACTTGTAAGGGGGGAAGGGATAAGGGAGGGGCTGACCAGAAGCCCTCTCCTCCAGATGAGGGGAGGAGCCTTCAAGCCCAAGGGGGGGGGAAACAGACTGGAGGTGGAGGTTTCAGGAGGAGCAGGGGAGGATGGAAGTATAAGGAATCTGGGTGGGGTTCAACAAAAGGATCAGGGATAAGGGTGGGGGTTAGTGTTAGTAAATGCCAGGAGCTTGGGAAACAAGTTGCCAGAGTTCCAGGCCATGCTGTTCGAGGGGTGGATGTGGCGGCAGTCACGGAAACGTGACCAACAAAACCATGACTGGGACCTAAATGTACGGGCACTATGCTTAGGAAGGATAGAAAGGAGGGCAGAGGGGTGGAGTGGCTATGTTCATTAGAGATGACATAGAAATTGCTATGGTAGAAGAGGCAGAGGGAAACGTGGAGCCTTATGGGTCACCGATCCCCAGCAGGAGATAAGGTCAAGCTGGGAGTAGCATATAGGCCCCGGGATGAGTGATGTTCTAGAGGATGGTTTGCTGGACAACATCATTGCCCAGTGTGGACCAAAAGGGGAAGGAGTGGTGTTGATGGGGGACCTTAATATGCCAGGTACAAACTGGGAACCATGTCCTCTAAGGTGGCCAAGGAGCAGAGGCTGCTGGATGGCTTCCAGGATGTGTTCTTAACACAGCATGTGATGGAGCCCACAAGGGAGGGGCATGTCCTGGATGTGGTTCTGGCAGATGGGGATCTGGTAAGGGACATGGTTGTACAGGACCCCCTGACTGGGAGTGACCACAATACTGTCTGGTTTCAAATAAGCATTGGAGGAGGGGTGAGATCTAGGACACTGGCAGTGGACTTCAGGGGGGCAGACTTTATGGGCATGGGAAATATTCTCAAGGATCACTTGAAGGGGATTACCTCAACGACAAGTGTGGAAAGGAGATGGAAGGTCATAAACCGGGGACTTCATGAGGCAGTCAGGATCTGCGCTAAGTTGAAACGTAAGGGAGCAAGGTCACATAAACCATGCTGATGGTCCAGTGAGGTCCAGGTAGCAGTCAGAGAAAAGAAGGCAGCTTACAAAAATATAAAACAACAAGAGGGATAGGATAAGAAATGTACCAGCTTGCATCAGAAAAGTCACCCGTATGGTGAGGGGAGCAAAGTCCAGTAAAGAGCAGCGGCTGGCACAGGGGATACATGGAGGGGAAAAGGGTTCTTCTGGTACATTGGGGAGCGGAGAAAAACTAAGGGCCATCTCAGCAGATTGAGATCAGAAGGAGGGTGGGTGGAAGAGGCGAGGGACCAGGCAAAGGTATTTAACGAGTACTTTGCCTCTGTGTTCACTAGGGAGGGGGATGGGATATCTACAAAGCAAGGCACAAAGGGGATAGAAGCGGCAGAGTGGGATCAGGGGAGCAACAGAAATGGAGCAAAAGGGAGGAAAGGTACCCCAGGGTATCACATCTGGATAAAGATAAAAAGACCAGTAAGGTGGAGGGACGGATGATGCCATCCCACCAAAGGGTGTGGTTGCCCTCAAGGCCTAAAGAAAGACAAATCTCCTGGGCCGGATGGCATTCATCCGAGAGTACTATGGGAATTGCGGACATACTGGCTGCACCTGGCGGAGCTTTTCAACAGGTCACTTGAGACAGGGAGGGTACCTAGGATTGCGAGAGGCACATGTGGTACCAATCCATAAAAGGGGTAAGGAAGTACCAGGAAACTATAGACCCATCAGTTTAACCTCGGTGGTGGGAAAATTAATGGAGAGTATACTAAAGGAACGATTGGGGGTTTACTTGGGGAGGTGGGAGGTCTGGATAGTCGGCAGCATGGGTTTGTGCCAGGTAGATCATGTCAAACCAACCTTGTGGAGTTCTATGAATGGGTAACATCAGAACTGGACAGGGTAAGCCTGTGGATGTATTATTCTTGGACTTCAGCAAGGCATTTGTCTGTCCCCCACAATGGTCTGGTGGAGAAACTGATGGGGTTAGGGTAGGCCCTTTGATGGTCAGATGGATTGAAAACTGGATAGCTAGACGCACTCAGAGAGTAGTGGTCTGTGGGAGCTCTCGAACCCTACAGAGGTGGTAGTGGGTACCACAGGGCTCGGTCCTGGGTCCAATCCTGTTTAATGCATACATATCGGACATCAGGGATGGTATAGGGTGTGAAATGAGTCTCTTCTGGATGACTCCAAGATGGGAGCAGTAGTTGAGGGAGAAGAGGGGAGGTTGGCCCTGCAAGGGGACCTGGACACCCTGGAAAGCTGGGCTCACACATGGAAATTCAATTTCAATATCACCAAGTGCAAGGTGTTGCATCTTGGTCGGGGAAACCCTAAACACAGGTACACCCTGGGAGGGGAGGTGCTGGAAGCCTCAACAGGGGAAAAAGACCTAGGGGTCATGGTGGATACATGTATGAATAACTCTGAGCAGTGCAGGAGAGCAGCTAGCAAGGCAAACAGGATGTTGGGATGCATCAGAGGGGATCACCTCTAGGAGCAAGGAAGTGATTCTGCCGCTGTACAATGGACTGGTTAGACCACACCTTGAGTACTGTGTACAGTACTGGAGACCACACTTGAAGAGGGACATACAGCTCCTGGAGAGGGTACAGAGGAGGGCAACAAAGATGATACGAGGGCTAGGGATTTGACTTACGAGGACAGACTTGAGGAGCTCTGCCTGTTTTCATTGGAGGAGAGGAGAGACAGGGGACATGATTGAGGTCTTCAAGTACCTCAAGGGAATAAATAGGGTAAACATGGAGGGGATCTTTAGACTAAAGCAGGGAGGCATCACCAGAGGGCATGGTTTGAAGTTGGATGGTGGAAGGGTGAGGGGGGAAAAGAGGAGGAGGTTTTTCACTGAGAGGGTGGTGGACCCTTGGAATGCTCTGCCTGGTGAGCTGGTTCAAAGATCCACAGTGGAGGGCTTTAAGAGAGGGTGGGACAGACACAGAAAGTGGATGTATCAGATGATGGCCTGTCCCGGGGGGGTGGGGATGGATGATAGGGGTTTCTGGAGCACAAGGGATGGGAGGGTCTCGGCACCCAACTAAGGATCTAGGTTCGAGCAGACTTGATAGACCATAAGGCCTAATCTGCTGGCAAATAGTATGTTAGTATGTTAGTATGATACAAGGTTGCATGCTTTGTTAGAACTGAAACAAGTCACAAGATTGTGGTTTTCTGGGCCTTCATGCTGGTCATTGGGCATAGAACCCTGTTCAGGGGTAGCCATATTATTTCATAATGTTGATTTTCATTATATTAAACTGATTGACCTGGTACCTGGGCGGGTTCTGGTTCAGGATATCAAAATTGGGACTCTTTTATTTCTCTTGATTAATGTACATGCAGGCAGACTAAGGCTACCTGTATAGAATTATTTCAGTTTATCCAGCCTTATTTAAATTCTGCACATAATGTTATCGGGGGGGGGTGACTTCAACTGTGGGTTACAGCTTAGGGATAGGGGTCGTCACGCCTCCACCAGCAAAATATTTTGCGATATGACATTTTTGTCCTACATGATTACAGCCTCAAACATGAAAGATTCTTAAATGGCGAAAAATGTTAGGGCTGACCCCATCTTTTATAAAGGCCCCTTAGCAACCCGAATTGACTCTTTTTGTATTTCATCCCATTTAGAGATTATCTCTGCTTCAACATTAGTAGCTGGATTCTCAGACCATAAAATGTTATCTCATCACCTTGGAAATGTCAATAAACCCCCTCATGGGCTGGGGTACTGGAAATTTAATGCATTGCTCTTCAACAGTCAGCAATACATCAAAATCTGCAATATTTCCTTCAAGCCAGGAAATCGATTTGGGTTTCTTATGATGATTTGGGGCAGTGGTGGGAAGATACTTTAACTGATTTAACATCATTTTTACAGTTACAAGGTAAGTGTACACGAGGTGCAGCTTATGGGGCATACATTTCACATAGGCAGCAGCTGCAAAAACTGTTGTCATTGTCGGCATCAGTTAAACAAGATTTTTCCACTCAGATACAACATGTTAAATGACAGATGGTGGAATATCATATGATTCAGGCTCAGAGTCTGCAGTTTCAGCAGAATTTTAATACACTGGGGAATACAGGCCAGCTTTGCCCATATGAAGGAGGTTCTGCAAGATTTAAAAATAAAACCATGGATAAGCTTTTTGATAGAAACATAGAATTTGACGGCAGATAAGGACCGCTTGGCCCACCTAGTCTGCCCATTTTCCTATCTAACAGATAAGCTGCAGATCCTAGTTAACCAACAGCTTACTTCCTCCTACCCCCCAGTAGGACTGCCTTATGTCTGTCCCATGCATTCTTGAATTCCCCAACTGTTCTTGACTCCACAACCTCCTCAGGGAGGCTGTTCCATGCATCCACAACCCTCTCCGTGAAAAAATACTTCCTCACATTACCTCTGAGCCGTCCCCCCTCTATCTTCAAATTGTGCCCCCTTGTTCTTGCACATCTCTTTTTCTGAAAGATGTTACCCTCTTGGACTTTATTGATTCCCTTGAGGTACTTGAAAGTTTCTATCATGTCCCTTCTCTCCCTTCTTTCCCCAAGGGTATACATATTAAGCTCCTTTAGTCTTTCTTCGTATGTCTTCTGGTGCAGACTCTGCACCATTTTGGTTGCCCTCCTTTGGACTGCCTCAACTCTGTCTATGTCTTTGCGGAGATGGGGTCTCCAGAACTGCACACAGTAATCCAGATGGGGTCTCACCAACTGTCTGTACAGAGGGATAACAACTTCCTGTTTTCTACTATTGAGGCCTCTTCCTATGCATCCAAGTATACCCCAGCCTTCCTTACTGCCTTCTCATTGCTTGCCCACTTTTAGGTCATCTGATATAATTACCCCCAGGTCCCTTTCCATTTTTACTGTTGTCAGTATCTCACCCCCCATTGTGTACTCTTCCCCTGGGTTTTTGTTTCCCATGTGCATTACCTTGCACTTCTTTGCACTGAATCTGAGTTGCCATACATTTGACCATTCCTCCAACCTTGCCAAGTCTCTTCTCATCCTTTCCACTCCATCTTGTGTATCAACCCTGTTGCATATCTTTGTGTCGTCTGCAAAGAGACATACTTTTCCTTCCAGTTCCTCTGCAATGTCACTTATAAAGGCATTAAAAAGGACCGGTCCCAGTCGATAGCAACAATCACCTATGCACAGATCTTTTAGAGGTGTTGCAGATAGTTACACAACATGCTAGGCATTAGCTGGGATCTGCTTCCACAGCAGAAGACTCCCTGACAGCTTTTCTCAATCCAATACCCACATTAGATTTTCCTACTGACCAGATACAGCCTCTGATTTCAGATATAACACCACTGGAAGTGGAATTAGCCACTAAGGTGCGAGGAACTGGTAAAGCTCCTGGTAGTGATGGATTAACAGGGGAACTGTATAAATGTATGGAGCCATGGTTATATACGGAACTGGCCTCCTTCCTTACGGATGACAGGGGGAGTTTTAATACACATCTTTAAAAAAGATGATAGAAGATGTTTGGGTAATTGGAGATCTATCTCACTGTTGAACACAGATTTTAAAATTTTGGCTAAAATCCTGAATTCCAGATTGCTGATTAGTGCAAAAGTTATAATATCTACAACTCAAATTTGTGCTATCCCTGGTAAAAATATAATGGAACATCTGATTTTTCTGCGGGAATTGATTAAACACAGCAATAGGAATAAGACAGAGGGCTTTGTTCTTTCTCTGGACCAGAGGAAGGCTTTTGATGCTGTTAGTCATAGCTTTTTATGGTCAACACTAGGAAAGTACGGCATCCCTGTTGTTTTCATCAATTGGATTAAATGTTTATATAAAATGGCTACAGTTACACCACTAGTGAAGGGGTGGAAAGGTCCAATGTTACCAGTACTGAGAGGTGTGCAACAGGGGTGCCCTTTAAGCCCCCTGCTTTACGCTTTCTGTATAGACCCACTTCTGCTGTTACTCAACACTTCTACTCTTTTAAAGCCTCTTGTTGTTAATGATGTACCTATTCCACATACTGCCTTGGCATATGCAGATGATCTTTGCATCCTGGTTGCTGATAATGGTTCAGCACATGTGGAAATTTATGAATCGTCTGGGGTCCACTCGGGAGCATCCCTGAACTGAGATAAATCTGTTGATATAAAACTTGGGATCTCTGGACAGCCCCTTTTGAATATCGGGGGGGGATACATTTGACATCAGATCCAGTTAAAATTTTGGGGGTTTTCTATTGTCCTGGGGATATGGGAATGCTGAACTGGGAACCTAGGGTTAACACAGGTAGAGCTATGGTTTCACACTGGAATAAATGGAAATTGGGGAAATTGAAAAGGATACATTTCATTAAAACATTTTTGATTCCAGTATTTTTGTTTATTAGTTATGTTTTTCCATCACCTAGACAACTAGAAACCACAATTTATAGTTTATTTTTTCAGGCAGTGTGGGGGAGTAGGCTGCACCCCATTAAAAGAAACATAGTCTAGCTTCCACTAAAGCATGGAGGTATAGGGATGGTTAATCCTATCTTGTTTTATTATAGTATTTTTATGTATGCTAATCTGAGACCCATGCTTGTGTTCTCTGATTTAAGTAGGGTATCTTTCTTACTTAACAATTGCAAAGTTTGCTTTCAGTTATGGGATCAAGGACACCTGGGCCCCTTAAAAAGATCACTTAACATTCCACCTTATATACGAGAGACTTTTGTCTATTTAAAAAAATGGCAGATAACGAGTACTTTCTTAATTATTAAACCTAGGAAAGTGATTTATCAGTGGATTTTAGATACACAGTTCACAGAAGCTGATACTTTTCCAAGGTGCCCTCCTCAAGATAAAGATACAATGTTTCACTTGTTGCAGACACCTAGGATACCAGAAAAAATGAAAGACTTACACTGGCTGAGCTGCCGTAATAGAATTAATGTTATGGCAAACTAAAAACATAAGCAGGTAGAAGAGCGTGTTTGTATTAGATGTATCCAGCAATTGGAGACAACAGAGCACTTATTGTTTACTTGTACATATATTAGTTCTTTTTGGTCTGCTCTGGCTACTGCCTGGGCAACACCCTGGTTTCAGACTGTCACAGCGGACGCCCTGATGGTTGTTGGGAGACACAATAAACATGAGTACCCATGTTGGGAGACACAATAAACGTTGGGCCGGATATTCAAAAGGGTTGCGCCAGTGCAAGTCCGAACTTGCTCCATTCTGCGATATTCAGCAGGAGGCAGTTGCGCCACTGAAAACAGGCTGAGCAACAGCGCAATGCAAATGAATGCATGCTCAACTGGAGGGGGAGGAACCATGCATAAACTGCACAACCCGGTATTCAGCCGGGCTGTGCAGAGTTGTGCAGGCGCAACCCCCAACCTGCGCCTGCAGGACTTTGAGCCAAAAAAGGCTTAAGTCGAGGGCCACCCCACAGGTGATGCTGCTGTATTGCAGGGTGCAACACAGCAGCTACCACCATAGCTGGCCCCTAATACTCCTGTACCCCCTGCAGCCCGATCGCATGGGAAGCCGACTGTAAATCCCCCACCACCCCAGTGGCCGATCGCAGGCATGGTAGCCTACCCCCACCAGCCGATCGTGGGCGGCAATACTGGCTGACGTATCCCTGGTGGTCAGTGGACCGAAATGCCTGATACATGGGCGGTGTATAATAAACCCCTCCTCCGGCAGTCATCCCTGGTGGTCCAGTGGACCGAAATGCCCGATCGCGGGCAGTAAGTTTAATAAACCCGAACATAGCCCTGGTTGGGAGACACAATAAACATAGTGTCCATGTTGGAGACACAATAAACATGAGGGCCCCATGTTGGGAAAAACAGTAAACATAGTGTCCACATTGAGAGACAGAATAAACATAAGGACCCATGTTGGGAAAACAGTAAACATAGGGTCCATGTTGGGAGACATAATAAATATAAGAACTCATGTTGGGAGACACAATAAACATAGGGTCCATGTTGACAGACACAGCAAACATGGGGTCCATGTTGGGAGACACAATAAATACAAGGGTCCATGTTGGGAGACACAATACATATAGCGTCCATGTTGGGAGACACAATAAATATAAGGGCCCATGTTGGGAGACACAATAAACACAGGGTTCATGTTGGGAGAAAACAATAAACATAGGATGCATGTTGGGAGACACAATAAATATAAGGACCCATGTTGGGAGATACAGTAAACACGGGGTCCATCTTGGGAGACATAATAAACATAGGGTCCATGTTGACAGACACAGTAAACATGGGGTCCATGTTGGGAGACACAATAAACATAGGGTCCATGTTGGGAGACACAATAAATATAAAGGCCCATGTTGGGAGACACAATAAACATATAGTCCATGTTGGGAGACACAATTAATATAAGGGACCATGTTGGGAGACATAATAAGCATAAGGGACCATGTTGGGAGACACAGTAAATATAAGGAACCATGTTGGGAGACACAATAAACATAAGGGCCCTTGTTGGGAGAAACAGTCAACATAGGGTCCATGTTGGGAGACACAATAAATATAAGAGCCCATGTTGGGAGACACAGTAAACATAGTGTCCCTGTTGGGAGACACAGTAAACATAAGGGCCCCATGTTGGGAGAAACAGTAAACAAAGGGTCCATGTTGGGAGACACAATAAATATAAGAGTCCATGTTGGGAGACACAATAAACATAGGGTCCATGTTGGGAGACACAATAAATATAAGGGCCCATGTTGGGAGACACAAAAAACACAGGGTCCATGTTGGGAGACACAATAAATATAGGGACCCATGTTGGGAGACACAATAAACATAAGGGCCCTTGTTGGGAGAAACAATCAACATAGGGTCCATGTTGGGAGACACAATAAACATAAGGGCCCATGTTGGGAGAAACAGTCAACATAGGGTCCATGTTGGGAGACACAATAAATATAAGAGCCCATGTTGGGAGACACAATAAATATAGGGTCCATGTTGGGAGACATAATAAACATAAGGGCCCATGTTGGGAGACACAATAAACATAGTTTACATGTTGGGAGACACAATAAACATAAGGGCCTATGTTAGGAAAAACAGTAAACATAGGGTCCATGTTGGGAGACAATAAATATGAGGACCCATGCTGGGAGACATAATAAACACAGTGTCCATGTTGAGAGACACAATAAACATAAGGACCCATGTTGAGAGGCACAGTAAACATAGGGTCCATGTTGGGAGACATAATAAATATAAGAACCCATGTTGGGAGACACAATAAACATAGGGTCTATTTCAGTAGACACAATAAATACAAGGGTCCATGTTGGGAGACACAATAAACATAGTGTCCATGTTGGGAGATACAATAAACATGGTGTCCATGTTGGGAGACACAATAAACACAGGGTTCATGTTGGGAGAAAACAATAAACATAGTGTCCATGTTGGGAGACACAATAAATATAAGGGCCCATGTTGGGAGACACAATATGGGAGACACAGTAAACACAGGGTTCATGTTGGGAGAAAGCAATAAACATAGGATGCATGTTGGGAGACACAATAAATATAAGGAACCATGTTGGGAGACACAGTAAACACGGGGTCGATGTTGGGAGACACAATAAACATAGGGTCCATGTTGAGAGACACAGTAAACATGAGGTCCATGTTGGAAGACACAGTAAACATAGGGTCCATGTTGGGAGACACAATAAATATAAGGGCCTATGTTGGGAGACACAGTAAACAAAGACTCCATGTTGGGAGACACGATTAATATAAGGGCCCATGTTGGGAGACATAATAAGTATAAGGGACCATGTTGGGAGACACAATAAATATAAGGAACCATGTTGGGAGATACAATAAAGATAGTGTCCATGTTGGGAGACACAGTAAACATAAGGGCCCATGTTGGGAGACACAGTAAACATAGTGTCCATGTTGGGAGACACAATACACATAAAGACCCATGTGGGAGAAACAGTAAACCTAGGGTCCATGTTGGGAGACACAATAGATATGAGTCCATGTTGGGAGACACAATAAACATAGGGCCCATGTTGGGAGACACAATAAATATAGGGCCCATGTTGGGTGACACAATTAATATAGGGACCCATGTTGGGAGACAAATAAGTACAAGGGCCCATGTTGGGAGACACAATAAATATAGGGACCCATGTTGGGAGACACAATAAACATAAGGGCCTATGTTGGGAGAAACAAGCAACATAGGGTCCATGTTGGGAGACACAATAAATATAAGAGCTCATGTTGGGAGACACAATAAATATAGGGTCCATGTTGGGAGACACAATAAATATAAGGACCATGTTAGGAGACACAATAAACATAGTTTACATGTTGGGAGACACAATAAACATGAGGGACCATGTTGGGAAAAACAGTAAACATAGGGTCCATGTTGGGAGACAATAAATATGAGGACCCATGTTGGGAGACACAATAAATATAAGGGCCCATGTTGGGAGACACAATAAACATAGGGTCCATGTTGGGAGACACAATAAATATAGCGTCCATGTTGGGAGACACAATAAATATAAGAGCCCATGTTGGGAGACACAATAAATATAGCGTCCATGTTGGGAGACACAATAAATTCGAGGGTCCATGTTGAGAGACACAATAAACATAATGTCCATGTTGGGAGACACAATAAATATAAGAGCCCATGTTGGGAGACACAATAAATATAGGGTCCATGTTGGGAGACACAATAAACATAGTGTCTATGTTGGGAGACACAATAAATATAAGGACCCATGTTAGGAGACACAGTAAACACGGGGTCCATGTTGTGAGACACAGTAAACATAGGGTCCATGTTGTGAGACACAGTAAACATGGGGTTCATGTTGGAAGACACAATAAACATAGGGTCCATGTTGGGAACATATAGAAACATAGACTTTGATGGCAGATAAGGACCACTTGGCCCACCTAGTCTGCCCATTTCCCTTCCTAGAGGATAAGCTGCAGATCCTATTTAACCAACAGCCTATTTCTTCCTACCCCCCACAAAAATTGTCGTATGTCTGTCCCATGCATTCTTGAATTCTCCCGCAGTTTTAGACTCCACAACCTCATCAGGAAGGTTGTTCCATGCATCCACTACCCTCTCTGTAAAAAAATACTTCCTCACTTTGCCCCTGAGCCATCCCCCCTCTATCTTCAAATTGTGAACCCTTGTTCTTGCACATCTCTTTTTCTGAAAGATCCTTCCCTCTTGGACTTTGTTGATTCCACTGAGGTACTAAAACATTTCTATCATGTCCCCCCTCTCCCTTCTTTCATCAAGGGTATACATATTAAGCTCCTTTAGTCTCTTCTCGTATGGCTTGTCTTGCAGACCCTGCACCATTTTAGTTGTCCTCCTCTGAACTGCCTCCACCCTGTCTATGTCCTTACGGAGATGGGGTCTCCAGAACTGGACACAGTACTCCAGATGGGGTCTCACCAACTGTCTGTACAGAGGGATAACAACTTACTGTTTTCTGCTGGTGATGCCTCTTCCTATACATCAAAGTATCCCCCCAGCACTCTCTACCGCCTTCTCACATTGCTTGCCAACCTTAAGGTCACCTGATATGATTACCCCCAGGTCCCTTTCCATTTTTGTTGTTGTTACTACCCCCCACCCATTGTATAATCTTCCTCTGAGTTTTTGTTTCCCAGGTGCATTATTTTGCACTTCTTTGCACTGAATCCAAGCAGCCATACTTCTGACCATTCCTCCAACCTTGCCAAGTCCCTTCTCATCCTTTCCATGCCTCCTTGTGTATCAACCCTGTTGCAGATCTTTGTGTCATCTGCAAAGAGGCATACTTTCCTTCCATTCTCTGCAATGTCACTTATAAAGACATTAAAAAGGACTGGACCCAGTACTGAACCCTGCGGTACCCCACTAGTAACCCCTCTTTCTTCAGAGTGGACTCCATTTACAATTACTTTCTGTGTCCTGTTATCCAGCCAATGTTTTACCCAGGCTACCACCCTGGGACCCACTCCCAGGCTGGTTAATTTGACTATTAATCTTTTGTGTGGGACTGTGTCAAATGCCTTGCTAAAGTCTAGGTAGGCCATGTCCACAGCCCCTCCCTGGTCTACTACTTTGGTCACTCAGTCAAAGAAATCAATTAGATTCATCTGACATGACATTTCCGCTGTGAACCCATGCTGCCTTGGGTCCTTTGCCACACTGGCCTCTAGGTACTCAACAATTCTTTCCTTCAGAAGTGATTCCATCACTTTCCCTACCACAGAAGTCAAACTGACAGGTCTGTAGTTTCCTGCCTCTGTCTTGCTCCCACTTTTGTGAAGGAGAATCACATCTGCCTTCCTTCAGTCCTCAGGTACCACACCATCCTCCCATGATTTGTTAAAAAGGGTAGTCAGTGGTGTCACTAGTTCTCTGCTTAATTCTTTTAGAATTCTGGGCTGAATTCTATCTGACCCCATTGCTTTGTCCACCTTCAAATTTAGGAGTTCTTTCAGAATCCTTTCTTCTGTGAAAGGACTGGGATCGACCCCCCCATCCAGAGTGCTTCTGTTAATTGGATTAGGTGCCTCCCCAACCTCCTCTTTTGTGAATACTGAACAGAATAATTCATTCAGTATCCCTGCTTTTTCACTGTCCCTCTCTGCCCACCCACCGTCTATTCTATTCAGCCTCACTATCCCTCCCCTTGTCTTTCTACACTCCCTGATGTACCTATAAAAGGTTTTATCCCCCTTCTTAACTGAGTTGGTTATCTTTTCCTCAGTTTGGGCATTTGCTATTCTGACTACCCTCCCTGCTTCCTTCTGCCTTAACTGGTACAGTTCTCTGTCCTGCTCCTTCTGTGTTTCCTTATACTTCCTAAATGCTATCTTTTTCTCCCTAACCTTCACTGCCAACTCTTTTGAGAACCATAGTGGTTTTTTCTTTCATTTTGATTTGTTTATTTGCTTCACACAAAGGCTTGTTGCCTCTGTGATGGCAGTTTTGATATTTCCCATTGTTGCTCCACCCTCCTTCTAGCCTGTTTGCTAGTGCTTTTCTAAGGCGCTCTCCCATCTTGCCAAAGTCAGCCCTCCTAAGTCCAGAACCCTCACTTTTGTATGGCTTGACTCTGTAGCTGAGTGTATCATGAATCACACTGTTTGGTGGTCACTTGTTCCCAAATGGCTACCCACTTCTAGATCTGAGATCATCTCACTGTCCCCATTTGAAAGTATGAGGTCTAAGATTGCTCCCTCATGAGAAGGTTCCAAAACTAACTATCTGAGGCATGCCACCTGAAGGGCATCGAGAATGGCCCTGCTTTTGGATGTGGCTGCAGCAAAGGTGCTCCAGTTGACATCTGGCATATTAAGGTCCCCCATCAACAGTATCTCCCCTTTCTCTGCCATCCTAAGTATGCCTTCTATCATATTCTTGTCCATTCCCTCCCCCTCACATGGGGGCCTATATACAACCCCTGTGCAGATTGTGGTGCCATTTCCAGTCTCTAAGATGACCCACAGTGCTCCTCTCCTCCCTGTTTACTCTTTTGTTCAGTTTCTTTTATCCCTTCCCTTACATAGAGAGCTACTCTGCCCCCTCTTCTCCCCTCCCTCTCTCTCCTGTAGGTTGTATACCCTGGTATGTTAACATCCCAGTCATGGTTCTCTGTGTACCATGTTTCTGTGACTGCTATGATATCCAGGCATCCCTCTTCCATCAAGGCCACCAGTTCAGGGAGTTTGTTGCCCAGACTACAGGCGTTGGTACTCATTACCCTCCATTTCTTGATGGCCTTACCCTTTTTTGCCCCATCCCTGTCCTTATTGCATTTGTCACTTTCTCCATTTACCCCTGCCCTTCTCCCTATCGACATCTCTATGTTGGTGTCTACCTCACTTAGTGCCCTGATTTCTTCGGGGGGGCTAGGATTTCCCTGCTCCTCTCCAGTGCCTCTCCCTTGGCTAGTTTAGATGCTTGCCAATGAAGCATTTAAACCTATCACCTAGGATCCTGGTTCCCCTCCTGGACAGATGCAAACCATCATGCCAGTATAGGCCTGCATCCCTCCAGGTGGACCCCCAGTCCGCAGTGAAGCCAAATACCTGAGCTCGGCACCAGTGTTTCAACCACTGATTGAATCCCATGGTGTGGAGCACCCTAGCCTCACCTGTGCCATAGACAGGCAGCACCTCTGAGAAGGTTACCGTGCGTGCTATTTGTCTAAGGCCCCTCCCCATCTCCACAAATGCTTCTTGCACTGCTCTGATCCCTTTCTTAGCCAGGTCATTTGTTCCTAGGTGGACAATGACATGCAGCTCCCTCCCCTGTGCAGCTGCTCCCGTGATCCTGAGGATTCACTCCTGTCCCTCCAAGCCATGGTGCCAGGCAGGCACCTTACCTCCCTCTCCCCTTCCTCCCCCAGTTCTACCTTCCTAACAATGGAGTCCCCCACCAGGAGTTGTTTCCTTCCCCTGTAGGGTCCCATGCCACCCTTCTGTGGGTCTCCTATGTGGAGGTTCCCAGCATCCTCCTTGGTCTCCACTGTGGGTGCCTCCATAGAGGAACCACACTTTTCCAGAATGGCATAGAAATTGTGGAGAGGTACAACTGGAGGGATGCACCTCTGTTCCACCACCCTCACCTCCCTGAGCCCACTGTGTCCAACCGCTCTCTTCTTGGCAACCTCTGAGGCAACGGCAGTGACCCTGGTGGTCCCTGGGTGAGAGAGGAGGTCCCACAAATCCTGGCCAACTCAGTCTGGAGATGAGCAACCTCCTCTCTCAGCCCAGAGAGGTGCCTGCAGATGGGACAACACTGCATCCTCCAGAACATCTCCCAGAAGACTGCTGTGCCACAGCCACTGCACTGCACCACTCCCATCGTGTCTTATTTCTGGTCCCCTAATTGTTGTTTGGAATATTTACTCTTTCCTCTGTTTGTTTTTTCCTTTTTCTTTTTTCTTTTCTGTCCCTACTTACACCTCTGTGTCCTTTTAGCTCCTGTTCTTCCTGTTCTGAGACTAGAAGTTCCTATGTTTCTCAGTAGTCTCCTTACTTGCTCAGAGTCAGACCTCCAGCAGCTGAGGGGGGGGGTGGAGAGCTACTCTTGCCCTTTTAGGATGGAGAGTCTTTGGTGGCTGTGTGATCACTCACTTCCTGCTCCCAAACAGGAAGTTCCTGTTGTCAGTTAAATCATGTGCCTATAAAAGTAGAACTGCCTTTGGGTGGGGGGGGTGGAGGGGAGGGAAGGAGGGCAATATAGTCCAAGTAGAGAAGTTTAGTTATACCAGCAGGTCCTTCCTCCTGGTGCTCTGCTTGTTCTCTGGCAGAAGCTATCTAGGGCAGTGCTTAAATCTGGTTTTAACCTGGCTCCTTCTAGCTAAGCCACTCCCCCTACTTTGCAAATCTTTCTACACTTAATTAACTTCACAGAAAATTCCTTTCAGCCACCTGTGACAAGCACCTAGATAACTACACAGATAACAGATGACAATTCACTTCAACTAACTCTGACAAGCAGACTAACTTTTTTTTTGTTACCCTAACTTGTAGGTCCCAGTACAAAAGTTCTAGTTCTTAGTCCAAGTAGAGAAGTTTAGTTATACCAGCAGGTCCTTCCTCCTGGTGCTCTGCTTGTTCTCTGGCAGAAGCTATCTAGGGCAGTGCTTAAATCTGGTTTTAACCTGGCTCCTTCTAGCTAAGCCACTCCCCCTACTTTACAAATATTTCTACACTTAGTTAATTTCACAGAAAATTCCCTTCAGCCATCTGTGACAAGCACCTAGATAACTTCACAGATAACAGATAACAATTCACTTCAACTAACTCTGACAAACAGACTTTTTTTTGTTACCCTACATTGAAGGTCCCAGTACAAGAGTTCTAGTTCTTAGTCCAAGTAGAGAAGTTTAGTTATACCAGCAGGTCCTTCCTCCTGGTGCTCTGCTTGTTTTCTGGCAGAAGCTATCTAGGGCAGTGCTTAAATCTGGTTTTAACCTGGCTCCTTCTAGCTAAGCCACTCCCCCTACTTTGCAAATCTTTCTACACTTAATTAATTTCACAGAAAATTCCCTTCAGCCATCTGTGACAAGCACCTAGATAACTACACAGATAACAGATAACAATTTACTTCAACTAACTCTGACAGACTAAAATTTTTTTTTGTTACCCTAAATTGAAGGTCCCAGTACAAGAGTTCTAGTTCTCAGTCCAAGTAGAGAAGTTTAGTAATACCGGCAGGTCCTTCCTCCTAGTGCTCTGCTTGTTCTCTGGCAGACGCTATCTAGGGCAGTGCTTAAATCTGTTTTTAACCTGGCTCCTTCTAGCTAAGCCACTCCCCCTACTTTGCAAATCTTTCTACACTTAGTTAATTTCACAGAAAATTCCCTTCAGCCACCTGTGACAAGCACCTAGATAACTACACAGATAGCAGATAACAATTCACTTCAACTAACTCTGGCAGACTAACTTTTTTTTGTTACCCTAAATTGAAGATCCCAGTACAAGAGTTCTAGTTCTTAGTCCAAGTAGAGAAGTTTAGTTATACCAGCAGGTCCTTCCTCCAGGTGCTCTGCTTGTTCTCTGGCAGAAGCTATCTAGGGCAGTGCTTAAATCTGTTTTTAACATGGCTCCTTCTAGCTAAGCCAGTTCCCCTACTTTGCAAATATTTCTACACTTAGTTAATTTCACAGAAAGTTCCTTTCAGCCACCTGTGACAAGCACCTAGATAACTACACAGATAACAATTCACTTCAACTAACTCTGACAGACAAACTTTTTTTTTGTTACCCTAAATTGAAGGTTTACAAGAGTTCTAGTTCTTAGTCCAAGTAGAGATGTTTAGTTAAACCAGCAGGTCCTTTCTCCTGGTGCTCTGCTTGTTCTAAGGGCCCATGTTGGGAGACACAGTAAACATAGGGTCCATGTTGGGAGATACAATAAATATAAGGACCCGTGTTGGGAGACATAATAAGTATAAGGGATCATGTTGGGAGACACAATAAATAAAAATTCTGCAGAATACAGAAAGAGACACAAAACATGTAAAATCAGTATTAGAGAATATAAAAGGAAGTATGAACTACAACTTACAACCAAGACTAAGGATAACAACAAAGCATTTTTCAGCTTTGTAAATAGCACCAGGAAAGGGAACTCCGTCTTTCAATCTCTCATGGTTAATGGGCAAGCTATAAAAGGGGAACAGAAGATGGCAACAGCATTTAATAAACATTTTGACATTATTTACATACAGAAGAGTGATGTTTCATCAGACAGATGGACTCAGTTATGGAATGACTAGCTAATTATAAATATACTATTGCAGAGAATGACGTGATCACAAGACTAGAAAAAATTACATGTACACAAATTGCCAGGCCCAGATAATTAGCATCCTGCTATGCTAAAACAGCCTGCCAGAATTCTGGCAGGACCATTAGCTGACATCTAAAATAGTTCATTGATTGAGGGTTCAGTTGACCAGGCATGGATGGAAGCCTCTATAAAAATAATACATAACAAGCATTTGTCAGTGCTGAATGTTTGCTTGCTAGTATTGGCATTGGTAGTGCAGGAATTAGAGAGATGCATAATAGGAATGGCAGTGAAGTATTAAAGTAACACCAACCCCCACCCCCACTCTCAGAGACTGACAGTCGTTGGGGGGTGTGCCTTTGGGTCATCGGCCATAATACGCACACCATTCCACCTCATCCCACCCTGCAGACACTGACAGGTGTCGAAGTGTGCCTTGAGGTCTCCGGCCCTTAGGCTCACCCCCATTCCATAAGGAAATAAGCTGAGATGGGTGCAGTATTGGAGAATGGGGTGAACATTAGGGCCAATGATCCCAAGGCACACTTCAATGTCTGCCAATGACTGCATGGTGGGGGTGGAATAACTTGAGCATTACAGCCGATGACCCCAAGTCATACCCTCAACGCCTGTCAGTCTGTACAGGGTGGGCATTAATGGTTGGAAACCCTAATGTTCCAGGCATTTGTTGGTATTTTGCTCCTCATTTTCAGCATGGGCTTTTTGGACCCCACCTCATGAACAATGGCAGTATCATTTCATTACTCAATCCCAAAAGGTGATTTCATACAGCGAGTTTGCCATTTGGTGCCACAGGTGCGGAAACACATTTTGGGCAGGATGTGAAAAATGAAAGCTGCACTGTTCATGAAGAGGTGTGAAGAAATGGCAATGTTGAAAATCTGGAGTGAAAATATGAAACAGTGGCGAAATTACAAGTGTGCATAGAAACTGTGCAATGCAAGCTCGTAATGCAGTCAGTTTTTGGAATGTTTTCACCAGATTTTCAACATGGCCTTTTTGGGTCCTCCCCTCATGAACAGTGGCACTGTGATTTTGTTAATCTGTCCCTAAAATTGATTTTGCACAGTGACCATGCCATTCTGCTCTACAGGTGCAAAAACACATTTTGGGAAGGAAGTGAAAAATGACAGCTGTACTGTTCATAAGGGGGTGTGCAAAAATGGCAATGTTGGAAATTTGGAGTGAAAATATTAACAATTGATGAAGTTATCAGCATGCTTTGAAAATGCACAAGAGATGCTTATAACACATTTTGTTGGAGTTTTTTCACCACATTTACAACAAGGGCTTTTTGGGACCCCACCTCATGAACAGTGGCACTGTCATTTTGTTAATTGGTCCTGAAAGGTGATTCCGCGCAACGACCATGAAACCACCTTTTGGGATTGAGAAACAAAATGACAGTGCCAGTGTTCATGAGGTGGGGTCCCAAGAACCCCATGTTGAACATTTGGAACCCAAACTCCAAAAACTGGCTGAGATAGCAACCTAAGTTGAACCCCCCCTCCATTGACTGCCATTATAGGGCTTACCGTCATTTCTTTTTTTTTTTCTTCTTTTTGGGTCCAGACTCCCCTAGCCCCATGAACGGGCTCGCCTGTGTCCCGGTGACCTACCCACAAATACTCGGGGAAGCCCCCCCCAAGTGGGGCCACCATAGGTGGAACTGTCTTGGCCAGAGGGGACATGTACCAGGAGCAGCTCATATGTGAGGAACTGGCATTTTTCTGTGATTGCTCCCTCCAGAGCCGAGTGCGTGCAATGGCGCAAGCCAAGGAGGAACCCGCATGCTTCCATGCGTGCTCCCCTCAGTGCATCTGCACTCGGCTCCCCCCATGCTCACGCATGGCGCCTTGCTCCTCAGCTTCCGCCAGGGGGCAACCAGGTGCCAGTGCTGCACATCCCCCCTCCCTGAAAAGAAGAGCAGTCCTCGAGATGCTCAATCCTTCCCCTCCCCTGCCATCCCCCAGTGGCCCGTGCCCATTCCCGAATACAGGTCACCGGCATGGCGCGAGGTGTGGTGTCCAGTGCCTCAATCCTCAGCACCACCGGGCCGGCTGTTACCGTCATTTCTTCAGTTCCCGGTTGTTTTTTGAAGAGTGCAGACATGTTCCTGGTCCACAGAAGATCGCTGCTCCCAATCTCTGGAGGTAAGTATGGGTGAGGGGGGTGCAGGGAGGTGGGGTACACAGAGGGAGGGTGTGGGTTGGGGAAGGGGAGCTGGTGGGAACAATGAGGAGCCTTTTTCTTTTTTGGGGGGGGTTTAAAAAAAAAGATGTTGTGGGACTGTTTTCGTTTTTACAGGTGAAATATTAACAAAACAGATTTTGGCAAACTGGGGTGAGCTCCCAGTGTGCCAGAGTACTGGAGGGGGGATCAATGCTGACCCAGGGATTGGGCACCCCGAGGTCAGCTGAGAACATAGGAGTGTGGGTGGGCAATGCATCCAACACCAGGAGTGGGCATCCCAGTGTTGGAAACATCAAAGAAGTATTTTTGGGCACACTGGGGTGGGCTCCCAGTGTGCCACATTAATGGGGAGAGGGGGGATACATGCTGACATGGGGATTGAGCACCTGGATGTTGGCAGGGGAGGAGAATGAAGGGTGCAGGCTAAGCAGCTGCAGTGGGAGGGAGCTAACATTTAAATCTGTTGTCCTGCTGTGCGCCTGGTTGGGAGGGAGGTGGCGACTGCGCTGTGATGATGAAACTGCCCCTGATTACAGTGGCATATTTCATTCAAGTACGGTGCTCACTCTGAAACTGCCATCATCTGCAGCTTCAGCATTAATTGGTGGCCAAGGGATGTGCCCATTAAAGTATCCCCTACACTGGCCACAACACTGCCACGCCTCTGCAATGCTCTACTATCCCAATATGTTTCATGTGCACTGTGCATGCAAGCAAACATAAAAAGGGCTCTAAAACCGATTGTGGTAGTTTTAGACCAATTAGTTTGACCGCAGTTGTGAGTAAGATAATTAAGGGTATAATGAAGGACTTGATATGTGATCATATTAATAAAATGGGGCTGGACATAAATCAGCATGGTTTTCAAACAGGTCATTCATGTTTAACAAACTTGTTACAATTTTTTGATCCTGTTAATAGTGCTCTAGGTGTGGACTTACCAGATGATGTCCTGTATTTGGACTTCTCAAAGGCTTTTGATACCTTGCCACATACCCAGGTAATCGAGAGACTGATAGAAATAAGATTGGATATTAATATAGTTAAGTGGGTTAAATCTTGGCTTGAGGGGAGACAACAGAGGGTTTACATGGCAGGTCATCCATCACCATTGGCAGAAATAACCAGTGGAGTTCCTCAGGAGTAGGTACTGGGTCCTACTTTGTTTAACATATACGTATCCCCATTGCAGTCATCAAAGCAGTGAAGGATGTCTAAGTTTGCAGATGATGTTAAATTAGGAACCATTGTAAATGATGAACAAGCTATTAAATGGCTGCAGATTGAAATTAATAAAGTGGGGGACTGGGTGATCAAAAATAAACTGACCCTAAATTTAGACAAATGTAGGATCATGCACATGGGAAGTAGAAATTCAAGGGTCATATATTATCGGTATGATCCCAGTATCAGAGATTAAGGGGATAAATGATGGTCACGAGTGTGATATGGAAAATATTTTCACTCCTTTGGAGTAACCTCTAGATATTCATGAGTGGCAAAGCTACGAGTGAGTATCCAGAGGTCACTGTGCAGGAGTGAAAATATTTTCCATATTACACAAGTGTACATCATGTATCTGCTTTATACAATAGGGGCGTGATAACTGGAGATAACTCCAGTTATCACACTCTGGTGATGTCAGCAGAGTGTCATATCTCGTGGTGGTGGTTTTATGCTGAGATAAAGAATGGCATATCATTTCACCCTTATTGTATAAAGAAAAAGACCGGTGACAAATGACCTATTTGCCTCGGACCAATGTAAAGCTGTGGCAAGTAATGTGTGCATCCACAGTAACATCAAAAGTAGAGACAGGAATGTTGTCCTCCCACTGTATATGTCCCTGGTGCGACCTCATTCGGAATATTGTGCCAGTTTTGGGTCCCATATAAAGTCAATGATATTAAGATGATTGAAAGGGTCCAGAGAAGAGCAACTAAACGTATCAGCCAACTGAAAGACATGCAGTATGGGGACACAATGAGACAGCTTGGACTGTATAGCCTGGATTAGGGAAAGAGGGGGAAGGGGGGACATTGTTTAACCAGGAAAGGCACACTAAGTCAAAGCTTGTTTCCAGGTGCAACCTTGGAGCACAAGGAAGCTAAGTGACTTGCTCAGGGTTACACAGTATACAAGTGGGAGCTGATGGGATTCAAACCCAGGTCTCCAAGTCTGCAGCTCAGTGCCCTTAACCACTATGCTATACTGCTTCCATACATTACAGAAGACTTAGAGGTGATTTGTGCTTAATGTATAGAGCTTTGAAAAATGGTGATCTCTGGGAATCCATAGGCCTTATTATGAACACTGCCAGTAGTAGTAGATTCTATCAGTATCAGCTAAAAGGTGACTTCTATAAAATGAAATTAAGGGTGCATTGGTTCGATCAAAGAGTGGTTACTTTGTGGAACAAAGTACCTAGTAATGTGATGACAAGTGCAATGATTGATAGCTTTAAAGCATCATTGGATGCTTATATGAGCTATAACAAATATGCCTTCTTAAGACAATAGTCGTCAAGTCCCAATGGTCCTATGGCTTTCGACTCATACCATTCTATGATTCTATAACTTGCAAGCTGACATTTTCTGTAACTACAAATCCCAGATTCCCCTGCAGCTGACATCTGAGCTGGGCTGCAACAGTGGGAGATTCAATGGCCTGCCGTGCATGTTAGAGTTTATATAAGCTCTGATGTTTTGTTAACTGGTTCCACTGTCCTCCCGGGGCTAAGCAGAGTCCCAGGAGAACAACAGGACCAGCAAATATCTGATATAATCTTATAAAAGCTCCATTAATTGAATGGGAATGTAAGGGGGGAGTAGAGTATGCTAAGGGACTGCCCCTTAAGGGATGTCCCCGTGACCTTAATGAGAACACAGATATCACCTCTGTCAGAAGGCATGCTGAGGTGGGCACCACTGCACTGCTGCCCAGCATGCCATCAGATAAGGGTAAACATCTGGTATGGGTGAGGTGATAGGGTAGCCCTTAGCCAGTCATTTCTGAGTGAAAGTCCCTATAGCGGTGCTGCTTCCTGTACACCAGCTGATATGATGACAAGGTGCCACTGTATGTGTAAAATGTGTGTAACCCAACGTGGTTAGCAAGATGAGAGATCTGGTAAGTTCAGACTGCAGAGTAAAGAGGCTCTGATCTGAAGTATCACCTCACTCACTGGTGAATTGTAAGGAATAACTAGAGTCACAGACTCCATGAGAGTGTGGGAAAAGGGTCCAACCTTTTACGAAAGGGACCCTGAGGTTGTAGTGGTAGCGGTAGTAGGGACTTTTTATTGAAGCAACAAAAAGGGCCAAATTACTATAATATTCCCAAACAAGAGGTACATTTAGACATACAGTTTGTTAAACACATTGGGCAGGACTCACAAAGGAGATGCGCCCAGTGCAACTCGGCTGCCCCGGTGCAGGGGAGATGCACTGGGTGCAAAATGGGCTATTCACAGAGGAGGCACAGGGAGATGCCCCCAGCGCACCCCCTCTGTGAATAGCACCGGTGCGTCCAGGGCACATCCCAGGCTGGTCCGGAGCATCCCCCATGACAGGCAGTAAGTCCATTGGGGCAGGGCATCTCAGGATGCCCTGCACCCAAAACTGCTATTCACAGCCAGGGACATGCAAATGAGGTCATTAGGCATACATGGTGCAATGGGGCCATTAGCATGTCATTATGACCCCATTTGCATATCGCCGGCTGAGAACCCCCAGCGGAATGCGCCTGGCGCAACCACCGCCCAACCCTCGCCTGACCCCAGCTAAAGCCATGCGGCGTTGTATGAGACCGATCCCCCCCGCCCCAAGCCCACGTAGAGTGCCACTCATGGCGGCAGTAGCAGCAGCACCGTTCACCCCCTCCCGCACCCGTACAAAGCCACTCCTGGCGGCAGTAGATATTGAGATGACTCCCCCAAGCACCCGTCACGATGCGCTCGTGGCAGTGCGACTGCAGGCTTAACCGCCCACCAGCCCCAGCACCGCTTCATCCGCCTCCGGCAGATGTACAGACAGCCCCCATGTACACCCAATCCACCCCTCTCCCCAGCAAGGACCCGCTGTCGGTGGGCGGCTCAGCCCACCGCAAACCACCCGTCCGCCCGCCGACTGAGCTGTCTGCGAATGACAGCTATTGCACAGCAAGTGCTTCGGGCTGTCGCGATGGCTATCGTGCATAATTGCTCATCGGCTTGGCCCTGTTGTAAATAGGCTGAACCACCATGGAATCCTGCTAGAAAAAGCAAATTAGCGTACATGAAAGTGTCTGCATCTACGCAGAAATGAACTGTACCAGGTACTTGGAGCCAAGTGGGTAAGCCTGATCTAGTGCCACCATGGCGGCATCATAGATTGCTCTAAAGGTCATCTCAACTTCTACTGCCGCCGGGAGTGGCTTTGTACAGGGAAGGAGGGGATGTGTCCAGTAACGCTGCCAGGGACAGCAGTGTACAGGGGCATGGGGCTTGGGGGCACACTGGGCTGCCTGGGTGGTCAGTCACCCATGCTGCTGCCGCAGTGTGGCGGCCAGCCTGTAGGTGGCCCCCAACATATGCCACATTTTATAGACTTACCTTTCTGTGGCGCAACCCTGGACTGGACTTGCCCCGGAGTTGCGCCACAGATTTGGACTGTGAATGGGGCTACACTCAGTATGCATGAGCATACCCCCTCACAGGTTTGCGGTGCATCGGGGTTGCGCCAGCATATCGGGGTTGCGCCGGCACATGGTTGCCCTGCCTGAATCACCCTTGGGTGCATTTTGGGGATGCCCCGGCGCATCCCTTTTGTGAATCCTGCCTATCATATATAGGATAAAACACAATATTGCTTTAATTTCATTAGAGCATCATATGTTTGCAATAAAAATGTGTAGTTTAATAAATTTCAGAGGACATTGCAAGAGTACACGTCATATGACAAAACCCACTTGCCTTTCAATATACTTCCCATAATTAATCATATGCACTCACCTACATATAACATAACAAACTCTGGCAGAGCCACTACTGCTGCAAATGCATTAACTAGATAAGGGTGTTTCATGGGCTTAAACATTTATTTATTTATTTAATTTTGATAACCGGGTAAGCCCACTGGGCCCTGAGGGTCCCTTTTTCAGAGGTGACCCGGAATTAGTTACATAAAATAAGATCTTATTGTAAATACAGTACATGTGTAAGCAGACAGCATTAGGTTGTTATCCCGTGAGTTCAGCAACTGAGACTGGGCACCTACCGAAATGGCGCCTCAATTATGGCGCCTCACATTGCAGTGACCAGGGAGAGAGGGCAACTGGATGGGGGATGCGTGAATATAGCGACAGCCTGTCGCAACATGTATATGCGCATGGGGAGTGAGCATGCACAGTGAGGGTGGGATGGGAGGGAAGTATTGAGTGGTGGTGATATGGCGTGCTGCCGAGCTGCTCCAATGGCTTGGTGGGTGGGTACAGGGTTGCGCTGCACAAGATGCCAGGTTCGGGGCCGGCAGCAGGTACCTTTTGTTGTATTTGGCCCAAAATGTTTTTTTTTTTTGTCTTTTGTCCCCCCCCCAACATGCACTCCCCTGGAGTTAAGAATCCTTCAGTGGGGGGAGGGGTGCGGGAGGCATAGCCCCCCACATGAACACTAGAATTGTAAGTCCCTGGTGCCCTTTTGCTGTGCGCCAGGGACTACATTGCCAACATTTTGTTTCGCCAATGTGCATTTGCCCTAACGGTGATCGCTATTCTGCAATTGCTGTTATCACATGGATCCCATTAGGTTACATTCGAAACATTTCACAACAGAGTATCAGACAGTACCCTGTGGATAAATCCATTGTTCCATCACACTGGAAGTAGATCGTCAGCCTAGGGTGGGTTAGTGCAGAACTTGGGCAGAGGGTAGCTCGCTTTCTGCTTGGTGTTGGAAAGGGGTTCTGTGAGGCATTTTAGGGTATGGGAAGACTAGGTTGTGAGTCTGTGGTGTGGCTAATAGCCTTGCTGTGTTGCGCTCAGCTGCAGGAGCAAGTACTCTTATCTAGCAAGTGCTCACGTAGTCCCTTGAGGAAGGTACTCAGGAAGGTAGCACTTTGAAGGTGGTCAGGGGGCTTGTTCCACAATACAGAAGCTGCATGGGCAAGGGATTTGCTACCAGCTGTGGTCCTTACCCTGGGTTCTATCAGGAGGTGTCTTCCAGAGGTGCGGAGTAGTCTACCTGTGAGCTTAGGTGCCAGCAGGCCAGATAGGCTTGCTGGGGGCTGATCATTGAGGAACTTGAATGCGTTGCATGGTAGGGGGTATTGTTGCCAGAGGCAAAAGGATAGCCAGTTCTGTGAGGCCAGCACTTCGCAGTGATGTTACATAGATACATAGACAGTTTCGGCAGATAAGGGCCTATGGCCCAACCAGTCTGGCCATTTGAGCTTGTAAGTTCAGTTTATGTTTTCCTAGAAGTCTGTTGCCCCTTACCCCTGACCTCCAGAATTCCTTTATGTCTATCCCACGCATTCTTAAATCCTGTGATTGTTTCAGTCCCCACCACTTCCTCTGGCAGGGTGTTCCACTTGTCCACCACCCGTTCTGTGAAGAAATTCTTCCTCATGTTTCCTCTGAATCGTCCTCCCTCCAACTTCATCCTATGCCCTCTAGTCCTGGAACATCTTTTTCACTTAAAATTAGTGTATTCCTGCACCCTGTTCCTCCCTGTAAGATACTTGTATGTCTCTATCATGTCCCCTCTCTCTCTCTCCTGTCCTCCAGGGAGTACATATTCAATTCCTTCAACCTGTCCTCATAGGACTTGTGATGCAATCCATCCACCATCTTTGTTGCCCTCCTCTGAACCTTCTCTACCCTATGTCCTTATGTAGGTAAGGTCTCCAGAACTGTACACTGTACTCCAGGTGGGGGCTCACTAGTGTCTTGTATAGCAGAATTATGACCTCCCTTTTCCTGCTGGTGATGCCCCTGCCTATACATCCCAGCATCCTATTTGCTTTACCTGATGCCTTGTCACACTGTTTCCCTACCTTGAGGTCATCAGAGATGATAATCCCAAGATCCCTTTCCTGCTTGGTGCATGCTATATCCTCACCCCCCAACTGATATATTGTGCCAGGGTTTTTGTGCCCCATATGCATTATCTTGCACTTCTTTGCATTGAATTTCAACTGCCAAACCCCTGACCATTCTTCAAGTTTCTGCAGGTCCCTTCTCATTCTGTCTACACCCTATGGTGTGTCTACTCTGTTACAGAGCTTTGTGTCATCAGCGAACAGTGAAATTCTGCCTTCTAGGTCCTGCGCAACGTCACTAATGAAGATGTTGAATAGGACCAGTCCCAGCACTGATCCCTGTGGTACCCCACTGGTCACTCTTCCCTCTGTGGAGTGACAGCCATTTACCACCACCCTCTGTGTCCTGCCACCCAGCCAGTTACCTACCCACCACACTACTGTCCTGCCCACACCCATATTCCCCAGTTTGTGTAATAATCTTCTATGTAGCATAGTGTCAAAGGCCTTACTGAAGTCCAGATAGGCCATGTCCACTGCCCTCCCCTGATCCACCTCCCTAGTCACCCAGTCAAAAAATTCAATGAGGTTGATCTGACATGATCTCCCCCTGGTGAAACCATGCTGCCTTGGATCCTGTAGTCCATTGACAACCAGATGTTCCACCAATGTTGCCTTGGGTGGCATATTGTGGCGAAGTGATTGATTTTGTTATATAGCGTTTACAGTCAGTTTTGCTCCTGTTTAACAACTCCCTGCATTACCGAAGCAGCATAGGTCAGGGTTGGGAGGAGGATGCTATTAGCTATTATGATCCTGGACTCGGGGATCATTTGGGTGTTCAGGCGATATAGTAAACCCAGCTTTTGGTGTATGGTTTTTGTTACCTGGCCCACATGGGATTTCAGTGTGAAACGTTGGTCCAGCAGCAAGCCCAGGTACTTAAAGGTTTTCACTACCTCTAATGGAGTGCATGATGACGAGACCAGAGAGAGAGAGTAAGGGGCTTCTGTCTTGGCCTAGGGTTTTTGGCCCAAACAGTATGGCTTTAGTTTTTGTGGCATTTAGAACTTGCCTGTTGTCTAGGAGCCATCTTTCTAGGATTACGAAATCTACTTGAAGGGCTAGACAAGGATCTGTAAATTACAGCGTCATCAGCATACTGGACCACTGAGCTGCCTCTGCAGTGGTTGTTCAGGTCATTGACAAACAAAGAGAACAGGAGGGGGCCCAGTATTGAACCTTGTGGTACCCCCTCCTTGAAGAGAAGTGCTTCTGAAGTTGTCCCTCTCCATTTGACCTGTTGGGACCAGTTGGTCAGGTAGCTACTGAATCAGTTTAAGGAGAGGAGATCAAGGCCTAGATTACTCAGTTTACTTAACAGGAGCCTGTGATCTACTAAATCAAAGGCCTTGGTTAGGTCTATAATAATAATAATAAGAATAACTATAACTTTATTTTTAAAGTGCCTTTCTGCACAGCTTTAAGAACTGATAAAATCCAATAAAAAACATAAAGTTCACATACAATAGGTTAGAATAATAAATAACTGTCTGACTATAATTAATCTTGGTAGGCAAGATGCCATAAATCAGTCTTCAAGGCCCTCTTAAAGCTCTCCACAGTCACGCACTCATGTATCTGATGAGGTAGAGAATTCTACAAGGTTGGGGCCACATACATAAAAGCACAGGTCTCTGATGTTTTAAGACATACCCAGGGAATCTCTAACAACCCCTTGTCAGCTGAGTGGAGTGGTCATTTGGGGCAGTAAGGCAACAGCAGCTCTTGCAGATAGCTCAGGCCCTGTCCGTGCAGGGCCTTAAAGGTCAGAAGCCCGACCTTGAAGGTGATCTGCCACTGAATTGGCAGCCAGTGCAGTTCGCACAGCACCAGTGTGATGTGACTCGAATGAGAAGTCCCCATTAACAACTGCGCAGCAGTGTTCTGCACTAGCTGCTAGCGGCAGATAACAACCCCCGATAGCCCTAAGTACAGGGAGTTGCAGTAGTCCAGGCACGAGGTCACAAAGGCATGGATCAACGTTGGAAGATCGCTGGATGGAACAAAGTGCTTAATCCTGGTGATGTACCTAAGATGGTAAATCGAGGACTTGACAACTGCTGACACCTGCGAATGCAGTGTCAACCCATCATCAAAGACCACTCCCACATTTCGCACCCATTCAGAGGAAGCCAGCTGGACACTTCCGAAACAAAGTCCAGAAGGTTTTCCAGCCACCAATCCCTCTGTTCGGTGACCTGGATCCACCACCAACACCTCAGTCTTTCCAGAGTTCAATTTCAACCAGCTGGATTTCATCCAGTCCTGGATTTCTGCAAGGCAGTTATTAAAGACCGAGCACACACTATCATGGTTGGGTGCAAAAGACAAGTAGAGCTGGGTATCATCAGCATAGCAGTGAAACCTCAGGCCATACCATCTTACAATGTCTCCAAGGGGCAGCATATACATCTCGAACAAAGGGGGGACAACACCGACCCCTGAGGGACCCCACATGGCAGAAAGAATGGGCAGGAGGGCAAAACCCCCGACACCACCTTCTGAGATCTGCCAGTGAGGAAGGATTGAAACCATCTGAGAACTGTTCCAGACAGGCCACAGATGACCCTCAGGTGCCTGAGAAGGACCCCATGGTCCATGATGTCGAAGGCTGAGGAGAGAGCAAGAAGTACCAAGATGGAGTGGCGCTTCTGATCCCTCGCCATCAGGAGATCATTAAGCACCCAAACCAGAGCGGTCTTAGTACTATACCTCTTATGAAAACAGGACTGGAGAGGTTTGTAGATATCGTGGATGGTAAGGTGGTTCTCCAGCTGTAGCGCAACAACTTTCTCAATCACCTTCCCTACACAAGGAAGGTTTGAGATAGGTCTCTAGTTAGTGAAGCAGTTTGGGTCCAGAGCAGCTTTCTTCAGGATCAGTGTCACCACTCCTCCTTCAGGGAGCTAGGAAACTCACCTGACTCTAGGGAACACCAAGTTATCTTAGCTAGGACAGGGCCAATGATGTCAGAACACCCCATAATGAGGGGAGTTGGGCCAAGGTCCAAACTACAGCATATTGGGCACATACCCTGGGCAATCCCAGGCTAACACATACTTGCCAGCTCTATGACATGGCAATGCTGCTTAACCTGGATGAACGACTCAGATTCCAAACCTGCCTCATAACGAAAAAAACTCTTCTCGGGCTATCCCCCCGCCCGGGCTGACAGCCTCCATCCGCCTAGCACAACCCTTAGTTCAAACTCGAACCTCCTGCAAGGCCACTCTACTGGTCCCTAGGTCCAGGACCACCCATGGACAGAGGTCTTTCTGTTACAGAGCTCCCTCCTGGTATAACATGTTCCCTACCTCCATCTATGATACCCCACGATCTCCTGCTTCAAAACTGCACTTCGGAGCCAGCTACTTAACACACATAGCTGCACCTGTCTCTAAGGTGACGTAGCTCACTATGCACTGACAAAGCTCTCTGAGCAGCTCCTCACCCCACCACTCACCAACCACGTCCCTTAGCCCACTGAACTATTACCACCTTGCTGTCTCTGCACGCTACCGCGTGTAAGTATATGCAAATGTATGTTATCCTGTTTCTCCCTATCCTAATAACTGTAACAGCATGTGATTGCCAAACCTGTAACCTCAATGATGTAACAAAACTGTAACAGCAAATGATTGCCAAATCTGTGACCTCAATGATGTAACAAAACTGTAACAGCAAGTGATTGCCAAATCTGTGACCTCAATGATGTAACAAATTGTTGTCATGTATTTGTCCTCTATGTGATGAGGTACCTTTGGAAATGAGCCTGTAGCTCAAAGGTTGCAAACTGATGTACAAATAAATAAAATAAATAAAATAATATCCACAATTTCCAGTCAGTCGAAAGAGCTCCAGGCAAACCAAGGAGGAGTGACCGGGCGCCGACCACCATCAGCTCCCATAGAGTGAGCTGGCTGGATCACAGCCCTAGTGCTGGCCACTTTATCCGCAAAGAAACAAGCAAGCTCATCACACTCAATTTGTGAAAAGGCTCTTCGAACCTGCAGACAGGTTGGGTTGCACAACCTGTCCACAGTTCGAAACAGCTGAGCCGGTCGATTCTGAGCAGCAGCAATCTCCCCCGGACAGGAACTCTGCCTTCTTACGGGCGATCGCTGATCGATAGATTTGATAATGTTCTACCAATCTGAGGTGGTCAGCATCCAGGGCAGATTTCCGCCAGCAACACTTTAACCTTTGTCCTACTCGTTGCAGCTCCCTCAAGGTCCCATCAAACCATGGAGACCGAGAGCAGAGGGAGAGGACGAACATGGACTAGAGCGATAGAGTCCCGAGCCTCAGTAACTGCCTTATTATAGACCTGAACTAGGCTCTCTGGACTCTCGCTTGCTTCCCGGAAATCCCAGTAGGTCTAATACTGTCAATAGATCATCGGGGTTCATGTCCCACAAAGGGCAGAATCTGACCATCTCCACAGGGGCAGGCCTATAAGGGGGGGGGCCTGGAAACTGAACCTTACAGTGTGGTGATCTGACCATCCGACTGGTTCCACCACCAGATCCGTGGTCTCAATCCCCAGGAGGAAATCCAGGTCGAGTGAGTGACCGAACTTATGAGTTGCAGAGGCAACAACCTGTGTAAAGCCCAGAAATGTCATCAACTGGAGGAAGTCCTGACCGAATTGCGAGAGTTCATCACCAACCCAGGCATTAAAGTCACCCAGGACAATCAACCTGGGTGACTCAAACACCATGTCAACCATGAAGTCCACTACTTCCTGTAGGAACCATTTCTCAACCCCAGATGGACGGAAGATGAGAGCGATCCTACAGCCTACACCTGCAACAATGGTACACTCAAATGAGCTGGATTCCTCAACTGGCATTCCTACAAGGCCCAGTTCTGTCTTAAAACAAATGGCTACACCCTCGCCCCTGTGATCTGATCTCGAGCGGTGTATCACTAAGAATCCAGCTGGAACAGCAGCCTCAAATATGGGGCAAGCATTATCATCCAACCAGGTCTTGGTGATGCATGCCAGGTCTGCTGTGCCAACAAGATCAGCAATTACTGCCGTCTCGTTCTTAATAGACTTGGCATTGCATAACGCTGCTCGAGTTGGATGAGATTCCAGTGCTGCCCGAGCTATTGGCCCAAAAACATTGGAGACTATGAGTATAGAGACCAGGCATGGAGAACCACGTTCTGTAATCCATTTCGCACCAGGGCATCTCCTGGACTTCACTACCCTGATTCGAGCTCCCTGCTCACCCTCCCTCTGACGTTCGCTGCCCCCAACCCAGCCCCACCCCTGCAAGCAATTCCTAGTGCTCTGCAACATTGATATACTGCAGCCTGCAGTGGAGGGGGGGTTAAAGGGGTGGAGGTCCCAAAGTTCAGTGGGTGAGTAGTGCACGACCAGGACAGTAACCTGCCATCTAAACCACCAATACATCAAAACACTCACACCAAAAAACTAATAAGATACTCAATAACAACAAATTAATCAGACAATAAATACATAAACATATAACAATTATAAGTTTGATAAAAACAATTTGAATTCTGAAAGAACAGAGTGCTCCCACCACTCTGAATAAATGGTCCAGAATAGTTCGATCCTCCACTCTGTCTCTCACAGAGTGGGGGTAAAGAAACCAGAAAACAAGAACCGCACACACTGTCGCTGTCCAAAATACTTTGATCCTCCACTCTCTCTCACAGAGTGGGGGAAGGAAACCAGCAAGCAATAACCCCACACACTGTCTCACATGGTGAGAGTAGACCAAAAAAAAAAAACAGTGGCTCAAAATAAGCTCTGAATCCAAAATAAATATAAACCAGACCTTACAGCACAGATATCTGAAGGGTAAACAATAAATCAACTCAATAAGTCACACAGTTTAAGAAACAAAGAACAGATGCAAGCCCCACTAAAGCTGTTTCTGCACGAACAAGTCTTCAATCAAAACAGATGTTTCTCCAAGAATCCACAGATAAAAACATACAGCTGCTCCATTATAATCCAGGAAGGAAAGACATAAATCCATGAGTCAATACATATAATCCCAAAATGAAATAATGACAAAAAGCGAGGGGACCCTAGACAGAGGCCAGGAGCATGCTTATATCGAGACAGAAGAGGGGTATCCCCTCCCTACCTGCAACTGTCTCAACCAGGCCCTGTACACACTACCCGAAACCTGCTGCTACAGGCACCCTGAGGCCAGACTGCCAGGACCACCCCTGGGGTAACTTAGGAGCACCCAAAAGATGTCGCTGGCTCCCCAGAGCCAACTGGGATAGTTCCTGCTCAATCCTGAGCAGCATGATCAGTAATAGCCCTGAGTGCAGGGGGGAGGGAAGTAAGGGCCTCCTTCACCCAGCATGACACATTGTCCTCACTACCCCCAGGCTCAATGCAGCTAATTGTGTATGACCCCCCAGTGATGATACCACAGCATCCAGTCAAGTTAAGTCCAAGAAAAGACAGGGCAGCAGTTTTAGAAAACAAGTCACTCACTCACAGCACTCCACAATAGCATTGATCAAGTCTTCAAAAATACACCTCCTTCCCACAGGTCCAGCACAACAAGGAAAGCCCAGGGCATGAGGAAAAGCCCCAAACCAAGGCACCAGAAGATGCGCTAAATCCAACAGCGGGCCAGCAAAAGGAGAACTTCCCCGCATCCACCACTCGCACTGAAAGATACTGGCACATGGGTCGGGTCCACAGCAAGGCTCCCACAGACCCCAACAAAATAGAAAAACAGACAAATGAAATAATGGTAAGGGCTCAGTCCCGTTTCTTCAAAAAAATAAACAGAGTAAATGCTGCAACAAAAAATGATTTAAAACACCAAAATGATTGAAATGATTTAAATGACAGAAAATAAATAGTAAAATAGTAAAAAACAAGTCAAGGTGGTTCACAATGGCTGGCCCAGCGTGGCCACCATCTTGCATCAGTTGTGGTGTCTGCACCATAGAACTGCATTTAATAAGGCCTACGATACCGTTCCACATAGAAGAGTTGTGAACAAGTTGGACAGCCTGGGAGTGGGTCACAAGGTGGTAAACTGGATTAGGAACTGGTTGAATGAGAGAAGATAGAGAGTCCTAGTAAATGGTACTCAATCTAAGAAAAGGAGTGTGACCAGCAGGGTGCCACAGGGAAAAGTCCTGGGCCCAGTCCTGTTTGTTTAATATCTTCATAAGTGAAACTGCAGAGGGGCTGGAGGGGAAAGTGTGCCTCTTTGCGAATGACACTAAGATCAGCAACAGGGTGGACCCTTTTGGGGGCGGGGTGTAGAAAAAATGAGGAGGGACCTAAGTAAACTGGAGGAATGGTCCGAAGTGTTACAGTTGAGATTTAATGCAAAAAACTGCAAAATCATGCATTTGAGTTGCAGGAACCCAGAAGAGGATTACGGGGGTTGGGGGGGGACTGATGGTCACCAAACAGGAAAGGGTTTTGGGAGTAATCATACTGGATAACCTAAAGGTGGCTAAACATGTACCAAGGCTATGGGGAGAGCCAGTGGAATGCTGGGGGGCATAGGGAGAGGTATCACCAGCAGAAGAAAGGAGGTGGTGATGCCACTGTGCAGGCCACTGTTGAGGCCTCATTTGGAATACAGTGTTCAATTCTAGAGGCTGCATCTCTGTAAGAATGTAGACAGAGTGGAAGCAGTAAAGAAGGGCAACAAAGATGGTACAGGGCCTGCACCAAAAATCATATCAGGAGAGACTGGGAGACCTCTTATATATATATATATATATATATATATATATATATATATATATATATATATACCCTGGAGAAGAGAACAGACAGGGGTAATATAATAGAAACCTTCAAATATCTGAAAGGCATAAATAGGGTACTGGAGGGTAGCATCTTTCAGAAAAGGAGATGTCCAGGAACAAGGGGGCACGACATGAGGTTAGAAGGGGGTAGACTAAGGGGTACTATGAGGATGTATTTCCTCACAGAAAGGATGGTGTGCCAGGTGTGGGTAAATCACAGCCAAAGCCACACCTTGTTGTAGATTATTAATGATGTGCTTGTCAGTAAGCAAAGACATCTGTGTTCTTCTATCTACATGATTCACAAACTGATCTGAGCTAACATTCAAAGCGTTGGTATGTACAGTTTGGTGACCCTGTAAACCTGTAAGATGTTTTAAGGGCAGTGTAAAACAACTACACATATGGGACACCATTGGAATATTCAATGATTGTAATTGCAAGTGAGCCCCTACTGGAATTCTGACTAGCCACTGTCCTGCCAGTGTGACTCTGGGGAGTTGTCAGCCAAACAGGGGAATGCTGTTGTTGGTGTTGAGGAATGGGGTGGGTTTTGGTGTTGGTGTTGAGGAATGGGGTGGGTTTTGGTGTTGGTGTTGAGGAATGGGGTGGGTTTTGGTGTTGGTGTTGAGGAATGGGGTGGGTTTTGGTGTTGGTGGTGAGGAATGGGGTGGGTTTTGGTGTTGGTGTTGAGGAATGGGGTGGGTTTTGGTGTTGGTGTTGAGGAATGGGGTGGGTTTTGGTGTTGGTGTTGAGGAATGGGGTGGGTTTGGTGTTGGTGGTGATGGGGTGGGTTTTGGTGTTGGTGTTGAGGAATGGGGTGGGTTTTGGTGTTGAGTGGTGATAGAATTGGGTTTTGTTGGTGTTGAGGAATGGGGTGGGTTTTGGTGTTGGTGTTGAGGAATGGGGTGGGTTTTGGTGTTGGTGGTGAGGAATGGGGTGGGTTTTGGTGTTGGTGGTGATGGGGTGGAAGAGAGACTGTGCTGAGATAGTGTCGTTCCCGGAGAATCGTCTCCACAGTAATTGCCCCTGTGGCTGGTGCAGATGCCTGAGGTGCTAAGTTCACCCTTGGTGCTACTGTCACCTCCAACCCTGCAAGTCCCATGTTTCCACTTGCTGCTGCTATTGCACCTGTTGGTGCCACTTCTCTTGACTCAAGGGCCAGAAGGAAACTCACCACTGAGATAAGTGCAGGTTAAAGGAAGCTCATGGTGGAACCAGAGGAGGGTTTCTGAAGTCAGGTATAAAGAAAACAGAAGTTCATAACCCCATTGAAATACATTGAACTGCATATCTGTAGCTTCAGTTCCTGGTCCAGCCATGAAGAGTTTACATGACTGCGCTCCATAGAGGATGATGGCGTTGGACCCCCCCATTGGGTAAGCAAGGGCTAGTGGGGGGGATGGGGTGGTGGATGCTATGTAGGAGGGCTAGGTGGGGATAAGGAATGCCTGTAAAATACATTGATAGACCATTTTTTTGTTTACAGGTGCAAAAAAAAAAAAAAAGAAGACACTGCTGAGCCCCAATAATGACACTGGGGGAACTGGCCACCCCCAGTGTTACAATTAAGTGGGAGATGACATTGATGGAGTTTTTTTTTTTTTTTACAGTTGAAAAACAAATACAAAAGACTGATGGCGACGATCCCTGATTCTGACATTGGGGGACTAGGCATCCCTAGTGACATATAGAAAGATGGACTGGTCCCTGATCCTGACACTGGGGGACTGGGCATCCCTAGTGTCATATAGAAAGATGGACTGGTCCCTGATCCTGGCACTGGGGGACTGGTGCACCCCTAGTGTCATATAGAAAGATGGACTGATCCCTGATCCTGGCACTGGGGGACTGGGGCATCCCTAGTGTCATATAAAAAGATGGACTGATCTCTGATCCTGGCACTGGGGGACTGGGCACCCCTAGTGTCATATAAAAAGATGGACTGATCCCTGATCCTGGCACTGGGGGACTGGGCACCCCTAGTGTCATATAAAAAGATGGACTGATCCCTGATCCTGGCACTGGGGGACTGGGCATCCCTAGTGTCATATAAAAAGATGGACTGATCCCTGATCCTGACACTGGGGGACGGGGCACCCTAGTGTCATATAAAAAGATGGACTGATCCCTGATCCTGACACTGGAGGACTGGGCACCCTAGTGTCATATAAAAAGATGGACTGATCCCTGATCCTGACACTGGGGGACTGGGCACCCCTAGTGTCATATAAAAAGATGGACTGATCCCTGATCCTGACACTGGAGGACTGGGCATCGCTAGTGTCATATAGAAAGATGGACTGATCCCTGATCCTGACACTGGGGGACTGGGCATCCCTAGTGTCATATAGAAAGATGGACTGGTCCCTGATCCTGACACTGGGGGACCGAGCACCCTAGTGTCATATAAAAAGATGGACTGATCCCTGATCCTGACACTGGGGGACTGGGCACCCCTAGTGTCATATAAAAAGATGGACTGATCCCTGATCCTGACACTGGGGGACTGGGCATCCTGGTGTCTTAAAAAGATGGACTGATCCCTGATCCTGATGCTGGGGGACTGGGCACTCCCAGTGTTACAATTCATTGGGAGATGACATTGGCAGAGTTTTTTTTTTTTACAGTTGAAAAACAAACAGAAAAGACTGACGGCGATGATCCCTGATTGTAACACTGGGGGATTGGGCACCCTAGTGTCATAAAACAAGATGGACTGATCCCTGATCCTGACACTGGGGGATTGGGCACCCCAGTGTCTGACACTTGGGGATTGGGCACTCTGGTGTCATAAAACAAGATGGACTGATCCCTGATCCTGACACTGGGGGACTGGGCACCCTGGTGTCATAAAAAGATGGACTGATCCCTGATCCTGACGCTGGGGGACTGGGCACTCCCAGTGTTACAATTCATTGGGAGATGACATTGACAGAGGTTTTTTTTTTTACAGTTGAAAAACAAACAGAAAAGACTGACGGCAATGATCCTTGATTGTGATACTGGGGGATTGGGCACCCTAGTGTCATAAAACAAGATGAACTGATCCCCGATCCTGACACTGGGGGATTGGGCACCACCAGTGTCATATAAAAAGCTGAACTGATCCCCGATCATGACAGTGGGGGATTCGTCGCCCCCAGTTTCATAAAAAAAGATGGACTGATCCCCGATCCTGACACTGGGGGATTGGGCACCCCCAGTATCTGACATTGGGGGATTGGGCACCCACAGTGCCATAAAAAAAGATAACTGATCCCTGATCCTGATCCAAGTGGATCTGGCACCCCAGTATCATGGTTACGCTTCTGGGGGCCGATCGCTGCTGCTCCATTATGACTGGAGTATACCACTATAATTAAACAAGCATTTGTCACTGCTGGATATTTGTTTGCTGGCATTGGCATTGGTAGTGTGGGAGTTAGAGAAAGGCATAATAGGAATGGCAGTGAAGTATTGAAGGAGTGTATGTTAATGAGTATAGAGTTACTTAGATGAGTAGAAGGTTGAAAATATATGTATGAAGAACATCAGGGGGAGGCGAGAAGGAGGTAATGATACCATTAAACAAGTACCCAGAAGGAAACCTCCAGGTGTAGATGGCCTTTCAAGCGAATATTATATTGCTTTTGTAAAAGAATTTGCCCCTTGAATAGAAAAGATCATGTGGTTTGGCCTCCATCTTCACATTTGTGGGCATCATCTTCTGCCTCCCCATTCATAGACCAAAGTAGCCATTTTTAAAAGAAAAAGTAGAAAAACACAGCCTGTACTGAGCATACAGCTATGTTACTGCAGGGGTCAGTTGAAAGCTTTGTAACTTTTTCATATTTTGACCCTAAATGTTAAATATAGTTTTCTTATCACTGCACCTCATGAACCCTGTAGGTGAGAAATGTCAAATCCATGGGAAAATGGCTCTCCACGCCCCAAGTATGAGAACACATTATGGGCAGTATGTGAGAAAAGGGAGTTGTACTAATCATCATACCTCTCAACCTCTTGCCTCATAAATCAGGGACAAGGCTTAAAAAAATCAGGGACAAAGGACCAAAATCAGAGACACATCTTCAGACTTGATGATATTGACTCAGGAAGCTGGTAGAATATGGGGCTCAGTGAAAAATGCATTTTCTAAGGAAGAACAACTCTTTAACTTTAATGTTTGACATTATTTTGTGCTTCCAACTCCCACTGTTTGGTCACAGAAACACAATTTTTAGGAGGGACAGAGTAACATTTTGAGGCAAAATCAGTGACGTCCCTGAAAATCAAGAACAGTTGAGAGGTATGCTATTCATGAGGTGGTGTGATAAATAGCTACATTGAAAACTTGGACTGAAAAAATTGAAAATGACCAAAGTTACATGTGTGTGTGTGTAGACAATTTTGAATGACTGGGTGTAACTCAGCCATTTTTTGTCGTTGTTTCACCAGATTTCCAACATGGCTTTTTTGGGACCCCGCCTCATGAAGAGTGCCTCTGTCATTTCGTTCACACATGACAAAATGTGATTTAGCACAGCGATTGCATCATGCTACACTACAGATGCAAAAAACATTTTAGGAGAAGATGTAAACAATGACAGCTGTACTGTTCATGAGAAGGTGTGAAAAAAATGGCAATGCTGAAAATGTGGAGTGAAAATACTAAAAATTGGCAAAGTTAGGAGCGTGCATAGAAACTGTGCAACACACACCCATAACATGGTAATTTTTTGGAATTTGTTCACCAAATTTTCAACATGGGATTTTTGGAACCCCTCCCCCCAATCAACAGTGGCACTGTGATTTTGTTAACCTGTTCCAAAAATTGATTTCACACAGTGATTGTGCCATTCTGTGCCACAGGTGCGAAAACATGTTTTGGGCAAGATGTGAAAAATGACAGCTGTACTGTTCATAAGGAGGTATGAAAAAATGGCAATGCTGAAAATCTGGAGTGAAAATATTAAAAATTGGTGAAGTCAGGAGCATGCATAGAAACTGTGCAACGTACACTCATAATGCAGTCATAGTTTGGAAATTTTTCACCAAATCTGCAACACGGATTTTTAGCAACCCCCACCTCATAAACACTGGCAATATCATTCTTGATTCTGTGCAGTGACCGCAAAATCACCTTTTGAGACTGAGTAACAAAATGACAGTGACAGTGTTCATGAGGTGGGGTTCCAAGAACTCCATATTGAAAATTTGGGACCAAAATTCCCAAAAAATGGCTGAGATATCAACCTACGTTTAACCCCCCCCTTTGACTCCCATTATTAGGCCTACCTTTGATTCTTCAGTTTGGGGTTCAGCTTTGAAGAGTGCAGACGCATCCCAGTCAGGAGAAGATTACAGTGCTGACCTCTGGAGGTAAGTATGGGATAAGGGGGGAGTGCGGGGAGGTGGGTACGCATGGGGAAGGTTGGGATGTGGGAGGGAAATGGAGGAGACAACGATGGACTGTTTTCTTTTTTACAGGCTTAACAAAAAAGACATTGGGGCAGTTTTCTTTTTTTTTTAACAGGTTATAAAAATTTGATGCCAGGACAGGGAATGGAGGGAGCATGGCAAGCAGCTGCAGTGGGAAGGGGAGAGAGGTTTTCTTTGCTGTTGGGATGGGGAATGGAGGGAGCGGGGTGGGTAACCACAGTGGGAGGGTAAGGGAGGTTTTCTTTGTTGCTGGGATGAGGAACAGAGGGAGTGGAGTGGGCAGCAGCAGTGGGAGGGTGAGGGAAGGTTTCTTTGCTGTCAGGATGGGTACTCAGTTGGAGATTTTGGTGCTTGTCTGGGCCTGGGGGCAGGTACAGGAGGGGAGCAGAAGGGGATTTCAGTGCTGGTCTGGGTCAGATAGTGCCTGTTCGAGGCGGGTACCAGCTGGAAGTAGTAAGAGAATTTCAGCACTGGTCTGGGAGCAGGAACTGCTTGTCTGGGGGCAGATACAAGCGGGAAGCAGCAAGGGATTGTGACGCTGGTCTGGGAATGGGTACAGCCTGTTTGGGATGGGTTCTTCCACCTCCCACAACCCTTACATTGTCTGGAATGCTACCTCCCACATAAAAAGTCTCAGCTCCCTTCCCTCCCATGGAATTAAGAAAATAAGGTTTTGCCTGTGCTACAAATATGCTCACATTTATTTCAGGGTAGGATCACTGCAATCGCGAACTCAACTATTGTCACCTCTACCATGTTCCATGGAAGGTAACTTATGCAGGGAGCCCTTTTCTCAAAGCAAAACATCTGCAGGGCTACGCCCACTGCAGCTGTAAAAAAAGTAATGGTTGTATGTGGGTCGGTGTGGAGGAAGTGGTGATCAGTCAGAACCAACACAGTAAGACTGCAAGCATGTTCAAAGTCCACAGTACCACAACAGTACCACAACAGTGACGCTGCAAGCATAGTTACAGTCCAATGTTTTTGCTGTGCAGGCATGCAAGTCACCTCTGGACACAAAGAAATGCAGTAGGGGTGGGGGAGGTCCTGAAATAAAATGGGTTCGCAGAGGCATGTGCAGAGTTGCATGGTGATCATGCAGCTGTGCTGCTGAAGAAGGGTTGGCAATCTTGTGTTTTTGTTGTCATCATGCATGCACTACTAGGGTGCAGTTCAGTGTTAGAGCCAACTGCAGGTGGATGTCAGATCAACCAATGGATTGCCACTCAGCACTCAATACAGTATATGAGGAAAAAATTAGTTGTGTGTCCTTTTCAGTGGATTTGAACCTATGCCGCTGAATTGACCCAGCACTGATGGACATACCGCTAAACTGCTTCCAAATTCACAGTACACTATAAGATTAAACACTACAATGTACACTCAGGGGGGAAACAGTCTGGAACTTAATTCCAATTGAACTTCGGAATGTATCTAATAAGATTAGACAATGTTTTATAAATAAATGGTATCTGGAACAGGGACTGAATCCCCTGCCATATTGCTCTATAGGCATACAATAAAAATGCTATCTACTTACCTAGATATCTTGTATACCATAATTGTTGTTATTTATGTATGCACAATTGCATATTGCGTACATGTCACAGATGAAGTTTTGTCTTTGATTTTATGTAATGGAGACTGACTGGAAACCCGTATGGATGTACCTTGGGACCTCATTGTAAATGAGCATTGCTCAATTGAGTTAATTCCCTTTCATGGTCTATGAATAAAAATACTACTACTGCTACACTTTCTCACCAAAGCTTTATACATTTTTGCCAATAATTGTGAAACATTTCAGGACACATAAAATTTAACAACATCAAAGCAACTAGAGAGAAAGAGCCCTGCACACTACACATATGCAGACCATGAATCCTGAGGTTTTTTTGGGGGGGTTATAAAAAACAAAACACATGGGACTGTTTGCAACAGCTGCTGATGAGCATTTAGACTGTGCTGTAGAATGGGGGGGAGGCAAAAGCACAAACTACTTTTTACAGTGAAATAGTATGCCTTATGATGCACCTTTTGAATTCTCATAGGTGGACCTACACCACAAAAAAAGGATACTGTCATGTGAAACAACTGTAATGCACTGATGGCTGTGGAGGCTGATACTCAATCAGTCCACTGTTACCTGTGCCTAAAGCTAAGGTCAGTTGCACAGACTCGGTATGGCCATCTCCCAGTCATGGTTATCATTACACCAGGTTTCAGTGATGGCCACAATGTCCAGGTCTGACTGTACCATGACAGCCTCCAGATCTTCCATCTTGTTGCTAAGGCTCCTGAGTTATTTTTTTGGTTTATAAAAAACAAAACATATGGACTGTTTGCAACAGTGGCTGATAAGCATTTAGGCTGTGCTGTAGACTGGGCAGACCAAAAGCGCAAACTACTTTTTACAGTGAACTACTATGCCTTATAATGCACCTTTTCAATTCTCATAGGTGGACCTACACCACAAAAAAAGGACACTATCATTTGAAACAAGTGTAATGCACTGATAGCTGTGGAGGCTGATAGTCAGTCCACTGTTAACAGTTAACCTGTTCCTAAAGCTAAGGTCAGTTTCACAGACTCAGTACATAATGTTTACAAGAGGTTCCTTGAAAGTTGAGAAGGCAAAGTCCAATGTAACTTTTTTCTAAAGCTGAGGGCAATTGTACAGTACATACTTTTTACTAGACTTTCACAATGTCATTTTTTTTTTAAATCAAAACTAGTGCCCTGAGGCTTTTGTATTGTGGGAGAACCAAGCAAGTAAACTCAACCAGCATGGTCAGGAAACAAAGGAATTCACACCTCTGGATGAGTGGGGGGGATACCATTAAAAGTACCAGTTAAGTGAGACTTACCGTAACAGTATATCTTTGAGAGAGGCTCTTGCAGTAGGTAAATACATATAGGACTGACGTTGGCAGGTGGCAGGACCCCACAGAAAAATTTCTAGCTAGCAGCCCCGACGTCAGGTGACCGGTGTCATACGACATCGGTATAAAGGGGTGGTCCCAGATGCCCGCCTTCCAGTTCTTTCCCACCACAGGCCTGGAAGGCCCGGACGAGAGAGAAGCAGACATTTTCCTAAATGGAAAAGGAGCTGAAAAAGTCTAGGGGGATGGAGGGGCGGGGCGGTGTTACCTGCAGAGCCTCTCGAAGATCTACTGTTCTGGTATGTTCTTGACGTTACTGCCTATCTTACTTTGAGAGAGGCTCTTGCAGTAGTGTAATCATATAGGACAGAATCCCAAGCAGTCTGGAACAAATTAAAGGCACCGGGAGGAGGAACTACTCCAAGAAGTAACAAACAACCTTGCAAACCTCAAGATAAGAGGCCTTGCAAGACCACTAATCCGAAGCCTGCTCTATGGCGAGAGGCAATGTCCAAACTGTAATGTTTCGTAAAGGTATGGACGGAAGTTCAGGTGGCGGCACAGCAGATGTCTGCCACGGACACATTTTGAAACAAGCCAGAGGCTGCTACTCCCGAGTGGAGTGACTCTGACTTGACCGGTGAGGGTCTTGCTGTAACTTGTCATACAGAAAGTGATGCAATGGGCCACTACTTTGATAGGCATTGCTTGGAGACAGCATTGCCTTCCCTTTTGTGAGCAAAAGAGACGAACAACTGATCAGTCTTCCTGAGATCCTTCGTCCTATTGGTGTAGTATCTCAGAATCCTGTGGACATCCATGGTATGGAGCAAGTATTCTCCTTGATTGGAGTACTGCGTGAAAAAGGCAGGTAACTCAATAGACTGATTTAAGGTAGACTCCGTTACCACTTTAGGAAGAAACTTAGGGTTCGTTCGAAGAGCTACTCGTTCTTTGTGAAAAATCAGATAAGGGACTTTACACATAAGGGCCTAGAGCTCGGAAATCCTGTGAGCTGAAGTAATGGCCACCAAGAAGAGCGTCTTCCACGGTAAGAACTTCAAGTCTACGGAAGCCGCAGGCTCAAAAGGAGGAAGGGTAAGTTTCTCGAGAACAAAGTTCAAGTCCCAAGGGGCGACGAGTCCAACAGGGGTCTGAGATGAAGGACCCCTCTGAGAAAGGTCTTGGATACCTCCAATTGGGCAAATGCTTTATCAGCGAAAGGGACATGGTAGGCTGAAATAGCAGCCATGTGGACTTTCAAAGAGGAGTGACTGAGACCCAGGTTGAAAAGATGACACAAATAATCAAGCAGAATGGCCTCAGGACAGGAGAAAGGCTCCACATTCCTGGAGGCAGCCCAAATGGAAAATCTCTTCCATTTCATGGCGTAGGTGGACCTAGTGGAGGGTTTTCTAGCCTCCACCAGAATCTCGGCCACCTTAGGAGAGACGCCAAAACGAGATTGGACTAGGTCTGCAGGAGCCATGCATGAAGTTGAAGAGACTTGAGTCCCAGATGGACCAGGGTCCCCTGATCCTGGGTCAGCAATCCTCGAGATAAAGGAAGAGGAAGAGGAGGAACCTCTGAGTAATGTTGTAGAAGAGAGAACCAGATTTGCCTGGGCCAGAAAGGAGCGATCAGAATCATTCTTGCTCCTTCCAATGCAAGTTTCTGCAGCACACAAGGGACCAGAGGAGTTGGGGGGGAAAAGCATAGATGAATCTGTCCTTCCAGCTTAGAGATAGAGCATCGCTCCAGAAAGCGCCTCACTCTGGAGCGAGCGAGCAAAAGGTTGGAAGTTTTGCGTTTTGGGAGGAGGCGAACAGGTCTATCTGTTGAGTCCCCCAAATCTGGAAGATGCTTTTTAGAACTTTTTGGTCCATTTCCCACTCGTGTGGCAGAGCCGAAGAACGACTTAGCTTGTCTGCCAGGACATTGTCGACTCCCGGAACATGGATCGCCATGAGGTGAAGGTTGTGAAGCATTGCCCATTCTCAAACCCTCATTGCTTCCCTGCACAGCGGGTAGGACTGAGTCCCTCCCTGCTTGTTGATGTACCACACCATGCACGTTATCTGTTTGGACAGCTAGGTGACCGGGAAGGATGTATTGGTGAAGGGTCTGGAGAGCATACAGCACTGCTCGTAGCTCGAGTACATTGATGTGGAGAGCTAAATCCAATCTGGACCATAACCCCTGGGTTCGGTGAGGACCCAGATGGGCTCCCCAACTCACTGGATCGTCCGTGATCAGAGTCTGGGCGGGGAGGATGAAAGAGGGGACCCTCCAGACAGGTTCTCTCGAGACCATCCACCATTGCAAGTCTCTTGTCGCCGGCGAGGAGATCAGCACCAGATGATCTAGGTCATCTACAAGTTGATCCCACTGAGAGCGGAGAGTCCACTGAGAGATCCTCATGTGGAGGCATGCACGCGGAACCGTTGGGATGGCAGCCGCCATAAGCCCCAGAAGACGGAGCACTGACCTTGCCGGAACCTGATAGAAACTTTCAAGTACCTCAAGGGAATCAACAAAGTCCAAGAGGGTAGCATCTTTCAAAAAAAAGAGGTGTGCAAGAACAAGAGGGCACAATTTGAAGATAGAGGGGGGGGCGGCTCAGAGGTAATTTAAGGAAGTATTTTTCACAGAGAGGGTTGTGGATGCATAGAATGGCCTTCGGAGGAAGGTTGTGGAGTCAAAATCAGTGGTGGAATTCAAGCATGCATGGGATAGTCATAAAGGCAATTCTGGGGGTGGGGGTAGGAAGAAGTAGGGCTGCTGGTTAACTAGGATCTGCAGCTTATCCAGTAGGTAGGGAAATGGGCAGACTGGGTGGGCCAAGCGGTCCTTATCTGCCGTCAAATTCTATGTTTCTATGTTTCTATGTTTCTTCCTGCATTCCGAAAGAAAGGAAATCTGGGACTGGAGGGAGGCCCTCCTGTCCGAAAGCAGGAAGGCCCTGCACACTGTCATATCGAGGATTGCCCCGATGAACTGGAGTCTCTAGGAATGGTCCAGATGAGACTTGGAATGGTTGATGGTGATACCCAGACCAGTGAAAACCCGCTGGGTGAGGGAGAGAAAATGCAGGAGTTCCTCCTGGACAAGGCACATGAGAGCCAGTCTCCAGGTAGGAAAAAATCTGAACTCCCAAAGTACACAGGTGGGCCGCTACCACCGCCAGACATTTGGTAAAAACCCGGAGAGCCAAGGAAAGACCAAAAGGGAGCACCCAGAATTGGTAATGATCCCCCTGGAACGCAAACCTGAGGTATTTTCGGTGTGAGGGGTGAATGGGGATGTGCAGGTATGCATCCTGCATATCCAATGCACAAAGTCATTGGCCCAGCCGGAGAAGGGTTAATAGGGTTTGAAGGGAGAGCATCCTGAACTTTTTGTATTCCACATAGAAGTTCAGGGAGCTGAGATCGAGAATGGGTCTGAGATCTCCCATCTTCTTTGGTACAAGAAAGAAATGGGAATAGTAACCCGTCCCATGAAGGTGAGGGGCGGGTTCTATGGCCTGCTTTGTGAGGAGAGCAGATATTTCTTCCCTGACCAGAGGAAGATGGTCCCTTGAGTAAGAAGAGTTCAGAGGGGGGTGGCGTGGAGGTTTCTGCAGAAACTCTATAGAGTGCCCCTCTGCTATGATCTGAAGCACCCAAGAATCCGATGTTATCCTCTCCCAACCCAGAAGGTGGAGGGAGAATCTCCCTCCTACCAGTTCCTCCGGGGAGTCTGGAGGTGGTGGGAGAGGGAAGGAGTCAGGTGGTGTGAGGCAGCACTGCAGCTGGGGCACCCGCTGCTTTTTTGGGTGGCGGGGGCCTGGCAGCTGTGGGGGCCCGAAGCTTAGTGGCCCACCTTCCCTGGGGTTTCGCTTGAGGCCGGCTGCGTCTCCAAAAGGGCGGCCCTGCGAGATGGGGAATTACATGGTATCGAGCAGTTTGAAGGCAGTCCCTATACTCACAAGTTGGTGATGATGTCACTTGGCATCACCACAAAAGCACGAACCCTTAAAAGGTGCTTCTTGAATTGCTGACTGCACCTCCGGGACCAGACCTGACACTCGGAGCCATACGTGACGCCAAAGACTTACGGCAAATGTGGAGCTCTGTCTTGCGGTGTTCACTGCATCGTAGGTCATCCTCAGAATGTGATGACTGGCCGGACGAGCAGAACGGACAAGGTCAGCTAACTCCTGCTTGACTTGGGAGTCAGGCAAGGAGTCAATCTTAGATTTCGCCTGGGTAAGGACAGCCTTCTGGTAATCCCCCATATGTGCTACATAATTTAGGGCCCTGATCCCCAGTGTGGAAGAAGTATAGATCTTCCTTCCATACTGATCCAGAAGGCGAGATTCCTTATCCAGGGGAGACGAGCTCAAATGTTTCGGGTGTGCTGACCGGCCGTGAGTGGCACTAATCACAACCGAGTCTGCACGGGATGAGAGTCTACAAAGTCTACACCCTCCGGAGCCTGGTATAGCCTGTTGGACTTCCGAGGAAGTGGGGCTACAGCCGACGGTTGTTTCCAAATAGTGGAAACAAGGTGGGCATGAGGCTCGATCCAGGGTGGCACTAGAGTAGGGGCCGTAAGGGGCAAGTCCAGATGTTCGGTGAGTTTAACCGGCTGAGGATCTGGCTCTAAGGAATGCCACTGATGCACTTGCTGGATCTTCCTGAGCAACTCAGTGAAGCAAGGATCCTCTGGAGGAGACTTCGGAGGAGTCCTCGGCCGGGGCTTGGACAGAGAGTGAGGCTCGTCGTCTTTCTCAGAGCATCCGACAGAGGAATCTGAGGAGTCTGAGAGGGAAGAAGAAGAAGAATTTGAAGCAGAGTAAGACTCCCTAACTCGTTTAGGGGGAGGAACGGGTTCCTAAGGGGGGGATCCCTGGATGCGTGTCCTGCCCCTCTCTGGATCACGAGGGGAGAGCTCAGGATCTGGGGCGGAGAGGGAGTGTGCCGTCTGGGGCGTACAGGAGCCAGAGGTGGCACCATCGCCGTGAGGCGGCTCTCAACTTCCTTGGTGAGCTGAGCCTTGGCCTCAGCCCACCAGGAGGCCAGAGTCTCCTGAAGATCCACCAGCGGCCTGGGGGGTGGTGGAGGAGGAGGGGGGGGATAGTTGTATGGATTATATCCGTAAGGTGAGTATTCATAACCCGGCTGCAGGAATACCGGAGCTGGGTATTGCGGCGTCGGGTACTGCGGCGTCGGTGGAGTCGGTGCTGGGTACTGCGGCGCAGGATACTGTGGACCCGGGTAAACCGGTGTCGGATAGGATGGCGGATACCCAGGTACCGGAGGAGCTACCGGAGCAGACGGCCCAGTAGGAAACTCCATGGGCGGATCAACCGTGATAGGCCCGTGGGGTGGAGGGCCCGATGGGAGAGGAATATTCCCCGCTGGCATCAGAGGGGCCGGTGTTGGAAGTGGCGCGGCGGGGCCGGTGTTCGGACCGGCATCCGGGGGGCCAGCATCAGATCCGGTTCTGTAGGAGGAGGGTCTGACGGTGGAAAAGCATCCCGAGCATCACCTGGGGATGGAGCAGAGAAGTCCCCTGGGTTAGACAGGGGCGACTCGGGCTCCCGGATGGCAGCGAGCTGCGGTGAACCTGGGATGACAGGCGATGGAAAGGTCGTCGTAGGCTCTGATGCCAGTGCGCGTCGGAGGGCGGCGTGCGACTGAGGCCGTCAGCGAGACGCCAGAGGAGCGGCGTCTGACAGGGTCCCTCGCCGGGCGGGCGAGGGTGAGTAGTGCCCGGTCAAGGGGACACTGCCATGTGCTGCCCCGGAGGGTCAGGGCGTCTTAGCGGCCTTTTTCCCGGCGAGCGTCCGGAGGGCGGCGTCGACATGGAGCACCGCAGCAGAGGCCGCAAGCCTGTGTGGCAGTACTGGGGGGCAGAAGCCTCCCTTTTGCCGGAGAACGAAGGGCTCGAATGTGAACCAGCGGGCAGGCGATGCCTCCTCCAAAGCCTTGGAGGCTGCTGTCGGCGATCCCCGGAGGATGTTGCCTTAACCGCAGCTCCAGCGGTCGCGGAAGAGGAGGCCTTCTCCTGGTGCGTTTCTTTGTCCCGCTTCTTGTGTCCTTCTAGGGAGGTTGACGCCTGCCTAAGCTTCTTCAACTCCTTCTCCATTGTAGACATCTTCTTGTTGAGGAGATGAGCTTCCAAAGACTGCTGGCATCGTCTGCGGGTGGCCTAGTTGAAATGCAGGCAATGCGGGCACTTGTCGACTGCGTGGTCGAGGCCTAAACAAAAAAGGCAGAGGGAGTGACCATCTTTGTGAGGCAGTTGGGCACCTCACGAGTCGCACTTAGTTTTTGAAGGGGACGACATAAACCGACGTTCACCTGACGAATAAATTGCAAAATACTGATACTTTCGGTAAAAACCGAAGAAGCAACAGGACTGAAACACGAACTTCACCGAGAGCTGCGAGCTGATGGCGGAAAGAACTGGAAGCGGGCATCTGGGACCACCCTTTATACCGAGCGTCATGATGCCAGTCACCTGAGCGTGGGGGCGGTCCGCGCCAGGGACTGCTAGCTAGAAATTTTTCCATGGGGTCCTGCTGCCTGCCGACATCAGTCCTATATGTAATTACCTACTGCAAGAACCCTCTCAAAGTAAGATCAGAAGTTTCTCAGTTTGCAAAAGGGAGTAAATTAAGCACTGAAACTTAAACGAAGAAAAGGCTCATAAAACACTTTGGAAGAGGTTTCAGCTTGCAAAAAATCAAATGAGGGAAGGCTCAATTAACTTTTCAAGCCAAAGGCAAAATAGTGCTCTCCAGCTCCCATACACACACAGGCAGTGCAGTAAAGAGGCTTCAGCGAAGGACACTATTTTTAACACTCTGTCATGTTGTTTGGTAGGTAATTTATGCAGGGAGTCCTTTTCTCAAAGCAAAACAACTGCAGGGCTATGACCACCGCAGCCATAAAAATGGCACTGTCCATTCACATCAAAATGGAAGTCAGCAGCTGTTGTAATGATTTTTATACTGCATAGTAATTGCAGATTGCACCATACAAAAATGCATTTTTCAGTTCAAATTAAAAGATGTACGCTAGCTGGCCTGGTGGTGCAGAGGGTTGAGGCACTGGCACCTTATCTTGAACCACACCAGTGACCCGGGTTTGGGAAAGGACTCGGGCACCAGAGGGTCGGCAGGGGAAGGAGAAGAATTGAGTGTCCAGAGGACCGCTCTCCTCTCCTGGGGTTGGTTAGGAAGAGGCATTGCTCTGTAGTGGCCTCGGTGGAGACCAGGGGCACTACAGATATGGCGCACACAGGGAATCAGAGGAAAAACAGAAAATGGTACCTCCAAACTGCCGGATGATGGCTGCCCAGACAAGTGCCTCCCAGAACTCTGAGAAACTGACCCAACCCCAGCAGCACCCAGGGCCAATGCCGTTGGCCTCCAGGCCCTTCCTCCTCAGAAGAGGATGACCCACCCGATGAAGGGTTACATCGGGGTACCCTGAGGTTGCTGCGATGTGAGGTCATAGATCGGCATCAGCGCTTCGGGGGACAGCGTCCGTGGCAATTGGCCTGAAGGAGTGGCAGATGGGGGGGCATAGGGAAAATAAACAAAGATGTACTCTGGATCCTTACAAGAGATATGAGTCACTGTTCTCCAAATTTGTCCGTGAACCATGGTATTAAGCTAGACAAATATTTCTTTGTTTCCCCCTATTGCATTTTAAATTTCTTCTTTGGAAAAAAGAACATTTGTTACAAAACAAAAGAGGTACAAGAGAGCAATGTGGTACTCAGAAAGGGTCAGAGAAGTAGTGAGAGCCAAGAAAGAGACTTTCACCAGGCACAAGGAAACACAGGGTATGGAGGAATGGGAAGTGTAAGAAATAAAAACTAGGGAAGCAAAGAGCATGGTCAGCAAGGGAAAGGCAGGCACGGAGCTTCATATTGCAGAGGGGCAAAGGTGGGAAACACAAATCTTCAGATATGTTAAGGAAAAAAGGAAGCAAGGAGGGGTATTGTTAGGGTACAGGAATGGGGAGGGTTATTAAAGATGATGAACAAAAAAGCAGCCATCCTTAATGATTACTTCTGCTCTGTCTTCCCAAAGGAACAAGGGAAGACAGTGGGGCCCTGTCTGCAAGTGGCATCGAGGCAGCTGTCAGGGACATCTCTGAAGTGAGGCCACCGGTATTTACCAAAGAAAGGGACCAGAAAGGGCTAGAAGCCCTAAAGATAGATGAAGCCCTAGGGTCAGATGGAATGCACGCACGGGTGCTCAAGGAATTGGCAGCAGAACTAGCTGAACCTCTAATAGGCCTATTCCATTTTGTTCTGCCTTCCGTACTGCTCAGTAGGATCATTTGAGGAGTCTGAACTTGCCTGAGCCCATCCCTCCCCCAACAACAATCTGCACCTGAAGACCAACTGAACAGGAGGGATTTTTCCAGCACCACTTTTGTTCTAACTGCATTGCAGTGGCTTTCCCTACAAAACACAGACATCATAAAGTGGCCCTCCGTGCTAAGGACCGCAGTACAAAAGACAATGAAGCAGTGGAGTCTGCCTGGAGTCAGCCATGAGGCAGGCAGCAGCCAGGAACTCTGCCTATATAATCCAAAGTAAAACTGTATGTGGCCAGTAACTATGCTGTTGTGTGAGTGTCCTAGCTGCAGTCTATCTGGATATGTACTGCAAGGTAATGAAATAGTCTGCTCCTGCTGCAGTTGATACTCATTGATTAAACAAGTTAAATTATGTGCCTGTTTTTGTGCTATAGCTAGTGTAGGTTTAATTTGCTAGGCTGTTTCTGTGCTATAGTTAAATCTCACAGCTACACCGCATCTGGGTGAGCACTACCAGGAAGATTTCACACCTGTTTCCTTTGCTATAGCTAGTGTAGGTTTAATTTGCTAGGCTAGTTCTGTGCTATAGTTAAATCTCACACCTATACCCTATCTGGGTGAGCACTACAAGTTCTTTTAATCATCTGTTTGTACTTTAGCCTGATTTATAGGTCTCTACTGCAGTGGAGTTCAAAGGGGAGGCAGTCAGCTGTAGCAGCTATGGGGAGCTCTTCTCTAAGAATATGCTTGGGAGGAGGGGGAACTGCTCATCTGCAGGACCATGGCAGAGCTCCAGCCTTAGCTACTGGTAGCAAGGGTAGAAATATCTCAGCTGTGCCACTAGCTGAACTGGAGCCCACTCCCCCAGAGATTCACTGGTCCAGGGGGAGGTGGAAGGTGGTGGGCAGTGGGAGGGAAGCAGGGATAGACAGAAGAAGGTTGTCCAGCCCATCACTATCTGGACAGTAAACCAATCTGCATGCCTGGAGAAGGCTCTCCACTTGGGGGAGAGTGGAGACTCTGAGTCAATCGATGGGAAAGGGAAGGACAGCGTGATGGCACCCAAAGGGGGCAAGGCTACCAGGAGAGTCTTAGTGATTGGGGACTCCATGATTAGGGGGTAGAGAGAGTGGTGGAAGGGGGGCTGGATGGGAGGGGGATGGTTTGGCACCCTTCTGGTTCATCGGCCAGCTGGAATTTAGATGGGATGGGAAGTTAGCAGAGAGGAAGTGGGGGGAGCTAATGTGCTGGTACACCTGGGTGCCAATGATCTTGCGAGCCAGTCTGTGGAGATTGTGAAGTAGAACTTCCACAGATTGGGGGACAGATTGGTGGCCTTTTCTGAAGTCCTCCCTAGTGTGGGGCAGATAGGGGAAGCAGGATAGGATAAGGACTGAGGTAATTCAGGAGTTTAATGGGTGACTTTAAGGATGATGTCAGGAGAAAAAGTATCACTTTGTGGGGGACTGAGGGACTTCTGGGAAAGGAGACTCTTTAAAGGTGGTGGCCTTCACCTGACAAGATAGGGGGCCTGTGCACTGGGGCAGAAGTTTGACATCTACAACAGCTGTCTAAACTGACTCCGGGGGAGATTGGGTCTAGGGGAACCATGGTGGCAAATTAATTAAAGGGGATCCTAGCTAGTACTCCCCTATATCTGGGGCTTGTAGGAGCACAGCAGGTATGAGGAGAGCTGTGTCCTGAACTGAACCACGTGAGGGGACATTAGAGAGGGGGAACTCAAAGTGGGCAATCACCAGGAAAAACATGAGAAAGAAAGGTAAAAGAAAGCATAAGGGTAGCAGCAAAGTAGGATCAAAGGTCAGATGGAAGGGTGTATGCCTTAATGCCTTGTGCCTAGGTAACAAAACCAGTGTGCTCTAGGTGCTGATGTGGACACTGAGGTGGACCTTGTGGCCATCATAGAAACATGGGCTTCAGTAAATAACAACTGGGAACTGATTGTCCTTGGGTACTCATTGTTTGGGAGGGATAGAGGAACAGGTAAAGGAGGAGGAGGAGTCATTTTTGTGAACGATGGCATTAAGGTGGTGGAAGATGGGAAAATCAGTGATAGTGAGGGGAGAAAGAGCCACTGTGGGTGCAACTTATAGCAGCCTTAGGGATGAAACTGTGTTTGGCAGTGATCTATAGACCTCTGGGGCAATGGGCAGAGAGGGACAGAGAGATCAGGGAAGAACTGGAAAGAGGGGTGGCAAAGGAAAAAGAGGTGGTGGTGGGTGATCTTAACCTGCCAGACATTGATTGGGATGTTTCTCTGGTCAGGAGCTCCATAATTCAGGTCTTGCTGGATGCATGCCAGGATTGTCTACTGGTAAAGCTAGGAAAGGAACTCATCAGGTAGACTGCAGTTCTCGATGTGGTGCTCACCAACTCAAAGGAGGTAGGAGCTATGAAAATAGGGGATCCACTGGGGAACAGGGACCGTAATTCCATTTGGTTTGAAGTGGCCCTTGGGTCTGGAAAACCCCAATCCAGAGCAAAGTCCTTGAGTTTAGAAGGGCGGATGTTGATCGGCTGAGGGAGCTGGGCAGGGAAAAGTTAGTTGGGGTGGGTGACATAGATGGGTAAAAGAGCAATGAGGGCAATTAAAAGAGTCATTCTCAATGCATCTAAATTATGCATGAGAATGGTAACCAAAAAGAACATGTTCAAGAGTCTGTTACAGTTCTCAGCAAGGGTCACGGAAGTGGTGAGGGCCAAAGAAAAAGGCCTTCTGTAAGTATAAACGAAAAACATGGGGAGGAAGAATGGGGTGAATATTTACTAAAACATAAGTATGCAAAGAAAGCAGTTAGGGAAGCAAAAGCAGACACAGAGCTACAGTATGCACTGCAGAGGGGACCAACAGTGGAGAAAAACAGTTCTTCCTCTATATTAGGGAGAAAAGGAAGAAAGGAGAAGAATTCATAAGACTAGCTGGGGGGTAGGGTGATAGCGGAGGATGATCAAAAGGTTGTCATCTGCAGTAATTACTTTTACTCAGTTTTAACTAGGGAGGATGGCAGGCCCTTGCCAGAGAGTGGCATCAAGGCGGCCACTAAAGTGGTCCACGAGATGAGGCAGCCAGCATGTACAAGTAAAAGGGTCCAAAAAGGGCTGGCACATCCGAGGTTACTCAGAGAACTGGCAGCAGAACTTTCTGAACTCCTGGTAGGTCTGTTCAACAACTTACTGAGAATGGGGGTGGACATGGTTCCACTCCATAAGGGGGAGGCACAGAACAAGCAGGGAACTACAAATCATTCAGTCTTACCTCTACTGTAGGGGAGCTGATGGAATCACTGGTCAAAGAGGACCACGTGAACTACTCGGACAGCAATGGGTTCTGGGATAGTAAACAGCTTGGATTCATGGCAGGGAGGTCTTGCCAGACTAACCTGATATAGTACACTCTCGATTATCCGACCTCCGTTCATCCGAACTCCCTAATGGACACAGATTTCACACTTAGACATCAGACCCTAAAAATATTCAAGATATGGGAATGTAAGAACAATTGTTCCCACAGCCAAAAAATGTACCGTAAAACTTGCAATGGCAATGGCAGGTGGCAAAAGCTTTCAAGTCTTTCGCTTAACTTATCGACAAAGCCACACCAGGGCTTCATTAACCCTCACTCCATCATGCCAGAATAATTATAAAAGATCAATATGCCCTGCGAGTTACTTTTGAAACATTACAGTAATTTCTTCTGTGATCTTGGCATGGGCAGGCTTCAGAATCCCTGAAAGCAGTTAAACAAGCCCAATTGGGGCTGATGGGCGCCTGACCGAAGAGGGAAATAGAGACAAGTTACGTATAGACTCGAGGGGGATAGGAGAAAACAAATTTGCAGGACAGAAGGTTGACCAAAGGGCTAAATTGGGGTGAGTGATTCGGAGTGAGGGTAGGTACAGGAGAAACAGTCAAGAGATAAAAAAGACAGCAGATGGAAATACAAAAAAACAAAACAAGGTACAGCTTTTAGTCTTTTTGAGACTGTGCTCTGTCCCGTATGTTTCTTATGCTGATACTCTGTACAACGACATCTCCTCGTGGCAAGATTCTAACAGAGTCAGCAAACTGCTAGTAATTTTGTTTTACAGCTTCTTTTGGAGAAGGGTTGCTTCTGCCAATAACATTTTGGACTGACTTCTCATTTATCCGATCTCCCGATTATCCGACCATTTTGGATGTCTCCGAAGGCAGTCGGATAAAGCAGAGTGTACTGTAGTTTTCTTTCATTGGGTGATGAAGGGATTGAATAGGGGTCATACTGTGGATTTGCTCTACTTCAACTTCACCAAGGCTTTTGACTTGGTGCCTCGTATACGCTTACTGAAGAAGATGGAGGATTTGGATGCAGCTAAGGTCATAGTAAACTGGGTAAGTAACAAGCTAAAGCGGAGGCAGCAGAGTGTTGTGGTCAATAGGGCCAAATTAGAGGAGAGGGAGGTCATGAGCAGGATACCACATGGATCTGGTCCTCTTCAATATATTCATCAACAACATTGGTTAGGGAATCCAGGGAAGGTTGCACCTCTTTGTGGATGGCACTAAGCTCTGTGGGAGGGTGGTTAATAATGAGGGAATCAGGGAATTGCATAGGGACTTACAAAAGCTAGGGGGTGATCTAAGGTTTGGCAGCTGAAATTCAATGCCAAGATGAGCAAGATAATGCACCTAGGGAACAAAAATTCCTGGACAGCGTACTGGATGGGTGGAGTGAGACTTAGCGCTACGGCTGAGGAACAGGATCTTGGAGTTATCATCAGCGACTCCCTCTAATTGAGTCAGTGCAACAAGGCATACATCAAAGTGAGTAAGAAGCTGGGTTTTATCAGGAGGAGTATTGATAGCAGAGTGGAAGATGTAATACTTCCCCTGTATGGATCCATAGAGAGGCCACACCTGAAGTACTACACCCAGTTCTGGATTCCTCACTTTAGGAAAGATAGGGATAGGCTGAAGACAGTGCAGCACAGGGTGCCGAAAATGATTGAGGGCCAACAGGACAGGTCCTATGAAGAGTGCCTCAAGGCACTGAACAGGTACTTGGGGATAACCAGAAGGCAGATATAATGGAGATCTTCAAATTCCTAAAAGGAATTAACAAAGTGAACTGTGGGGACCCGTTGGGTTTCAATACTAGCTCATGGTCCTGTGGACATGAGTGGAAACTAACAGGAGGGAGGTTTTGAAAGGACACAAGAAAGTATTATTTTACAGAAAGAGTGGTGGAGTTGTGAAACAGTCTACCAGCCAGAGTGGTAGGTGCAAAAACCATTGGTAGTTTCAAGCAAGGTTGGGACAGAATGAAGGGTACAGTAGATGCTTGGGGTGGCAGAAACTGGGAGGAGAATAGGGGGAGGTTGAGGAGGGCTAGGACCCTGGAGGGATAGTAGAGCCTAGGGCTAAATAGGGAACTCAGACAGACTAGATGGACCAAGGACCTTTTTCTGCTGTCACACTATATGTTTCAATAGTTCAATTCACTCAGGTATAGTTCGGAAAGACCTAACGGAAGTGGACGTAGTCCTGCCACACAAGGGGGGGGCAAGGATCAATAGGGGAATTAAAGACCTGTCAGCCTTACTCTGTAGTAGATAAACTGATGGAGTCACTGATCAAAGCGGACCTTGCTACAGGATAGGAAACAGCATGGTTTTGTGGCAGGGCGGTCTTGTCAGACCAACCTGATAGTTTTCCTTGACTGAGTAACAAAGTTAGTAGATGAAGGTCACACTGCGGATTTGTTCTACTTCAAATTTAGCAAGGCTTTTAACTTGGTGCCACATGGAATATTGCTGAAGAATCTGGAGGACATGGGCGCAACTAGGCACATAGATGGATGGGAAACTAGTTAAAGGAGAGACAGCAGAGGGTGGTGGTAAAAATAAGGTAAAATTGGAAGTTTGGTCATGAGTGGGGTGCAGGGATCTGTCCTGGGTCCTGTCTTCTTCAATATGTTCATCAGTGACATTAGAGAAGGCATCCAGGGCAAGTTGTGTCTCTTCGCAGATGACAAGAAGCTCTGTGGTAGAGTAAGTGGTGACGAAGGGATCAGGTAGATGCAGAGGGCTCTACAAAGGGTAGAGAGGCGGTCTAAGGTTTGGCAGCAGAAATTCAACATTGGAATTCAAGTTGAAACTCAACATCAAAAAGTGCAAAGTTATGCACTCAGGGAACAAAAACCCCAGGACAGAGTACTGGATGACAAGGGTAAGACTGAGCATTATAGCAGAAGAAAGGGACCTGGAAGTCAACATTAGTGGAGCTCTGAAACAATCAAGCCAGTGTAACAAGGTCTATAGTAGGGCTAATAGGATACTAGAGATGTACTGGAAGGGGTCGTGACAGCAGGAAAAAATGAGGTATTACTACCTCCATATAGCTCACTAGAGAAGCCACATCTGGAATACTGTGCTCAGTTCTGGAGTCCTCACCCAACGAAAGACAGGGACAGGCTGGAAAAGGTGCAATGCAGTGTGACCAAGATAATTCAGGACCAACAGGGCAGATTTTATGAAGATTGTCTCAAGGCACTGAACATGTACTCACTGCAGACCAGATGAGAGGAGGTATGATAGAGTCCTTGAAGTTCTGGAAGGGAATAAACAAGGTGAACTGCAGGTAACTATATAGCAGGAGTAAAGACTTATGAACCCGAGATCACGAGTGGAAACTGGCGGAGGAAGGTTTAAAAGGGATGTGAGGAAGTTCAGGTTTATGGCAAGGGTGGAGTCATGGAGGGGTCTGCCAGCGGATGTGGTAGGCCCCAAAACCAAAAACTGTTTCAAGTGTGGCTGAGACAAATTGAAGTGAATTGTGGCTACTCAAGTCAGTAACAGTAGGGAGGGGAGTAGGGATGTTGGCAGGGAGGGATAGAACCCCTTATGGACAATAGATCTTAGGGCAGATAGGGAACTAAGGGCAGACTAGCTGGGCCCTTGGTCTTTTGTCTGTCATCATTGTCCAGTGTTTCTATGTTATTTCTAGTCTTGCAGTTACTTTTCTCATAAATCCAACAAAGTTCTGTCATTTACTATCTATCCATTTTCCAAATCAAAAAAACTGTTTACAGAACATTTCCATTCTGTCTTCTACTGTTTCTAACCCCAATATATTTCTTCTGATTGCATAAGACTCCTTACTAACTATAGTTCTAGTCACTGTTCTCTTAAGTGACCCTGACATTTCTCTTTCTTTTTTCATGAACCCTGTATGCCATGTTGGACGTACTTATGCTATACTGGGCCCAATGCTCCAGATAATGTTGGCAAGAAAGAGTAATTTGCTTTCCATTTTTTGAAATATTTTTTTTTCCCCAATTGTTTAGCCAGGTGAGGCACACTAAGCTGAAAGCTTGTTTACAGGTGTAACCTGGGAGCACAGGGAAGTTAAGTGACTTGCTCGGGGTCACACAGTATGCAAGTGGGGGCTGTGGAATTGAAACCCAGGTCTCCAGATGTGCAGCTCAGAGCCTTAAACCACTGCGCTATACTGCAGAGGAAAATGCATTTGGATATGTGCAAGTGCTTGAAATGTCCTCTTGAATCACTAATTGTATTATTAAGCACTATTTCATGGGGTTTGGAGCATTTCCTGGTGTTGGAATGAGTAATGCTACTCACTGACAAGAATTCTGAGGCGTATTTATTAAAATGGGTGAAGTAAAAATGGTCCATTACTCAATTACTCACCATTTCTGGAGCACTGAGAAGGGTTGGCTAATGTTTTGTAGATCAAAAGATGTTCTGCCAAGACAGCCTCGCTCTGTTAAGAGCTGACAGAAACAGACCTTGTTGCTAATCATCACAAATTTTGTCATTATGGCGGGGAGATCCCATTTTAAATTATCCAAGATTACTAATCCAAAAAGTTTAGCATGTGAAATTGTATCCCACCCCTTATTATTCATTCAAAACAGTATATCTTCCAACTCCTTACCAAAGAATTCACATGAACTGAGTATTTTTTATCTTTTTTTTTTTTTACAATATCGTGTTTATTGTTTGTCAGAAGAGAAATATAGTAATGTAGGAACAACAAGATCAAGATACAGTAGATAAACATTGCAATGTGACAAGTAGCTCTGTCCTCACACACAGAACAGAAACCGGATGGGGGGGCGGTACAAAAAAAAAATCAATAGAATTATGAAGGCAGGTTTTGTATGGTATTTCATGGAACAAAAAAGGATCTACTTTCTAGTGAACCCATCTACTAGCCTTCCAGCTGCAAATGGGTGGTGAGGGCCGGAGCCCCAGAACATAGCCCTCCCCTGCGTGACCACCGAGGGAGATCCTTCCCACTTTAGGTATTATTTTGGTGAGTGAGCCGTGGCTGTGCTGCGGCGGGATAGGAATAACCCACCCACCGGCCCCTTGTCCTCCCTCCCAGTATCTTACTGCTCTTTTATACCTTTCTGACACCCCCCTCTCATTTCTCACATAAGGCCCCACACCTGTCTCTGTTTACTAACATATCCCAGCTCTGCTGACTCACCACCAATTTCAGCACTGTAATTACTCCTCTGCCGCTCCTGTAGCCAAATTACCTGCAGCGCATAAGCTCTCTGCCCCCCACCCGCCCAACTGCTGATCAAAGCCTTAGCAATGCTGTATGTCATCTAGGCTGATAATTGGTAATGCAAGTTCAGGGTGCCAGATAGATTTAAATTGTCTTCTTAGCTTGCACTGCTGGGATGTACAGTTTAAATGCATTACTCTTCCCCCAATGATCCCAGCTCAAATGCCCTTTATCCAAGTTGCCTAATCAACTTTTCTTTAGCCTACAATTCCAATGCATAATACAGTATTTAACTACGATTGCTACTGTTGCTTATTAGAGCTACTGTTGCTGTTTAGTACTGTTGCTACTAACAGATTATTAATTGTAAATATAGCGCTCTACAGTGATCTAACTAGTCTTGCTAATATGCCGTTAATCTCTCAATCATTGGTTTAACCAGCATCTCCTCGCTGTTTTGTACCCTTCATTTGTATTGCCTCTTCTGTAAAGGCTGTGCTTGTGAAGTGATACTGTTGTCACTGTAGACTAAAAATTCTGCTACTGCCTTGCCTTTCTTGGCCTGATCAGCTCCCGGTAACCCCACACCTTTCTCTTTCTGTATTCTCCCCTTCACAGCTTCTTCCCTTCTCTCTCTCCAGTATTCTAATCCCTCCCTCCCCACAACCCTTTTACTGCTGCCTACTCCTCACCTCTCCTACAGAAGCTAAATTTTTGTCTTTCAGATGAGACGTTAAACCGAAGACCCGCCTACCTGTTCTGGTGGTTGTTGAGGTGGACGTTAAAGATTCCATGGCACTTCTTGAAAAAGAGTAGGGGAATTTTCCCTGGTATCCTGGCCAAATTTCCCCCATTCACTAAAAATACCACCAATAGCTTAATCAGGCTCAATTTCAGTTGGTTACCATCTGTACTGTATCTTCCCCTTCCCCAGGATGAGGCTGAAAATAGGCAGAATTGTCTAGCCCTCCTTTCCTAGTCAACAAAAACTAAATTAAATAAATCATTTAATTTTACTGCACCTACCCACCTACTCTCTACCACTGTCTCTCCTTGTACCTCCCTGCAACTTCCCTCACCCCCTCTATTCAGCTCTTGCCCCTCCCCATCTTATCCTTATTATCCCTTCCATGATGTTCCTACCTACCCTCTCCCTTCTCCCCTCTTGTTTACCCTAGCATCCCTCCCACCTACCACCTTTCCCTCCTACCACCTTCCCACCTACCACCTTTCCCTCCACACCACCCTTTCTCTCCTACCACCTTTCCCTCCTACCACCTTCCCACCTACCACCTTTCCCTCCACACCACCCTTTCTCTCCTACCACCTTTCCCTCCTACCACCTTCCCACCTACCACCTTTCCCTCCACACCACCCTTTCTCTCCTACCACCTTTCCCTCCTACCACCTTCCCACCTACCACCTTTCCCTCCACACCACCCTTTCTCTCCTACCACCTTTCCCTCCTACCACCTTCCCACCTACCACCTTTCCCTCCACACCACCCTTTCTCTCCTACCACCTTTCCCTCCTACCACCTTCCCACCTACCACCTTTCCCTCCTACCACCTTCCCACCTACCACCTTTCCCTCCACACCACCCTTTCTCTCCTACCACCTTTCCCTCCTACCACCTTCCCACCTACCACCTTTCCTCCACACCACCCTTTCTCTCCTACCACCTTTCCCTCCTACCACCTTCCCACCTACCACCTTTCCCTCCACACCACCCTTTCTCTCCTACCACCTTTCCCTCCTACCACCTTCCCACCTACCACCTTTCCCTCCTACCACCTTCCCACCTACCACCCTTTCTCTCCTACCACCTTTCCCTCCTACCACCTTCCCACCTACCACCTTTCCCTCCACACCACCCTTTCTCTCCTACCACCTTTCCCTCCTACCACCTTCCCACCTACCACCTTTCCCTCCTACCACCTTCCCACCTACCACCTTTCCCTCAACACCACCTTCTCTCACCTCTCCTCCTACCACCTTCCCACCTACCACCTTTCCTCCACACCACCCTTTCTCTCCTACCACCTTTCCCTCCTACCACCTTCCCACCTACCACCTTTCCCTCCTACCACCTTCCCACCTACCACCTTTCCCTCCTACCACCTTCCCACCTACCACCTTTCCCTCCTACCACCTTCCCACCTACCACCTTTCCCTCCTACCACCTTCCCACCTACCACCTTCCCACCTACCACCTTTCCCTCCACACCACCTTTTCCACCTACCACCTTTCCCTCCACACCACCTTTTCTCTCCATCCCCCCAACTATCTCTCGCACCTTTCCCTCCTTCTCCTTCACCTCTCAACCACACTCTCCCGGGCCCCCTGGGCCATCACTCCTCTCTTCTCTCTGCCTACATCTTGCCTTTCTTAGATCTCTGCTTCCTTCCCACCCTCCTCCCCTCCTCTCCTCTCCCCTCCCCTCCTCTTCCACTCTGCAGCCTCGCAGATGTATATTTTCCAGCCCCACTGCCTCACAGATGTATATTTACAGTACCTCTATTAAACTACTTATGTCTCTGCTTCTATTGGCAGCAGGCGTTATAGAACCCAACCCTGTCCCTGTACCCTCCTCCATCCCTCCCCAGCCTTCCCAAAGACATGATAGCTGCTCACCTTAATGCCAGGAGCTTCCTCCCAAAGATTGACCTTCTCCAACCATACATGCTCAACTTCAGACCTGACATACTCATCATCTTGGAGTCCTGACTCTTCCCTAAGACCCTTAATAATGATATCACCATCTCTGGCTACTCCCTTGTCCACCAGGACTGCACCATGAGGGGTGGTGGAGTGGCCATATACATCTCCTCCTCCATTCAATTCACTACTGTACTCTCCATCTCCTCCCCTTCTGCCTATGAACTTCTGCTCTTAAAACTCTCCCTCCCTTTCTCTCTCCTCATCGTTGTAGGAGGAGTCTACTGTTGCCCGGGCCCTCCCCCTCCTCGATCACCGACATCATTACGACTCTCACTACACATTCCTCATCAGGCGAACTCCTCATCCTTGGGGACTTTAATCTAAATTGACTCTCCCCTACCCACTACAAATTCTGTCATGACATCTTATCTCTTAACCTCACTCAAATGATCACCGAAGTGACATGCCTTAAACGCAAATCCCTCAAACATACCCTTCTGGACTGGGCTCTTGCATCCCACCCTCAACGCATAATTGATGCTGGCATCCTCCCAGATGCACTCAGTGACCACCACATTGTCTACTGTGTATGTAAAACCCATCACCCCAAAGCCCCTCCCAAGCTCCTCCAACTTTGGGCCTTCAGGTCCTTGGACTTGTCCTCCTTCCAAGAGGAATTAGCAGCAACTGACTGGACACCCTTATCCTCTGCCACCTCCATTAATTCTGCCTGTGGCTATTTTAGGCAAAGTTCTTGGCAATCTGGGATCAGCATGCTCCAGTCAGGCAAATCAGGGTCTGAGGGTCCCACCTGCCCTGGGTCTCAGCTGAACCGCTGGCCTGTCTACGTGCATGAAACTCTGTGTGGAAGGCGCACAAGACTTCAGGTTCCCCAGGAGATTTTCTCAAGTACCGCTCCCTTAGAAATGCCCACAGCAGGGCTATAAAATTTGCCAAATGTGAGTACTTTTCCACCACCTTTACTACTACCCCGTCAAGTTCTGGAAGGTCGTGCACACCCTCTTCTCTCCACCTACCCAGTCTTCCATCCCAGTCCTCAAGGTGTGAGATTCCATTATTTCTGACCCCCTCTCAGTGGTGTCTGAGTTCAATACTTTCTTCACCACCTGTGCCTTCTCCCTTCTCTTTCTCCCTCTTTCCTCCTCCCCTCCAACTGCCCCTCTATCCCCTCCTCTGCCCTCATCTTTTTTCTTCTCCCTCATCTCTCCTGGTGACACCCTTAAGGATCTTCTAGCGCTCAGCCCTCATAAGGGCAAGAGTCCCAATGGGATCTACCCAATTCTCCTACATCTCTCTGCCCCTGCCATCGCCCTCCCACTCACCTCTCTTCTAAACCTCCCTTTCTATCTCTGCCTCTGTCCCTAATGCCTGGAAACATGGCACTGTAATCCCTTTCCCCAAAGGTGGTGACTCCTCTAACCCAGACAACTACCACCCTATCTCCTTGCTCCCAATCCTTGCTAAGCTTTAAAAGCACCTTGTTCTGCCTCAGATCTCCCCATTCCTCGACTCCTCCTTTTTCACCCCATTCCAGTCTGGCTTTTGAAAATCCTACCCCACCTCAACTTCCCTCCTCTGGCTTACTGATTCCATTCTCTCTAACATGGATCAGGGCCATATCACATCTGCCATTTTTGTCAATTTGGCCAAAGCCTTCGACACTAGCCCACCTGCTTCTTGACAAGGTAGCTGCAGCAGGACTTTCTGTCTCTGCCACTAACTGGTTCCATTCCTACCTTATGGGTAGGGCCCAGTCAGTTAGAATAAGCAGCTCACTATCCCCGCCTCTCCTCATCTGCACCGGCATCTCTCAAGGCTCAGTTCTTGAACCGCTTATTTTCTCAGTCTTCCTAAATGACCTCCCCACTGTCTTCTGCTCCTCTGTGTCCATACATATGTACGCAGATGACATGGTTCTCTTTATCTCTGGCTCTTCCCCCACTGATGTGATTAACACACTCCAGCTGGACTTCAACAATGTCCAGCTCTTGTTCTGCTCCAATCAGCTGTCCCTCAATGTTAAAAAAAAAGATGGTCTCCATGATCCTTGGTACCAGACAAAGACTCTCCAGGCTTACTGCCATTCTCTCCTTCCACACCCTAGATGGGGGCCACACTTGATGATGTCAGCTCCTTCAAATACCTCGGGGTCTGGATTGACTGGCACCTTGACTTTTCTGGTCATTAAGCTTGATTTAAAAAAGGCATTTGATACTGTGCCTCATGCAGCACTAATTGACTAACTCTATAATATGGGAATAAACACATATCTTGTTATATAGATTGCAACCTGGCTAACGGGAAGAACATGGTGTGTTAAAATTTCTGGTTTACTGTCAAATGAAGGAAAGTGAGTAGTGGAGTCCCTCAGGGATCTGTTTTGGGACCAGTACTTTTTGGTTTATATATAAGTTTATATATAAGTGGCATGGGCCAAAATATAAAAAAAACATATATTAAAATTTGCAGACAACATCAAATTAGTAGGTGAGGTACATATGGTGGAAAAATATAATACATTATTAAATGTTTTATACTCATTACAATATTGGGCACAAATAAATCATATGGCCTTTAACCCTGAAAAGTGTATAGTGCATAATTACGGGATAAACAACCCAAGACATAAATACTATGGACTAGATATTCAAAGAACTGTGTCCCGTGGCAATATTCAAAAGTGAGAATTGCACAGCACAATTCCTGATGTGCCAGGGCACAAAGATAATGTATGCAGCACTTCTCCGGGGGCATGCCCATGCATATGCGGCACATTCCGATATTTGCCCGGGATGTGTGGCGCATCTGCTGACACAACTCTGAGATGTGCTGCATACCTGGGCTCAAAGTTGAGCCCACAAAAGCTCAAGTAGAGTCACCATGTCATGGGCTGCTGTATTGCAATGCGCAACACAGCAGCCACCGGCCATGGATGACAACCCCCAACACCGAGCACAAGCACACACAATTGTTCCTGGTGGTCCAGTAGTACCCCTCCTCCCCATCCCAACCCACCGATCATTGAAAAAGTATATTACACAGATCCCTGGTAGTCTAGTGGACCCCCATACCTCCGATCACTGAAAATAAATGTATTTTCCATCCCTGGTGGTCCAGTGGAACCCCCACCCCTCCTGTAGCTCTGAGCAATGAGAATAAATATATTTTCCATCCCTGGTGGTCCAGTGGAACCCCAACCCCTCCTGCAGCTCTGAGCAATGAGAATAAATGTATTTTCCATCCCTGGTAGTCCAGTGGAACCCCCCACCCCTCCTGTAGCACCAATCGCAGTGTTAATATATAAATTAATATCTGTGGTGGTCCAGTGGTCCCCCCCACTCACACGGGACCCCAGCCCACCCAGGCCCTCCCATCGTGCGGGCAGCATACCACCCCATACCACCATGGCTGCCCACCGAATGACAGCTTACAGTAGCTGCTGCAACTCATTAGTCCACACTGTGGACCAATGGCATGCAATGCATACTGTAATTCACAACTTTGTGAATAAATAACTCATTCACAAAGTTGTGAATTATTACAATGCACTACAAGCCCATTGGTCTGCAGTGTGGACCAATGAGCTGCAGCACCACTGTAAGCTGTCATTTGGTGGTAACTGTGGTGGCATGCCCCGCCCGATGATGGAGGGGGAGCTGGGGCTGGAGGTCCTGTGTGGGTGGGGGGCACCACTGACCACCACAGATATTAATTTTAAACATCAGCATGGTGATCAGTGCTATGGGAGGGTGGGGCACCACTGACCACCAGGGATATTAATTTAATCATTAGCATGGTGATCAGTGCTATGGGGAGGGGTGGGGGTTCACTGGACCACCAGGGATGGAAAATATTTATTTTGGTGGTTGGCAGTATGGGAGGGGGGGGTCCACTGGATCACCAGGGACCTGTACAATATATTGTTCAGTGATTGGTGGGTTGCGATGGGAAGGGGGGAACCACTGGACCACCAGGGATGATATGTTGACATGTATCACGGCACTCAGGGTTACAGCTTGACGAGGGGGTACTACTGCGGTCCCTTGTACAGGGATCACATGACACATGCAAATGGGCCATAATGACATCCTATTGGACCCATTTGTGCCATGCATCTATAATGGCACCATTTGCATATCCAGGTCTGAATATCTGGATATTGAAGCACAGTGCAGCTACAGTTGCGCTGAAGCATTCCCAGTCCTGGTATTCAGCCCTGCCTGGGGGAATGCACTGGCACATTGTATTTGTGCCATGTGCATTATTTGCTATATTCAGAAGAGATGTACCATGGCACATCTCTTTTGAATATGTCCCTTTGTTGCTCCAATGCAACTCAGTTGCGTTGCGCAATCACTTGCGCCATTGCCAGGCGCAATTTTGAAATCAGGCCCTATATGAACAACATTCAACTCAAGTCAGTAAATAAAGAAAGAGACTAGAGAATTATAGCAAATAATAGATTAACTCCGGCTGATCACTATACACTAGTTGCAGGTAGGGCAAATCATTAGATTCAATCAATACAACGTTCATTTGTTGCACGCGACCCTCATTGCATAACGCAAATTTATAAAACATATGTCATTCCACATCTAGATTATGGCTCCTAATTCTGGAATCCAAATTTACAGAAAGACATAGATTTATTAGAAGACCACAAAGAAGGTTAACTAGGATGATTAGGGGGTTGGAGTCTATGGATTATGACAATAGATTAAGGAAATTACACTTGTTCAGTTTAGAAAAAAGGTGTCGAGAAGATTTACTATTTTTATACAAGACGTTAAAGGGCCCGGTTTTGATGACCGAGTTAGGCCTTAAGTTTAATGAGCGGCCAGGCCATCTAAGGTTCCATAATAAACAATTAGTAGTTCCTAAAGCTAAAATGAATAGAAGAGCCAACTATTTTACCGTCAGAGCCACTAGTCTGTGAAATGTACTACCAGAGTATTTGGTAAACATCCAGTCTTTTAACCAGTTTAAACATGAACTTGATAAATATATAATTCAAACTGGGTAAAAATAAATAAATAAATAAAATGAACCAACTTTTTCCTTCCGCACTATATAGTGAGAGACAACCTTGATGGGCCTAGGCCTTCTTTTGTCTAACTCTACCAAGTTACCAAGTTATGTAGATACCATCCACAAAAAACTGCACCCCATGCTAGGTGCGTTGTAGAGAAACCATGGCTGCATTCCCTTGTCAGCCCACCATAAAATAGTCCAGAAAACGGTCTGCTGATCTTTGTCTAAGGTGATATATTCTACAGTGCAGCCTCCCAGTCCACACTAGCCAGGCTGGATATCCTCTTTTACTCCTTTTGCCACTTTGCTCTAGATTGTCCACCATGCACCCACCACTGTGACCTTTAGACTTCTCTTTCCTTCCCTACCCTGGACACCAGATGTCTTGCACATTGCTTCTCGTTTGTTGGGGAATACTGGCTGGGCTCTTTCCACTCTTACCTCACCACTCTCCATTCTACCAACCCAACCATATAAGCTCTTTGCACTCTGACTACCAGTCCCTTGCTCTCCCTTCAAGGGCTACCACTGCTGGCTAGGCTACATTCTCCTATTGTGTCCCTAAACTCTGGAACTCCCTTCTACTTCCTACCCTGAAGTATGCCACTAGAATGGCTAGCACTGGAGTGCTATATGCAATATTCAAAAGGACCCATGCAAATGAGCCCATTGGGCATGCAAGGCACTAATAGAGAGTCTGTGAAATTAAATTTTGTCAGCGAAATTCCTTCAAAATTGGTAATTTCACCACACAAAATATTTAACAAAATTCAGCCATTACGCGACATATTTTGTGGATGTGAAGTTGCAAAATTTTCTTTGCGAAATGTGAAATTTCACCCTAAAATGGTGAAATTGCAGCTGTGAGCAGTGAATTTTGCCATTTTGCAAGTGAAACTTCTCGCTCTACTGGTGAAATTTCACACTTCGCAGGTGAAATTTCGCAAAATATTTCGCGTAACAACATTTTGTAATTTTGCCCATCTCTAGGCACTAAGGGGCCATTTGTTTTGTTTTGTTTCTTTTTTATACTGACTAACCAGTGAACAAAAGAATGCCCATTTTCACTGGTGTCCAGTTATACAAAAGAACATTAAAAACATCAGTAACATAAGGTTACAAATACAGTACACATACAAGTAAAATCAGTTAAAACATTTACAGTCAGAGTTTGCAAGTAAAAAATGTTTAAGCATACTTTTAAAGTTGAAATGTTAACACAATTGGTAACAGAGTCGGTCAAAGCATTATATAATTTCACAGCTTTAAATTGTATGGCATTCTGTGCCATTGTTGGATGAAAGAATGGAGCCTGAAACAGAGACCTATCTTGTGACCTAGTTAAGATAGTGTTAATCTGTTTTAGGAATAAACATAGGAACATAGAATTTGACGGCAGACAAGGGTCGCTTGGCCCACCCAGTCTGCCCATTTCCCTACCTGATGGATAAGCTGCAGATTCTAGTTAATCAACAGCTTACTTCCTCCTGCCCCCCACTAAAATTGCCTTATGCCTGTCCCATGCATTCTTGAATTCTCCCACTGTTCCTGACTCCACAACCTCCTCAGGAAAGCTGTTCTATGCATCCACAGCTCTCCCTGTGGAAAAATACTTTCTAACATTACCTCTGAGCCGTCCCCCCTCTATCTTCAAATTGTGCCCCCTTGTTCTTGCACATCTCTTCTTCTGAAAGATACTACCCTCTTGTACTGTACCTTGTTAATTCCCATGAGGTACCTGAAAGTTTCTTCATGTCCCCCCCCCTTTCCACAAGGGTATACATATTAAGCACTTTTAGTCTCTCCTCGAATGTCTTCTGGTCAATAATAACACTGGAGGAGAAACCCAAATGTATCTTATGGAAAAATATATCCTAAATCTAAATCTGTCATAGAGGGGAAGACACCCAAATGACCTATATAACTGACAATGATGTGCCCTTTTCCTTGCCTAGTAACAAAAAAAATAATGTTGTGATATGTGGTTTTTAGCTTACTTAACATCTTGTCAGATGAAAAATGATAATAATAAGACCATAATCAATTAAAGAAAACAGAAAACTATTTGTAAGAATCAATCTAGCTTCTTAGGTTGGATGCCTATTTAACCGATATAACATGCCCAATCTTTGATGCACTTTACTAATACATTTTGTAATGTGTGATTCAAATGAAAGATGAGACTCAACAAATATACCAAGCTATTTAAAGTTAGACACTACTTCTGTATTCTTTCCAAAGTTGTAATGAAGGGAAAAATTAGTAATACTGTTTTTTCTAGGATTTGTGAAAACCATCAATTTTGTTTTATCTGAATTTAAAATTAATTTATATTTAATAAACCATGTATGCATGAGACCAAAATCATTTTGAAGATTTTGTTCTACCACAGAAGGTACAGAAACAGTACAAGTTAAGACTGCGTCATCTGCCTATAAGTTCTGGGCTATTACATAATTCTGTTAATGAGCTGACAGATAAAAATATCAGGGGTACAAAAATGGACCCCTATGGCACACCGCAGCCTAGCAAGCCCTCAGCAGATTTACATGCTCATTGTTGGTTAATTCATATGGGTAGCAAAGCAGGGTAGCATGGTACCATACTACCAATTGCCTAGTCCCAGACATGTAGATATCCCAGGCGGTAGTGCCCCCCCTCAATTGATGGCCTGTTCTGTTCAAAAAAATGTCTCTGGTGGTAGTGGTCCCTCCCTTCCCTCTGACCGCCAGCTCATTCTGTAAAAATATATATCCCTGGTAGTAGTGGTCCCCCCATTGTTCACCAGCCTGTTCTGTACAAAACAATATCGCTGGTGCTTGCCAATTTTACCAGTTACCGTACCTATGCAACGATGCTTGAAATCCCTGGCATCTAGCACCCCCTCCCACCGAGGCACCACAATTCCACCCCTAGTCACCTTCCCATTCCCCTCAGTGCTGCGGGTGCATACAGCAACCAGCGCAGCCATCCTCACACCACCTCGCCCAGCTGCCGCATATCCAGGCAGGGAGTGCATCTCTTATTTATTGGAGAGGATGACGTGCCCTGTCCTGTAAATAAAGGATGCATGCCATGTCTGGATATATGGCAGCTGGCCAAGGAGGTATGAGGAGGGCTGCACCAGTTACCATATACACCTGCAGCACCGAGGGGACTAGGAAGGTGACTGGGTGGGGTTTGGTGCCACAGTGAGGGGGGGTTGCTAGACACCAGGGATTTCATCTTATCACAGTATGGGCCAGTGATCAGTTGGGGGGGCCACTAGCAGCACAGATATTGTTTTGTACCCAACAGGCTGGTGATTGAAGGGAGAAGGGGACCACTACCACCAGGGATGTATTTTTCTACAGTATGGACCAGCAATTGGAGGGAGGGGGGAACCACTACTAGCAGGGATATATATTTTACAGAACAGGCCAGCAACTGGGGGTGTACATTACGGGTTGGTGATCGGTGGGGGGGTGCCAGCAACCACAGGGGGTGGCTGTGCTTTCCCAGTGGCTAGGTGGCTGCATTACCTACGGCAGCTGCTAGGGTTGCCTGGAGTTAAGTTAGAGTTTTCTTCGGTAGTATGTGCACTGTGCAAAAGGCCCACGTTAAACCCTTTTGCGCAGCGCAAAACTGCTGAATATGGGGTAGTGTGGCTATTCATGGCCATGCCCTTCCCCTTGCCCGCATGCATACACTATGTTTTGTGCAGGTGCTAACCCTCTTTGCCCATGCAACAGTACCTTTTGAATATAGAGATCTAGCACAAACCAAGGTTTGCGAGGGCAAAGATTCGTTAGTGCCCATGCAAACTTTTGAATATCTGGGCCTGGGTGTTCTGAAAAAGCATGACCTACATTTCCAGGAAAATTCCTGGAAATATGGTGCCATGGTAATTTTGTAAGATGGGAGTGCGTAGCAGAGTCAGTTTTCATATATGCAGTCCATTTGTAGTTCTAAATTCCAGCAATGCAGGACTGAGCATGTGTACTCCAGAGTTAGTTCAAGTAAGTCTTGGTATAGCTGCTCTGCCGGGAGATTATGGGTCTGTCCATGTTGATGACACATCAGTGTGGTAAGTAAAATTCCTGTCTTATTTGGTAAATGTTGCAGATCACCTCCCATCGCCATCACATAGGATCAGTACTGAAGGTACCGAAAGTGATTGTTAAGTTGGAATTTAATCTGCAGAGTCTGGAAGAGCAGCATTCCATGCACATCCAGGAACTGGTGAACATAAATAAGGCCTGTTCTATGCCAATTTGTCAAGAATTGTCTACTGTAGTATAGAAAGGACACTCAGGATCCATGGAAAGTGCTGTGGCCAAGGTGTTCAGGTCCCAGAGTCGGGCATTCTATTGGACCCGATGCCATGTTTAATTGGAATAATTGTGTAGGTACCAAATAAGGAGTCCGTGAAGTATCTCAAAAGATTAGGCTATAGTATCTGGTCTATACTATACATGTCATTTAAGGCAAATTCTAAGGATTTCCAATGAGCCTCAGTGGCACAACTCCTGGCTTCACAAAATGAGAGGATAATGCTTTGGAGGAGCAGGGCACAAGTCTCACTGCAGTGGGGGTTCCACTACTAAGGACTTCCTGTGTTCAAGACCGCAGGTCAGCCAAGTGAGCAATGCCTCTCAGTAGATAGCACTAGGTAACTTCTTTGGGCAACCGCCAATGGGCTGAATTGTCCATATATTAGGAGAAAGGGGGAAAACCAGTAGGTATTTTGGGGCACTTGCCAGCAAGAAACTGCTAACTCCATCTTAAATACTTAACTAGACATGTAGCTTCCAGGTGAAGAAAAGGGGATGCCAGACCAACCATCTCCTCTCCACCCCTGCAGCACCAGCACCAGACCCCACAGTCAAACAAAATGACCTCTCACTGATGCCTGTCAGTGAGGCAGTAAGTTACAAGTGCTAACAGCATGATCAGCGCAGTTGCCGCTGAAACTGGGACAAAATGTCTTGAACAGCTTGTAAGTCTAATAGTTGGCTGTGATGGGCTAACTCTGCTATAGTTGTTAAATGCATTGCAGCAGTTTATAGCTCCAGGATTGTTGTTGCATATCTTTAGGCTGCTGGCATCATGGTTGTGGAACTGCAATACATCAGTGCTCAAAAATCGGCCTTTGCCTTTTTGTCTGTGTGGTACAGGACCATACCATGTGGGAAATGGGCCCTAAGGTGGGCAGGAAGGGCGCCTTAAACTTAACACCTACAGGTACCTGTCACAGTGCTTTAAGGTAAAGGGAATATAACAGACGCTTACTATGGACTGAGGGTGCATACTTCTGGTCAAAGTAGAGGCAGTTTGAGCACAAAAAAACTGTTCCCTTTCACCAAGCTGCAACTAGCACTGTTCATGCGGTAGCTTAAGAAGTGGATAATGATGGCCCTGAGTTATTGGGTAAGTGCATGTCTGAGTTCAAGCCCTCAGTGAATATGCTTAATGTTAAGGTCCATATCTTGGGGCAGGTCAAGAGCCTCATTCAATATATTCTGATATGTTCTGCCACCCCCCCCACCTCAGACAGATGAAATATGCACATGTTTCTGTAGTGCAGTCTACCCTGTAGGTCTGAGTTTTCCTCCTCAGGCTGAAGTTGTATCTGATATAGTCTGAGGTTGAGATCTGGGATGTGGTCGGAGCACTCTTTGAGCTCAAAATGCATACTTTGCATCTCCTTTTGTTCTGTTTGAACCACAGTAAATCAGTTTTAAAAGTGTATAGCTGTTCTTTAAGTTCTGTGTGAAGGGCAGAGAGTTCAGCTAATGTGTGCACATTGGTTGGGTCTGTCGGCTCACTTCGGAGATTGCTTGAAGGTGAGGAAGCCATGCTGCTAACAGACAAGGAAGGCACATTGGGTATATCAGTTCATATCCCCGGGGCTGATGGCTGAATTGTCTGGGTTTTTTTCTTTTTGCTTTGAACCTCCCATGTTAATAGAAAGCCTCAGACTAGAAGTGGCAGCAGTTCTCGTTGAAGTATCAAAATTGGAGACTAATTAGGCTGTTTGGTCGGACAGAGCTAACAAACACTGCAGCTGCTCCATTGGTGTCATCACCAAAAGTCCCTTCATTACTAATCCTCCTATTTTCAGAAGCCCACCTCTCCATACATTCTTTCTAAATCTTGTTGAAGATGACTTGTTTTTTCTTTTTTTTTTTAGTCTTTGGTAACCGGAAAAGGCCCACTAGGCACATGTGCCTATCTTCAGGAGTGACCCGGGAGCACTGGGGAGGTTAAGTGACTTGCTGAGAGTCATACAATATGCATGTGGAGGTTGTGGGAATCAAACCCAGGTCTGTCGGCTGGATGTACTAAGCTCATTCACTGCTCATTACTCTAACCTCTAGGCTATACTGCCAGCCCCATTCTTACCATGGCTACTGTAGAATGTGGTGACAACCACATAAATAACGTATTGCTCAACTGTCTTCTAATCATTAATCATGACCAAAAATGATAATGGATCTAACCTGGTACTCTGTAGAATGCCTCCATTCACTTGAAGCCATTCAGATCTTACTCTCCCCCAACTTAACCATCTGTTTTCTATCTTACAGAAAGGTTCTGACTAATGTCTGAGTTTGGAATCTAGCCTGCATTAGTAGTGCTGACAAGGAGAGTGTTTAGGGGACTGTGTTCCCTCAGTGTAACTCCAAATATGTTAGTGAGAGTGACAACAGATCTGATTGCCTTCAGAGTGCTTATTTCTGCACTCAGATCTAGATATAGACCATGTCACTGTAAATACTGAAGGAAGAGATGGCATGTGCATACAACAGCTGGAATACATGGAGTGACAGTACACGGTAGACCTCCAGTGAGCAGCCACCATTGGGGTACCCCTAGATGTGGAGGGTACCACTGGACCATGCTGCACACCATGGGTTCTGCCTGGCACTCGGAGTGGGCTGTCTGAGGGTGTCATCTTCTGGCTGAGAAGAAGAGATGGTCAGCGTCCTGCAGCAGAGGTGGTTCTCAGGACTGCCTGCCCCCAGTCCAAGAGTGGGGACCCCAGATTGAGAATGAAAGGGAAAGGTGTGAAACACAGAAACATAGAATCTTACGGCAGGTAAGGACCGGTTGGCCTACCTAGTCTGCCCATTTTTTCTTACCAATTGTATCACTGCAGATCCTACTTGATGTCTGGCCCATTCACCCCCCTTCCTTTCCTTCCAGTAAAATGTGTGGGTATAAAACGTTACTATTGTTGAATATAATAGTTGTCACACTTTTTTCTGGTAAGGTATCTGCTTTGATTATTCTTTCAAGTCAGTAATAATTACTGGTATTGATGTAACTAACTTTGGGTTGAATTTAAGTAAAATTCTGAATTAAAAAGGGAATCTGTGACCTCTACACTAATGAGTAAATGGCAATTGTAGCAGCACATGAAAATGTGATTCTCACCCCCTAAAAGGTTACAGTCCCCTATAACTTGAAGAGAAACATTCCTGTACATTGGCTGACATAATCTGAATGCTCATGAGAAGCTCTTTCAAAAGAGATACTGGGCTCATCTGTAGCTGGAAGCACTTCAGCGATGTAGACAACGGAGCATAATATTAATACTACATTGCACCCATTCGTAGAAGATTGTGATGTCATTGAGAAACAAGCTGTTAGTAGTATAACTTCATATTAACTTCACTATTGTTAATTTTCATCCAATCAGCATGCGCCACATGATTCAACTGGTGGGCATGGCCTAAAATGGACCAGTCAGAATCGTCCCCTGATCTACGTCCTGCTCCAGCACCAGAAGTCCTGCCTCAATTCCAGGAAGTCCCTCCTCAAACCATGGAAAATTATCTGTTCTCGAACCTGGAAGTGATGCAGCATAACCTTTTATATGCCCCTATGTCCCTCCTCCTCCTCATGCACCACCCCATCCTCCATCTTCCTCCTCCTCATGCCCCGCTTCCTCATACCTGCTTCTCCACCTCATCCCTCCCTCATGCACTCCCCCCTCATCCACATTGCTAGACTTTGGGACTGTGTAGTTTTATTCATTTGCTTCCTGTTGACCTGGAGGTATAAGGACAGGACGATATGTCTTGGTCCTTTTACTTGGGTTGTTTCTGAAATATTCTATGAGGAATGTATATCATCATGCAGAGGTTTCGGCCTTGGGAGCTGTCTTGCTTGACTGTGGTTTTCCTAACAGGGAAAAGTCATCAGATAGTGTAAGCAGACTTACGTTTTACAGCAATGCAACAGAAAACTTTTCACATATTTCACTGGAGATAGAAGCCTTTATTCTACCATGTATGAAACTGTTAAAGTATTCAGGAAAAAAATTGTATCTGTGCTGTGGTGTATGGCTACAACTGATCTTTGCAGTCAAAATAGGTAGCTGAAAATGTTCGAACTAAAATAGACATACTTGTTTCTTAAAGTGATTTTCCGAGATTATGGTCTGTTTTGCATCATTTTGTACCTTATGTTGGTGACATTCATTCTGTGCCATTTTAAATCTTATATTCTGTTCCTTTATTGAGATGGATGGGATCTTAGTTTGGCCCCAACAAGGTGACCAGGTGATCCCTTCCACTTCCTGCTTCCTCTGTCATGTCCTCAAGCTTAGGCACATAATGACGTGAAGCAAGGAAAAGCACAGGGGCGAACCCCACTGAAGTAATTGGGAACAGATTTTGCTTACTCTGTATTAAATAATGATGGCCATTTGGAGATTAATGAAGGCCACTGCTTGACTAAGAAGGCATGTTAGTTGAGCAATGGCCTTCATTAATCTCCAACTGGCCATCGTTATTTAATAAACTGTCATCAAAATCTGCTCCCATTGACACAAGTTTCATCCAGCGCATATCTGAAAGACAAAAAACAAATAACAATAGCTAACAGCTCTACCTAGACAAATGATTCCTAGCAAGACTATTCACAGGATCCATAGCAACATAACAATATCCACAGTTTCAGAATTAACAATAGTTTCACAGACATTTCTATATAGATAATTGGTTCCTGTCTGACTACCGTTTGCAGTACTCTGCATCCCCACATTATAACCTAGGACTTTTAAAGACAATATGTGTCAGGGATTGGGGCATGATATAAATTCAGTGACGCACCACATAAAGAGGCAGGTCAGTGGGGGCACCAGGGGTATCATAAGGTGTGAACGAGCTTGATACATCCAGCAGACCAGACCTGAGTTTGATTCTCACAACCTCCACTTGCATACTGTGTGACTCTGAGGAAGTCACTTAATCACCCAATGCTCCCAGGTCACCCCTGAAAACAGGCACTTATGACTAGTGGGCCTTACCTGGTTACCAAAGACTAAAATTAATAAATCAATAACAGAGCTTCAAAAGGGGTCTTACAGGCCTTTCTGAATGTTGCTATGGGACTTCTTTTGGTTCCTGTGCAACTGAGGGTGTACATCCCTATTCTCTGGGTGGCAAATAAGGTTCTTCAGAATTAGCTGGTTACTTACCGGGTACTATACTTACATGGTAGTAAGACAGGAGAAGGCTATTGTCCATCAGGTCTGTCTCCCGTCTTAGCGGGGCCACTTTGTGGAATTGAAATCCAAGAGCTATTCATCAAGTATTCTTTTAAATGTACCAGCTGTATCGGTAGATATTATTTCCTTTAGTAAGGTATTCCATAATCTCAAGGCTGTTTGAGCAAAGAATCCCCTCCTGTCATTTTTCTTAGCTGGTTCAGTTTTGAGCTGTTTATTGTGGCACCTTAGACTGAAGTCCTGTATGTTAAATTCCATATCAAGACTATTCATTAGATCTTGGTCTTCAGTAATTTTATACATTTGCAGCATGTCCCCCCTCACTCTCCTGCTCTCTAAAGTCTACAGTCCTAATTCCTTCAATCTCTGTTTGCAAATTCTTTCTTTGAGCATAGTAATCATCTTAGTAACCCTATGCTACATCCTCTCTATATTATCAATGTCTCTTCTTAGGTATGTTCCACAGTGGAGTGCAGTATTTCTGGTGAGGTCTTATATAGGTCTTGTAGCGAGGTAGGATACAATTTTCATTTCTTGATATAAATTACTTTCTATTGCAGCCTAAGAGTCTATTAACTATCGAGATGACCTTGCTACAATGTTTATTAAATTTCAGGTCTTTGTAATAATTCCTAAGTCTTTTTCACTATCCACAGTTGTTAGAGTGGCTACATTTAGTGTGTGCTTATGGTTTTTGTTATTAGATCCCAGATGCACAACCACGCATTTGTCGGTACTAAAAAAATGCCATTCGCTAGAGCCCACTGTTCAACATATTTCAGGTCACTTCCAGTTTTGTTTGTTCAGTTGTTTTTACCATGCCTCCTAATTTGGTCATCAGTAAACTTTACCAACCAGCTGTCTACCTCTTCCGCCATATCAGTAATGTATAGTAAGAATAATGCAGGACCCAGCACAGGCCTGAGTCCATCTTCTTCCAGGTTGTGTACAGGAGTGCTGGGAACAACTGAGAAGCTGCGTGGAATATACTATTTTGGACGAATTATCTGTAACTAAACTCTCTCTCCCTTGCTTACATCTGAGAGAGGTTTTCCTCAATTTTAAAGTGGCAGAGCTTGGTATTTGTTTTAGTTTTTAATTCAGAAAGGGTTTTAAAACTGCTTATCTGCTGCATATTTGATTTTCCTTGTGGCTAACTGGACTGATTACTTGAATTCTGTGTGAATCTGCATCAATATATTTTGCAACTTTTGGTGGGGCTCTGTGATTCAAAATAGCAAAAGCTGCAGGTTGAAACTGATGCCAAACATAGCCTGAGGTGGGGTAATTGTCTTCACAAGTCAGAGCTCAGCATCATAGCCATTTGTCTAGCTAGACCATTTGTCAGCATTATTCAATTACTATAAACTAGTGGTGTGCTCCTGTATGAGCTAGAAGTCCATCTTCTTCCAGGTTGTGTACAGGAGTGCTGGGAACAACTGAGAAGCTGCGTGGAATATACTATTTTGGATGAATTATCTGTAACTAAACTCTCTCTCTCTGGATGTCTGGATTTTTCTCTGTTTGATTAGCAGGGTACTTTCTGTCAAATTGTTGTGTAGGGTATCTTGCTGACAGGAAGGCACTCATCGAGTGGTGGGTGAGAGCTTTTAGTCGATTGTTTTGTGAGGACACAGTTTAGGCCCAACCCCTTCCCACCCCTCACCCCACCCACCCTGGAAATAGTTCCTTTATACCTGAGGTTCTGACATCATTTCCTCGAGTGCAAGGTGCATTTCACTGTCATATCCTCTCTAGCACACTGCATTGATAATATAAGCATCACGTTGTATAATATATATAAGATATATATATATATATATATATATATATATATATATATATATTTCTATATAATCAAATCCACACGCACGCACATACAATTACAATAAAAAAACTAGATAAACATGTGGGGAATAGTGCAATGTAATGGCTGTGGGGCAGCAGTCTTCCGGGAGTCTTTCTGGAGGCTGAGATGCTGCCCTATTTGCAGACAACTATCTGCCCTGAGGGAGGAAGTTGCTCTGCCTTCAGGCCACACTGGACAGTAGTAAGGAAATCTTCCCAGGCCACACTGGACAGTAGAAGGGAACCTCCCATCCAGGGAGCACTAGCGCCACCACCACTACCTCAGAGGTTGCAAGAAAGCACAGCAGTTGGACCACAGTGGGCTCAGGGAGGGTGAGGAGGGTGGAACAGAGGCACACCCAGTCAATTGTTCCACTCACAATCCATACACCATTCTGGGGAGCATAGCTCCCTATGGGTGTACCCGCAGAGAAGACTGATGATAACTGTCACAAGGGAGGCCCACAGAAAGGAGGCAGAGGACACCAAAGGGAAAGGAAGCAGCTCCTGGTGGGGGACTCAATTATTAGGGGTATAGAACTGGGGGGAGATGAGAAAAATGAAGTAAGGTGCCTGCCTGGTGCCATGGCTTGGAGGGACAGGAAGCGCATCCTCAGGATCACGAGAACAGCTGCAAGGGATTCCGAGCTGGATGTAATTGTCCACCTAGGGACAAATGACTTGGCTCATCATGAGATTAGAGCAGTGCAGGAGGACATTGCAGAGTTGGGGAGCGACCTAAGACGAGTAGCACACACAGTTTCCTTCTCAAAGGTGCTGCCTGTCAAAAGCATGGGGGAGGCGAGGGTAATTGGCACCATGCAGTTTAATGAATGGTTGAAAAAATGGTGCAGAGCACAGGGGTTTGGCTTCATTGGGGACTGGGGTTTCACCTGGAGGGACACCAGCCTATACTGGCAGGATGGTCTGCATCTGTCCAGGAAGGGAACAAGTCTCTTGAGCAATTGGTTTAAATGCTTCATTGACAAGCTTTTAAACTAGTCAAATGGGGAGGCACTGACAAGCAGCAGGAAAATCCCAGCCTCTCCCTACAAAACAGGGTACTAAATGAGAAAAAGACAGAGGTAGAACGGTCAGTGGGGGATGCTGCACTGGAAGGTAAAGCCATCAAAAATGGAGAGCAATGAGTACTAATGCCCGTAGTCTGGGTAACAAGCTTCCTGAATTAGTGGCCTTGATGGAGGAAGAACATCTGGATATCGTGGCAGTCACAGAAACATGGTACACACAAACCATGATTGGGACATAAACATACCAGGATACACTGTGTACAGGAGGGACAGGGAGGGTAAAAGAGGAGGAGGAGGAGTAGTTCTTTACATAAGGGAAGGAATAAAAGCAACAGAACAAAAGGTACACAGGAGGAGAAGAAGTACTGTGGGTAAATTTGGAGACAGGCAATGGCACCACAATACGCCAAGAGGGGTTGTATACAGACCTCTTCTCTCAGGGGAGGAATGGACAGGGAAATGATAGAAAGTATACTTAGAATGGCAGAAAAGGGAGATATTGCTGATGGGTGATCTGAATATGCCAGATGTTAACTGGAGTGCAGTTGCAGCTGCCACTTGAAGAGTGCAGTTATTCTAGATGCCCTACAGGGGCATGCCTTAGACAACTAGTACTGGAGCCCACTCAAGAGGAGCAATATTAGACTTGATTCTCTCAAATGGAGATGGTGAGAGGATTACAGATGTAGAAGTGGGTAGCCATCTGGGAACTAGTGACCATCGAACAGTATGGTTCACAATAAACACAGCAATAGAGTCAAGCCATACAAAAGACAAAAGTACTGGACTTTAGGAGGCTGACTTTTGCTAAAATGGGTGAGTGCCTAAGGAACGCACTAGCAAATGGTCAGGAAGGAGGGTGGAAGAACAATGGGGAATAATAAAACTGCCATCACAGAGGTAACGAGCCTTTGTGTGAAGCAAATAAACAAAACAAGACGATGTAAGAAACCACTATGGTTCTCAAAGGAAGTGGCAGTGAAGGTTCAAGAGAAAAAGAAAGCATTCAGGAAGTACAAGGAATCGCAGAAGGAGCAGGACAGAGAACTGTATCAGTTAAAGCAAAAGGAGGCTGGGAAGGCAGTCAGAACAGCAAAGGCCCAAACCGAGGAAAAGATAGCCAACTCAGTTAAGAAGGGGGATAAAACCTTTTATAGGTACATCAGGGAGCGAAGGAAGACCAAGGAGGGATAGTGAGGCTTAATAAAGCGGAGGGAGGGTGGGCAGAGGGAGACTGTGAAAAGGCAGAGATACTAAACAAATATTTTTGCTCAGTATTTACAAATGAAGAGGGGGAGGTGCATAAAACAAACAGTAGAAACACTCTGGATACAGAAGTTGGTACCGGCCCATTTACAGAAGAAAGGGTTCTGAAAGAACTCTTAAAACTGAAGGTGGACAAAGCAATGGGGCCTGATGGGATTCATCCCAGAATTCTAAAAGAACTAAGGGTAGAACTAGTGACACCACTGACTACCCTTTTTAACAAATCATGGGAGGATGGGGTGGTACCCGAGGACTGGAGGAGGGCAGATGTGATTCCCCTTCACAAAAGTGGGAGCAAGGCAGAAGCAGGAAACTATAGACCTGTTAGTTTAACCTCAGTGATAGGGAAAATGATGGAATCACTTCTAAAGGAAAGAATTGTCGAGTATCTAGAGGCCAGAGGGGCACAGGACCTTAGGCAGCATGGATTCACAGCGGGAAGGTCATGCCAGACGAATCTGATAGATTTCTTTGACTGGGTGACCAAAGTAGTAGATCAGGGAGGGGCTGTGGACATGGCCTACCTAGACTTTAGCAAGGCATTTGACACAGTCCCACACAAAAGATTAATATACAAGTTAGCCAGCCTGGGAGTGGGTCCCAAGATGACAGCCTGGGTAAAGAATTGGCTGGAGAATAGGACACAGAGTAATAGTAAATGGGTCCACTCAGAAGAAAGGAGGGTTACTAGTGGGGTACACTTGAGGGTTCAGTATTAGGACCGGTCCTCTTCAATGTCTTTATAAGCGACATTGCAGAAGGACTGAAGGAAAGTATGTCCTTTGCAGATGACACTAAGATCTGCAACAGAGTTGATGCACAGGGTGGGGTGGAAAGGATGAGAAGGACTTGGCAAGGTTAGAGGAATGGTCAAATGTATGGCAGCTTAGATTCAGTGCTAAGAAGTGCAAGGTACTGCACCTGGGAAACAAAACCCAGGGAAGAGTACACAATGGGGGTGAGATACTAACAACAACAAAAATGGAAAGGGACCTGGGGTAGTCATATCAGATGACCTAAAGACGGGCAAGCAATGTGAGAGGGCAGCAAGGAGGGTGGGGGATAATGGGATGCATAGGAGAGGCATCACCAGTAGAAAACAGGAAGTTATTATCCTCTGTACAGACAGCTGGTGAGACCCCATCTGGAGTATTGTGTGCAGTTCTGGAGACCCAATCTCTGCAAAGACATAGACAGGATGGAAGCTGTCCAGAGGAGGGAGCAAAATGGTGCAGGGTCTGCACCGAAGACATATGAAGAGAGACTTAAGGAGCTTAATATGTATAGCCTCGAGGAAAGAAGGGAGAGGGGGGACATGATAGAAACGTTCAAGTACCTCAAGGGAATCAACAAAGTCCAAGAGGGTAGCATCTTTCAAAAAAAGAGGTGTGCAAGAACAAGAAGGCACAATTTGAAAATAGAGGGGGCTCAGAGGTAATTTAAGGAAGTATTTTTTTACAGAGAGGGTTGTGGATGCATGGAACGGCCTTCCGAAGGAGGTTGTGGAGTCAAAATCAGTGGTGGAATTCAAGCATGCATGGGATAGTCATAAGGCAGTTCTGGGGGGTGGGGGTAGGAAGAAGTAGGCTGCTGGTTAACTAGGATCTGCAGCTTATCCAGTAGGTAGGGAAATGGGCAGACTGGTTGGGCCAAGCGGTCCTTATCTGCTGTCAAATTCTATGTTTCTATGTTTCTATGTAGGCCCCTGTGGTTCAAGTACAATGTCTAGGTCTTGGTCACATTCTACAGGATCTTCCACATGCTCTAGTTCAACTGGGAGTTCAAAAGGTTCTGCATCTGGGTTTAACTGTGTGGGTGGAGCATTTGGTATCCACCAATCATTGGAAACATTTAACAGATGGGGAATGTCCACAGTGGAATAATACCTAACGAGACATTCTTCTTCACCAGACAAATCTATTGCTTTGGGTGCTGGTTCAAACAAAGGCATTTTGGGAGGCCCAAGTGGACATTTATCTAGGTTAGGGACAAATTGACCAGTTTTGCACTGGTGTCTACAAGAACCCGTGAAAAAGCACCCAAAGGGGTACAAAATGATCGTTGGGTGTTTTCAGTACACCCTGGGGAGATGTACCTGTGTGTTTTTATCAGATTTTTGTAATAAAAGTGCTTTTTTAACTGAAAATAACCCAAGAGTTGTGTCTCAGTTTATTACTACTTCCTCTGGACAGAGAGCGGGTTCCCTTTTCTTGTATTGTGCCTTTTGAACTTATGCCCTGTCTTTTTTTCTAGGAGCACTTTTTTTGTGATACTGTTGTCTACAAGAACCCCTGGTTTTCATTCTCTGGGTGAGTACCAAGCCACTGTCCAGATCTGGCACATCTAATTATCCAGTGGGTAGCAAATGGGTTGCAGTGCAAAGTCTTACTTCTCTGATGATCACCCTCTGATTAAACTCTGTACAATGGCAAGTCCACATGTTTTTCAGTGACCACATAGGGGACGTTGATTCACTCATCTGCAATTTTATGCTTTCTTGGTAACCTCAAGTTCTGAACCAAAATTCTGTCTCCAGGGAATAACTCATGAGCTCTGACACATTTGCCATATTGGATTTTGTTTGGCAAGTTTTTTTTAGTAGACAATTCTGCAGCCAGCCTGTAGGTATCATCCAACTGCTGTTTTAGTCTTTGGACGTATTTGGTGTAAGTCTCTAAATTGTCTCCATCAGATGACACTCCAAATGCAAGATTCACCAAAAGCCTGGCCTCCCTTCTGAACATAAGCAGATATGGGGATTGCCCCGTGGCATCATTGTGAGTGCAGTCATATGTATAGACAAGTATGCTCACTTGCTGGCTTCAGTCTGATTTTTTGTCAGGGTTCAATTTGCCCAACATATGTAACAAAAGTCCTATTGAAGAATCTTTTGGGTTGTGGGACATCGTGAGGATGGTAGGGAGTGGCTTGTGACTTCCTAATTCCCCAGAGAGACAACAACTATTTGATAAACCAAGTTTCAAAATCCTGACCCTGGTCAGAATGAAGTCTGTTTGGCAGTCCATAATGGACAAAGTAATTTTCTGCCAGAGTATTGGTCACCTCCAGGATGTTGGCGATGTTCCTTTTGACTGGTTCCAAGCTCAAAACCCCATTGCAAACCAAGTCCGTGAGAGCACTTGTGGTAATGTTCACCAAAGGGGCTACTTGGGTGGGCGGTGTTTTCCATTGGACGTGTCTCACACACTGATTGCAATAGTTCTCCTCCTCTATTCTCATCCAGGGCAAACAGAACCTCCTTCTAACTTGGTCCAATGTTCTGTCTACCCCAAATGTCCCAACTCATCATGCAGGGCTTTGAAAGCCATTTTTCTGACTGTTGCTGGCAGTAACAACTGGTTTAGACTTGGTTCATCATTGCTTTGTGGGTCTCTGTAGGCAAGGCAAGGCAACTTTATTTCTGTAGTGCCATTTCCTGAGGGCTCAGGGGGTTCTTTACAAAAAAAAGCAACTACAAACTCAACAGCTAAGCAAATAACATATAAAATCACAATAAAAGAAATTAAAATTCAGGGAAGGCCTGAGTAAATAGAAAAGTTTTGAGATTAGATTTGAAGGCCTCAGCTGAGCGAGCAGGTCTAACATAGTCTGGCAGAGCATTCCATAGAATAGGTGCTGCCACACAGAATGCTCTGTCCCCAGATGGCCAGAGTCCAGAGGGAGGGATGGAAAGCAAGGCTGCTTTGAAGAATGGAGTGGGTGAGTTGAGCAGTAAGGAACTAGGATGTCTTTCGAGTAGTCTGGTCCCAAAATGTGTAGGGCCTTGAAAATTATGAGGCATATCTTGACGGTAACATGCTACTACATAGGCAGCCAGTGCAGTGTACACAGTATCGAAGTGATGCAATCCCTATGAAAGGAGCCCATAAGCCAGTCTACAGCATTCTGGACTAGCTGCAGGCATCACAACAAACTTCCAGATGACCCTAGATATAGAGCGTTGCAATAATCAAGCCTAGAAATGACAAAGGCATGCACTATTGCTGTCAGGTCCATCTGCAGGGGCTAGATACCATCTGATCCTGGTGATGTTACAAAGGTGGTAGAAGCCAGCCTGGCTAATTGTTGACACCTGTTGATCAAAAGTCAGCTTGCTGTCCAGGATGACCCCAAGATTGTTAACAGCATCTACAGCCCTGAGCAGTTATATGCCCAGTGAAGAACACAAGAACGATCTGCAAATGGTAGCTGGGCCCTTCCTATCAGGTCTGACAATCATGACCTTTGACTTACCTGGGTTAAGACACAGCCAGTTTGAGGACATCCAGTCATTAATTCAGTGACAACACATCGGAATCACCAGGAGTACCAGGCAGGTAGAGCCAAGTGTCATCTGCAAAACAATGAAACTCAGCACCATACCATCTAATGATTTCACCCAGTGGCAGCATGTGCACTGTAAACAGTACAGGAGAAAGAATCGAGCCTTGAGGAACATTGCAAGGGAGCATCAAGGACCTGGAAGGGAAATTTCCCAAGGCCACTGCTGAGTTCTCCCACATAACTAGGACTCAAACCAACACAATACAGTGATAGTGCATCCCACATAGTTCCTCATGTGATCCAGAAGCAACCTTTGGTCAGCAGTGTCAAATGCTGCCAGGAGATCCAGTAGGAATAAGATGGTACAGAGCCCCATATCCCTTGCCATGAGATCATTTGTACCTCTGATGAGAGCAGTCTCAGTACTGTGACGTGTCCCAAAACCCGACTGGAGAAGTTCATGGATGTTAAGTTGTTCAAGGCGTTCAACAAGTGGGTCAGCCACTACCTTCTCTATAATCTTCCCCAGAAAGGGAAGATTAGAGACAAGTCTGTAATTCCCCAACACATAGGTTTCAAGGATGTTTTTTTAAAGAAGGGGCCTCACCACTGCCTGTTTAAGGGCAGATGGAGAAACAGCTTTCCTAAAGGAACACCTGATGAGCTTACAAATAACTGGGTCCATCAGCTCCTGACACTGTAAAAGAAGACAGGTAGGTCCCTGTAAATCACATCATTGTGCACTTTCAATTTGTTCCACTCTCTCAGTAGCAGGAAGGTGACAGGATGATTCACTTTGATAAATTCTGGGCGTCCTCCTCATTGGAGAAGGTGGACAATGTCTCAGATAGCAGGGTCCTCCATTTGCTCTTTTCTCCAGTCCTGAGGACTCATTTGTGGCAAAGTGGATTTACTGAAGGACACAACATTGCTAAAGGCCACAGGTATGCAGTATGATGGGGTGCCCAAACTATCCACCAGGTGAGGTGGTTCACTGAAGTTTGGCCACTCTTCCGGGTCATATCTTTTGCACAAAGTCAGCATTGTATGGTGTGCAGCATTGAACTATGTTTAGTGAAAGCGGGAGGGTTAAGAGGGAGAGTTGGTAACCTAAACTGTTGAACCGTACTAAATAAAGAAAAAATTAGCATTTTAACTAGCCTTCTGATACACGAGATGATTACTTAATGAGGACAAAAAGCTTGCCATCAGGGCATCCCAATTAAATGACTTCTACTACATATGTGTGTATGTTCTTTTTTTATTAAAAATTATATTACGATCACAAACTGCAATGCATGTTTATATTTATTTGTATCATATAGAACACAAACTAATACATATGGTTGGTACATACAAAAGTTATAACTGTAGTTTAAAGATGTTTTATATAAAAGATTTTATATGCATTGTAACACATAGCAGGCATGCTAATACAAAATATAATCCATGCAATGATTACAACATGATATCATGCTTCTACACTCCTCACTAGCAGTCTAGGGTACAAGATGCGATTTCAAACCTTACTGAACATGAGTTGTTACACTGCCTCCCCAGAACCGACCCCCTTCAGCCTGACTGTACCCCCCCAGCCTCCTCACCCTTCCTCCCCAGGACTTACCTCCCCTTGGATGTTCCTCCCTGGCTTACCTCTCCAGGGTGGGACCTTCGGAGGGCACCCCTTTTCCCCCCATTGGACCTCTAGCTTGGTTCTTCAGGGGAGCACCAGGGTCAACAGTGTGAGACCTGTGGAGCATGGTGGGTGGCATCCTGCGGCGGTCTGGCATGTTTCTTTTTTTCATCCCCTGGGAGTTGTAGCATGCAATAACATCATGCTGATGTCTGCCATGCCTCCCCAACTAAGCTGGCTCTGGCTGCCATGCCCCCGACTTCTGCCAGGGGCCAGTCAAGCACTAAGTGCTTCCCCACCCTCCCCCAGAGGAGGGGAGCATTTCTTCGGATGCTCTATCCTCTCTCCCCCCGCCAGCCCTCCAACAGCCTGGGCTTGCATCTGAACACCGGTCATCAGCATCGTGGGTGGTAGCTCTACCGCTGTGTGGGTGGACTGGCCTACTCTGCAACTTAAATATACCCAGTGACAGTAACTTCTGGGAAACATGTTTTACACTGGCATGGGTTTCATCTAATCTCCCAGTGGACATGACGTGGGTGCAAAGCATAGACTCATGGGCCATACACTAGACAAAAAACCAAAAACAAAAAACTAGTGTTGAGGGCCAGTGTCGCTGCATGAAGGATGTTATCCACAGAACATAAGGCAGTGTATTTTTTGTATCAATTAAACTGATATACATGTGCCACAAAAATGTAGGTTTACTGTTCATTAGAGCATTTGTCCTTTCCTGAGGAAGCCTGAATTTCACATGAAACATTGAGAACATAGGCCGTATGAAGAAAATTGAATAAATGTTTATAAGCACAAGTGAACTTTGGGACTCTGTCCATTTTTTGAGAGTGCGCCCCGCACCCCCATTCTCTTGGAGAAACTCTTATGGTACATTTGTCCTTTCTACCAATGGAGTTCATGCAGGTTCAGAGTACATTTAAAGGAAAACTGCACCCTATAGCAACCCTAGATGCCTCTATAATATCTCCTGAAATGCTTAAAAACTCTCCAGTAACTTTTGATGCCCTCTGCACCGAAAATAAAGTTTTACCTTTCTCCCGAGTCTGTTCATTCAGTCCCCGCCCTGTTCTGTGTCTCGCCATTTCCTCTTGCTGTCCCTGGCGCTTTCCTGTTGTGCACTCCTGTTTGCGATGGAAAATGACATTGAATCGACCGGTATCTCTCCCCATTCACTTCAGTGTTGCTGCTACCTTGTTTGGCTCAGTCTCCTAGGCAACATTTTCGGTCTCAGAGCTTCACCAATTGGCCACTCATTCTTTACTTTCATTGGTTCACGGCTGATGAGTCATACCTTTCCCAGCATCCATAGCATTTAAAAAATGGCTTGCTTTGCTCCTCTGGATCTGTTCAGTGACATTGTATAAGCATTTATTGCCCAGTACCGACGCCTTTGTATACACTGTGTGTTCTCGGTCTGTTGATTCACTTGTCAGTGTTGCAGTCATCTTGGTTTCTGACTCTCTACGTCATCCTGTGAACAGCAGAACAACTAGTTCGGCACTTCTCATGGCTCTCACCCTTGCAGGGCAAGTTTTTTTTTTGTTGTTGTTTTGGGTCACCGTGTGTGTGTGTGTGTGTGTAGGTGTACAGTGTAATCTCTGGCAGGTAGCTGTGACAGTGAAAGTGGGGGGACACGCAAAGCGCACGGGTGGACCTGCTTGAGAAATACTGGTACAAGTTCTGAATCAGGTTTGCAGCAGTGCTGCAATTTGGTGATGGGCTGATTTGGTGTAGGGACACGTGGCTACAAGGGGGCACCATCTTTAAATGCCCTGGTACACTACTGTAACTTTCTACTTGGAGCCAGAGGACGATTTGCCAGGTGACTACAATGTGTTACAGCCTTTCAGGCAGCCAGCTGTGAGGATAATTATTTGGGGCCGCAGTGTGAGTGTTCAGGAGGAGCAAGATCCACTCAAGTCAAACCAGGCTAGTTTGGATGCCGGAGAATCAGTTGGGACAGTCAGAGACGAGAACAGCACCACAGTCCAGACTGAGAGCAGCCCCTGAGCCGCAGACTCCAACAAGAGTGCACACCGCTGACTGCAGTAGTAGTTCACGGGAACAGGGGCACAGCACATCAGTTGTCAGTGCAGTGGCAAGAAGAACTGATCGACTGTGAAGGCAAGCTACGTACAGGCACGGGCAGCAGCAAAAAGAGCTGTAATTCACTTTGTTTTCTAGCATCGCTGTGGCGCTGCCTTGATTCCTTGCTCTTTCTTCTGCCACTGATGACTCTCTGATTTCTCTTGCCTGCGCCGGGTGCCCAGGTCCTCTTGCTCTGCTTGTTGCCTCTCAGAATCCACACTCCACAGATGCCAGATGCCACTGGTCCTTTGATGATTGAGGAGCCAGCTGGCCAGGGCAGCACAGCACTCTGTGCATCTCGTATGGACTACTGCAGCACACCATGGTAGCCAGAGCAGGAGCTACAATCAGATGACTACTGGTACAGGAGAAAGCGCGGTTGATGGAGTGGAGGGAGCCAGTCGAGGAGAGGGAGGGGCCTGCCGCCTGCCTGCTTGCTCTGCATTGTCAGGTTAGTGGTGAATAAACAAAATAAAAAAAAAAAAAAAAAAAAGAACTAGTGTGATTAGGGTCGTTCGTGTGGATGGGAGTATCGTTGAATCGGGTGATTACTCAGATTTGAACAGACATCACCAGCAGCACTACTGTACCAGGCAACTGCTGAGACATTGAACAGGGGGACAGCAGGATCAAAACTCTGTACACAATCAGACCGAAAACAGACAACTGAGGAGCCTGGGGTATGTAAAGTAATACTGTAGGTTTCCTGTTTTCCATCCTGATGCTGTTCGTTTTTTGCTTTTTTTCTAAGTTAAAATTAGACTCAGATATTGGGGGGGGATATACAGTATATACAGAAGAATGTCAGTATTAGATGTTCCAACTTAGTTTTAAAAATCTTATTCTGCACAATTACTTTTCACAAAGTAGCTTTTTATAACATGTTGAATAAATTCTCTCTTGTTTAAAACTTATGTGAGGAGAAATGTGACTTTGCCAAGTTGCCAGCCAGTAATGCAGTTGGCTGCTGGAGGAAGCACTGAGAAGCAGAGGTGGCAGATTATGATAGATGAAATTTCATACATCAGAGATTAAGTACCCTGTGGTGCAAGTCAAGGGAAAGCAGTGTGCTGTGTTTAGTGTATTAATGTATGAACAGTAAAGAATGGTGTTTCATAGCAGAAAAATGAATGCAGTATACTTTTTTTCCACCACGTACCTTATTTCTTTTGGCATTGAAACATTCCATCTCTATAAACTGAAGGCAACACTTCACATTTTCTACTCTGACCCGTACTGATAGGCTTCTGTTATTCACATCAATTTCTTAAAATTTTAAAATTATACCTGCTGTATGCTCTTTGCTACTAGCTACTGGTATATGGGTGATATGCCGCAACATAACAGAGCATACAGTATGTATAATTTCACATTTAAAATACAGAAAAAAACTAGAAATGACACATCACAAATAGGTTATTTCTGCACTCCTCTATTCTGCTTAAATCTGTAACTTACATGTGATTAAAGAACCATTGGTGAATACAATCCCGTCAATGTGGTGCAGCGAAGAGAAAGGAAAGTGTTGCCTTTTATAGAGATGGGAGATAAAGTATAGATGTGAAAAAATCTACTTTATGCAGTGCTTTGTTCTGAAATGCAATTCTTTCTGTGTTTTTGGGTGGCCGAAAGAACTGGAGTGAGAAGAGTATCAGGGCTCAGACCACTCTGCTTCAGGCATCCTTCAGTTTCATGAGAAATTGTGTGTGTGTGTGTGTGTGTGCGTGCGTGTGTGTGTGTGTGTGTGAATGGTGTGGCCAGTGGCCAGTGGTGTGTGAATGGACCTCTGTGGGACTGGCTAACTTAATGTGGTAGAGGCTTGTAACTAAAAGCCAGTCTGTTAGTCTGACAATGCTTGGTGTGGTGGCATAACTAGTGGTGTGTGAATGGTGTGGCCAGTGGTGTGTGAATGGACCTCTGTGGGACTGGCTAACTTAATATGGTAGAGGCTTGTAACTAAAAGCCAGTCTGTTAGTCTGGCAATTCTTGGTGTGGTAATGCAGTATTGTAACCAAAAGCCAATCTCTGTCTGACAGCTGTTGGTGGTAGTGTGGTTAGTGGTGTGCTGGTATACAACACAGAAAATGATGCTTTGGTTCGGGTGAGGGGGCACGAACAGAGTATTGACGGGGGGGGGAGTAGCTGGCACAAACAATGGGGGGGTAGCAGTGAGTCCACTTGGTGTGCAGATCTGAAATTTCTGGCTACATCCCTTGCAGCTCGCTGTGATGGCTCAGTGCAGTGACAACAGTGGTGTAACCATGCATACTTATTGTACGCCATTGCGTACAGAAAAAAAGGTCCCCCATTTTAAATTTACATTTTTTATTTGTAATAAGCAGCCTGTGTCCAAACTTTCACACCTTCTCAGCCGTTGGGGGCGGTATACGAATCAGACAACCGTGACTAGTAACCCACCTTTGGGATGAGGCTAGCAACCCCCCCCAACCAACTACCACCCTCTGAGTACGAGTAGGTTTCTCTCCCCCCCCCACCCCACACACACACATGATTGTACACCCCGGAGCACTGCGTCCAGTTCTGGAGACCCCATCTCCACAAGGTCAGAGGATGGAGGCAGTCCAGAAGAGGGAAAGAAAAATGGTGCAGGGTCTGCAAGAGAAGCCATACGAGGAGAGACAAAAGGAGCTTAATATGTATACCCTTGAGGAAAGGAGGGAGAGGGGAGACATTAGAATCAAAGTCCGAGAGGGTATCATCTTTCAGAAAAAGAGATGTGCAAGAACAAGGGAGCACAATTTGAAGATAGAAGGGGATGGCTCAGTGGCAATGTGAAGAAGTATATTTTCAGAGAGTGGTGGACACATGGAACAGCCCTTCTGAGGAGGTTGTGGGGTCTACAACTGTGGGAGAATTCAAGAATGCATGGGACAGTCATAAAGCAATTCTTGTGGGGGGGAGAGGAAAAAATAGACTGTTGGTTAACTAGGATCTGCTGCTGATCCTGTAGGTAGGGAAATGGGCAGACTAAGTGGGCTAAGTGGTCCTTATCTGCCGCCTGTTTCTATGTTTCAGTAACCACCATTACCTAACACATGGTAATAGTCTCTGTACTTTATAAATCGTGTGCCTCAAATGTTACCCCTTTGCCATTGCAATGGCAGGACCTACATTGTGAACATTCCATGGATGCCTCACTGAGTTATTGAATGTATCTGTGTCAAATGGTTCGGTTCAGGTAGGGTTTGTGTGGAATTGGGCATTCCATTGTTTCATAGCTCTCCCTCATCTGCATTTTCATTTCTTGTGTCTACATTGCCAAGTAGGTAGTAATTCACACTTGCCAGCTGATGATGCATGTTACATTCATTGCTAATCTGGATTCTTGAGGCCTGGCACTTTGAGATATTAGCTCCTAGTTTATCCTTTATCTGCAGACTATATAGCTACTTGTCACCTCATCTTTTAGTAATTGACAATGAAGTTGATGGCTATTACAGTTCAACACTGTTGCACATTCTCAAGAGCAATTCAACACAAGTGCCTTGACATTCAAGACCAGACATGTTATGTGGAATGCTTGGGTTTGTTGCACCTTGATTTGGATACCATGTACTAACACCCTCTGTCTACATCCGTCATTTTGAAATACCCCATCAGCAGGATTTCGCCTTTTGCTGCCATGTTGTGAATTCCCTACATTAGTACCCTGTCCACTTCTGCCCATTACGGCAGAGGTCTATAGCTCACCCTAGGACATACTGCTGTGCCATTTCCTGTTACAAGTGTGACACACATTGTCTCTGCCTCCCCCTGCCTACCCTGTAGTTCTGTAGTCTTTATGCCTTCTGTGATCTACAGGCAGGGCTTGACAAATCCCATAGCCCAACGTCCTGGACAAGTATTTTTTATTTGGTGACAAGCACGTTGCTAGTTACCGCTTGTCACAGGACTACCATCTGGTATTTTTATTATTTACTGTGCCTGTCTCCACCCACCCCCCCAGTCTGCTGCTAAATGGCAGTGTCACCTCCTGAGCAGCGTTAGCCTATCGAGACCCGGCAGTCACCTCATGGTCACAGCTTCAGTTGTGTGGGACAGTTGTGAATGTAAATTAATAACGAAATGTAAGAGTACCAAATAAAGCATTTATGTTTTCAGGGTAAAATAATCTAGCTACCACCTACCTACTTTGGAGGTGGGGCTGGTATGTGTGTGTGTGTGTGTGACCTAAGGTAGAGGAACAAGGGCAACAACTGCGGACTTATTAGAAATAAACTTTAGGGGGTGTGGACACCAAAAAAAAAAACATAGCTAGCTACTTTGGAGGTGTGTGTGAAGGCACACAAGTGATACTCTGAGACCCCAACCGTCCCTGAGGTGAACTTGGAGAACTGGAGACTTATTAGAAATAAATTACATTGTCGGCTGGGTGAGGGATGAGGCACTGAATGGCACACCTCAAGCCACACTGGCGACCCTGGTTTGGAAATGAGCTTGGGTCGTGGGGGAGGGACAGGATCGAGTGTTGGGGTGGGGGTGGGGACAGAATCTAGCGTCTGGAGGACAAGTCTCCTGTCCCGTGACAGAGGGGTTATTCTGGCTCTGGGGACTCCGATTGTTGGCTGGGAGCACAGTAGCCTGAGACCAAGAAGTGTACGGGGATTGGCTGCAGAAATGACCCTGTAGGCACGCACAGGATCGTGCATGCCCACACTCGGACGCATTGAACGACCGAGTGAGTGTGGAAGGGACCTAAAGTGAAAACAAGCTGAAGTGTGGCATACTAGTGCTACTTGGCTCCTGCTCCCTATTACTTCCACCTATTGTACTCTGTCCTACCAAGGTCCATTTGTGTTGTAAGCATAACAGTTCAATGTAAAATAAATTACACCACACAAAGATTACATAAAAGAACATATTTTTTTGTGTACAATATTTTCACAATTGCATTGAACTTGAGAAGAACCCAAAATTAAAGAAATAAGGCAAAGCAATAGCTAAATACTCTATTTTCCCTGTGGACTGTGAAACAATCACCCAAATCAGCTTCATCAAACAAAAAGTAAGGATCCTGAGCTGCCTTCTTCACAGTCTGAAAGCCAGTCCCAACCAGCCCCCTCGGCCCTAGTCAGGAAAGCCACCAAAGTAATGGTCTTCATTCTGTCTAGTGTGTAGCCCGTGGAAGCTTAGTGTCATCTTACCGGTTGGACAGCATTTCCCTCCTGGTTTTCCTCACCCTTGGTACGCTGGTAAGGTATGCACTGACTACCATGGTCATGTCCACTCCAGTGGGATTCAAGTACTTTGACTGCATAGCTGTGACAACAACAAGCTTTGACTATGAGGCTTGCTTATACCAACTGCCGGTCTAGCTCTCTCCCTCTCCTACCAATTCACGTTGACCAAACTGCACTGCAAACAAGTGTAGATGGCATGGCAGTTGTGTGGTAAGTCGGGGGAAACTGCTCGGACAGCAGTGCAAATATTTGTGTAAGACTGAGGAATGGTGCGGAGCTGAACCAGACCTTTTGGACAAGGCAGACACATCTCTACAAGCAGGCAGTCAATATGTATGTACCTGAGTTTATGGATGGTCTTGTAGCTTGCGCCAGACGCATTTGACCAATTCTATAATTTAGTAACCAAGTCCTAGACGTGGTGTGGCATGTATCTTTACTGTGAGCTGACTGGCCCTTTTATTTATTGTTTTTGCCTCACTAATTTTATACATTGCTACTCACTGAATAACCATAGCTGTACTCTGATCACAATCTATGCAACAGCTCATATCAGCAGGATAATTTTATCACCATGATGCACTGTTTATTCTAGCCATTGCGGATGTACAGTCAGTGTAATGTGAATGGTTCACACTTCACCTTTGTTATGTTGGCTCGCGCACTTGCGCACCAGCCAACATCTTGTGGTAGTAGCACATTTGGAGGTGCGGTCACTGTTGACGAATGCAGGGCACGCATCAGAAGGTGCATCCATCATTCCCCAATCAGCCAGCAGCAGGCGCTGACCTCACGCATCCCTAATGTGGCCACCAGAACAAAGAATGAAGCGCTCATGCAGCATGACCACAACACGGCTCCTAATGTGCAGGCAACATGGCGGCAGTGACTGCCGCCGCTGCCTGTCACAATGTCGACGGGGTAGCCCACTCCTCGTCCGCATCATGTGACCCCACAATAGTTTTTTCTTTGCCAACTAGGGTTGCTCAATCCCCGTCTGCTTCAGAATCTCCTCCCCCCCCAAAAAAACACTTTGGTGGCACGCTGGGAGCCCATCCCAGCATGTCAAATGCCGGTAGGCTGTATAATGGCATAAATAGGGTTTTTTCAACTTTGGTGCATATCTCAGGCACTTTTTGGAATTTTGACACCAAATTTTCAACATGTGGTTTTTGGGACCCCTCCTCATGAATTCTGCCACTGTCATGGTGTTATTCAGCCCCAAAAGGTGATTTCACAGTCACTGCACAGAATCGCCTTTTGGTACCGATTAACGAAATGACAGTGCCAGTGTTCATGTGGTGTGCTCTCAAAAAGCCGATGTTGCAATTTTGGTTGAAAAATTCCCAAAAATTACTGTTTTACAAGCGTGGGTTGCTCAGTTACTACGCACATTCGTAACTTCATGAATTAGCAAAATTGTCATGCCAGCTTATCAACAGTAGCATTTTTTTCCACACCTCCTTGTAAATAGTGCAGTTGTCATTTTTCATCTCCTGGTCAAAATGTGTTTTTGCACTTGTGGAGCCGAATAGCGCAGTCGCTGTGGGAAATTAGTGTTCGGTACAGATTAAGAAAATGACATTGACACTGTTCATGAGCAGAGGTCGTAAAATCCCTATCTTGAACATGTGGTGACGAAACTCCATAAAATGGCTGCGTTACAAGTGTGCATTGCACTGTTTGCATGCACCCTTGTAACTTAGCAAATTTGTAATATTTTCATGCCACATTTTCAACACTGGCATTTTTCCACACCTCCTTATGAACAGTACAGCTGTCATTTTTCACATCCTGGCCAAAATATGTTCTTGCACTATGGCTGCAGAATAGCACGGTCACTGTGGGAAATCAGTGTTTAGGACAGATTAAGATTGAGCGAGTGAGAGGGGTTAGTGACCGAGCACAACTGACCTCTGTCAGGACTGCTGTGGATTTCTTTGTGGGCAGAAAAAGGCACCAACGCAGGAGCCCAGTACAAAAGGGCAGCCTTCAGTGTCGGGAGAAACAGAATGAGCAGGTGAGGAAGGGGGAGTGCACGACCTCAATGTAGCTCTGTTGGGACAGCTAAGGATTTGTTTGTGGGCAGACAAAGCTGCCAATGCAGACAGGAGACCAGTACAAAAGCACCGCCTGCAGCCCTAACAGAAACAGAATGAGCGACTGACAGAGGGGGAGTGAGAGAGCCCAATGGAGCGAAACAATCAACATTCGGCATTGACAAATGCTCATTTTACATCTCCTCTTGAACAATACAGTTGTCATTTTCCACATACTGCCCAAAATGTGTTTTTGTCCCTGTGTCGCCAAATGGCATAGCTGCTGTGCACAACCACCTTTCAGCTAACAAACTGATAGTGCCGCTTTTCATTTGGTGGGCTCACAAACAGCCCATGTTAAAAATTTGGAGTGAAAATACCAACGCACGCCTACGTTGTTAGGGTTCCCAACTGTAGCACCCCACCCTATAGAGACTCACAGGCGTCAGGTGTGTGACTTAGGAGCATTGGCTGTAATGCTTACGCCATTCCACCCCCACCCTGCAGACAGTGACAGGCATTGTGGTGTGCCTTGCACTGTTCACCCACAAAGTTCACCCCATTCTCCTATACTGCACACACCTCAGCGTATTTCCTTATGGAATATGGTAAGTATAACACCCAAAGACCCCAAAGCACACCACAACACTTGTCACCGTCTACAGGGTAGGGTGATGTACACTGGCATGAGCGTTATAGCTTACCACCCAAAGGCACGCTCCAATGTATGTCGGCTCTATACAGGGTGGTGATATGGTTGGTGCCACTTCAGTACTATTCCTATTATGCATCTCTAACTCCAGCACTACCAATGCCATTGCCATCGAGACAACATTTGGCATTGACAAATGCTTCTTGTTCTTGCAGTCTTTGTTTTAATGAATCTACATGTCTTATGTAATTGGCGTCCGATATCTTCTCGGTTCCAAGCATGGACTCAATTTTCAAACATCAAGGGACAACTATCCTGCCATTCACCACTTCTTTGTTGACACCATGGCCCAGATATTCAAACTGCGCCCGGCTGTGGCGCAAGCTTGGGCGCAGCTCAACTTGGCTGCGCAGGGGTGTGGACTGGGAGATATTCAACGGAGCTGCGCCATGGCTCAGCAGCGCTGAATATTGCACCCTGGCCACCCGCAGTGTGCATGGTGCAGTGGCACTGTGCCAGCGCAAGTGGCCAGAGTGGAGCAAGGGGATGCGCTAGCGCAAGTTCCATTGCGCTATGCACAGCAACGCGATATTCAAAGTTGACATGCAAATGAAGGCCATAATGTATGCAAAGGTGCAAGTAAGTCATTTGCATGTCATTATGGCTCCATTTGCATGCAGGTGCACCGATCCCTGACCACTTGCGCCTGGCGCCCTGCCAGGCAGCAGCCGTCGGGGACCGACGCCCCCTGCAGCTGGCAATGTGCTCCACAGCCTGATCGTGGGCTGCAGTACAAAAACGGAAAATCATAAATCCCTGGTGGTCCAGTGGACCACTATCTGCCCGATCGCAGGCATTTGTAATAAAAAATATTACTCTGTCCAATATCTTTGGTGGTCCAGTGGACCGCTATCTGCTCGATCGCGGGCATTAGTAATAAAAAAAGCTGTCCAATATCCCTGGTGGTCCAGTGGACCACTATCTGCCCGATCGCGGGCATTTGTAATACATTAATCTGTCCAATATCCGTGGTGGTCCAGTGGACTGCTAGCTGCCCGATCACAGGCATTTGTAATAAAACATATTACTCTGTCCAATATCCTTGGTGGTCCAGTGGACCGCTATCTGCTCGATCGTAGGCATTAGTAATAAAAAAAGCTGTCCAATATCCCTGGTGGTCCAGTGGACTGCTATCTGCCCGATCGCGGGCATTTTTAATTAAAAATAGAAATATGTCCTATATCCCTGGTGGTCTAGGGTACCCCCCTCCCCATATGCACCGTCTGCATGGAAGTGGCATTCTGGGCATATCAGTCTTGCAAATAGTGAATGTAGGCAACTCTCAAACGCAATATATTTGACGTCCTTTACAATGTTTTCCTCTGTGTCCATTTCTTCAAAGCTTTTGTCACTGTCCAATACAGTGTCCTCATCAGGCACGTAGTCATCACCAGAGTCATCTACTGTGCATTCAGAGAACGTGTCATTGTCCAAAGTACAGCATGGCATTTCATCCAGCAAACCAGATGTTGTGTTGGTTAACATAATTGGTTTAAAGTTATAAGGCATAGTTGTTGGTGTTGAAGAACATGGGTACTGCACATCAGCAACTGTTGGCATGGCCACAGGTGAGGCAGGCTATAGCATGCAGTATTTATGATCTTTCAGTGCAGTGTTTACTGGAATCACTTCCTCGGGAAACTGTGTTGAGCAATCAATTGCATCGCACATTGTTTTCGTACTTGCACAACAGAGATCCCATGATTCCGTTTGTGTGGCGGCTGTATTGTATGTTGCTGTACTGAAATCTGAGTCTGTCTGTGTAGCAAAGTCGTGCATGGAGGGTTGTCTGTCTGAATTTGCAAATGATTCAAATGACATACAGTTCTCATCAACTGCACTCTCGTCAACCTGTAGCACAAGGAAAGCAAATAAGTTAGGTTTTGAATACGGACAACTCAAGCCATTTGAAACAATTAAAAGCAAACATTATTAGCACTTATTGCAGCATATCCACACAATCAGAGAATAAAAATTGTATTTATTTAACAGTACTTTAATGCTGTGATTATCAAACACTAGGTAGAAGAGGAGACAGCATGGAGAATGAGAAAGGAGCAATGGGAGCAGTTTCTTCTGCTAGAAGTAGTGTGTTTGTTTGGTTTGATATATATTAGTATATTATAGCGTAAGGTAACCAGACTGTAATGGGGGGTGGTGGGGGTGATGGAGGGAGAAGTGGCAATGACAGTGTAGGGGTGGTATGAATGCAGGAGGATGTGGAAGGTGACAAAAGGGGGAAACCAAGCTGGTGCAGGCAGTGGATGTTGTGTAGGTGTAGAGGAATGGGAGGTTTAGGGTTTGCACTAAAAATGCTGAGCATTTAAACAGGGAGTGGGGGTGGAAGGTGGATATGCAGCATACAGAATTCACAAAACTGGAAGCTGTACGTGCTTACGACCTGTACAAGGATGGAGGAATCAAAGGAAGTAGTAAGGGAGGGTAAAAGGTTGTGGAGGGAGCGGTGAAGCGATGGAAAATCAACATCTATGCTAGAAGCCTTGTGAATTAAGAGGGAGTTAGACACTCATTGTAGCAGCTTGTGTGGTTGGACATGACATATCCCGGGAACACTGCCCACCCGATAGCATGAGTGATGCCTGGCTGTACCACAGTACAGGTTATTCCCGAGGGATAAACAAAACCACTGGGGGCGGTGGTTGGGAGAAATACTGACAAGAAAATTGAAAGGGGAACAATATAGACAGGTTTGAGGCTGTCCAGAGGAAGGCAAGAAATGGTGCATGGTCTGCACCAGAAGACATATGAAGAGAGACTTACGGAGCTTAATATGTATAGCCTCAAGGACGGGGGACATGATAGAAACTTTCAAATACCTGAAAGCAATCGACTGGCTCAAGGGAATCCACACAGTCCAAGAGGGTAGCGTATTTCAGAAAAAGAGATGTGCAAGAACAAGGGGGCACAATTTGATAGAGGGGGAAGGCTCAGAGGTAATATGAGGAAGTATTTCTGCACAGAGGGTTGTAGATGAATGTAACAGCCTTCCTGAGGAGGTTGTAGAGTCAAACACTGGTGGAATTCAAGAATGCATAGGACAGACATAAGGCAATTCTAGTGGGGGGGTAGGAGGAAGTAGTCTGGTTAGCTAGGATCTGCAGCTTATCCATTAGGTAGGCAAATGGGCAGACTTGGTGGGCCAAGCGGTCCTTATCTGCCATCAGATTCTATGTTTCTATGGATAGGGTAATTAAGAAAGGTGAGGGAGAGGGGCAGCATACGTTGGATTGTGTCCAGAAGAAGGTGGGGGAGTTCTGAACCACGTAAATGGAGTGTGGTTAGTGGTGGACATTAAGCCGTTTGTGAATTTGGTTTCTAAGGCCAAAAGGGAGGGTTATTGCAGGGGGTATGGTGGTAGGGGCAGCTACAGAGTAATGGTGCTAGCTGAAAAACTGAGCCAACTCCATCAACCAAGTGTTCTCTTTCTGGTGGCGGTTTCATATGTATGTTTGTAAGAGAACAACCGGACATGGAAACGGTGCCTGTTTTGGATCGAACAGGCAGAGGTTCTGTCTTGCATACAGGTTGGAGGCTGCATAGATATAGTAAGACCAACTTCAACAGAAAAGATAGGAGGGAGGGAAGGGAGGTGGCGTTGCACTGTTCGTCAGAAATGGCATGGGTATTGGAGGGGTAGAGGAGGCAGAGGGGAACGTGGAGGCTATTTGGGTCACCTTGCTGATGCAGGGGGTTAAAAGACCAAAGGACAGAGTGGTGTACAGACCACCATCACTGGCAGAGGTCCTGGAAGAAAGTTTGGTGGCAAACCCCGAGGGACACTGTGGATTAGGGAAGGGAAGTGAGAATGGGGGACCTCAACATGCCAGGAACATACTGGGGGACTATGGCATCACCAGTGGCCAAACAGCAGACGCTGCTGGATGTCTCCCAGGATGCATTTCTGACACAACAGGTGGGTGAGCTAACTAGGGAGGCCCGGACACTGGACGTGGTCCTGGCGGACAGCAATTGGATTAGGGGCCTAGAGGTGAGGGATCCTTTGGCAGGGACTGATCATGCCACAGTTTGGTTCTTCTGGACCTGGGGGGGGGAGGAAAGCAGAACGAGGATGGTAGTAACCAACTGTAGGGGTGCAGACTTCAGGGAGATGGGAGGATCCTTAAAGATTGTCTGGACAGGATAAGGATGGATATGGATGCTGACAGCAGGTGGGGGATCATTAGAAGGGGAATACAGGAGGTTACCAGATCCTGCACAAGGGAAGGGCATAAGTTCAGTAAGGCCAGAAAACCCAGCTGGTGGACCCAGGAGGTACAGGAGTTGGTGATGGAAAAGAAGGTGGCCTATAGGCACTTCAGGTGCTCAAGGAGTGAAAGGGATCAGGAGGAATATGAGCTGACTGCAGAGAGAGAGTCACCAGGGTGGTGAGAGCAGCTACGGCTAAAAAAGAGCAGTTCTTGGCCAGTGGGATCTGGAGGGGGGACAAGGGGTTCTTTACATACATGGGGGGGAGGAAAGTAAGGGAGAAGATCAGCAAGATAAGGGTAGGGGATGGTTGGGCACAGGAGGCGGGGGAACAGGCAGAAGTCCTAAATAAGTACTTTGCCTCAGTGTTTACCAGGGTGATGGAGGAGCTAGGTCTTGTGAAGGGAGCATGAGGAAGGGGTGAGACCGGTAGAGACCAGGGGCCCTGATGAGTCTGAGGAAAGGGAGTGGCCATCACAAACAGGTGGGGGGCCAGCAGTGCAGGGTGAAAAGCGGGAAGACGTGGAGGCTGAAATCCCGCTACAGAGAGTAAAATTAAGATGGATAGGAAATTGGCTGTCTGAGCATACTCAGAAGGTGGCAGTTGGAGGCTTAGCCTCATCCCCAAGGTGGGTTACTAGTAGGCTTCCCCAGGGATCAGTGCTGGGGCCACTTCTGTTCAAAGCCTATGTCTTGGACATCAGGAGGGAGGATCAGGAGTGAGTGGAGTCTCTTTGCAGATGACTCAAAGCTGGGTGAAGTGGTGGATGAGGAGGAGGAGGGCAGGGCGGCCTTGCAGGAGGACCTGGAGGCTCGGTAAAGGTGGACGGGAAAATGGAAACTAAAATTCAATGTGGGGAAGTGCAAGGTTCTGCACCTGGAAGTAAGAAATCCAGGCCAGGGGTATACACTGGAAGGAGACATGATTCAAGTCACGGAGGGTGAGAGGGACCAGGGAGTAGTGGTAGATGTCAAAATGAACAACTCTGAGACCTGTAGGAGGGCAGCAGCAAGGGCAAACAGGATGCTGGGAAGCATCGCCGGGGGATTACCTCCAGAAAGGTGGAAGTGATCCTTCCATTGTACAACTACTTGGTTAGGCCACACCTCAAGTAATGTGTGTGGTTTTGGAGACCGCATTGAAAAAGGAACATTACACTCCTAGAGAGGGTCCAAAGGAGGGCAACCAAAATGATCTGTGGCCTGGGGGAGAGGACCTATGAGGAGAGGCTCAGGGAGTTTGACATGTACACCCTGGAGGAGAGGAGGGACGGGGGACATGATAGAGGTCTTTAAGTACATGAAAAGGATCAATGAAGACGGCCCAGTCAGGGTGCTCCAAAAGAAGGAAGTTAGGGCAACGAGAGGTCATGGATATAAGCTGGAAGGGAGCAGGCTCAGAGGGGAGAGGAGGAGATGTTATTTCTCTGAAAGGATGGTGGAGCCATGGAATGCACTGCCCAGGGAGCTGGTAGAGGTGGAGACTGTGGACGGTTTTAAATAAGGATGGGACAGGTACAGGTGGAGAGTAAATCTGACCAGGCCCAGTACAGGTGGAACATCGGGGACTGGGGACAGTATAGCCCAAGGGGGAGAGGGGACACCAAAATCGACCCTCAGTGCAGGTGCTGAAAATGGAGCAGACTTGAGACTGTTAGGCCTATTCTGCTGGCATTTTAGTATGTTAGTATGTTAAGAGTAAGGAAGTGAACATGCAGGGAGTAGTCATAAGGGGAAGCGTACTTGCATAAATAAATGACTACAGGCAATGATCAGAGACTGACCTTTGCCTCACCACATCGATCCAATATAATTTTGAATTCCGGATGGTGACGAATGATTTCATTTTACACTATCAATGTTATAATTTAGTTGTTTAACCGGGTATAGCACACTAAGCTGAAAGCTTTTTTACAGGAGCGACCTGGGAGCACAAGGAGGTTAAGTGACTTGCTCAGGGTCACACAGTGTGCAAGTGGAAGCTGTGGGATTCAAACCCAATGTTAACTAGCAATGACAAAAATAACCTACCATTGCATTAGCATGATTCACATCCTCATGCAGTATGGTATGCGTCTGTGATGAGCAGACTGTGTCTGACCGCTGCGTAGGTAAAAAAAGAAAAAAAAAATGTTTTGGATAAATTAAAACCTGGCAGCAGAGATGGTAACTAAGTACATGGTCATAGATGAAACAACAATTGACAAATGAGAAAAGCACGTTGACTGACTGCAATTATGCAGTTTCAGAGGTCACTAATATATGTTATTGATTGCACATGCAACTAACATACTAAAAGCCAGCACAATAGGCCTGACTGTCTTTCGTGTCTGCTCGGTAGCCAGACCCTATTGGGCGCTCACTCCCCCCCCCCGTCTCCGTGAGGGTCAATCTTGGCTTCAGTACCCCCATGCATCTGTCCCACCCCCTCTTGAAGCCCTCCACAGTGCCTTGCTCGACTAGACTCCCGGGCAAGGCATTCCATGGCTCCACCGTCCTCTCTGTGAAGTAATGCCTTCTACGTTCTCCCCTATAGGTTCCTCCCTCCAGTTTCCATTTATGCTCTCTGGTTGTGCCCCTTTGCTTTAGCCTGAACCTCAAGCATGTCCCCCAATCTCTCCTCTCCTCCAGTGAATATAGCCCAAGGGCTTCCAGCCTGTCCTCATAGGTCCTATCACCCATGCCCCAGATCATCCTGGTTGTCCTCCTCTGGACCCTCTCCAACAGTGATATGTCCTTCTTAAGGTGCGGACTCCAGAACTGCACGCAATACTAAAGGTGCGGCCTAACCAAGGCATTCACATATTGGGACTGTGTAGTACAGTATGGTCTGCACGCCCATTTTGCCCATGCTGTGGACCAAAGGGCATACAACTGTACTGTACGCTGTCAGTCTGAGGGCAGCCAGGTGGCGTGCAGGTGTGGTGCTGCTACCCGCCGCTGACGGGGGGGGGTAGCGGGGTGGCAGGAATGAGTAGGTGGGTTGGGAAGGGGGGTATGGGTCCGTTGGACCACCAGGGATAATTAAAGTACTGCATGCCCGTGATCGGGCCAGGAGATAGGTCCACTGGACCACCAGGGAGTTTATTATTTAAAACAGCACGCAATTGGGCATGGGGGGCGCTACGCCACCAGACGGTGCTGCCAGAGCTCGGGTGACCACCCACAGCTGGCAGCTGCCGTGTTGTGCCCTCCATTATGGCAGCTCACCTGTGGGTGGCCAGATGTTGCTCCTTTATTTTGTGGCTTAACTGTGTGCAGCGCATGTAGGGGGTTGCGCCTGCATATTCTCAGCACATCCTGGGCTGACTATCTTGATGTGCAGATTATGCATGGGCAGGCCCCCCTTACCTGCGCCGCATATATTACCAATGCGCCCCGACAAATCGGGATTTGTGCTGCGCATATTCCCCCCATTGAATATCATGCTGGGGTGCGTCAGTGCGTACCGTATTTGCGCCATGCGGAATCCGTTTGAATATCCCACCCACAGTGTATTAGTAGGTAGTAGTGTGGTGTGTTAAGAAATAGTTTTTGTTTTTGGTTTCTTTATGGTTGGTCTGATTGGGAACCGAAGCAATTTGTTATTCTGTGTTTTTTTTTTTTTTTGTTTGTTTGTTTTTTTCTAACAGGTGTTTTTAGTGTGGTTTCCCGCTATCTATCGGTTCCTGAAAAAAACATTGATTTCTCCGGTTCTTTCATCCGATTCATGACACTGTTGGAACCTATAGATTTGGTAGTCACCTGGCTTGAATGCTGGTAAGGGTGACTTTGTGTTCAAAGGCATGTCTGAGAAACCCAGAAAGAAAACCAGGCACACTGGGTTTCAACAGTGCACTGAGTGTGGGGAGGCTTTGGCCAAGGCTGATCCCCACCTCATCTGTGTGTATTGTCTGGGGTTTGAACACCTCAAAGAAAACTGCCAAATCTTCAGGAATTTTCCTAAGGCCACTGTTGAAAAACATTTAAGTAGGCTGAAGGAAAGGGAGGCCGAAAAATCTGCGGACCCGGATGGCTAGCACGGTTTGGTTCTGACCGAACTGGAGGGGGTGCCCACTGACCTTTAATTCAGGGGAAAGTAGTGCACATCAGGACAGACAACACCACAACCATGTGGTACAGCAACAAGCAGGGGGCACTTGGTCCTCAGCCTTGTGCACCAAGGCTTATTCCCAGCAGGCTTCCCTGATTGCTGTGCAGCTTCCAGGAAAGGACATTGTAGTTGCAGAAGCTTTCAGCAGGATCTCTTAATGTCACCATGAATGGACCCTGAATCGTCTCTTCCTTCAGACCTTTTTCAAGAGATGGGGCACTCCAGAGATGGATCTCTTTGCAGCCCCAGATAACCATCCTCTCCCTCTATTCTGCTACAGATCCCCTCTGTGGGGGTCTCTTCCTCTCGATGCACTCCTGTTGGATTGGACCAACTGGTATATCAATGCTTTTACTCCCTTTTCTCTGATATTCAGGGTTCTAGTCAAGATCTGGTCACAACCCTTCACTGTGATTATGATAGCACCGGATTGTGCCAGGCAGCCTTGGCATACTCTACTATTGTCACTATCAGTGTCAATCCCCCTGTGCCTTCCCAGACAGTTCAACCGTCTCACCTCTGCTCAGGGAAGGATACTGTACCCTAACCTTCACACACTCCGGCTCAAGGCTGGGTTCTTGAGGAGCTAGAATACGCAGACCTGTATCTCTCACAATTAGCTCTGGATATCCTTAAGGCCAGTTGAAAACCTTCTACTAGGAAAACTTTATAATTCTAAATGGAAGAGGTTTTGGTTTTGGTGTTCCCAGAGGCACATTCAGCTGATATTGATATTACCTTAGATTAGTTGGTATATCTTGACAGTTTAAGCCTTCGGCCTACCACCCTCAAGGTGCACTTGGCAGCTGTTTCGCCTTTTATTTAGTCTGGGAAGGGCTCTTCTCTAGCTTCCCACCCAGTTTTCAAGAAATCATTTAAAGGTTTGTTCACATCAGTCCTACCTTAAGGGATCAAACTCCTTTGTGGGACCTAAATATTGGTATTGCACAGCTGATGCAGCCTCCCTTTGAGCCCCTTTGCTCTGCTGAGCTCATGTATCAGATTTGGAAAACTGTATTCCTGGTTGCTATTACCTCTGCCAAGAGAAGCAGTGAATTACAGGCTCTAACAGTGGAACGTGATTTCATCTTGTTCCATAGGGATAAGGTGGTCCTTCGTACAAATTAGAAATTCCTGCCTAAAGTGTTATCAGACTTCCATCTGAACCAATCTGACATTGCCTATATTTCTCACTGATCAAGCCTCCTCTGGAGGGAGGAGATTACAGTCTCGATGTAAACAGGGTTCTGAGTTACTACTTAGAATCTACTAAGCACCATAGAAATGACTGCTCCCAGCTGTTTCTCACTTATGGAGAGGTGGATAAAGGCAAACCTGCCACCAAGATAAATATTGCTAGGTGGATTGTCTCTGGCATATGGTTTTGCTACTCAAAATTGGGAAAAGAGCCATCCTCAAGCCTGAGGGCTCATTCCACTAGAGGTACAGCTGCCTCAGTCGCAGCAGCTAGAGACATACCCTTAGTGGAAATCTGTAAAGCAGCCACCGGGAAGACTGTTCGCACATTTACCTAGCAATACTCCCTGGCCATTCAGGCTAGAAGTGACACTAGGTTTGGTACTGCAGTACTGCAGATCCTGTTCTCAAAATAGGTTTTGTAGTTCCCTCCTGCTTGGGGGTACTGCTTGGTACTCTGCACATAGTCAAAATACAGCAAGACTTCATGTTGTTTGAAGGAAAAATTACTCACCTTAGTAATTGTGTTTCTTCTAATGGAGTCTTGCTGTATTCTGACCTCCCTCCCTGCCTCCCCTGCTAAAACCTAGTTGTTTTGGGATGTGGGTAAGTAGGTGCAGTGTTGTACCCCACGTGTATACCTGGGTGCCTCTTCTTAATTGAAGATTGTTTCTTGTTCTTTTGTTTTATTACCTACTTAGATTCTTTTTGGGGATCTCGACTTGAGTCTTTGTACCCTAAAATCATTGTCTTTTGCACTTTGGCAGAAAAGTTTTAAAAACAATTTCTGGGTTGTTAGTTGCTTAGTATAGGGCTCGTAAGAATGTGACTGTTACAATCAATCAATCAATCAATCAAATCTTTATTTATCCAGGCAGACACCATTGAGCAAGCTCATTTACAAGGTGGACCTGCATCACACAAGATCAGGTACAATACACATAAACACACATAAAATACAGGCATTAGGGTAGAACATAGGAGTAAATAATAAAGCTAAATAAGTGAGACCAGCAGTCCATTTAGGCACACATTGCAATGTACCTAACTAGGTATGCGACATGGTAAAGGAAAGGGTGGGAAGAAAGGAGATTTAAGTGGAACCTTGTGTAGTTGTAGGTTGCAAGGGGTAAGGGGGCGCAGTGGCAAGAGTCCTACTTGGAGGTACAGAGTGGAATACCCACTTATGGCTTACGGCTAATAGTTTATGGTTGAAGGCTTCAGGGTCGCCCACTGCCCGTGAGCCTTAGTTTCCTGAGGTGGCTGAGCTGGGTGCCCTGAAGGGTTCACAGCTCTCAGTGAGCGGAGTATGGTCTAGAAATATGGGCAGCAGCTTCAGTGGCGCCAGCCACCCCGAGACTGTTGGTGCATGCTGCGTCAAAGCTGGGACCCTGGGGGGGTTCTCATTCCTCGGGGAGCATAATCCAATCGAGGGGTCTCAGGTGGCGGCTTCTGGGGTGTCAACCGCCGATGACCACGGCTCCTGTGGTGACAATGCTGGGAGCTCTGTGGGGTCGTTGGCACTTGGTGATCAGAGTCGGAGCAAGGGGTACAGTGGCTTGGGAGATGGAAGGAGTGATGAGGCAAGGGTGAGAGGGGTATAAGATTTCTGCAGGGTAAAGTTTTTAATGTGAGCGAGGCAATAGATGACACTGGTGAGTACATGGGACAGAGGTTTGAAAACCGAGCTTGAGCTCAATGTTCTATGCCTTGACATAGAGTTAATTCTTTCCTCTCTGGAGCAGTTCAGGTGCTGGGGCTAACTGAATATAGTCAGAATACAGCAAGACTCCATTAGAAGAAACACAATTACTAAGGTGAGTAATTTTTTCTTCCGGACCATTTCTGTACACTTCTGAAGTGACTGCCTTGCCCAGCCCACCAATAACCCAGGTATGGATGCTACCCATCTAAGACTGTGCCTTCCCCCTATACTGCCCCATCTTATCGATTTTTAGGATGGAATCCACCCGGAGTACTCACCCCCCCAACCCCCAAATTAATCCTTCGTTGTTCCCACCCACACCCTCCTACCAAGGTAACCATCTCGAGTCTGCCATCTTTGTAGTTCTGCCATTTCACCCTGAAGCTCCACCCCCACAAGACCTCACCACCCCAAACTCTTTCTCTATGCACCACATCACTCCCAATCACATTTAATGTTCTTTCTTCTCTCCACCCCCCCCAAGACTTCTAAACTAACCCAGCACTGTTGTCTGGGAAGCCTCCCAGTGCATGGCATAAGCATCTATGTAGCAGTCCTGCAGTCTCTCCCGACTCACACACCATGCAGTCATCCTGTCACAGAACGCACACTGTTCTGTTGTCATTCATTTTCTGAGAACTGCTGTTTCACAGTCCTGATCCTGCTGTCTAATGTCGCCTTGCTGATCTATATCAGACTTTCTGTAGACAGTAAAATGTCCAGGCGCACCCACCACCCCAATATGTATGGCCACAACGTGACCTATGCACCACAAAGCCAGTGAGCGGACTCGATGAACAGCAGTCTGGTCAAGCGTGGACAGGATGCTGTTGGCACAGAATGAGATTGCATGGCACAGTAATCACACTGAACAAGTGGTGCATCCAATTTTTATACAGTTGACATGATAAATGCCACGGCCCATGCTTTGTGGCCCACAGCAGTAGCATCCACAGCGGGTGACAGATGTGTTGGTTCGGTGGGAGGAAAATATCCTACCCTTAGTACCACACCATATAATGCACAAGAAATGTCGCAGAACATGCCTGTAGTGTATGTGTGACATTGCAATGTACATAAGAGCAGGCATGTTCATTTTTGAAGCGACTATAATGCAGGGTGGCAGGATGCAATTGCTTTGTTCAGGTTTAAGCAGAATAATACATAGATACATAGATACATAGACAGTGTCGGCAGATAAGGGCCTATGGCCCACCCAGTCTGCCCAGTTGAGCTTGTAAGTTCAGTTTGTTTTCCTAGAAGTCTGTTGCCCCTTACCCCTGACCTCCAGAATTCCTTTATGTCTATCCCATGCATTCTTAAATCCCGTGATTGTTTCAGCCCCCACCACTTCCTCTGGCAGGGTGTTCCACTTGTCCACCACCGTTCTGAAGAAATTCTTTCTCATGTTTCCTCTGAATCGTCCTCCCTCCAACTTCATCCCATGCCTCTAGTCCTGAAACATCTTTTCGCTTAAAATAGTGTTTTCCTGCACCCTGTTCCTCCCTGTAAGATACTTGTATGTCTCTATCATATCCCTCTCTCCTCCTCTCCTCCAGGGAGTACATGTTCAGTTCCTTCAACCTGTCTTCATAGGACTTGTGATGCAACCATGCACCATCTTGTTGCCCCTCCTCTGAACCTTCTCTACCCTGTCTATGTCCTTATGTAGGTATGGTCTCCAGAACTGTACACTGTACTCCAGGTGGGGCCTCACTAGTGTCTTGTACAGCGGAATTATGACCTCCCTTTTCCTGCTGGTGATGCCCCTGCCTATACATCCCAGCATCCTATTTGCTTTACCTGCTGCCTTGTCACACTGTTTCCCTGCCTTGAGGTCATCAGAGATGACAACCCCAAGATCCCTTTCCTGCTTGGTGCATGCTATATCCTCACCCTTCAACTGATATATTGTGCCAGGGTTTTTGTGCCCCATATGCATTATTTTGCACTTCTTTGCATTGAATTTCAACTGCCAAACCCTTGACCATTCTTCAAGTTTCTGCAGGTCGCTTCTCATTCTGTCTACACCCTCTGGTGTGTCTGCTCTGCTACAGAGCTTTGTGTCATCAGCGAACAGTGAAATTCTGCCTTCTAGATCCTGCGCAATGTCACTGATGAAAATGTTGAATAGGACCGGTCCCAGCGCTGTTCCCTGTGGTACCCCACTGGTCACTCTTCCCTCTGTGGAGTGACAGCCATTTACCACCACCCTCTGTGTCCTGCCACCCAGCCAGTTACCTACCCACCACACTACTGTCCTGCCCACACCCATATTCCCCAGTTTGTGTAATAGTCTTCTATGTGGCACAGTGTCAAAGGCCTTACTGAAGTCCAGATAGGCCATGTCCACTGCCCTCCCTGATCCACCTCCCTAGTCACCCAGTCAAAAATTCAATGAGGTTGGTCTGACATGACCTCCCCTGGTGAAACCATGCTGCCTTGGGTCCTAGTCCATTGACAACCAGATGTTCCACCAATCTCTCCTTCAGTAGTGCCTCCATGATCTTCCCACTACCGAGGTGAGGCTGACTGGTCTGTAGTTCCCTGCTTCCTCTTTGTTCCCACTTTTGTATAAGGGGACTACATCTGCTGTCCTCCAGTCTTTGGGTACCTCCCTGTTTCCAGTGATTGGCTAAACAGGATAGCCAGAGGTTCAGCCACCACCTCTCTTAGTTCTTTAAGGATCCTGGGTGCACCTGCCTGGCCCCATTGCTTTATCAACTCTTATTACTTCCAGTTCCTTCAGGACCCTTTCTCGTGTAAAGGGACTTGTGTCCATTTCTGCACCATTCTCACCCTTGTACTCCCTTCAGACCCATTACCCCTCTTCCTCAGTAAAGACTGAGCAGAAATACCTGTTCAATATGTCAGCTTTACTGTTGTCATCCTCCACGGCTCCCATCCTCCCCTTCAGTCTCACTATCCCTCCTTTGTCTTTCTTTTTTCACTTATGTACCTGTAAAGGTTTTGTCCCTCTACCCACTGATTTTGCAATGTGTTCTTCTGTCTGAGCTTTGGCTTCCTTACTGACCTCCCTGCCTCCTTGCTTTCTCCTGGTACTTCTCCCTATCCCCTTCTGCCTGTGTCTTTTTGTATTGCCTGAATGCAATCTTTTTGGCTTTCACTCTTTGCTACCTCTTTGGAAAACCATAATGGTCTCCTCTTCTTTCCTCTTGCTAACCTGTTTAATGCATAATTCTGTTGTTCTTGTAATCCCCATTTTAAATACTGCCCACTGTTCCTCAACCCTGATTCCTGTCCCATTCCCCTTAATGCCTCTTTCAAGTATCTCCCCATTTTCCCAAAGTCTGCCCCCCTAAAATCCAGGATACGTGTTTTTGTGTGGTTTGGTTCTGCTCTTTCTGTGATTTCAAACCACAATGACTGGTGGTCACTGTTACCCAGGTGCTCCCCCACTGTTACCCCCATCACACTGTCCCTGTTTGTGAGCACAAGGTCCAGTATTGCCTTCTGCCGAGTTGGTTCCATGACCATTTGCTTGAGGAAGGCACCCTGAAGGGAGTCCAGGATAAATCTGCTCCTAGTTGATACTGCTGCTGGGATGCTCCAGTCCACGTCTGGAATATTGAAGTCTCCAACCAGTACTACCTCACCCTTGTCTGCCATCCTTTGGATGGCTAGCATCAGCTCCCTATCTGTTTCTTCCTCCTGGGCTGGTGGTCTATAGACCACACCTGTGCGGATGGCTGTCCCCATTTTCCTTTCCAGCTTAACCCACAGTATCTCTCCCCCATTTTGTTCCTCCTGGATCTCTGTGGCCCTTATGTCATTTTTCACAGACAGTGCCACTCCTCCTCCATTTCTGCCTGCTCTGTCTCTTCTGAATATGTTGTAGCCAGGTATGGCCATCTCCCAGTCATGGTTATCATTACACCAGGTTTCAGTGATGGCCACAATGTCCAGGTCTGACTGTACCATGACAGCCTCCAGATCTTCCATCTTGTTGCTAAGGCTCCTGGCATTTGCACACATGGCTTTCCATGATTTGACCTCCCTAGACTGCTTCACTGTTCTACTCCAGCCCCTTCCTTGGTTGTCATTTATCCCTGGTTCTCCTTGCTGTCTGCCCTTCTGCTGAATTTTGCCCCATTTCTGCTTATCCACCTCTTGGGCACTAATCTCCATCTTTTGCACACTGCTTTGCAGAGATAGCCACTCCTCTGGTTCACTGGTTCCACTGCTAGCTGTGGGGGTGAGCAAGTAGGTACCCTCCTTGCTGGCCTGCCACCCCCCCTTTGCTAGTTTAAATGCTTGTCAATGTAGCATTTAAATTTATCATTGAGTGCTTGATTCCCTCCAGGATGGATGCAGGCCGTCAGGCTTGAACAAACCTCCATCCCTCCAGGTGGGTCCCCAGTCACCAATGAATCCAACCCTTCCTCACAGCACCAGTTCTTCAACCATGAGTTAAAGTTCCTGGTGATGCACTCCTATGCTCTCCCTTGCCTCTCACAGGTAGTACTTGAGAAAGTGACAGAAGTAGCTACTTGCTTGAGACCCTCCCAGTTTCCTAAACTCTTCCTGAACTTCCTTTGGCTCTCCATTTGCCAGGTCATTAGTACCTAGGTGGATAATGACATCCAGCTCACCCTCCTGTCTTTCCTTCCCAGTGATCCCCAGGATCTTCCTTCCATCCCTCCATGCCGTAGCACCTGGTAGGCACCTCACCTCCCTGTCCTCCCCCTCCTGTGTTCCTAGCTGGATCCCTCTTACGATGGAGTCCCCCACCAGGATTCGCTTCCTCCTCCTCTGGGGTACACTGCTTTCCCCGCTGAGGTCACCTCCTTGGCTAACCTCCACATCCTTTCCTTCCACTTCTCTGGGTACCTCTATTTGGTTGTCCCTCATTTGCCAGTGTAACCCCTGCAAATGGGGGTTCCCAAAAGACTTCCAGGAGCTTGCTTGAATGCTCCAAGCCTGAATGGTGTTTGGCGTTAAGCCATTTATCAGTGAGTGTTTTAGAGCCTCTGGTACTGTCTCTTTAAGAGCTGTCTGCTTGCAGACATAATTAGTTTGTATGGGGGACTGTGTTTCTGTTTGAGTACCACTCAAACTGCTGCCAATTCACTCCATTTTTGCAGTCACTAGGAGTGCAAAGGGAACCCATCTGAAAGATGTAACTGTTTGCCAGAAATAATTTAGAGTAATAATGAAATTACAGTTTGTCTAACCTGCTTTCTTTGCAGTCAGAACTGTGTTTGCCTAGTTCCCCATTCTAGTTTTGAACTGCTGAACTGGACCAATCAGTGTGGGGTAAGCTAGCTCTAAAATGGTGCCTTGACTAATCAGAACTTGACTCATAATCTGAGCCAGCCACAAGAGGATTGTATGGGCAGTGACTCTGGGAGATGTAGTTTAGACTTCAGTGCCTTTTTGACCAACAGCAGCAGTCTATTGTGAGTGACAGCCAATCCAGTCAAGAACTGGGAGGAACTCAAAGAAGTGGCCGGTTTTGTCTGTTGGAGTTCAGTTTAGCTCTGGAGTGAAGAAGGAAGAAACCCTGTGCTCCTTCAGTGCACAGTTTCAGTCAAAAAGCGTGTGTAAGGCCCAGAGTTCCGGTCTGCAGCTTGTGTTACTGCTTGTTAGGACTGAATCCGTCCTGTGAAAAGAATCAAAGGATCTCTGAAGAGTAGAAACCAGGCTCACCCTGTAGAAGACTGTAGAAATTGTTGAATTACACTTCGGTCTGTCAGGAACTGAATCTGCTGTGTGTTCTCCTGGGTATTGTGCAGTAATTGCGATCGGGATAGAGAAGCAGCCTGCCTGGTATAGTACTTTCTTTTTTACCATATAAATGTGTGAAGAGTCTCTTTGAGCTCAAGAGAGCCCTGTTGATATTGAAGGACCCTATCTTATTTGGAGGTCGTGAGTACTAATTCAGGGTCGCTCCTGTTGAATTGCCACATTAAATCCAAATGGAATTACTGTACTGCTGACTGTTTAATTTTCCTTTTCTCTGTGTGAAAGGGCCCCTACCAGCTGCCACGGTTTAGACTAGCCACTAGGGCTTGGGTACCCAGGGACAGTAACTGATAGGGCTAGGCCTGTGCACAGAGCCATAGGTAGATGATTAGAGTGATAAGCTAATTAACCTGATTTCCCCCTGTCCTTGTTATATCCCCCTAAATAAATCAGAGCTGCTTGTTTCAGCAAAGTTATACTGCCTGAGGTATTTGTCTATGTTAAAGTACTGTACTGTGATTGTTGCACTGTATCTTATTTCACAGGAGGTCCCAGTGCGGAACCAGTCCTGGGGTAAGTGTATACTGTGAAGGTAATTCTGATATATTGTGTGGGCCACTAGTGGGAAGAAAGGGGTTGCAGTGTCCCAGAGGGCTGTGACCAAGTTAGTTTAACTATTGCAAACCCTGACCTCTGGGTGGAGGCACCCGCCATTGGATCCAGGCCCTCAACCTGTTAGTGGCAAATCAGGCAGGGTAGTAGCCCTGGGATAGCGCCATCTAGGGGTTACATCTTGGAGGCTCACCACTGGGATTGTGTGTCCTCTAGTGGCCATACTTACGAACCACTGTTAAGAAAAAAATGGGTACCCGGACAGAAGTGGCTGTGCACCGGCTGGTGGAGTGGTGTACTGGGAGGAGATCGACCCCAAAATGCTATGCTTATCCTGGACATCCCCTGGGTATCACATACGGACACTGTGCAGGAGTACTTTCCAAGGTGGAAGGTTTACAAAACCCTGTGGTGGTGGGTCGGCATGCTAATCTGCTCACCCACACTTTCCTGGCCCTAGTAGAGTTTAAGGATCCCATAGATAGCTCCAAAGTGCCACAGACCATTACCCCAGAGGGAGCCCTCACTGCTTGGAGAGTGATAACTAAGGACAGTAAAGACCCGGGGGGGAATGAGCCCCCACCACTATCTGAAACTTTTGAGGAGAAATTTGCTAAATGGTTGCTGGGGGAAGGGAAAACTGTGGAGGACTTGAAGAAACTATTCTTGCCACCTGGGGGTGTTCTTCCCCCAACACCCTCTCCCGCTCCAGTACCCGTAATGGTGGCTGAACCAATGCAGACTCCTATTTCTGCACCTGCCATTAGTCACGACTCTTACCGAAGGTTGAGAATCTTCTCTGGCACCTCCCACCCCCAAGGGAGGATGACTGGGAGACCTGGATAGACTATGTTGCCCCCAGTGCTAGAATGGCAATGCTCGGAAGCCAAAAGCGAAAGAGGGTTAGTAGAGCCTCTGAGGTCCTGCCCTGGCTACCATTCATGCTAAACGGGCCAGTAACCCTGAAGTGACTGCACAGGCCTATCTTGAGGCCCTGGAGAATGTGTATGGGAGCCCAGATTCTGATGAGGACCTATGGTGGAGAGTAAGAGATGCACAACAGTACCAAGGGGAGTTGTTGTCTGTGTATGTATCTCAGCTGGAAAAATTGTTGCAAGAATGCCTCAGAAAGGGTAGTTTGCCAGTGATTGAACTGGACCGAACCAGGCTGGACAGGATCCTTAAGTCTGCCCCCTTCTCAGAACTGCTGTTGCTTCAGTTACGCCTGGCAGATCGACTGGCATCCCCACCCTCCTATGATGAGTTAATTAGAAATTGAGGAGTTGAGAAAGCGACCTCGGGAGGACCTGCACCAATAGCTGCGGCTTCGACCGAGTGACTGAGGGTGACCCATCAAGTGAAGTTCAGGGCAGAGGTTGGCAGTAAATGAGTGCTCTGGCAAGGAAAAGATATGCCACAATGGGGCGAACTGTTGAGAGAGATCCGGGAATTCAAAACAGTCCCTTTATGAAGGCCACGCCTGCAAGTACGGGCCCTGACCTATATCCGACTGCATCTGCTATGGGGGTGGGCCTATCTCCTGCTGATAACAGCTCCAAACTCAATTCCTTGACCATGGAAGTGGAGAAACTGACGGATGTCTCCAAATGCTTATCACGCCCGAGACAGAGATGGCACCCAGGTTTCCAGTTAGTAATACCCCGCCCTGGCTCCCAGTGTGGCGCCTCGGCCAGCTCAAACTCCAGAAAGTATGTTTTGCTATAATTGTGGGAAAGATGGGCACATGAAAGGGAATGCCAGTCCCCAAAGACACTGACAAAGTTGCACATAGGCTACAAGGAGAGCTTCGGAGAACAAATCAGTGGTTAAGAGGTGCACGACATGATCCCAGTGAGGGCACCAAAAATGCTAATTCACGTCCTTTGTGGCAAGGTCAGTTGCCCAGGCCCCACTACCGCCTCCAGACTGGTCCAGAATAGTGGGTCCCTCCATGGAGACCACTGTAAAGGTGAATGGAGTGTCTACAAGAGCTGTATTAGACAGTGGCTCCCAAGTGACAATTATGTTCCAAGATTGGTATCAGAAGCATTTGTCAGACGTACCCTTACAACCATTAGAAGGACTGCATGTATGGGGGTTAAGTGAGAAGGCCTACCCCTATTCCGGGTATATCCGAATTTGGCTGTCTTTCCCCACCTCCGTGGCTGGAGTGGCCGAACAAGTAGAGACCCTAGCCTTAGTGTGTCCCCACTGGACTGTATGATGGTGTCCTTTGTTGATTGGAACAAATGCTCATATGTTCGAAGGCTGGCACAGTTGTGTTATGAAAAACAGGGGTCAAAGACTAGTAGAGCTTTAAGAGTTCCAGCTTTAATTAAGAAGGCCTATGAGGCACAGAGAGATGCTGAAAAAATAGAACCAGAGGAACCGGTCGGAATTGTATGGAAGAAGGATCCTGAGTCTCTGATCCTGGCGCCAAATGCCCAGTGTACCTTACAGGGAGAGGTCCGTATCAGAAAGGATGTTAAGAATAAAATATTAATGTTGGATGCACCAGGCGATGGAAAATTGCCAGAGGGACTGCTGGTCAAGCCTAGTATTTTGCCCGCTAGAGCCCATGCTTATGCCAGAAGGGTAATGGTCCAAGTTCATAATGTGTCTGAAAGAGACATTCGAGTAAACAGAGGTTGCATCCTGGCTAATGTGCATTGTGCAGACACTGCAGTGCTACCCAGCAGCAAGAGTTCAAGGAAGAATGACAGAGTAACGCCTGACTTGTTTGATTTCGGCGACTCCCCGCTGCCAGCTGAATGGAAAGTGAGGATCAGTGAGAAGCTTGCCCAGAGAGACCAGGTGTTTTCTTAAGGAATGGGACGTAGGATGCGTGCAAGGAGCTGAGCACAATATCCGCTGCATGACAAAAAGACCATTTCGTGAGAGGTCTCGACGCCTGGCACCTGCTGACATAGATGATGTGAGACGGCATCTGCAAGAGATGTTAGCTGCTGGTGTAATACAAGAATCCAGAAGCCCTTATGCTTCCCCCATTGTGGTAGTGAGGAAAAAGAATGGAACAGTAAGGATGTGTGTGGATTATCGCACCTTAAACCGGCGGACTATCCCTGATCAGTACACAATGCCCCGCATTCAGGATGCTTTGGACTGCCTAAACGGGAGCAAGTGGTTCTCTGTGCTGGATCTCTGCAGTGGGTACTACCAGATCCCGATGGCCCCAGAGGACCGTGAGAAGACAGCCTTTATCTGTCCGCTTGGCTTCTATGAATTCATGAGGATGCCTCAAGGGATTTCAGGTGTCCCAACCACTTTTCAATGATTGATGGAGCGTGCAGTGGGGGACATGAACTTACTAGAATGCCTGGTATACCTAGATGATGTTATTGTGTTTGGCAGCTCACTGGAGGAACATGAGAGCAGATTATTTAAGGTATTGGACCGACTGGAGGACTTTGGCCTTAAACTGTCCATTGATAAGTGTCAATTCTTTCAAACATCAGTAAAGTATGTGGGACACAGTATCCACCGAGGAATAGAGACCGACCCAAGTAAAGTTGAGGCCTTGACCACCTGGCCACAGCCCAAAAATCTAAAAGAACTGCAAAGATTCCTGGATTCTGTGGTTATTATCGGGCTTCATCAAGGACTATTCAAGAGTGATCCACCTTTACTTAACCTTACTCAAGGTATCCCCAACCCACAAAAATACCAAAAGTCAGCGTCCCTCAAGACTGAAAGAGTGTATTTTCATCCGAGTGAAGTATTTGGGGCCCGCTGGACTCCTGATTGTGAGACTGCTTTCATGAGATCATTTATCAACTTACCCATGCTCCAGTGCTGGCCTATGCCGATCCAAGAAAAACTCATGTCCTGCACACTGATGCTAGCTTGCAAGGGTTGGGGGCTGTGTTGTACCAAGAGCACGAGAATGGCCTGAGACCAGTGGCCTTGCCAGTAGAAGTCTGACCCCATCCGAAAAGAACTATCCTGTACATAAGTTAGAGTTTCTAGCTTTGAAGTGGGCTATTGTTGACCAATTCCATGAGTACTTGTATGGGGCTAAAATACTAGTAAAACTGACAATAATCCTTTAACCTATGTGCAGACCTCAGCTAAGTTGGATGCCACTGGCCATAGGTGGCTTTCTGTATTATCTACATACGACTATGCTCTCAAATACCGAGCAGGTCTGAACCACATAGATGCTGATGCTCTTTCCAGGAGGTCTGTTCCCCAGAATGATTGGGTCCGATTGGCAGAACCTGACATTCGGGCACTCTGCCGGAAGTTTGACAGGGAGGAACAAATGTCCACGGACGCAGTGGACTGCATGGTGGATTGCTTGGGACCCTCTGAGAATTGCATACCTGCTGCTTATTGCCACTTTTCTGCAATAGATTTGGTGCACTGCCTCAGCTGGACAATGACAGTATTCGAGGCTCAATCCTCGATCCTATGATCAAAGCAGCTTTAGAAGCTCTATCAGGAAAAGATGTGTCCAAATTACGCTCCACTGATTTGAGAACTGCACTGTTATACAAAGAAGGTCCTAAGTTGAAACTGATCAATAAACTGTTATACAGAGAAACAGTAGACAGACGGGGACAAGTAGACAAACAACAACTGGTGCTGCCCACTGCCTTCGAGACTCAGTATTGAGGTCCTTGCACAACCACATGGGGCACCTTGGTATAGACAGAACACTTGACTTGGTGAGATCCAGATTCTATTGGCCTAAGATGAGGGCTGATGTGGAGCAACACATTCAACTTGTAGTCGCTATTACAGAGGAAAGCTTTGCCCCAGAGGGCTGCCCCTTGTTAACATCACCACCAGTGCACCCATGGAGCTGGTCTGTATTGATTTTCTGAGTTTGGAGTCAGATCAAAGAAATATCAGTAATGTGCTGGTGGTCACTGACCATTTCACGAGATATGCCCAAGCTTTCCCACCAAAGACCAGAAAGCATCCACTGTAGCCAAAGTACTTGTAGAAAACTTTTTGTTCACTATGGGGCTCCACAAAGAATCCATTCTGATCAAGGGAGAGACTTTGAGAGTCGTCTGATCAAAGAGATGCTTTCTCTGTGGGGAGGGAAAGTCCAGAACCACTCCTTACCACCCCAGGGGACCCACAGTCTGAACGATTTCAACCGCACTTTGCTAGATATGCTAGGCACCCTGCACCCAAAGGACAAGACTAGATGGAGCCAACAAATTAGCACCCTGGTACATGCTTATAACTGCACCAAAAGTGATGCCACTGGGTCTCCCCCACCGCCTGATGTTTGGAAGAGAAGCTCGACTCACCGTAGATGTGTGTTTTGGGGTCTCTCCTGATGGGGTTCAAGCTGACAACTATTTACAGTATGTGCAAAGTTAAAGGCCCAGCTAACTCATGCGTACTCAACTGGCTCAAACCATGGCTGCCAAAAGAAATCTGGCCAACAAAGAAAGGTATGATAAAAAGGTGAAAGCACAGGAACTCCAGGAGGGAGATCGGGTATTGCTAAGAAATCTGGGACTGCATGGCAAGCACAAGATTGCTGACAGATGGCACCATCTCCCTCACATTGTAGTGGGCAAACTAGATGCTCTGCCAGTGTACAAAGTAAGGCCTGAGAATAATTCAAAAGATGTAAAAACAATGCACAGAAATCATTTACTGCCCATTGGACAAATCTTAATTGAGTCTGAGCCCCTAGAAGATGCCTCCTCTGACCAGTGACTAGAGCTGCTGCTAAGAAAAGATCAAGAAAGTCTGCACCTACGAAGCAAAGTTAAAGTGTTCCCTGCACAAGTCCCAGTTGAGCATGACTGTCAGTCCATATCAGAAGAAAGTGAGAGTGACTTTGAATACTATCCTTCTTATGAACTGAGTCAATTATTTGGGCAATCCCTAGTCAATACTGGAGACGAAGCTGGGCCTTCTGGACTGTCTAAGCCCCAGCTTCATCCCTGGAGCCAATGCTCCCAGAAAGTGAAGTGCAAAGCATCAGATCAGATGAAATGGAATCATTGTGCATGGTTGAACTGTTTGAGCTTTCAGGGAGGAAATGATAGATTGGGGCAGACTGGTGATACACCAGAACAAGAAGAGTATTTTGAGTGCCCTGACAGTCCACTGCCAGTGTCCGAAAGCTCTCCATGTGAGCCAAATGTTGTGGACTCAGGAAACTGTAACTCCTGGAGCTGAAAGTGACCCAAGTTCTAGCCTCTACCCCATGGAGACTCCCTGACAAGTGAGGACAATGCTGAAAATGAGGCTCAGAGTGCAGAGACTGTAACAGTTCCCCTAGAAAGACTGGTCGAGCTGTAAAGCCTGTGGTGCACCTCAGTTATGATTTTCTTGGGAGGCCTGTGGACTTGCTCTCAATGTTGTCCATAAAGGAGTGTATGTGTCCCCGAGCTCATTGCCCAAACTGAGTGTCAGTGCTAACTCCAAGTTACTTGTGTTGCCCTCTAAGTATGGTGCCCTTGCCCCATCCAGCCCCAAGGTAACTGATAGGAAGGGCCCCTCTTTCAGGTTTCATGTACAAGAGGTAATAACTTGAGTTATGGTACAATGTGTATGTAATACTGTGTAAAGAGGACGTACTGCAATGTTTCAGAAATGTGTTCTTGGTAAAATGATATATTGACTGATGATTACATAAGCGAGCCTAATGCAAATGTATATGGTTGCAGTTGAAACTTATGGGGTACTTGCTTGACGCTGACATCAAGCTTTCCCAGGCCAGGAAGGGTGTAACCCCCTGCAAATGGGGGTTCCCAAAAGACTTCCAGGAGCTTGCTTGAATGCTCCAAGCCTGAATGGTGTTTTCATTTAAGCCACTTATCAGTGAGTGTTTTTAGAGCCTCTGGTACTGTCTCTTTAAGAGCTGTCTGCTTGCAGACATAATTAGTTTGTATGGGGGACTGTGTGTGCTTCTGAGTACCACCGAGCTGCTGCCAATTCACTTCATTTTGCAGTCACTAGGAGTGCAAAGGGAACCTATCTGAAAGATGTAACTGTTTGCCAGAAATTATTTAGAGTAATAATGAAATTACAGTTTGTCTAACCTGCTTTCTTTGCAGTCAGAACTGTGTTTGCTAGTCCCCATTCTAGTTTTGAACTGCTGAACTGGACCAATCAGTGTGGGGTAAGCTAGCTCTAAAATGGTGCCTTGGACGAATCAGAACTTGGACTCATAATCTGAGCCAGCCACAAGAGGATTGTATGGGCAGTGACTCTGGGAGATGTAGTTTAGACTTCAGTGCCTTTTTGGACCAACAGCAGCAGTCTATTGTGAGTGACAGCCAATCCAGTCAAGAACTGGGAGGAACTCAAAGGAAGTGCCCGGTTTTGTCTGTTGGAGTTTCAGTTTAGCTCTGGAGTGAAGAAGGAAGAAACCCTGTGCTCCTTCAGTGCACAGTTTCAGTCAAAAAACGTGTGTAAGGCCCAGAGTTCCGGTCTGCAGCTTGTGTAACTGCTTGTTAGGACTGAATCCGTCCTGTGAAAAGAATCAAAGGATCTCTGAAGAGTAGAAACCAGGCTCACCCTGTAGAAGACTGGAGAAATTGTTGAATTACACTCGGTCTGTCAGGAACTGAATCTGCTGTGTGTTCTCCGGTATTGTGCAGTAATTGCGATCGGATAGAGATGCAGCCTGCCTGGTATAGTGCTTTTTTTACATATGAATGTGTGAAGAGTCTGTGGAGCTCAAGAGTAGCCCTGCTGATATTGAAAGACCCTATCTTATTTGGAGGTCGTGAGTACTAATTCAGGGTCGCTCCTGTTGAATTGCCACATTAAATCCAAATGGAATTACTGTACTGCTGACTGTTTAATTTTCCTTTCTCTGTGTGAAAGGGCCCCTACCAGCTGCCACGGTTTGGACTAGCCACTAGGGCTTGGGTACCCAGGGACAGTAACTGATAGGGATAGGCCTGTGCACAGAGCCATAGGTAGATGATTAGAGTGATAAGCTAATTAACCTGATTTCCTGTCCTTGTTATATCCCCTAAATAAATCAGAGCTGCTTGTTTCAGCAAAGTTATACTGCCTGAGGTATTTGTCTATGTTAAAGTACTGTACTGTGATTTTTGCACTGTATCTTATTTCACAGGAGGTCCCAGTGCCGGAACCAGTCCTGGGGGTAAGTGTATACTGTGAAGGTAATTCTGATATATTGTGTGGGCCACTAGTGGGAAGAAAGGGGGGTTGCAGTGTCCCAGAGGGCTGTGACCAAGTTAGTTTAACTATTGCAAGCCCTGACCTCTGGGTGGAGGCACCCGCCATTGGATCCAGGCCCCTCAACCTGTTAGTGGCAAATCAGGCAGGAGGAGTAGTAGCCCCTGGGATAGCGCCATCTAGGGGTTACACCAGTGTGGCATATGAGTTCTTGAGTGGAATAGGATCTGGGATGTGCCTCTGCCTGACTGCTCTAACCCTCCCTGAGCCCACTGTCATCCAAGTGCTCCTCGTTCTCAGCATCCTTTGAGGCAGCTGCATTGGACTGGGTGGTCCCCGGATAGGGGTGATGGTACTCCTGACCCAGTTTACTTCCGCTCTGAGTCTGGCTACCTCATCCCACAGTCCAGAGAGATGCATGCAGATAGGGCAGCACTCAGTGTCCAGAAGGTCTGCCTGAATATGGCTGCCCCACAGCCACTGCATTGCACCACTCCCCACATTATACTGCAATTCCACTACTTGTCTGCTACTGAAGCTCTCCTAGTTCTCTTTTTATTAATTTACTGTACTAAAAATCCTGTCACTAATCCTCAGATATTTTTTTTTTAAAGGAAAAAGAAACCAATAAATAAATAAATGAGTCAAAACACTTGTGCTGAGGGTGGGCTTCTTCCCCCTTATGCTCCTCCTACTTCACACCCCTTACTATTCCCTGTGTTTAGCTCCTGTCAATCAGATTTATAATGCCTTTATCCTGAGTTTTCTCATGTTTTACATAACACATGCTTCCTCCACAGATACTGCATACACTACTACTGTACATTAAGTGGCACACTGATGTGAGAACAGACCACTAAAAGACATTAATATTGCACAGAAATGCACAAACCTACAGGGTGGAGGGTCTAGAAAAAATGTCAGTCAGAAGCAGATACGCAGAATAAAATGGTGCATCTAAATTTGCTAAAAGCTAGATGGTGTCAACTAGGGCATGTAGAAGACTGCTTACTGGGATTGAACAATGATTTTCTTTCCCTGGCGGTTGCTTTTCTTGGAGTCGTGCACTGCAATAACTCCTCTGCAAGCTGTAAAAGATGCAACTACTGTCAAAATAGAACTGTAAAATAGCATCACCAGAGGCAAGTGTCATGGAAAGTATGATTGTTTTACATACCCTTTTCCGGTCCTGGCGAGCAATGCGATGCAATGAAGATTGTCGTTCACTGTGGTTCGAAGTCGCAAAAATGGTAGGCATAGCTTCTGGTTTGAGAAATGGGTGAATCGTCTAGGTAATTCTGGTGGTAACAGCTGAAGTTGGAAGTCATGTTCGAACATGCTGTCATCAAAGTGAAGAGAGCAAATACTGAACTTCTTGCGCGGTGTTCTTTCAGCTGCTTGCTGACAAACGTTTTTATGTTGCCCACATCAATATGACATCTCACCCAAATTTCTGCCAACTTTGTATTTTTAGGGAAAAGATACACAGACACTCTTTTCGGTAATCTCCCAGTGTGTGTCCCACAACCAAATGCAAGGCAGTGTGGCATGCTGAAGGACGACCCAGTGATTCTGTATAAAGTTCATAGAAGTACATTACAAGTCAGCATGTCAGAGACACAGAAACAAGAAGAAAAAGTACAATGCCTGCTGCATACCACAAACACTCACACAAGCAATGGACAGACATGGTATCTTATATCCCATGTTGAGAAAACCATATTATAAACACAGAATATCTTACACTTTGTTAACCTAGGGAACTCAACTTGATAGTGGGAACTGTAGTGTGTTGCAGGGTTCACGTAGAACAGTCGGGTACCATTAGGTACCAGTACAACACTCTGCTAACACCACATTATCAGTAAGCAAGGATCAGTTTGTGCACAACAAGGTGCAACCACCAAGGGATAAGACAGAAACAGTATGGCAAGTAAGAAAAGGCAACAGTCAGAAAAGAGATGTGGAGTATTGAACAAAGGTTGGCACAGGGACAGTCGCAGAGTCTGCTTTTGGGCATGTGGCACATGTTTAGTTAATCATCACAGTCTAACTTATCGGGTTGCAAACAGTGTTCGTAGGACATTGAACTGACATCTGTGGGACAGGCAAGTTGATTTCGAACATAGAAGCTGTCATACCACTAACGTAGTTATGACATTAGAATAACACATGCTACAGGATGAGTAAGTGACACACTGGACTCCAGCCTATTTTCTACAGGACAGAGTCCAGACCCTACTAGCTCAGCCAAGAGGTGTGACACAGAGGCTGAAGGGTGGTGGGGCATTAGCCGTTCACACAAACTGGCAGGGCACTGGCAGACAGCACGCCACCACTACCACATAAGACAGCAATAAATAGTATGCAACAGTCTGCAATATACATAAATGTCTAGTATATGCCATTCCCTGCTATCCTACTACCGGCCGGCCCACTCAACAATCACCATCTTAAGAGTGCAGCACAATATACCAGTTTGTCACAGCGACCTAAGGTCCCATACACATGCCCATCATGTACAAATAAGCTCTGAAGACACCAGCACTGCCTGATATAGTGGCACCCAACACTAGGCAGGTAGCTGACATGACCCTTGTTAACCCACAGTCCCATGAACAGACGGCGTTAATGGCACAGCACTCCTGTAACTCCCATAGCAAGACGCACAACACAACTGTCACCGTGCAAAATATATACAGTACGTTATCTTGGTGGCTTGCCTTGTTGGTGTGAGGAGGGATGTGCCAGTAAATCATGGTGCAGGACTGGGGGGGGGGGATAGGTGGTGGTCACTAAATGCCAGTTGGTGGTGATGGGCACTAGATGCCCAGGGTTTTATGGTGTCACCAGTGCTTATTCGACCATAGGGGCGGGTATATTACACAGTACACAGTAAGGTTATTGCTGTGTGGCGAATGATACAAAGGGAAGACCTATATTTCATTACACTGTATTGAAGCATGTTCTGCCATGACTAGTCATGGGTGGGGTGCTTCACTGTTAAACTGTTGCATAATAGTGCCATCACAGCATGTTGGGTGGGGGTGGGGGGTAGGAAGATGTCAAGGCAACTGAGGCGGGCCATGGTGGGTACAATCTCAGTGGGACAGGACCGTACACATTGCTTACAGTTGCCAAACGTCTGTGTACCTCGAAGTAACATTAGCCCATGTTTTGGCAGTACTAAATGTACGCAGTTCGATAAATTGAATGGTGCGCTACCTATGCATGCAATCATTGTGAACCAGACACACACAAATGTAACAAATGTAACAAATGCAGTACAGCGGTTTTACTGCAGCTTATTTAGCAGGTGTTGGGGATATAGGAGTGTGTGTGTGTGTGTGTATTGTTTGTGAGGGAGGCCAAACTGACATCTCAGCCTGTCTCATTGCATTCCAGTCCTCAACATCTGGATCCTGTACAATATAAAATTACATGGCATAAAATAGCAAAGGCTAGAAACCAGTGAAGGAGACCTAAATAAAATCACAAAATACTGAGGACTGGACCGGCAGGGGAATGCAACAGCCATGCAGTGTCTCAAACCATCTGACTGAAAATGTCACACAGGTTGTCTGCAGATGAACCAAACACCTGTTATCTCCTCCCCCACCACACACCGACACAAGCAGAACCCGTGCAGCATCTGGCAACACTTGCACAAATGGGAAGAAGATGCCACTAGCAAGCACGCTGCTCTTCAAATATTTAAAGTTGAAGGCAATGATACGAGCTGGTATTAATAACAAAACAGGACGAAATCATGCAGAGGGCTTCTGGTGCAGATCCCATGAACACAAACATACAGCTGCTTAGCCAGTGGGTGACAACTGCTGCAAAATGATTACATTGGTCTACAAGCATGAATCTTCTACACAGGACACAAGCAACTGAATCAAAAGTGCGGAATATGTTGAATGAAAGGGAGAGGGAGAGCATGAGTCTAAGCAAAGTAACAGTTTATATACAGGTTGCATGCAGCGGTGAGTGCTGCTGATATAAACTCTCTCTCCCTTGCTATGCCCTGGGGGGGGAGTAAATTAGCATTGTTGGAGCAGACAGACTTGTTAGTTGTGCTCCATGATGTTTGCAAACCATAGAAACCATTCCAATGCTCCACATATTTTTTCATCTTGTGGCTACTATAAACAATATAAGGTGCTGTTCCATTTCTGTTACTTGTCACCGGTGCAAAACTAGAAAGGGACTAAAATAGCAAATCAATGCAGACAAGTATTTCTAAAACGTGAACAGCTTATATATACACACATCTCTCTCTGTCTCTCTCTCTCTCTAGTAGAAAACAGCTGTATAAGGTACTAATATTTAGGAAACGTGTACTTACACAATGACAAGCAGCATGAATCCCGGCTGTGGTGTTACTTCTGTGCTGTAACTGAGAGACACTGTAACAAGACACTGGTCAGATGCATGGGTTATTAGACCTCAGAGCAGAGGGCACTCTGGGAAGACTATCTGGGACAAGAAGCAATAAAAGAAAGCTAAATGGCAGCCCCCAAGGGCCATAAAATAGCAAAAGAAAGTTAGAAAAAACACCTCACACAGCCTGAGCTGAAAAATAATACTGGGATGATCTAAGAACACACAATGGATGCTAAAATATATTTTCCTGATTTTAACATGAAGTTTTCCTTTAATACAGGGTCCGTTAATACGTTCCTTATCACACAGAACATGGCACACCCCAAAACTGTCTGCAATATTGGGAACATGTCATTATAAATACCACATACCATCTGAAAGTGCATCATAATACATGGTTGTGTAAAATAATCACACAACCCGCGCAGGTTAGTGTGTCACTTTTTCTTTTTCCATTATCTGTTTATGATCCTTGGCCATGGCAGGGAGGCTCCTTTCAGCTGGCCTCACCGCCACCTTCCCACCATCCACTGTCCCCTGGCGTACTTGGTGGCTAGGTACTCCCACAGATTGCCCCCAATGGCAGGGTCAGGAGGGGGAGGGTTGCCCTCCCCAGGTGCACATCCAATAGTGTTGCCACAGGCTCTACTGACAAGGTGGGTGAAGGGGAGGTACGCTGGCACCATTCTCCTGCTGTGCCATCCCGTTTTTCCTCCCTTTTTCTCCTGTAGCCCAAGGCTGTAACATGCAGTGAATGCATGCATGTGGAGGTCCACATGCGCTCCTGGCTCACTTCCCCACCCACCCACTGTGTCTGACTCCCCAGCATCCTTACTCTGGCACCTGGCTTCCACCAGGCATCAGCTGAGACGGAGATGACTTGCCACCCATTCCTGAGATAGGACAGCTGCCCTGTGGCTAGCTCAATCCTGCTCCTGCCCTCCCCACCCTGCCGACCCCTGGCAACTCAAGCTCAGGACCAAACTTGGGTTGCCAGCATGGCGTGAGGTAAGGCTCTTGACAGCGCCTTAGTTCTCAGTGCCACCGGGCCAGCTGTGTTACTTTTTCTTGTCAGAATGAATGGTTGCTACATTTCATTCACTGAACACAGCACAAGGAAAATATTCAGAGACTTGTATGATGTCAGACTCACTTCCCCATTCTGTAGACTAGCTAAGCAAAAATCAACAACAGCAAAAAAAAATAAGAAAAAACTTAAAAAGTGTATCACATTAAAAAAGTACTATCAATCAAATCTGTAGCACATGTTTAAATTGCTTCCTGAAGGGTAGCACCCTGTTCCATAAAATAGTCCTTAGTTTTTTTCAGGGGCCCATATGGGATATGTGCAGATAATTCTTTGCCTGTTTGTAAAAGTGGAAGTGGTTCTTCTCCTTTAGGCAGATTTAAAGCACATTGTTTATAAAATAAGTGACTGGATGTATTGACAGGGTGCTTTCCAATACTGTTTACTCTGGGGACAAAAATACAGTGTGAAGCTTACGTTCACCTTTTGAGTTATATCACATTATTTTCCCAGTTTTAAAGCACAGATGCACATTCTTACTAAACTCATTAGAAACAGACTACAAATATATTCAAGAACTGTGTCTTCTAAAAATATAGGTTCAATCTGTTTAAACATTTTCTAAAAATGTCAACTCAGACTCGTTCACATATTCATCTACATCCTCCCACATTTGTGCGCGTGTGTGTGTGTGGAGGGGGTGATGCAACTTAAATTCAGAGGCAGAATGTACATGAGACAGGGATATTTCAAACTTAGATTTAAAACTGAGGGTTCACAGGAGTGGCTTATGATTAGATACACAAGTGTCTGGATGCTCTCACAGAAGGTGACAGCAGATAAATATAGAAGATGACGGCAGCTAAGCACTGTGTGGCCGACCTAGTCTGCCCCCTTTTCCCTGCCTAATGCAATACTGCAGACCCTAGTTAATCTGTGGCTTACCCCCTCTTCCCTATTGTGAGAGTACTCATACGTCTATCCCATGCATTCTTGAACTCCCATACCACTTTTGCTCCCACCACCTCTGCAGGGAGGCTGTTCCAAGCATCTACTACTCTTTCTGTGATAAAAGCACTTCCTCACATTGCCCCTGAACCTACCCCCAGCCTCATATCATGCCTCCTTGTTCTTGTACAACTTCTTTTCTGAAAGATACTACCCTCTTGTACCTTATATTTACCCCCGAGGTACTTGAATGTCTCTGTCATATCCCCCTCCCTCTCCTCTCCTTCTGGGGATACACAGTGAGGTCCTCTAGTCTTTCCTCACATGACTTTTGGTACAGTCCTGCACCATTTTTGTTGAACTTCGCTGCACTGCCTCTATTTTGTCTATGTCCTTCCAGAGACGCGGTCTCCAGAACTGGACACAGTACTCCAGATGAGGTCTCACTAGTGATCTGTACAGTGGCATAACCACCTCCCTTTTTCTGCTGGTGATACCTCTCCCTGTGCACCCTAACATCCCATTGGCTCTCCCCACAGCCTTCTCACATTATTTGGTTACTTTTAGGTCATCAGATATGATTACCCCCAGGTCCCTTTCTTGATCGGCAGCCGTCAGTACCTTCCCCCCATCTCCTTCCTTGGATTTCTGTGCCCCAAATGCATGATTTTGCAATTTTTTGCATTGAATCTTAGCTGACTCTCAACCACTCCTCAAGGATGTTTAGGTCCCTTCTCACCCCCCCCCCCGGAGTGTCGACCCTGTTGCAGATCTTAGTGCAATCTGCAAAGAGGCATACCTTCCCCTTCAGCTCCTCTGCAATGTCACTTAATAAGACATTAAAGAGGACTGGCCCCAGCACGGATCCCTGTGGCATCCCACTGGTCACCCCCTCTCCTCAGATTGAACGTCATTTACCACCACCCTTTGTGTCCCATCACTCAACCAGTTTTGACCCATTTACCACCTAGGGGCCCACTCCCAGGCTGCCCAAAGTCTTTACCGCCCTCCTATGTGGGACGATGTCAAGGGCCTTGCTGAAATCTAGGTAGGCCACACCCACTTCCCCTCCCTGATCTACCTCCCTGGTCACCCAGTCAAAGAAATCTATCAGACTTGCTTGACAAGACCTTCCAGCTGTAAATCCATGCTGCCTCAGATCCTGTGCTCCACTGGATTCATGAAATATCACAATCCTTTCCTTTAGCAGTGATTCCATTAATTTCCCCACCACTGAGGTGAGGCTGACTGGCCTGTAGTTGCCAGCCTCCTCCCTGTTCCCACTTTTGTGGAGAGGGATTACATTCACCCTCCTCCAGTACCCTGGAACCACCCATGTCTCTATTGATTTATTCAATGGCCTACGCAGCCAGTATAGTGTTATGCTTGTGCAACTGTGTTAGTTTGGTTTTGACCGTTCACACTCTCTATTTCAGAGGAATTACCACCTTGTAGGGGTACCAAAGGTAAGGAACCCTTGAAGAGGGTTCCACCCCTAGAGGTGCCATGGAATGATTCCTGTGGCTAAAGGTACCTTAGGAAGGATCCCAAGGAGAGAAGTGCTGCCGCTGGAGGAGGAGGGGAGGATGGTGGGCAAAGAAAAAAGTGCTTCAGAAGGAGGCTGAGAGGAGCTGCTTATATAGCTCAGGAAGTGGGAGTGGCTGGCTGCTTGTCTATTGAACTCCAGGCAAAGCCTTCCAGTTCAGTGACCTACACAGCCAGTATAGTGTTATGCTTGTGCAACTGTGTTAGTTTGGTTTTGGCCATTCGCACTCTCTATTCCAGAGGAATTACCACCCTGTAGGGGTACCAAGGGCAAGGAAAGGTACCATGGAACGATTCCCATGGCTAAAGGTACCTTAGGAAGGATCCCCAAAAAGAACGAAGTACGAAGCATATAAGCAAGCAGTAACTGTGACATAGTAATAGATAAGCATAGACAGTTTGATAACATAATGAGATGCTCAGTTAGATAACATAATGAAATGCCCAGGTTTGCATGGCATGATACTGATGGTTTGCCTTGAGAATGAGGGGATCCTCTAAGGAGAGAGGGAACGGCAGGGACACCATCCGCCTCCATCCAACAGCGGAACCTACCTAAGAAACTAGGGGACACAACTAAGCTAACTAAGTGTTATGACCTGAGGCAATGGAGGAGAGAAAAAAACCCTATGAGGAGGAAATCTCTGGGGAGCCAAGGCCTAGGTTGCCTTCCCTTCAGGTTTGGGATAGTTTATTTAGTGATGGCTCTGCGGCTGCAATTTGGAAAACCCAATTAAAGGGAAGTGGAAAATATTCCAATTTGGAGGAAGGCTCACTCAATCCCTCTAGCAGAAATGCCGTGGAAGGTTGCTAGAAAACTCTGCAACAATATGTGCAACCAAGGCAGAAGGAGAAGAGCAATGACTGCTGAGGCACTCACCTGGCCTACTCACCCTAAACACAAACCAGGTGAACCAGAGGCAGTTGTAGGGAGAATGCGGTGAAGGTGCCTTGCTAGGGAAACCACTAAAGCCAATGGATAACCATTATAGTGGAACCACTAGAGCCAAAAGAGGTAACTTTTTCCACCCTTCACAGCTAGTCTTAAATTCTACACCAGGAGCTGCTGTCATGTAGTGAACAGCTAAAGCCAAGCCCGGGGTGAGGACATTCCTAGCTATGGGCCAGGTGAGAAGGACCTTGTCTCAAGTCGGGCACGCTCAAGATGCGGACTAAATGCAGAGCGAGACTGTTGGCTGCAGGGAACCCTGCGCCGGAATGGAATGGCTGGCATGCCCCAAAAACTGATTGAGAGCTGAAAAGCTGGTGAGCAGCTGAATGAGCTCAGATATGCTGAAACTATAATGAGCGTTGAGTGCTGAGACCCGCAAGGTCGAAAGCAGATTGAGTGCAGCAGACATCCTAGAGGCTGAAGCCGAGGGGATGCGATAGGCATCAGCAACGATTGCGTTAGCAATAGTGGACCTGCACATAGGTCTCTGTAACATAGTAGCAATGAAACAGCACTGAATAGTGGATCAAGCCAGCCAGGCATCCAAAAAGCCAACAGAGGTGACACATATTCCGAGGATTTGTCGGTGGCGGAGACAGGATTTAAAGTAATTAGCTACACGGGTCCATGACTCCCCAAACACCTCTCAGTCCCTGCTGTAGGAAAAACAAGAACATGATGGAAGAGCCGAGACCCACATGCAGGTATTGAAACTAAGTCACAGCATCAGCAGTAGCTTTAGCTGACCTCGGAGTATAACAGGGTGTATGAACATAGAAGCAACATCTGTACTGAGTACACTGAGTTATAAAACTGCAATAAACATAAAATAAAAGGAGGCACAATGCTCTGAAGCAGCTGTACACCAGGCATTGCAATGAAACGGCTGCAATGAGGTAAGTAGAATGAGAGAGCATGATTGAGCTGCATAGCTAGGGTTCAAAGTAAGCCTGAGTCAGGTGAAAACAATTAAGTATGCAACATGCAAGCAGCTATGGTTGAGCTGAAACACACAGAATGATTGCAATTACATTGCAAGTAATTTGAGAGTGGTGAGTAACTGAAAGCAAGTAGTAGGAGCTCTGGAGCAATATGCTAAGGGCCATATATTCAGACTGCACCTGGCAGTGGCGCAAGGGGGGGCACAGCGCAAGTGAGATGTGCTGGGGCCAGGACAGGGTGATATTCAACGGTGATGTGCAAAGGCACATCTCTGTTGAATATGGCACAGAATGCGCCTAGCACAAGAACAATGCGCCCGTGCATTCCCCAGACAGGGAGAACAGGAATGCTCCAGTGCAAATGCAGTTGTGCTGTGCGCATCACCCACGATAGTCAGTGTTGGGCATGCAAATGGGGCCATAATATATGCATGGTGCACATGGGGCCATTAGCATGCCATTATGGCTCCATTTGCATGTGATGCGCAGGGCTGCCCGGCGAAATGTGCTTGGCACCTTGCGGAGTTACCAGCAGCAGTAGCTGAAAACCTGGCAGTCAATTCCCCCCCATGCCCGACCGTGGGCAGTAGTAAAGTAACAACCCCTACCTGGTGGTCTAGTGGCCCCCCCCACTGGGCCACCAGATGATGTGGTTTGTACTACGGATGCCCACGATCGGGCGTAAAGGAGGGGGGCACCACTAGACCACCAGGTATGGGGTTCTCTGACTCTACTGCCCACGATCGGGCATCATGGGGGGAACCACTGGACCACCAGGTAGAATATTTACATAACATGCCCACGATTGGGCAACATGGGATGGTGGGGGGACTCCACTGGACCACCAGGTAGAGGGATTACTATTACCACTGCCTGCGATCAGGCTGAACGGGAGGAGGAACACTGGACCACCGGGTGGTGGGTTCATAATACCGCTGCCTGCGATCGGCATATGGGAGGGTGAGGAGCACATTGGGCAATGGGAAGGGTGTGGGTGCTTGTGGACTGTGTCCCTGCTGGGCGGGTGGCCACCCACGGCTGGCGGGTGCTGTGTTGTGCCCTGCAATACAGCAGCCCACCGGTGGCTGGCCTGGCTTTGAGCCTTTTTCTGGCTCAACTTTGAGCCCCATTATGTGCCTGAATGTGTGGCGCGCATATGCATGGGCATGCCACCTGCATTTGTGCCTCATACATTGTTATGCCTAGTGCATCAGCACTTGCACTGCACCAGGCGGCCTTTTGAACATGGCACGGGACATGGGGTTGCGCGGCACAACTCTGTAGCACCAGGCGAACCCCTTTGAATATCTGGCCCTAGAGTTTAGAAACAAAGCCCCCAAAAGACAAAACCAAAGGCACACAAACACAGAAAACAGAAACAAAGACAGAAAGAAGACACATGCAGCCGAAAGCAAATACAAACCAGAAGCAGGAAAATAAACACAGAAATCCAGCAAAGACAAGCAGGAGCAGCGGGGGCAGCTAGCCCTGTAGGCCCCAACCAGCTCAGAGGACAGACTGACAGAGCCTTTGGCTGCAAAGAAAAATGTTCTTCAGAAGGAGGCTGAGAGGAGCTGCTTATATAGCTCAGCAAGTGGGCGTGGCTGGCTGCTTGTCCATTGAACTCCAGGCAAAGCCTTCCAATTAAATAGGGCTGTTAGTTCTTTTAATATTCAGGGATGGATTCCATCAGGCCCCATAGCCTTGTCCCCTTTCAGATTCTTGAGTTCCTTTAAGACTAACCAAATAAAAACTTTGAAGCAAAAAAAAAAAGAGTTCCTTTAGGACTCTTTCCTCTGTGAACAGACTGGTGTCCACCTCTCTCCCATTGGAGCTCCTATTGCTTAGTAGTGGTCCTTCTCCTTCCCCTGCTTCTATGAATACTGAACAAAAATATTTGTTCAGGACTGTTGCTTTTTCTAGGTCCCCTCCGCACACTCCTTTTTTAACTTCACAATCCCACCCCTGGTCTTCTTTCTTTCACTAATGTACCGGAAAAGGTCTTGTCTGCTTTCTTAATGCCCCGGCTATTTTTTCCTCCATTTGCGCATTTGTGCTCCTGACTGCTTTCAATGCCTCACTCTGCTTTTCTAGATGCAGCTCCCTGTCTTCTCCCCTCTGTATTTTCTTGTACCTCCTGAAAGCTAGCCTTTTCTCTCTTACCTTCTCAGCCACGTCCTTTGTGAACCATAGTGTTTTTTCTTTCCCTTTGTTTGACTTAGTTGCCTGACACAAAGGCTTGTTGCCTCTGCTATGGCTCCCTTAAAGTTAGCCCACTGTTTCTATACACCCCCCACATCATCTTTCCCTGCCAGGGCTAGCTTGAGACATTCCCCCATTTTTGCAAAGTCGACCTGACTAAAATCCAGGACCCATGCTTTCATGCGGTTTGACTCCCCCACTGTTCTCACATTGAACTACACTGTACGATGATTACTGGACCCCAGGTGGCTACTCACCACTACATGGTGACTCTGTCCTCATTGGTGAGTACCAGGTCCAATATTGCTCCTTCTCTGGTGGGTTCCACCATAAGCTGCTTGAGACACATCACCTGCAGGCCATCCGGGATGCCTCTGCTCCTGGCTGTGGCTGCAGCCTGGGTGCTCCTCAGGCAAACTGAAGTCTCCCACCAGCAGCACTTCACCTTTGGCTGTCAATTTGTGAATGGCTTCCACTAGTACCCCATCCATCTCCTCCCCTTGTGCTGGAGGTCTTTAAATCACACCAGAGCAAATGATGGTGCCATTTCCTGTCTCCAGGGTGATCCACAGTGCTTCTACTCCCTCCTGCATTCCATGAACTACAGTTGCATTAATTCCCTCCCTGATGTAGATAGCCACCTGGGCACCCCTCCACACTTTTTTCCCACCCTGTCTTTTCTAAAAAGGTGTAATCTGGTATGGCTATGTCCTATTCATGGTTCCCTGTGTACCATGTCTCGGTAACAGCAACAATGTCCAGGACCACTTCTGCCATCAAGGGCACTAAGTCCTAGATCTTATTTCCCAGGCTGTGGGCATTCATGCACATGGTCTTCAAAGTTTTGTAACCTCCCCTCCTGTCCCCATGTCTTCCCTCCTTCATGTCTTCCCCCTCTCACAGCTTGCATTCCATGTGGTCCTCTGTAAAATAAACTATGAAGCTGTGGGTACTGAGACGTTTACACATAACCTGTAACAGATCAGTGGTGCAAAAGTTTTTTTTTACAATATAGTAGGTGCCATGAATTTCTTTTTAGATATTTCTTAAATGAGCCTTTACCAACCAGCTATTTGGCTTCTTTCTAATCCCTTTGTCTGTCTGCTTGTACATTTTTTTAAGTACCTACAGTGGGTCATCAGCCCTTCTCACTTCAGCTAAAATGTGATTGACAGATTCACAGGTTTCATTGGCCATGTCTAACTCATGCTGCTTCACAGCTATGGCTAAAATGGCAGGCATGAGTTGCCCTATATGTATAGCTTCTGAAGCAGTTCTGTATGCTTCTCTAGCTATCAATTCATCAGTGATACAAAAGTATGTTTTTCTCAGTAGGGTCCTCTATCTCACATTTGGGACAGCAACAATCATTTCACCATGTATCGCCATCTCTGTTACTACAGCAATTACGCAATGAATGGTATTGTACATGACATGTTTAAAACACGTATCATGGTCAGTTGAGGGGCTTAATATGCTGGTTTTATTTTTTTTTTACATGAGGAACAGTGCCTAATCACTGTAGAAGATTGCCCCAGTTGCATAATGATTACTGGATTTCTGCCTCCACACGCATGCGTCACATTGGGGCCCGAGGATGTGGGACTTGGGAGAAAACCTACAAAAAGTGAACTACTTACGGGAAAAAAAGTGTAATGCTTCTAATGCAAAAAACAAAAATAACACTGTGTTTCTTTTAGGTGTGTAGCATGTGTTTTGTTTTATTTTTTTGCATTAAAGAAACAAGTATGTCAATTTTAAACATTTTCAGCTACCTTTTTTGACTACAAAGATTGGTTGTCTCTATACACCACAGCACATATATGCTTTTTTTCTAAATTCTTTAACAGTTTCATACACAGTAGAATAAAGGCTTTTGTCTCCAGTGAAATATTAAAAAGGTTTTCTCTTGCATTATTTTAAAACATGTGCGCTTACACAATTGGATAGCTTTTCTCTGTTAGGAAAACCAGAGTCACCAAGGCATCCCCTGAGACTGAAAGACTCTGCATGATGACACAAATTCCTCATAGATCGTTCCAGAAACAACCCAAGTAAAAGGACCAAGGCATATAGTCCTGTTCTTATACCTCCAGGACAACAAGAGGTGAATGAATAAAACTGAACAGTGCAAAAGTATAACAACCTGGGGGAGCAAATGAGGCAGGCATGAGGAGGAGGATGGGTGAGGAGGAGGAGGAGGAGGGAGATGGAGGATGGGGGGACACATGAGGAGGAGGGACATAGGTGTATAGAAAAGGTCATGTTGCATCACTTGCGGGTTCAAGTAAACATCTGAAGAGGAACTTTCGGGATTTCAGATGGAACTTCCGGCATGAGGGTGGGGCGGGGCTTAGATCCTGCAGGTGATTCTGATTGGTCCATTTTAGGCTACATCCACCTGTCAAATGACATGCACATGCTGATTGGTTGGAAATTAATATTTGAGAAGTTATATGAACTCGCACTGCTGCTGTGCTTGACTCAGTGTAGTTAGGATGGGATCTAGGACCATCTCTCTCACTGTCGCTCCCTGCTAGGTAGGAGTCCTGAACGGGCTCTCAGCTGCACAGCAGCCAAGCTTTGGACCCGACAGCTGCTTTCTGGAACCAAGCACTCATCTCCCCCTGGCTAAGGTAGGAGCCCTGAATAGCCTCTTAGTGACACAGCAGACTGACTTTGGACCTGCCAGCTGCTTTCTGGAGCTGAGCACCCGCCTCTCCCTGGCTAAGGTAGGAGTCCTGAATGGGCTGTAAACCACACAACGGCCTGGCTTTGGACCTGCTGGCCACCTTCTGGAACCTAGCGCCCACCTCCCACTGGCTAAGGTATGCTTCTACTGTATTTTCATCACAACTTGAGTGGCTTGTATGCCGCAGTTGCGATTGGTCAGCTCCCGGTATTCTCGGCTCCCCATTGGAGGCCGCAGCTCTTCTGCCTCCTGAGCGCACTCTTTCAAAAGTGCGTTTCTACAGACATTCTATATTTTTGACATTCGGTAATTTTGTCCCACGTGCCCACCCCTGCCCCAGCCTCTTTTAAATGCGCCTAGGCCACTCCCAGCTCCCCCCCCCCATTGCATATTGGCATATTGGCTCAACAGTAGGCGGCTATCTAATTTTATAGGTTTTCTCAAGCCAGCTGCCACTGTTTCCTTTTGCACCATCTTCTGTTAAGCTCCATGAATTATATTCCCTAGTTGCAGAACTTGTTTACATAGTCTCATTAGTATTCTCGCTTACCTTCCAATGTGCATACCCCCACTCCTCTATTCCCCTCTTCCTGTTTATTATTTCTAATTTACATACCCCTGCTTCTCAAGCTCCCCAACCTAAAAAACCTGCCATGCCTTTCCTCCCCTCTCTCCTAGCTCCTACCTCTATTCTTGCAATTACTCCTGCACCTCCTCTTGTACTCTGGACTCACTTCTCTCACTTTCCTCCTGCCACTTTATTCTCAATACCTAGTTACCTTGCTTTCACTCGCCTCCTAATCATCTACTCACCTAGTCATCAATCCCCCCAAATAATTCTCAAATACATGGTCCACCACAAAAGTCCCAAACTCCACTTTCTCATTATATCCCTCCTCTTACTCGCATCAGATAATATTCATCCTAACCCTGGCCCTACTGCCCCTACCTCTGCCTGTATCACTTCTACCCCTAACATGCCAAATTCCTGTACTCCTTCAGCACTCCCAAATGGCCTGAAAATCCTCCACTTAAACATCTGCAGTCTCATAACAAAAACGTACCTTTTTGCAACCAATGGTTGTCTCCCTCACACCTGATATTTTAATTTTAACTGAAACATGGCTAAATGACAAAATACCCGACTACTCCATCTCCATCCCAGGCTACTCTGTAATCAGGCAGGACAGGGCTGGCAGAGGGGATGGAGTAGCCATGTATATCCTGTCCTCACTTCAATACACAACCGTTCTCTCATCCTCCTTACTCACCATCTATGAAGCCCTTGTTATAAACATTGCCCTGCCCTTCTCAATCACTATCTTCATAGCTGTAATCTTCTTTCTCCCTGGTATCAAGCCCTCTGTCACAACCAAACTCATTACCTCAATAACTTCCCTCTCAAATACAGGAGAGTTATGCATACTGGGAGGTGTAAACCTAAACTGGTTGTCTCCCACTATTTCCAAGACACGCAATGACATTATCACATTCAGCCTCACCCAACTAATCCTTGATCCCACCTGCCCAAATCATAAAACCCCAGATCACTCCCTGTTAGACTGGGCACTCACCTCCCCCCCCCCCCCCGAGTCACTAAATCAGGCATCCTTCCAGATGCCTTCAGTGATCATCACCCAATCTTTCTAGTCAGGAATGTCCATAGACTCAAACTGCCACATAAAATCCTGCAGCTCCACTGCTTCAATTCCCTAGACCTTAACCCCCTTTTCCATGATCTTGCCATTTCCAATTTGGCTCTGTTAGCCTCCGCCCCTTCCATAGACCAAACCCTTGCCTACTTTAAAGAAAAATTCCTAGCTACCTCGAACTCATTTGCCCCATTCAAGTGCACTAGCGTACATGGCAACCATCTTCCCTGGATCACCCCTGAATTGCTGACTTGTCTCAGGGAGAACGACAAAGCACTGGAAGAGACACAAGGCTGCTCAGCTTCCAACAGATTATGTAAAATACTGCATACTAAGAAATGCTTGCACAAAAGCTACCAGACTAGCCAAATCTGAATATTTTAAATCAGCTTTCCTTAATAATAATATCAACACCCCCTCCAAATTCTGGAAAGTGGTCCATGCCCTCTTCTCCCCCTCTTTGTACCTACCCTCCCCAGTGCTTAAAATAAATAATACATTAGTGTCCGGCCCGTGCTTAGTGACCAAGTTTAATTCTTATTACAACTCATGTGCCTCGGTCCTCCTAAAGTCTCTCCCCTCTAACCTTCCCTCTCCTTCTTCCCACTCCTCTTGCACTCAACTCCTCCATGCCCACCCTTCCTTCTCCTTCTCCGCTGCCTTTCCTGATGAAACACTGATGGCCCTTCTCTCTATCAACCCTTCCAAAGGTTCATCACTGGATGACCTTGACCCTAAACTCCTTTACCTTTCAGCACCAGCTATTGCCTATCCTCTCCTTAATTCTAAACCTCTCCTTTTCGTCCTCATCAGTCCCTTCACCCTGAAAACATGCAGTGGTCCTCCCTCTTTCTAAGAGTGGTCACCCCATCTCCCCTGCCAACTATCGCCCTATCTCTCCTCACCACCCATGCCAAGCTCCAAGAACAGTTGGTTCTCTCCCAACTTACCTCCTTTCTTTCTGACTCCTCCTTTTTCACCCCGTTCCAGTCTGTTTTTTGGAAGAATCACTCAACCACATCTCCCTTCTCAGGCTCACTGACCCATCCTCACTGGGATGGATAATGACCTCATCATTTCAGCTATCTTCATTGATCTCATCAAGGCTTTCAACGCAGTCTCCCATGCCCTGCGTCTTGACTCCCTTAAGGCAGCTGGACTGTCCACACCCACCTATAACTGATTTAGAGTTTATCTCAGAGGCAGAACACAATCAGTCAAGATCCAGTATGCAATCTCTCCTCCCCTCCCCATCACCACACGAGTCCCACAGGGCTCTGTGCTTAGTCCCATTCTTTTCTCCATCTTCCTCAATGGCTTGCCCTCAGTCTGCTCCCACTCCTCCTCTATCCACATGTACATCAATGACACTGTCTTGTTTACTTCTGGCAAATGCCCTGCTGATATAGCAACCACCCTACAGCATGAGTTCCACCAGGTTCAGCTTTGGTTTGCCTCACATTAATTATTCCTAAATGTCAAAAAGACAGTCTCCATGACCTTTGGCACTAGGCAGAGACTCTGTAGGCTACATCCCCTACCATTTTTCCATACCCTGGATGGGCCAATCCTTGAGGACACCTCCTCATTCAGATATCTCGGGGTTTGGCTGGATCAACACCTCAACTTCTCTGGCCACACTGATGCCAGCCTGAGAAAACTGTGCCCCAAGCTTGTTGCCTTATATAGGAATCGTAGTTGCAGCCCTCCTACGGCCTGGCATGAACTTGTCTAGAAGATGATACCCCTAATTTTTTGACTATTGCGATGTAGTCTATGGTGTTGCTCCCAAATCCTCCCTGACCAGACTGGACACTCTCTTTAACTCCTTCTGTCACTTCGCTTTTGATGCTCTATCCCAAAATCATCAATGCAACCTCTACCATGCCCTGTCCTTTCCCCCGCTTGCCAACAGGTGCCTCACTCATTGTGCCAAACTCAATTCTAAATATTGGCTTGGTGAACTCCCCCCCCCACCTCTTATGCTCCCTCTCAACCTCTCCTCCACCCTCCCACTCCCTCAGACCCATTGACCCTGGCACTTTGCTAGTCCCCCACCAATCCACACTCATTGGACAGTCTGGATTTGCCCATCATTTCCCTAAAGTCTGGAACTCTCTCCCTCCCCAAATATGGCACTCCTCCTACTACTACTACTCTCGTGCCTCTGCCTTACATAACTATGTCTCCTTTAGCTGCTCCTGTTTTAATCCTCCTTAACTTCCTCCTATGAGTCTGTTCCCCTGCACATCACCCTATCCCCCCACTAAGCCCCACCCCTTTGCCTATACCTCTGTCTCACACCTGCTCCCCCACCCCCTCTATCTTCTCTTACCAACTTCTTCACCTGGTTCCGCCCCCTGGCAAGGTTCTCAACATCCTGAAGGGCTTAGTTCTAGGCATGCCTCTTCCTTCCCTTCTCCCCTTCATCTACCCGTCTAGCCCACCTCCACCTCTCTCCCTCCCTCCCTCTCTACTGTACCTTCACTATACCCACTGCACGTTAGTGGCAGCCCCTGTATCTATACGCACTATATTTAATTACTCTCCCTTTATCTCTATGCTTATTATACTGTTAGAGCTGCTGCTTCAGCTCGCCCTAGACCTGTGATATCTCTATCACTCAGTTGAGTTTTTCATTTGTTTTTACTGGTAAAGTCCTGGATTCCCCTGTCCCACTTGCTTTTCCTTCCCCTAGCACTTCAATTGTATAAATGTACTGTTTACCTGTTTCTTAACCTTAACACCAATCCAGCAATGTGTTGGCAATATTGTGGTTTTAATCTCTGCACCTAAATCCTCATGTATGTTTACTGAAATTGTATGCATAATCTCTGTATTACATCCATATGCCGCCCCAGTGTACCGTCAGAACAAACAACTTGTTCAGTGTGCCTTCCTGGTGAAACATTTCAATAAATAAAAATCTATATTCCTAATCTGGTTGGCTAAAACTGCACTGCCAAACCCAATACCATGTCTACCCGCTAGCAAAAAAAGCCACCCTAGGCCAAACACCCCCTGGGGTTCTGACTTCTGAGCCTGATCTGCCCTGCCAAAAGTATCAGAAGAACTAGAGGGACAAATAATCAACAGCTAAAAGTCCTTTTCCAACGTACCTCCCAAGGTCAGTGGTCTTTTCAGTACCGGGCACCCTCTTGGTTAAAACAACTAAATTCTGACCTACTGGGTGAAAATAAACTTGGCCCTTTCAAAAACAAACTTCATGCCCATCTAACAACACTCAATGGATGTGACTGCTACCTCTAATTGCACTCAGCCACCCCTGACTTCCTCTTCTTAGCCTCAGCACTTATAATCAACCCTCTCTAAAGCCTTATATTTCCACCCCTCTCTGTCTCACAATGCCTCTACTCCACTTCCATCCCCATCAACTCTTCCTCACCCTAGGCTGCTTCCCTTCACCACCACCCCACTCCTGTACTCCTCTAACCCCCAGGAATACACCTCGCTCCATCCAATTCTATGACAAGGTCACATTGGCTGCTACTGTCCTTACTAACCATTTCCCCCCCCCAACCTGCCCTCTCCTACTCTGATCCTTCTCCTCACACTTTATAGCTGCTTCCTCATTTCCTCCTCTCTGCTTTGCTAGCTTCCTTCCAATGGCTCTACCCTACTCAATGTAACACTGCGAACGAGTCTTGTTTTCTGCTTATTGTACTACATTGTAATTAGCCCAACTACTGTTCAAATGTATAATCTTGGAATCCTGTCTGTACTGTTATATTTTGTCCTGTCTTTTGTCACTGAATTTGAACTGACGTGGAACCTCTGTAAATAAGCTTTCAGCTCAAAGGTTGTTTAATCTGAGACTTCCATATATAAATAAATAAAATAAACAGGCACAGCTTATTTTTCAAGATTTCACAATGTTTTACAAATGGCCTCAAACAATGTATTATGGATCAAGTGAGTACTTCTGAACAATCGTCTGCGCATGAGATACTTTAATTCTGAGAGGTGCGTCTCATGCACAGCTGCCCTGGAAACAGGCACGTTTGGGTAAGATTTTTTTAAAATGTAATATATTATTGATCAAGCTTGATCAGTAATGTAGTAATGCTACCACTGAAACCATGTTATAGTTTTAAAAGTGGTCTCGGTTACATTCTTAGGGTATCAGAACCACTCACCTTTGGTTCATAGTTCTCATACTCTAAAAATGCAAATGATACCACCCTTACAAGTGTAAGATTGGTCTCAGTGGTGGTATTAACATACAGTGTTAATGCTGATGTAACCCCCCTACAAATGGGGGTCACTAAAAAGCCTTCCTTGGGTGAGCCTAAGTGCTCTCCGCCCGGCTGGTGTCCTATATTTCAGCAGAATTTTAAAATAATTTAGTGAGAGTGCCTAATGCCTCCATGTACTGTCGCTTTAAGAGCTGCCAATCTGCAGTATAATTAATTTGAACTGGGGGAACTGTGTGTTTCCCTGCTCGAGTTCCGCCTGGGCCACTGAGCAGATCGCTCCATTCTGCAGTCGCTATATGCGCAGGGGGAGCCCTTTCAAAAGATGTAATTATCTGCTGGTAATCTGTTAGAGTGATAATGACAGTACAGTTTGCCTAACCTGCCTTTCTTGCAGCTGGGACTCTGTGTGTTTAGCCCCTCCATTTCGGATCTGAACTGCTGAATAGGTCCAATTAATGGGGAGGGGCTCCTTAAAATGGAGCCTGCTGGCAAATCAGCACTTGGACTCTCAAATGGAGCCAGCCACAAGGGGCTGTATGGAGAGAGCCTCTGGGAAATGTAGTTTGGACCATGGCGCCTTTTTTCGCCAATAGAGGGAGCCTGTTGTGACTGACAAGGAGGCTCAGCCAACTGAAACCTTTTGGACCTGGAGGAAATGCCTGGACTGCTTGCTGGGAGAGTCAGTCTGAGCATGGAGCTGGAAGACTGAGCAGCTTGTGGAGCTGCTGCCCATGGGGCAGCGCTGGAACTGCGCGGGGAGGCCTGAAAAAGGCCTGTCTTTTGTCAGCTCTCCTGAAGGGAGAGAAAAGGACTGTGTTTTCTCGGATCAAGTATCTGAACATGTGTGAAAAAGGAAAGCAGTTGTTATGGCCTAGATCATGGGCAACCAAGTGTGGAGAAGAGATTCTGAAAAGGAACCTTGATTTTCAGACAGAGATTCTGAAGAGGAGCCTTGGTTTTTGGACAGCAATTCTGAAGAGGAACCTTGATGCTGAAGTGCTCTGAGGTTTGGGGCCAAAGAGAACTGTGTTTGAAGTTGGAAGCTGAGGGGGAAACCGCCCCAAGTGTTCGTGCAGCCGTTGTGCGCAGTAGATTTGTGCGGGAAGCGCGTTTGAGGCCATAAAGTTGGCCTGCATCCGTTAGTAAGTGTAATTCGGACAGCGACTCCGAGCTTCCAGAGTGAGAGAAGAAGCAGAAGTCATTTTGGGACCAGACTTAACCTGAAGAAGACCGAAAGTGTGCAGAATTGTAATCGGCCTGTCAGGACTCTGTGGTCTGGTACAGTAAGTGACCTTTACATATAAATGTGTGTAGTGCTTGTAGGGATTGAGCTCTGAGTAATTCCTCATGTTGTGAACTGTGTGCTGTGCTGGGAGTGTGATTCCCTGGCAGGGTGTGAACTGAATCCATGTTTGAGTCAGAGAAGAATGCCTCTGTAGCCAGGCTTAATCTCCTGAAGTGACCAGCTGCTTGCCTGGTAGTGTTCTGTGTACATATAAAATGTGCAGTGTGCTGGAAGTCATAGCCAGCATCACTTGGACTGCATCTGCCTGCATTGAGTGTAAGTGAGCCCTGCCACTAGGGCTGGGCCAGCTATTCTGTTTCTCCTGGCAATCCGGGACAATCTGCCTTCCATTCAGTTTCAGCACTGAATTTGTGAGTACAAATCAGGGTAGCTCCCTGCCATCATCTAATTGCAAGTGCTCCATCTGATTACATTTTCCTTTCTTTCTTCATGAACTGAGCCAACCGGCTCCAGATTACAAAGTGGGTATTGTGCAAGTGTTTTCCATTTCAGGGCCCCAACCAGCTGCACCAATCCCGGCTAGCCCCCTCCATCCTGGGTACTCAGTGAAAGTGACATTTAGGGACTCTGAAATTGTGCACAGTACTGTGATTGTTAATGTGCATAATCTAACTAACCTGATTTCCCCCTGTCCTTGTTACTATCCCCTAAATAAATCAGATTTGGTCGTTTAGCAAAGTTACACTGCTTGAACTGCGTGTTTGTGCTGAAATACTGTACAGTGGCTATTGTATTACTGCATCTTATTTTACAGGGGGCCCCTAGAGACAAGCTGATCGAACCCACACTGGGGTAAGTGTATACTGTGAAGGTACTGCTGCCATATTGTGTGGGCCACTAGTGGGAAGAAAGGGGGGTTGCAGTGTCCCTAAGGGCTGTGACCAAGTCATACCAGACTGTTTTGACCCTGACCTCTGGGTGGAGGCACCTGCCATTGGACCTGGGCCCCTTAACCTGTTAGTAGTTAAGCAGGCAGGGGTAGTAGCCCTTGGGATAGTGCCACCTAGGGGTTATACTGAATAGACTGATTCATCTACAGCATATCTCTGTAGTGCTTTCAGCTACTGGTGAGCCCAATACCTTGTCTGAAAGATCTTTTTATGCTCTTTCAAACTATGATGGTCACTGGGCATGAATGTGTCCCTTTAACTGGCAGCTCTCAGTACATATCTAATGGCAACTCACAGTCTGATGTTTTATCTGTTTCCAGGAGAGTTCTTCAGGGTTACTTGTTGGGCCCTTTATTTCTGTCACGTACGTTCATCAGACAATTGCTAAATACTGATGATCTGATTCATTGCTGTTCAAAATCCCTTACTGTCATCTCTACTGAGCTGATTTTAATCCAGTTTTTTATCAGTATTAAACTGACAATCCCGTAACAGGTTGGTCCTCAATTCTAAAAAGAAGATTTGGCTGGCATCGACCAGGCTGGTCTCGTTAATTTGTCATTCTTTGTGTTTATTTGGGGGGGGGGGTTAGAAACGTGTGTAGATATGTTAGTATACTGTAACAGTTATTATTTGTAAGACAGTACATTATTGTATGTTTTTACATTTTTTGTAGCAGTTTAAAAGAAAACATCTGAAAGTCACTGTGGAAGTTTGGGATGACAGATGGACTCGACAACTCCTTTTTTAGGTTCAACACACTTCAGTTAGTGTGATTTTTATTAAAGTTCTTTTATAAACGCAAAATAAACTTGCAACTGTAACCCCCCTACAAATGGGGGTTCCCAAAAAGTCTTCCTGGAGCTTGCTTAAATGCTCACTCCCAGGCTGGTGTCCTGCATTTTAGCAGTTTAAATGTATTGCCAGAGAGTGCCTGCATAGCCTCTGTGTACTGTCTCTTTAAGAGCTGCCTGGATTGCAGTCATAATTAATCTGAGAGGGAGGTCTGTTAGAAGATGTACTTGTTTGCTGATCATTTGTTAGAGTAGTAATAATATTGCAGTTTGTTCTAACCTACCTTCTTTGCAGCATGGACAGTTCTGTTTGTTTCCATCATCTTGGTCCTGGACTGCAGAATGGGCCAATCAGTACATTTGGGAGTCTAAAATGGAGCCTGCCTACAGGGGCTTGGTGGGGCCAAAACTTGTAGGAATTGTAGTTTTGGGCTTTTGGCGCCTAAAATAACCTGGAGGGGGAGCCCTTGTTGTGACTGACAGACAGATCAGCCAACCGAACCTTTTAGATCTTGGGGAAAGTCCCACACTGCTTGCAGTTTCAGTTAGATCTGAGTTGGGAAGTGAAGAAGTAACAGCTTGAGATAGTTTGAGCAGCAATCCATAGTGGATTCGCGCAGGAGAACTGTGGAAAGGCCTGAGTTTGGCCTGCATGCCTGCCTGCTGTTCCTGAGAGGGAACTTGTGCTTTTTTCAGACTGAATCCGAACTTGGTGAGCGAATTAAACCACTGAATTGTGACCAGGCTTTAACCTGAAGAAGACTGAAAATTTGCTGAATGCGATCAGTCTGTCAGGACTTCCAGCTATCTCTGAACTTCAGGATTGTGCAGAGACTCTGTAATTGCGACCGGAGAGCCATTTGCCTGGTACAGTGGAATTTCCTTACATGTGAATGTGCTGTGTGCTTATAGTGGGTCATGATTTGGTTCCCCACTGTGTGTCTGAACTGTGTTTTGCTTGCTGGAGGCTGTATCCAGCTCCACGGACTGAATCCGTATCCATTTCCATTTGCCTGGGCCCTGCTACACTGGCCCAGCCAGAATACCTGCTACACAGAGAAAGTCATCGATGAGAGACTGGCCTGGGAATCAGCCCCCTGCTCAACGCCTTGAACAGGAATGATGCCTCAGTGATTCGTGTGGGCCCTGCTTCTCTGGGCACTCCAGCTCAACAGCCTGCAGTCTCGATTTCATCCTGCCTGTGTCCAGTATTGGGTATCGTGAGTAAACATCAGGGTAGCTCCCCTGCAACAACAGCTAAATCTAAAAGTGTTGTCATCTGATTGTCTTGTTGCCTTTTCTTTCATGAACTGAACCCTCCGGCTCTGGATTACAAATAATGTGTGTTGTGCATGTTGCTTTCTTCCATGACAGGGCCCCAACCAGCTGCAACATTCCTTGCTAGCCCACTGTTTTCCTACCTGGGTACCCAGAGTGTGTGACTGTGTAGGGACTCTGAATTGCATGCATAACTGTCTGATTAATATAGCTTTTAAGCAAATCAACCTGATTACGCCCCTCTCTTGTTCAAATCCCCTGAATAAATCAGATTTAACTTTGTTTGCATTTAACCTGACTGGTTCCAATTTGTGCCAAGAGTATTGTACTGTTGTTATTTGCTGTGCTTAACCTTGTTTTACAGGGGGGTTCCCAGGGTCTGACTAGAAGAGCCAGCCCTGGTGGTAAGTGCAAACAGTGTGGGTAATTGCCTGGTGAATAAGGGTCATTGTGAAAGTGATTATTGTGTATTGTTCCGGCCACTAGAAGGGAAAGAGCAGGGTTACAGTGTTCCGGAGGGCTGTGCCCAGTTTAGCTTGACCACTAACAACCCTGATGTCTGGGTGGAGGCACCCATTTTATTACCCAGGCCCCTTAACCTGCTACTAGCCAAGCAGGCAGGGGTAGTAGCCCTTGGGATAGCGCCACCTAAGGGTTACACAACACTTTGCAGAAAATAAAGTAATAAAAAACAGAAAATAAATGCAACAATAGACTTTAAAGGGGCACTGTCGGCTTTATTCCTTCGTTTTTTGCCTGATACAAAAAATACACCACTTTGCACACACTGATTAAATATTTACTGCAGAAACCCCCCATGTGGTTGAAATAAATGAACATTTACCATGTTTTTCATTTTCTGCCTTCATTTATTTTCAGCCGTCCCGACCGAAAGTGTCCCGCGTCCCGGAAGCACAACCAAGTTGGGAACGCGGGGCTGGCTGGAGCGCGTTCATGCACTGTAAGTTTTTAACATTGCGTCCCTAAAAGAATCATAATCCAGCTCCTTGTACTGTAAATAAATGCTGCTGCCATCTCCCACGACAAACCGAGCACTGCAAATACTAAAAGTTCCAGTTTTAAATCCGAGCTGAAATCCCAGGCATGCTCTCGAGAGTCATGGACAAAGATCTCGCGCATGTGCAAGAGTGTGCAATTGGCGCGCATGCCCAGAATTCCAACTCTGATTTAAAACTGGAACTTTTAGTATCTGCAGTGCTCGGTTTGTCGTGGGAGATGGCAGTAGCATTTATTTACAGTACAAGGAGCTGGATTATGATTCTTTTAGGGGCGCAATGTTAAAAACTTACAGTGCATGAACGCTTTCCAGCCAGCCCCGCTGCTCCCAACTTGGTTGTGCTTCCGGAGCTGGGACACTTTCTAGTCGGGACGGTTGAAAATAAATGTGAAGGCAGAAAATGAAAAACATGGTAAATGTTCATTTATTTCAACCACATGGGGGGTTTCTGCAGTAAATATTTAATCAGTGTGTGCAAAGTGGTGTATTTTTTGTATCGGGCAAAAACGAAGGAGTAAAGCTGACAGTGCCCCTTTAATGGCAAACCAACACTGTTTCCACTAGCTCGCACAGTAATAGACCTAGGCAGTCTTTACCCTGCACTGGTCAGCAGCAACTGACCCTATCTAACAAAAATGAGAGCATGATAAAGCCCTTTTATACCCACCCTCTAGGTCAGGTGACTGAAACATCACAGTATAACACACTATTTTGGGTTATAAGCCTTTGTTTTTAGTTATAAAATGACACAGTGCTTTAAAGCAACAACCCTCACACAGACATCGCATTAGAATCAAATAAAATGGTCTAGAAACAAAACAAACTTGAAAAGGGGGAAATGATGATCTGTCTCCTCCCTTTGATTGACAGAAGTCTTAATATACAAATGGGCCACTAGGGGCCGCTGCGGGCCTAAAGGCAACCTGAACTGACCTTGCAGCGTGAGCTTCTGCTCAGGTAAGACAGAGTGCTGAGTTATTTCCCAATAGTTGTAGTAGCTAAACAAATACAGCTCATTATTAAATACTTATTAGTTTGGTTGTTTAATGTTGTGCTTATATGACTGTTTACAAAGACTTACAATATGTGCAGCACTAGGTACTAGTACTGTAAAGCATGCTTCAAGGGGTTTGTAGAGCATTTCTACTATGTTTTAAAGGCAACACTGGTAGCTGTAGCCGGCTCAGCCAATGGATGACTTCTTAAACTTGGTCCTTTGCCAAAAGAGTCATTTTTTTATAGCACAGACTACTCTCCAAACTGTCATTGAGGGAGAGCAGCACTTATTTTCTGCAACTACAAGCATTTTGTTTCAGGCAGCCTGGTTTTGGATAGAGCTTCTAGAACATTCCAGGCTGAAAAAAAGCACAACTAAAGTAATATCAAACAGAGAGCAAGAGAGTCCTGAGCTGCATTTTAGACAGCTCCTCTCCTCTCTAGTTTATTATGTTTGCTTGCACGCATGTGCAAGAAACATAGTGCGACGATCCAAAATGCAGTGCCGTACAGTTGAAAGGGAGAGCACCGCTTGAGTGAGCAGCACTCCCCCTCCCCACACACACACACGCGCGCATGCACATTGCGTGCTCATGCGCTCCTACCTCCCCCACGCACACACTGTATGGCTGACAGGGGTGCCCAATCCCCCGCCAGCTCTTACCTGTCCACCCTCGCAGTCTGTATGGCCGACGGGGGTGCCCAATCCCCCATCGGCTCTACTGTCCCCCCCAGACTATCGGGTGCCACGCTGGGAGCCCACCCCAGCGTGACAACAGGTCCTATGGCCGACGGGGGTGCCCAATCCCCCATTGGCTCCACTGCCCCATCAACAGCCTTCCAGCTGCCACGCTGGGAGCCCACCCCAGCGTGGCAAATGTCCCGCGTAGTCCAAATAAAAAAAAAAACCTGAAAGAAAAAAACCTTCCCTCGCTGCTGTCTTCACCCCCCTCTCCCACCTGCGCCCACCCACTGCGCACCCTGCCTCCCCACACCCCCACCTCACCCCATACTTACTGCTGGAGCTCGGTGCGACGATTCAGGGATCAGGAACACGCCGCACTCTTTCAAAGCCGACTGCAAACTGAGGAAATGCCGGTAAGCTGTATAATGTAATGAATAGGGTTTTTTCAACTTTGCTGCATATCTCAGGCATTTTTTGGAATTTTGGCACCACATTTTCAACATGGGGTTTTTGGGACCCCTCCTCATGAATTCTGTCACTGTCATGGCGTTAATCGGGCCCGAAGGGTGATTTCACGGTTGCAGAAATGACAGTGCCAGTGTTCATAAGATGGGCTCTCAAAAAGCCTATGTTGAAAATTTGGTGAAAAAATTCCCAAAAATGACTGTTTTACGAGAGTGCGTTGCGCTGTTCCTACGCACGCTCGTAGGTTCGCGAATTTTCAATATTTTCATTCCAGATTTTCAACATTGCCATTTTACCACACTTCCTTATGAGTAGTACAGCTGTCATTTTCACATCTCACCCAAAATGTGTTTCTGTGCATGTGGCGCACAATGGCACAGTCGGTGTGCAAAATCAATGTTTGGGACATATTAAGAAAATCACAGTGACACTGTTCATGAGCAGAGTGTTAAAATGGCTATGTTAAAATTTGGTGAAAAATTCCCAAAATGACTATTTTATGAGCATGCGTTGTGCTGTTCCTACGCACGCTCGTAAGTTCGCGAAGGTTCAATATTTTCACTCCAGATTTTCAACATTGCCACTTTACCACACTTCCTTATGAGCAGTACAGCTGTCATTTCTCACTTCTCACCCAAAATGTGTTTCCGCACATGTAGCGCACAATGGCGCAGTCGGTGTGCGAACTAAATGTATGGAACAAATTAAGAAAATCACAGTCACACTGTTCATGAGCACAAGTGTTAAAATGGCTATGTTAAAAATTTGGTGAAAAAATTCCCAAAAATGACTGTTTTACGAGAGTTTGTTGCTCTGATCCTACGCACGCTCATAAGTTCGCAAATTTTCAATATTTTCACTCCAGATTTTCAACATTGCCATTTTAGCACACCTTCTTATGAGCAGTACAGCTGTCATTTTTCACATCTTGCTCAAACCATGTTTCCGCCCATGTAGCGCACAATGGCGCAGTCGGTGTGCGAAATCAATGTATGGGACACACTAAGAAAATCACAGTGACACTGTTCATGAGCAGAGGTCTTAAAATGGCTATTTTGAAAATTTGGTGAAAAAATTCTTAAAAATGACTGTGTTACGAGTGAGCATTGCGCAGTTTCCACGCACCCTCGTCAGTTCATGAATTTGTAATATTTTCAGTCCAGATTTTCACCAGTGGCATTTTCCACACACTTCCTTATGAACAGTACAGCTGTCATTTTTTACAACGTGGCCGAAATGTGTTTTCACACTTTCAGCACAGAAATGCGTGGTCGCTGTGGGAAATCATTGTTTGGGACAGATAAAGAAAATCACAGTGACACTGTTCGTGACCGGAGGTCCCAAAATGCCTGTGTTGACAACAGAAACATAGAAACATAGACTTTGACGGCAGATAAGGACCGCTAGGCCCATCTAGTCTGCCCATTTCCCTACCAGGATGGGCCGCCAGATCCTAGTTAACCAACAGCCTATTTCTTCCTACCCCCACAAGAATTGCCTTATATGTCTGTCCATGCATTCTTGAGATTCTCCACAGTTTTAGACCCCACAACCTCCTCAGGAAGGCTGTTCCATGCATCCACTGCCCTCTCTGTGAAATAATACTTCTCCACATTGCCCCTGAACCCGCTCCTTCTATCTTAAAATTGTGTCCCCTTGTTCTTGCAAGTCTCTTTTTCTGAAGATGCTACCCTCTTGGACTTTGTTGATTCCACTGAGGTGCCTAAAGCTCTATCATGTCCCCCTCCTCTCTTTCCTCAAGGGTATACATGTTAAGCTCCTTTAGTCTCTCCTCATACGGCTTCTCTTGCAGACCCTGCACCATTTTAGTTGCCCTCCTCTGGACTGCCTCTATCCTGTCTATGTCCTTGCGGAGATGGGGTCTCCAGAACTGGACACAGTACTCCAGATGGGGTCTCACCAACTGTCTGTACAGAGGGATAACAACTTCCTGTTTTCTGCTGATGATGCCTCTCCCTATACATCCCAGTATACCCCCAGCCCTCCCTACTGCCTTCTCACATTGCTTGCTAACCTTAAGGTCATCTGATATGATTACCCCAGGTCCCTTTCCTTTTTTGTTGTTGCTACCTCCCCACCCATTGTGTATTCTTCCCCTGGGTTCTTGTTTCCCAGGTGCATTATTTTGCACTTCTTTGCATTGAATCCTAGCTGCCATACTTCTGACCATTCCTCCAACCTTGCCAAGTCCCTTTTCATCCTTTCCACACCTCCTTGTGTATCAACCCTGTTGCAGATCTTTGTGTCATCTACAAAAGGCATATTTTCCTTCGGTCCCTCTGCAATGTCACTGATGAAGACATTAAAAAGGACTGGACCCAATACTGAACCCTGCGGTACCCCACTAGTAACCCCCCTTTCTTCAGAGTGGACTCCATTTACAATTACCTTCTGTGTCCTGTTGTGCAGCCAATGTTTTACCCAGGCTACCACCCTGGGTCCCACTCCCAGGCTGGTTAATTTGACTATTAATCTTTTGTGTGGGACTGTGTCAAACGCCTTGCTAAAGTCTAGGTAGGCCATGTCCACAGCCCCTCCTGGTCTACTACTTTGGTCACCCAGTCAAAGAAATCTATTAGATTCGTCTGACATGACCTTCCCGCTGTAAACCCATGCTGCCTTGGGTCCTGTGCTCCACTGGCCTCTAGGTACTCAACTATTCTTTCCTTCAGTGACTCCATCACTTTCCTACCACAGAGGTCAGACTGACAGGTCTGTGTTTCCTCTGCCTGTCTTGGTCCCACTTTTGTGAAGGGGAATCACATCCACCTTCCTCCAGTCCTCGGGTACCACACCATCCTCCCATGATTTATTAAAAGAGTAGCCAGTGGTTTCACTAGTTCCTCCCTTAGTTCTTTTAGAATTCTGGGGTGAATTCCATCAGGACCCATTGCTTTGTCCACCTTCAGTTTTAGGAGTTCTTGCAGAACCCTTTCTTCTGTGAAAGGACTGGGATCGCCCCCTATCAAAGAGTAGCTTCTGTAATGGATTGGCTTCCCCTCCTCTTTTGTAATACTGAGCAGAAATATTCATTTCAGTATTCCCCTGCTTTTCCACTGTCCCCTCTTGCCCACCCACCATTCATTTCTATTCAGCCTCACTATCCCTCCCTTTGTCTTTCTCATCGCTGATGTACCTATAAAGGTTTTATCCCCTTCTTAACTGAGTTGGCTATCTTTTCCTCAGTTTGGGCCTTTGCTATTCTGACTTCCCTCCCTGCTTCCTTCTGCCTTAACTGGTACACTCTCTGTCCTGCTCCTTCTGTGTTTCCTTATACTTCCAGAATGCTATCTTTTTCTTCCTGACTTTCATAGCCACCTCTTTTGAGAACCATAGTGGCTTTTCTTCATTTTGATTTGTTTATTTGCTTCACACAAGGCTTTGTTGCCTCTGTGATGGCAGTTTTATAATTCCCCATTGTTGCACCCACACCTCTTTCTAGCCTGTTTGCTAGTGCTTTTCTAAGGCACTCTCCCATCTTGCCAAGTCAGCCCTCCAAAGTCCAGTACCCTCACTTTTGTGTGGCTTGACTCTGTAGCTGAGTTTAGTGAACCACACTGTTTGATGGTCACTTGTCCCCAGATGGCAACCCACTTCTAGATCTGAGATCCTCTCACTGCCCCTGTTTGAGAGTCTAGGGTCTAAGATTGCTCCCTCACGAGTGGGTTCCAAAACTAGCTGTCTAATGCCTGCCACCTGTAGGGCATCAAGAATGGCCCTGCTCTTGGATGTGGCTGCAGCAAATGTGCTCCAGTTAACATCTGGCATATTCAGGTCTCCATCAACAGTATCTCCCTTTCTCTGCCATTCTAAGAATGCCTTCTATCATATCCTTGTCCATTCCTCCCCTGACATGGGGTCTGTACCTAACCCTGTTGCGGTTAGTGGTGTCATTTCAGTCTCCACATCTGCTGTAAACAGATTCCCAAATAATTACATTACAGGTGCTGCGTTGCACAGTTTCTACACATGCTCGTGACTTCACCAGTTTTTATGTTGCTTGCACGCATGTGCAAGAAACATAGTGCCATCATCCGAGTTTTCGGAGGTGTGGCAGCTCTCTTCCAATTCAGTTAGTGTGTTTGCAGGCACGGCCGCGGTTCTCTAATGCCTGCTGGAGCTGTCTATGACAGCAGTCCAAAATGCAGTGCTGTACGAGTTGAAAGGAGAGCTACGCTCCAGTGAGCAGCGATAAGATATCACTTGTGCTCATGGGCGCCACCACACACACACACACACACACACACACACACACACACACACACACACACACAAAAGCATACTGCACAAGAAGCAGGAAAGGCCAAAGAACACACTGAGACAGACGTTAAGACTTCTTTCCCTCTGCTACCCACAGTAGTTAGCGGATTTGCAAATTACACTACCCTCACAATGTCAAAGGGCTCAATAAAAATGTTAGGAACAGCACAACATGAGCAGACATTCATTTTAAAGAGGACAGAAAATAAAAAAAAACATGATTGAGACTACTAAATGTGTCCTGTCTTTTTGATTAATACTGTATTGTATGTTTGTAAATACCATTTAAAATCCTCGCTCTGTGTAAACTAACATTCCCTTTCATTAAGACAAAGGATTTTATCAATACGGCTGTCAATGGAGCAGCTCTATTTACCATTCCGGTTTTCTCCTTTGGAAAGTGAGTGAGGCTATTTGTCCATGACATACATGTCTGTGCTGAAGGCATCATCTGATGACTCATAACCATGTTATGGTTGGTGCTGCATATGCGCAGTGACACTCCCTAACAGCGAGAGAATGAGCAGGCACACTCTCGCAAGTGCTAGCTTTGTCAGAGGGAGTGTGAACAGAAAGCAGCTAATCTGTATCTTGCTTATTAGCAGCGCTGGAAAAAGCTTAGACTGGTAGACTGAAACAGCAGTTTTTGTTTAACTTCCTTTTTACACCATTGCTGAATATTTACTGATGCCATTTCTGTCATCACTGACAGTAATAAAGACTTCAATTGCTGATTACAGCAGCTCGCCTGTGTGAGTGTGATTCTAAAGAGCTGCTGTAACAGTTTCAAATGAGAAACTTCATGCTCATTTTGAAAGCCTCTGTGGCTAGGTGTGCACTGCAGGGGTCGTCCCTTTAGCAATTCGAGACAGAGGTGTGGGGAACCATTAATTAAGAAATTATAGCCAGTGGACAGGGACCCTTCCATCCATGCCACCAGTATGCCACCTTACCCTGCTGGTCAGTCTGGCAGGCAGTTTGTTAACACTGCTGAACTGCCCAAGAGGGTAAATCCCAACCAAGATTGAACGGACCAGCCGGATAAGGTATGAGGCATACTGGTGGCATGAGTGGAAGGCGCTTGTGGGTAGTGTTAGTTCTACACTTTGATTAACTGACCCCTGGTATTTTGTTTTCTGTAAGCTGTTGGAGAAGGGTCATTGTGTGTAAAATTTTGTAGGTCATGCATTCACTTTCAATGGTTCAATCCTGCTCCTTCGTACCTGTGCCACTTGCAGTCATATAAAAAAAAAGGAACCAGCCAAATCTGTATTGATACTGCCTTTCCTTTATTGACAGCCTAGACAAACAGCAATATCATCTTTATTAAATTTTTTTTTTTTTTTACAAAATGTTTCCCCAATTTGAACAAGTTCCCATTTGAAGCCGATTCCATCAATGAAACAGCACATCTTCAACCTCGCAGAATATGCGGTTACTCGCTGCACACTCTATCTTCTTTAATGAACATTAAAGAATATTGTCATAAATAACACTGCCATTAATGAAAAATAACAGTGCCATTAATGAAAAAATTAATAATCCAATCCCCCCACCAAAACCAAAACTGTCCATCTTCAAAGTAGTGATCATGTTAGTTGACTACTAATTAAACAGTGCCCTAATAAAAGGTGGAGGGTGCCTGCATTTCAGTGACATAACAACACTGGGGAAACACGTAAAGATACATTCAAGAAAGCTGACATTTCTCCCCTTGGCACTGCCCCCTAAATATAGATGCCAACACTTGTAATCTGTAGCCGTCTCCACTCTGCCAATACACACACTTGTTGGATGTTTCTAGTTTGGAGTCCTTTCAGTATACTGCTCACACAGAATGGTGGCACTTGCTCAATGACATGTGACCCATTCTTCTCAGTCTCAAATGACTTCTTACTTCAGAAACAGATTGTCACATGTGATCTGTTCGAAGAGTAATCTCATTAGTTTGGACAACTCTATGGATAATTGCAAGAGTGAGCATAATAAAACCCCAGCCGTATTTTTTAAAATTATTGACAATATAGAATTTAAATGTAGGATGTTTCTCTGACTCTTTATTTTGTGGCTAAAGTCAGCGCCGTTTATTGGTCATTTCATGTTCTTCTATTCAGACATTGCTGAATTGACTGTTGACTAAGTAATGCCGACTGCTGCACTGATCGGAGAAAAATGAAAAAGCTTTGAACTAAAAAAGGGACGAGAGGAGGGTTGCAAGTAAGCCGTTCATTTTAATTTGGATTCCTGCATACCCTCTCTCCCTCAGGACACTCAGTCTGCCCAACTAGCACTTTACTAAGCAACTGACCATGCTTCTGACTGCACTCAAAGCACATGAGAGTGCTTGGTTGGTGACTTCTCTGTCCCCTTTCTGCATCAGACGGTTCTATTTGTGCCCCCCCCCAGTGAAGGGCACCATTACCTGCTCCCGTTATGGCCCCTTAAGTAAAAGGCATTCTGACATTAATGTGGCTCTTTATGGGCTTACTAGATCAGTGCCCTATTGAAGTGTAATATGGCTATATGTATGAGGGATGGCGAGGGAGGGGGCTCGCTCAGCATCACCGAAGAATATTCTCAGAATGCCTTTTACTTAAGGGGCCATAACGAAATGGCTTTCCGCTTCTCTTCCACACTTCTTTAATGTGCTTATTGTACATGCCCGCATTACTACCGTTTTACACACTGCTCTCCCTCTAGTCCGCCGTGCCATTTCTGTGTGGCTAGTGTGACCCCAGCTGCATGCAGGCTCTTGTTAGCTGCCCAATCGCCAGTACCAGTCAGCTGATGCCCGAGGATAAAGGTTTGATTTGCTGTTTGTGATTCGATAATGTTACAGCAGCTCTTTAGAATCACACACATGAGCTGCTGTTAACAGAAGTCAGCTGCGGTCAGAAATCTTTATTACTGTCAGTAGTGATGACAGAAACGGCATCAGTAAATATTCAGTAATGGTGTAAAAAGGAAGTAAAACAAAAACTGCCATCTCCAGTCTAAACTCTGCTTTTTTATTCCAACACACTGCTAATAAACTACATAAAAATTAGCTGCTTTCCCTGCACACCTCCTCTGACAAAGCCGGCACTTTCCAGAGCGCGCCTGCTAATTCCCTTGCTGTTCGGAAGTGTCACTGCACATATCCTGTACATTAAAGAGTTCAGTGAACACAATAACTCAGGGCACGAGAAGGATTAGAACCTTGTGTTTCGGCAGACAAGTGAAGGACTGGTAAAAATCACAATATACATAAAAATAAGGAAGAGGGATAAAAAAGACTTTAAAATATGTTTATTAGTCAAAGTCAATTGTTTGTATCTATTAGTGATGTTATAAACTGGTTCCTGTCCCCTTTAAATAGGAACATTATAAAATGGGTGCACAATGCTATTAACCGTAACAATGCATTTGATGATGACATATGACATTTGCCTGTACGAGATGTACATTTCCACACATAGCCACATTCCTCACTGGTTCACTGATTAGGATTATAGGAAAAAAAAACACCTTATCAAACACAACTTTCCCCCCCAAAAGAAAACACACACACACACACAAAATAAAACAAATCCAAGTGCAGAACATAATTCAACGGCATAATAACATCGAAGTAAGACAGTGCAACATCAAATGGCATGTTATATTTTATGTCAAGAGATGTTTGAGGATGTCCATTATTTACTTTGAAGTTTCCTAATTTCAAAACGGAACTTTTATTACAGTTTTCTTCACATCTGCTGCTAAAGACCTATGCTTGCCAACGAAGTAAATAGCACATGATGATACAATACATTTAAAGTGTGAGAACAGAAATCTATACATAACACATGCCCACACTAAAATTAGACACTTCGGCGACACACAATGACATTCATAGATTTGAAGTGTGTGACACTTGCAACTTCTACGCAAAGCTGATAGGATCGTGGGGCATGTGGTGGTTGTGGGTTATTTGGAAATCACTGAATGCCCCTAACATGATTCAAACTGAAGCAAAGTGTGACTTGACAGGACCAGAGGGCAGGATGTCTGGGGACAAAGAGCGGAGATTAGCCACAGGTGGCAACATACAGAATGGAGGGTGTGGAGATTAGCACCCCACCAAGCAGTAGGTCATTGTCCTTGAAATCCCTTTACAAGAAGGAAAGCTGTACATTGTATGCAACAAGATAGGGTGTGGCAGAGGTTACATCTGACATCACATGTGTGCCACCAGATGCAGAGTGACCAGAGAAAAGACTATGACTGAAACTGTACAGATGAATGATCCAAATTACATACATAATTCATGTAACCCTTCCAAAAATAATCGCTTTCATAAACTACTTAAGTTAAAACAAAATTACTGTATGAGACATCCAGATATAATCCAGTCATTTCCATGAACAGTAACATGCATTGATAACTGCAGTTTAATTTTGTGGCTCCCGCTCTGTGCACATAGTGCCGAGTCCACTGTTAAAATGATGTCAGCGCTCTTGCTGGGTATTTGTGTGGATCGAAACATCTTGGGTGAATTTGACAGCAACGGAGCAGTCAGACAGGTACCTAATACAAAAAAACTACAGCTCTGAATACTGCAATCATATTTTAAAATATCCCCCAAACACAACAAAGACCTGTAGAAATTAATTTATTTCATGGGGAAAAATGACGTAAAACACTGCACATGATCTTTAAACATTTCCTTTAGTTTTTTTTTTTTTATATTTAACTTTTTACTCCTCCGGAGCCGCCCGCCGCCCTATCCTTCCACCCGGTCACGGGCCGCCGGCTTCTGCTTTCCAGATCGGCCACCACCCCCGATACCCCGTGGCTTACCCCCCACAGTGGGGCCCGTGGCACCCCCCTCATATATGCCGCGGGCACTGGAGCTAGGTCAGGGGCCTGGCCTGGAAGCACATTGAAGCCACGGCGAGCTTCATCCATGACGGCGGGCAGCTCCTCCTCCTTTTTCCGGTTTTCTCCCAGGGGAGGCGGGGTCGTGCAATGGCGCCAGCATCCGCCCGCCTCCTTCAGCTGTTGAATGCGTGGAACTCCTGGTCTCCACCAGGGTCCCCAACACGCCGAGACTGCCCACCCTCCCGGGTAGGAGAGCTGCCCATCGGACGCTCAATCCTTCCCCGGCCGCCCTCCGACGATCCGGGTCCGCTTCCGAACCTGGGTTGCCGGGCGTCAGTGTTTGAAATCCCACTGCTGCGCCCGATGGCCGCAAACATTTCCTTTTAGTAACGGGTAATCTTTTATGAATGTCTGATAGAGGTTAGTCATGTATCCGTCTGGCCCAGGTGTTTTATTTTTCTTAACAGCTATAATGGCATCCAAAATGTCCTCATCTGATATATCTTGCCCTCGTTTGGTTGCCTGCTCTGGTCACACCTCTGATAGAGTGAGTTCTTTACAAAATTCTGAGAGCATTACATTATTTACTTATTTCTCTTCAGTATATATATTTTTGTAAACCTCATAGAATTCCTCATTTTTTTTTTTAAATAATGTGATTATCTTGGTATTTTTGGGTGACCTAATCACTGTAATAGAAGTAGAAAGTGCATTTTGTTTTACTCTGATGGCTAATATTTTAGATACCCTAGGTCCAGTATCAATGTAGCTCAGCTTCCTCTTCCTAATGGTGAGTTCTGCTTCCATTCTGCTTAAGTCATTATGTTCTGATTTAAGTTTAGACCAGCTGTCCCAAAGCTCCCTAGAATCAAAGGTAGCTAACTTTGTCTCCACATCTTTAATTTTCCTTAATATGCTACTCTGAGATAAGAGTCTGGTTTGTACAGATGCTGTTAGGGTTCTCCGCAGCCAATATTTAAGTGTATCCCATAGCACTCCTCTTTTGGTGTCCTCTAGTCTATTAAGATCCACAAATTCAGCTATTCTGGCTTTAATTAAAGTGACAGTTTCAGGGTTGCCTAGAACAGTATTATTTATTTTCCAGCTTTTGGACCTCTCAGTGCTCTGTAACAATGAAAAATTTAATACTACCGGTGAGTGGTCTGAGATAACCATTGGTTTTATTATGTTGCTTGTACGCATGTGCAAGAAACATAGTGCCATCATCCAAGTTTTTGGAGGTGTGGGACCCGTCTTCCAATTCAGTCAGTGTGTTTACAGGTGCGGCCGCCATTCGTCAAAGAATGCTGCAGCTGTCTATGACAGCAGTTGACAATGCAATGCCATACAGTTGAAAGGGAGAGTTACGCTTCAGTGAGCAGCGATAAGATATCGCATGCTCATGCATGCCTCCCACCCACACACATGCATATTGCGTGCTCACGCGCTCCCCCTCCTGCACACACTGTATAGCCAATGGGGTGCCCAATCCCCCATCAGCTGTGCTGCGTTCCTCCCCAACAGAGTTCCAGGTACCATGCTGGGAGCCCACCCCAGCTTGGTAGCAGTCTGTATGGCCAATAGGGGTGCCCAATCCCCCATCAGCTCCACTGCCCCCCCCAAACAGCCTTCCAGCTGCCACACTGGGGGCTCACCCCAGCATGGCACAAGTCCCGCTGTCTAACTGAAAAAAAACAAAAAAACCTGAGAGACAAAACCTTCCTCGCTGACTGTCCTGACCCTCCCCCATCTGCACCCCACCCTCTGTGCATCCACCTCCCCACACCCCCACCTCACCCCATACTTACCTCTGGAGTCCAGCGCAACAATCTTTGGTGGACCTGGAATACGTCTGCACTCTTCAAAGCCGACCGCGAACTGAGGAAATGCCAGTAAAATGTATAATGGAATAAATATGTTTTTTCCACTTTAGTGCATATCTCGGGCATTTTGGGGAATTTTTTACCAAATTTTCAACATGGGGTTTTTGGGAGCCCATCTCATGAATTCTGTCACTATCATGGCATTAATCGACCCCAAAAGGTGATTTTGTGGGCACTGCGCAGAACCACCTTTGGGGACTGATTTACAAAATGACAGTGTCACACTTCATGAGGTAGGCCCCCAAAACCCTATGTTAAAAATTTGGTGAAAAAATTCCCAAAAATGATTGTTTTACTAGCATGCGCTATGCTGTTCTTATGCACGCCAGAAGTTCATGAATTTTCAATATATTCACTCCAGATTTTCAACATTGCCATTTTACCACACCTCCTTATCAGCAGTATAGCTGTTATTTTTCACATCTTCCCAAAATGTGTTTCCGCCCATGTAGCGCACATTGGTGCAGTCAGTATGCGAAATCAATGTACGGGACACATTAAGAAAATTACAGTGACACTGTTCATGAGCAGAGATCTTAAAATGGCTATGTGGAAAATTTGGTGAAAAGATTCCTAAAAATTACTGTTTTACGAGCGTGCATTGCTCAGTTCCTACGCACGCTCGTAAATTCGCACATTTTTAATATTTGCATTCCAGAATTTCAACATTGCCATTTTATCACACCTCCTTATGAGCAGTACAGCTGTCATTTTTCACATGTCTCTCAAAATGTGTTTCTGTGCATCTAGCTCACAATGGCGCAGTTGGTGTGTGCAATCAATGCTTGGGACAGATTAAGAAAATCACAGTGACACTGTTTATGAGCAGAGGTCTTAAAATAGCTATGTTGAAAATTTGGTGAAAAAATTCCCTTCAGCCATTCTGCAATGTTACTAATGAACACATTGAACAGGACTGGCTGCAGGACCGATCCCTGCAGCACCCCACTGGTCACCCCCTCTCCCTAGACTGCACCCCATTTACCACCACTCTCTGCCTCCTGTCTGTTAGCCAGTTTCTAACCCAGTTTACCACCCATTCCCCAATGCCCAGCCTACCCAGCTACTTTATCAGCCTCCTATGTGGGATGGTGTCAAAGGCTTTGCTAAAATCAAGGTTAGCGTTGTCTACTGCCCCACCTGATTCACTTCCTTTGTCACCCAGTCAAAGAAATCAACCAGATTTGTCTGACATGATGTCCCCACTGTAAATCCATGTTGTCTATGGTCAAGAGCTCTGATGACTTCTACATGCCTCACTATCCTTTCTTTAAGCAATGTCTCCATGATCTTCCCCACTACTGAGGTGAGGCTGAATGGCCTATTGTTCCCCGCCTCCTCCCTGCTGCCGGACTTGTGTAGAGATACCACATGTGCCCTCCTCCACTTCACTCGTGTTGGATGACTCCATGAACATGGCTGCCAGAGGTACTGCTATCTCCCTTCACAGTTCTCTTAATATCCTTGGGTGTATGCCATCTGGTTCCATTGCTTTGTCCGCCTTCAATTTAGTGAAATCCTGCAGGACTCTTTGCCTTTGAATGGACTATTGTCCACCTCTTCACCCCCTTGGCAACTGCTGTACTGCTGTGGCCCTTGCCCCTCCCACTCTTCTGTGAATACTGAACGGAAAGACACAGTGGATGTCTTGGGAGGAAGGCATGGAACTGTCACTTCCAAATACCTGAACAACACATACAAGCAAGCAACATTCAGCATTGACAAATGCTTGTTTTAATATTTTCACTGCAGATTTTCAACATTGCCATTTTTTACACCTTCCCATGAACAGTACAGCTGTAATTTTTCACATCCTGTTCAGAATGTGTTTTTGCACCTGTGGTGACAAATGCCGTAGTCGTGCAAAAGCAGCTTTCAGCTAACAAACTGATATTGCCACTGTTCATGAGGTGGGGGTCACAAAAAACCCATGTTGAAAATTTGGAGTGAAAATACTAACGAATGCCTGAGGCGTTAGGGTTTCTGACCATAACACCCCACCCTGTAGAGAATGACAGGCATCAGGGCTGTAACTTGGGATTGTTACTGCAATGCTCATACCATTCCACCTCACCCACACCCTGCAGCCACTGAGGCATCGAGGTGTTCATTGAACTCTTCAGCCCCAAAAGTTCACCCCATTCTCCTATACCCGCACCCATCTCACAATATTTCCTGATGGAATGGGGTCGCATAAGAACCAAAGACCCCAAGGCACACCGTGACACTTGTGAAGCGTCTGCACGGTAGGGTGTGGTGAAATGGCATGGCCGTTATGCCTGATGACCCAAAGGCACACCCCAATGCCTGTCACTATCTGCAGGGTGGTGATGGGGTTGGCTTCAGTTCAATACTTCACTGCCATTCCTAGTATGCAGCTCTGTAACTCCTACACTACCAATGCCAATGCCAGCAAGCAAACATTCGGCATTGACAAATGCTTGTTGGATTTTATAGCAAAGAAGGGGGGGACTACGGCCTCATCTACGTCTAGCAGCTTGGCCAGTGAGTTTTATTCAATAATTATTTATGTGGTAATTGCCACTCACTCGGAGGTGCCAGGGACTTACAAACAAATGTCAAATAAACTATCACAGGGACTGCAACTGTCTTAATAAATTCCACCTTAGGTCAGCCCTTTTTAAATGCATAAAATTCTTTATGTGAACAGGAGGCAGCAGGGAGTGAGAACAGAAAGCAAAAAGGGGTGCTGCTCCTGTCATCAATATATTTACATTTTACACATTTTACACCTTAATCAAGCCAGCTTACAAGTTCACACTTAGTGTACATACAGTACCACGTCTTAAGGTGCCATACAGAAAAAAACAACTCACTGTTTTTGTTATGCAAACACTGCAAACAGCCCTTCATAGCTGGACCAAGTGGATATAAGAAAAATAGAGAAAGGGATAGCTTAAGAGAGAGAGAGAGAGAAGGAAAAACGTCGCCTGAAGGTGGTCTGCCTTCAGGGCTAGGAAATGAAAGGATAGTGACAACAAAGATAGAGTGGATGCAACCAAGATAGAGCTATCCTGATGATTAGTCCTTTTATGTGACAAATATTTTTAATACTTATAAGGCATTGAACTCTATATCAAACTGGACAATCTATAGAAAGCTCAGAAAAGAATGCAAGCAGGACATGTGGCAAAATAAAAGTAGGTTTTGCAAATCCCTGTTTGACTCCTCCATTGCCAATGCACACCAACTGTAGACCTATATTAACAAAACCCTAGGTTAGAACATTTCCCCAACCCCTACAGACATTAAGGTTGAGGGAGTAAATTGCAACAACCCTTCTACTACCTTGAATGCTTTCAATAACATTTTCACAGACCTGTCACCCTACACTGGAGCTTTTCCCATCTCCTCCCCTACTCTTAAAGCAATATCCCACCCTCCCCTCTTACTTAAAGAGTCAGGGTCTCAGAAGTGTATAAATGTCTGAGGCAGACCTCTGATTCTAAATCTGCTGGCTCTGATGGGCTCAAGCCCTGCCTCCTGAAACTAGCTGCCAACAAACTACCTCCCAGTAGCAAGAATTGTTAACCTGCCCCTCTTCTCAGGCATTGCCCCTAACCTCTAGAAGATGTCCTACATAGTACAGGTGTTCAAAAAAGGTAATAATAAAAACATCTGTAATTACAGATCTATTGTCCTGCTATCAGCTGTTAGTAAGGTCTTGGAAAAAACTGTAGCCACCCAACTTACTGACTACTTCTCTGCCCACAATCTCCTCTCCCCTGTTCAACACGGGTTCCACCAGAACTACAGTACCACCACAGCACTGCTCACCTTAGCCAACAGCATTTTTAACACACTTGGTAAAGGGTAGCTTACTGGCACCATTTCCATTAACCTAACAAAGGCATTTGACATGGTTGAGCACTCCCTACTCTGTAATAAATAATAATAATAATAAGTTTATTTGATATAGCACCTTTCACATTTCAAGGCGCTGCACAGTAAGCTAAAACAATTACACAATAGGAACAATAAAATCAAAGGAATTCAGGATACACTTTTCCCCACAAAAAAGTCTTCAGCGCCTGCTTAAAGCACCCCACTGTCCTGCACTCATGTAGCTGATGGGGAAGAAAATTCCAGAGGAGGTAGTACAACAAACCCAAAGGCACGAGCTCCAGATGACTTTAAACCCACCCGAATCCATAGCAACCCTCAATAGTCGAAATGAGCTTCGTCGAGAGGTGAACCAGGAGCTCTTTCTCATAATCAGGACCCTGTCCGTAGGGCTTTTGTAGGTCAATAGACCTACCTTAAAGGTGATCCGCCACTGAATAGGCAGCCAGTGTGGATCGTGCAGCACGGGGGTAATATGAGTTCTTCTCGAAGACCCAGTCAACAAACATGCTGCAGCATTCTGCACTAGCTGCAAGCGGCGGATATCAATCCCTGGAAGCCCTAAGTAAAGGGAATTGCAATAGGCAAGGTGCGATGTCACAAATGCATAGACCAACACAGGCAGATCGCTGGACAGAACAAGGTGCTTGATCCTAGCACTGTTCCTAAGATGGTAAAAGGCCAGCTTGACTACTGCCGACACCTGATGATGAAGGGTCAGGCTATCGTCAAGCACCACTCCTAGGTCCCGCACCCGTTCAGAGGTGAGAATCTGTGCTCCCCCAGGACTAAACTGGAGGGAAACCCAGTCCTCAACCCCTCTGTTCTATGACCCGGGTCTACAACCAAGACCTCAGTCTTTCCTGGGTTCAACTTTAAACCCCTGGTACTCATCCAGTCTTGGATTTCTATGAGGCAGCTGTTCAGTACCGAGACAGCACTAACCTGGTCGGGGGCGAAAGACAGGTAGAGCTGGGTGTCATAAGCATAGCAGTGAAACCTCAGCCCATGCCATCTTACAATGTCTCCGAGGGGCAGCATATACACTGCAAATAACATGGGGGACAGCACTGAGCCCTGAGGCACCCCGCAAGGCAGAGAGAAAGCCTCGGAGGAGAAAATACCCGAGACCACTCTCTGCGTTCTACCAGCGAGGAAGGATGTAAACCATCTGAGAACTGAACCCAACAGCCTGCAGATGAACCTCAAATGCTCGAGCAGAACCCCATGATCTACAGTGTCAAAAGCTGATGATAAATCAAGGAGAACCAAGATGGAGCGGTGTCTCCGATCTCTCACCATCAGGAGATCATTGAGCACCCAAACCAGAGCAATCTCAGTGGTATGCCTCTTACAAAAACCCTATTGGAGAGGTTCGTATAAGTTATTGATGGTTAAATGGTTTTCCAGTTGAGCTGCCACAACTTTCTCAATAACCTTCCCCACAAAAGGAAGGTTAGTGATAGGCCTGTAGTTTGCTAGGATTTCCGGGTCTAAAGAAGCTTTCTTCAGAAGGGGTGTCACCACCTCCTCCTTCAGGGAGCTAGGAAACTCACCCGAGTCCAGAGAGCACTGGACAATCCGAGCTAAGATTGGGCCGATGATATCATTACAACCCAAGATCAGGGAATAGGGCCTGGATCTAACCTACAGCAAGTGGGACGCATCCCCTGGATAATCCTCATAATATCCACGAACTCCAGTAGACCAAAGGTACTCCAGGACACTTCAGGCTCTGCGACATAACACCGACCAACAGCATCCCCCATAGAGTGAAGTTGGTGGCACTCCTGCCTGATGTCAGCCACCTTATTCGCAAAGAAACAAGCGATCTCATCACACTCCTCTTGTGAAAAAACTCGATGGAACTGCTGACAGGTTGGGTTGCACAGCCTGTCAACCGTTCTGAAGAGTTGAGCCGGTCGGTTCCGTGTGACAGCAATTTCCCTGGACAGGAATTCTGCCTTCTTACGGGAAATTTCTGTTTGATAGAGTTTGTAACACTCTAACAAAATAAGGTGGTCGGCATCTAAGGCTGTCCTCCACCAACGATGCTTTAACCTATGCCCCTATCTCCGCAACTACCTAAGAGTCCCATCAAACCATGGGGCCCCAAGGCGAAGCGGAAGGGGGCGAACTCGGGCAGGAGCAATCTGATTGAGAGCTGAAGAGACAGTCCTATTATAGGCTGTAACCAACTGCTCAGGATCAGTGCTGGTCTCGTCCAACAGCGAGAGGTCCATCACCACCATCAGGTCTTCAGGGAACACATCCCACAAAGGGCGATAACTGACCATCTCCACAGGGGTCGACCTACCCAAGGGGGACGAAAAATTGAACCCAACGGTGAAGTGGTCGGACCAACCAACCGGTTCCACCACCAAGTTGGAGGCCTCGATCCCCAGGAGGAAGACCAAATCAAGGGAGTGACCACCATTGTGAGTAGCTGAGGAAACAACCTGTGTGAAGCCCAGAGATGTCATCACCTGGAGGAAGTGGTGACCAAAAAGCGAGTATTTGTCGTCAACCCAGGCACTGAAGTCACCCAAAACCATCAGTCTGGGTGACTCCAATGCCATGTTGGCGGTGAAGTCTGCTACCTCCTGCAGGAATATCTTCTCATCACCTGGTGAACTGTAGATGAGGGCTATCCTGCACCCCACACCAGCTACCACAGTGCACTCAAATGACCTGGCCTCGTCAACTGGAACACCAGTTAGGCCCAATTTGGTCTTGAAACAGACCGTGACCCCCCTCCAGCGGTCCAATCTCGGGCGATGTATAACCGAGAACCCGGTGGGGATAGCTGCCTCCAAAACAGGGGCAGCATTCCCACCTAACCAGGTCTCAGTAATGCAAACCAGATCTGCTGTAGCCACAAAATCAGCAATAAGAGCAGTTTTGTTGCAAACAGATCTGGCATTGCATAACAGTGCCCGAGTTGGACGAGGTTGGCGAGCCGTCCCAACTACTCACCCTCCCTGAACAGAGGTGCCCTTGGGTATAGGAACCAGAACAGGATCACCACGTTCCAGATACCATTTCACCCCAGGGCATCTTCTGGTCCTAACCACCCCAATGGGAGAGAGCCACTCATTCGGGCTCCGCTGTCCGCAACCCCACTCACCCCGACACCCACCCCTCCGAGCAATAAACTAGCATCTTTGGGTATATCTGATACTGACTTCCCCTTGTTCAAAAGCTATTTATATCTGACAATATAAGCATACACATTGTATAATATATATATTTCTATATAACAAATCACACACACACACGCACACACATACACACACACACAAATACAAAAAAAAAAAAAACTCGATAAACATGTGGGGAGTAGTGCAATGTAATGGCTGTGGGGCAGCAGTCTTCCGGGAGTCTTTCTGGAGGCTGAGATGCTGCCCTATTTGCAGACAACTATCTGCCCTGAGGGAGGAAGTTGCCCGTCTTCAGGCCGTGCTGGACAGTAGTAAGAAAACCTTCCCCCAGGCCACACTGGACAGTAGGAAGGGAACCTCCCCCATCCAGGGAGCACTAGCGCCACCACCACTACTACCTCAGAGGTTGCGAAGAAAGCACAGCAGTTGGACCACAGTGGGCTCAGGGAGGTGAGGAGGGTGGAACAGAGGCACACCAGTCAATTGTTCCACTCCACAATCCATACACCATTCTGGGAGCATAGCTCCCCATGGATGCACCAGAAGAAGACTGATGACAACTGTCACAAGGGAGGCCCACAGGAAGGAGGCAGAGGACACCACAGGAAAGGAAGCAGCTCCTGGTGGGGGACTCAATTATTAGGGGTATAGAACTGGGGGAGCTGGGAAAACTGAAGCTAGCCTGCCTGGTGCCATGGCTTGGAGGGACAGGAAGCCATCCTCAGGATCCACGAGAACAGCTGCAAGGATTCTGAGCTGGACGCAATTGTCCACCTAGGGACAAATGACTTGGCTCATCATGAGATTAGAGCAGTGCAGGAGGACATTGCAGAGTTGGGGAGGGACCTAGACAAGTAGCACACAGTATCCTTCTCAGAGGTGCTGCCTGTCAAAGGCATGGGGAGGCGAGGGTAATTGGCACTATGCAGTTTAACGAATGGTTGAAAATGGTGCAGAGCACAGGGGTTTGGCTTTATTGGGACTGGGGTTCCACCTGAGGGACACCAGCCTTACTGGCAGGATGGTCTGCATCTGTCCAGGAAGGAACAAGTCTTTGAGCAATCAGTTTAAATGCTTCATTTGCAAGCTTTTAACTAGTCAAGGGGAGGCACTGACAAGCAGCAGGAAAATCCTAGCCTCCCTACAAAACAGGGTACTAATGAGAAAAAGACTGAGATAGAACGGTCAGTGGGGGATGCTGCAACAGAAGGTAAAGCTCATCAAAAATGGAAGCAATGAGTACCAATGCCCGTAGTCTGTAACAAGCTTCCTGAATTAGTGGCCTTGGTGGAGGAGGAACATCTGATATTGTGGCAGTCACAGAAACATGGTACACACAAGACCATGACTGGGACATAAACATACCAGGATACACTGTCTACAGGAGGGACAGGAGGGTAAAGAGGAGGAGGAGTAGTTCTTACATAAGGGAAGGAATAAAAGCAACAGAACAAAAGGGTAAACAGGGAGGAGAAGAAGCACTGTGGGTAAATTTGGAGACAGGCAATGGCACCACAATATGCACAGGGTTAGTATAGATTCCTTCTCAGGGGAGGAAATGGACAGGGAAATGATAGAAAGTATACTTAGAATGGCAGATAAAGGTGAGCTATTGCTGATGGGTGATCTGAATACCAGATGTTAACTGAGTGCAGTTGCAGCTGCCACTCAAGAGTGCAGTTATTCTAGATGCCCTACAGGGGCATGCCTTAGACAACTAGTACTGGAGCCCACTGAGAGGGAGCAATATTAGACTTGATTCTCTCAAATGGAGATGGAGAGGATCACAGATGTAGAAGTGGGTAGCCATCTGGGAACTAGCGACCATCGAACAGTATGGTTCACAATAAACACAGCAATAGAGTCAAGCCATACAAAGACAAAAGTACTGGAGTTTAGGAGGGCTGACTTTGCTAAATGGGTGAGTGCCCAAGGAATGCACTAGCAAATGGGCAGGAAGGAGGGTGAAGAACAATGGGGAATAATAAAACTGCCATCACAGAGGTAACGAGCCTTGTGTGAAGCAAATAAACAAAACAAGACGATGTAAGAAACCACTATGGTTCTCAAAGGAAGTGGCAGGAAGGTTCAAGAGAAAAGAAAGCATTCAGGAAGTACAAGGAATCCAGAAGGAGCAGGACAGAGAACTGTATCAGTTAAAGCAAAAGGAGGCTGGGAAGGCAGTCAGAACAGCAAAGGCCCAAACCGAGGAAAAGATAGCCAACCTCAGTTAAGAAGGGGATAAAACCTTTATAGGTATATCTAGGAGCAAAGGGAAGACCAAGGAAGGGATAGTGAGGCTTAATAAAGGGGAGGGAGGGTGGGGGAGGGAGACTGTGAAAGGCAGAGATACTAAACAAATATTTTTGCTCAGTATTTACAAATGAAGAGGGGAGGTACATAAAACAAACAGTAGTAACACTCTGGATACAGAAGTTGATACCTAGCCCATTTACAGTAGAAAGGGTTCTGAAAGAACCTTAAAACTGAAGGTGGACAAAGCAATGGGGCCTGATGGGATTCATCCCAGAATTCTAAAGAACTAAGGGTAGAACTAGTGACACCACTAACTACCCTCTTTAACAAATCATGGGAGGATGGGGTGGTACCCGAGGACTGGAGGAGGGCAGATGTGATTCCCCTTCACAAAAGTGGGAGCAAGGCAGAAGCAGGAAACTACAGACCTGTTAGTTTAACCTCAGTGATAGGGAAAATGATGGAATCACTTCTGAAGGAAAGAATTGTCGAGTATCTAGAGGCCAGAGGGGCACAGGACCCTAGGCAGCATGGATTCACAGCAGGAAGGTCATGCCAGACAAATCTGATAGATTACTTTGACTGGGTGACCAAAGTAGTAGATCAGGGAGGGGCTGTGGACATGGCCTACCTAGACTTTAGCAAGGCATTTGACACAGTCCCACACAAAAGATTAATATACAAGTTAGCCAGCCTGGGAGTGGGTCCCAAGATGACAGCCTTGGTAAAAATTGGCTGGAGAATAGGACACAGAGAGTAATAGTAAATGGAGTCCACTCAGAAGAAAGGAGGGTTACTAGTGGGGTACCGCAGGGTTCAGTATTAGGACTGTCCTCTTCAATGTCTTTATGTTTAGCATTGCGGAAGGACTGAAGGAAAGTATGTCTCTTTGCAGATGACACTAAGATCTGCAACAGAGTTGATGCACAAGGTGGGGTGGAAAGGATGAGAAGGACTTGGCAAGGTTAGAGGAATGGTCAAATGTATGGCAGCTTAGATTCAATGCTAAGAAGTGCAAGGTAATGCACCTGGGAAACAAAAACCCAGGGGAAGAGTACACAATGGGGGGTGAGATACTAACAACAACAAAAAATGGAAAGGGACCTGGGGGTAGTCATATCAGATGACCTAAAGGTGGGCAAGCAATGTGAGAGGGCAGCAAGGAGGGCTGGGGGATACTGGGATGCATAGGGAGAGGCATGACCAGTAGAAAACAGGAAGTTATTATCCCTCTGTACAGACAGCTGGTGAGACCCCATCTGGAGTACTGTGTGCAGTTCTGGAGACCCAATCTCCGCAAAGACATAGACAGGATGGAAGCTGTCCAGAGGAGGGCACTCAAATGGTGCAGGGTCTGCACCGGAAGACATATGAAGAGAGACTTAAGGAGCTTAATATGTATAGCCTCGAGGAAAGGAGGGAGAGGGGGGACATGATAGAAACTTCAAGTACCTCAAGGGAATCAACAAAGTCCAAGAGGGTAGCATCTTTCAAAAAAAGAGGTGTGCAAGAACAAGAGGGCACAATTTGAAGATAGAGGGGGCGCTCAGAGGTAATTTAAGGAAGTATTTTTTCACAGAGAGGGTTGTGGATGCATGGAACGGCTTTCCAGAGGAGGTTGTGGAGTCAAAATCAGTGGTGGAATTCAAGCATGCATGGGACAGTCATAAGGCAATTTTGGGGGGGTGGAGGTAAGAAGAAGTAGGCTGCTGGTTAACTAGGATCTGCAGCTTATCCAGTAGGTAGGGAAATGGGCAGACTGGGTGGGCCAAGCGGTCCTTATCTGCCGTCAAATTCTATGTTTCCATGTTTCTATTTATGGTCAGGTTTGGATCCTCTGTCTCTGATCCTGCTCCCACTTTAATAAGTGTCCCCCAAGGTTCAATACCTGGCTCCCTCTTCTTCTCCCTCCACATCAACTCTGTGCACCACTGCATCTCCAAAAGCACATCAATCTTGTACGCTGACGATCTGATGTTCTTCTTCAGTGCCCAGAATGTGTCTGAGATCAACTGAAAACTATCATCTGACCTGCAGTCAGTCCAAACATGGTTCCAAGAAAATAGGCCTTCAATGAACACCACAAAATCACAAACCATGCTGTTTGGATCTGCCACCCCCCAACTCATTTAAAGAATATCCAAACTTCTCTTTCAGTGGATTGCAGTAATGACACACTTTTGGTCACTGTCCCATCCTTTTACTACCTGGATGTTGTGCTCGACTCATCCCTTGATTTTTCCCTCCACGTGTTGTCTAAGGCTGTTGATGTCTGACTTGGGCTTGCTTACAGAGCCAGCCAAAACCTCTCTCCCAGCACTCATATCACCATCACCCAAAGAATGCTGCTTCCTAAACTGTCCTACTGTCTGCCTATCTTTGCTGGAGCTTCTAACTCTACACTGCACAAATGGAACATGGCACATAAAAACATCTGTCATTTTGCCCTTGCTAGTAACGGTCTAACCCAACATTGTTCGCTTTATTCCAAACTTGGATGGCTCCATCCATCCACCCAACGTGCTCTCTCCCTGGGAGGTCTTACATTTAGTATCTTTCAAAATCAGATTCCACTATTGCTAGCTTCCCTCCTAGTGCCAACTGTATCATAAGTGCCTATCCACTCCAGTCCTCTGACCATCACCACTAGTCATACCAAGGACCAAGACCAAATTAGGTGAGATAGCTTTTTCAATCTCTGCCCCAAAACGCTGGAACACCATACCAGCTAATATCAAGCACAGTTCTGTTACCAGCACCTTCAGAAATGTGTATCAGTCCCACTTACTACAAATAGCTATTTGTACCTGTTCCTAGCCTTGAATCCTGAAAGAAACATTTTGCCAACAGCATGTGTAATAATGCTTCTACACTTCTCAACTGTATATATTCTGTTAATTGTACACGTGCTTATACCTTGGGTATTACGTGTTGTAATGTTATTCTAAAGTCATCACTGTCATACACTGTATTGCTTATTTTTATTCTCTTCTAAGTCATGCCTGAAAATAGGTAAATAAAAAAATTATTGCATGTCATTTCATTAAAGTCTACTACATCTGTGTCTGTACAATGCTGCTGTAACTGCATATAACTGTACTGCAACCCTGCTTGCTTGTAGCTTCTGCTCTGTAAAATGCTTTGTTGTTCTGTAATATGCTTTGCTGTTCTGTTACTCTGTCTTCATTGTATTTAATTTTATACTGGTTGATGTTGCTGTTATTGTATCCTTATTGTATTTTATTGACCCTGATGTGGAAATTTTCTAAACGAGCACTTGTGCTCAAAGCTACCTTTGAAATAAACTAAATTAATTTAAATAAGGGTTCCATGAAGGGGTGATTCATGCAACCAGCAAATCAAGACCCCGCCTAGGTGGTCCCTTGGCAGAAAGGTAGCTACTGCATGCATCTCCAAAGAGCAAGGTTCAGGAATAAACCAGGGCTTTTGTATGGATGACATGAGGAGAGAAGAGGAAGACTGAACGTTCCATTGGAGGCTCTCCTCCTCTGGAGAGGGGGGAATTCCATATCTTGCTGCTATATTGCCACCTGGGTGACCACAGAAGGCAGTAGAAACATATAATCTGATAGCAGATAAGGGCCACTTGGTCCACCCATTCTGCCCATTTTTTCCTACCTCCTTTCTAGCTGCAGGCTCTGTTTGATCAATAGTGCAAGTCAACAGCGGATTGTGTGGAGGGATGTGGAGCGCATCTGTTCAGGTGCATCAGATGTGCTGGCACCTGGTGACATAAGTGCACTTGGGGGGTGGGACAGAAAAAGGGAAAATGGCTCTAGTTGGGCATATGAAGCCCTGCGGTCTTCCCGCATCCACTCCAGACTCCAGTCTCTGACCCTCACAGATACCCCAGTCTTCACCTCTGCCTTGTGTGCCCAGATGGACAGCAGGGAAGAAATGCCAATAAGCTGAAGACATACCCATCCCCAGGGGTATAACAAGGGGAGCACAGTGGTGAGTCATGGTGCAGAAGGGCTGGGATGCCTAGGGAGATTGGCAGATGGAGCCTCAGTGGGCAGCAGCAAGTACTGGCAGTGGCAGAAGGAGCTTCCGACTTGTGCCTGAGAAGGCATAAACAAAGTAAAAAAAATAAAAGATTCCCCCTCCTTGGCCATCTCCATTTTCTCAGACCCACTCCCATGCACTTGGGTTGAAGTGCTACTTAAAGCCCCAGCACATGTGGTAGAAAGGGTGTCTTTTGTGTGTGTGTGTGTATGTGGGGGGGGGTGACAGGAGTGAGAGTGGGCAGCATAGACTGATGATAAGCAGGGAAATACTCATTTGATCAGTATCACAACCCATTAAAGTGCTGGTGTTGAGTGGGAGACCCAGTCTGCTGCACTACCAATCTCTCTCTCTCTCTCACACACACTTTCTACGTGTCCTTCAAGACAGAAGTGGACAAGCTGCAACAACAGCTGCAGTGGGAATCAAAGTGGAATTTCCTGTGTTGTAGCTTGACTTGCCAGGCTAAACAGAACACCGCCTCTCATTCAGGACTGCTGGGGTTTTCCAGAGACTCAGAATAAAGTAAAACTCCAGCTGAGAGCCTGGAAAGTGTGTGGAGCTTGGTATTTTGTATCATCACCAGATGCACCTAGGTATTGCATCAGTGAGCAGTGCATACTGAGAAAAAGGTCAAGGAAGAGAGGAGGCTACTAGGGTGACAACTGGCAGTGTGTCCTCCGTACCTGCAGAATCCCACTCGTTCTGTGCCACTCATGCTGAGCACGTGTAGAGGTGGGCAGCCCTTTATACAAAACTAGCCCCATATGGGGACTTTTGAGTGGCTGTCAGGTGTTGTAGAGCCTTGAATGAAGAGGCTCCTGAATAGACTGGCAAAGATTGGCAGTTGTTAAGCATAGTGAGGAATCCCGTGGAAGAAATAACATTACTATGGTGAATATTTTTTTCTTCAAGCCGCAGGGATCCCTCATTATGCTTAACAGCTGAAATCTTTCCTCTGGAATGAGCTGCCCCAGAGCCTAGAATTTTATCTTAATTATGGAATCTTAGAATGAAATTCAAACCTCTTCTGTGTGGTTATGCTCACACCTGCCAACTAACATCAGATTTACTTCTCCACCTGAGGAAGAAGTTTTCCCAAAGTCGTCTCTGCATTTTCTGTGTCGTTTAATGGTTTATTTTATTAGAGTGAAGTAACCCCTGTTAATGGCGAATTCCCTAGTCAGCTTCAAAAAGGGTTAGTATACTGTCTAGAAAAATGTCTCTGCACATGTTATCGCTGATCAACCTCTATCGCTCAATATAATGTATCTGCTATTCTTGCTTAATGTAATGTGCTGTATCAGTGTTATTGACCTCTGAGATAGGGCATGCTATCGCTGACATGTCAACTGTTATTAATCCATTTCGATCTTCTCATTCCTTCTGTATAAAGCACTTACTGTGACTGTTTGATTGTATAATTGTCTGAAATGAACTGTTACTCTAATTGTATAGCTGTCATGAATTCCGGGTTGCCCCTGAAAAAGGGACTTTGATCCCAGTGGGCTCACCTGGTTACCAAAATGAATTAAATAAATAAATGAAATGTATTTTATTTAGTTTTTTGATACTCTACATTAATTAGGGTGTTATTTTTATTGTTAGCGTTTTCTTCAGTTCTTCATCAGTTCCCAGGAACTGGAGAAAAGGCCTTTGTGTTGCAGTTCCCGCTCTCAGATAACCGTGTTAAAAAAAAAAAAGTATTGAATACATTTCTGTAACCATGGCTTCTCTTTTGTCCGAGAGAACATCACTGCTGAACAGTGCAGGCAGTCTCTCGCTTACCGCCGTGCACTCCCATGAACAGCGGGTGCTTCTACTGGCTTTTATGTTTCTTTTCTGTTGAAGGGCTAACTGGCATTTGTAAGCAGGGCTACAAGGGCTGGAGTAAGGATCGGGTCCCACAACAGCAGCAGGGGGCTAACTAGCAAGCTCAGAGTTGGACCAATCGGGGGCACTAAAAAAAACAAAGAAAAAAAGGCGCCTTTTTTAAACTGGAGCATAGATAGACTGCAGCTCCGTTCACTTCCTAGATCGTGGCTTCTCTTTTGTGAAAGAGAACTGCACTGCTGAACGGTGTAGGCAGTCTCTTACTGGAGTGCACTCTCAAGAACAGGGGGTGCTTTTACTACACCTTCCAACCCACCCACCCAATTCCTGTGCCATTAATACTGGCTGTGACCTTACTGACAGCAAGATCTAGCCTTCCCTCTGGCAGTCCCTACACTGGGCGATGCATCTGCCTCAAGAACCTCACTAGCACAATGGGATCTAGGCTTCTATCTACTTCCTGTCTAGGGAGTGGTCATCAGTTGTTGCTTACAGAAGGCACATTAAGCTGTCAATTAAGTAGGACATTTTTAAATTTATTTCTCTTATTTCCTTTTAGCAAAACTAACTTTTCATTAAAATGGACCTGGTAGGTTGCTAGGTATTCAGAGTAGTTGTCGTCAGGAGTCTCCTCTGGAGGATGGGACAGTTGCTATGTATAGAAAACCGAGAGATCTCAGTATACAGTTGGAGGCTGCCAGAAGAGAAATCATGAAGTTTCATATTCTGTTGAACTGGCGTTCACATCTGCCTCAACCTCTCCCACAGAGAACCAACAGCCCAGGAGGAGGATGGAAAGTGGCAGGTGGAAGATGAAGGCAAGCTGATAATAAGGCTCAAGTGAAACCAGATCAGCTCTACAACATCTCGACTACCAACCGCTTTACCGCTCCTGGAGAGGGATCAAGCTCAGGACCCAGAGAAAGAAGACATCAAAGTAGTAGAAGAAGGGAGACAGAACAGTGAATCAGTGGCTTGTGCTGACAGAAGGAAGCAAGAAAAGTGCATGCATGGACATACTACTGTCATTGGCGACTCTATGGTGAGGGGAGTTGAGTCCCACATCAGTGGAAGTCCGAGTTCCAGGGAGATGATCAGATGCCTTCCTGGTGCCTTGGCTAGATGGGACAAGGACCACATTGCAAGGATTGTAGACAAAGTGGAAGATGAATGTAAGGTGTTGATTCACCTGGGTACAAATGATTTGGCGAATCAGACACTGGAAGAAACCAAAGAGAACTTTACCAAGCTGGGTGAAATGCTGGCGACACGTTCTGTATCACTAACATTCTCAGAGGTGCTCCCGGTGTGGGGCAAAAGGGGTAGCATGAACAGGATCAAGAAAAAGGAGATTAAAACATTCAACGCTTGGCTGCACAACTGGTGTCAGGAGAAAGGGCACCATGTCATAGGTGACTGAGGAGACTTCTGGGAGAAAAGACTTTTCAGGAATGAAGGGCCTTTGCCTAACTAAGGAAAGTGTGAGCGCACTGGGGCAGAAATTCAATGTTCACTTTGGGCATTTAAACTGGGGGGGGGGAGTCTGGCATTAGAGGTCCTATCTGTAACCACTCTCAAGATGAGAACTCAACCGTCACTCCCCTTAAAATAAATTGCTCTCTGCCACAACAAGTACCCAAAATTAGATTACAAAAAGGGAATGCAAAAATCCATTAAGATGGACAATGATGACAGATGCCAACAGAGGGAACCTAAAGGTAGGAAGTACAATATGGCCTCTGGGCTGTGGATGGATGAATGCCTCAACACCAGAAACTTGAGCAATAAGATCGGTGATCTTCAGGCCATGATGGCAGAGTCTCAGGTGGACCTGGTGGCCATCATGGAGACTTGGGCCTCAGATAGAAATGACTGGGATCTTACGGTAAATGGTTACTACCTCTTAAGGTGGGACAGAGCTGAAGCTGTGGGGAGGTGGGTTGCACTGTATATGAGGGATGGGCTTGAGGCTACATCACTAGATGATATTAGGAATGATGGGGTGGAATCACTGTGGGTACAGCGGAGGTCTCCAACAGGAAAAAAGGTATACATAGGGGTGGTATACAGACCCCCCACCCCAGCCAAGGTGGGGACAATGATGAGAAGCTCCTTCAAGAAATTAAAAAGGTGATGGGGAAAGAAGATACAGTGGTGTTGGGAAACCTGAACCTGCCAGACATTGACTGGAGCATTCCAATAGCTACAGTACAAGTCAAATTAAACTGTTCCACCAACGATTTGGTTTAGCATTGTTTTTTTACAGTTGGCAATGCACTGGCAACTCATACTACATTGCTTTTCAATGTTTACCAGCTCAAGAGAAATGTTTGTAAAATGTTTTTGTCAATCAATTGGAGGATATCAGCAGTTCAGTCACAATGGAATGCAAAACTGAGTTTTAAATCTACCGAAAGTTTGTGCAGCGCTTTGTGTTGGATGCAGCAACAGTTATGCGACTCAGCTGGAAATGCTGAAACAGCTTATTGGAGGAACAGTTTAATGTGACTTGTACTGTAGGTCAGAAAAAAGTCTGTCCATGGTGGATGGCTTTTAGGATTGTTTCCTCACACAAATAGTAGATAAGCATTCTAGACAGGGTACCAACTCAGATCTAATTACTGCTGCCAGACTTGGCGAGCCTCCGGCAAACAGTGACGATAACTCGGCCTGGTTTGACCTGTCTGTCGGGGTAGAAAATCTCAATTCAGAACAGAAGTCCTGAATTTTCAGAAGGCAAACTTTGGAAAAATGGGAGAGTTAATCAGGGAAAGACTAGACGGGACCCATGATCAGCTGGAAGTGGAAACTGTTTGGGGGCAGATCAAACAAGTCATCGCAGAGGCTACAAAGTTGTGCATGAGGTTAGTAACTAAGAAGAATAGGCAGAGAAAGACCAATATGGTTTACAAATCAAGGCAAGTTCAGCGTTTAAAGCCAAAAAGGCTTTTCTCAACTTCAAAAGGCAGGCGGGTGACCACAACTGGGAAGATTACATTCAGAAAAATAGAGAGGCTAAGGTGTGAAACAGGTGAAAGCTGTGGTGTGAATAGCAGAAGGGGTCAAGAAGGGCAATAAACAGTTTTTTTTGGTACATTCAGGAAAATATAAAGAATGGAAGGGATGGTCAAGCTAAAGGATGGGGACAAGATAGTGGAGGATGATCGGCAAAAAGCAACAGTCTTGAGCAAATTCTTCTTTTCAATGTTCGCCAAAGAACACTTAGGACCAATGCTGGAAAGTGATATTAGGGCAGTAGACAAGGGGGTTTCACATATGGAAATGGCATCAAGGAGGAACAAGAATGCATAAAGCAGGACAAATCACCTGGTCCGGACGGGATCCATCCAAAGGTACTGAAGGAGCTGGCTGTGGTGCTGGCAGACCCACCAACTCATTTGTTCAACAGATCACTTCAGAGTGGTGTCGTGCTAGAGGACTAGAGGTGGGCAGATGTGATGCCACTTCACAAGGGTTGTAGCAGGGAGGAAGCTGGGAAGACAGGTCAGTCTCATGTCAGTGGTGGGAAAATTAATGTAAACCTTGATTAAGCAGGATCTGGTGGAATACCCAGACAAAAATGGTCTCCAAGATGTCAGGCAGCCCGGGTTTGTATCAGGAAGTTCATGTTAGACTAACCTGATTTCATTCTTTGACCAGGTAACTAGGGAAGTAGACAGAGGACATCCGGTAGTCTCCTTTATTTTGACTTCAGTATGGTCTTTGATTCTGTACCACATAGCCGCCTGCTGGGGAAGCTAGAGGGCACAGCAAGGTGCACTGTTACATGGGTAGGTATCTAGTTGAAAGGCAGGAAGCAGAGGGCTGTCATCAATGGGGACAAATCAGAGGAAGGGAACATCACTAGCAGTGTACCACGGGGCTCTGTCCTGGGCCCAGTATTGTTTAACGTGTTCATCTGTGACATCGGGGTTGGCATTCAGGGCACGATAACCCTCTCTGCAGATTACACAAAACTAGGTGGCAGGGTGGATAGTGAAGATGCAGTTAGAAGCCTGCAAAAAGATTTTCAGAGTCTAGAAAAATGAGCTGTGAAGAGGCTCATGCTGGCAGTGAAACTTTAATGTCAAGAAGTATGAATGATGCACCTGGGTAAGAAGAACCCTAGAACTGCACATTGGCTGAATGGAATCAGACTCAGTGTTTCTCAGGAAGAGAGAAACCTGGGAGCCATTGTATGTGACACTCTGAAACAGTTCAGGCAGTGCACCACAGCTTGCAGAATGGCCAGCAGAATGTTAGGATGCATTGGGAGGGGGCTGACAGAAGGAGCAGGCAGGTCATTCTCCTACTATACAGATCTCCGGTCAGGCCACACCTGGAGTGTTGTGTCCAGTTTTGTAACCCTCACCTAAAGAAGGACATCAGCAGACTGGAAACCGTTCAGAGGAGGGTGACGAAGATGATCCAGAGCTTACATGAGCTTCCTTATGAGAAGCGCGTAGATGAGCTGAACATGTTCTCTCTGGAGACTAGGAGGGAGAGGGGGGAGATGATAGAAACCTTCAAATTCCTCAAGGGAATAAACAGGGTTCCCTACCCTGAACTGTTCAACAGGGCTCCCTGCTCCAACACTAGGGGGCATGAATGGAAGCTGAGTAGGGGGAGCTCGCAAAAAGATATCAGGAAACACTACTTCACTGAAATGGTGCTTGGAATAGGCTGCCTGCTGACTTGGTTGGGAAAAAGACAGTGGCAGCATTCAAACTGGGCTAGGACAAATGGAATAATGGATTAAAAGCCATGGGGAAGGAACGCAATAGCGATTGGGGTAGGGGGCTTGGTCATTGGACCAGTAATGGTCTTAGGAATCTCTGGGCAGACTTGATGGACCTTGTGTCTCCCTCTGCCATCAACTTTCTATGTTTCTATCTTTGCGGTTTTCACTTTCTTGTCCCGGTTCCTCTTTTTGATGGAACTAAGGTGCTATTTCGCTTTTTTTCCTCCAAAATATTATTGTTTGCAACAGTTTTCTATTTATAAGGAACTGAACCACAATCCTCTAGGCTTGGTTTTGGGAACTGAAGCATTTTTATTTATTAACATAGAAACATAGACTTTGATGGCAGATAAGGACCGCTTGGCCCACCCAGTCTGCCCATTTCCCTACCTAGAGGATAAGCTGCAGATCCTATTTAACCAACAGCCTATTTCTTCCTACCCCCCACAAAAATTGCCTTATGTCTGTCCCATGCATTCTTGAATTCTTCCACAGTTTTAGACCCCACAACCTCCTCAGGAAGGCTGTTCCATGTGTCCACCACCCTCTCTGTGAAAAAATACTTCCTCGCATTGCCCCTGAGCCGTCCCCCTCTATCTTCAAATTGTGTCCCCTTGTTCTTGCACATCTCTTTTTCTGAAAGTTGCTACCCTCTTGGACTTTGTTGATTCCACTGAGGTACTTAAACGTTTCTATCATGTCCCCCCTTTCTTTTTTTTCTCAAGGGTATACATATTAAGCTCCTTTAGTCTCTCCTTGTATGGCTTCTCTTGCAGACCCTGCACCATTTTAGTTGCCCTCCTCTGAACTGCCTCCATCCTGTCTATGTCCTTGCGGAGATGGGGTCTCCAGAACTGGACGCAGTACTCCAGATGGGGTCTCACCAACTGCCTGTACAGGGGGATAACAACTTCCTGTTTTCTGCTGGTGATACTTCTCCCTATACATCCCAGTATCCCCCAGCCCTCCCTACCGCCTTCTCTGCATTGCTTGCCAACCTTAAGGTCATCTGATATGATTACCCTAGGTCTCTTTCCATTTTTGTTGTTGTTACTACCTCCCCCCCATTGTGTAATCTTCCCCTGGGTTTTTGTTTCCCAGGTGCATTACTTTGCACTTCTTTGCATTGAATCCGAGCTGCCATACTTTGACCATTCCTCCAACCTTGCCAAGTCCCTTCTCATCCTTTCCATGTCTCCTGTGTATCAACCCTGTTGCAGATCTTGTGTCATCTGCAAAGAGGCATACTTTTCCTTCCACTCCCTCTGCAATGTCACTTATAAAGACATTAAAAAGGACTGGACCCAGTACTGAACCCTGCGGTACCCCACTAGTAACCCCTCTTTCTTCAGAGTGGACTCCATTTACAATTACCTTCTGTGTCCTGTTGTTCAGCCAATGTTTTACCCAGGCTACCACCTTGGGACCCACTCCAAGGCTGGTTAATTTGACTACTAATCTTTTGTGTGGGACTGTGTCAAATGCATTGCTAAAATCTAGGTAGGCCATGTCCACAGCCCCTCCCTGGTCTACTAATTTGGTCACCCAGTCAAAGAAATCAATTAGATTCATCTGACATGACCTTCCCGCTGTTAACCCATGCTGCCTTGGGTCCTGTGTCCCACTGGCCTCTAGGTACTCAACAATTCTTTCCTTCAGAAGTGATTCCATCACCTTCCCTACCACAGAGGTCAAACTGATATGTCTGTAGTTTCCTGCCTCCGTCTTGGTCCCACTTTTGTGAAGGGGAATCATATCTGCCTTCTTCCAGTCCTCAGGTTCCACACCATCCTCCCATGATTTGTTAAAAAGCGTAGTCAGTGGTGTCACTAGTTCTCTGCTTAATTCTTTTAGAATTCTGGGGTGAATTCCATCTGGCCCCATTGCTTTGTCCACCTTCAGTTTTAGGAGTTCTTTCAGAACCCTTTCTTCTGTGAAAGGACTGAGATCAACCCCCCTCTCCAGATTGCTTCTGTTAATTGGATTAAGCATCTCCCCCACTTCCTCTTTTGCGAATACTGAACAGAAGTATTCATTCAGTATCCCTGCTTTATCACTGTCACTCTCTGCCTAACCACCATCCTTTCTATTCAGCCTCACTATCCTTCCCTTTGTCTTTCTGTGCTCCCTGATATACCTATAAAAGGTTTTATCCCCCTTCTTAACCGAGTTGGCTATCTTTTCCTCAGTGTGTGCCTTTGCTATTCTGACTACCCTCCCTGCTTCCTTCTGCCTTAACTGGTACAGTTCTCTGTCCTGCTCCTTCTGTGTTTCCTTATTGTTATTTATTTAAACATATTTTACAAGGTAAACAAGCAGAGCCCAGAAGACTCATTTCCAGTTGCGAGCTGGGGGATGGGGAGGGGGTAGGAAGGTTATAGGTACAGGTAGCATGTAACAAAAGATACAGGAATACATTCTTCCACAGGTGTTCTTATAGACTGCAGCAGTACATAACATATGAATGTAATATAAATACATACAAGGTGCAGTATTTATCTGTAGCCTAAAAAGAAACTGCCCTGGAATCTCAGGCTAAAAGCTTTGCAACTCCTACATATCTACATATATATTTGTTTGTTTATCTGCTCAGGAATTATTTGTTTCTGTGGCTCTAAACAAAAGGGTCACTCACACACTGTAATTACTGCTATTGCTATTGAATGACTTAGCCTAGTTTATTCTGTGTGTGTGTGTGTATTATGGTAGCACTGTAGTGCTACCATAGTTAGGGTTGAGAAGCCATTTACATGTTAAACCCAACATTTTGCACCTTAATAACTTTGCAACCGTTCAACGGATTTGCCTGAAATTTGGAATACAGAATCAAGACCCATATGCCTTGGGATCTGCCAAGTTTTGTACTGGTTGGATATATGGCTGCGGAGTTATTAAGCATGATCTGCCCGCGCGTTTACGCTTTTTTTTAAATTCTACAGTCGTGCCTACAGGTCACACGGTTTGCTCGACCAGTATGAAATCTTCAGGGAACATGCAGCCGGGGTCCCCAATGTGCCTTTTGAAGATTTCGTGAAAAAATATTAAACGGTTCAAAAGTTATTCAAAAAACAAGTTCCCATTATAAGTCAATGGGAAAAGTTAACAAAAAGTTCAACACTTTCGCAAATGCACTTTTTACTGTCGCAAATGGCCCTTTTACTGTCGCAAATCTGCCATTTTGTTTTCAGTTAGTGATCAGAAAAATGCTTTGCATTTAAAATTGAGACCCTCTAGCAACCTAATTATTTTTGTATTCACCTAGTTGGGCCCTGAGGATGCTAGCCATGTCTTTATTTTGGGGTAAAACACCCCAGAAATATGTTTTTCAGATTTCTGGAAAAAGTACTTTCGCAAAGTAGTGTCGCACTCATGAAAGTGTCGCAAATTTTTGCAAAAGCTTTCGCAAATCACGACACTACTTGCAACACTATGCTCAAAATAATAATAATTCTTTGGCAGCCGCTGCAAAGAACGGTTTGGAGTTTTGGGCTGAAATTTGAGGAACGAGCGACATCTCACAGATGTGCCTTTCAGTGTTTTGCTGAAAAAATATTACACGGTGGCAAAGTTACAGTACTCCAACCTTGACGCTTTTTCCCATAGAATAACATTACGGCGTATGACGCATTGCAGCAATCGTTTGGCGCCCTGCTGCAAAATAATGTTTTGGTCTTTTGGGCTGAAATTTGAAGGGAACACAGCCAACATCCCACAGATGTGCCTTTCAGTGGTTTTGGTGAAAAAATATTACAGGGAGGCAAAGTTATGGCAGTCCGAACTTCTGTTTTTTTCCCATAGGATAACATTATGGCATTCACTGTGCCTTTCAGGGCCCGTATCTCGAAAACGGTGTGAGATACAGACTTTTTGTCAAAAATTCCTTAGCCCCATTGGGGCTAAGTACAAAACTAGCCAGGAAAGTGATAATACATATAACTTTTAAATTTTTTTTCTATGTCGTACGGTTACTGAGATATAAGCAATTTACTATTCCAAGTCCTCATTTTTGTGTTCCGAGAGTCATTATTTTGCATACATTTTTTTTTACTCACTGTCTTTCTCTATACAGCTTTTGGGGAAAACCAGCCTGTGCGCTTACATTACTGTTACCATTACCGTTTCTGCTTGCGGTTCCGTACCCATTTCACTTACTTCACGTTTACGCCACCATGTGCGTTACCCTTTGCGTTTTCATTTGCGGTTGCGCTTGCGTTGTTTTTAACATTTCTGTCTACAGTACTGTTTCTCTTTCTGTTTCGCTTTGCGTCACCATGTGCATTACGATTTGCGTTTGCGGGCACAATGTTACTATGTGACAAGACATCACGTGGCGGGAGCCCTGCACTCCCGCCGCTGCATTACGTGGCGGGGGCACGAGACCCTTTCGATGCCGCATTATATTCACTATTTCTCATTATCATTCTCAAAAAGAAGGGAAATTAGAGGCAGAAAACTAAGTTTAATGCATCAGTTAGGGTTGTTCCACAGTGAGAAAAGTGAGGAAATTTGATGTTAGGGTTGAAACCCCCTTTGCACCCCTCCAGCCCACCCCCCCAACTGGAATCGGGGTGCGCATTGGGGTCATCGGTCCTAACTGTCACCCCATTCTCCTATTCCTCAGCTTCTTTCCACATGTGATGGGGTGACAGTTAGCCGACGACCCTATCGCACCCTCAATTCCAGTTGAGGGGTGGGCTGGAGGGGTGCAAAGGGGGTTTCAACCCTAACATCGAATTTCCTCGCTTTTGTCGCTGTGGACAACCCTAACTGATGCATTAAATGGAGTTTTTTGCCTCTAATATATATATATTACCTATTACTACTTACTGTAGACTATCTATGTTCACCTTGCTCTGCTGTTACTCTGTACAGTGCCATCTTGTTGTTATGTACTCTGTTTGAACCTGTATTTTTCATTGTACTCTCCCGGGTCATACCTGAAAATAGGCATATAACTTGTCTAGTGTACCTACCTGGTCAACAAAAGCTAAATAAATAAATATCCTGCAAACAAAAAGGAAAGGAGAGGAAAGGAAAGGAAAAGGAAAAGGGAACCATGAGAAGAATAGGAATTTTATTTTAGAAAATGGGCAAGATACATGCAGCCCGCTGACTGGCTGAGAGCAATTACAGAGGGATACATTAACTTTCCATAGACGCCCGCTTCATAACAAGTGCCAATTCGGGGTGCCCTATAACTGAAGATTTCCATGGGTACTCCGATTTTCAAACTCAACAGCCACCATTTCTTGCTACTCACTTAACGAGAGACGTGCCCCCCACCTGCCCGCTCGTGAGCTCTAGCCCAGCTTGCACTCACTGTTGTCACATTTACAAACAAAAAGATAACCTGAATGTTCAAACTGGCTCCCCTGGCTTCATTTTACCATGGCTTTCAAAAAGGCAGCGTGAGCCTCTTCACAGCAGCAAAATACACAAGTGTTGCTTGCCCCTGCTGCATGCCACTGCTGCTCTCCTAGGCCATCAAAATTTATGAGCAACCCTGTAAACAATCAAGCGGTACTTATTCGGTCATCATCTTTGCCTGCTCAGTTGCAGAGAACACCCGGTAGCTGTTCTGGCCACATTCATCCTGCTCCAGTCTGATTGTAGCGTGGTATGCAGGAACAGGGAATGACTTAAGAGAAAAAAAGAAAGCATGACATGGCGGAGGGAATGGGAAACAAGTTTAAAGAAAAAAAAGCATCAAATGAACAGAGTGAGAGAGAAAACAGGAAGTGTCTGTGTGGATGGGGGTAACCTTGACAACCAGCTGCAACCATCTACAGAGGCCCTTGTATGACAAACGTCCCTATGTAAAAAAACACAGTATTTTAATGCAGGCAGAGGGACTATTTGATCACAAAATGAATCTAACAGCTAACAATTTTAACATGTAATCATAAAGTTTACTTGATTTCAAGAACATGTAATACACTGGTCCATTTTCTAAGCGTAATAATAATAATAGCAGCAGTGGGCTTAGGGAGTGGTTCCTGTTGCCAAATGATGCCACTGAAACTGGACATTATGGGGAGCTGTCTGCATTTCCCATTACCATGAACATGATTTCAGTGATTTGAATCAATTTTGTTTTCCAGATATTTATTTTTTATTTTTTTATTTATTTAAAATTTGATGACCGGGAAAGGTACCATGAGCAAAGCTAGTTTTCCAGGTACAACCCTGGGAAGGGGGTACAGATACAAAACAGCAGGTAAAAAAGACAATAGTAAAAACAGTGTGGAAAATACACAGTTGTACAAAGTAGCTGCTACTACCAATCAACAATGTGCACTATGATACAGGGTAAATATACAGTTATATACAGTTATATACAATACATGGCTAATATACATTTAGAGGACAAGACAGCTGTATGGAGCTAGGCCATTGGTGTACATAGTGATTAAGAAGGAGTAGGGAGAAGTGAAGAGGGGGAGGAGAGAGGAAGGGTACTGGGGGAAGACAGGTGCAAGATGAGGTGGGTGTTGGTCTGGGTAGGCGCTTATGAGCAGGAAAGGAGGGAGTAAGGTGGGTATGGGAGGGGACGTTGTTCTAGAGTGAAGGGAGCCTGTAGGAGAAGGCCAGTTTGGTGACAGAGGTGCAGACATGAGGGAGTGCAAAAGAGTGGATGCAGCAATGTCGTGAGTTATATGGGGAAGGGGTGGCAGGGATGAGGAGAGATGCAAGGTAAGATGGGAGAGCTCTGAACCAGAACTTGGAAATTAGGGTAGCAAAGTGCAAAAAGTGTCTCTGAGAGAAGGATTGGAGGGATAGGGAAGAGTAAAGGTCATAGTGGTGAGTTAGATGGGGAGGAGTTAGAGGTGAACTGACTGAAGGCGTGGTAGAGGGTGTTGAGTTTGGATAGGGAGGTCACCGGGGTGGCACTGTAAACCATGTCTTCATAGTCGAAAGTAGGGAGGATCCATTTGATCAACAGGTTGCGTTTAACTGGGTGAGGAAGACTAGCCTTGTGGCAGTAGAGCAGCCCAAGTTTGGGACAGTTTTGAGTGTAGGACATTAAAGTGGGAAGAGAAGTCAAGAGAGAGATCAAGCCAAACCCCAAGGTACTTGTATGTGGGAACGTTTTTTTTTTTTGCAGTTAAACGTTTTATTAATTTTTCATAAGATATATACAGACAAACCTCTTACAGTACAGTACAATGTGAGGATTTTTTTTTTAAAGAAATTGAGGCAGCATATAATAAGAACATTGCTACAATAATACAAGGAGCTTTTGGTTTAAAATATAGTAAACAATACAGGTCATGTAATTAGCATATACTTGACATTTGTAGTGAACTTAAAGCGGATAGTATGATTAGATACGGTTTATATTAAAATGTTACATAATTATATATGATGCTGCAAAAGGGAAAAAAGTACATTCGTAAAAGGATTGTGGAGTAATAAAGAATGATCGAGAACAGAGTATAGGAAAGAAAAGATATATAAGAAAGTTAAGAAGAGAGAGAGAACTATAAAAAGGGGAAAAGGCAGACTACAATGATGTATCAGTAAAAGGGGAAAATCCTATATATTAAGTCCATACATTGGTGTTGGAAGATTTAGTTGATTCCAAAAATTAAAAAGCCCTGCCAACAATTGTTATATAACATGAGTCGGTCAGACAAGATATATGTCATATGGTCCAGAGAGGCATATTGCAATAGTTGGTTAATGATACCGGAAGGGTAGGGATAATGTTGGATCTCCAATGCATGAGGATTGTGCGCTTAACTTGAAGGAAGAGTATATTTAACCATCTGCTCTTGAATATGAAATTTATAAGAACGGTGATTAAAAATACCAAGAATGCAATGTTTAGGGTCTAGTGTAAAAGGCTGACCTACCACTTTCATTGCAAATCTGTGAGTACAGTGCCAAATCTTTTGTATGAGGGGACAGTGCCATAAGATATGCAATAAATCCCCATTGGGGGAACTGCAGCACCAGCAATTGTTGTTGTTCAATAAACCCATTTTTTGTAATACAACAGGAGTTCTGTACCACAAATGAAGGATCTTGGTTTGAATGAGGGAACTGCGTTTATCATTAAAAGATTTGTGACAAGAGAGCCAACATCTGGACCATTGTGCATTGGTGATATTATATTGTAGCAAAGTACTCCATCTGTTTTTAGCATTGACAGAGTAGTCAGGAAGGATATCACAAATATCTTTGTAAACAGTGCTATTTAAATTGGATGTTGTTTTTATCCATTTAGAGATGTGCTTATCATACAGAGAATTGATAGAGAAGGGTGTGAGGTAAGAGTTGCATGCGGTACTAAGCTGTAGATATTTCAAAAAATCCTGATGGGAAGATTCCATATGCCCTTGTAGGTCGGTGTAAGATTTTAACTTAATGACTTGGGTTCAAGTATATCCTGCAAAAGAGAATACCTTTATTTTTCCAGGTATGACAAAAATGGGGTGATTATCAAGAGATATATGGTAGTTACCCCAGATGGGGTGTAGCTAAGGGTTTGGGGTTAGATTTAATATGCTTGTGAATGATTTTCCAATAGAATATAGAAGCAGCTATGGTAGGTGAGACTTTAAAGAAGAGGTAAGGGTGTTATAAAGGAAAGAAGTCGCCACATTACCAGGACATAAGGATGTTTCCATATTGACCCATAAAGGACACTGGAAGTTGGGTTTGTTAAACCATTTAATTGTTTGAGATGTACAGAAAGCCCATAAGTAGGCTTGAACCAAGGAAGGCCAAAGCCACCTTTGACCAATGGGATCTAAGTTTATTACGACTAAATCTAGGTATTTTGCCTTCCCAAATGAAGCTGCCGATAATTTTGTCTATTTTGGTAAGAAAACTAGAGGGAAGTATCAAAGGGATATTGGAAAATAGGTATAATATTTTAGGAGTTATTGACATTTTAATGGCGGAAATTTTACCATTAAAAGAAAGTTTAAGTAGCTTCCATCTATCAAGTGTTGTTTGGATACTGGTTAATAGAGGGGAAAGATTAGCATCCCATAATTTATTCAATGTCGGGGTGATCCGAATGCCAAGATAAGATATACCTTGGGGGGCCCAATGAAAGCCTAATGAGTTGTTCATGAGGGGACTACAAAGGTTATTCAGTGGTAGCGTTCCGGATTTGTTAAGGTTTAAAGCTAGTCCAGAGTGGGAGGTGAAGTCATTCAGTAATTTAACTAAAGGTTGCCCAGAACTTTCGAGGTTTTCGAGTAAAATAAGGAGATCATCTGCATATGAGAATGAAGTATAGTGAGAGTTACCAATAGTAATGCCTTTAATTGTACCAGATTGACGTAGGGACGCAGAAAGAGGTTCCATGGCAAGTATAAACAATGAAGGCGATAAGGGGCATCCTTGTCTGGTGCCTCTTGCTAAGTAAAAGAGGGGACAAAATAGAGTTCGTGAGAACTTGAGCTGAAGGGGAGGTATACAATAATTGAATCCAAGCACAAAAATTATTTGTAAAGCCAAAATGAGATAGCACCTGATATAGATATTCCCAATTGAGAGAGTCAAATGCTTTCTCAAAGTCAATGGCTATTGCAGCTGCAGGGGTTTAAGAGTTTTGCTTTGTGAATTAAATTGAGTAATGAGCGAAGATGATCGGAACTGTTTCTATTTTTGATAAATCCTGATTGAGAAGTATGGATGAGTTTAGTCATTAAAGATTCTAAGCGGAGAGTTAATAATTTGGCAAAGATTTTTCCATCAGTATTAAGAAGTGAGATCGGTCTATAGTTTGAAGGAAGTAAAGGGTCTTTGTCTTTTTGGTAAGACTGTTATGATGGCTTCGTCATTGTGCATGGGAGTTTCTTTATTAAGGTTGCTTCTTGGAATACATTGACTAATACAGGACAAAGAGTGTCAGATAGGGTTTTATAAAATCAGTAGGGAACCCATCACTGCCAGGTGCTTTACCATTTTTAATGATGATAAAGCAGTTTGGATTTCCTATAAAGTGATTGGTTTATCAAGCACAGCTTTGTCCTGAGGGGATAGGTGGGGTAGATTCAATTTTTCCAGAAAATGTTGTATTAGGTTGGGATTTGTAGTATTAGGTTGCGAGTATAGTTGATGGTAAAAGGATTGCATAATACGATTGATTTAAAGGTTGTCTGTGTGTGTCTGACCTGATGGATCTTTTAGACCTGCTATATGTCTCTGCATCTGTTGAGTTTTTAGCTGGTAAGAGAGCAACTTTCTGCATTTATCCCTTGTTCCCAATAACCTTGTTTAATCCTAAAAAGGGCAAGTTCAGCTTTCCTGGATATCAACTCGTTAATTTTAATTCTTAATTGTAGAATTTCCAGATGAAGCTGTGAATTATGATTGGGTTTATTTAATTTATAGTATTGGGTTTCTTTTTCTTTAAGGGATTTTTCTAAATTAGCTAATTGTTGTTCTCTTAATTTCTTTCTATGCGCTGCATAACTAATAATTTTACCTCTAATAGTGGCTTTTAATGCTTCCCAGATAGTACCTTGAGACATATCTGGAGTATCGTTAATAGAAAGAAAATCTTGAATCTGGGTTTTAATCCAAGGAGTGAATTCAGGGTCTCTGAGTAAAAGTGGGTCTAAACGCCAAGATGGGGATTTAGAAGAAGGTGGACCCCAGAGTAAATGCAAACTGATAGGGGAATGATCAGATATAACAATAGGGAGAATCGATGTATCAATAATTTTTTCAGTAATGAGGGGAGAAGAGAACCAATAATCAATCCTACTATATGATTTATGTAAAGAGGAATAAAAGGTGTAATCTCGTTGTCTGGGATGATGTAGTCTCCAAATGTCAGAGAGACCTAAATCCTTCATAAGCATTGATAGAGCATTAATACTACGGGGGTGGGAATCATGTGATGAGTTACTTCTGTCTAAATATGCTTGTAGTGCTAAGTTAAAGTCACCACCAATAAGAATAGGTGAATTATTTTATTATTAATCATAATTTGTTGGGATAGATTATGGAAGAAAATGGGTGAATCAAAGTTGGGTGCATATCACAAACATAAGCGGACTGCTGTGGTGTTTAATAGGGTTATAATCCACCTACCATCCGGGTCTCTAATGATTTTATGGGGGCCAATTAAGAGATTTATGTATAAGATAGCAACCCCATGTTTTTGGATGGAGAAGATGACACATATACTTGACCGACCCAGTCCCTTTTAAGTCTGTCGACATCCTCTGATAAAAGTTTAGTTTCTTGTAAGAAAGCAATATGTGTTTTATGCTTTTTAAGATAGGTAAGTACTTGCTTACGTTTACAAGGCGAGTTGAGTCCCTTGACATTCCATGAATGTAAGATTAGATCACTCATGGTACTAGGATATAAGGTAATTAGTTACAAATAGGAATGAGGGACTCAATACCATTAATTTGGAGGATGTCACAGATTCAAAAGGTAAATATATATAATAAACAAATGTATGCAGGGCCCTTAACTTGTATGGGTTTGAGATGATTGAGTATTTGTATTCATTTTGTCTCGCAGAGGGAGAGTATAGAGATAAGAATATCAAGTAATTAAACATTAGAACTAACAAACGTTAGTATAAACTCAGTAACAAGAATATTAATTTGAAACTTTTATGAAATGCAGAGCAATAAGAGTCGGTAAATATACCAGGGCTCTCACTCTACACTACTAGGTGTGTAGAGTAATTAGTGAATCTCAAGATACGGTTTACCCTATAATCTTAAGATACTAAACTTTATATAACAGTATATTAATGAAGTGTAATTGAGATTTGTGCTGAGGTAATTAAAGCATTACCCTGGAAAAAAACAAAACATCATTCTACCAAATAAAAAAGGATAATTATGTAATAGTGTTAAATTCCAAACATAATGAATTAGCTTGGACCTAGCAATAAGTCCAATATTAAATAAAGTATACCAACATGATGGCAGATAATGCTGAAACAGTGTGAGCCAGATGAAAGGATGCCCAATGTGTATTAATCCACATAAGCTAGGTTAGGGAATGCAGTATATACTATAGGTTCATAGAGCATCAGTGTATTGTGAAATCATTTTTATAAGTTCCAATGATTTGGAAGAAAATGGGATGAAGAATAATGTGAAAAGGCGGAAAAGCTCAATGTATAGAAATACAATTGGAAGCATACTTTGGTGCAAAATCTGTGAGATATAATGGAATGCACCTGATGCACTACATACCAGAAGTGATGCAAAATAAATATTAAATAAGTAAATGATTTTAGAGTATTTGTCTAATCATCCTCCACATTCCAAATGATAGGATTTATGTGGAAAAATGCTATAATAGTAGGGTTAAAGGGCACACTGATATGAAATACAGAACTCTATATATGTATGTATGCATCTGACCACATGGTGGCGCAAAGCTTATGAAAATTAGAGTGTAAATAGCAATTATATATACTAATGTCTGGCACCACACAAGGATTAATTAAAAGAGATCTTACAAACATTGTAATATTTATTCTTTCTCTCATTTATTTTTTTTTCCATTGAATACATTGAGAGTAACTACCACATGGATTAAATACCTCCAGTGTCAATTGGCTCACCTCCCACAGACAGATACAGGCTTCTCAGCAGCGATAGTGATTTACTGCATTTAAGTGCTCCAAACCTGTTGGGTGCGATAGAGACTGCACATTGCGGTAAATGTACTGAAGGAATCGAGTGAGGTGGTGTGAAGAGAAGGGATTCTGGTGAGAAACTGCTATATCACATCTAATTATGGGCCATAGTATTTATTACAAATTTTTTTTTTTTTTTTTAGTGGGAAAAGCCTCAGGTAGCCTTGCTCTTCGATTTTCTTCTCCTTTTCTTTTTGGGTGGTTCAGATGATTTAAAGGGAGAGCTGGACACAAGATCAGCCCAGGAAGAATCGGGAGAGTCATTACCCATTGAGAGCTTCTTCTGGTCTTGAGTAAAGGGGTTGGATACAGTCTGTCTCAGATCCTCCGTAGATGAGTGCAGATCTTCTTGGAGTGGGAGAATTTGTTTGACAAGGTAAGAGGAGTAGAAAACTGATGTGACGCGTTCCACATGGGAGCTGGAGAGGTGGAAATATTATTTAAACAGCAGGTATTATTATTTAGAGAAGAACCAGATGCTTTTTTTTCTCTGTATGGGCAGAGCTTCTGGCAGGAGCTACAGTGGCAGATATGATGGCTGCAGATTTCTCAGGGACCTGAAGGACAGTTTCAGCAGGAAGGGCAAGACATTGTAATTGCGAAGTGCTTGTGCTGGAGCAGGAATGAGCTGCATTAGCATCGCAAGGCAATGTAAGTGCGGGCTGTGTCCAATTCAGAAATTCAGAGAGAGATTCTGGGGTACTGAAATCTCTGGTAGAATCATTCAAAAAAAGGCACATTGTTGCAGGGTAACGCAGTGCAAACTTAATTCCACGCTGATGAAGGATTGTTTTAATGGGGTTGTAAGCTTTTCATTTGTTAGATAATTCTTTAGAATAGTCTCTGAAAATTAGGATTCTGTTTTCTTGCCAAGTAGTGCACCTAATTGCCTCGCTTTTGAAGAATCAGTTCAGTATGTGCGTGGTTTAGAAATCTGGCAATGATGGGCCTGGGTTTCTGGTCGGGTCCAGGCCTCAGATTTAAGGTGCAGTGAGATTCTCGATGATTAGGGTCTTGGCCGGCTGGTAATTTAAGCAAAGAAGGAAGTACATGAGTTAGAAGAGCACTGGTGTCTCCTAGTTCAACACCTTCAGGAAATCCGAAATCTAAGGTTGTTACATCTGTTTCTATTTTCAATATCATCTATTTTGTCCTGAAGGTTCCTATAACTCTGTCCTGCTCCCTGATGGTAGCCTGTAATGTGTTAATGGAATCTTCATTTTGAGATGCTTTAACATCAGTAGTGCTGATTTTTGATCAAGTGCCTGCATATTATTGATATTTTGTTGAGATGCAATTTTAATACATTGATTTCACTTATTAGTTGCTGAAACATTGCCTCCACTCTATTAAGAGAACTGTTATGTGGAGATTGGTCTGCCATTATTGTAGGCCTTAATAGAGAAATTGAAAAACTGTAGATAACTCGTTCAGTAATTAGGAGGCAATAAAAATACTGTACCAGAGCTGTTCTGTGATGTACATAAAGTAAGATCTCAGATGTTGGTGAAGGTAGGAAGTCTGGAATCTCTAGGATGGATGATGATATTTGGTGAATCCAGGGAGATGAAGAATCAAGCAGCCATCTTCAACACAGCGCCCTCTGGCTGTCTGTGGGAACGTTTTTGAGGGGAGTGTTTTCACCAGAGAGGGAGGAAGGAAGGTAGAGCATGAATCCTAGCAAGTTTTTGCTTGGTTCCAAAGGTCATGGCGATGGATTTTTTTATGTTTAGTTTTAAACAATTTTCACTGAGCAATGAGGTAACTGTGGAGAAGTCCTTTTGGAGTGGGGTTTGAACATCTGAAGTAGATGGGCCAGAGAGGAAAAGTACGGTATCATCCACATACATGTGGATCTTGGCTCGGAAGCATTTGGAAGGGAGGTTGTTAATGAACAAAGAAAAGAGAACAGGCCCCAGGATCAAGCCTTGGGGTACTCCAGTAGTGATGGTGAGTGATGGGGAATGGATGTTATTTATCTTTACCAACTGGGAGCAGCCAGTTAAATAGGAACTGAACCAGGACATGGCGAGATTTGAAAGGCCCGAGGTACTTAGCTTATTTAGGAGGAGGGGGTGAGATACAGAGTCAAAGGCCTTTGTGAGATCAAGGAAAATGGCTGAGGTGATGAGACCTTGATCCATGGCAGAGTGGATGGCATTGGTGAAGTGGAGAAGGGAGGTGGTGGTGGAATTATATTTTCTGAAACCCGATTGAACAGGGGACAGGGTGTTGGAGGTGAGGAGGAACTCATTTAGCATGGAGAGGACTAGGGACTCTTGGACATTGGTAAGTGAGGGGAAAAGGGATATAGGGCAGTAATTGTCTGCAGCAGTTTTGCCACCCCCTTTGAAGAGGGGGAGGACTGTGGCTGATTTCCAAGCCAAGGGGACAGTAGTGGAGGAGATGGAAAGATTCAAAAATGAAGGTTAGAGGGGTAACAATTGAGAGGGCAGAGAGTCTAAGAAGCTTTGGGTGCAAGCCATCAGGGCTGGATTTGGAGGGGCTGAGGGAGACTAGAGCTGTAAAGACTTCTGAGGGAGTTACTGGCTGTGAGTGGAAATCAGAGGACTGAGGGGGGAGAGGGGTAGAGGGGGTGGGAGATTGGGTGGGCCTTGTGTTACAGCACAGATTTTGAAGAATTTGTTGAGGGCTGGGATCAGTGACTAACAAGCCTGCAATGCTGACAGTGGGTGGGGGGGAGTCGAAGGTAGGGTAAGTGAGCATCCAGAGATCTTTCCAGAACAAGTGTTACTCAAGGCTTGCAAACAAACTTTGAAGAAATCCAATTTGGCCCATCGTATGTATTTGGTGCAATTGCTGCATAGGGTGTGGTAGGTTTGCAGATCAGCTGGGCTCTTTGAGGTTTTAAAGTGATGCCATGAGAGATCATGAGATTTACACAAGGCAAGGATTTCAGGAGTGATCTAGGGGTGGTGAGAGCATCTAACTCTGATGGCTTTTAGTGGGGCATGGATATCCCAAACTTTTAGAAAGATGGATGTGAAGTGGGAGAGGGCAGCATCAATGGAGAGGGAGGAGAGGACAGGAGACCAGTTGGCCAAGGCAATGTCTTGCAGGAGTTTGTGTGTGTCAAGAGATCTTAGGGGTTGGTATTAAAGGTACTTGGGAGGGTTAGGAGGAGGGCAGAACTTCCTGACGCAGAAGGTGGGACAGTGGTCACTAAGTGCATCAGGTAGTATCCCTGTGGAGCAGCTATGGTAGGGGTGGGTCGAGAGAACCCAGTCGAGCAGAGAGTGAGACTTGGAGCAAGGGTTATGGTGAGTAGGTTCTTGAATCAACTGGGTCAAATTTAAGGCTTCGATCTGTTGGCAAGAGTTGGGTGATGAGGGGCAAGCCAGTCAAGATTAAAGTCACCAAGGAGGATTAGTTGACCTGTTACTGCATTTGTGGAGGCCACAGCAATGCAGGAGACGAGAGAGAAGGGGGAAGAGCTTCGGGGAGGCATACAGAACACCCACAAAAAGGGGTTTAGAGGATGGAAAGTGGAGCTTGGCTATAAGGAGCTCAAGGGACTGTGGAATAACTTCCTTGTGAAAAATGGTGCAGGACAGGGCGTTGCGGGAGTAAATGGTGACTCCTCCACCCAGGGAAGGAGGGAGAGGGGGGACATGATAGAAACTTTCAAGTACCTCAAGGGAATAAACAAAATCCAAGATGGGAGCATCTTTCAGAAAAAGAGATGTGCAAGAACAAGGGGGCACAATTTGAAGATTGAGGGGGGAACAGCTCAGGGGCAATGTGAGGAAGTATTTTTTCATGGAGAGGGTGTTGGATGCATGAAACTGCATTCCTGAGGAAGTCATGGGGTCAAAAACAATGAGGAAAATTCAAGAATGCATGGGACAGACATAAGGCAATTATAGTGAGAGGTAGGAGGACGTAGACTGTTGGTTAACTAAAATCTGCAGCTTATCCAATAGGTAGAAAATGGGCAGACTAGGTGGGCCAAGCAGTCTTTATCTGCCATCAGAGTCTATGTTTCTGTTTCCTCTACCCTGTTTACCATGATCTTGCTGATGGAGGATAAAGTCAGGAAGGGCCATCTGAGCGTCTGGAATGCGGGAGGATAGCCATGAATCGGATATACATAGTATGTCGGGGGAGTGTTGACTGACCCATACTCTTAGCTCAAACATTTTAGGGAGAAAGCTATGAACACTGATACAGAAAATTCTCAGTCTTTTGGAGGAAGCCATGGGTGAAGTAAGGGGGAACCAGGAGGGGCTGGGGTTCAGTTCAATGTCACCAGCCAGCAGGAGGAGGAGAAATATAAAAAGCTTGTGAGAATCTTGATTTTTGTGCTTTACTCTGTAACAATGGGGTTGGGTATGGGGGAAGGGGAAGCATAGCCTGCGAATAGCTTCTAAGTTCATGAGTGAGTTGCTGAGAAGACCTGAGTGGATGAGATGGTTTGGGTAGGGGGAGCAAGAGAGGTGGGGGATGTGAGGGGAACCAGTGGCAGGGGCAGGGTTGTCACAGAGGGGGTGGGAATCAGAGAAGGAGGTACTGAGAGGGAAAGAGGGAGGGAGTAGGGAAGTAGGAAGGCAGAATAGGAGGGCTAGGAGAGGAAAGTGACGAAAAGTGAGGGTAGTCATGAGGGTGAGAGGGAGGAATGTGAGATATAAGGCAGTAGCCTAATTCAGCTAGGGGAATTAGAATTTAAATTTAGTCCTGCTGTGGGGATAGGACAGTGATCAGGGCTGAAGCCAACACTCAGAGTTGCTAGAAGTGGTTTAATGTGGCTTTGCAAAATTATGAATTTCAATCTGCAGGCGGGGAGACACAGCAGTTTGCAGAAGAGAACAGTAATTGGCCAGAAGGTTTGTATGGAAACTATCAGGCTGGGCTTACTGAAGCCTAGAGAAAAAAGGTTTATACTGCAGGTGGGGAGAGTCAACGGTATGCAAGATGACACAACAAATTGGCACTTAGTAATGGTGATTCAAGTGCAGAGGAGGAAAAAAGTAACAGGTTGTGAGTGTAGGGCTGCAGGGACCGGTAGTAGCAGGCCCTCTAGCAACTAAAGAGTTTAAGGAACCAATGAGAAATTAGGTAGATTGGTATTTAATTGTGATTGGTTCGTAGAAGGCATAAAAGTAATTACTTGAGCAGAGCGGGAGGGTGGGAAGATGCCGGTAGGCATCGGGAAGCAACTGGCTAGGAGCCACACACTGACCAAATCAGCTAAAAGCCATAAGTGCACTAAGTCAGGTAAGCCCAAAAATTGGTTAAAGCTGAATTTAACAGTGCTTTAGAAAGTGCTAGCAGTTTGGAGTAGCCCCCAGCTAGGGTAATGCAATACAGGGGCTACAGGATAAGCAGCTTGGTTGCAGAGTAAATTTTAGGTGCAGCGGCCAAATAAACATGAAGGAAACAATTAAAAAAATACAGGAATAAAAGCACAGCTAACAAAAGGCATGAGCTCAGCTGCAAGCCAAGTCATTTAGCGTGAGACGCTCCAAACAGGTTCAGTTGATTGACTGAAGGGGTTTGAAAATTGTAGCGCAGCTTACAAAAAGTGCAAATTCAAATATGCAGCGGCTGGGCGCAACTAAGTATCAGGTCTATACCTTCTTGTGGAGTTTTGGTGGGCGGAGAGTAGCTCAGTGGGGGAAGACAGCCCCGAGGGAGGAGTGCTGCTGTGAAGAAAAGGGAGGGAGTTATAGCACTGGATCAGGCTTGGGAAGAGGAGCCTAGGGGAGAAGAACAAAGGAGAGTCGGGTTGCAGGAGGGGGAGGAGGAAGGAACGGGTGTTGCGGGGAGAGGATAGAGTGAACAGATAGAGTGAAAGATATCCATCTCTTTTACCAACAAACCAGTACCCTCACCTATAACTCATGGGTAAGTTATTTATTTATTGGAAAACTGGTGACCGGGAAAGGTACACTTAGCCAAGGTTCATTTTCAGGTGGGACCAAATGCAAAATGAAACTACTGACATGTACACAGTTACAATAAAGTACAATTAGAGAACATGATTGAAAATGAGAGTTAAGTACAAAAATGAACAAGCAACACAATCGGGCATTTCAATCATACTTATACTTGGGTAGGAGACACATACAGGAAGAGCAGTCAAGTAGGGGGAAAACGGGGGGGGAGGGAAGGAGTTTCAGCTGGTACCTAAGGGAGGCAGGGGATGCAGTGAAGCAGAGGCGGGGGGGAGTTGGTTTTAGAGTGAAGAAAGACGATAGAAAAAGGCTGACTGCCCAGCAGAGGAGCAGGGATGAGGTATGGCAAAAGTGCGAGGATCCCTGGAGTGGAGTGACCAGGAGGCAGAGGGAATAGGGTAAAGAAATGTAAGAGGGAAGGGACCCAAACCACTATTCAGATATGAATGAGGCACAGTGGTTCTGGTGACATGAGGGTAGAGGAAGAATGGATAGGGAGAAGCAGAGTGAACAATAGTGAGTACAAGAGGGGTTGTTGGTATCAAAGTGGCAGATGGAGTAACAGTGGGTGTCCCACCTGGCCAAGGAGGTGGAGGGAGCGATACCATACACCATGTCCACATAATCAGAGACTGGCAGCACCATTTGGGTGACAAGCTCACAGCGTAACATGTGGAGACAGTCCTCTGTGGTGCGAGGCACCAAGTTTAGGGCGGAGCTTGGTGTGGATGACATCAACGTGGGTAGAGAAGTCAAGTTTGCTGTCTAGCCACACACCGAGGTATCTGATGGATTGAACCACTTGAAGAGGGGTGCCTAGGTGGAGAAGATAGGCAGAGTTGAGATTCTGCCCAATTTTTTTGCTGCTGTCAAAGGTCATGGACACAGTTGTTTTTATTTGTGTTGATCTGGAGCTGGTTTGACTGGAAACAGCACAGGACATTGTGGAAGTCTCACTGCAGCAGACCTTCCATGGCAGAAGTGGAGTAACCGAAGGTGTAGGTAACAGTGTTTTCTGCATACATGTGGATATGTGAGTTGGTGAATACTTTTGCATCCATGTTCAGTAAAGTGATGGGTCAATAGCTTTCATGCTGTATAGAATCCTTGTTTTGTTTTAGGATTAATGCAATGAGGCCATCAAGCACTGAGTCAGGAAGCTGTTCCACTTAGACTGCTTCCTTTATGACTTCCTTCAGGACTGGGGCAAGCTCATTTGCAAAGGCTGTATAAAGGTCAGGATAGAAGCCATCACTCTCAAGCGCTTTCCATTTGGGGAGACTACAGATAGCATCAGTTAATTCCGTGGCAAACATTTCCTGCCTCAGGGGCACTGCTAACTATGCCATGAGTTTTGGGAGATTTACTATCTCTAGAAAGTGATCCATTAAAGCCTCTGTTATATTACACTGAGCTGGAGCACTGACGACTTGAATTGGCTTTCTTTGCTCCGTGCGCACTGCCACCTTTTTCTTTTGCACGCTGTGGCTGTGCATCATTCCCGATGCCCTGCGGGTGTTTTGGGGGCAGTTCTGGTGGAAGGGTTCATTAACAGGAGTGCACTAGTGCAGGTGAAGCAGCGTTTTTATATGCTTGCAAAAAAATGCCTGCACTGGTGCACTCTGCTTCACATACCCACCAAGCCAGGGAATGCATTTTGCCACAACGGAGCGGCTTGCAATATTCAAGCACCTCTTTACACTGCTTTATCTGATTGGTGCAACTGATCAACACCGTTGGCACTAGTGCAGATCTAGTAGTGTATAAACCTTTTAAATCAGCACCCTTCTCTGATTCAGCTCTGTACAAGGACTCGTAAAATTCTTCCAATTTTTATTTATTTCCCTAGGGTCCATAATTAGGTTAGTGTCTGATTCCACCATTAACGATGGTATCTGTGCTCTTGTTCTTTGTTTTTTAAGGTCAAGTACCAGTATTCTTGTGGCTCTAGGTTGAGACATAATTAACTTTGGCTTTTCTGTGCTCCAGCTCTGTGGCCTTCCTTAGGTTTTTGTTATACTGCTTCTGGGTGTCTGCCCACTTGATCCAGTTTTTATCTGAATTATCTGTGTTAAGGGCTGTTTCTATGCTACTAGTCTCTTCTAGTAACTTTGTCCTCTGCTTTGCTGTCTTCTTTTTCCTGCCTGAGCAAATTGCTATTTATTTTTCTCATATGGTGCATTTGGTAACAGCCAAGAAGAGCGCCAAATAAATGGCGAGGCAAGAAGCGCAACCACTGTAAGGGCGTTTGCTCAGAAAGAGAGACCGACAGCACAAGAGCGAAAAGCTCTGTCGCACAGTAACAGCACCCCCATGAACAGCAGACTGCAGCACCGGAAGCACAGGCAGGCCACCAGGCGGGAGAGGCACCTCCGGCAGGGAGACACAGCTAAACGACCAGTGCTGGATTGCATGCACAGCAGGCCGCGAACAGCGGTGGCAACTGGAGGCAATGGGTGAGCGTAGGGTAGGCCACACAGAGGACAGCACCACTGCAGCGGCACACACCATGGTGCCCCGCTGGCGGGGCACAGTGCTAAGGGGGGACGTACGAGCCTGTACCACCTGGCTGTTCCAGGTCCACACACATGGACAGGGCACAGGACAACAACCCCAACCCCGACCCCAAGGTCACCACAGCAGACACATACACCTACCTCACAGGACAGCATGGGGAGGGACGGAGCCCACAGCATTGCACAGGCACAGGGGCAACACAGTGGAGGGTGGCAGTCCATGGTACTCAGGGCCCACATACAGGGGCGACGATAGGGAGGGGGAGCAGAACACCACCACTGGATGAGCAGTACAGACAGGAAGTGGGCGTGTCCAGGCAGAATCTGGGTGGGGCACCCAGCGCCCATAACAATGACAACAGCAGCACACCCCTTAGATGTGACAGCATCAACACCATGGAGGTGCGTTATGTGCAGAGACAGAAGGGCAAGCCAATGGCTGTACACAATGGCTTTGTATATCGCAAAGATAAGGAGGAACATGATAAAACTTACTTGAGGTGTGCCGAGGCGAGAAGGTACCATTGCATGGCCCGCCTGCACACAGCTGAGGATATGGTGGTAGCCACCATCAGGGAGCACAACCACACCCCCGAGGTGGCCGACGTGGGTGTGTGCGGTGAGTAATGGGAACGCTGCGGGACAGGACACGGTGTACCATGGATTCCGCTTCACAGGTCATCGTGGCAAGCACGTAGGGGCATCCCTGCTGCCGTGGCCGGTTGACTACCTGGAGTGCATCTGCTGCGCGGGATGGTACAGCGTGTGCGACACATGGCTCGGAACTGGCCAACCACCCTACAGTCCATCGAGCACCTAATCATCCTGGAGGAGTATACCTGTGCAGCGGATGGCACGCGCTTCCTCCTGTATGACAGTGGGTGGGAGTGAGACCGCATCGTCATCTATGCCACGGACCGTGCATGCAGCAGCTGGCCAGCAGCATGGACTGGTTCATGGATGGCACATTCAGGGCATGCCCTGCCCTGTTTGATCAACTCTACACCATACATGCCATCCAGTCGGATACAGTTCTGTCCGTTGTTTATGCCCTGACATGCACCAGGCGGGCACAGATGTACATCAGACTGCTAGGCCAGCTGAAGCTGCACAATCCTGACATAATACCTGTCACGGTCCTGATGGACTTCGAGCGTGCCAGCTGGTGTGGGGTCACCACCGTATTCCCTGAGGCACGGGTCAGGGGCTGCTTTTTCCACTTCACCCAGGCCCTGTGGTGCAAGGTACAGCAGTTGCCAGAAGTCCTGGCATGGTATACCCACGAGCCTGACTTTGTGCTGCATGTCTGGATGCTGCTGGCATTGGCTTTCCTACCACCTGCCGATGTACCAGCAGTTCTCGAGGTACTCAGGGAGTGGGAGTTCATCACCAACAACGAGGACATCCTCCAGCCCCTGCTGGACCATGTGGAGGACACATGGGTCAGCCGGCCCACCGGGCGTTCAGGATGCCGGCGTGCCCCATTCCCAATCGAGCAATGGAACTGCTATGACTCCACCCTCCAGGGCCTGGCAAGGACTAACAATGCGGTGGTAGGGTGGCACAGGGCCTTCAACACCCGGGTTGGAGCCTGCCACCCCAGCATCTGGTGCCTCCCCAAGTGCCTAAGAGAGGAGAAGCACCTTACTGCTGTGCAATACGAAATGCTATTGTCTGGGGCGGAGGCACCACAACCACGAAGACAGTATCATGACCTTGATGCCAGGATCCCCACCATCGCCAGATCATGTGATGAGCTGAGTCTGAACAGACGTTCTCTGTGCTGCTCCTAGGCCCCAAAACATGCAAAGAGTAACAAACTCTCCGGTACCGGTAAGTGCTGAGTCAAAATAACAGTTTCTAGTTGGGGGAGAGCTGCTGGCTTGATTTAGAGCGGAATTGCTGAGGAGGGTGTCACAAGGAAGCGGCGGTGACTCTTTAGCCAGTGCGATTGCAGCAGTGGTAAAAGGCTGTTTCACAGCATCGGGATAGAAGTGGAGGCTATGGAGCCTCTTGCGGTGAGAACCTGGCATCTAAAAGACCAAAGGCCCTATCCCCTGTTCGAAACGAGCAGAAAGGCGAGTCAGATAAGGAAGGGGGTGCTGGCAAGGCTACTGATGACATACAGGAAATAAAACAAATGCTGCAGGGGCTGGTGTTTGATTTTGCAGAAGTTAAGCCAGCACTGCACTCGTTAGCACAGCGAATGGGGGATGCAGAAGCAAGGATCTCTTCCCAGGAAAGGAAGATATCTATAATGGATCAGGAGTTAGTGGCTGTGTGAAAACAAGTTAAAAAGCTTGAAGAGAGGATGGACGATCAGGAGTCTAGAAGCCGGACAAACAATTTGATATTAGCAGGGCTTCCAGAGAGGGCAGAAGGGTAGGACTGTGTTTCCTTCCTGCAAGACCTATTGCTTAAGTTGCTGGGCCCTACTCCATTCAGGGAAGCTTATAATTTGGAGAGAGCTCATAGGGCTTTAAGAAAGATGCCCCCTCCGGGTGCAAGACCACGGGTGATAATTATGCGATTTCTGAATTACAAGGAAAAGTCCCATGTGCTGGTTACTGCAAGACAGAATAAGACATTACAATGGAATGGTGCGTCGCTATGGATGTTTCAAGATCAGACACCAACCGTTAGGGAGAAGCAGAAGGATTACTCCGAGATCAAGAAGAAGCTGTACCTCACAGGAATTAAATTTCGTTTACAATACCCCGCAACTCTGATGGTACGACTTCAGGCTAGGGAGAAGAGATACTTGACTGCGAGAGATGCCTTGGAGGGCCTGAGGGTGGAACTCCCACAGTTATTTAAGTCGCCGACCTGAATCTTTGCAGACAAGGAGGAGGCTGGATTGATCTGAAAACCGGGACTGTGGAGAATGAAGGGATATGGCAAGCCTTTTTTGATGCTTAGGTTTTTACTAGGAATGATATACATGTTGGGTTGAAATGTTTATGATCTATATGTTTTGTTAAGGTGGGTAAATCTGGGGGTGAAGGGAGACTGATTCTAGTTTAGAGCTTTAATGTTTGAATTAGGTGTGAGCATGATAGTTGGGAGGAGGGTTGGTGGGGGTTAGAAGATAGGGTAAAATGTGGTTGGATGTTGAAGGGTTCTGTTGGGTACAGCTTATAGCTTAGAGTTTTAAGGGGACCCTCCCCTGAGGGGTTAAGTTAAGGAAGGAGGAGAGGGACTGGTGGAGTGAGAGGCAATCGATGGAGGAAGGGAGGTGGGCCCCTCATCCCGGGATGGATGTCGAGAGCAGTATTGGGGTAGAAACTAATGCTTAGGGATTTATTGTTAGCTAGTACTATGTAGAAGGGATACCCCACTTAGTTGAGATATAGGGATTGGGGAGCTGGTTGGTTGGGTTGACTTAATGTTGTGGCTGAAGCCCCAGAGAATAGTTAAATATATCTATCTAGGAGGTATACCGGCAGATTTTGTATCCGGAGGGAGAGGTGTGGAGGGGAAGGGGAAGGTTGGAGTAAGAAGGAGTGTGGGATATAGGAAAGAGATGTAAATATGTTCTAGATGCTCTTTGGTTATGGGCTGGGTACTTGGAGATGCTTATTTAACTGGAGGGGTGGAGGGGGAGCGCAGAAAGGGGTTCATCCATGAATCGATATTTGAAAGGAGGGCGATCTCAGGATCAACGGCTGGGGGTGGGTTTATGGGAACTGGAAGGAGAGAAAGTCCATTATAGAGAGAGAGGGGGAAGCAGACCATGAAAGGATACAGAATGAAGGCTTAATCACAACAATTTTTATACCTAATAATGTCAGGGGTTAAAATTATCTCATGGAACACCAAGGGACTTAGGGGTAGATGAAAAAGAATGGTAATTTTGAGACATATTGAGCAGATGGGAGCTCACATTGCAGCTTTGCAAGAAACCCACTTATTGACAGAGGAGGTGAGTTGTCTTAAGTGAATGTGGGTGGGTCAAGTTTTTGGGGTGGGTAAAGAAAGGGCATCGGGGGTGTGGTGATCCTAATAAAGAAAACTTGTCCATATAAGGTGAAGCATGTAATTGTAAGGAAGGATGGCAGACGGATTTATCTCTCTGGTACTTTGTCCGGTAAGGCAATATCAGTTGCTTCTATTTATGGCCCAACCTTCCCTAATCCTGATTTCTTTGCTTCACTAGAGAGGGATATGGCTGTTTTGTCCCCACATTCCCTTATTCTGGCAGGGGACTGGAACATTTGTTCTAATAATTTGGAGGATAGGATACCACCATCTAGAGGGCCTTTGTCTAGGGCTCAGATTGCCCTGAATAGATTAATGGAGGTTACAGCTTTAGTAGATCCGATCAGGACTTGCTCTACGGAGGGCAACAATATGACGTTTTACTCTGCGGCCCATTAAGAGTCAATCCCGTATTGATTTTTTTTTGGTAACTAGGGAGGCACTTAGGGAGGTTAAGGAAGTGACAACCGAGGGTAGAGTTTTTTTTGGATCACTCCCCTATTCATTTGAGATGGGAACCAATTCCTACCCCTCCTAGACCATATAGGTGGAGGTTGAATGATTCTCTATTGATGGAAGCTCCAGTTCGGGAAAAACTAGAGGAAGCCCTTCTGGAGATTATCTAGCAACAGTTACCCACGCTACAAAATAAAAATTTAGCGTGGCCAACTTGTAAGGTGTTGTATGCAGGGGTAGCGCAGGATTTGGCAGCGCAAAGAAATAGAATGAGAAGGGCAAACAAGGAATTTATTATGGGGGCAATTGAATCGCTGACTCCATTGGAAGGGTCCTCAAGGGAAATTGATGCAGAATTTAAGAATTTGAGAGGGGAAGTGGCGGATATCTTATATAGTAAAGTGGAATTCTGGTTGGAAAAGAGTAAAGCTAAATATTTAATGCAGGGAGATGTACCTGGGCGCTTTTTAGCAGCCAGAGTTAAGGAATGGGAAGCTAGCAGAACAGTTACTTCTATACAGTATGCCGGAAAACATTTAACGGACCCCCAGGTAATGGCAGACGCCTTTGCGTCCTATTTTAAAGAAATATATCAAGCAAGAAACCTTGCTAGTGAGGAGGAAATCAGAACATTTTTGGAAGGAGTTCCACTCCCAGTCTTAGACTTCACACAGGCTAGTGAGTTAGCAGCTCCCATAAGGGCATCGGAGATAATTGATGTGGTTAAATCATTGCCCCAGGGTAAAACTCCGGGGCCAGATGGTCTTATGGCTAAGTTTTATCAGGTACATATTCAGACGATACTTCCTATACTCCAATAATTTTTTAGCACTATAATGCGAGAGGGGGGGTGTCATTCTCCATTGTATCAGGCATATATCACACTTGTTCCCAAACCAGATAAGCCTAGAGACATACTGGGCAATTACAGACCTATAGCTTTGATGAATCAAGATATTAAAATTCTTACTAGAATTCTGGCTAATAGAATACTGAGTATTTCCCCAACTTTAATTAGTCACGAACAAGTGAGCTTTATGCCAGGGAGGGGAGCACATGATGCCCTTAGGAAATTACACCATATACTTAGCTGTGCGCTGGACTCTCAATTACCCATAGCTTTGATATCTTTAGATGCGGAAAAGGCCTTCGACAGGGTCTCCCACCCTTTTCTTTTTGCTACAATGGAGAAGAAGGGTTTTCCAGAGGGCCTGATTAGAGGTATCAAAAATCTATACGCAGCTCCTACGGCTAGAGTATTGTGCAATGGTTATGTTTCCCGAGAGATTCAGCTAGAAAATGGGACCCGACAAGGATGCCCTCTCTCACTGATTTTGTTTAACATATATTTGGAACCTCTGTTGAAAGCTATTAATATGGATGCACAAATAAAGGGGATTAAAATAGTGGGAAGGGAGTTAAATTCTGTTTTCGCTGACTATATACTTCTCCACTTACAAGATCTGGCACTAAGTTTTGGAAGAACAATAGATTTAATAGGGAGATACTCTAAAGTTTCGAATTATAAACTAAATTTGATTAAGACTCAGATTCTTCCTTTGACACCTTATGTATGTAGAGCAGATTTTGCACCACTGTAGGTACAATGGAGGATGACAAGATTAAATATTTGGGCATTTGGATTACATCTAGTATTGAGGAGGGTGCTGCATCAAATATGGAGGGGGTCCTGTCAGCGATTAGGGGGGATATACTAAGATGGAATAAGCTTCCTTTGAATTTCACGGCTAGACTGGGTCTCATCAAGATAAATTCATTGCCCAGGTTGCTGTATCCAGTATACTTAGCCCCATATAGCATTCTTGCAACCTGGTTTAACATAAGTAGGAAGCTCCTTCCGGAATTTTTATGGAAAGTTAAACCTCCTAGGAAAAAGCATAGTGTTTTGTGTTTGCCGCATGTGATGGGGGGATTAAATTTCCCGATCTCCATGTATACTATGTGGCGGGACAGTTGGGTCTCATGATTCGATGGCTTAGAAATCTGGAAGGGGAGACCTATGTACCAACTTGGTTACAAATTGAGAGGCAAATGTTAAAGGATTCCGGCCTTTCTCCAGAGGCATTCCTGTTTGCTAACGTAAAAAAAGGTCCTAAAAGGATATCCTGGAATCCAATTTTGAAATCAGCAGGAGCCTGGTGGTCGTTTCTTACTCTGGTCCAGAGAAAGAACCAAATGAAGACTAGAGACCAACCTGTGCTAGGCAATCCTAACTTAGTAATTGGGATCAGGTAATTAGCAAAAGATGGGCTAATCATTTGTTGGGTCTGAAGATAAGGGATGTTATCCAGGGTAATAGAGTGGCCCTCCCAGCCGGGTGTGAAGGAATGTCTTTTTTTAGAAGGTTGCAACTCACATGAATGTTAGAAGGGGTGGGGAAAAGGACTGGGGATTCTATGGATAATTCTTTCACTTGGGACAAATTAAAGGATGTTGATCCTATATCTAAATCTCTTTCACAAGTATACAAGGTGCTCTTGGATTATTTTAGTCCAAACTCTCCTATAAAAGTTGCATATTGAGTCAGGACGATGGCCCCCAGGAACTTGGATTGGGACAATATATGGAAGAGTAACAAGTACAGTATATATCTATACCCAAATATAAGAGTATGCAATTTTTTATTGTCTCTAATATGTATTTTTCCCCTGTGAAACTATGTGATAGACATCTCAGACAGACAGACCTGTGCTTTAGATGTGAGACGGGAATAGGGGACCTCCTACACGTGTTCTGGGAATGTAGTAGAATAGCGCCTCTTTGGGTTGAAATTAAACAGCGTATGGACCCATTGCTGGATTATTCAGAATTTATAATGCCAGAGATTTGTATCTTAGGTGATTTCTCACAAATCTCAGGTACTACGCCCAAATATCATCTTTCCTTGATGACAGCGATTGTCAAATCTTTTCTGTTACAACACTGGAAAGATGACCAGGTGTATGCATACGATCAGTGGGTGAGAGATCTTATTGGGGCTTTGGGTAGAATACAGAGGCATCTTGGCTTAGAGGGTAAAAAAGGGCTATATGCTAAAAGATGGTTGACATTGGAAGCGATTTACTCGCTGCAGAGTAAAAGTACTCAAACACAGGCCTGTCTGTCGAGATGTGATTAGCAGGAGAAGGTTATGCTGGAACATGATACAGATATGTTTAGAATGATGTTGGTCTGAATGGTCAGATGAACAGCTTTTTGGGAAGGGTTGTAGTGCAAGCATAAGGGTAATAGATTGATGGTCTTGGTCTGCTAGGATAGGTGAGGGGATGGGGACTCTTTCTCTTTCTAGGGGACATAGCAGGGAGCCACCACCTGGAGGGATTGCATCTAAGAAGGAGCTTATGACTTGATGCCTCATTAGAGAAACAGGAGTTGGGTTATAGGGGTAATTTTCCTCTTGATTAAATTCATTTATTGATCCTGTTACTCTGGAATAAAGGTGCTATAAGAGTATATGAGCACTTTAGATGGTGGTCTCCTGTGCTGTGTATGTATATAGGTGTTTTGTATATAGTTTTCACAGTCAGTTTGGGACTGTGTACCCTGGCCTGGCCAGGTATATGTATGTCTCTCTAAAGTTTTGAAAATCAATAAAGAAGTTTTAAAACAAAAAGGATCCGTGCCATCGTGGCCGACTATGCCACCAGAAGCCACTACGACTACCTGTGTGGGCTGGCGCATAACTTTGTTTTCAACATCTGACCCACTGCATGTCAGCCCATGCATGCACCAGCCCCTGCTGCCAATGTCCAGCCCTGGGCAGCATTGCCCTGTGCAGCACTGCACAGTGCACGGTGTCTGCCCAACATCACCACCCTACATGGGTACGCCCTTCCAGGGCTGCCCACACATCCACTGCCCCTCTGGAGTCACCCTTTTGACCCCTCATGCATGCCGGGCCCTCACACGTTTGCGACATGACACACGCTGGGGGTGGCATCTGCATTGTGGGCCTCTGTACTACCCCTCGGCTGTGACCCCTGGTGATCCAGTCATCACCCTGACCCACTGTGCATGCACTTGTGCTGGGCTCCCCTGTGCCTGGATGGTGGCTTGCTGCCACTGCCATTCCCCCCTTCCTTGTGGTCATGCCTATCCCGACCATCCATGGTCACTCGTACCCCAGGGCTCTCCCTCACCATTGGGTGGCCTTCCAGGCCCAGCCATGCCACACCGTGCTTTCTATCCACTGCCTTGCAGGGTGCTTTTTGCTGCTGTCACCCTTTTGGTCTGTCGGTGCTATTGTACGGTCGCCTTTGTGGTGTTCGCTCTGTCTCCCTTGCTGTTCTGGGCGGCATGATTGCGGACGAGCCCATATCACATAAAACCGGTGCATTTTCATGCTTCCAATATCCTTTCCAACTTGTGTCCCCTGGTTTGCTGTAGAGTAGAAAGTCCTCGATGCGTACTCTTATCTCTTCATGGTATCTTTGTGTGGTAAGATAAAGTTATTTAAGCACTACATTGACATTTTTGGTCTTTGGATGCCAGGTGTAATGTCTATCTTCACTGGTGCATGGTCAGATATACTGTAGTGGTAGTGAATATTTTTATGTCCATTACACCTCTGACCATTAACAGTTGGGATAATCCAGGGTGCAGTTTTGAGTGCTGCAGACCTGAAGGTGTGTTCCTTCATGGAGGGGTACAGTAGCCACCAGATATCTGTGAGACTGCGGTCTGTTAATAGGCCAGATAATGCTCTTACTGCCTGCGTTAGAATTCTCCTTGGGTATGTGCTACCAGTGGTTGGATTTAACACCATGTGCATGTCTCTGACAATAATTATTTTGTATTCTACATATTGGAGCAGTTGTGCACTGAGTCCTTCATAGAACCCAGGATCATCTCCACTGTCTGGCAGCTATTAAAACTCTCCTCTCTTGCTGGTGTCGAGGAATCTACAGCAACGTGTGAATTCCTGTGAATTAATACCTGTGTTACTCCTTTCTTCTTGCTTGTCCTTGCAGGCCAGTTAATGAGAATAGCCAATAATTCAAATGCTGCACTTAGTGGACAAGAGCACAGTTGCTCCTCAAGGCAGGTGGTGGGGTGATAAGTGGAGGAACCACAACTCACCACGCATGCACGGATCGGTGGAGGGCTGCTTGAATAGAGCTGGATCTTCAGTTTTTTATTTTTTTTTATTTTTGTTTTAATTCTTTGGTAACCGGTTAAGGCCCTCTAGGCACAAGTGCCTGTTTTCAGGGGTGACCCAGGACCACTGGGGAGGGCAAAGTGACTTGCTCAGAGTCATACAGTATGCTAGTGGAGGTTGTGGGAATCAAACCCAGGTCTGTCTGCTGGATGTACAAGCTCATTCACAGCTCATTACTCTAACCTCTACGCTATACTGCCAGTTTGAGAACAAGCAGAATGCCTACAATGAAAGCAGCAGTCTCGTCCTACAGTAGGCAGCAGGGTTGAGACACTGCGGCAGAAACTCCCTAATGGGGGCCTTACCATTTACTTCCTAGCTATGCCTGTGGAAAGAAAGAGAAAGAACATTATTGACATGCATTCCCAACAACTTAGCTGTTCGGATATTCACCTCCCATGCACAGTTTGTCTTAAAGGGACACTGTCAACCCCCTTAGGCCTCAAAATCTCCCCACCCCATCCTCCCAAGCAACAAAAGGAAAAAAAAATTAGGATTTTGGGTCTCTGGAGTCTTGGCAAATCAGGGGTGGGGTCTTCCTTGGGGTTGTCAACCCTAATGCTCCCCCCTCCTTCCCAGCCCGTAGCCTCCAATCTGAAGCACAAGGTACAGCTTCAAGCCACTGCCTCATAACAGTATACTCTTCAAAGGTAGAGAATATGTTTCATCACAGGTTACCAACACAATTTGTAGTAGCTTTCTTCACGCAGGTGCAGCTTTCTTCACGCAGGGCCATGTGTGAAGAAAGATCATGCGTGATGTTTGCTTAGGGAATTGGGTAAGCATTATGGCTGACAACCCCAAGGAAGATCCCAGCACTAATTCACCAAGACAAAGGAGACCCAAAATCCTAATGTTTTCTCCTTTTGCTGCTTGGAGGGTGGGGAGTTAGGACTGGAAACCCTAACACCAAAGTTCCCTCCCTCTGTGGCATTAAGGTACCCTAAATGGTGCATTAACAAAATTTGTTGCACAGAATATTTGTATAAAGCGCTTCCATGTCCACTGTAAGAAGCAAATCATCAGGTTCGCCTTGGATGTAATTTAAAATAGAGAGTGCCTGAGTGGTATCTTTTACATAGGTTCTAAGGCTTTAAAAATGAGTCTACAGACTGAGATAGAAGCTCTGTAATATATCCTATCCCAGAGATGATGGGCTGATCTGGTGGATTAATTAGACTTTTGAACCTTAGGCAAGCAGTATATCGTAGGATGAATAGGGTGATTAACAGTCAGAAAGGGTTTAATTTCATTATTGATAAAATCTGTCCCACAAGCAGTCTGTAAATACTGATCAATTACCCTTTTAAAGGTGGCACTGGGGTCACTTAAAATAGATTTACAAAAAATATGATTACTGAGTTGACACTTTACTTCAGCCTCGTAATCCACAGAATTCATTGCCACCACACTGCCGCCTTTATCCACCTTTCTAATGGTAATGGCAGGATTTTTCCCCAGATCATCTTATTTAATTTAATTCACAAGAGGACATGTTGAAAAAAAGACTATCGCTGTCTGTTCATGGCCAGCTCTTACAAATCCAGCTCACATGCTTTCAAAAAAAAAAACATTAACTACAAGATTCATTGGAGGTAAAATTTTGACTTTGGGCTAAAGTTATTATAATTAATGCCATTGTCCGGGGGCATATTATCCACTGTCATATCATTCACGATAGAAGCAACAGATTCATTATCAGCCTCAGTGATCTCGTTAACACCATGTGACTCATTTGCAACATTCATTGATATCCCCCCTCCCATATCTCCCTCTTGCCCCCTTATCAGAGAAAAAGCATTTCAAGTTTAAAGTCCTCACAGATTTATGAAAGTCAGTATAGGTATCAAACCAGTTAAAGTTATGTGTTGGAACAAAGTTCAATCCTATATTTAGTACTGACCTTTCAGCATCTGACGGTTCATAATCCAGCTCTCGGAGCCCTTGATCAGGCTGACGCCACCTCGCCTCTGTGGCCGTGACTGGAGAAGCCTTCCGGCCGCACACCTTCCATCTGACCACATCTGAGCCCTAGAAATCGGCTCTCGGAGCCCTTGATCGGGCTGACGCTACCTCGCCTCTGCAGCCGTGGCTGGAGAAGCCAGCCAGCTGCATGCCTTCCATCTGACCCCTAGAAATTGGTTTTTGGAGCCCTTGATCGGGCTGACGCCACCTCGCCTCTGTGGCCGCGGCTGGAGAAGCCAGCCGGCCACGTGCCTTCCATCTGACCACATCTGAGCCCTAGAAATCGGCTCTTGGAGCTCTTGATTAAGCTGACACCACCTCACCTCTCTGGCCACAGCTAGAGAAGCCAGTCAGCCGTGCGTCTTCCATCTGACCGCATCTGAGCACTAGAAATTGGGTAAGCCCACAGACCGCTCAGGGGAGTAATTTTAGAGCCCTGATTAGCTGAAGTCTGCTCCAAAACTCTGCAGATTGGCTGCTGCCGTACGGCTTTTGCCATGATTGGCCACCTGGGGATTCTGCTCTCCGCGGCTTTTTCCTCTCGCTCTTCTGCCAACACTGTGGGTGTTTTCTAAAAAAATTTTAATGTATAGTAAGGGGAACATCCTACAATGTATTTTAGGTTGCTAAAAATTGGGGACCTGTGAAAACTGCTCTTACTGTGTAGCCTGTGTTTAGTGTATAACCTAAATTGTGTTTCTTATCTTTCTTTTAACTCTGTCTTTTGCTATCACTGTCAGACTCCCTCCTTAGAGCTATTACCACCCCCCTACTCTAATTCCACCTAATCCACTTCCCCAGGCAAAAGTGGTGCCATTTACAATTGGCATTGCCTTCTGGACTCCCACCCTTACCAACCCCTGCCCTAGCTGTTTCTTGTCTTCTACTGTGTGTACTGCTCTCTCACACCCCCTGATTTAATTTCTTTATTCCCTTTGTCCTTTCTGACCATATACTGAACCCCTGACTTGTGTCTTTCAGCTCTCAGAGCCCTTGATTGGGCTGACGCTACCGCGCCTCTGCGGCCGTGGCTGGAGAAGCCATCCGGCCGTGTGCCTTCCATCTGACCTCATCTGAGCCCTAGAAATTGGGTAAACCCACAGACTGCTCTGGGAAGTAACTTTGGAGCCCTGATTGGCTGAAGTCTGCTCCAGAACTCTGCTGATTGGCTGTTGCCTTACGACTTTTGCTGTGATTGGCCGCCTGGGGATTCTGCTCTCCGCGGCTTTTTCCTCTCACTCTTCTGCCAGCACTGTGTGTGTTTTTTGTCCCACACCACCCATCCCGACCCCCTCCTCTACCCGACACTGCCCGCCCTGACCCGGCCTCTATTAAATGCTCTTTCATCAAGAGCTGGGCCAAACCCTCAATCTTCTATTGGTCGATGCTCGCTAGCCCGACCCAACTGCTAATTTTTTCTCCCCTAGCCAGTCCTGCCCTTTCAAATTAACTCCTTTCACCTTGGTTCTGGCTCTCTTACCTCTACTAGCTTGTAAGTGGATACAATATCCTAACAATGCCATGAGAGGAGTCCTTCCTGCTTATATGCTACATTCTATCAACCTATGTAGGGTACCGTATCCCAATTGCCCATCTACACCAAGGCCAGTACCTCCTGTTAGATGGTTACTCAGCTCTGCTGTCACAGAACAACACATGGCACTACACTGCGGGGAAGACCACTCCACTGTCTCACCTATCCCTTCACCAAGCATTACACAGCGAATATTTCAGAGCACCCCTGAACCTGATGGTTAAAACACTAATATATGTGCTCTTTACAACTAATTATTCTAGTGCCCATGCTTCAATTACCACAAAAACTTCACATACCAAGCGGAGTAATAAGCGTTTATTAACTAGGTTAACCCATTACCTCAAGAAACTTCTACTGCTCCTCCTACTTTGTTCTGGAAATGTTGAGCTAAACCCAGGCCCACCTGCTTCTCTGAACACTCCTGTGGATCTCCCTCAATACAAGGGCATCAGCTTCCTTCACGCGAATGTCCACAGCTTGCTTAAGAAGCTTGACCTGATTCAAACTTGGATTCTACACGCATCACTTGACTTCTTTATGATTTCAGAATCCTGGCTTATGTCCACAACCCCGGACAAAGCTATCAACATACCAGGCAACAGTACCTTCTGTTGTGATAGACCATCTGGGGGGTTGTAATCTATGCTAAGAACAAATGCTCTGTCACAGTCATAAACTGTACCTCCAAGGCTAAAGAATTTGAATGCCTGGCCTTAAAACTAGCACTCTCCAATGATAAGTCACTCCTTATTGCCGCGTGCTATCGACCGCCTTCTGGTGGCACAGCCCTCCTACCCCATCGCCAAAGCTTGACTGACACGACAAACACTGAGTGCATTCTCATGGGGGATTTCAATTTAAACTGGAATGATGAAAGCTCCAAGAAGCTTAAAGACCTCTGTGACACATGTAGGCTGGCACAAATAACCCCTGCACCCACCAGACATAATAGAAATAACCATGAAGCACCCTTTTGGACCTCACGTTAGTTAACAAACCACACGATATTATGCACACTGGGGTGTTTTTCAATGACATAAGTGATCATTGCGCCATTGCCTGCATTAGACACTCTCCTCAAATAAAGTCAGCCCCTAAAATTAAATTGAAAAGATTCTGCCAGTACACCTTCCTGCACGACCTGGGCAACATTACATGGCAGGACTTTTACCTAGCCCCATCCCTTAACGAGGCTTTTAACATCTTTCATAAACTCCTAAAGGATCTACTTGACAAACACACCCCCTCAGCATTCATTCCAGGAACAAAATTTGGTGGGTCAAATGACCCACTGGCCACTGAGAAGGTGGGTCATTTCAGGAGAAATGTGGGACATACATGACAATTCTTTAAAAAGTTGTATACAGAACTTTAACTAACGTGGCATCAGAGATATATTAAAAAATGTCTGTTACTAGCATAATGTCACAGTATCATAAGCTGATGAACTATTACAACAATAGCAGATCAACAGGGGAAGTGTGAGTTGTGACCCAGAAAATGAACGGCATTTACATGATGTCAGAAGTGGATAGCAGTTTAAAAGAAGGCATTGACATCTCTGTCACTGCCGGGCATCAATCAAGATGAGGTCTGAGGCAGTAGCCAGAGGTCTTGTGTCCATCCAGTAGTAATGTCTGTTCGCAATGTGGTAAACTGTGAATTTTTGCCAGCAAAAAAAAGCATCGCCCTTGCACTCTTGTGAGAGAGAGAGAGAGAGAGAGAGAGAGAGAGATTAATCATTTTGGAAGAATACACAGAGGCATTAATAAATACCCCAGTTAGAGTCCTGATAGCAGTCACAAATCTAAGGTCATCAGGCTATATTAAGATATAATCTACCAAATAATTATTAGTTTAATGAGGTATGATAGCAAGAGGGATACATTAAAATATTTTAAATTGTTTTTGAGATCTTTGAGGTCATGGTAAGTACAGAGTAGTAAGTTGTCAGTACACACACTACAGTCACAGTTCAGTTGTGTGCTGAACTTTAAGTCAGTCAGTGCAGTCCACATGCTGGAATAACCTCCTTTGTTTTTTTTCCCTCCAAATGCTGACTGCAGAAAGAAATCAAATTCAGCCTGGCAAGGTCCCTCAACCGCAACAGTCAGCAGATCACTGACTCTAGTAGCAGACAGTCCATTTCTCATGCTAGTTTTTACAATGGTCTGGGCACTGAAGCCCCTCTCACAGTCTGCTGTATGGACTGGGGCAGTTAATGCCAATGCAGCCAGTGTCAAAAGATTTGGGAAGTCTGACTTATGATATTTGTTTATGAACCCCCAAACAGTTTGCATGTTGTCCTCGGGTATCCCTCTCTCACAAGTGGCTTCAGCAGTTCCCATTCTGCTTTGGTGCAGTCTGCATCCACAAGTGGTGGTGCCACTGTCTCAAACTGTTTGTGTCTCTGCTCTTGACTGTAATGATCAAGCAGCACGTAAATTTGTTCATTTCCCCAGGTTTCAAGTTCATCTTTAGAAAGGCTGCTGACAGGCCTAAGACCCAGTACTCCAAAAGCAGCCAACTTGTTTCTGCCATACCCAGGGAATCTATTACATTTGCAACCAACTGGTCAATGAAATGGTCCTTGATAGAAAGGTACGTGAAGCCCCTTGAACACTAGCCTTTCCTCCTCATCTTCCTGGATATCCTTCTCCACTTCACGTAGATACATTTTTTCCTTTGTTCCAGATTTTATTTTTTCTAAATCAGAGAAGCACTTCTCCAAACTGACAGGGACCATCGAGATGTCCAGATCTCTTTTCTGAAACACCACACTAAGCTGGGTAATTACAGCAAGTGCATCCATTAGCATATAGGTTGTCATTATAAAGTCATATTCGGACATTTTTAAAGCATAACCTTTTGCTCTAGCATCCGTCTCATTGCAGAAAAAAGTGAGAAGGGAGTCTAGGGTGTGATGAACAGTCTCATCCGCTTTATAAACCGCTATCCACCTCACATCATGGACCTCCTTCACTTTTAGAGTTGGTTCCTCCAGCATTTCTTGTATTTGTTTTAGTTTGTCAACTCTTTTGGCTGTTCTTTTAAAATGGTAGAAAATACCAGTTAGCACCTCTTCGTGGGGGACAGAGTCTGCTGCTTGTGAACTACATAGCGCAACCCTTTGAGCAACACAATGTATGTTTACTAGCACTGGGTTTTCACATAGCATGTGCCCAGTGACTCCCTCATCAGTCCCTGTCATGACTTTTGCTCCGTCACTTCCCAATCCCATTACTTTTTTCATGTTAATTTTTTTCCTGGCTAGGAACTGCTTTAATTATTTAGCTATCCCTGCTCCAGTGGCATCGGAGATCTGTAAGTTCTCTAGAAAATGAGTAGATGGAACAAAACTTTCAGGATCAAGCACTCTTGCATACAGTACTAGTTTTTTGGCGACAGTGATGTCTGTGCTCTCATCACAAAGTAATGTGATGTATGGGCTATTTTCTAATTTTTTACTTGTCTCCTGCCTAATTACCAAGGCTATACATTCGAGGATGTCATTGGCTGTAGTTTCTGATGAATATGAGGCATTCTTGGCCACAGATAGTTTGTCAACAAAAGGACAATCTAAACTAGACAAAAAGTCCATTAAACTTGAATATTTATGAACTGGCAAGTTTTCTTTGGCCATCCAATAAACACTCTTCATGGCAACTAGAACAGCTTGTTCTTTTTCAGATATAGCTTTTCTGAATGCATGCTGCAAATCCCCCTGCATATTTTCAGCTACCATAGCATCTCTGTGATCTGCCGAGTCAGCATGCCTAGACAGGGTGCTTGTCCTGAAATGATCAGTGCCAGAAGTCAGAGTATTTTGTTTCTTTCTACTGATGCACACAGCACAAGTCATCACATTTGTTTCTGAATTATATCTCAACCACCTGTACATTGTGAGCCAGCGGCCCTGAAAATGACGTTTAATACTGGCCACATGGGACTGGCTACTGAGTAGTTCACAAGCAGCAGACTCAAAATCAAGTTGTGACTGGCTAGCACTGTCACCGGGTCCCAACTGTGTGTCCGCCACAGTGACGGACAACACAGCCTGCTTCTCGGAGGACAGAACTGGCACCACATTGCCCCTATTTGAATTTTTAGAAGACCCTGATCCTGATGCGGCAGTACATAGTCTCTTAGGTGCAGAAGACCTGAAAAATGTTTTAATGTTCACTTGTTTTTTTTGCCATGACTGTTTTATTTCATACAAGCTGCGGCAGGCCTTGTTTTCTTTATATTCTAGTTCTTACGAGGAGGGTGACTGAGGAAGGAAGTAAGTAAGAATGGCGAATAATGAGGTTGGCGTGTCACTGACAAAATGTTTTAATAAAAAACAACTTTTGACAAATGTCTTGTGTCTGAGTCTTTTATTTTATTTTCACATTAATACACCATATGCAAACAAGGTCGAGAGTACAGTCGGAGGGAATTCAGAACACTCTCGCAGTCAGTCACTGGCTGCTTGCTCTTTAATTTTTTCCTGTCCCACTCACCCTGCTTTTTCCTAAAATTAAAGTTTCTTATCTGCTGTGTCTTATTTCCTTTTCTAATTGCATATATATATATATATATATTTTTCCGTTCCTTTTAATAATGCAGCTCTCTGGCTTTCCCTATCTGACTCCAATGTGAGTGTAAAAGCAAAGACAGAGCCCTGCCCCTTGCTTCTTTAATTCAAGTTCACTTCTTACTCTTAATAAATCTACCTGCAGTAAACTACATGAGATCAGAAGTTCAAGATTCTGCCCCCTCACTTCCTTGCTGTGATGAAACATTTGATTTTGTTTTAATCTTCTGAGGTTCCTGCCAGTGGATGCTGCCAATATTCCCCCCACACTCTGGTTTAATTCACAGTCAGTGGCTGCTGTTTATTTTTATTAACGATTGTGAAATCTGCAGCTTGCCTCACACAGTTTGAAATTTTTGTGGGAGGAGGTGAAATTCAGACAGATATTGACTGCTCAAGCAGTGTAATCAGATGGAGACAAAAAAAGGTGAAAAAGACACAGCCCCCCTATTACACACACAACCCCTCTCCTGTATTCTTATCTGTTTATTTTTTTCAATTCTTTTAAGTCTACTGTGGCTTTTTCCCTGCCTGGCTGCCAGTTGTAAACAAAACTTAACTAGACAGCCCCCTTCACACTCTTTGTTTCAATTTCTACCTTTCCTGCGCTGCAATTCTTTTCTTTACACTTTTTCAACCTGCTTGGGCTTTCCCTGCCTGCTCTGCCGCCAAGTTATTAGGTGAGCTAGAGCAACCCTCCCCCACACAGAGATCTGACTCTCTGTTCTATAAAGTAGTTCTGGAAAAGCAATTTATTTTCTTAGTAGGTAGATGGTTCAGAGGGCAGAGGCCCCACAGCACTGCCTTGCTGCAGTCTCAACTACCCTCCCATATCAAAATTGTTTTAGTGTCAGTCCAGTCGTCTGTAATAAATATTTCACAAAAATAATCCAAAGTCTAGTCTCTCTCAGACTCTCACAGCTAAATATCAGCTGTAATTTGCCTGATACACTATCAGAATCAGCGATTATAGTGCCAACGCAATTACAGCTCAGTCTTAGAAAGAACTACAAGCTGAAGCAGCTCACTCCACGAAGGTGACTCGAAAGTGCGCAACAAGGGAAACGGCGCGGTTTTGGTAGCTCTGTTCTGTACCATGTGATGTGTCTCAGTGCACATCACATGGTCCACAACAGAAGCGCCATCCCCTTGCATCCAAATCAGCCATTCTGTGGCTCAGTACTGTCAGAAACACCTTCCCCCAATGACTGTGTTGCTGCAGTTAGTAGCTAAAGCTGCCACTTAAATTGAATGCTCACTCAGATCTGCAAACTTCTTGTCCCCCCCCAAAAAAATAACATGCTGATCTCTATTTGTTTGCTGCAATGGGAATCTTGTAAAAACAGCATACTCTCCAGCCTGGTGCAGCTCTGAGTGAACACACACACTAAAGGCAGAGATGTATTTCTAAGAACTCGTATGTTGCTGGGCTATGTGTAACCTTTTATCTACTAACTACATGTCTGCAGCACTCCGAACTGGCAACCACATGAATCTATCATTCTCCTTAGCAGATCCCTTAGAGCTCAGCTCATGCAAAGGCAATTATCTACTAAAACAGGAAAATTGTGTGGTTGCCACTTCGGAGTGTTACCTGACATGTAAAGCTAGTAGATAAAAGGTTACACATAGCCCTCTACCTTGACTGGCAAAGCTGATATACTAGAACAACTTAATGAACATTTTGGTACTGCGGGGCTGGCCTTTGATACCTCCCCAGTCAGTAAGCTCAGCCCACAAGGGGATGTCTCTGTCGACTGTAGCTCCAACGCTAAAACTAACCAATGTTATTCCTCCGCCTTCAGTTTCCGACCTGTTACCTTCAAGCAAGTAGAGGACCTCCTATTGGCACTGGATATAAAAAAGTGCTGGTGCCGACAATATCAAACCCTTCCTCCTAAAAATTGGCTACTACTACCTGACCGCCCCCATTACCCATTTATTCAACTCTTCCCTGATGCAAGGCACGTTACCTAAGTCATGGAAAACTGCACACATCATCCCCTTGTTCAAGTCTGGGGACCCGAGCGACATGAACAACTATCAGCCAATTTCCCTACTATCTACTCTCTCAAAATTACTTGAAAAAATTGTTAACACCCAAGTCAGGGAGCACCTGGACTCACAGAATCTCCTAAACGCCACTCAATCGGGTTTTAGAGCAAAGCACAGCACAGTCTCTGCCCTTGCTAAAGTAACCACAGACTGGCAAATGGCCTTGGACTCTAAGAAGTATGTGTTTGCTCTCTTCCTTGACTTTAATAAGGCCCTCAACACCGTGGACCATAACATTATGCTTAATGCTCTGAGTAACATCGGTTTCGACAGTTCTGCCATTAAATGGTTCACCAGCTACCTTACTAACAGATTTCAGCAAGTCAAAGCCTCAGGAGATTTGTCTCCCTTAAAACTACCACTACGAGGTATCCCTCAAGGCTCCGTTTTGGGCCCAATCCTATTGCAATCTATATCAACAATCTTGACTCACATCTGAGCACAGCTAATGTACACCTATTTGAGGATGATACTGTCCTCTACACCTTTAGCTCCTCTCTGGACTTGGCCTATGAGGACTTACAGCATGACTTTATTTCCCTCCAGCATAATCTAATTAAACGTAAGCTCCTACTCAATGCCAAAAAGACCAAAGCTATGATTCTTTCACCAAAGGCAGCCCCTGGTCCCTTTTGTAACCACAAGATCATAACTCTACTGGGCGAACCCCTCAAAACTGTGGATAACTTTAAAAACCTTGGGTTCTGGCTGGATAACAAGCTTAACTTTCTACGCCACCTGAATGAGGTCACCAAAGAACTAAGACAATGCTTAGGCATATTCTACCGCATTAAACACCTCCTCACCAAAGAAGCCAGAAAGAGGCTAGTGCAATCCACATTCATGCCACTTCTGGATTATGCCGACTTCCTTTACAATAACTGTCCTTCCTCAGCACTCAGTAAACTTGACGCCCTTTACCATAGGGCTTTGAGGTTCATCCTTAACTTACCTTCTCGCATCCACCATTGCCTGCTATACCGTGAGCTAGGAAGGTCCTAGCTTCCTATAAGGAGGAAAAGAAATGCTCTCCTCTGGTTCTATACAGTACTATCTGATAAGCTTCCTGCGTACATCTCGAGCTTCTTCGAGCGAGCCAAGAGGTCTTATGGCTTGAGACGCTTCTCTATACTCTGCTTTCAGATACCTAGAGTAAAAACATCCCATGGTTTGGCTGCAATTAAATTCTCCTTCCCTTCCCTTTGGAATACCTTGAAAAGTTCTCTAAAACTCTCAACCCTCCCCAGTCCATTTACCTTTAAAGCACTAATAACTGAATACCTGAAAGAAACCTGCAACTGCTTTAGGTGATCATGCTCCCTTAATCTCTGATACTTCTTGCAAATACTCTGGCACAGTTATGTTCAGCTCCCCCGATAGGGGGCACCCAGCACTTGTTCCTTCCTTCCTCTCTCTCTCCCTCCCCCTCCCCCCCCAAGTTCTACAATTGAATAAACACCAGCCAACATACAGAATCGTATGTACGGGGCTTCACAAGCCAGTAAGTGCCGAGTAACTAATATTTTTACTTCTTCTGCTTCCTCTTTAGTGCTGACTTACCTGCATTTAACTATGCAGTTCCGGAATTTTGTGGCCGGATTATTCTCGCACACGTACAATGGCTTTTGTACATCCTCCCTTCCCTCTCTATTTTCCTTTCCTTCCCTCTCTCTCTTTCTCTCTCCTTCTCTATTTTGGCCTGATTTATTGCATACATGTATAATGGTTTTTGTGTCTGTTCTAACTGCTTGTAATATCAGTATCTGGTATATTATGGCCTGACTGATCTTTCACATGTACCTTTGAGTTTTTGTCTATCCATGCCTGTAACCTGTTTGATGTCCAGGATCACCTTGAAAATGAGCTTGCTCAACGGTGCCTACGCCTGGTTAAATAAAGTTTGATTGATTGATTGATAATCAGACAAGTTAATCACACTGCCATCAATTACCCGTGGTTCTGCCTCCCTTTGTTCTGGGGCTACTGTTGCAGACTGTTGTTGTTCCCCCTGCCCCTGCCTCTGCCCTGGCCTGTCCCAATGCTAATTCTCTCCTATTATGGCACCAGCCCCTCCGTGTGTGCCTGCCTCTTGGAAACTGATCCTGGGGCTATGGCATAGGGGTGGGTTGGGGTTCTCATTCACGCTGAAACAGTCCTCTAAAAAAATGCTTGAAGCTGTGTCAGTTTCACTGTTGACAGTATTACAATCAGTGGGATTATTTTCTGCACTGGCTTTCTTCAGAATGAGTTTAGGGTGATCCTTGCAATTAAAAACACACCCATTCACATAATCCCTTTCATCTCTAAAGAGTGTCTTTTGTTTGTAAGCCCTGAGATGCTTGTCAACCTGCTCTATTGATTTATTTAATTTTTCTTTCAGTGTTGGAAATTCAGATGAGTCTACAAATTGATCTGCAGCAGCCTCAAAATGTTTCTAGTTTAAAAGATGCTTTTTATTATTGGTCATATTCAGTAGAACTTGTTCATGTAAATGGGAGTTTAATTCTGATAGCTTTCTTCTTTTAAAATGTGAAAATCAGACTACCCACCATACTGGTGTTACCGCACAAAAACATATTTCTTTACATTACTTGATCAATTCCCACTGCATCTTTCCAGGACTTGTGAACAACCCAACACAGTCTAGCCACTCATGAGAGAGTGGAAGCAGAGAAGACTACTGAATCATGAGTAAATGTACTATTTGCGGGGTTTCCTAATGTTCTGGAAGTATGTAATTAGAGCAGATCAAGGATCTGAAACAAAACAAGGTTGGGTATATTTATATAATTAGCATGCATTTCAGTTTTACTAAGAAAGGAAGCAGGTAAAAGAACTAGTAAAACCAATAAATTTTAGAGAAGATAAACAATCAGACAATGTGGGGTTTACCTAGAAATAACATGTTACAAAAAATTAAACAGTGTCCCTTTAAACCAATGAGACATACCTCCACTTTCCCAAGAACATCCACGCTCACTCATCTGGCTCATGTGCACCCTTTTACTTACACCCAATCAATTCACTAGCAACAGTAAGGGACAGGAGCAATGACCAATAGCGAGCAACACCACTCACTCATTCATGACTTTACAAAGTATTATGCACCACCACCTGATGCATTCCTGTGGCAAAATTCAAAATCACTTCCTGACTTCAATGCTAATAAGGAGGATACTAGTCTGCTATGTAGACTAGCTCCAAAAAAATAAACTAATGTTATTTGGACACAAGTGTCATTTAAGTAACTTATATCAAGTGTTCTCTCAATGTTCCTGACCTGATTTTGTCCCTCTCGCACACGTGTCCCAGGTTAAGTATTTGGCTTTCTATGTCAATCCATCTATGTCCTCTTCAGATCATTTTTCGTTCGTTTGCAGAAAAGTAAACCCGAGATTGAAACAAGTTCTTACCCTGGAAACTTACTTAACAGTTGCTAATAGCTGCTTTCTCTCCTTCTTGACTTTAGCTCTTTTACTTATTCTAGAGCAGTTGCTAAAGATCTGGCTCATCCCCCAACAGTTCAGAAAAGTGCTTGTCATTTTGCATCACACTCACATTTTTATGGCTGCTGCAGATGCCTTTCTATCACTTGGGAAAAAGGGCACTTCAGACTCCTTCGGAAGCACAATTTCAAACATGACACACAATCCTTCCACTACCTGAAAGCACTACGCTGGTGGGGGGAAAAGAGTTCCTTTCCTACATGTAGCATTCTCCTGCCAGCTCAAATTACAATCAGTGGAGTGTAAACAACACAAACAGATTGTTTTAGTGTTAAAGAACACCTTAACCCTCTTTTTACACATTTTTATCTAAACCTTGTCTTGTTGGCAGGGGTGTAGTGCTCCCATACTTCTTAAAGTCTTCAATTACATTTTTTATGTAGTTCTCCAGGCAGCAGTCTTAAATCAGTAACTGAATAGTCTTGAAGCACAGCTGAAAGGGAACTTTATTTTATCTCTCTGCTGACTTCCTTCACAGAGCAGCACAAGGTGATTTGAGATCAGAGTTCAGCTTGTGTTAGTGGGGACACTGGGTTGGGACAGGCAGTCATTGTTATGAATCTCCAATTGAGTAAAACAGGCAGTCCCATTTTTATGTTGGCTTGTGCGCACGTGCAAGCAGCAGCTTGTGGTATCACATTTCAGAGGTGTGTCAGTGTTGTGGCCAATGCAGGGGATGCTTTAGTGGATGCGTCCCTCAGCCGCCAATCAGTGAGCATGCTGGCGATGACAGAACTCTTTGAAGAGAGCCAAAAAGTTGAGAGAAATCTGCCGCTGCAATCAGGTGCAGTTTCGTCACTGCAGCGGCAGATGACAAGACTCCAGCCATGCGCATTAAAGTGCACAGTAACGCGCATGGCTAGAGTTATGAGCAACATGTTTGCTCATCGTGTCTTTCCTGGTGAAAATTTTCAATAAATAATGTAGCCACAGAGTGGCTTTCCATAATGGGGGCTCCTACTGCCTGCCACACAGTCCCGCAAAGCCAACATCAGGGATGCCCAATCCCTGTGTTGGCATGTACCCCCCCCATGTGGCACACTGGGAGCCCACACAGTGTGCCAAATTTTTTTTCTTTTCTTTCGACACCAGGATGTCCACTCCCGGTTTTGGATGGGCCCCTTCCCCCCAAAACCCATCTAGATGATTTGCTGACATTGGGGTGCCCAATCCCCATGTCGCATGGCCCCCTCAGTACTTTGGCACACTGGGAGTCCACCCCAGTGTGCCCACATTAATAAAAAAAAAATGCCCTGTGAAAGAAGAAAACCATCCCTCAATGATTTTTTTTGCACCTGTAAAAAAGGAAATGATCCATCATTGTGTCGCTGTCCCCTTCCCCCATCCCAACCCTCCTTCTGTGCACCCACCTCCCTGCACCCCCCGGCACTCCATACTTACCTCCAGAGGTCAGGTGCTGTCATCTTCTGTGGACCAGGACATGTCTGCACTCTGCAAAGCTGAACCACATAATGAAGAATCAAAGGTAAGCCATATAATGGGAGTCAATGGGGGGGTCAATTTAGGTTGCTATCGCAGCCATTTTTTGGAATTTTGGCCCAAAATCTTCAACATGGGGTTCTTGGGACATCACCTCGTGAACACACTGGCACTGTCATTTCATTTCTTGGTCCCACAAGGTGATTTTGTGGTCGCTGCATGAAATCACCTTTTGGTACCATTAATGAATGACAGTGCCACTGTCCGTGAGGGAGGTCCCAAAAATCCTATGTTGCAGATCTGGTGAAAAATTGCAAAATGACTATAGCATTTAGCAAAGTTGCACAGTTTCTACACATGTTCATAACTTCACCAGTTTTTAATATTCTCCAAATTTTCAACATTGCCATTTTTCACATCTCCTTATGACTAGTACAGCTGTTATTTTTCACATCCTTCCCAAAATGTGTTTTCACACCTGTGATGCAGAATGACGTGATCACTGTGGGAAATCAACTTTTGGGACAGATTAACACAATCACAGTGTCATTGTTCATGAGGGGAGGTCCCAAAATACCCATGTTAAAAATTTGGTGGAATTCAAAAAATTATTGCATTACGGGCATGTATTACGCAGTTTCTATGCACACACTTAACTTCACCAATTTTTCATATTTTCACTGCAGATTTTCAGCATTGCTATTTTTTCATACCTACTCATGAACCATACAGCTGTCATTTTTCACATCCTGCCCAAAATGTGTTTCCGCATCTGTGGCACAGAAAGGCACAGTTGCTGTGTGAAATCACCTTTCAGGATTGAGTAACAAAATAAAAGTGACATTGTTCATGAGGTGGGATCCCAGAAAGCCCATATTGAAAATCTGGAGTGAAAATACCAAGAAATGCCTGGGGTGTTAGGGTTTCCACCTGTAACGCCCTACCCTGTAGAGACTGACAGGCATCAGGGGTGTGACTTGGGTTTGTCAGCCATAATGCTCACAGAGTTCTTCTCCCCACCCCAGTTACCTGACAGTTGCGGTGCCTTGGGGTCTTCGGCCCTAACGTTCATTCCATTCTCCTATACTGCACCCATCTCAGCTTATTTCATCATGGAATGGGGGTGAGCATAAGGGCCAAACACCCCAAGGCACACTGTGACACCTGTTGCTGTCTACAGGGTGGGGGCAAGGTGGAATGGCATAAGAGTTATGGCCGATGACTGAAAGGCACACCCCAACACGTTTCAGTCTCTGTGGGGGGGTTGGCATTAGTTCAATACTTCACTGCCATTCCTATTATGCATCTCTCTAACACCTGCACTACCAATGCCAATGCCAGCAAGCCAACATTCAGCATTGACAAATGCTTGTTTAGTAAGTCTGTTTGTTTGCTACGTTAAAGTTACTTTCCCTACTAAGGTAAGTAAATATCCTGTAACCCTCGCCCCATGTTTTATGTTGACAATCCTGTGGAAGAATTTGGGTGGTTACACTTTATTTGCATTTGTAATGAGTTTATTTGGAAATACTGCTTGATTGATAATAAAGTGACAGTTTTATTGGTGCCTTCTAATGGCTGTCTTCCCTCTGTGACTAGCAGGGTACCATATGCAAAAGTCTCCTCTATTTTGCACTATAATCAAACATGTAAACAGTAACATAGAATGTCTATGACATTAAACTGGGATTACACTTAGCTGATACCTGCCCTATGGTGATACCTAATTATGCAATTGTGATAGCACGGACCCTGGAGTCGAATGCACTGCTCTGTTTTGACTTGTCATAGTTCTCCTACGTATCTATTTGTGTGATATTTTATGTTTGTATTAAATAAAGCATTTGACTGATGTGGTAATGCTATGTATATTTTGCTGTCCAAACAAACAAGCATAAGTCAGTGCCAAACATGTTTGCTTTCATGCCGTGACAAGTTAGAAAAACAGTATCTTGAGGCTATAAGTGGGCCTTTCTTACCCCAATGAGCCATTGTTTCATGGGTTTTGGGTTCCACTGGGCTAAGGAGTATAGACCCCCATATTCAGAGGTGGCCATGTGTGATCTGTGGCAGTTTGCACACAGCCTGCCTGTGGGGCAATATTCAGACAATTAGCTTACTGCAGCTGGAGCACACAAACTGTCTAAATATTGTGTCACGTCGGTACAGTGCATACTGACTTCGTGCTATGCTGACACAGGCCCAGACCGAATATGGCTGACAGGAGTGCGCTGCAGGTAGTGCGGGTCAAATGGGATTGCCACAGGGCTCCTTTCAGTCATATTTAGCCCTTGTATGCTAATGAGCTCTTTGGGCATGGCAGACGCTATAGCCCATCTCCATGCCCATTAACATGTGCTCGTTGCCCTCCCTCCCCCACTCTGTAGCTGTCTTACACATGCCTTGTGGTGTAGTGGTCCCCCCACCCTCCATTCACCTGTCCTGCAGCTGTCTCAAATATTCCTGGTGGTGTAGTGGTTCATGTACCCCCTGACTGACTGTCCTGTAGCTGTCTTGAATATTCCTGGTAGTCTAGTGGTCCCCCCACTTGATCACCTGTCCTGTAGCTGTCTCGAATATTCCTGGTGGTGTAGTGGTTTCTGCACCCACAATCGACCATCCTGTAGCTGTCTTGTATATTTCTGGTAGTCTAGTGACCTCTCCTCACCCCCTGTAAGGGCATCTGACCGTCTGTCAACCCACCTGCTTGGGACCTTCTTCCCACAAATCTCCCCCCCCACTCAGGTTACCTAAGCCAAAGTATGGCAATAGTGACAGAGACCTACACAGCCCTCTGCTCACCACCTTGGCTGGCCACTGTCTGGTTGCCAGTGAACGATCATGAGTACAGTAGACACTGGTGTTTGTACAATACTTGTGATTACTCAGAGATGGTCAGATTGAAACCAGTTGAGGTGGTGAGCAGAGGGCTGTGCCAGTCATCACAGTTGCTGTAGTTTTCATTACGTGACCAGGGCTGGGGGGGGTGCCTGAGAGGGTGAGTCAGGAGGGGTCAGATGCCTTTATATGGGGGGGCACTAGACCACCAGGAATATACCAGACAGCTACAAGACGGGTGATCTGGATGCTTTTACAATGTATTTTCCCAGGACAGATCAGCTTACATGCAACATCTGCTTTTCAGTGGGGTTCTGCTGTAGGGTCCTGTTTTTACAGTTTTATAATACATTTACCCGGGATAGCCCAAATAAGTTGTGATATTTTGTGTACAGTGGGGTTCTGTTTGATACAGTTTTTACACTGCATTTGCCTAGGATAGTACAGCGGAGATGCAAGATATTTTTTTTTAGTGGGGTCCTCCTTTTACCCATTTTTATAATGCATTTACCCAGGATAACCCAGTTTAGAGGCAATTTCTCATTTTGAGTGGGCTCCAGCTTTTACTATGTATTTTTCCAAAATAGAGCAGTGTAATGGACTTATTTATTGACTTAACTTATGTAATGTGGCAAAGCAGTAGTGCATGCTTAAATGTCTTCTCCATGAAGGATTAGTAACTTAATCTGGCAGTGATAACTTTGCTCTTGTCTTGAAGTTGGTACTTTCTGTTCATGTGAAAGATAGATCTGCAGTCTGGGGAATGTCCTGCAGAAATCCTCTAACTCAGCAAGCAGCTAGCTGTACCTCTGTGACTGGAGGTGCTGCTGGTACTATCTGGAGTGCGAGGAGGAAGCAGCGGACTAGTCGCGCTGTATGAGCCTGTAAAGGATTAATTCTCACAAGTCAGGAGTCGGAACTTGGCTGGGATGGAGTGAATTAGATGGTCAGTACCAACAAACTAATAAGAATTAATAAGCAGCCTGGCTTTACCATAAAATGAGCAGTGAGGTAAGTGTGCTGTTTTGTATTAATAATAATTTTGTTTGTATTAAAAGGCCTTATCTGATGGTGAGGGGCTGTGCTGGGCTGTATCCAGTGACTTGAGTGATCTCTCTTTCCCCCAAGCTTGCCCCTTGCTGCTAGCCTCCCATCCCCCTGCTGTGAGTGAGCATGGGACCCATGAAGTGAAGTCCACATGCATCTGATGGTGGATGGTAATTATTCAGCATTAAAGCCTGTGCTGCATTTTGATGAGGCATTAGGTCATGTGTGTTTTGGCTTTGGTATCTGGGATGGTTTCTGAAGTGGGTGTTTAGGGTGGGATAAGCCTACCACTGGCACTGCCCCTTCCTTACCATGTGACTGGGCTGTGTACACGCCACTGGACATGCTTGTCATTAGGTCATCATCTGTTACAGTTGGCTGTGCAACCCTGCAGGTTGACTGTCATGTGTGGGTTATGCTGGAGTGCTTGATGGTGTTGCAGTTCTGGTGTATGACACATGGGGATTTGGGGGTTGGCTGCCATGTACTGGACATGAATTGGAAGCATCATCCTGCTGTAGATCAGTGAAAATTATGGTCATGCATTGTCCGAGGTCTCTCACAGGTTTTTTTTTTTTTTATTTAGTTGTTTAACCAGGTATAGCACACTAAGCTGAAAGCTTTTTTACAGGAGCGACCTGGGAGCACAAGGAGGTTAAGTGACTTGCTAGGGTCACACAGTATGCAAGTGGAAGCTGTGGGATTCAAACCCAGGTCTAGTCTGCTGGATGTCACCAGATTTGCAGGTTGTGGAACCTTTGCTGCATGTCAATTCTGTGGGCTGTGATGTCACTGTACATGCCCTGTATTTCATGCAGCTTTCCCTGCTGAGCCTTACCCTCCCTGCTCCAACCGTCTCAGTTCAGGGCACATGCAGATAAAGCATTCACAACCTGGTATACATCCTGTGTCAGTGTTGGGCCTTGAGGGACCCTCCAGTGGGTCCTGTGTATCAGTTCCATTCTCTGGCATGGATGGCGTGTGTACATTTCTGCTGTGTGACAGACACATGCACCTCCAGGCTGGTGTTTCATGTGCCCTTCTTGCTGCCTTGTATGTCTGACTGTGTGGTGCACTTTTGGGGGGCAGAGTCTTCTGTTCAGGTTGCAAGGTAACAAGTGCAATACCTGCTGCAGAGATAGCTGGCTGTACTCAAGAGAAGTGGTATGTAGTTAAATGTTTGAAGGGTGGTTGGAGTGGGATTTTTTTGCTTTAGCTTTGATAATTGTTTTTTTAAGAAAATAAAAAGTAGTTATTCTGTTAGTGATATTGGTTACTTTAAAAGCAGCCAAATACTCTCAAAATGACCCTCAAAATGCACCAGACTGTATCTAAAACATGATAGCTTCTAGGGTCCTAGGCAGCCCACAGACCCCTGGCCTGTGGGGGGAGGAGATTGGGGTTGGGGACATCTTAGTTCATGGAGACCTCACACTTCTAAATTTAGCACTACACCACTGCCTGTTGGTTAAAACTGAGTTTGAATTGAGACTGCATTGCTGTAGCATACAGGTTACACCTGTCTCTCTCTCTCCCAACTGTGTGTGTGTGTGTGTGTGTGTGTGTGTGTCAGTGTACAATGATTTACTGCTGTATGTAGGGTTTGGTAACTCTTTCAGGACTGGTCTAAGACTAAATGATAAACAAAGCTCCACCATTCCTCCTCTCTCTCTCTCTCTCTCTCTCTCTGAACCAGACTTACACAGGGAGACTTTTTTGTCAACTTTAACTTTTACATTATTTCCCAGCTTTTTGCAAATAAAGCTTGCTATGTGCACTGAATGGGGCTGATGGCTTGGATAAAAAAAAATATGTATTTCTGAAATCACTGACTGTAACCTACAGAATATGTATGTAATGTTCATCCCTGCTGGACTCGATGGAGTGCGTAACACTATATGGCACAGGTATTTAATTTGTTTTGTTTTTAGTTTTGTTTGATCCTCAAGCCCACACCTCCTTACCCCTTCCCTCAACAACCATGATACACATTTGTATCTAAACTTGCTCTGTAAACCAACTGCTCAAGTGCAAAACTGTAACAGCTGTGTGCCTTATCCATTTGAATCACATAACCCATCATACAAAGAAATGTAGCCCTCTTTCCCCATGTCTAGGGGTATGGATGGAATATGTCCATGGGAAGGGGGCACCCAGAACAGCAGAAACGCATTCAGTGGTCACGTTATCCAGGCCCAGATGTCATACAGAGGGTCTCTTTTCCTAGCTGATGCTGAATGAAAACTACAGGTTAATTGATATTATACAATGGGGTCTTAAAATCCTAGTTCCTGATTGGCTGACTGGTATGATTTATAATGTGTAAATCGTGCCATCATCCAACAGGGAAAAAGTGCCAACCTGCCAGGTCTGCCATCCACACTGTGAAGTCACTGCAACCCCTGAAACACAGAGAAAAACCCAGGCTCAGTCACCCATAAATGGCAGTTAAATCGCAAGGGTACAAAGACACACACAAAAAAAACAACTTCACAACAGCCACAAAATGCAAATGGGGAACAAAACAGTATATTTCACTTTTCTCTCTCCCCCCTCATAACCACTTTCACCTCAAAACCTTTTCATTAATGTCCAAACCAGTCCATTGCCACGTTTTTTTCCCCATGCGATGGAATGATAGTAGTCCGTGCAGGTTGGGACTATATATATATTTTTTTTTTGCAGTTGTTTAACCAGGAGTGGCACACTAAGCTGATAGCTTGCTTACAGGTGCAACATGGGAGCACAGGGAAGTTAAGTGACTTGCTCATGGTCACGTAGTATGCACGTGGGGGCTGTGGGATTCAAACCCAGGTCTCCAAATTTGCAGCTCAGTGCCTTAGACCACTGCACTATACTGCCTCCCATAAAGAGTACCAATGAAGTCAATACAAATAATTAAAAATGAAAAAAACAAATACTTTTTTCCCACCAAAAACTAGAAAGCATTGTATAATAGCAATATCCCACTCAACGGTGTGGGTGATGGCAGGAGTTATCCAATGGCCTCGTGAGCGAACAACACACCGGGGTTGGGTAAATCCTGCCATCACCCACACCCTTTCATGGTATTCTGCTTATTTAAACAGTTCCTTTCAATAGCGGAATGTCCGCACAGAACTTGAAGAAACAACAGGGATCCCAAATTCATTAAACATATTCACACATAGCTCCGGGTAGCATCAGTTAATTTGTGGGAAACACATTCAGTTTTCACATGACTGGTATGTCCAAAATAGCAGCTTTTACCTTGACAGAGGAGGTCACACAGTCATTAAGGCAGCATTAAATCAGGACCACTATGGTTACAAAAGTTTGAAGGCAGCACAAGTCCCAAAACAGTTCACAGTGCCTAACAGCCAATTATTCTTCACAGGCACCCAAACTCTCATCGATACCCATCTCTCTTTCTCTTTCTCTCTGCACTGGCTCAGCGGGTCCCTCTTGGAACATGCAGTCCTTATAGCTTGTGGATTTGCAGGTTCCCTCATGACCCCTGCATCCTTTCCCAGAACTGACAGCAACTGTCCACCAGTTGAGAAGGGGGACACGTCCCGGGAGCTCCAAAGCAACTCACTCTCTGGATACTACACTCCCTGATGCATTCTTGCCCACTGGATCCCTATACGAATTGGCACAGGCTGCCAGGGTACTCTGTGACTTGTGGCTGCTGGCTCCCCTCTCGACTTTAGCTGCCCTCCAAGATATTGTGCAGCTTACGGCTACAGGCTCCCACTTCTTTCCCTGTGTCCCCTCAAGTGCCACTAATCAGGGGCCAGAGCAGGCCATTGCCCCCCCCAGCCCTGACTCACTCTCACTCCCTCGCCACTCACTCCTCTGACCGGAACTCCCTGTCCCACCTAAACTGCTGGGTTTTATCCCCCCATGCACCTTTGGTGACCTCCCGACCCGCAGGAGGCTCCACCTGAGTGCTAAGAAGAATTAACCCTTTTCCCTACTGGGTTGAATTAGGCCACAAAAACCCAGGGAAGTGTGAATAGGCTGGTAATCTCCCAAAGGGGTGGGTGGTTTACATAAACATAGAAACTGATGGCAGATAATGACTACTGGGCCTGTCTAGTCTGCCCATTGTTACTTGTGATCACTTTTGCTGCAGACCCAATTTACCCTACAGTATTGTCTCTTCCACCTTCCACCCCCTATCTTCCTTCCTTCCTCCTAGGATTCCTTTGTGCCTGTCCCAGGCATTTTTGAAACCCACCACTGGTTTCACCCCCCATTGCCTCCCATGGAAGGCTGTTCCAGGAATCCACCATCCTTACTGTGAAGAACTACTTCCTCTCATCTCTCCTGAATCTACCTTCTTCCAGCTTCATATCATGACCCCTTGTTCTACAGCACCTTTTTCACTGAAACATATCTCCCTCCTGTACCTTATCAATCCCCAAGAGGTATTTAAAGGTCTCCATAACACCTCCACTCTCCCTCCTCTCCTTTTAGCTGGCTACTCTGTGGGTGTGCCGCGTCTTGCTAATTAGATCAGCCCCCTTTCAACCATTTATTTATTTTTTTTATTTATTTATCGAATACTAGGATTACAATGATCTTTAAACCAGAGGTTCTTTTACAAATGTTCTGCATCAATAAAGAGAGAAGCAACAAATACAGTACAACTTGGTGGATTACAGAGTTAAAACAGAGGTAGAGTTAAAAACAAACAAACATGGTACTACAATGACAAAAATTGCATATACAATGAGCAACTTAGAGGATACCTATTCCAAGGCACAGGACTGCAGTTTCATAAAAACAGTGTTATGTTACAAAAACAAGAAAAAATTACATGCACAGTGAGCAGTCAGAGGTATGACCTTGTCAAGAGATAAGTGCAAGGAGGTGGGCTGAAAGTGCAGTACGGGGAAGGGGGCAGAGGGATAACATGGGGAGAAGGTAGGAGGGGAAGAGGCAGAGGTAGGGGAAATAAAATAGGGGAGAGCGTTGAAAGGGAAGGAAGCAGGGGAGGAGCGAGGAGAATTATTTGAGTGTATTTGGGGCAAGGAAAGGGGATGATGAGGGAGACACAGCAATAAGAGGTGAGGCAGACTTGGGGATAGAAGAGGACAGGGGAGGAGGAATGAAGGAAGGGGTGGGTAGAGAGATACTGTTAGCAGGAAGCTTGGCGGTGTGGGGAGGAGATGGGGCTGAGGACAAGGCAGAAAGAGATACTGTAAGCAGGAAGCGGGAAGATATGGGCAGTAGTGGTATGGAGGAGGCAGACGTGGTTGTAGGATAAAAGAGCAGAGGGGCAAGACATGGGTAGCGAGAAGGCAAAAAAAGGGGGGAAGAGAGAGGGAGGGAGAGCGTGGAGAGGTAGGGTTGATGGGGAGGGAAGGAATACAGGCCTAGGTAAAGCAATCACAGTGGCTCTGAGTTAGAACGTGTTGACAAAGTTTTTGTTTGAAAGCTCCCAGTTTAAGTTCATCCAAAATGTCTGAGGGAGGACCGTTGAGAAGGGTGGGTGCTCTATAAGCAAAGGTCTGCTGGGCAAGAGAAGTCCTGAAGAAGGGGACAAGGTAGGTTTGCTTGTTGGAGCTCTGTGTGCATCTTATTGTAGGAGCTGGATGAATCAAGGACTCAAGTGGAGTGGGGGGAGAGGTGAGAACAAAACTGATTTTTTTGCAAGTAGGCATGTATAGTAGGTGACCCAAGCCTTGAGTGGGAGCCAGCGAGTGCTCTCATATAGATCGCAGGTGTGGGTCTGCATGTCTGTTCCAGAAACCAGCCTACAAGATTTGTTAAGTGCGAGTGAAATTCTCTTAAGGGAGGTGTCTGGTTCTGCACCACGTATAACTAGGCCACAGTCGACAAGTGAGAGAACTGAGATGGTTACTGCTAGTCTCAGTGCCTCAGGGGTCATGTAGTGTCATTGCTGATATAGGATCCCTATCCTAGAGTTAAGGACTTTGGCAATTAGGTTACTATTGAGATTATATGAAAGGGCAGTGTCCCGCGTTATGCCAAGATATTTAAATGCTTGGACTTGCTCAGGGGGTTGGTTTTGGATGTTGCAGATGACTAAGCTAGCGGACTTGTGAGAGTTGTGGGGGTTGGCAAAGAGTATGACCTTGTTTTTTTTATAGTTCATGAGCAGTTTGTGCTGCTCAAACCAGGTCTCCACCAGTTCAAAGTTGGATTGTAGGTCATCCGTAAATGTACATGGATTTGGGCTACAGGAGAAGAGGACGGCATCATCTGCATACAGCACCATGTTAGTGTTACAGGTACGGGGCAGATTATTGATGAACAAGCTGAAAAGAAGTGGGCCAAGGATGGAGCCCTGCAGGACTCCAGAACGAACTGGAAGACTATCTGAAAGAGTGTCAGAGATCTTGACTTGCTGGGTCCGTCTACTAGGACAGCTTCTGAACCAGCACATAACATCAGCGGAGAGCCCGAGCGAAAGAAGTGAGTGGAGCAGAAGGAAGTGGTTCATTGTATCAAATGCCTTAGTTAGGTCAATGTATATTGACCCAACTAAGTGGCCATCATCTAAGGCATGATGGATGTAATTGGTGTAAGCCAGTAGAAACACAGAAACATAGACTTTGATGGCAGGTAAGGACCGCTTGGCCCACCTAGTCTGCCCATTTCCCTACCTACAGGATAAGCTGCAGATCCTAGTTAACCAACAGCCTATTTCTTCCTACCCCCACTAGGACTGCCTTATGTCTATCCCATGCGTTCTTGAATTATCCCACAGTTTAAGACCCCACAACCTCCTCAAGAAGGCTGTTCCATGCATTGCAAATACTTCCTCACATTGCCCCTGAGCCGCCCCCCCATCTTCAAATTGTGTCCCCTTATTCTTGCACATCTCTTTTTCTGAAAGATGCTACCCTCTTGGACTTTGTTGATTCCACTGAGCTACTTAAAAGTTTCTATCATGTTCCCCTCTCCCTTCTTTCCTCAAGGGTATACATATTAAGCTCCTTTAGTCTCTCCTCGTATGGCTTCTCTTGCAGACCCTGCATCATTTTAGTTGCCCTCCTCTGGACTACCTCCATCCTGTCTATGTCCTTGCGGAGATAGGGTCTCCAGAACTGGATGCAGTACTCCAAATGGGGTCTCATCAACTGTCTGTACAGAGGGATAACAACTTCCTGTTTTCTACTGGTGATGCCTCTCCCTATGCATCCCAGTATCCCCCCAGCCTTCCTTACTGCCTTCTCACATTGCATGCCCACCTTTAGGCCATCTGAGATAATTACCCCCGGGTCCCTTTCCAATTTTACTGTTGTCAGTATCTCATCCTCAATTGTGTACTCTTCCTCTGGGTTTTTGTTTCCCAGGTGCATTACTTTGCACTTCTTTGCATTGAATCTGAGCTGCCATACATTTGACCATTCCTCCAAACTTGCCAAGTCCCTTCTCATCCTTTCCACTCCATCTTGTGTATCAGCCCTGTTGCAGATCTTTGTGTCATCTGCAAAGAGACATAATTTTCCTTCCAGTTCCTCTGCAATGTCACTTATAAAGACATTAAAAAGGACCAGTCCAAGTACCGAACCCTGTGGTACCCCGCTAGTAACCCTCCTTTCTTCACTGTGGACTATGTTTACTACTACCCTTTGCATCCTGTTGTCTAGCCAATTTTTAATTAAGGCTACCACCTTGGGACCCACTCCAAGGCTGGCTAACTTGTGTATTAATCTTTTGTGTGGGACTGTATCAAATGCCTTGCTAAAATCTAGGTAGGCCATGTCCACAGCCCCTCCCTGGTCTACTACTTTGGTCGCCCAGTCAAAGAAATCTATTAGATTTGTCTGACACGACCTTCTCATCATGAATCCATGCTGCCCTGGGTCCTGTGCCCCACTGGCCTCTAGGTGCTCAACAATTATTTCCTTCTGAAGTGATTCCATCATTTTCCCTACCACTGAGGTCAAACTAACTGGTCTGTAGTTTCCTGCCTCTGTCCTGCTCCCACTTTTGTGAAGAGGAATCACATCCACCCTCCTCCAGTCCTCAGGTACCATCCCATCCTCCCATGATTTGTTAAAGAGAGTAGTCAGCAGTGTCACTAGTTCTACCCTTAGTTCTTTCAGAATTCTTGGGTGAATCCCATCAGGCCCCATTGCTTTGTCCACCTTCAATTTTATTAGTTCTTTCAGAATCCTTTCTTCTGTAAAGGAGCTGGCAACGACCCTCGTCTTCAGAGTGTTTCTCTTGTTTGGTTTAGGCACCTCCCCCTCCTCTTCCTTTGTGAATACTGAGCAGAAATATTCGTTCAGTATCCCTGCTTTTTCACTGTCACCCTCTGCCCACATTCCCTCCCCTTTATTAAGCCTCAGTATCCCTCATTTGGTCTTTCTTCACTCCCTAATGTACCTATAAAAGGTTTTATCCCCCTTCTTAACAGAGTTGGCTATCCTTTCCTCAGTTTGGGCCTTTGCTATTCTGACTGCCTTCCCTGCCTCTTTCTGCTTTAACTGATAAAGTTCTCTGTCCTGCTCCTTCTGTGTTTCCTTATACTTCCTGAATGCTATCCTTTTCTCCTTAACCTTCCCTGCCACCTCTTTTGAGAACCATAGCGTTTTTTTCCTTCGTTGTGGTTTGTTAATTTGATTTATACAAAGGCTTGTTGCCTCTGTGATGGCTGTCTTAATTACTCCCCATTGTTCCTCCACCCCTCCTTCTTGTCTGTTTGCTACTGCTTTTCTGAGGCATGCTCTCATTTTCCCAAAGTCAGCCCTCCTAAAGTCCAATACTCTTGCTTTTGTATGGCTTGATTGTATGGCTGTGTTTATCGTGAACCACACTGTTTGGTGGTCGCTTGTTCCCAGATCTCCTGTACCAATGCCACATCACTCTTCAATTTCTTAAGTTCTGACCATATTTTTGTCCTTTTTACCACTGAATTGATGCTCTTTACATTCAGGGATATTATTTTTAAGTTACCCATTTCCAGATATTATCAGTTCTGAGGTCATGTCCACTAAAGATATGTGGGACTTGGTTCTGTCTTGATTCAACTGACTTGATGATTTGTCATCAGTCTCTAACTGAACTATAACTTTAACCAAACCAGTACAACTTCTTGAACTATTTACAATATTCAGCGTTTGCTTTTCTTACTATAAGCATTCTGAAAAAAATGTTCTATGTTGCTGCTTCAAGGTGACCTTGAGGATTTGTGTGAACCAACTTGTTTTGGTTCTTCTTTTACTCTGGTCTCTGCTGAGACCGAGTCTGCCTCACACTGGTCAGGTGAGTCTGACACTTCACTAAGAAAGGTAATCCATTTTCCCCCCACAAGCTGTGAGAAAAAACAGACTGTGTCCTGCTCCAGGATATCCCCTGCTCCATGTCCTCTTTTTTGCCTTTTCTTTTTTTCTTTGTCCTGTCCATCAGGAGATGGATTATGTCTTTAATTCCCCTCCTCCTACCCCTCTCCTTCCCTCAAATGTTCATCTGATCTTTAATCTGCAATTTTTCCATTAAACTAGCTGATATCCATGTCCCTCCTTTCCCCTCTAAAATGCCTGAATGTGTCGATCTATGTCTTAGGTTCCAACAATTCATACTTACTCTGCTCTAGCCCCTCCCCCACAACACAGGAGCTGGGTGAGGTAAAAGAAATGGCACCATTCCTTCTTGAATTACTGCTTGTCTCAGATTCTGCCTCTTCCCCTCATGCTCCAGGCATGGCTTCTGTTAAGGCTGGGTCCTGCTAAAGGGGGAGAAGCGATCCATGAGCCCAGGATCTGACCTTTCACACTGCCCATTCTTCGAGTCTCCACACCTTTTGATTCCCCCCTTAAATTTAATCTACCTTTTCTCACATTTAACCCCCTTAGACACACCCCTCCCTGTCCCCTACCCCATACATTCATGTCCTTCATGTATCCTTGTTTTCATCAGTACAGTTAACGTTTGGCACTTTACCTTCGTTCTTCCTCAAAACTCCTGTCTTGTCCCCTTGATCCCCTGCACTCTAAAAGCTGTTGCTAGACCCAAACATCCATCACCCTTGTGACCCGATTCCACCCTCATTCCCCACCTAAATCCCACCTGTATCTCTCAGCATCACTTCTTCCCCTTGTTTCTGACTCCATTTTAGTTTATCTGATGACAGACCTGTTCAACCCTGTGGGCATCCAGTTTCAGTAACTGCCACAGATCCTCCCAGTTCCCTCGGTCTGTGCTCTCATCCCTCATCTTTCTTTCACTCCCTCTCTTATCCACATTCCTCTTTAGTCATTAAATTACTATTGACCCCCCAAGTGCTCTCTATTGCATAGTTTATTTTCGAGCTGATCCCCTTCTCCAAGAGGCAGTATAGTGCAGTGGTTTAAGGCTCTGAGCTGCAAATCTGGAGACCTGGGTTTGAATCCCACAGTCCCCACTTGCATACTGTGTGACCCTGAGCAAGTCACTTAACTTCCCTGTGCTCCCAGGTTGCACCTGTAAACAAGCTTTCAGCTTAGTGTGTCTCACCTGGTTAAACAATTGGTGAAGATTACCCTTCCCACCCATTTCTCTCTCTTTACACATTCTAGTTGGATGTCTGTATCCAAGAAGGCTCTCAATGGTGCCTGCCATTTTGCATAAGTGTTAACTTTACTGTGAGGCCACCCTCTGCATCCCCCCTGTTGAGATTCCTCTGCCCGTTCCCCACTCATAGCCCCCCCGCAATTAACCCCCTCCCTTATATTTTTATGGTTCTGTTCTCTCAGTGCTCTCTGCCTTCCTTCCCCACTACTTCTTGCTTTCTCTTCCTGCCCTTTACCAACCGTCATTTCACCGTAGTAAAATGTAAAGCAATGTCCAAATCGAGTGTTTTGCTGCTTTTAATTTCTTTGGCCCTTGATCCATTGAAATACCTCCCTTCTCCTCACTTGCTGATGCACCCACTAGGTGTTGAATGTCCTGTTTTAAATGTCCAGGAAATTCCATCTCCAGCATGGGTCTCTTTCTGCCTTGTCCTGCCTTCTGCCATGCTGCTCACTGCAAGTCGCTAGCCAGTTTCTCCATAGTTGTGTCTGGACACTCGATGCCCCACTTGAGATGCTGCAGAGTCACTGCTGCCACTGTGTCATAAACTTGGATTCCTTTCTCCAAAAGCAGTTTTAGTTTGGCTGGAAAGAGCACCTGTGCCCTTATGTTCCTTTTCTCCCTCAGCTGCTGAACAATGTTCCTGGCCATTTATCTTTTATTTTGGAGAATTGTGGAGATGTCTTGCTCAAAATAAATAGGCTTACTGTCCAGCATAACCTTCCCTTTTTTCCATGCTGTTGTCAGTATTGTTGCTTTCGTCTGAAAGTACAGCATTTTAACAATAATCGAGCGAGGTCTAGCATTAACCTCAGTTGGTTGGGGGCCCAGTGATCTGTGCGCTGTTTCAGTGGTTAAGTTCATATTCCAAGGCACCTGTAGGATGTCTTTTAAGATATGCGTGATGAAAGCGATCATACTGGGGAATGACTCCTTGGCCCCCTCCCTGACAGCATGGACTCTGAAGTTGTTCCTGCATGCTCTATTTTCAGCATCCTCCAGTCTTGCGTGGTGGTCCCGATCTCTCTGGAGCGGGTAAAACAGGAGTCTTGAGTGAACGCTCTGCTCATTGGTGAAGCCCCCCACTTGTTTCTGCATTAAGGTGATTTTCTTGTCGAGCATTTTGAGATGTATTTTAAGATCTGCTAAGGCGGATTCTAAGGTTTGTACTGTGGATATCTCTTTCCCTATGGTGGCGTTGGTTGGTGATAGTACCTCCCTGTAGTCGTCCAACTCTCCTTCCTGGTCTAGAGAGCTAATCGATACTGGGGAGTGGGGCCATGAATTCCTGGGTCCTGACAACCATGAAGCAATCTTTTCCTCCTGCATTGTTTTAGTTTTGCCATTGGCATCACCGCACCTCCTTTGTTTTGTTTGTAAGCCACCCCGATGTCGATTTTTGTACCAGCTGTATATAAGGTAATGTGGGTTGACAGAGATTTTAGCAATTTTATAGAAGCAGATCCCGGATCCATTTCAATGCACTATCTCTTAGCTCATGTCATCACTGGAAGCTCCCCAGGTCTCTTCTCTTTCTTTTCAGCCCCCTGGTGTGTCTACTCTATTGCAGCTCTTTGTATCATCTGCAAAGGGGCAAGCCTTCCCTGCAAGCCCCTCTGCAATGTAGCTTATGAAGACATTAAAGAGGACTGGGCCTAGCACCGATCCCTGAAGCACCCTGTTGGTCACCTTCCTTTCTATGGCCTGAACTCCATTCATTACTACCCTTTGTGTCCTATCACTCAGCCAATTTCTAACCCAGTTAACCATCCTGGATCTGACTCCCAGGCTGCTCAATTTGTTTATTAGCCTTTTATGTAGGATGGCATCAAATTCCATACTAAAATCCAGGTAGGACACTATGTTTAACCCATTTATTTGTGATCCCCTTCTTGTACTCATTTGATACTGGGGTTAGGGCCAAAGTGAATAATGGCTGCCCCCCCCCAATTTTCTATGTTGTATTAAGCCAAGCTTCTCCTCAGTTTAGACTATGTCCACACCACTGTCATTTGTGCTACCATATAGTATGATTTCAGATCTGGTAAGGCAATTCTCCCTTTCTATCTAGGTAAGGTCAAAATAGATCTATCAGAGGCTGTTCTAACCCCAGATAAATTTCTGAATTCCCCTTTGTGATCTTATTCCAGAATGCCACTGATACCTAAATGGGTATTGTTTGGAACAGAAAAACGAACTGTGGAAGTAGGCTCATCTTACTTGTGGCCACCCTTTCTGCTAGTGAGCTATGTCAGCTTGTGCCAGGATTTCTGTGATCAGACTGGGCAAAGGCCATATTCAGTAGCCTCCCAGTACAAGTCACTCAGTAGACATGTAATGACAGTTAAATGGTCAGTCAGAGTCTATGTTTCTATGTTACATGCAGAATATAGCACTGCACTAACGCAAATGAGGGAGCCCTCTTGCATACTGGGTGCAGTGGTGTATTCAGAGGTTTTGGAAAGTGCTAAAAGGCTGCAGTCAAACAGCTATTTAATGTTTCCAACACCCTACTTTTATCAACGTGCACAGTAGTACCAGATAACATGACTCCCATGGGTAGAGCACCAGGTAGCAGACTAACAGCAGGAGCTGTCAGACCCTGTGCAGCTAGTGTTTCCCTCACCCTCCCATTTGTCCCCCCACCCAATTGCTGCATTGATCTGTAGTAAACATAATCTCTGGCAGTTTAGTGATCCTCCCCCCCCATTGCAGCACTTATCCCCAACATCCCTGGAATTCTAGTGGCTCATTTTGGTGCCTGGTTTTTACTTCCTTTGTTCACCAAGTTACCATGAGTACAACCGGTCCATAAGTACAGCTGGTCCATGAGCACAGAAAATCCATGAGTATAGCCGGTCCATGAGCACAGCCGGTCTATGAGCACAGCCAGTCTATGAGTACAGCAGGTCCATGAGCATAGCCGGTCCATGAGTACAACAGGTCCATGAGCATAGCCGGTCCATGAGTACAGCCGGTCCATGAGTACAGCAGGTCCATGAGCATAGCCGGTCCATGAGTACAGCCGGTCCACGAGTACAGCCAGTCCATGAGCACAGCCGATCCATGAGTACAGCCGGTCCATAAGCATAGCCGGTCTATGAGCACAGCCGGTCCATGAGTACAGCCGGTCCATGAGCATAGCCGGTCCATGAGTACAGCCAGTCCATGAGCATAGCCGGTCCATGAGCACAGCTGATCCATGAGTACAGCCGGTCCATGAGCATAGCCAGTCCATGAGCACAGCCGATCCATGAGTACAGCTGGTCCATGAGCATAGCCAGTCCATGAGAACAGCCGGTCCATGAGTACAACCGGTCCATGAGCAGGTCCCTTTCTGTTTGCTTGAAGATGGAGATGGGACTACAATTTTCAAGAAGCTACAGTTTTTATGAAGTGGAGGAACTTTAGCCAATTTCTAGCAGTCAGGTACTGTCCCTGCAAGGATCGAGATATTAAAATATTTCTACTACTGGGACAGAGATCACTGGAGCAGCCAGTTTAACTAGTCTGCGTTCTAGGCCATTTCAACCAGCAGGGGTGTCTATGCTGGCATTAGACAGTAAGGTAAATACTTCATTTACACTTACTAGTTTCAGGTGGGAACTGGAGACAGGGGTGTTTGTGACCACAGAATCACTTGCTAGAGGTGCAGAGTTAACAAAAGAGGAGGTTCTGCAGTGATTCAGGTCAAGGAATGCTTAATTAAATAGGTTGGCCATGACTCAGGGGTTTGAAACTGCACTACTACTTGAGGCAGTGCTGTCAATGTTGTTGTTCTTTGGACCCTTCAAAATCTGGTTAATGTTTTCAAAAAAAATGCTTTGGGAATGCATAGCTATTAATTTGTTGTTGCTTGAGGAAGTCATTTTTTATGTTTGCTTGCACACATGTGCAAGAAACATAGTGCCATCATCCGAATTTTCAGAGGTGTGTCACCCCTCTTCCAATTCAGTCAGTGTGTTGGCAGTCGCGGCCCCAGTCCTCCAATGCATGCTGGAGCTGTCTATGACAGTTCCAAAATGCAGTGGAATACAGTTGAAAAGGGGAGCTATGCTTCAGTGAGCAGCAATAAGATATCGCCTGCTCATGCGCGCTCCCCCTACACACGCACACACACACACACAGGCAGGCATACTGCATGCGGCCTCCCCCCACGCACACACTGTACAGCCGGGGGTGCCCAATTCCTGGTCGGCTGTGCAGCGCCCCCCCAAAAGCCTTCCACATGCCACGCTGGGAGTCCACCCCAGCGTGGCAACTGATGCTATGGCTGACGGGGGTGCCCAATCCCACGTCGGCTCCACGGCCCCCCAACCAGCTGGCCTTGTGCCACGCTGGAAGCCCACCCCAGCATGGCAAACGTCCCGCGCCATTTAAAAAAAAAAACTAGAAATAAAAACTGTCCATCGGCGCTTCCTACCCCCTTCCAACAACCTGCACCCACCCACTGCGCACCCTGCCTCCCCATACCCCCCCTCACCCCATACTTACCTCCGGACCTTGGCGCGACGATCTTTGGTGGACCGGGAACACGTCTGCACTCTTCAAAGCCGACCGCGAACTGAGGAAATGCCTGTAAGCTGTATAATGGGATAGATAGGGTTTTTTCAACTTTATTGCATATCTCAGGCATTTTTTGGAATTTTTGCACCAAATTTTCAACATGTGGTTTTTGGGACCCCTTCTCATGAATGCTGTCACTGTCATGGCGTTACTCGGAGCCGAAGGGTGATTTTTCAGCCACTGTGCGAAATCACCTTTCTGGAATGATTAATAAAATGACACTGCCAGTGTTCATAAGGTGGGCTCTCAAGAAGCCTATTTTGAAAATTTGGTGGAAAATTCCAAAAAAATGACTGTTTTATGAGTGTGCATTGCACAGTTCCTACGCAGGCTCGTAAGTTCACGAATTTTCAATATTTTCACTCCAGATTTTCAACATTGCAATTTTACCACACCTTCTTATGAATAGTACAACTGTCATTTTTCACATCTCACCCAAAACATGTTTCCGCCCATGTAGAGCACAATGGCGTAGTCGGTGTGTGAAATCAATGTACGGGACAAATTAAGAAAATGACAGTGACACTGTTAATGAGCAGAGGTCTTAAAATGGCTATGTTTAAAATTTGGTGAAAAAATTCCCAAAAATGACTGTTTTATGAGCGTGCGTTGCGCAGTTCCTACACACGCTCGTAAGTTTGCGAATTTTCAATATTTTCACTCCAGATTTTCAACATTGCCATTTTATTACACTTCCTTATGAACAGTACAGCTGCCATTTTTCACATGTCGCCCAAAATGTGTTTTCGCACATGTAGCGCACAATGGTGCAGTCTGTGTGTGAAAGCAATGTTTGGGACAGATTAAGAAAATCACAGTTACACTGTTCATGAGCAGAGGTCTTAAAATGGCTATGTTGAACACTTGGTGACAAAAGTCCATAAAATGACTGTGTTATGAGTGAGCATTGCGCAGTTTCCATGCATCCTCGTAAGTTCATGACTTTGTAATATTTTCAGTCTAGATTTTCACCAGTGGCATTTTTCCACTCTTCATTATGAACAGTACAGCGGTCATTTTTCACAACATGGCCGAAATGTGTTTTCACACTTTCACGCACAGAGATGCGTGGTCGCTGTGGGAAATCATTGTTCGGAACAGATAAAGAAAATCACAGCGACACTGTTCATGTTTGGAGGTCTCAAAATGCCTGTGTTGACAATCTGCTGTAAAAAATCCCCAAACTAATTACATTACGGGTGAGCGTTGCACAGTTTCTATGCATGCTCGTGACTTCACCAGTTTTTTTAATATTTTTACTGCAGATTTGCAACATTGCCATTTTTTACACCTCCCCATGAACAGTACAGCTGTCATTTTTTACATCCTGTTTGGAATGTTTTTGCACCTGTGGTGCTAAATGCCGTAGTCGCTGTGCATAAGCAACTTTTGGCTAACAAACTGATATTGCCACTGTTCATGAGGGTGGGTCACAAAAAAACCATGTTGAAAACTTGGAGTGAAAATACCAATGAATGCCTGAGGTATTAGGGTTTATAACCATAACGCCCAACCCTGTAGAGAATGACAGGCATCAGGGATGTGACTTGGGATTCTTGCCTGTAATGCTTATACTATTCCACACCCTGCAGCCAGTGAGAGGCATCGAGGTATGCCTTGGACTCTTCGGCCACAAAGTTCACCCCATTCTCCTATACTGCACCCATCTCACCGCACTTCCTGATGGAATGGGGTGCACATAAGGGCCAAAGACCCCAAGGCACACCGTGACACTTGTCAGTGTCTGCAGGGTGGGGTGTGGTGAAATGGCGTGGCCATTATACCTGATGACCCAAAGGCACACCCCAATGCCTGTCACTCTCTGCAGGGTGGTGGTGGGGTTGGCTTCAGTTCAATACTTCACTGCCATTCCTATTATGCAGCTCTGTAACTTCTACACTACCACTGCCAGCAAGCAAACATTCGGCATTGACAAATGCTTGTTTTTTTAGCTTTAAGAGTTGTCTTACAGTTGTCCTTTAGCTGTTTGTAACCCAGCCAGCCAGACTGGTATTCTGTTCTTTTGTGAAATGCCCATTATCATGTTCTCTCATAAGAGCAAATGCAGCACTATTTAAGTAATAAGACACAGCAGGATGTGGGTTATTATGGTATTTGCCCACACCTTGTGTGGTGTCAAGAGGCAGAAGGGCGAGTGACTTTAACCACAAAAAAGTGGATAAATACCACAATTACCCATATCCTGGAGTGCCTTATTGTGAGTAAGCAATGTGTGCTTAATAAAAGGGTGTTTTGAAAATTTATTTTGCAAGAGTTTGTGGAAATGCTTTTATACGGTGTGCAACACTGCATGCTAAATAGTACTCTAGGCTGGCCATCCCCAGCAGCCTTAATGGACCTCAACCTAGGAAGACTTATCCACAGGACATTGCAGGATTAGTGCCCCTGTCCTTAGGGTTCTGGGTGGTCAGGGTGCTGTCATTAGGGCACCACAAAACACAGTGCCACCAGGGGGCCGTGGACCACAAGAGCACACCCGCCAGCAGAGTGCAGGAGAACAGGACACCCGGCACCCAGAGACCGAACACGGCGCTGGCAAACAGGGCACCAAGAGACTGCAGCACCCACACAGTGGGAACAGGCACAGCCATAGTCACACACTGGGCACTGCACAAGAACGGCCTGTGGGAAGGGGAACTGGGAAGCAGGATGGCGCAGGGCAGGAACCTGGACACAGCGGCAGGCACCCTGAGCAGACAATGGGTCGCAGAGCCGGTATACCCAGGCATCCAGAAGGCATGCCATGTGCAAGCATAGAATGCAAGCCTGAGCTGTGCACTGAGGTTGCAAGCCAACAGACATACCATGACGCATATAACACTGAAAGCCACCAGGGAAAGCAGGTCGGTTACAGTGACGCAGCGTAAGAGACATACCTGTCTGGAACACAGAGAGCGGACTGCCCTGCAAGAGCTGAACTTGCAATGATGCAACTGCTGACATGGATTAGAAACAGGCAGATGAGGAAGGAAGGAGTCCTTGCCCATCAGTGTGGTTCCCGGTCGGCACCTGCTGCTGGGTGGATGTGTTGGCACTCAGTTGCCCCCTAAAGTATGGAACAGTATTCCACCAAACCTGCACCAGTACCAAGTCCCCAACTCCTTCTGCCAGCAACTTCACTCCTACCAGCTCCCATGTTCCCAATACACCTGCCCTAATCTCTGACTGCAGTTCCATCTTCTCATTGCTACTTGATCACTAAGGCTGACAGTTTATGCTTACTGGCCTGTGCCATCACCCTATTAAATGTAGTGAATGTATTACCCAATGTTTGTAACTCTGCCATCACCCTACTGAAAGTATTACCTAATGTCTGTACCTCTGCCATCACCCTATTAAATGTAGTGAATGTATTACCTAATGTTTGTATCTCTGCTATCACCCTACTAAATGCAGTGAATGTATTACCTAATGTTTGTACCTCTGCACCTATTATATTGTATGGCACTTACAATTGTACCATGTATTATCTCCTTATCACTGCATTACCCCGCCTTATGTGTATGTACTGTACTACCTATACTACCCTTGTAACCTCCTGGGTCGTGCCAGAATGTAGGCAAATGTATGCCTAGTGCACACCGCCAGGTAAACAAAAACTAAATAAATAAATAAATACATGTATTTCTACAGAAATAACCTTGCTCTGTCCATGAATGAAGATAGTCCCCTGTAGCACCAGAAATGATTACTGATATAGCCCCCCCCCGTGTGAGCCTCCTCATAAGCTTTTTGTTTTATTTTAAAATTTAAATAGAGCTTTTTTTCTGCCGAGGTTAAGAGAGAGGGATATGAGCAGTGGGGGTTGTGAGAGTAAGAGGAATGAGCTGCTGGTGCTATAACTAGAGAGAGTGAGCTGCAATCCTTTGGCAGTGCAAAAGAGAGAGAGGCAAGTATAAAAAAAGAGAGATGTGATGAAGGGTGTTGTGAGCAGCTGACATGTTTGCCCTGTATTTCTAATGTTAGTGCAATCAGGAGTAAAATGCACAAGGGGTGGTTGGATAAGTACAGCATTTAGAAATGCATAGTGCAGGAGGGTGGTCGCAGGTAGGAAAGCGAGCAGAAAGAGAGAGAGAGAGGGAGAGATGCGGTTTGAGTTTGGCCACGTTATTCACGCTAATATTTAATGACTAGGTCATTGTGCTGGACATATTCAGGTATAATTGTTTGAAGTATGAATGACTGTTGTTCCTCAGTACTGGAAAAGTCTTTTTTTTAGTTGTTGCTCTTTTTATGTGTAAAAGATTGATTTGATATTCAAGGTGGCAGCAAAATTGAAAGTTTTAGGTGTGAAGGCAGTGTATTGATTTTTGTAGTTGTATCTCAGTCTGCTGGTACTTCATCCATGGGTTATGGTGGTATGCCCCTGTACAGTGATACCATTACAGCGAACATGTCAATGCTGACAACATCGACAGTTTACTGTAATGGTCCGCCCAAGACCTCGGCACTCTGTCCCCCGGTCCTGCACCCCCTCCCTGAATCAACTCTGACTCAGAGTTGATAATCCTTAAGTTCCAGGGGTGTGGAGGCAGAGCCCCCCACATGGTGGGTTCGGGGGAGAATCCCACCGATGGAAAAATAGCCGGGTCTCCTTCCAGATTTATGTCAACCGCAACTTGCGGTCAACATCAATCCAATGCTGTGATGTCGGTCGACAACATAGTTGTCAAACTGGCATCGTAGAGCCGGTTAGGGTAGCATCAAGCTAGGAAAATGCAGTATAGGATCGGCCCTTGATTGTAGATAGATTTCACCACCTTTCAAAATGTTGTTGTAGTACAGTTCCAAGGTCACAAAAAAGCTGTTGTAGTATCTTGCTGACATTACAATGATACTACAATAACTTTCCGTGACCTTTGAACTACCTGTGTTACTGTAGCACTTTTAAAACATTAGTGGATTACAAGGCAGAGAGTTTTCAGGTGCATAATGCTAAAGTAGTTAAAGTCCCTGTCCATAAATACCTAAAGGATACTTACATTTAATATATATTTTTTCACACGTAGCATTACAAAGAAAAGTCATACTGCAGCTAACAGAAAATAAACTCTCAAGTTTATAGAAAAAAAGTTCAAACTTGTCATTTAACAACACAGTAGAGCAACCTGAATTTGGTGGTCATGCGGAGAGGGGGGAGTGAAACGGAGTATTCTGCTTTTTTTCCCTGATAGTTTTCTGGCTAAAACTTCATTAATCAGGTGCCAACACGTACTATATAAAACAGTATATGGGTAACCAAAAACAGGAAGACTGTATTTCCATCGTGGGTTTGAGATGAAATCAAAGACTTCTCAAGTTTCGCTCTCAAGGTCCCTGATGTTATCTCAAACCCTCGATAGAAACATAGCCTTGCTGTGTATGTTTACCCACACATTATTCTATATTTTCAGGATACCAAGGCTCCTGACAGTGAGGGAGAGTGCTGCTCCCATATTTGGCGTTTCTGAAATACTGCGTACACCTGTTAGTGGTGGTAAACATCCTAAATCATATTTTAGAGGCAACTGGGAGGATCGAGCAAACTCACACTTTCTCAGAAATGTACCAGAACCAGCTGTTCCTTGTGACAATAATGGAGAACACTAGACCATCGCAAGTAGCATATGTAAAGCCGTGGTGAATCCAACTCATGCTTGTGCTTGCCGTTAATTCTGGTTTTGTCAGTTTTTTTGAGGTGGGGGGCTTTGCCCCACCCCCCCTTTTTTGTTATAAAAGGGAGCGTGGAGAGCAATGTCCGCCAACTCAACAAAAAGTAATAAAAAATAACTGAAAGGCCGATTTGAGAAAGTAGTGTTAACTTGAGCTCTACGTTAATAGTGTAGATCCATTGGTGGTCCGATATTCTCCACCATCACCTTCCTTGTTAAGTAGTTGTGACTGAAGAATGATTAACCAATGCTGTTCAAATCAAAACTTTTAGGACTTGTCCAATGACAACTGTCACTGAATTTGCAATTGTCTCTCATTCGTTACAATGAAATAATCTCTTTTTATACTTGTCCTTCAAGGGAATTTACTTGTTCTTGACAGGGACTTGCACGCCCCTGACCACCATGTATCCGGACAAATTGGTGCAGTCACAAAATGCTGATGTCACATTTTGTACACACACACACACATATATATACATACATATATTATGGTAGCACAGTAGGGCTACCATAGTTAGGGTTGAGTAGCACTTTGAAGGTTAAAGGGTCAAATTGTGCATCTTAATAACACTGCCACTGTTCAACAGATTTGCTTGAAATTTGGTATGCGTAATTGGGTGTGGTAGATCTTGGGATCTGCCAAGTTTCGTACTGGTCGGATATACGACTGCGGAGTTATTAAGCGACAACCAATTGAGCAATTACACTTTTTAGCGATTTCTTTGCTCCCCCTACAGGTTACATGGTTTGCGCGACTGGTCCGAAAACTTCAGGGAACATGCAGCCTTGGTCCCCGATGTGCCTTTTGAAGATTTTGTGAAAACATATTGAATGGTTCAAAAGTTATTCAAACAACAATTTCCCATTATAAGTCCATGGGTAAAGTTAACAAAATATTCAACACTTTAGCAAATGCACTTTTTAGTGTTGCAAATGGCCCTAGTAGTGTCGCAAATATGCCATTTTGTTTTGAGTTGGTGATCAGAAAAATGCTTGCCATTTAAATTTGGGACCTTCTAGGGACACAATTATTTCTGTGTTCACCTAGTCGGACCCTGAGGATGCTAGCCATGTCTTTATTTTCGGGTAAAACACCCCAGAAATATGTTTTTTAAATTTCTGGAACCAGTAGTGTCGCAAAGTAGTGTCGCGGGCATGACATTTTTGCAAAATTTTGCGAAATTGCTGCAAATTGCGACACTACTTTTTCAGACTTGGCCAAAATGACAGCAATTCTTTGCTACCTTGCTGCGAAAAAACGGTTAGGTCTTTTGAATTGAAATTTGGAGGGAAGGCAGCCAACATCTCACAGATGTGCATTTTGGTGGTTTGGTGAAAAAATATTGCATGGCTGCCACGTTACGGTACTCCTAATTTGAAATTTTTTCCCATAAACTAACATGGTGGCGTCCGCCGTGCCTTTTGGGGCTTGTATCTCGAAAATGCTGTGAGATATGGAATTTTTGTTGCGAATTGCATAGCCCTGTGGGATATGTAATTGCAAAAACCTAGCCAGGAAAATCAAGATTTTTGTGAAATTTAAACTTTTTTTCTATGTCGTGCGGTTGCTGAGATATTAGCAATTAAGTACTTCCAATGCTCTTTTTAAGCTACGATGCCCATTACAATGCATACATTCTTTGTACACACTGTGTTTCTGTATACACCTGTTTGGCAAAAACAGGTGATGCACTTCCGTTACTGTTACAGTTACTGTTTCCACTTGCTTTTCTCGCGTTTATGTCTCCGTTGTGTTACTGCTCCGTACGCCATCGTATGCTACCCTTTGCTTGTCATTCGCGCTTGCATTTTCATTACTGTTACCATTTGCATTTCCACTACTGTTTCTGTTTGCATTTTTTGTTTGCGTCACCGTGCACATTGCCATTTGCGTTTATGACAGCCCTTTCATTTGCGTTTCTGTTTCTCTTTCGTTGTGCATCTTCTTGCTGTTACTGTTACCATTTGCATTTGCAATTGCGTTACTGTGCCTGTGTGCATTAAGGTTTGCATTTCCATATGCGCTTCTGTTTCCTTTTGCGCTTCTGTTTACTTTGCTGTTATTGTTGCTGTTACCGTTACCATTTGCGTTTACAATTGCGGTACTGTGCCCGTGCACATTTTGGTTTGCATTTCTGTACGCTCTTCTGTTCCTGTTTCCATTTCTCTTTCCTTTGGTGTTATTCTTCATGTTAACTTTCTCATTTGCATTTACAATTGTGGTACCATGCCTGTGCGTGTTACAGTTTGCGTTTACGTGTGCGCTTGCATTCGCATGTCCGTTTCTGTTCCCTTTCGCATTCTTTTTGCTGTGACACTTAACTTTTCCATTTAAAATACCACTGCCATCACTGTTCATATTACCAGTTGCGTTTTCGTACCTGCTTCAATGTCCGACTGCATCACTGTTCGCTTCGGCGTCACTTTGCGCTTGCGTTTCTATTAACGTTTCCTTTACCATTTACGTTTGCCTTACCATGTGCACCACTGTTCGCACTTCTGTTTGTGGTGCTGTTCCTGTTACTATGTCACAAGACATCACGTGGCGCTCCCACAACCGCATTACATTCATTATTTCTTATCATCATTCTCAAAAAGAAAGGAAATTAATTAGAGGCAAAAAACTCAGTTTAATGCATTAGTTAGGGTTGTTCCACAGCAACAAAAGTGAGGAAATTCAGTGTTAGGGTTGAAAGCCCCCCTTGGACCCCCATGCCTACAACCCCAACTGGCATCGGGGTGCACGTTGGGGTCGTTGGTCCTAACTCTCACCCCATTCTCCTATACCTCTGCTTCTTCACACATGTGATGGGGTGAGAATTAAGGCCAATGACACCAATGCGCAATGCGATGCCAGTTGTGGGGGTGGGTCTAAGGGGGGCTTTCAACCCTAACACCGAATTTCCTCGCTTTTGTCACTGTGGAACAACCCTAACTAATGCATTAAAATGAGTTTTTTGCCTCTAATATACATATATATATATATATAAACCCCCCCTGCAAATGGGGGTTCCCAAAAGTCTTCCAGGAGTTTGCCTGAATGCTGCAAGTCTGGGCGGTGTTCGACGTCTGAGCTGTTTAAATGTGGTTCCAAGTGAGTGCTATTTGAGCCTCCACGTACTGTCTCTTTATGAGCTGTCTGCTTGCAGGCTTAATTAGTTTGTATGGGGGGACTGTGTGTTCTAATGCCTGAATCCCACCCGGGCTGCTGTCAATTCGCTCCGTTTCTGCCGTTGCTACATGTGCAGAGGAAGCCTTGTTGAAAGATAGAACTGTTTGCCAGAAATCATTTAGAGTGACTGAGAAAATGTAGTTTGTCTAACCTGTCTTCATTTCAGCACAAACTGTTTCAGTGTAGCGCTTTCATTTTGGTTCTGAACAGCTGACTTGGACCAATCAGGATGATAGAGAGACCCTAAAATGGAGCCTGTGGATGAATTAGAACTTGGACTCTCAATTTTGAGCCAGCCACAAGGGGATTGTATGGGCAGTGACTCTGGGAAATGTAGTTTTAACCATGGCGCCTTTTTCCACCGACAGAGGAAGTCTTATTGTGAGCGACAGCCGAACCAGCCAACAGAATGGTGTGGAGCTAAAAGAAATGCCCTGCTCTGTGACTGGAAAGATTAGATCAGTTGTGACTGTGAAGGGAGAAGGAGCTCGGTGCTTCTGCAGTGTATAATTTCACGCGGGAAGTGCGTGTGAGGCCCTGAGTTTCAGTCTGCAGCCTTTGTGAGTGCCAGTTTGGACTGAATCCGAGTTGTGAGGAGAAAGAAGCACTAGAAGTGTGGAAACCAGGCTCACCCTGTAGAAGACTGGAGAAATTGCTGAATCGCACTCGGTCTGTCAGGAACTGAAGCTGCTGTGTGTGCTCCCGGGTATTTTGCAGTAATTGCGACTGGGATCAAGGAGCAGCCTGCCTGGTATAGTACTTTCCTTTTACATATGAATGTGCGTAGTGCTTGTGGGGAATCGCTATTTCCAATCCCAAGTGCAGTGTGCTGTGTGTTGAAGCTGGAAGCAAACCCCAGCTTGTTTTGGACTAAATACGTTTGCTATCAACTGCAGTGGGGTCCAGTCACAAGGACCTTGTCTCCATGCCCTGTTGTTCTGGCAATCCAGAAGAACATTTACCATCCGGTCCTCAGCTTGGATATTGTGAGTACAAATCAGGGTATTCCCCTGCAGTCTGTTTTCAATCACAAGTGTGCCAACTAATTCTTGTTGTTTCCCCTGCTTCATGGACTGAGCCATCTGGCTCCAGATTACAATTGGGTGTTGTGCATATATTTTCTTCTACAGGGCCCCATCCATCTGCACCTGCTGGCCAACCCCTGGCAACGGAGCTGGCTAGCCACCCCCCAACCTGGGTACCCAGAGTGTCACTTTTCAAACCCTGTATGTGTGCACAGTACTGTGATTTAATGCCACCAATTAACCTGATTTCCCCTTCCCCTGTTACTGCCCCCTAAATAAATCAGATTTGTTGTTGTTATACTATATACTGTCTGTGGTGTTGGTACTTATGGAAACAGTAATGTGTTTTGCTGTGTATATTGTTTAACCTTATTTTACGGGGGTCCTCAGAGACGTGCTGCAGAATCAGTCTCGAGGGTAAGTCATATCTATATGAGTGAACAGTGTGCATACATGGGGCACTGGGGCTGTAACTCCGGGGTACTGTGTGAGCCAATGGAGGGAATAAAAGGGGGTCTCAGTGTCCCAGAGGGCTGTGACCAAACTAGTCTAACCACTACAAACCCTGACCTCTGGGTGAAGGCACCCGCCATAGGACCTAGGCCCCTCAACCTGTCCGTAGTCAAACAGGCAGGTGTAGTAGCCCTTGGGATAGCGCTACCTAGGGGTTACATTTTGGAGGCTCACCGCTGGGATTCTGTGTCCTCTAGTGGCCACATTTATGAACCACTGTTAAAAAAAATAAATGGGTACCCCGACAGAAGTGGCTGTGCACCGGTTGGTGGAGTGGTGTACTGGGGAGGAGATCGACCCCCAAAATGCAATGCTTATCCTGGACATCCCCCTGGGTATCAATACGGACACTGTACAGGGAGTACTTTCCAAGGTGGAAGGTTTAAAAATCCCTGTGGTGGTGGGTCGACATGCTGATCTGCTCACCCACACTTTCATGGCCCTAGTAGAGTATAAGGACCCCATAGATAGCTCCAAAGTGCCACAGACTATTACCCCAGAGGGAGATCTCACTGCCTGGAGAGTGATAACTAAGGACAGTAAAGACCCAGGTGAGCTTCTCCCACTATCTGAAACTTTTGAGGAGAAATTTGCTAAGTTGTTGCTGGAGGAAGGGAAAACTGTGGAGGACTTGAAGTTATTTCTGCCACCTGGGGGTGTTCCTCCCCCAACACCCCCTCCCACTCCAGCACCCATTATTGCCCCTCTTTCTGTGGCTGAATCAATGCAGGCTCCTATTTCTGCACCTGCTATTAGTCACGACTCTTACCGAAGATTGAGGATCTTCTCTGGCACCCTCCCAACCCCCCAAGGGGGAGGATGATTGGGGCACCTGGATAGATTGTGTTGCCCTCCTGATACCTGAATGGCAATGTGTGGAGGCTGAGAAATGAAAAGGAATCATAGAAAGTCTGAGGGGTCCTGCCCTACAGGCCATTACATTTTTGAGGTCCACAAATCCTGATGCATCTGCCCAGAAGAACCTATCTGCACTTGAAGGCAATTTTGGGAGCATTGAGTCAGGGGAGAGCTTGATGTGGAAATTTCAAGGTACAAAACAGTGGCCTGGGGAAAGTTTATCTGCATATGTTACTCATCTGGAAAGAGCTCTGCACAAGGCTTACCAAAAAGGTGGGGTGGCCGCCAGTGACTTAAACCATGTAAGGCTGGAGCATCTACTACAACATGCAAAGCATTCTAAATTGCAGCTCCTTCAATTAAGGCTCCAAGACAGAAGGGGTAACCCACCGGACTATTGTGATTTAATAAAAGAACTTTGGGAGGTTGAAGATGAGGAGGGGGGTTTTAATACTGGGGTAAGCACAGCCCAAGCAATCACAGCATCGGAAGGTCCTTGTGAAGTGGGGACCAATGAGGGTGTGCCACTATGGGGTGAACTGCTGAGAGAGTTCAGAGAAATAAAAAACAGTCTCTTTATGAAGGCTGCTCCTGCAAGTACAGGCCCTGACCCTCATCCGACTGCATCTGCTATGGGGTGGGGGTACCCACCCATGCATCTCCTCCTGACAACAGCTCAAAACTTGATGTCTTGACCATGGAAGTGGGGAAACTGATGAGATGTCTCCAAATGTTTATCATGCCGCAGACAGATATGGCACCAAAGTTTCCAGTTAGTAGCACCCCCTGGCTCCTAGTGTGATGCCTCGGCCAGCTCAAACTCCATAAAGTATGTTTTGCTGTAATTGTGGGAAGGATGGGCACATGAAGAGAGAATGCCGGTCCCCAAAAGACACAAAGTTGCATACAGGCTACAAGGAGAGCTTTGGAGAACAAATCAGTGGTTAAGAGGTGCACAAAATTATCCCAGTGAGGGCCCCAAAAATGCTAACTCACATCCCTTTGTGGCAAGGTCAGTTGCCCAGGCTCCCATTACCACCTCTCCAGACTGGTCCAGAATAGTGGGTCCCTCCATGGAGACCACTGTAAAGGTAAATGGAGTGTCTACAAGAGCTGTATTAGACAGTGGCTCCCAAGTGACAATTGTGTTCCAAGACTGGTATCAGAAGCATTTGTCTGATGTACCCTTACAACCGTTGGAGGGACTGCATGTCTGGGGGTTAAGTGAGAATGCCTACCCCTCCTCTGGATATATCCGAATTTGGCTTGTCTTTTCCCACCTCCGTGGCTGGAGTGGCCGAGCAAGTAGAGATCCTGGCCTTAGTGTGTCCCCCTACCGGACTGTATGATGGGGTTCCTCTACTAATTGGGACTAATGCACATATGTTTGGACGGCTGGCATAGTTGTGTTATGAAAAACAGGGGTCCCAGACTGGTACAGCTCTAAGAATTCCGGCCTTGATCAGGAAGGCCTACGATGACCAGAAAGATGCTGACAAAGTAGAACCAGAGAAGCCGGTTGGAGTTGTCTGGAAAAAGGATCCTGAGTCTCTGATCCTGGCGCCAAATGCCCAGTGTACCTTACAAGGAGAAGTCCATATCAGAAAGGATGTCAAGAATAAAATATTAATGTTGGATGTACCAGGCGATGGTAAATAGCTGGAGGGACTGCTGGCCTAGTATTTTGCCTGCTAGAGCCCATGCCCCTGCTTTCATAAGGGTAATGGTTCAAGCTCATAATGTGTCTGACAGAGAGATTCAAGTAAATAGAGGTTGCACCCTGGCTAATGTGCATTGTGCAGACACTACAGTGCTACCCAGTAGCAAGAATTCGGGGAAGAATGACAGAGTAACGCCTGACTTGTTTGATTTTGGTGACTCCCCGTTGCCAGCTGAATGGAAAGTGATGATCAGTGAGAAGCTTGCCCAGAGAGACCAGGTGTTTTCTTTAAAGGAATGGGACATAGGATGTGTGCAAGACGCTGAGCACCACCTCCAGCTGCAAAATGAAAGGCCATTTCGTGAGAGGTCTCGACGCATGGCACCTGCTGACATAGGTGATGTGAGACGGCATCTGCAAGAGATGCTTGCTGCTGTGTAATACAAGAATCCAGAAGCCCATATGCTTGACCTATCATGGTAGTGAGGAAAAAGAATGGGACCGTAAGGATTTGCATGGATTATCGGACCTTGAACCGGCGGACTATTCCTGATCAGTACACAGCATTCAGGATGCCTTAGACTGCCTGAACTGTAAGTGGTCCTCAGTGCTGGATCTTCGCAGTGGGTACTACCAGACCCTGATGGCCCCAGAAGACCATGAAAAGACAGCCTTTAACTGTCCGCTTGGTTTCTATGAATTCAAGAGGATGCCTCAAGGGATTTCAGGTGCTCCAGCCACTTTTCAACGACTGATGAAGAGTGCAGTGGGGGACATGAACTTGTTAGAGTACCTGGTACACCTAGATGATGTTATTGTGTTTGGTAGCTCACTGGAGGAACACGAGAACAGATTGTTCAAGGTGTTGGACTGACTGGAAGACTTTGACCTTAAACTATCCATCAATAAATGTCAGTTCTTCCAAACCTCTGTAAAGTATGTGGGACACATAGTATCCACCGAGGGAATAGAAACCGACCCGAGTAAAGTTGAGGCCTTGACCACCTGGCCACAGCCCCACAATCTAAAAGAACTGCAAAGATTCTTGGGATTCTGTGGTTACTATTGCCGGTTCATCAAGGACTATTAAAGAGTGATTCGTCCTTTACTTAATTTTACGCAAGGTTACCCTCCTACTAACAAAAAATATAAGAGGTCGGTTTCTTCTGAACCTGAGAGAGTGTATTTCCATCCTAATGAAGTATTTGGAGCCAGATGGACACCTGAGTGTGAAGCTGCTTTTCATGAGATTATATATCAACTTACCCATGCTCCTGTCCTTGCCTATGCTGATCCAGTGAAGCTCTATGTCTTGCAGCTGATGCCAGCCTGCAAGGCTTGGGGGCTGTATTGTACCAAGGGCATGAGAATGGCCTGAGACCAGTGGCCTTTGCCAGTAGAAGCCTGACCCCATCCGAAAAGAACTATCCTGTACACAAGTTACAGTTCCTAGCTGTGAAGTGGGCCATTGTTGACCAGTTCCATGACTACTTGTATGGGGCTAAGATACTAGTAAAAACTAACAATAATCCTTTGACCTATGTGCAGACTTCAGCTAAGTTGGATGCCACTGGCCATAGGTGGCTTTTTGCATTATCTACATATGACTATGCTGTTGAATACAGAGCAGGCCTGAACCACACAGATGCTGATGCTCTCTCCCGGAGGCCTGTTCCCTGGAATGACTGGGTCAGACTGTCAGAACCTGATATTCCAGCACTCTGCCAGAAGTTTGACAGGGAGGAACAAATGTCCACGGACGCAGTGGACTGTATGGTGGATTGTTTGGGACCCTCTGAGAACTGCATACCTGCTGCTTATTGCCACTTTTCTGCAATAGACATTGGTGCACTGCCTCAGCTGGACAATGACAGTATTCGGCTAGCTCAAACACGAGATCCCATGATCAAATCAGCTTTAGAAGCCCTCTACACAGGGAAAGATGTGTCCAAATTACGCTCCACTGATTCGAGAACTGCACTGTTATACAAGGAAGTTGAAACTGATCAATAGACTATTATACAGAGAAACAGTAGACAGAGGGGGACAAATAGATAAACAACTAGTGCTGCCCCCTGCCTTTCGAGACTCAGTACTGAGGTCCTTACACAACCACATGGGGCACCTTGGTGTAAACAGAATACTTGACTTGGTGAGATCCAGATTCTATTGGCCGAAGATGGGGGCTGATGTTAAGCAACACATTCAAACTTGTAGTTGCTGTTTACAGAGGAAAGCCCTGCCCCAGAGGGCTGCCCCCTTTTTTAACATCACCATCAGTGCCCCCATAGAGCTGGTCTGTATTGATTTCCTGAGTTTGGAGTCAGATCAAAGAAATATTAGTAATGTGCTGGTGGTCACTGACCATTGTACGAGATATGACCAAGCTTTCCTCACCAAGGACCAGAAGGCATCCACTGTGGCAAAAGTACTTGTAGAAAACTTTTTTGTTCACTATGGGGCTCCACAAAGAATACATTCTGATCAAGGGAGAGACTTTGACAGTCATCTGATCAAAGAGATGCTTTCTCTGTGGGGAGTCCGAAAGTCCAGAACCACCCCTTATCACCCCAAGGGGGACCCGCAGCCTGAATATTTCAACCACACTTTGCCAAATATGCTAGGCACCCTCCACCCAAAGGACAAGCCTAGATGGAGCCAACAAATTAGCACCCTGGTACATGCCTACAACTGCACCAAAAGTGATGCCACTGGGTTCTCCCCCTACCGCCTGATGTTTGGAAGAGAAGCTTGACTGCCGGTAGATGTATGTTTTGGAGTTTCTCCTGATGGGGTTCGAGCTGACAACTATTTACAGTATGTGCAAAAGTTTAAGGCCCAGCTATATCATGCATACCAACTGGCCCACACCATGGCTGCCAAAAGAAATCTGGCCAACAAAGAAAGGTATGATAAAAAGGTGAAAGCACAGGAACTCCAGGAGGGAGATCGGGTATTGCTAAGAAATCTTGGACTGCATGGCAAACATAAGATTGCTGACAGATGGCACCATCTCCCTCACATTGTAGTGGGCAAACTAGATGATCTGTCTGTGTACAAAGTAAGGCCTGAGAATAATTCAAATGATGTGAAAACAATGCATAGAAATCATTTACTGCCCATTGGACAAATCTTGATCGAGTCTGAGCCCCCAGAAAATGCCCCCTCTGGACTAGTGACTAGAGCTGCTGCTAAGCAAAAATCAAGAAAGCCTGCACCGACAGAAGCTGAGTTAAAGTGTTCCCCTCCACAAGTCCCAGTTGAACATGATTGTCAGTCCACGTCAGAGGAAAGTGAGTGTGGCTTTGAATACTACCCTTCTTACGAACTGAGTCAATTGTTTCGGGGCAATCCCCTAGTCAATCCTGGAGATGCAGCTGGGCCTTCTGGACTGTCTAAGCCCCCAGCTTTGTCCCTGGAGAAAATGCTCCCAGAAAGTGAAATGCAAAGCATGAAGTCAGATGATATGGAATCATTGTGTATGGTTGAACTGTTTGAGTTTTCAGAGGAAAATGATGGACTGGGACAAACTGGTGATATACCAGAACAAGAAGAGTGTGTTGAATGCCCTGATAATTCACCATCAGTGTCAGAAAACTCCCCATGTGAGCCAAGTGTTGTGGACTCAGAGATTGTAACTCCTGGAGCTGAATGTGCCCCAAGTTCTAGCCTCTCTATCCCAATGGAGACTCCCCTGACAAGTGAGGACAATGCTGAAAATGAGGCTCAGGGTGCAGAGACTGTAACAGTTCCCCCTAGAAAGACTGGTCGAGCTGTAAAGCCTGTGGTGAACCTCAGTTATGATTCCCCTGGGAGGTCTGTGGAATTGCCTCTCAATGTTCTCCATAAAGGAGTGTATGTGTCCCCGAGCTCATTGCCCAAACTGAACATCAGTGTTAACTCCAAGTTACTTGTGCTGCCCTCTAGGTATGGTACCCCTGCCCCATCCAGCCCCAAGGTAGCTGATATGGAAGGGCTCCCTCTCTTCAGGTTTCATGTACAGGAGGTAATAACCTGAGTTATAGTACAATATGTGTATAATACTGAGAAAAAAAAAGTGATGTATTGAAAAGTTTCAGAAATTTGTTTCTCGTAAGGCGATATGTTGACTGATGATTACATGTATAAGCCTAAAGTGATATTGATGTAAATGTACATGGTTGTGTTGAAATTTATGGGGGTACTTATTTTGACGTGGACGCCAAGTTTTTCCAGGCCAGGAAGGGTGTAACCCCCCCCCGCAAATGGGGGTTCCCAAAAGTCTTCCAGGAGCTTGCCTGAATGCTGCAAGTCTGGGCGGTGTTCAGCATCTGAGCTGTTTAAATGTGGTTCCAAGTGAGTGCTATTTGAGCCTCCACGTACTGTCTCTTTAAGAGATGTCTGCTTGCAGGCTTAATTAGTTTGTATGGGGGAACTGTGTGTTCTAATGCCCGATACCTGCCTGGGCTGCTGTCAATTCACTCTGTTTCTGCCGTTGCTACATGTGCAGAGGGAGCCTTGTTGAAAGATACTAACTGTTTGCCAGAAATCATTTGGAGTGACAGAAAATGTAGTTTGTCTAACCTGTCTTCATTTTAGCACGAACTGTTTCAGTGTAGCTCTTTCATTTTGGTTCTGAATAGCTGACTTGGACCAATCGGGATGATAGGGAGACCCTAAAATGGAGTCTGTGGACGAATTGGAACTTGGACTCTCAATGTTGAGCCAGCCACAAGGGGATGGTATGGGCAGTGACTCTGGGAAATGTAGTTTTAACCGTGGCACCTTTTTCCACCAACAGAGGGAGTCTTATTGTGAGTGACAGCCGAACCATCCAACAGAACATTGTGGAGCTAAAGGAAATACCCTGCTCTGTGACTGGAAAGATTAGATCAGTTGTGACTGTGAAGGGAGAAGGAGCTCTGTGCTACTGCAGTGTATAGTTTCGCATGGGAAGCGCGCGTGAGGCCCTGAGTTTCGGTCTGCAGCCTTTGTGAGTGCCAGTTTGGACTGAATCCAAGTTGTGAGGAGAAAGAAGCACTAGAAGTGTGGAAACCAGGCTCACCCTGTAGAAGACTGGAGAAATTGCTGAATTACGCTCAGTCTGTCAGGAACTGAAGCTGCTGTGTGTGTTCCCGGGTATTTTGCAGTAATTGCGATTGGGATCGAGGAGCAGCCTGCCTGGTATAGTACTTTCCTTTTACATATGAATGTGCGTAGTGCTTGTGGGGAATCACTATTTCCAATCCCCAGTGCTGTGTGCTGTGTGTTGAAGCTGGAAGCAAACCCCAGCTTGTTTTGGACTAAATACATTTGCTATCAACTGCAGTGGGGTCCAGTCACAAGGACCTTGTCTCCATGCCCTGTTGTTCTGGCAATCCAGAAGAACATCTACCATCCGGTCCTCAGCTTGGGTATTGTGAGTACAAATCAGGGTATTCCCCTGCAGTCTGTTTTCAATCACAAGTGTGTCATCTAATTCTTGTTGTTTCTCTGCTTCATGGACTGAGCCATCTGGCTCCGGATAACAATTGGGTGTTGTGCATATATTTTCTTCTATAGGGCCCCATCCATCTGCACCTGCTGGCCAACCCCAGGCAACGGACCTGGCTAGCCACCCCCAACCTGGGTACCCAGAGTGTGACTTTTCAGACTCTGTATGTGTGCACAGTACTGTGATTTAATGCCACCAATTAACCTGATTTCCCCCTCCCGTGTTACTGCCCACTAAATAAATCAGATTTGTTGTTGTTATACTATATACTGTCTGTGGTGTTGGTACTTAGGGAAACAGTATTGTGTTTTGCTGTGTATGTTGTTTAACCTTATTTTACAGGGGGTCCTCAGAGACGTGCTGTAGAATCAGTCTCGAGGGTAAGTGGTATCTACATGAGTGAACAGTGTGTATATGTGGGGTATTGGGGCTGTAACTCCGGGGTACTGTGTGAGCCACTAGAGGTAATAAAAGGGGGTCTCAGTGTCCCAGAGGGCTGTGACCAAGCTAGTCTAACCACTACAAACCCTGACCTCTGGGTGAAGGCATCCGCCATAGGACCTAGGCCCCTCAACCTGTCCGTAGTCAAACAGGCAGGGGTTGTAGTCCTTTGGGATAGCGCCACCTGGGCTTACATATATCATAGGTATTCCAGAGCAAGGAGACATATTGTCCATATCACTCGCTAGTTTTATTTATTAAATTTTGGTGACCGGGTAGGCCCACTGAGCCCCGAAGTTCCCTTTTTCAGGGGCGACCTGGGATTACATGGTAAAGTAGGACATATGGTGAGACTACAACTAAATTTATCAGAACAGCTAACACACATCATAGCAGTAACATGTTTTGTGAAAAAGTTAAGATTTAACAGACATTTAAACGCAGGCAACGCTCAGACTTTGTGCGAAAAACAAGCTGGCCTAGAGGATTCGGCAATTAGAGAACCTTGGTGAGCTTAAAAGGTGCATTAAGTAGGTGAGACCAGCTTATTGTAGGATGCGGCATACATTGTGTAGTAGAGAACTGGGGAGGTTTCAGGAACCATGGCAGTGGCAGGTGGAGGCAACGAGCAATATATTTATACCCCTGTATGTTGTTAGTAATCAGATATGTATCTAGATTTGATTTGAAAGTTTGCATACTTCCACTTGCCACCACCTCTAGCGGAAGACCATTCCACACTGATGCCACCCTAACACTAAACCAGTGTTTTCTCTTCTTTGTTCTACATATTTCAATTACCAACTGTAATAGGTGTGCTCTAGTCTGGTACTGCTGGTCTCTAAGCCTAAGTCCCAATTTCTCCCACAATCCATCATCTGTAAGTGCTTTAAAGACCAGGCACATGTCACGTCTCAATCTGCGAAATTCCAATTTATACATCCCCAGTGCTGATAACCTATTCTGATATTCTTCATCATGTACTTCCTTTATCATTCTTGTTTAGGGTTACCAACTGTCCCTATTTTCACAGGACAGTCCTGATTTGGGCAGCTGTGTCCTATAAAATAACATGAAAAATACTACATGTCCTGACTTTGTAGTAGTAAAAATATTTTCTAATTTTCCACTGAATGTTACAGAAAACTATCATATCTTAACTAAAATACCTTAAGATGATAAGAAACAATAGAAGCAACTAAGAAACTACAATACTTAGCCTTAATTCTGATTATATAGAGAAAACACGTCTGTGGTATTGGTCGAGGTTACGTACTGTCCTGCGAAAAATCTTGTTTCAGTAAGAAATGTCCTACTTCGGGCTTCTTAAAAGATATGTTACCTGCTTTTTTAACTATTTGACTGCAGTCCTGACTAAACTTTAAGTCGTTTGATATTTTAACCCCCCAAATCTCTTTCCTCATTTACTACTTTAAGTATTTGTCCATTTAGTTTATACGCTGCTGCCCTATTCTTGTTCACAAAGTGCATAACAGCGCACTTTTCAGTACTGAAGGTCAGTCTAGACTTCTGAGCCCACTCTTGCAGGTTAATCAAAGCTTCCTGAATTTTGTCAGTGTCCTTGCTGTTAATAATTGTGCCTATGCTAGTATCGTTGGCAAACTTGGATTCCCATACCCCCACCACCATAGTATGTATGTAAACATTAAAGAGACAGGGTCCCAACACTGACCCCTGTGGGACTCCGCTCATCACTCCCAGCCATCCTGAGCTGGACCCCCTGATAGACAACCTCTGATTCCTGTCCTGTAGCCAGGAACTAATCCAGCATGTTATATTACCCTCTATCCTATGGTCTATCAGGGTGTCGACCAGTGCCCCATGTGGCACTTTGTCAAATGCTTTAGCGAAGTCCAAGAAGATCACATCCACTGAATTACCCTCATCTAAGGCCTTGCTCACATTTTCATAGAAGTCTAGGAGATTTGTCTGGCATGAATGGCCCACCTTAAATCCATGCTGTGAATCATCAGTATCCCCCCCCCCCGCTGCATAGTCTTCTCTATGTGTTCTTTTATGATTCCTTCTAAGATCTTACCCAATATCGAAGTCAGACTAACTGGTCGATAATTTCCAACCTCCTGCCTTGATCCCTTATTTTTAAAAATAGGGACCAAATTTGCTTCCTTCCATGCCTCTACCACCTCACCCTGATTCAGAGATGCCTGAAATAAGCTAGTCAGTGGTTCTGCCAGTACCTCAGCCAACTCAATTACTACTTTTGGGTGAATCCCATCTGGTCCCATCGACTTACATGGATCCAACTTACGCAGTCTTTCCTTAATATTCTCTACATCTATTCTAGGTGTACTCCGATCATTATCAAGATGTAGTTTAGCTTCTCTTGTTTTAATGTTATATACTGTTGCGAAATAGTAGTTATACCTCTCAGCCATCTGGGTGTTATCCTATCAAGACTACCTTCTGGATCTTTGAATGGACCTATAATCTGTGCACCATCCTTTTTGCTACTAATGTAATTATTAAACATTTTACAGTTATCTTTAACCTTAGTTGCCAGTCTCAATTCATATCTCCTCCTTGCCTCTCTAATCGCTTTTTTAGTTTGATGTAATATTGCTCTGTATTTATCCCAGTTCCTTGTGTGCCCACTTTTTTAGCCTTTACATAAATTTTATTCTTTTTATTTATCAGGTTCTTGACCTTGCCAGACATCCATGCTGGAATCTTTCCTGATCTACTATATTTATTTTTGGCTGGTATCTATTTATTCACTACGTAGTTAATAGTGCTCTCTAGGGCCCTCCACATTCCCTGAACAGACTGATGCTGAAAGTCAGCCTTTGAGTCCCATCTGCTGAAGTCCCCCCCTTAGTTTGCTACAGTCAGCCCTTCTCATAATTTCTGATCAGTGTGTTGCCTGATACTCCCGCCTTCTGCCCTGTAATACTAAATTCTACCCTGGCATGATCACTAGATCCGAGAGGGGTAGTAACACTACACAGCTGTATTTTGTCCCCCATATTGCTTAATACGAGGTCCAGTAGGTTGTCCCCTCTAGTTCTGCAATCCACATATTGTTCAAAACCTGCTATGCTGAAAGCATCCAGGTATCTTATCTCTACCAGATACTTGGCAGTATGTTTTACCCAATCAGTGCCCCGTAGATTTAAATCTCCTAACAAAATGGTATTTGCAGGAGTTGCCATGTTCTGAATTCTCTCAGCTAATGCTACGTCGGTATTAGGAGGAGTCGAGGGTGGCCTGTAAATCACCCCACTTGTAACCTTGACGCTATCTTCCGGGGTAACTGTGATCCAAATTTGTTCAATTCCCTCCACACTGTCTGTCATCAATTCTTACGAAGTAATGCTATCAGCCACATATATAGCTACTCCTCCCCCTCTTCTGCCTGGCCTATATGCAATACATCTGGTATCCAGGTGTTTGTCTTTCCCATTGATCTTCTTTGTCCCGCCAAGTTTCTGTAATGGCACATATCTGGAGGGCCTCAGTATGCATTCTTTTTTTCTTTTCTTTTTTTTTTCTTTACGTCAAGCTATGTAGACATTGTGTCCTTGAAGCTTGCCAAAACATTAATAATTCTGAAATGTAATCTTGTCTCCAATTGCTAAATCAAGATTTTTTTTAAATGAATCCATGAAGGACCATCAACAACTTCAACTGGGAGTTGATTCAGTACGGGCATTGTATTAATTCATCTAATTTCTGCTCAACGCTCCTAGTGTTTAGACTTAGGCATTTCCATGTGGGTTTGTTTCTATTCCTTGCATTGCCAACACTTTTTTATAGTGGGACAGTTCCATTGCCACCCAGTAGCCCTCATAATTTAGTTTAAATGATCCTGCAGTGCTAATTTGATGTCCTGGGCTAATACTCAGGTCCCGTGTTTGTTAATGTGCAGACCATCACTTCCAAACAGCTTTGGGTTGGAAAACCTTTCCCAATGGTTTATTACTGTCATCCTCTCCATCAGACACCATCTTCTCAGCCACCCATTGAGTTGCCTTATTTCCCTTTGTCTTGCAGTTCCTACTCTTGGTACTGAAATATCTCTAATATATATACATATATATATATATATATATATATACATATATATATATATATGTGTATATACTGTGTGTATATATATATATATATATATATATATATCACCATAAGGTTTGACCTTCGACCACCAACACCATAAGGTTCAGCTTAAGGGTCCCCCCAATAGGTCTGCCCCTATGGAGATGGTTCAGTACTGCCCTTTAAGGGGAGTTACTCCTAGCGACTTATAGGCGGTACTGGACCTATCGGGTTTGTCGGTTGAATGCATGAGTCCAGGTGATCTTGTATTGGCCTATAATAAGGCTGTGGGAGATACCCTGGACAAGATTGCTCCTGCTCATGTTCTGCCCCTCACCCTTCGCCCAAGGAACCCTTGGTTTGATGGTTCCTTGAAGGAGCTGAGGCGAGTCGGTCGAAGGATGGAGAGAGCTTGGCGAATGTCTGGTCTTGATGCTGATAAGCTTAAGCTGATGGCACATTATGATGGCTATCAGTCGGAAATCACCTGTAAGAAGACATATTTCCTGTCCAGGGAGATTTCTGATGCACAGAATCGACCAGCTCAGCTTTTCCGGACCGTTGACAGATTGTGCAATCCAATCTGTCTTCAGCTCAGAGAAGCCTTTTCTTAGCTGAAATGTGAGGAGTTTGCTCAATTCTTTGCAGATAAGGTTCCCAGCATCAGGTCTAGCATCAGCTGGGCCTCTCCTATGAGGAATTGTGGTGATTGGCGAGAAGTGACGTGCACCCAGTCTCTCTGGTCAGATTTCTGCCAGCCAGAATTCACAGACTTTGTGAAGATCATCCAGACATTGCGCTCAACCAGTTGTAGTTTGGATCTGGGCCTGACACCCCTTCTATTGGGATGTGTTGATGTTATCTGCCCGATCCTTGCTGAAATAGTCTGGAGGTCCTTGGAGACAGGGATCTTTACAGAACCCCTAAAAGAGGCGGTCGTTCGACCACTCCTTAAGAAATCCTTCTTGGACCCAGATGCTTAGCTAACTACCAACCTATCTCTAACCTGCCATTTGCTGGTAAGGTTATTGAAAAGGTGGTTGCGTTGCAACTGGATGATCACCTTACAACTCACAAGGTCTATGATACTCTCCAGTCCGGATTTAGGAAGAAGCATAGCACAGAGACTGCACTTGTCTGAGTACTGAATGACCTCCTGATAGCTAGAGATCGAAAGGCACGTACCATTCTGGTCCTTCTTGATCTCTCTGCAGCATTTGACACTGTAGACCATGGTGTGCTGCTGGAACGCCTGCGACTTCTTTGTGGTCTGTCTGGTACAGTCCTCAAATGGTTCCACTCTTTCCTCACGGACAGGTCTCAGAGAGTTGCCACTGGAATTTATTCCTCTGGCACTCACTCCCTGCCCTGTGGGGTGCCACAGGGCTCCATTTTGGCCCCCATGTTGTTTGCAGTGTATATGCTGCCATTGGGAGATATTATCAGGCAATACAGTTTGAGCTTTCACTGTTATGCAGATGATACTCAACTGTATATGTCCTTTCTGCCCGGACAAGATGTTGCATTCTCTGTGCTAAACAATTACCTTACCGAGATTAGAACATGGATGAGTACTAGCTGGCTGAGACTGAATCCGGATAAGACTGAAGTGTTGGTCGTGGACCCTGGTCATCCGGGGACAGGTATGCGAGCTGGACAGGCATCTGGTCTTTTGATCGATGGCATACAGCTTGCTACCACAGACTGAGTGCGTAAACTTGGCGTTATTTTTGATGACGGCCTGACACTAAAATCTCAGGTATCGGCTGACGTCAAATCCTCTTTTTATCAACTGAGGAATATTGCCCGGGTGAAACACTTGGTTCCTCCGGATGATCTTCCAACATTGGTCCATGCCTTCATCACTACCCACCTTGATTCCTGCAATTCTCTCTACCTAGGGCTTCCAGGGGTTGATATCTGCCACTTGCAGCTAGTGCAGAACGCGGCAGCCAGGCTTCTGACTGGGACTTCTAGGTCTAGTCATATTACTCCTCTGCTCCCCAAACTGCACTGGCTGCCTATTCAGTGGCGGATCACCTTTAAGGTTGGCTTGCTAACCTTTAAAGCCCTACATGAACAGAGACCCGGTTACCTGCAAGACCTCTTGATACCCTACTGCCCCCTCTGTCCTCTCCGATCTGCCAACGAGGGATTGCTAGAGGTTCCAAGGGAACGATTAAAAACATGTGGTGCCCATGCTTTTTCTTTCTTGGCGCCAACCCTGTGGAACTCTCTACCTCGTTGGTTAAGAGAATGCCTGACTGTCAATAGATTTAAGATTGAGTTAAAAACGTATTTATTTGATTTGGCCTTAGCTGATTATGGTTAACTTGTTTTAACGTCATTTCTGTATTTGGTTTTAGGTACAGTGCCTTGGTTTTTGAAAGGCACTATAAAAATAAAGTTTGATTTGATTTATATATATGTGTGTGTGTGTGTGTGTGTGTGTGTGTGTGTATACTAGGAGCCTTGGTTTTTTCCTTATGGTGTGATTTACCCATGTGTGAAGATGCCAGCTGAGTAATCAGGTTATGGGATTTTTGGTGCCCACTGTAGGTCCCAAAAATTAATCTCAGATTGGCTTTCATTTACAGAAAATGTTAAATTACTGTTGGTAGATTTTTTATACCAGGCAACACGATCAGGGAGTGGGGAGGGAACCACTTGACTGCCAGAGATTTATTTTTCACACTGGGAACCACGATTGGGTATCTGGGAGGAAGAAGGGACCACTGGAGTACAAGCGATGATGATTTTAATTCACAGGGCTGAATGCTAGATATGTGTAACCGGGAAAGAGTGAGTGCTGCTGCAGCTGTGGTTCGTGTCAAATAGACAGAAATAATTTTTTTTCATTGGTTGCAGCATTATTTCTCAAATAAACGTTTAACACCGATTATTGATTTCAATTGAATCCTAACAAGCCTAAAAAATTGGTAATTTGGTACCGGCAACCCCAATATAAGAGTTCCAGCACAAGGGGCCATAACCTTAAACAGCTGGTGGGAATTCAAAAAGGACGTGAGGAAATTCTTCAAGGTGTAAGTAGTAGAGACATAACAAAGCTTGCCGAGCCCAGTGGTCAATGCAAGTACAATCACTGGGTCCAAAGCCGGTGTTAGAGGATGTGCCTAACATTTTGTCTCATTTTATCACAAGTTGAGTGACAATGTCTCAATATTTGGGTGTTGAAAGTTGAAAAGTACAGTACTGTAAAGTACCTATATGGGTGTCACCTGCACTCTGCAACCCAGCATAAGAAAGGACTCCTAGAGGCTTTTGGGGAAAGGGGGGTTCCAGATTCCGGCACCCCTTCTCTGTCCTGTGGGCTGTTGAATTTTTTGAGCAGCCCCAGACACCAATTGCAGCAGACTGAGGACACAGTCTATAAATGGAGGACAGTGCAGGAGGCAGACAGATCTGGTGCCGATCTCGTGAACAAGAAATCTGTGCTAGAAGTGGGTGCAAGCTACGCCATCCCAGGCCTGCAGAAAGTGAACACAAGAAGAGCTGTTGAGTTCTGGAGGTAAAGAGAATGCCAAATGAGTGCAAGCCTGCATGTACAGTATATGATGCTGAAAATGCAGCACAGAGTGAAAGATGGAGGGCTGCTGATCCTAGTTATCTAGCAGGCACTGCACCTAGGTGTCAGGCTGCAATCAGCTCAAAAGTGTGTACTTCGGGATGTGTGTGGATTGGACCTGAGCCTCAGCAGTCTGGAGTGGTAGGTTGCAAGAGCAAATGGCCAGTGCCAGCACTGGCTGGTTCAGCATGGAGTGAAGGGAAGGGAAGGAGCCTGCCTGAATCATTTACTCCATGGAGGAGTAAAGACCCAGAGGACTAGTAAGACAGGAAAAGTCTTCTGTGTCTGGGATCCATGACAATGCGGCAGTGTGGCATTGTTTCAAGGGACATCTACTGTTTTCATCATGTTCTTCAAGTTGGCATCAGATTGGATTACAAATACATCTGGCTGTGGTGTTTTCTGACATTTTAACAACTGCATGGCCAGCTGTGTTGGAAAGTTGATTAGAGCAAATTGCTCTTTAAGTGAACCAGTGCTGGCCAACTCATTGTAGAATCTATGAGTCAACAATGGTTCAACGCCTGTGGTACTGAGGGACTGTGTGTGGTTTGTTAAATTCTGGCACCAAGTAAGGAGAGGGTCAGCTGGCCCACCTAGAAAAGCACCCAAGGTAAGGTTGCCACCTTTTGAAAAATGTTATGCAGGACAAGTATGGTGGAGTAGGAATGAACAATTGGCTGGGGTCTGAGGGCTGGCTAGGCCCCCAGGAAATGTTGAGTTTTCTGGTGCTCTGAGATGAATTCTGAGTATTATTCTCATAGTAATACTGCTCCATGGCTAAGTAATTGGGATGCAGCATACTTACTTACTGCTGTCTCAGCTGTCCCGAAAAAGCACACCGCAGGACGCCAGAGACAAGGGACAATTTCAGGATGATCGCGATTTTTTCAGGATCGGAAGCAACCCTACCTAAGAAGTCTATGTTTAAAAAACTGGAATTCTGTTAAACCTGGTCTGGTTATTGACTCTCGGCGTGCTAGTGAAAATAGCAGTTTCCTACTGAGCCCACCAAGACCTGAGGCCCTTGTGGCTTACTGGATTGGACTGTCTCTGCATTTGCCACTGAACCCAACCACAACAGACCCAGCCCAGTTTAACAAAGGTGGTGGCAGCACCATGCCCCTGGTCCAGGCATGCCTTGCCATAGGGCCCCTCACAGTATTCCAGAGACACATGCACAAAGGCTTAGGATTGAAAAAAAAAAGATCAACTTTTGTAATACTGCATAGTCTGCAATATAAATCTGGAAAAAGTTTTCTCTTTCTGAGGCTTACAGCGTCCCTTTTTTTCCAACTTCCTTTTCCACTGACTGAAGTATTTTTTTTTTTTTTTTCAGTTTTCATTTACCTTTGACTCCAATTGCCAGAATTACTTTTAGCATGCATCTGCATTTTGCTGTCCTTACTATTATCTGTATTTGTTGTCCTTTAAAAAACTAAAAGAGGCCATAAGAGTGAATTCTATAACCCAACATGCAGCTTGGTAAATCCAGAACTCGTCGTGTCTGCCAGAGGGGAAATTCAGATTAGTCACAGAGAAGTCCCCACCGCCTGCATGCCTGCCCACTCAGCATATAAACTAAAGGCGCCCGTTGCTCATCTTCACTCCCGCTCTCACAGCTCGCACTCCGCGGCTCTCCCGCCAGACTCACTCACTGCACTTCCTCTCGCCGGACTATTCGCCCCCCGCCTGGACTATCTATCACGCGCTGAGGATTTGACGCTAGCTGCAAGGACCGCGCGCCCGGAGGAACAGCATGGAGCAGAAGGAGGGCGCGCCCGACGTTGCCGTCCCTATGGTTGCGCCAACCTGCGAGTGCAAGGCTGGGACTGCCAAGCCGGCCAGTCAACGTCGCCTGCAGCTCGTGTCGGCGCTGGCGCAATTGTTGCTTACCTGCGCGTGTCTGGGCGCGTGCCTCGGAGTCTACCTGCAGCAGCAGCAGCACGCGAACCGCAGCAGCATCGGCAACATCCCCAGCACCAGCAAGGTAGGACAGCAGCAACAACTTAATCCTGATGCATACGCTAAACAGATTGTGCCAGCCCGCAAGCTGAAATGTATATGTGATCGGGGGTATGCGATGTATTATACAAAGATAATTCCAGGCAGCAGCAAAATATAGCATAGAGCTAGATGACCCAACCAAAACACAAACGTGTACTATAATATAATTTATTTATAGATGGCCCCAACCAACAATCTTTACTAAATATCATACGTGATATCTAGGTAGCCTCTAGTCAGCAAGCTGTAGTATATATTGTCATACACAGTATTTTATAGCTATGGTAGACAACCTTTTACCTAATATTATAAAGATTTAACAAGAAGCAGCAGCGTTTATATACAGCCTGTCCCAACAAGCAACCATTAGGCTTTTGCAGGATGGTCCCATGAGATACAATATCTTGTTTTCTTGGGGGTCTTTTGATACAGTAGTAGGACAGGATACACATATGATGTAATGATATGAAATTAGAAACCTTTATCATGCATCATTGTATAAACAACTCAAAAAGTAGCACAAAATGAAAAGTTACATTAATCCCTTGTAAAATCAAAACAAGTAAGGAAACACACTAGGTTGGGGGTGCTATGATAATTGAAGTACAACTGACAGCAAATCAATCGTACTCACCACCTTATAAATAAAGCAGAATGCAGCTCTCAGCTTATAGAAATGTGTTCATTTTATTCAGCAGGTGCAGGTACAGACACAGATCCTATTGTTTGACACATTTCAAAAGACTTTCCTTTTCTGATTTATTTATAATGTGGTGACTGCATGATTTCTTTGCTGTTGATTACTCCCCTATGGCATACAAATTATGCAAATAACATAGTAATGGCATGCAAATTGTTGAAAATCAGATTTATTTTCACACTTTGAATGTCGGCAGTTTATTTGCAGTTTGTATGTCATAATGACCGATAGGATAACAGCACTATCAGTGCTTGATGATATCATAATGTACTGCACTCAAAAAACAGCTAAATTGAAAGACGGACTGTTCAGTTTTCATGTAACAAGCTAATTAAAATGTATATCTCTTATGATGTGGTAGTATAAGCATCATTCAGGGGATGAAGGGCAAGCCATCTGAACAGAAGTGTGAGGAGTTGGGGCTATATACAATGGAGACCAGGAGGGTGAAGGGCAACATGATCAAGACCTTTAAATATACCAAAGGGATGAACAAGGGAGGCCCAGGGAAGTTATTCCACACGAAGGAAGGAAACATAACAAGGGGGCATTGAATGAGACTCGGGGGGAGGGGGGCACTTCAAGAGCAAAGTGAGAGGTCAATTGTTCAAGGAGAGGTGCTGCAGAACTGGAATGAGCTTCTGGAGGAGGTGGTGAATTCAGAGACCATAGAGGGATTCAAGTCCACTTGGGGCAGACACATGGGGAAGGGGGTCTCAAGATACGGTAGGTTGGACGGGGGGGCAGGGGCAGACTTGATGGGCTGGGAGGGACTTTTCTGCCATCACCTTCTGTAATTCTGTGATACATGATGGATTGTGGTAGGATAACCACATGTATTCCCATTAGTGAGGCTAAAACCTTTGTCACTGATGCATTATGGGGGGTCTCTTCACCTGTGAGAATAAATATGGTTATGCCACTTCAGTCCATTACACATCCCCTTTATTTTATATCTCCTATTAAATAGATACAGTAACTCAAGCCTACCAGCAACTTTTACTATAGATGACCTCAACCAGCAGAAGCCGTTAAGTATTATATATAGGGATTTCAACCCCAGTACCTGAACTGTACTGAAAAACTGCCAAAAACAGTTAAAATGAATTTAAACATGTATATAACTGCTTTTGAATTTTTTGTTCTTGTATTATATTGTTCATGTTGTAGGATATTGTTTGTATGAAACTTGTTCACAAAGTGCCCAAGAATACAGCTGAAAATAAGCCTGTGTCTGGAGACTGTGTATCCTGTTTAAAAATAACATTTTTACTTACTAGTACCATTTATTGTATGGTAATTTATGGATGGTTATTTTGCCCCATTGGGAAACTGTGCAAACAAATCCCATAATATTATCTTGCCCGTAATATCATCATAGTTATGCCACAGCAATATTTCGTGATTTTAAGGAAAATAACATGTGCCTAGCAGTAGTTGGGTTCCTGCTACACTCTGCAGGTTCAACTATGTGGAGTACAGTAAAGGAGGAGTTTCTGTTGGTGGGTTCCTTGAGCGCTAGGACTTCATGTATGCAGGCGAGAGTAAAAAAGGGAGCTGTTGGATCAAGACCATACACAAAAAAGATTTCAGATGAGGTTTGAACACAAGGTTGGAGTCCATATATTACACACCACAAAACATAGGGAACTGTGTATAACTAGGCTAAATACCACCTCAAGGTTGTGGTATCATGTTGGAAGCTCTCAAGCGTCACTCTTGAGGTTCATGTCACCAAAACTTCTCAGTGGTATTATACATAGTTCCCTAGCTATTCGTCTATTTTTTTTCATATTCTTTTTGTGCTGTCTGTAAATCAGTCTGTGTTATTTGCAGTTTATATTTAAAGCAACTCCTATATTTATAAGCCACTTTGTGTTTTATGGGGACTACAGTGGTTCATCATTTTCTATGAATGATTAAAAGTCTCAGCTTCTTCAGTGCACTGCCTCTGCTCTGTAGGTTCAGGGGCATGTGATTCCATTTGTTTCAGCCCCTTTATTGAGCAAGTCAAGGCATGTCAATGTATTACCTGCCATTGTTTTGTGCAGGCTATATTTTACAGGGACTGTCCCTTCCCTCCCCCCCTACCAAGGTTATAGAGTTGCTTTTTAGATACTTCCTCTGTAACTGGCTGCGCTGTACAGATCAGGGCATGTTGTAACATTGTTTTTCTTTTATTCTTTGGTAAGTGGGTAAGATCCACTAGGCACAAGTGCCTGTTTTCAGGGGCAACCCAGGAGCACTGGTGAGGTTAAATGACTTGCTCAGACAGTATGCAAGTGGAGGTTGTGGTATTCAACCCTGGTCTGATGGATGTGCCAAGCCCAGTCAGAGCTTGTTACTCTAACCACTTAGCTATACTGCCAGCCCTGTATTAGTATTCTTTTGTTATATATAATATTGTTTTATTATATGTAGTATTCCTGTATTACATATACTAGTTTTTTTTATTTTAGTAAAGCTCATTTTCAAACATTTTCTGTGAATCCTGTATGTAACAGTGACTGCGCCTGCCTTTCTCCTTCACTATTTATGATTTATCTCTTTTGGCTTCTTTGCCTGTAACTGCCTTTGCGGTTTGGTATAGGACATGCTGTAATTCTGCAGCTTATTGTCACACTTTATTATAAAAAGCCTTTGTGCCTATGTGAGATGGACTGTAATCCCTCCTTTTTCTTTTAATGATTAGTCGTATCAGTTTTGGAACTGTGTTTTCCCTTGAGATCTGTGATGTTACCAAAACCCCTTGATGGAGAAACACTACCTTGTTGTGCATTGTTTCTCACACATTATTGTATAGGGTTGTATTAACTTCTGACCTCCCTTTGTTGTGGATGCTTAGGGCGATAATACTCTGCAGCAGATTATTAGACGCTTTCATTAAAAAAATATTGACTTTCTATTCAAAAAGTCTGTACATATAGGGCTGGATATTCAAACTGCGCCATTCTTAGGCGCAAGCCCTTGCGCTGCTCAAAATAGTTACGTAGGGGTGTGGCCGGGGTGATATTCAAAGGAGCACTATTGAGCAACCTTTGAATATCACCCCCAGCCACAGCTACTGTGCATGGTGCAGTGGTCTTGTGCCACCGCTAAAGTTGTCAGAGTGAGCATGCCAACTCATGTATACAGCACTCCATTGGCGCTTGATGGACAAAATCCCCCATATTCAAAAGGTGACATGCAATGGGGCCATAATCATGCAAGGCGGGGGCCATTTGCATCTGATTGTAGCCCCATTTGCATGCCATTAGCATGCAGATCGCATCGATCCCCGAGGACTTGCGCCTGCGCCTGCCAGGCAGGCAGCCGTCCGGGACCGATGCCCCTGCAGCCCGATCAGGCAAAAGAGTGAAAATCCCCACCACCACCCCCACTGGCCCGATCGCGGCAACAGCAGAAATGTTCCCCCACCAGCCTGACCGCAGGCTGCATTAGTTTAAACAACCCGCCCCGGAATACATCCCTGGTGGTCCAGTGGACGAAAAGCCTGATCGCGGGCTGTATCAGTGTAAATACAACCCCTCCTCCCGAACATAGCCCTGGGTCCAGTGGATCGAAACTCCCGATGGGATGTATGCAGGTAAATACCCTCAACACATCCCTGTGTGCCTAGTGTCCCCACCACCTACTCATGAAGCCCACTACCCCGCCTCTGGCAGCCGGGCGGAGCGGTAGTATCCCACCGCTTACCGCCGACTCTGCCGACGCTGTGACGCTTGATTGGGCAAGAGTCAGTGCGAGCTCATACTGGTGAGATGGTGTCCAGTTTTGTGAATGAATTTCTATTCACAAAACTGGACTGTCTTAGGCATCGGGCTGCACGCCTATTGGCTCTTGCCTGCATCATGGCATGCAGGCTCACCGGCAGTCAGTCGGCGGTGGCGGGCGGCAGGCGGTGATGCTGCCGCCCGCCGCTGCCGGGGAGGAGCGGGTGGTGGGCTTCATGGTGGTGATGGGGGACACTAGGTACCAGGGATGTGTGGGGGTATTTACTGCACACATCCCGCGATCGGGAGTTTCGGTCCACTGGACCACCAGGGCTATGTTCAGGAGGGAGGGTTATTGCCATCCCGTGAACGGGAGTTTCGGGTCCACTGACCACCAGGGATGTATTCTGGGATGGTTTTAATCTAATGCAGCCCGCAGTCGGGCTGGTGGGGGCATTTGCTGTTGCCCGCGATCGGGCCAGTGGGGGTGGTGGTGGGATTTTCACTTTGCCCATGATTGGGCTGCAGGGGGCACAGGGAGGGGTTAGCCAGCCAGGTGGCAGCTGCTGTGTTGTGCCCTCGCAATGCAGCAGCTCACCCTGTGGGTGGCCCTCGACTTGAGCCTTTTTTTTGCTCAAAGTTGTGCAGGCGCAGGTTGGGGTTGCGCTTGTAGAATCTGCACAGCCCGGCTGAATATCGGGCTGTGCAGTTTATGCATGGTTCCTCCCCCTCCAGTTCAGCATGCATTCATTTGCATTGCGCTGTTGCTCAGCATGTTTTCTGTGGCGCAACTGCCTCCTGCTGAATATCGCAGAATGGAGCAAGTTTGGACTTGCGCAGGTGCAACCCTATTGCGCATGGCGCAACCCTTTTGAATATCCGGCCCATAGTTTATAGGGAATCAGTTGTTTCTTTTTGTTTCTAGGTGGACTCAACACAGTCCTCTTTCAAAGTCATTTTGAGTTTTTTTTACTTTAATTTCTCACTCCTTTTTACCTGACCTGCCCCAATCTGCAGTTAAAGACCCCCCGGCCCCATCACCTGCTGTTTCTGGTGCTTGCTCCTTACCTGCCTTCCTCCACAGCACCCCTCCCTGCTGTGGGGCTGATTCCTCTACCTCACCACCTGTTGTTTCTGGGGCTTGCGCTGTTACCTCTATTTCTCCACAGGTTACCCCTTGTGGTGGGGCTGTTGGGGTTTCCCAAGCCACATCAGCTGTCATGCGGAGTTAAAGCCGGTAAGCATCACGTGGGTGACGTAGGGTCTGCTGAGGATTGCCATTTCATCTTGCTGTGATCAGGTGACATTTCTGCTTGTTCCTTCCTGATTCTCCCAGATATAATGTCATATAGAATGGCAGTAATGAGCATACACAGGGCATGCTTACCCCACTATCAGGGGACATCAGCCCACCCATTGCAGCACCCATGGGCACTGCTCTTTGTGGTCACCTAGGTGGCAGTATCAAAGAGAAGTGCAATACTTTTCCTCTCTGGAGGAGAGAGTTGTGTGAGATGCTCAGTCTTCCTCCCTGAACCTGGGTCACCAGTGCCACTAGTGGTAGTTCAACCCCTGAATCTGGGTCACCAGTGCCACAAGTGGAAGGGCTACCACTGATCCTGGGCCACCAGTGCCACAAGTGGCAGGGCTAATCCTGAACCTGGGTCACCAGTGCCACAAGTGGCAGGGCTACCCCTGAACCCAGGTCACCAGTGCCACAAGTGGAAGGGCTACCCCTGAACCTGGGTCACCAGTGCCACAAGTGGCAGGGCTACCCCTGAACCTGGGTCACCAGTGACGCAAGTGGCAGGGCTACCCCTGAACCTGGGCCACCAGTGCCACAAGTGGCAGGACTACCCCTGTGACAACTGGATGGCTAGTTCAAATATTATAGAGCAGTTCATGTAACCTCCCTGTGTGTAACCTCCTGTCTCTCTCCCGTAACTTTCCCTAACCTCTGTCAATCTCACCTAACCTCCCTGTGTGTAACCTCCTGTCTCTCTCCCTTAACTTTCCCTAACTTCTGTCAATCTCACCTAACCTCCCTGTACATAACCTTCTTTCTCTCTCCCTTAACTTTCCTTAACCTGTCAGTCTCACCTAACCTCCCTGTACATAACCTTCTGTCTCTTTCCCTTAATTTCCCTTAACCTCTGTCTGACTTACCTAACCTCCTTGAATCTAACCTTCTGTCTCTCTCCCTTAGCGTCCCTTAACCTCTGTCTCACCTATTCTCTTTGTATGCCCCTAATAGCTATAGCAACTGTTTGTGGATTGTAAAGCACTTTGGGATGGGTAGGTGATTGCAACAAGGATTTTACAGACCCTCAAGGTGTGGGATTCCACATAAACCCAGAGAGCGAAGCTCGAGGGGTTTATTAAGGCATCTCATACTGAGGGGGTCTGTAAAAACTGAGTTTTGACCATCTACCCAGCCTTTATTTTGTATAATTGCTGCGATCATTTTTTTTGCCACAGGAATTATACAAAATAAATGTATTTCTCTAGGGAGTTGAGTCACAGACCGCTGGGGTTTCAGGCAGCTCCCAGAGTAAAAAAGTGTTTACTTTTTTTGTTTCCGACTGTCAATAAACATTTCCTGTGCAAGTCATATTTTCGTTTTAAAAAAAAAACAACTTATCGCCGACTCCTACTGTCGACAGACTGTGATTGTTGAGAAGTGGGACGTTAGAGGACAGTGCAGAGAAGAGGAAAATTGTGACTGGTGCATGTGCTGAACTAGGGAAACTGGGCGCTTGTTTGTCGTTATAACCAGCTGGTTATAACGAAAAAATTACAACCCAGTTTTCCTATGGGAAAAAATGAGAGCCAGCTATTATACTCTGTTCTGTTTTATTCTATTCTACAGTCCCTTTCTCTGCAAGCACCTAATTCATTGCTTATTAAAGCACTTGAAGACACAATTAGTACTAAGGGGCTTTATTGAAACAAAATTAGTACTAAAAGTACTTCATTATATAAATACAAATTCTATTCTACAGTCCCTGAACTGTCAGTATCTAATTCACTGCTTTGTAAAACAGTTTGGGGTACAGTGTGCATGAACAGCACAGTATAACTCCAAATTCTTTTTTTTGCTTTTTAAATTACTGCACTTTCTCTTCCCTGCCTGGCTGACCTCAGCCACCCCTTCTCTCCCAGCACTGTCACCTGCTGTCCCAGGACTTACATTCTGACCAGATCACTGCCCATGTAGTTTACCCCCATGGAGCAGCCCCTGAGTTCCCTAAGCCTGGGAGGAGCTAGAACTGGGTTGTGGTCAGAAGCCCAGTGAGCAGTGCAGGGCCTGCTGAGAGAGGCGGGGTCATGCTGTTTCAGGCCAGGGAGGCTTTTCTTCCCTGTAAGTCCCCTCCCTGAGTGCCTTGTGGGCTAGGACCAGGCGGATGTTGGCACACTTGGTCAGGAAGTGCTCTGCCCACCCATCGTGGCTCCTATGCTCTGCCACCTGTAGTTGCCAAGATGGCAGTGTCACAGTGGAGCAAGCGGTCTTCCTTCCCCTGAGGAAGAGAGGATCCTCTGAGATGCTCAGTCCTACTTCCCCTAGCTGGCCCACAATGGCCAAGGCTCACTTCTGAACCTGGGCCATCAGCATTGCAAGCAGTAGTGCTACCGCTGTGTCGATGAACCAGCTTATAAATTCAAATTCCATCTGTTTCATGGTCCCTGCACTACCAGTATGTAACTCTTTATATTGTATTTCATTTTGGAATACAGTGTATATGAACGATCCTAAATAAATCTACTGTAAATTCTATTCTATTTTATAGTCCTGGCACTATCCATCTCTAACTCATTGCTTTTAAATGCAGATTAAGATACAAAGCATACGAAAGGCACTATAAATCTAAATTCAATTCTGTTCTATTCTAGAGTCCCTGCACTACCAGTAGCTAACTCATCGCTTTGTAAAGCACTTTGGGATAATGTATACAAGGTGCTATATAAATCCACATTCCATTCTACTCTGTCTTTGTACTACCAGTCTCTAACTAATTGCTTTGTAAAGCACTTTGGGATACAATGTATATAAAAGACCCATTATAAATCAAATTCTGTTTTATAGACTCTGCACTACTATATCTTAACTCATAGCTATAAAGCATATTGACATTAAGTGTATATGAAAGGCAGTATATAATTCAAAATGTTATTATGTTCTGCAGACCCTGCTCAATCAGTATTTAAATCAGTTCTTTGCAAAGCAGTTTCAGATACAATGTTTATGACGGGTGCTATATAATTTCAAATGTTGTTCTATTTTATAAAGTCCCTACACTACCAGTGTCTGACTAAATTCCTGGGAAAGAACTTTCAGATACAGCAGCTATAAGAGGTATTACAGTTTATAACTCTAAATTGTATTGTATTGAACTGTACTGTACTGTAGTGTACTGTATTGTATTGTATTGTATTCTGCAGTCCCTGCACTACCAATATGTAAGTCATTGCTTTGTAAAACACTTTGAATACAGTGTGTATGATAGGTGCTATAGAAATCCAAATTCTATACCATTCCATTCTGTTCTACAATACCTGTACTACCAGTTATCTAACACGTTGCTTAGTATATTTTAAGATACAATATGTAGAAAACATGCCAATGAATTCCGTTCCATTCCATAATATTCTATAGTCCTTGCACTAACAGTATCTAACTCATTGCTTAAGCACTTTGTGATACAGTTTGAATGAAAGGCACTATATAAAGCCAAATGATATTCTCTTCTGCAATGCATGCACTATCATTAGCTGACATATTGCTTTGTAAACACTGTGGGTTACAGTGCATATGAGAGGGTCCATGTGAATACAAATTGTAGTCTGCTATACAGTATTCCACACTCCCTGCACTAAAAGTGTCTAGCTCATTAATTTGTAATGAACTTTGGGATAGTTAGTGTGTGTGAAAGGTGCTATATAAATCAAAATTATGTTCTATTCTACAGTCCCTGCACTATCAATATCTAATGTGTTGCTTACTAATGCACTGTATAAAACCAGATTCTGTTCTATTCTACAGTCCCTGCACTATCAGTATCTAACATGATGCTCGTTAAACAGTAAGATACAATGTGCATGTAAACTGCTATATAAAACCAGATTTTGCTCTGTTCTGTTCTACAGCCCCTATCTAACTTATTGCTTAGTAAACACTTCAGGACAGAGTGTGTGAAAAGTGTTGTGTAAAACTAAATTGCTACCTTCATTTGTCTCACATTTTTTACCATGTTTTTTTTCTAAATTCAGGTTGTAGTGGTTTATAGTACATATGAATATTTGGGGAAACTGCTCCTCCTATATATCTGTGTGTGTGAGTGTGTGTATGTATGAGTGTGAGTGTGTGTGTTTGTCTGTATGTTTGTAAGTGTATGTATTTATGAGTGTGAGTGTGTGTTTGTATGTTTGTAAGTGTGTGTACGTATGATTGTGAGTGTGTTTGTATGTTTGTAAGTGTGTGTATGTATGAGTGTGAGTGTGTGTTTGAATGTTTGTAAGTGCGTGTATGTATGAGTGTGTGTGTTTGTCTGTATGTTTGTAAGTGTGTGTATGTATGGGTGTGTGTGTTTGTCTGTATGTTTGTAAGTGTGTGTATGTATGAGTGTGTGTGTTTGTATGTTTGTATGTGTGTGTATGTATGAGTGTGAGTGTGTGTTTGTTTGTATGTCTGTAAGTGTGTGTATATGAGTGTGAGTGTGTGTTTGTCTGTATGTTTGTAAGTGTGTGTGTATGTATGAGTGTGTGTATGGGGGGGTGGAGGGTGGAGAGGGAGATGATTTGGCTCATTTTCATTAATTCCACATCTGTCTGTCTATTTGCCTACCTACAGTATCTGGAGGACAGGAGGGATAGAAGGTATATGATTGAAACTTTTAAATATATGAAAGGTATAAACGTAAGTTAAAAGGAAGGGAGGGACACTGGGGGTATGGTCTGAGATTGGTGGGTGGAAGATTCAGGAGACAAATGAGAAGGCACTATTTCACAGAAAGAGTGGTGACTAGGTGGAACACACTGCCTGAAGGGGTGGTATCCTATAAGTCAGTGAAGAGGGGATGGGACAAGGTGAGGGGGAAGGTTACAGTTATGTGGGAAGGGGGGGCAGCTGCAGTGTAATGGACTGCTAGCTGCACATTCAAACAGACTTGATAGTCCCAATGGCCTGTAGCTGCTGGCAGTTTCACATGTTTACACGTTTGTATCCGTCTACAGTATCTATCTCCAGTATCTCTGAATCTATCTACATTATCTATGTACAGTACCCATCTACAGTGTCACCATATCAACAGTATCTAAGTGCAGTATCTATGTAAGGATCTATGTATGTACAATATCTACACTATCTATAGTATCTGTCCATGTACAGTGTCTATCTATGTGCAATATTTGTCTACAGTATCTATCTACGGTATCCATTTACAATACATATATATATATATATATATATATATCTACCCTATCTACAGTGTCCATCAATCTACAGTATCTATCCATTTAAAGTATCTGTCTGCAGTATATATCTGTATAGCTACCTATCTATAGTATCTCTCTGTGTATCTATCTATCTGTGGTATCGATCTACAGTGTCTATCCATCTACAGTATCTATTTAGAGCATCTATCCATCCAAAGTATCTACCTATCTACAGTATCTTGTTACATGTCTACCTATCTACAGTATCTTGTTACGTGCCTACCTATCTACAGTATGTCTCTATCTGGCTATCTAGCTGTGTATATATATCTACAGTATCTGCCTATCTACAGTATCTTGTTACATGTCTACCTATCTACAGTATCTTGTTACATGTCTACCTATCTACAGTATGTATCTATCTGGCTATCTCTCTATCTGTGTATATATCTACAGTATCTGCCCATCTACAGTATCTTGTTACGTGTCTACCTATCTACAGTATCTGTTACATGTCTACCTATCTACAGTATGTATCTATCTGGCTGTCTATCTATCTGAGTATATATCTACAGTATCTACCTATCTACAGTATCTTGTTACATGTCTACCTATCTACGGTATCTTGTTATATGTCTACCTGTCTACAGTATGTATCTATCTGGCTGTCTATCTATCTGTGTATATATCTACAGTATCTGCCTATCTACAGTATCTTGTTACATGTCTACCTATCTACAGTATGTATCTATCTGGCTATCTATCTATCTGTGTATATATCAACAGTATCTGCCTATCTACAGTATCTGTTACATGTCTACCTATCTACAGTATGTATCTATCTGACTATCTATCTATCTGTGTATATATCTACAGTATCTGCCTATCTACAGTATCTTGTTACATGTCTACCTATCTACAGTATGTATCTATCTGGCTGTCTATCTATCTGGATATATATCTACAGTATCTACCTATCTACAGTATCTTGTTACATGTCTACCTATCTACAGTATGTATCTATCTGGCTGTCTATCTATCTGTGTATATATCTACAGTATCTGCCTATCTACAGTATCTTGTTACATGTCTACCTATCTACAGTATGTATCTATCTGGCTATCTATCTATCTGTGTATATATCTACAGTATCTGCCTATCTACAGTATCTGTTACATGTCTACCTATCTACAGTATGTATCTATCTGGCTATCTAGCTATCTGAGTATATATCTACAGTATCTTGTTACATGTCTACCTATCTACGGTATCTTGTTACATGTCTACCTATCTACAGTATGTATCTATCTGGCTGTCTATCTATCTGTGTATATATCTACAGTATCTGCCTATCTACAGTATCTTGTTACATGTCTACCTATCTACAGTGTGTATGTATCTGTCTGTCTATTTATCTATCTATCTGTATATATATCTACAGTATTTGCCTATCTACAGTATCTTGTTACATGTCTACCTATCTACAGTATCTTGTTACATGTCTACCTATCTACAGTATGTATCTATCTGGCTGTCTATCTATCTATCTGAGTATATATCTACAGTATCTACCTATCTACAGTATCTTGTTACATGTCTACCTATCTACGGTATCTTGTTACATGTCTACCTATCTATAGCATGTATCTATCTGGCTGTCTATCTATCTATCTGTGTATATATCTACAGTATCTGCCTATCTACAGTATCTTGTTACATGTCTATCTATCTACAGTATCTGTTACATGTCTACCTATCTACAGTATGTATCTATCTGGATGTCTATCTATCTGGGTATATATCTACAGTATCTACCTATCTACAGTATCTTGTTACATGTCTACCTATCTACAGTATGTATCTATCTGGCTGTCTATCTGTGTATATATCTACAGTATCTGCCTATCTACAGTATCTTGTTACATGTCTACCTATCTACAGTATGTATCTATCTGGCTATCTATCTATCTGTGTATATATCTACAGTATCTGCCTATCTACAGTATCTGTTACATGTCTACCTATCTACAGTATGTATCTATCTGGCTATCTATCTATCTGAGTATATATCTACAGTATCTGCCTATCTACAGTATCTTGTTACATGTCTACCTATCTACAGTATGTATCTATATGGCTGTCTATCTATCTTCTATCTATCTGTGATATATCTACAGTATCTGCCTATCTACAGTATCTTGTTACATGTCTACCTATCTACAATATGTATGTATCTATCTGCTATTTATCTATCTATCTATATATCTACAGTATCTGCCTATCTACAGTATCTGTTACATGTCTACCTATCTACAGTATGTATCTATCTGGCTATCTATCTATCTAGTATATATCTATCTGAGTATATATCTACAGTATCTTGTTACATGTCTACCTATCTACGGTATCTTGTTACATGTCTGCCTATCTACAGTATGTATCTATCTGGCTGTCTATCTATCTATCTATCTGTGTATATATCTACAGTATCTGCCTATCTACAGTATCTTGTTACATGTCTACCTATCTACAATGTGTATGTATCTATCTGGCTATTTATCTATCTATCTGTATATATATCTACAGTATTTGCCTATCTACAGTATCTTGTTACATGTCTACCTATCTACAGTATCTGTTACATGTCTACCTATCTACAGTATGTATCTATCTGGCTGTCTGTCTATCTGAGTATATATCTACAGTATCTTGTTACATGTCTACCTATCTACGGTATCTTGTTACATGTCTACCTATCTACAGTGTGTATGTATCTATCTGGCTATTTATCTATCTATCTGTATATATATCTACAGTATTTGCCTATCTACAGTATCTTGTTACATGTCTACCTATCTACAGTATCTTGTTACATGTCTACCTAGCTACATTATGTATCTATCTGGCTATCTATCTATCTGTGCATATATCTACAGTATCTGCCTATCTACAGCATCTATCTACAGCATCTATCTGCACTATCTAACTATCTACAGTACCCATCTGTCTGTCAGTCCGTCTATCTATTTACAGTTTCTACCTTATCTATCTATAGGATCTATCTACAGTATCTATTTAAAGTATCTATTTATACTATCTGCATTATTTATCTACAGTATCTATCTACAGTGTCTATCTACAGCATCTGTCCATCAATCTATCTTTTTTTTTTCAGTATTTGGTAACTGGTTAAGGCCCACTAGGCACAAGTGCCTATTTTCTGGGGTGACCTGGGAGCACTGGGCAGTTAAGTGACTTGCTCAGAGTCACACAGTATGCAAGTGGAGATTGTGAGGATCAAACCCAGGTCTGATCTGCTGGATATACCAAGCTCATTCACTGCTCATTACTTTAACCTCTAGGCTATACTGCCAGCCCAACAGGACCTATCTACAGGATATACTGCCATCTACAGGATCTATCTACATGAGCTATCTGTCTGTCTACAGCAGCTATTTAGCTATCTACACTATCTATTTACAGTATCAATCCATCTACACTATCTACAATATCTATCTAAAATATCTAGCTACAAAATATTTATAATATTTATTTATATTAGATATTTACATTATTTATCTATACTGTCTATCTACAGTGTCTATCATCTATAGTGTCTACCTATCTATAGTATCTATCTACATTATATATCTGCACTATCTACAGTATCTACCTAGCCACAATATATATCTAAAGTATATAGCTATTTATAGTATCTATCTACACTTTTAGTCTACACTATCTACAGTATTTATCATTGCAGTATCTATTTACAGTATCTATACTATCTACAGTATTTACACTATATATCTACAGTAGCTATATAACAATAGTATGTGTCTGCAATATCTATATACAGTATCTACCTATCTACATATCTAACTACACTATCTATTTACAGGACCTACTTATCTATTTATAGTATTTATCTACAGTATCTTTCTACAGTATATATCTACATTATCTATCTACAGTATATATGTATCTACAGTATCTATTTATCTACAGTACCTATCTACAGTATCTACCCTATCTACATATCTATCTACACTATCTACCTATTTCTAGTTTCTATCTATAGTATATTTTTATAGTATTTATCTACAGTATATATGTATCTACAGTATTTATTTGTCTATAATACCTATCTACAGTATCTAGCTATCTACATATCTAACTACACTATCTATCTACAGTGTCTACCTCTCTAGCTATAGTATATATCTACAGAATTTATCTAGAGTATCTATCGACTGTACCTATCAACAGTATCTACCTATTTAGAGTATCTATCTACAGTATCTATCTAGCTACAGTATCTAAAGTATCCATCTACAATATCTGTCTAAAGTATCTATGTACAATATCTATCTACAGTATTTATCTACACTATATACTGTATTTATCTACACTATCTACAGTATCTACCTATCTACAGTATCTGTCTACAATATCTACATATCTACAGTATCTAGGTACAGTATATATCTACAGTATCTGTCTGCAGTATCTTTTTACAGTATCTGTTTTATTTATTTAGATTTGTTGACCGGGAAAGGAGGACTAGACAGTTCTGCTCCTTTTCAGCCTCGTCCAGGAGGAGGGCACTACAGATGGATGCCAATTGACACTGAACCAGGTTAAGCTGTTAGTGGTATTTTTAGGGAATGAGGGAAATTTGACCAGGACACTGGGGGAATTCCTCTACTCTTTTTGAGAAGTGCCATGGGATCTTTAACATCTACCTGAACTATCACCAGAACTGACAGATGGGATGTTGGATTAACATCTCATCTGAAAGATGGCACCTCAGGAGTGCAGCACCCCCCTCATGCTGCACCACAGTGTCAGTACTGGGATATTAACCCAAGTGCCTTGTGTGGAGATAGAAACCACAGCCTTCTGATCTTCTGGCCTCAGAGGCGAGTGTGCAACCTGCTGAGCCACTAACACTATCTATTTACAGGATTGATCTAGAGTATCTATCTACAGTATCAACAGTATCTACCTATCTAGAGTATATATCTGGAATATCTACAGTATCTGTCTACAGTATCTGTCTAAAGTATCTATCTACCATATCTGTATAAAGTATCTATCTATCTTTCTAAAGTATCTGTTAACAATAGCCATATGTGTGTATTAGGTATTTTCACCTCTGTATTTAGTGCCGTATTTCTGCATTAGAGCAGTAGTGGTGTATTATGTATTTGTGTTATACTGTGTACCAGTCTTTATTTATGTATGACGTGGAGCCTTTGCAAATGAGTCTCTGACTCAAAGGGTTGTAATTCCTAGAACATCAATAAATAAAATAAATATTTACCTATATAGAGTATCTGTCTATAGCATCCATCCATCTATCTGTCTGTCTGTCTCTCTCTACAGTATCTGTCTACAGCATCTATCTAGCTACATTAGAGTCAGCATTAAACTTTAAAGCAACTGTGTTCCTATTGAGTTGTTAATCCATTCTCTAAATTCAAAAGCAGTGTGTTTAAAGTAGAGTATTCAGTGAATTTTCAGACCAGTTGGTAAGGAATTGTCAGCTGTTTTTTCATCTAAACATTTTCTACAGCGCTCTAAAGATATTAACATGTATACATTCTGTTTATATGTCAAGTGAATGTTAAAAACTATAATTAGATAAACAATATAACTAAAACGGAACTCATTAAACCATGAGTTAACAACTCATTGCAGTTAAAGTTTAATGCTGACTGTACTGTAACTGTCTATAGTATCTACCTACTGTATCTACTTATCTATGGTATCTGTCTTGTCTGCTCATGTAGCTACAGTGTCTATCTACTCTATCTCTATCCACGGTATCTTTCTGTCTCTGACTTTTTAAGTATCTACTTATCTATGGTATCTGTCTTGTCTGCTCATGTAGCTACAGTGTCTATCTACTCTATCTATCTATCTATTTATCTATCTCTATCCACAGTATCTTTCTGTCTCTGTCTGACTACTGGCATATATGTCTGTTTAATTATCTATCATCTATCTACAGACAGTATCTATCTATCTATCTTTCTATCTATCTATCTATATCTATTTATCTATCGACAGTATCTATCCACAGTATATTTCTGTCTCTGTCTGACTACTGGCATATCTGGCTGTTTAATTATCTATCTATCTAGCTGTCTGTCTATCTAGCTAGCTATCTATCTACCTATCTATCTATCCACAGTATCTTTCTGTCTCTTTCTGACTACTGGCAATACTATCTGTTTAATTATCTGTCTATCTGTCCATCTATCTATCTACAGACAGTATCTATCTATATATGTATATATATATATACATATATATATATATATATATATATACATATGTGTCTATTTCTATCCACAGTATCTTTCTGTCTCTGTCTGACTACTGGCATATCTGTCTGTTTAATTATCTATCATCTATCTACAGACAGTATCTATCTATCTAGCCATCTAGCTATATACCTATGTATCTGTTTCTATCCACAGTATCTTTCTGTCTCTGTCTGACTACTGGCATATCTGTCTGTTTAATTATCTATCATCTATCTACAGACAGTATGTATCTATCTAGCCATCTAGCTATATATCTATGTATCTGTTTCTATCCACAGTATCTTTCTGTCTCTGTCTGACTACTGGCATATCTGGCTGTTTAATTATCTATCTGTCTGTCTGTCTATCTATCTATCTATCTATTGTATCTCTATCCACAGTATCTTTCTGTCTCTTTCTGACTACTGGCATATCTGGCTGTTTAATTATCTATCTGTCTGTCTGTCTATCTATCTATTTCTATCCACAGTATCTTTCTGTCTCTTTCTGACTACTGGCATATCTATCTGTTTAATTATCTGTCTATCTATCTATCTATCTATCTATCTATCTATCTATCTATCTATCTATTTATCTCTATCCACAGTATCTTTCTGTCTCTGACTACTGGCATATCTGTCTGTTTAATTATCTATCTGTACATCTGGATGAACTAGTCAGGACTTTTTCTATCATGCTTCTGTCTATGGCTCTGTCTTTTGGTCTTTTGCGCTCTGTTTTCTACGGGTGTTATGTGCATTTGGGGTATTATATTTTGGGTGGGGGGATTGTTACAACCTCATTGTTTCTGACATGATACTGCCTGGAATCTCATGATGAAGTGTCTGCTACTACAAGATGACAGTGCTTGTTTCTAATCCTTCTGCAAGCAATTGAGTGTGTGAGCTACAGATTTTAACCCTTAGGCTGCTGACAGAATTAGAACATATAGGAATTCTGGACTGATATATCAGTCCAAGGCACAGTAAGGGTTAAAAGACCATGTAGATGGTACACTGAAACAGGGGGTGGCTAAACCCCTAGCTGAACTATACCAGCTCCAAAAACATGTAATATGCACTCTGGTGGGCTATACTACAGGTAATATAAAATTGCCAAACATGTGGCTCTAAACTAAATAGCAGCACAAACATGGTCTTCATTTCTGACTTTAGTCAAACATTCATTAAAGTGCATACATACCGTACTTGCATTAAATTGCATAGCAGCCCTTACATATTGCACAGAAAAACATATCACACATCACAGTCATGACAAATTGATTGACGTGCAAGTGGTCTGACCAAGCCTATGGCTTCGTACAGTGTGTCTGCTACAAAGATTATAAAAATAGAGTGCAAAATTGTGAAAGATAATTTGAATGCACCTGCTGCTGGCTCTGTTGTATGTAGTCTTCATTCCACAAGAGGGCGCCAAACCACAAGTAACCACCTACATGGCAACCTCCCAAGTTACCCTGTGAGACTGTGTGGTCTAGTAGTGGTGACCTCATTCAACACTGTGCAGTCTAGTTGTACTCAGTCTAGAAAAGGTTCCAGTTTATTCCCTCAGCTTAGAAACCTACCTGCTGTTGGCACTTTTTTAAACATGGCCCCCCCAAAAAATTCTGCTTCAGGAACAATCTGTTTGTAATTGTTTTAATTGATTTGTGCATCTTTAGTTGTTTTATATTTCTTTACCTGCCGTTTGCACTACTGTCCCCTTCCCTGTCCCATACCCTTGTCCTATGCCACCAGCACTGCTGTTATGCACTTATGTTACTGATCTCTGCAAGCTGTTTTTATCTCTTTTGTACCATAATGCCTATGCTATGTATGCCATTGCTTTCATGTTAAGTAATTCTACTGTCATGTAAGGTTGTTGATCTCTTTATGTACTGCATTGTATCAGCTTCTCTCTGCACTATTGTGTCTAACTTGTTTGAACTGTAATCTCCCGGGTCATGAATGAAAATAGGAAATCCTGTCTAGTGCACTTACCTGGTTACCAAAAGCAAATAAATATTTACTGTGTTGTAATTTGTGCAATTACAACTTGGGACAGTCTGTAAATGAGACGAATGTTCTCATAGAACCTGTCCTGTATTTTGTAGCCTTTAAATAAATTAAAAATAGAGCTTCATGCAGGGGGCTGATTTGTCAGATGTTGTCCCTTAAGTTCTGAGGTCAGGTATTTAAAGTGCAAGCAGAACCAAAAACAGCAGACAGAAAAATGTTACAGTTTTACTTGGTTGTAACTTTTTATTTCCAAAGTATGTTTCTTTTTCCTTTTGCTCATTAGGAAGTTTTCTGTCTGATAGTGTTATGCTGGATGTGTGGAACAGCACTCTGCCTGGCAGCTGACATATCTAGTTCTTTTCCTCCCACTACATCCTCAGCACTGTGACCTCACTGACATCACAGGTGACTAACCTGGCAGCTGCTGAATGGTTTGTTTATTTAAATGTTTCACCAGAAAGGCACACTGAGCAACAAGTTGCTCGTCTCCTGGTGAGACCTGGGGGGAAGGGGTACAACTGGAAAGAGACATTAAACATTCAAGTTACAAGATCAACATTAACATACAGTTGTAAGGCAGATGTTACAGTGTTACAACAGTGTTGCGCATAACATGTAGAAAGAGTGGACAATAATAAGTGCCAGGTTAATAAGTAAACAAGTGCTTACTTGAAAGGAAAGGGGGAAATGGGGGTGAAGTGGGGAAGGGGAAGAGTCGTGTCCCTGGAGACCTTGTCAGGATTTGAGGAACCCTGCAAGGGGACAGGGGGTATCAGAGAGAAGGGGATAAGGCAGTGTCCAGAGAGACCCTTTTAAGATGGTGGGGGAAGGGAGTAGATGAGAGATACAAGCCCCTTGAGAGGGGGTAGGAGAGGGACCCATGGAGAGCATTTGGGGTCCTTTACATTCTGTGAGCGATCAAGGGAGGCCAGTAAGGGGAGCAATTTGAGGGAAGCGGAGGAGGGCTAGAGATTTGGGGGGTGGGTGTGCACAAGGTAAAATGAAGGTAAAGGTAGAGGAGTAGGGTTTGTCCAGGACTTAGAGGAGGGAATTAGGGAGGGACATGGCAGGAGAAGCTAGGTGCAAGGTAATTACTGAGGGCAGAGCTGATGGAGTAGGTGGAGGATGAGTACCGGATCTGAGGGGGGAGGGAATTCCTAATGTTTGGGAGGTGGTGAGAGTAACTGGATTGGCCGATTTAGGGGGATCTGCGGGGGACAACCAGGGACGGGATTTGGTTGATCTAAGGGAATGGGAGGATGAGGGTGTTATAAAGGAGGAAGTGAGGTAGGAAGGGAGCTCTCCCAACCAGTGGTTGGAGGTGAATTTAGCACAGTGGGAGAGTCACCTGTGTGTAAGAGAGGGGAAGGATAGGGCACAATAAAGATAGTGGTGGGTGCAAGGGGGGTATCCAGGGCAAAGTGGCAGTATAGCGCAGTGGTCTAAGGCTCTGAGCTGCAAATCTGGTGATATCCAGCAGACCAGACCTGGGTTTGAATCCCACAGCTTCCACTTGCATACTGTGTGACCCTGAGCAAGTCACTTAATCTCCTTGTGCTCCCAGGTCGCTCCTGTAAAAAAGCTTCCAGCTTAGTGTGCTATACCTGGTTAAACAACTAAAAAAAAAAAAAAAAAAAAAGAGGGTGTCCAGTCTTGCCAGGGAGGACTTAGTGGCAGCACCATAGACTACGTTACAGTAGTCAAAAATGGGCAGTATCACCTTCTGAACAAGTTCACACTTAGCCGTAGGAGGGATTTTGTTGTTGTTTATTTAGTAATAACCATTGAGCATAATGCTCATTTACAATGGCAACCTCATATACATAAAAAAAAATATAATGACAATACATACGACATCAAACCTTAAAATTTTTACATATAAAATTTACACAATTAACTAAAACAGTTACAAGTCTGAACATTTAAAAGCAGGTAATTCTTTAGTGTAAAGACAGACAAAGGTTTTGAAGATGGGTCCCTAAAAGTGGTAATGCAACTATGGTTCCTGAACAGGGCACCAAGCTTGGAGCACAGTTTTTTCTGGATGGCGTCAATAAGTCCAGAGAAGTTTAGGTGTTGGTCCAACCAAACCCTTAAGTGTCTGAAGGAAGATGTGTCCTCAAGTAAAGTCCCCTTAAGGGTGTGAAAAGTGGGTAGGAAGGGAAGCCTAGAGAGTGTCTCTGCCTTGTGTCAAAGGTCATGGAGACAGTCTTCTTGGCATTGAGAAAAAGTTGATGGTTAGCAAACCAGAACTGAACCTTGTCAAACTCTTGCTGTAAGCTGGTTGTAACTACTTCAGGACAGGAGTCAGATGCATACAGGACTGTATCATCGGCATACATACAGTATGTATAGCAGAGGGTGGGGGATCAAACAGAGGGAAGGTAATTTAAGAAGATGGAGAATAGGAGGGGTCTTACTAACAAGCCCTAGGGGACTCCAGTGCTAATTGGGAGGGGAAGTGGCATCCAAGATCTTAACTGAATGGATTCTACCAAAAAGGTAGGCCTCAAACCAGTTTGTGGCAGAGGGAGATAGGCCAGCTGCTGGGAGTGAGTCAAGGAGAAGGGAGTGAGGGGCGGTGTCAAAGGCCTTGGCCAGGTCAACAAAAATGGCAGAGGTAATTTGGTCATTGTTCATCCTGGTTAGGATGGAGTCTGTGAGCCGTAGGAGAGAGGAGGTGCCAGAAAAGAGGTGAGTTGGGAGATGACAATATGTTCTTGAAGCTTGGCAAGGGTAGGGAGGAGAGAAATGGGACGATAGTTGCCAAAGGATGAGGGGTCACCCCCTTTGGGTAGAGGGAGGACCACAGCATGTTTCCATGAAGAGGGGACAGAGACAGTAGAGAATGAGAGATTTAGGATTATTGAGATGGGGTAGGAAATGGCTGAAGTGGAGAGGGTCAAGGCCATCAGGGAGGCACCTTTAGAGGGATTGATGGTGAGGAGGGCACTTAGGGCATCATTTGGGGTTACACTAGCGAAAGAGAAGGGAAGGTGGGAAGGTAGAGGGGGCACACCAGTAGAGGGTGGGAAGGGGGAAGGGTAGGAGGGAAGGGATTTCAGTAGCTCAGTGGTGAAGGAGGTATAGTAGGAATTAAATTCCACAGCTACAGCTGGTAGGTTGGACACTAGTGAGCTATTTACTTTAAGTACCGGGGCGGTGGGCGAGATGAGAGGATAAACAGGGTGTGGACCACCTTCCAGAACATTGAGGGAGAATTTATGTTGGTGATGAAGGCAGATTTGAAATATTCAGACTTGGCTAACCTTGTAGCCCTGGTGCAAGCGTTTCTGAGCATGCAAAAGTTTGCGAGGTCACTAGGATGCTGGGTAGCTTTAAGACACTTCCAGGCTCAATCTCTAGCCCTGAGGCAGGCCAGAAGTTCAGGGGTTATTCAAGGTAAGTGGTTATCTCTGACTGTGGTTTGAGTGGGGCAAAGCTGTCCCAGTTTACAAGAAAGATTTCTTTGAAGTAGGCAAGGGCCTTATCAACTGAGGGGAAGGAAGTTGGGGGAACCAGTCAAATCCTTGGCCCTAGCTCAATTTCCAGAGGTATGGAAGCAAGCCCTGGTAACTCCAGTGCATAAGAATGGCGACAAGACGCTGGTGTCAAACTACAGACCAATATCTATCCTCTCCCCACTATCCAAAACTTTGGAAAAAATCACGGCAAGTAAACTCACAGAATACCTCAATAAGTACAATCTGCTCTTCCCTAACCAGCATGGCTTCAGGCAAAAACACAGTACCACCACAGCACTGCTGAAATACACTGACTATGTGCACAAGGCGCTGGATGAAGGCAAATTGGTGGGGTCCATCTTCATTGACCTCACCAAAGCCTTCAACACTGTCAACCACTCTCTACTAGTACTCCAGCTCCTAAGATTGGGTGTGGCACCAAATGCCGTGAATTGGTTCAATGACTACCTAACACACAGGAGCCAGCGAGTCAAAATCGGGCAGATGTTATCCAGCTCCAGAGATGTACTCCTAGGAGTCCCTCAAGGATCAGTTCTAGGGCCCCTGCTTTTCAGCCTCTTTGTAAATGGCCTACCCACAGCCTGTGACACCAAATTTATTCTGTATGCAGACTATGCTGTGCTGCTGAGCAGCAGCACCTCTCAGGTTGCCCTACAAACAGAACTACAGAACTCTTTCAATAAACTTGAGGACTGGTTCAGTAGGCAAAAGCTGCTACTAAATTACAAGAAAACCAAGGCCATGCTACAATCCAGCCCCTACAACAAACACAAGCATGCTCCTCTCGTAATCACCAACAAGGCTGGTGAGCAGATTGAGCAGGTGCACTTGTTCAAGTACCTTGGAGTCACCATTGATGACTTTCTCACTTATATGCACCACGTAGACTCCCTTGTCAAAGTGGTAAACACAAAGATCGGGGTCATCTATAGGCATAAGAAATCCCTCACCCCGGAAGCACTCCGAATCTCAGTCTCCAGCTCCATACTCTCCACGGTAGACTACGGGCTGGTGGTCTATGGAGCTGCTACTGTTACAGTGCTCAAAAGGGTCCAAATTGCACTCAATAAGGCATGCTGCCTCACCCTGTGTGCAGATCACTACACTCATACTTGCACCTTGCATGAGCATACAAACTGGCTTAACCTAAAAGACAGGATCAAATACCAAACTTGCCTCCTGGGAAAGAAGGCACTCCTCAGAAAAACCCCACCCTGTATAGGAAACCTGCTTGAGGCTTCTCTCTCAACACACATCACCAGACGGAGGAAGAATGGAGCACTGTCCATACCATTCCGTCGAACCTCACTAGGGCAGTGTGCTTTCTCCTATCGAGCCCCCCTCTGGATAAATGAACTCCCGATGAAATTACAAACAAACAACAGCCTGTCTCAATTCAAAGTAGGCCTCAAACTGCACCTAATGTCTAACTCAAAATGCACCTGCTTCTCAGGCCTCACTTGATAGACAGGCCTACTCCCAATTAACACCAACAGGGCTACCTAGAACCCTGCCTCCATTCCAGCCTAGTCAAGGGCTTAAGTAAGCTATCAGTCCTCTTTAGCATACTTGGTACTGCCCTCCCAAACCCCCACACACCACCATACTCGATAAAGCCTTCAGAGCTTCCCCATCACAGCCCCCGTTTCACTATCCCCCACCTCTCGCTCTCTCGGTTGGTTTCAAACCTAATCCCTTGTTTCACTGTCACCCAGCCTCTGCTATCTGGGATAGTGTTAAACCCTATGCAGTTACTCTGCCATAGTCTATCAATGGATTTGGAGGGTTTCCAGGGGTGTGTTACCTAGGGCAACCAATTAGAAATAGCTTAGTATTCAATTACAACTGCTCAGTTTTTTTTCCCCTATTTGTCTAATTGTCATGTAATCGCTCTTTAATGTCTAATGATCAGGCCTCTGTAACCACTGAATATGTGTATTGTCTTATTGTCCACCCTGACATGGAACCTTTGTAAAAGAGCTCATGCTCAAAGGTCTTTCCGAAATACTAAACAATTAAACAGTCAGAAGTGGCAAGGTTACTCAAGAGAGGTTCAAGGTAAAGAGATTTGAAAGAGCTTAGTTGTATGGTTTTGTGTGGTGATTTAGTTCTGCGGACTTTCCTAACTATGAATATTGGCTTATGGTCACTGAGAGCATCGGGGAGGATGCCAGAGGTGATGACGCAGTGGGGGTGGGAGGTTAGGGCCCAGTCGAGTAGGGAGTGTTGTTGTGTCTTGTGGTTTTGGTGGGCGGGTTTAGAGATCAGTTGAGAGAGGTTTAGGGCTCTGATTTCATTTTTAGTTTTGGTAGTTTTCGGTGACAACCAATTTATATTAAAGTCGCCTAGGATGAATAATTCCCCAGAGTGAGCAAGGGAAGTGATGGAGGTTAGGAGGTCTAGCACGACCAAAGGATGGACATTTGGGCAGCACTATATACAGGCTATGAAGATTGGGAGAGTGAAGGGAAGGGTCACATGGATAGCTAGGGCATCATGGGTCTCAGGATTGGAGGATGAGTAGATGATGGAATATTGGATGGAGGCTAGGACATAAATGGCCACACCACCACCCCTGCCAGCACGGTCTTGCCTTAGCAGTGAACAGCCAGGAATGGAGACAGAGTGGTCAGGGACAGTACTCTTTAGTCAAGTTTCTGAGTTGATTAGAATGTGTGGTTTTAGAGTGCACACCATGGTCTGAATCTGGTCTATGTTTTGCAACAAGCTGCGGGTGTTTAGATGTAGGATCTTTAAGCCATTTGGGAAGACTGAGAGAAGAGAGCGGGGGGAGGTAGTAGAGGAGGAGGCACCAGAGGAGCAAGGGGCAATAGGTCCTGGGCTGGTGTGGATATCTCAGGTGGAGAGCAAGAGGAGGGCAGATATGAGAAAGTGGAGCTTAGAGGACTTTAAAGTGGCTGGCGAGGAGGATGTGAGTTTTGAGGAGAAGGGAGTGGATGAGTGAGGAAGAAGAAGGTGGAGAACCGCAGTGAAAGTGGACACCGTTATCAAACTGCATGAGAAATAGTGGTAGAGTGAGACCATATTTCAAATGGCAGGGAGGGATTGATAGCATGGTTGTGGGTATGGGATTGAAGATAGTAACTGATGGAGTTAGGAGAGTTATTAGGAATAGGTGAGTAGTGAGCAAGTTGAGGTGGTAAAGAGAGGGATACGAGCAGAACAAGGGGGAGGGAGGAGATTAGGGGATGCATTGTTCATAAAGGCAGAGGAATTAGTGAATAATTGATTTAGGAAGAGGAAGAATTTGCAAGCACGGAGTGCAGAGGAAGGGGCTGATCAGATGGAGGGGGAGGGGGAGCTGTAGTTTAGGAAGGTATCTATATGAACAACAGGCAGGGATCGCTTAGATAAAGATTATGTCTTTCTGGTGGCGGTACAATATAACTTGCTAATGGGAAAAAAAAAAGCACAGCGGGTTACAGGAGTGCCTGGCACTGCAATTTCAGTTATACAGGAGTGCCTGGTCTGTAGGTACACAAAACAGAGGAAGTAGGAGTGCCAAGCACTAGAAATACAGGGTAAAGCGGAGGACAAACAAGAGAGTAGAAGGTATAGGGAAAACAGATGTCAATTTCAGTTTAACTTAACAACGTTTCCAAACTGAGCTGTAACCACTTGCATTAAACGGTCTAATAAACGCAGTTTAAATGACTACACACAGTTGCAGTGAAGCACACTCAGTAGAAATAGGCATAGAGGAGAAAGCTGGTATGGTCTGATAAATGTTCACCCACCAGTTAAAACTCTGGTTTTTCCCGAGCAGCAGTGATCGTCACTGTCGGTGAGGTCACAATGCTGATGATGTAGTGGGGAGGAAAAGAGAGAGATATGTCAGCTGCCAGGCAGAGTGCTTTTTCACACAACACACCTACTAACATCAGGTAAACAATCTTCTAATTAACCAAAGGGAAAAGAAAAAGTACTGCAGATATTAAAGGTCATAGTAGACTACTTTTAAAAACTAATATTAGTTTTAGCCGGTACACTAGCTCTTCAAGATATTTGCCTATGCAGTTTGGGTGATTCAGTAAATTACAAAATCACCTAATATTCTGGTAGGAAAAACTGCCTGCCAAGAAGTTCTTGGCACATAACTAGAGCTTACAAAATGTAGCTCTTCAGGCGATGCGCCAGCAACTCTAAAGAGGATGTTTTCTTGTAGGATATGTGTTTTCAAATTTGTTGTTGCAACCATATTACAAATGTATTAAATAACTGGACGGTGGTATTACACGTGGCCTTTTTGTGTGTGGTGTCTGTATGTTGATTTGATTTCTGCAGATTCTGAGTAGCTGATCTTTAAAAGTCACCTTGGATAAATGAAGTAATTTCTTTCCAAAACACCCCTTCATAAAGTCATTTCATCATACTGCCCAGTCTTCTGAATTTCAGCCTGCTTTCTAGGGGTGTTGTACTGAACACAGACTGAGGAATGTCCCTAGTTTTGTTTCAGTCATTCTGGTCTCTCTGTCTCTTTCTCTTTACACAGGTGCTGTCCCTAACTGCCTATTGGGAATTTGAAAGCCTGCTACACAGTCAAAAGTAAGGTCAACATTGTTGACCCATTCTGTGGCAAACAAACTGTAGTTACGTGTTCATTTATTTGTGATATTTGACTAGGAGAGAACACAATATGTTGTTAGCAGAGCCTGTCCAGATGTGAGTTGGGTGAAAGATGTATTGGAGAAACAGACAATCATATTCAACTATGCCGTTGTAGTCTTTGGAATCACCTCTGCTACATTCACTTATCAGGCTAGTCACACTTTACAATGCCTTGTGCTGCTTCGCAATTAATGTCCCCGTGCACTCACCACTGCCCCCTCTACTCCTCCCTCTCACTACTCCCTTTACACCTGCACCATTAGCACCATAATCCCCTCCTCATCCCTAAATTCTGGTTTGGGTCTCTTCCCTCCCACTGTACCTCTCTCTTTCCTTCCTGTCCTCCTACCCCCTTTACTCCAGAAACACACACACCATTTCCCTCCCCCATCCCTCATCTTGTGCAGAATAATCAGACTGTTGTTACCATCTTCCCTCTCTCTCTGGAACTCCCTTCCCAATTTCCTTTGATCATTGCCCTCCCTCATTTGTTTGACGTGAGCGCTCATCTAATCAGTCTTGCTACACTACACTTGCACTTCCCGTCCATGTAGTCCCTTGTTTCCTCATTACTCTCTCCTCCTCAAAGTGCTCGCTGCTGTACCCCCTTGGCCCCCTTAGCACGTCCCTCGGCTCATTCTGATCCCCTTGCTCTCTCTTACGGGTTCAACTCTTTTGCTTTGTGAAAGGCCTGCCACTCCATTGCTGTCCCTTACTCATGTCTTCTGTTCCAACTCGTCTTTATTCTAGCTCGCTCTTATTTCCACTCATCTGCTTTCTTTATTTAATGTGTAAGTCTGCTTGTTTATCTGCCCTATACCCTTATTTGTACTTACTCCGATCCTGTAACTTATTAGCTAACTGTGCTGCTTTAGTGAACTTTGCACCTTTTCTCCCCTTAACCCACTCCTTGACCCCATTCCCCGGGTTGCACCTGGAAATGAGTCTCAGTTCAGTGTGCCTCTCCAGGTAATCAAAATTCTAAATAAATATTAAATATGTACCATTAGGAAACTGAATTTCAGACTACTTATTTGTAAATTTTGACCCAGAAAGGCACAGTAGAGCTGGGTTACATTTCCCTGTTTAATTGAACATGGGGAATGTTGACTATGACACCAGGGAAAATCCTCTATTCTTCTTTGATAAGTGCCAGTGTATCTGTAACTTCTGTCTGGACAGTGAACAGAGCAGAAAGCACCTCGGTTTCTATCTCATCTGCCCCCTTGTACTGTACTGCAGTGTCAGTGGTAGGTATAGTACCTCAAGTAGAAGCAGAAGAAGAAGAAGAATCAGCATCTATATAGTACTTATTATACACAGTGTATCCCAAAGCACTTTATAAGTGATGCTAGACTGGTAGTGAAGTGACTGAATGTGTAGTGGCAGCCATATCGCACATCAACTCCCACACATAGCCTGGACAATTACATGAACTGGTTTTATGGGAAGGAGAATGTTGGTCAGGACACCAGGAAAGTCCCCTACTCTTTGTGAAGAATGCCCTGCATTCTTTTACTTCCACCTGGACACCCACCAGGACAGAAGAGTTCTATGTGATAACGGTGAGTGCCGAACGGCAACCCGTGTTATTGTGATGTCAGGGCGGCGAAAACAGTTTTGCCACCCTGACATCCTCGGTGCATAGAGGAATGGTGCCAGGGACTCAGTTCTTTTGCTTTCTGTGGGGGGCTGCACCCCCTCACACACACCCATGTATGGGGGCGCTTCGCCCCCGCACCCCCTACTAAAGGATTCTCAACTCCAGGGTGGTGCATGTCGGGGGACGAAAGCAAAAAAAACCACAAGTTTCAGGCCCGGCGCAACAAAAATGCAGTAGCGCCCGGACCCAGACCCAAACCCGGAACCCCACGCACCATAAGCGGAGGCCAACCCCTAATGCCATGGTGCAGCTCGGCAGCTGATCACAGCGCCACCCCCTACATCCCCTCCAACCTCTCCCAGCCCATGCTTACCATGCTTTCCCCCCATGCCCGTGTACATATAGCGACATTCTGTCACTGCAATTGCCCACCCCACCACATCCTGTCACCCTACCTCCCCTCGCCATTCGGGCTTTTACCCACATTGCGTCGCCGTTTTGGACAGCGCTCAAATTCAGGCACCCATGTCACAGGCTACCGACAGCACCAGGATGGGTAGAAGGGACCTCAGTTTAATGTCTCATCCCAGCAGTAAAGCACCCCCTAATACTGAGCTCGGGTGCCATTGTTTAGGTACGAGTCCAATCCCGATATTGGACGAGAACCCACAAGCTTCTGATCCAGAGGTGGATGTGCTAACAACTGAGCCACGCTGACACACAGATTAAGACTGTTAATGATTTAGATATTTAGAATTTACACACATCTGATGTTAATTTTCAGATACCTTTACAGGCTGCTGTAGTCCTCATTACTGATATGTGATATTGATATGAGATATTGATAAGCCCTGTGAGAAAAGGCTAAGGACCACAATATGTGCACCCTGGAAGAGAGGAGGGTGAGGAAGGATATGTTAGAGACTTTTAAATACTTCATGGGGGTAAATAAGGTACACAAGGGAAATATTTTTTCAGAAAAAAGTGCTATAGAATGGGTGAATGCAGCAAGCTAGAAGGGGGGAATTTAGGAGAGATGTGAGGAAGTACTTCTTCACTGAAAGAGTGGTGGATTCCTGGAACAGCCTTCCAGCTCTGGTGGTAGGGGTGAAAACAGTGGTAGGGCTTAGGAATGCATGGGATAGGCACAAGGGATCCATAGTGGCAAGGAAGGGGAGGGACAAAGAGCTTTAGATCAAGTAGGGTCTGCAGAGAGAATTAAAGGAAGGCTGTCCTAAACTGTGGGGGCAATCACCAGGGCTGCAAAAACGCCCGATTAAAACAACCAATATAGTTTAAAATGAATAGCGCTAACCTTTTATTAGTTATTTATTGTTGTACAGTTGCTCCTGGATGCACCATTTTGAAACTGCCACCGCACCGGAAAACAGACTGTGACCCAGACATTCGGTCCTGTGCCGGAATGCTCGTAAAAATGACGAGCGAGGCACATTTACAGTGGATAAAAAGAAACACTGTGCCATGTAGAGGTCTATTAACTGAACCTCTAGAAGTAATTCCCAGTTAAAAGCAGGCAGTGTAAGGTATTTAAAATTGTTCTTAAAGTTGAGACTCAAGCTCAGTCATGCGCCAGTAGAACCTCAAGCTAATCGCATGCGAACTTGGGCACTGGGCGCTGCGCGCGGCTGAGCGGGCTCGGCACAGAACAATACCGCCACTGCTCGTTCAAAATTACTTCTAAAGGTCAGTGTGAACCTCTACATGGATGATCTTTATCCACACACGCATGCCTGTCATTCTGGCGATACTTGAGGTCAGTATGTTCGAAACGGCGGATTAATAATGCATCAAAACACTACAACAATAAACAACTAATAAATTGTATTCGACACAACTATATTGGTGTTTGTCGGCGTTTCAACCGAATGCAATAGGAACAACCTTCACTAACAAAACTTTTTCTTTTTTTTTCCATTGTTTAACCAGGTGAGACACACTAAGCTGAAAGCTTGTTTACAGGTGCAACCTGGGAGCACAGGGAAGTTAAGTGACTTGCTCAGGGTCACACAGTATATGTAAGGGGGGCTGTGGGATTCAAACCCAGGTCTCCAGATTTGTAGCTCAGAGCATTAAACCACTGTGCTATACTTATTTGCCGTCAGATTCTATTTCTGTGTTTCTATGGTATATAGATGGGTTTGTAAATACATGGTTACTGGATTGGTCATTCTTAGTACGCCAACAGTGCTCAGTTTATTATGTCAGTGCTGTGCTGTATGCACTAATGGATTGAAAAACTTAATTTTTGGTCACTTTGTGTTGGGCTAGTGAGAACCATGTTGTGGATTTTTCCACTCACTAACCCTGTCGGCTAAACACTGACAAAGTTAGTTTCAGTCCCTGGAAATGCACCCAGTAGAAGGACGTTTGGGTCATTTTCTGCAGGCACACACTGTGTTTCTGTTATTGTTTCTATGTTTCACATGTAGCACTACAAAGGTAAAGTCCCTCGGAACATCCCTGTTATTCAGAGTCACGGAGCTTCGCCACCTTTTTAGCCTTTTCCTTGTGATTTTGTAAATCATGTTCCCTCATTTTGCTTTATTTTGAACAATAATTTTGCTCCAGCCCCCTACTGTGGGTCTGAAGGTCACATGTCCTCCCAGAATGTAGATATGTAGATTCAAATGAAAATAACAAAAAAATAATGTCTTTCCTGGAAGCTGAACAAGGTTTGTTTTGTGAAAAATGTTTATTTGGTTGGCATAAAAGCGAAAGACAGTGAGCTCCACATTCAAAGGTGGCTGCTAGTATCATGCAAACAGTAGGGGTGCACGAGAGTTCGTGCACAGCCATCCTTGCATCATATTTATACAGTGAGTGCACCCTGTCTGGCGCCTGCTGCCTGTATGAAAATGTGTCTATGTTAGCACCGTATACTTTGAATATGCGCAGTTGTAGAATGGCTCCCTACTGGCAACAGACTCCCTGGAGTAAAGGATAAGAGCATGCCCCAAACAGGATTGTGCATTTGCTGCTGGCAGCCATATTCATTCTGCAGCATGCTAATAACCACATATGGCATGCACAGTTCTATGGGGCCTTTTGCATGCCATTATGTGGCCAGCAGCAGCTCTGCACGATGTCTGTGTACATAAATGCATAGAAGAATTATGCAGAGCCTCAGCTGTCCATGCACATATACATGGAGGACTTTGGCAGAGCCTTGGATTTCTATGCACAGAGGCATGGAGGAATTGTGCAGAGCCTCGGCTGTCCAGCCCTCCCTTGCCTTATCATCCAGCCACTGCGCTCTTCCCCCGACAACCACGGGACACATCTGCTTGGGCCAGCTGGCATATGCAGCTGTACCTGCAAAAGGGCCCTCCCTTGGTCCCTGCGCCAGACCAGGACCGAATACCAGCCCTGGTTTTGTGCCCATGAGCCCCGCTGGGCTCAGGACATGCGGCCATCAAGCTGCTGCGGACAGTGCTGCCATTTTCCACTGACTTTATTCCCCCAGGAGTGCAGATGTGCAGTGATGTCAAGCACTGATGTGCTGTCATCTGCTGCACTTTTTCCTCCATTGCACTGACTCTGGCAGTGCTCCAGGGCATCCCCAGGGGCCACTGCAGAGCAGTGGAGACCCCCATCCCTCCCCAGAATAGGAGAGCAGTCCTCCAGATGCTCAATCCTATCCTCCCCTGCTGACCCAGGCTTACGTCTGAACCCGGGTCACCAGCATGTCAGAAGGTATGGCATCCAGGCCCTCAACCCTCAGTGCCACCGGGCCATCCTCCTGTGGTCCCTTTCTGCTGACAGAATTGGTTTCATAATTTCTATATTTTTATCCTGGGGCACTGATTAGACTACCAGGGTTCATTTTTCAATGTGTACTCAGGAATCAGGGAGGGGGACTACTAGCGTATGAGGGAGTGTGACAGATTCCCTGGACTCAGGTGGTGGTTAGGAGTTTTGCTGATCATGTACCACTGTGTGCGATATTATGGGTAGGCTTTTGGAAGTGATAAATAGCAATGCCATGGCAGTCTTTTACTGCCTCAAAAATCCATTGACTTTACCATTTTCCCTGTATATAAGAAGGTTTCCTCCTTTACATAGGTGCAGTGGGTTATTCAGGTGTGATTGCAGTATCCACTGAGCACCATGCACTGGGGCCCTTTGTGTGTGGCCCTGAAACTATTCAAATGCACTCTGACTGGTTAGCAAGGAGCTTTTCATGTTAGTGTAGCAATAACCTTCTGAATATCAGAGATGTTCAGTAATACAGAACAGCATACTGTCAAGTACAGAAACAATTTAATCCTAACAAGCATAATGTCAATGATCATTTACAAGGAGGCTTTATTATTTAACGTAGTGTATTTGCAGAGTTTCTCCAGGAAAGGCATACTGAGCTGAAATAGCTCATTTCCAGATGCATCTTGGGGGAGCAGGTGGAGGGAGTATAGTAAGTATAAAACACAGAATTGTTGCAGTAAGTCTAGCTTACCATCAGATTCTTGTATGTTGGATTGGCTAGCCAAAGAACGTACCATAAGCATTATGTAATAAAAAGCAGTTTTATTACAAATACCCACATCAGACATGTGACAAAAAAAAATCACAAGGGAGCCAATTCACCACCATTCCTAAAGTATGATCTCTTTCTCTCTGAGGAGCTGGTGTGCATTTAGTTATATATGATAGATAACAGTGCAGTTACAGATATGATAAACATACAGCATTGGTTAAGGCATGTAAATAATTCAGCTCCCTTGGGCAATTACTTAGAAAATGAAGTTGCAACATCAACAAGAAATCTTAGGACAAAGAAAATCATAGTCTGTAATAAATGGGAAACTTATCAGTTCTCACTGGAGACAGTAAGTCTGGCAATACTTACAGAGTAATCAGAAAAGCATTCAGCATGCTACAGTAGTGGACAAATACAGAATGTGAAGGATTATAAGTATGGTAGAATATATGTGAAAAATAGAAACAGTATATATGGCAGAAAAATATCATGTAGGTAGAACATTATGAGACTGTGGTAAGGCACTAATACTTGTAGGTGTATAAGGTTACAGTTACATATAGGTCAGTTGGTGGTATATAACCCAGGCATAACAGTGCCCTCCTTGTTGCCTTGCTCAAAGTGCAACACAACAAAAAGAAGAATGTTAGGTGTAGTAAGTTCAAGTTCAAGTTTATTGCAGGAAAACTCCATTGAGCAAGCTCATTCACAAGGAGGTCCTGTGACATAAACACTTAAAGTACAAACACAGATAGGTAATAACAGTATATACATGAAATGCACGTTACATGATACAGGCTGGATATACATACAAGGGTACCACATAGGGTGACCGCAGGTGGTAAACATTGATATGAGACAGGGAAGCGACTTACAGGTTGCATACTGATAAATGAAACATGATGACTGGTGTGCATATTATACAGTATTTTGGCAGCTAGAACAAACAACAGTCTACAACTGATATGGGGGAGGTGACTTGATAGAGTAGCAGTGGGCGTAAGCAAAGATAAAGCCAGGAGTAGAAGGGAAGGAAAGCAGTTAATATGACAAATCAATTATACCTTACCAGTGGATAAATATGGTACACATAGGGAAGGAAGAGACTTAATGACAGTTACAGGTGTCTTTTATTTTGGCTGAACTAGCGATTTGTAGAAGTTTATTGAAACTGTGCTAGTTAGTTTCAATGCGGTTTGTAATTGGTTCCAAATGGAGGGAAGGGCATATGCAATATACGTTTACCAAGGAAGTCCGCGTCCTTGGTATGTCAAGCATAATAAAGTCAGATTTTCTTCGCAGTATGCACTATGTGAGATACTAATAAGGGAAGAGAGATAGACTGGCAATTTCTGCAGGAGCAGTTGAAGTCCATAGCCCAGCATGGAGCAGGCGTCTAGTAGTAAGGGATGTCCAACCAACAGCTGCATATAAGTCACAGTGGTGCGAGCAGTGAGGAGTTGGTAATGAACCATAGCATGCGGTGATAAAGGATGTCAGTTTACTTAGATTTGCAAGAATGGTGGAGGAATAGATTACATCGCCATAGTGATAGGGGAGAAAAGTGGCCTGTACAAGCTTGTTTCCAAGTTTCCAAGGGAAAGGGCCTATTTCTGTAGAAGAAACCTAACCTTGCTTTTAACCTTCTAGAGACATCTTCGACGTGGTCACTGAAAGATAATTTATTGTCGATCCAGATACCTAGTTATTTAAATTTGGTTACAACTTCCAGAGGCTCGTTTAGCGTGGTGACAATGAAGTCTTGGGCAAGGGTATTGGGGGCCTGAGACAGCACTGCGGGAGAATATCATCGCTTTAGTCTTCTTAGCATTGAGCAGAAGCTTTGCCTTTATTAGATTATGCTCAAGTTGTGCAAGTCCGCTGAAGCACTCCCTTGACTTCAGATAACGATGAGCCAAAGTATATAACACAGTATCATCTGCAAAAGTGCAGATTGGACGTGAATATGTTAGCATCTAAGTCATTAATGTACAGAGAAAACAAGATAGGGCCTAAGATGGATCCTTGGGGGACTCCTCTTGCAACTGGCAGGCAGCAGAAAAAAAACCTTCGCCTTTACTTTTGGAATCTTCCAGTTAGGTAGCTAGAGAACCACTGGGTGGTATGGTATGTGCACCCAACTTTGCAAGGCAATTGACTAATAGTTTGTGATCAACAGTATCAAAAGCTTTGCTGAGGTCAAAAAGACTACCAGTTACCTTCTTAGCATCTATAGCAGAGATCCAATCATTGGTTACTTTTGCTAGTGCAGTGATTGTGCTATGATTACCCGGAAGCCAGATTGAGCTGGGTTAATGAGAGAAGGTTTCAAGTGAGATTTTAACTGAATATGGATCAGTTTTCGAGAACTTTAGAAAGGATAGGCAATATGGAGATAGGCCTATAGTTGTTTACATCGCATAGGTCACCAGATTTAAATAGAGGGAGGATATGTGCTGATTTCCAGCAGGACGGCACAGTAGCAGATGTAATGGAAAGATTGAAGATGTGGAGAATTGGGGCAGTGAGATGGGCGTAGCCTGACCTTAGGAAAAAGGGTTCCAAGCCATCGTCCCCTGCACTTTTTTTGGTGTCTAAGTTAAGAGAATCTTTTACTTCTTTATAAGTTATCTCACGCAGTTGGAAGGGGCTGGGTGCAGGACTAGATGTGGCGGGAGGGGTATGCTGGCTCACCGCAGCACCAGCATAAGGTGACGAGTCAAAAGCTAATCCAGCTGAGGCAAAGTGGGAGTTAAGTTCCTCCAGGATTAGGGACTTGTTTCCACAATCTTGCCACTTGCAACTATCTTTGTTGGGACAGAGGGGCCATGGGCGTCCTTCTATAGCTTTGATAGTCTTCCATATTTTATGAGGGTTATCTTTAGCTTGTTCGAGTAGAAATATAATAGCTTTAGCAGAGCAAGTTTTTCACACAGTTATTCCTGGCTGTTCTAAAGGCCTGCCAATCCGAAGATTCTTTGGAATGTCTAGCTTTAGCCGAGAGCATCTCGAGCTATAAGGCTGCCTTGAGATCAGAGGTGAACCAGGGGTTGGAATTGTTCCGTACCCTTACTTTGATGAAAGGGGCATGCTTATTTATTATTGTAGTGAGTTTGTCATTAAGGATGCAAGCTGCCTTGTTGACATCTTTGGCTAGGTAAAGATCTTGCCATCTGATCATGCTCAGGTCAGATAGGAAGTTTACTGCACTGAATTTGCGAAAGGATCTTTTTGTTATAAAGATGGGTTGCGGATGGGCCTTAATTTGAGATCTTATGCAAGCAACAATTCCATGATAGCTCATGTCGTTGTGAAACACTGCCAAATGAGATATTTGTGTGGATGGGTGGTTAGTACCACATCTAGAATGGAACTGTTGGCAGTATTTAGAGTGTTGTTCCTAGTAGGTTCACTGACTAATTGCCCAAGACCTAGATAGTCACAAAGGATTTGAGGCCGTGTGATTTAGGTGACAGCCAGTCCATATTTAGATCTCCTAGAAATATTGTTTCAGTTTTGCATCTCTGAACATGGATTTCAAAGATTAGGACTTCATCACCACCAGGCGAGAGTCTGTAGCCACCAGGATAGTGATACATTCGAGGAGGGAGATGAAGGCTCAGTGAAACTAACTCAAATTCCTTGGCTAGAGATTTGCAACTAATATTGGTGACCAAGTACTTAGATTTGGTGTAGATAACCACACCCCGCCTCTAGACTCTCTATCTGCTCTAAATAAATTGTAGCCCTGCAGTGATATTTGTTGATCAGTGTTCGTCTTTTTTAACCACGACTCAGTAATTATGATAAGGTCTGGGTTAACGTGTGCAGCCCAGGCTTGCAGCTGTACAAGTTTTTTAGGCAGACTTAAAATGTTGACCATCATCATTTTGAGACCTGTGGCCTCAACAAAATCGATGGCGAGGTAAGTTGTGGGGGCCAGGGTTGAGCTCCACATTTCCTGAGCAGAGAAAGAAGCAAGTATAACTTTCTTTAAGGGCTTATAAAATGGAGACTGCTTTTATTTCTTATGCACACCCATAGTCATGCTGCTGAAGCTGGCACCACTGTAATGACAGTTGATCGTGATCAATGTAAGTGCTTGGGTAGACATAGGTGAGGACAGTAGCAAGGGGTGTGAGGCTAACCGGGAATAGGCTAAAGGGAGGAGAATGATATAGTGTCTGCAGGTGAGACTGTTATAACATTAGGTATTGATAAGGTACATTGGAGAACTGAATTGCATTGAGGTACTTGAATTGCACTGTGCTGAAAACTCTGCACCATAGGAGCAATAAAAACACAATAAGAGCCATGGTCCCAGATTGAGTGGTCTCATGATTTGTATTAGTGCAATATTTTCTAGGCAAGAAATTTGCCCACCTAGGTACTCACTTAAAACCTAGATGAGAAAATACAGCAGAAAGGGGAACAAGGAGAGCAGGAGCAGCTTAGTTAGTGGCCATCCACCCTTCAGACTCAAGTCCCCTTGTAGCAGCACCGGGAAAGAAGTAGAATGATAATGCAGGCCATATTGTCCATGAATGAATACAGTGATTTTATGTAGAAGACCAAGAATCCCTCTAGTGGCAGGTCTGTATAACCTGCTAATGGAAAACTAGCCAAAAAAAAAAAAAGGTAGTTAGACTTATCGGCACCAAGGCAGAGTGCTTGGATGGGGGGGCGCTGCAGGAAGAGCAGTCAGACAGAAGAGGTGTAAGCGCTTTAAAACAGTAGTAGAAATTACAATCCAGCTAATACAGTTGAAAAACTCCTAATAACACAGTTGAAATGTGCTTAGTTCTATCGAAAATCTAACAAAGTGCCAGGTGTCTATAGCAGGGGAAATCTCCTGGCCAATCAGAGTGGGTTTGCTGGAAGCACCCGTGTTCCGATTGGCTGCGCTGTCCCGTACCTTCCAAGGAGCTGCAGGCGGGTGTCCTGGTCTTGGTCGGTGGCTGGCTGGGTGCCGGCCGACCGTGGGTGAGCTGGAGCAGCCCTGTTCAGGGACAAGCAGCTAGAGAGAAGAAGACAGAGCAGGTCTTAAATAGCATAGAGGTAAAGGGGGTTAGATTTGAGCAGTTTAGTAAGACAAAAGGTAGTTAGACTTATCGGCACCAAGGCAGAGTGCTTGGATGGGGGAGGGGTGCTGCAGGAAGAGCAGTCAGACAGAAGAGGTGTAAGCACTTTAAAACAGTAGTAGAAATTACAATCCAGCTAATACAGTTGAAAAACTCCTAATAACACAGTTGAAATGTGCTTAGTTCTATCGAAAATCTAACAAAGTGCCAGGTGTCTATAGCAGGGAAAACTCTGGCCAATCAGAGTGGGTTTGCTGGAAGCACCCGTGTTCCGATTGGCTGCGCTGTCCCGTACCTTCCAAGGAGCTGCAGGCGGGTGTCCTGGTCTTGGTCGGTGGCTGGCTGGGTGCCGGCCGACCGTGGGTGAGCTGGAGCAGCCCTGTTCAGGGACAAGCAGCTAGAGAGAAGAAGACAGAGCAGGTCTTAAATAGCATAGAGGTAAAGGGGGTTAGATTTGAGCAATTTAGTAAGACAAAAGGTAGTTAGACTTATCGGCACCAAGGCAGAGTGCTTGGATGGGGGAGGGGTGCTGCAGGAAGAGCAGTCAGACAGAAGAGGTGTAAGCACTTTAAAACAGTAGTAGAAATTACAATCCAGCTAATACAGTTGAAAAACTCCTAATAACCCAGTTGAAATGTGCTTAGTTCTATCGAAAATCTAACAAAGTAATGGTATGTTGTATTATGTCAGCAAGCCTGAGGTGTGAGTCTTGTAAAAGAACTGCAGCCATGCAAGATGCTGGTTAAACGTATACCTCGGACAGCAAAGGGTTAGTAGTAGATGAGTTAAAATAAGATCTAAACTACTATCAAGCTTTAAAACATTGATTTGAATAGCTGCTTTTCAAAGCACAAAAAAAACTTCGTAATGTAAATGAATTACATGTTTATAGCATACAGATAGTCCGGGTGACTGTGAAATTAGTCCTATTCAGGAGTTGACAAGGGTAATCACAGATGGTCAGATCATAAAACACAAAACAGAGACTAGGTATGGCAACAGCACAGTGGATATGTGTATACGAAAAATTGTTGATGTGTATTATCACAGAACATTGTTTGTAAAAATGGTGTTAACGTCATTGTCCATTCATGAGGAACAATCTGTTATGAGGGTGGGAAAGGCAGATAATGGTGGCGTATGGGATTACGGTGTACGTTATTAATTTAAGAGTCTAATAATGTCCTTAAAGAAGAGCCAGTCCATAAGGTTCAAGTTGGTAACCTCAAAGCAGTGTAGTTACATTGGAAATGTCATTTGATGAAAGTCTGTAACCCATGGGGCATACATGGCACATGGGGCTGTGCAGACGTGTACCGGCACGGTAAGAAAGGTAATGTTCATGTAGCTGGCTGCTGGTTGGCTGGATTGGCAAAGGCCTTGGCAAGAGTTGCATGAGATTGATCTTTGAATGTTTCAATGTAATAGCCAACCCACACAAGCATAGCTTTTGGTAAAAAGAACACATTGTGCACAAATATCGACAGTACATAAAGAACATAATTCATGAAAAAAGCTACCAAGAGCACAGTCCATTTAAGAGCAATCAGTTTGTATGAGGTGCCAGCCAAGAATGGAAAACCAGCAGTGAAGAAAAGTTGTAGGTGTTGCTTGAAGATCTTACCAGTACCACTCCGTGGAAACCTAAAACTTGTAAAACTTTGTTAAAAACTTAGTTGTTGAATACACATATAGTTGTTTTGAAAGGGAAAAGGAAAATAGTATGGTTATTAGCAATGACTTTGCTTATGCTGTGGTGAGACATAGACGTGATGTAATCGGCCATGCACTCGGAGGTGCAGGTTGAGGCCCAATAATAAAAATATACCATTTATTCATCTGTGAATACACCCTGTTACCAAGTCTCAGAAGAGGTTGTGACAGTAGGGGGAAAAAATATAGTTTCCCTGCATATGTGTTGCTGTTTGCCCTAGTTTGAGCCTACCTCATGAAATGAAAGTGCAATATTACATGCCCTTTGAACCTTTATCTTATGGCAGTATGCCGTTTATATAGTATAACCCAGGGATATACAACAGCGTCTGTTGGGCCTGTGGGATTTCAAAAGGTCCCTTTTGTTAGGTCTGTTGTCTAGGGTGTAATGCTCCTAGGTAGTCAGTAGTGTGGTGTGCTGATACTGGGTCTTGAGTATGTATCAGTTCTATTGCAAATGGGTCTAGAAACATGATGCTATGAAACCTAGAAGTGTTTGTATTGAAGCAGAATTTACATTCTGCCATATTATGTGTATATTTACACATTATTTACAAGGGTACCTGGGAGTGATGAGGCAGTCAGACCACTAGTTGGTCTGGGTTTATGCTTGGAACATTGGATATCCTTTTTCTCTGTTGGGGTAACAACAGTTGGAAACATGGCAGTGCTAGCAATGGAATCGGGTATACAATACTATGGATGTATGAGTATAGTACAGGTGTAGAAACCTGTGTATTGCGCTTGAGGCTGACATATAGACTGGATGCCAGTTGGTGACCTTCTGGTGTGGGGCTTGCCTTAGAGTGTGCCGTTAGCTAGGTGGGCCTTAGGGATGTGTTATCTGTTGCTAGCAGTCTGCCATTTATTCTGTGAGACTGGTTAGGGGCCACCACTGTGGTGTTAGGTGTGCATGGTTATCATGTTGTAATTAATCTGGGTGGGACAGCAATGCTGATCCTTTTTGTTTTGGAGTGAGAATGGTGGCACATAACCTATAAGAAAGAAATAACCATTCATGAGAGGTGTTGGGACATTTCAGCTTGTGAAAGTAACAAATTTGTCATGTAAGTGGTTGGTACCCGATACCCTTCCCCCATGTGGGTCTGGCAAATGTCACTCAAATTGGCCTAATACCCCAAAACGTCCATGGATGTGGAGCAGTTTATTGAGCTTATACTTGATAAGCTGCAACAATATGTGAAAACATAGCGTAAGACACAAACATTGTCACAGTGACACAATAGTCATATTAAGCACATTGCATAAAATACATTTTAAACATTGATTATTTTTTAAAATGAAGTTGGCCATCAGAGTCCAGGAATGACTATTGAAATAGTACTGTAAAATGGATATGTTAAAGAATATGGGAATGTACGAAGTTTCTCCTCCACCCCCAGCTCAGCTGATTACTTGTTTAGGGCCGAGGTCCTTGCACCTGGCTGGTGCTAGCTGGCATAAAGCCAAATAAATTGTGTATGGTTGTACTAGATTGCATTGGGAAAGCAGAGAGGCAGAGCTGGTTTATAATGTTAGAGTATATATGTGTGTATATGTATATATATATATATATATATATATACACATTTTTTTTTAATTTGTAACCAACAAATGGGTTAGTAGCAAACACACATTTTTCTTTTTGCATGTTCTTACTGGAGGGACAGTGGGTTTACCGCCCCCATTTCTGGATCTGTTAGCTGTAACTCAGTCAGGTTCAGAAGGACTTTTATTTATTTGCAACCACTGTAGGTGCACTGTAAGCTGGCATGGTTCAGTCTCCCCTTGAGGTCCTTGTATAGTTCAGAAAGCTTGACTTAATAGTATATCATATGCTATGGAAATGTCATATACATGGTGAATCACACTAAGAATGGTAACAGCTGCAGCATTATACATACCCATTACTGAGGAACCATAAAAGCCTTCTATCAGTGAGTGCAGCTGGTGATAAATAGTACACATACAGCTGACACCATTCCTAGACTGTTATTTGATAAACAAATAGGCATGCAGTGATTTGTTAGTATTCAATTATGTCATTAACTGCCCCATATGGGCACACCAGTTGTTAAAATAGTTGTCAATGTAAGTGATTAGTTAATGGGGCTGGGCATATATACAATTCATGCATTTGGCTCTCCCCGAGCTCCTTCTATTGTGAAAGAGGCAGCTCAGAGATAACAGGCTACTGTACGACCAATGCTGGTGCAGATGCCCGACCATACAACAGTAAATACTAATACATTTAATTGTAACAGGTGTTCACACAAATATTAGAAAACACTTTATTCCCACCAGAGGTGTAGATATTTATCCACAAATAATGTGGCAATCTTTCTTTGCCAATCAGGTATCACCTGGAAGGTTGTATGCTGAATAAATACAGATGGGGATAAGAAATACTGATTTAATTAGGGAGGTACATCAATTATGAGCTGGAAAAAAGAGGTACAGCTCCAGAGCACAAGGAGGTCAAGTGACTTGCCAAAGGTCATACACTGTGCCAACAATGTTTTCTGGGACTAAACCCAGCTGTAGCTGCAGTGTGTTTGAACACCACACTGAACGAGAGTTCTTACAGACAAAAGAAAAATTCTTAGCTGCTGGCAGAGGTAGCAAAAAAAATTTGCTTAACCATCACAATTGACATGATGGCAGATGTAGAGGCCATATTTGAAAGGAAATGAAGGGGAAAAAACTAGAAAACCTTTGCAAACTTTTGCTTCATGCTGTTTTTTTCCTCAACAAACTATGATCAACTTGAATCAAGACTAATGACACCAATCCACTTACTTCATCATTAAACCAACCACTCATCAGAATGATAGAAAGTTTGCAGACAGTATGCCAACACAGCAGACAGGAATTAGCCCTTTGCCACAAGCCAAAGGTGTTAGCCATTTTATGAGCAGATTTTCCTCATTACAAACAGAAACAAACTAGTGTAGCTTCAGAAAACACAGTTAATGACTCTGATAACTGGTAACAGTAACAAGTTGATGTAGCATATGCTTAATTGGGCACATTGTTTCCCAACTACAAATATGTCCACACATTAAAGTCCAGAACAGCACATTCTATTCTTCAACCCTACATCACTAACGAAGGCTAACCTTTATCAAGCAAAAGATTCTTCTAATTCAAAAATAAGTAACATAAGTGAACAAAGCCAAGTAACGCAGTCAGTGTAAAAGACAGACTTAACTCTTGCATCCCAGCCAACACTATTTACTGATTTCAAAACAGTTTTAAAAATCAAACACACCATAATAGTTAATGAAGTTAATACCATTAGACCTTAAGATTCATTACAGAATACAGTAATGCCTCTGCTGTTTTGAACATTCTCCAATTAGTTATTCTCTCAACTGCAAGAAAAAGCACATTTTTAACTAGGCTGTTAGCAGACAAGCAGTTAGGGAACACAAAACAAAATATGGCATACTACTAAACGTAGTGCTTTTCCTAAAGTGAGTAGCAAGGAATAGTTGTATAGACAAAAGTGTTTATAAGTAAATTTGTTTTAGATTGCAATGAAAGGTTGATCAGCCAACAGGTATAATTAAAGTGTACTCAACAATAATCCAGAGCACAAGGACAGGGTCAACACCCAGCCAGGTGGTCTTTCCATTAAAAAAAAAAAAAATTCCTCCAGGGTCATAACAGAAAAATGTTTGGTTTGTGAATTCCATTAGCGAGGAGGATTCTTCATGGAAGTCTATAATAAACTTATTAGATGGGACAGTCACTAATTGAGCAGTAGCCATTAACCCTTTTAGGCTTGAAAGCCTCTAAAGCAGCCCTCTTGTGGATTGCATCATAGTTGACTGTCTCAGTTCAATATACTGCACACAGATCAACTTGATTGGATCCAAAACATCTTTAGTTAACTTATCTTTAAAGCACTTCCCATCTACCATGTGCAGTGAGATAAACTGAGATGTCTTCTCTCAACTTTGTGCATATTTTAGGCATATCAGTAAGCAGGGAAATATTTAAGCATTTGTGACTCATTAACTGTGTTTTGAACCACAGCAGCTGAAGACACACAGATGGCTCTGACTTATGTGGGTGCCTGTAAAAGGACCACCACAACCTATGAGCAAGCAGCCCAGCTACACAGAGTCCCAAAACTACCTAAGATTTAGTGAAAGCAGAGCAACAGTCCACCTGTACAGAGGTGCAAAGCTGCCTAAGACCCACTCAGTAGGGGAGTGACAGCATGCTGTACATTAGAGTTCCTAGTGCCAGTGCTCTAACAAATGGAGAACTGCACTCCTTGATCTTAAACCGGAGTCCCAAGCTGTAGCTTGCAGCTACTTGTAGGGGAAAATTAATTCCCAGAAGTCAGTTCCCAATAGGAAAGGAGTGTATCTTGGTTAGCCAAAAAGCAACATTTCCTGTGGTTGCCATTGTTACAGGAAGTCCAGCTTACCATTAGATTCTTGCATGTTGGATTGGATATCCAGAGAATATACCAGAAGCAGTATGTAATAAAGAGCAGTTTTATTACAAATACTCACATCATACATGTGAGATAGAAGTCACGAGGGGGCCGATTCCCCACCATTCCTCGAGTATGGTCTCTTTCTTTCTGAGGCGCTGGTGTGCATACAATTATATATAGTGTATGGTAGAATGCTGTTGAGCATGGAAATCCATGCTCCCAACAGTGTTGTTATGCTGCACTAGCTACGTCATCGTAGCTGTTGTGCTGCACTAACTACATAGCTAGTGCAGCATAACACCTAGAAGGTGGATGCACATGCGTGGAAGCTGGGTACGCATGCACAATCAGGAGACCAGTGACATGCTGGGAACTGTCGCGGTGGTGAAACGGGACAGATGAAGAGAAAACTGTACTCAAAAGTGAAAAAAAATAAGTGCAGTTTTAGTATGAGGACCATACACTATAAAGGAAAAAAAATATATATATATACATATATACAGTATATATATATATATATATATATATATAAACACATCTATATATATATATATATAAAAATATATATATATATATTTATATATATATTACATATTGTATATTATAAGGGAGAGGGACATGTGGGAGTGGTGCAATGCATTGGCTGTGGGGCAGCAGTTTTCCGGGAGGCATTCTGGAAACTGCATTGCTGTCCTATTTGCAGACAACTGTCATCTCTGACGGAGGAGGTTGCCCACATCCAGGCTGAACTGGCAAGGACTAAGGAGGCCTCCCCTACCCAAAGAGTACCACTGCCATAACCACTGCCTCAGAGGCTGCCAAGTATGAAGAGCCATTGGACCACAGTGGGTTCTGGGAGGGTGCGGGTGGTGGAACAGAGGGGAAGCCCCCTAGTTGTTCCTCTACACAAACCATATGCCAGTCTGGCAGAGCAAGGTTCCTCTATGATGGCACCCTCAGTGGAGACCAAGGAGAATGCTGAGGACATCCACAAGGGAGACCCACAGAAGGGTGGCAAGGGACACCACAAGGGAAGGAAACAGCTTCTGATAGGGACTCCATTGTTAGAGGGGTAGACCTGGGGAAGGGAGAGGAGAGGAGAGAGAAGCAAGGTGCCTGCCTGGTGCCATGGCTTGGAGGGACAAGAAGCGAATCCTTAGGATTGCAGAAGCAGCATCACAGGAGAGGGAACTAGATATAATTGTCCACCTTGGGACAAATGACCTAGCTAGGCATGGGATCAGTGCAGTGCAGGATGAAATTGTGGAGTTGGGAAGGGGTCTCAGACAGGTATCAAGCACGATTACCTTCTCAGAGGTGCTGCCAGTCCATGGCAGGGGTGAGGCTAGGGTACTACACACCATGCAGTTTAATGAATGGTTGCAAAACTAGTGCAGAGCACGTGGCTTTGGCTTCATTGGGGACTGGGGGTACACCTGGAGAGGTGAAGGTCTGTACTGGCATGATGGTCTGCATCTGTCCACAAAGGGAACCAAGATTCTAAGTGACAGGTTTAAATGCTTCCTTGGCAAGCTTTTAAACTAGCCTTAGGGGGAGGTGCTAATAAAAGGCAGGAAATTTCAAGCCTCCCCCACAAAACATGACAGGTAGTAAGGTAAACACTGAGGTACAGTGCTCAACAGAGGGCAGGACAGGGGTAAATGGAAAGATAGACAAGGGCAAAAAGAGCAGGCATGGGGGAAAAAAGGATAAAGCCAACATTAAATGGAGAGCAATGAGTACCAATGACTGTATTCTGGGAAACAAGCTTCCTGAGCTAGTAGCTTTGATGGAAGATGAACAATTGGATGTTGTGGCAGTCATGGAAACATGGTACATGGAGAACCATGACTGGGATGTCAACATACCGGGGTACACAGTCTACGGAAGGGACAGGGATGGGAAAAGAGGAGGTGGAGTAGCTCTATACATAAAGGAAGGGATCAAAGCTACAGAACTAAAAAGTAAAGGGGGAGGACAAGAGGCACTTTGGGTCACCTTGGAGACAGGGAATGGCATCACAATCTGCACAGGGGTTGTATACAGACCCACATTTCAAGGGGAGGAAATGGACAAGAAAATGATATTCTCAAAATGGCTGAAAAAGGGGAGATACTGTTGATAGGGGACCTGAATATGCCAGATATTAACTGGATGACATGTACTGCAGCCACATCCAAGAGCAGGGTCATTCTCGATGCCCTGCAGGGGGCAGGCCTTAGATAGCTAGTGTTGGAACCCACTTGGGAGGGAGCAGTACTAGACCTGGTACTCTCAAATGGAGAGAGGATCAAAAATTTAGTAGTGAGTAGACATCTGGGAACAAGTGACCCCTGCACAGTGTGCTTCACAATAAACACAACTATGGAGATGAGCCACACAAAAACAAACATACTGGACTTTAGAAGGGCTGACTTTGGCAAAATTGGTGAATACCTGAGGAATACACTAGCAAATGGCCAAAGAGGAGGGGTGGAAGAACAATGGAGAAAAATCAAAACTGCCATCATAGAGACCTTTGTGTGAAATAGATAAAGGAAAACAAAGCGGAGTAAAAAAACACTATGGTTCTCAAAAGAGGTGGCAGGGAAGGTTAAGGAGAAAAAGGCTACATTCAAAAAGTATAAGGAATCACAGAAGGAGCACGACAGGGAACTGTATCAATTAAAGCAGAAAGAACTGGGGAAGGCAGTCAGAATAGCAAAAGCCCAAACCAAGGAAAAAATAGTCAATTCAGTCAAGAAGGGGGATAAAACCTTTTATAGGTACATTAGGGAGCGTAGAAAGGTTAAGGTAGGCATAGTGAAGAATAATAAGGGAGAGGGGAGGTGGACAGAGGGAGACAGTGAAAAGGCAGAGTTACTGGATGAATACGTTTGCTCAGCATTCACAAAAGAAATTAAGGAGAAGTTACCTAAACCAGACAATAGAAGCACTGTGGGTAGGGGTTGACACCAGTACATTTACAGAAGAAAGAGTCCTGAAAGAACTCCTAAAACTCAAGGTGGACAAAGCAATGGGGCCGGACGGGATTCACCGCAGAATCCTAAAACAACTAAGGGAGGACCTAGTAACACCACTGACCACACTTTTTAACAAATCATGGGAGGATGGTGTGGTACCTGAGGACTGAAGGAGGGTGGATGTGATTCCCCTTCACAAAAGTGGGAGCAGGACAGAGGCAGGAAACTACAGACCAGTTAGTTTGACCTCAGTGGTAGGGAAAATTTATTTATTTTATTTATTTAGCTTTTGTTGACCGAGTAAGTGCACTAGACAAATCCTGCCTATTTTCAGGCACGACCCGGGGGAGGGATACAGATGAATGCCAACTGACCTTGAACCAGATTAAGCTGTTGGTGGTATTTTTAGTGAATGAGGAAATTTGGCCCAGGACACGGGGAAATTCCCTACTCTTTTGATAAGTGCCATGGGATCTTTTAACATCCACCTGAACTACCACCAATCCAGGCAGATGGGACCTCGGTTTAACGTCTCATCCGAAGGACGGCACCTCAGAAATGCAGCACCCCTTTCATGCTGCATTACAGTGTCTGTACTGGGATATTAACCCAAGTGCCAGATGTGGGAACTGAACCCACAGCCCTCTGATCTCCCGGCCTCAGGGGCGAGTGTGCTACCTACTGAGCCACTGACACTGGTAAACAGAGATTGGACTGGAAAATGATGGAATCACTTCTGAAAGAAAGAATTGTTGAGTACCTAGAGGCCAGTAGGGCACAGGACCCAAAGCAACATGGATTTACAGCAAGAAGGTTATGTCAGATGAATCTAATAGATTTCTTTGACTGGGTGACCAAAGTAATAGACCAGGTAGGGGCTGTGGATATGGCCTACCTAGACTTTAGCAAGGCATTTGACACAGTCCCACACAAAGGATTGATAATCAAGTTAGCCAGCCTGGGAGTGGGTCCCTGGGTGGTAGCCTGGGTAGCAAACTGGCTGTACAACAGGACAAAGAAGGTAATAGTAAATGGAACACATTCCGAAGAAAGGGGGGTCACTAGTGGAGTACCTCAGGGCTCAGTACTAGGTCCAGTCCTCTTTAACATCTTTATAGGTGACATTGCAGAGGGTCTGGAGGGAAAGGCATGCCTCTTTGCAGATGACACAAAGATCTGTAACAGAGTTGATACACAAGGGGGGTTAGAACGGATGAGAAGGGACTTGGCAAGGTTGGAGGAATGGTTAGACATATGGCAACTTAGATTCAATGCAAAGAAGTGCAAAGTAATGCACATGGGAAACAAAAACCCAGGAGAAGAGTACACAGTAGCAGGGGAGGTATTAACAATAACAAAAATGGAAAGGGACCTGGGGGTAGTCATATCAGATGATCTAAAGGTGGGTAAGCAATGTGAGAAGTCAGTAAAGAGAACCAGGGGGATACTGGGATGCATAGGAAGTGGCATCACAAGTAGAAAAGGTAAAGTGGTTATCCCTCTGTACAGACAGTTGGTGAGACCCCATCTGGAGTACTGTGTGCAGTTTTGGAGACCTCATCTACACAAGGGCATAGACAGGATGGAAGCAGTCCAGAGGAGGGCAACTAAAATGGTGCAGGGTCTGCATCAGAAACCATATGAAGAGAGACTGAGAGATCTTAATATGTATACCCTTGATGAAAAGAGGGATGGGGGGACATGATAGAAATGTTCGAGTACCTCAAGGGAATCAACAAAGTCCAGGAGGGTAGCATCTTTCAGAAAAAGAGATGTGTAAGAACAAGGGGGCACAATTTAAAGATAGAGGGGGGACAGCTTAGGGGTAATGTGAAGACATTTTTTTTCATGGAGAGAGTGGTGGATGCATGGAATCGCCTTCCTGGGGAGGTTGTTGGGTCTAAAACAGTGGGGGAATTCAAACATGCATGGGACAGACATAAAGCAATTGTAGTGGGGGGGTGGCGAGAAGTAGGCTGTTGGTGATCTAGAATCTGCAGCTTATCCAGTAGGTAGAGAAATGGGCAGACTGGGTGGGCCAAGTGGTCCTTATCTGCTGTCAAAGTCTTTTGCTTCTATGTTTCTATGTAAAGACTGTGTATGATTGCTCATACACAACAAGGGTATTTTTCAACTCTCGAGGTTTCCATGGTAATGAGACCTCTTGAGCTTCACTCTTGAGGTCTCCAGTTACCACGTAAACCTTTCGAGTAAAAAATACCCTAGTTGTGTATGAACGATCATACACAATCCTCTATATGACAGATAACAGTGCAGTTACAGGTATGATAAACATACTGCATTGGATAAGGAATGTAAATAATTCAGCTCCCTTGGGCAATTACATAGGAAATGAAGTTGCAACGTTAATAAGAAATCTTAGGACAAAGAGAAAATCATAGTCTGCAATAAATGGAAAAATTGTTATTAGTTCTTACTGGAGACAGTGAGTCTGGCAATACTTGCCGAGTAATCAGAAAAACATACAGCATTCTACAGTGGTGGAAAAATACAGAATGCGAATGATTATAATTATAGCAGAATATATGTGGAAACTAGAAACAGTGTATATAGCAGAAATATATAATATGGGTAAAACATTATGAGGCTGCAGTAAGGCACTAATACTTGTAGGTGTTTAAGGTTATGGATACATATAGTTCAGTTGGTGGTATATAACCGAGGCATAACAGAATACAGTAAATATAAAACGACAATGCTGCATGTAATATACATGTCATCACACACATGTACACTGTATTGATAAACGGGTAAACTCACAAGGCACAGAAGACTGATGAAGAACCAAAGGAATTGTGGAGCAGCTGAAGGCACTGAGTGGAGAGTGGAACAGAGTTGAGAGGTCATGCAGACAGTTGTGACAGAATGGCTGGGGGGACAGAGTTGTTAGATAATACTGTAAGTATGCAACCCATACCACGGCCAAGAGCGGCATCTTGAAACCAGGACCTCCCCCCCAAACATGTACCCAGACAGGGCAACAAACCACATGTTGGCATACAATAGGCATCACCCCTGTCACTGGGGCAAATACCTGGCTCGGCATCTAGAGGTTGGGGGGTTAGGGCACAAACCAAAAATATTTACTCTTCTTAATTCTGGGAGAGAGGTGCTAAGGGTATGCTAGGTCTGTCTTCTGAGGGGGTCCATAAACAAGTCACACTGGGAAGCACAGATTGAATGTCCACTACTGGAAATGGGATTGTTCAGTATGGCTTTATTCTGACACAAGATGGTAAACACAGAGTGGGGTATTCCCCCAGGTTGAAACTGACTTTCTCAGGGCAACGAGACATTTTTTTTTCCAGCAACAACACTTGTCATTTTTTTTGTCCATTCTTTTCCACATAGCAACTATTGAACTGTCCATCCCTCTGTATCAGGGACCTCTGGACCTTTATCTCCCAAAAGTGTATAACACTGTGGGGGATTCCATACACTTAAAAACATTTCATATTCTTTCCTCTTGATGTGATGGACATAGTTAACATGCCCAGCGTAACCTAGTGCTCTTCAATGAACCAGTTAGCTCTAACTGAAGTTTCACATGGGGTGGGTTGCCTTCCCTAGCCCCAACCAGTCTCTGCCATTCCTTTGGGGTTACACCAATTGAGCCTTCAATTCCCTCTAATTGCTAAAGGACTCCCAACTTTAGACTTCACATTCAGCACATTTGTGTGGTGATACTGGGGCCTTGACAGGTATTTTCTAGCCTTATTTCTGAGTGCACACACCTCAGACAACTCCCTAGAAACAGATCAATGTAACTGCACTCATGGTTCTGTTTGTCCCTTTATTACAGGCATGGATGCTGGAAGAAAAACCTCTTCCCTTTCAAGTAGCTTTTCATAGTTTCAAACAGAAATACTCGTTGTCTCTCTCTAGGTAGCTGACATTCTTCTGGTCTCTCAAGGGATTACTCCTTGGATCCACAGAACATGAAAAGGTCCATGCACTTCTCTGTGGAATGACCCACTGGGGTCCTGCTGGCAATGCTCTCCACCACTTCACTTGGCACTGCTGGTACTTTCACTCACTAGGGTGAGAAAATGACCAGAGGTCCTTCACCCAGCCTAGACAGGTTGGCAGGCACCTCTTCCTCAGAGCACTGCTACTCACTCTTCACTCTAAGTCCAACTAACTCTGACTACTTCCATTTGAACATTCTAAACTGCCCCAGAGCAGCTGATTTCAACGTGGCTCAGGGTGTTGTGAGAGTTCCAAATGACATAATCCATTCTCTCCTCAGCCTAGCAGAGTAACCAATGATGTTATGTTGTAAGGAGCTTTTAACAACTCCCTATAGGCTGCCCAGGAACCTTCCTAGTCTAACACTGATGGGATTCTAATAAGCCCAGGGGACTGGGTAGTTATAAGTAGTGGAAAGGTAAGGAGAGGGAGGGAGGGGGGGAGTAGAAATGGTGGTAGAGGGGGTGGGTAGAGATGGTGAGGCAGACTTACGTCCCTCTGGGGTGCAAATCCCACAAGGGCTAGACACCCTACCCGTAATGAAAGGGCATATGCCGATATTCTCTTTCCAAATAGTAAGTCAGTCACTGGTCTCAGTAGCTTGTTAAATAAGTTAGATTGGTTATTAGACATACTGTATCATGGACTATTTCTGTTATACGAAATCTATAACTAGAGCCAATATTGTGACTCTGAAGGTTTGAAATCCTTCCAGAACAATAGTATTGCTTTCTTAGAGTTCAGTTTTTTTTTTTGGCCAGATCTAAATTTCCACTAGTAAAATGCAAAAACAGAAAACATGCTTTCATTTTAAATTTCCCTGTTAAGAAAAACTTTCTCTAAGCTTCAGTATACAAAAGCAATGCTTGCCATATTATACTCAGAAACAGGTTTTTTTTGTTGCAGAATATTGCACATTTAGAATATAACCCTTTTTACCAAATTAGCTAGATTAACATTTAATGGTCTTAAATTTGTTGAGTCGCGATGTAGTTTTTGCTTACTTAAAGGTAATTTCCCAGTTAAGTATCAAGTTTGCTAAGGAGAGCAGAACTCAAGTCTCCTTTGCTGATGATAATCGTTGTAGCTGAGTGGCTTTGCTTTTGTAAATGTGAGTCTCTCTTAACTACAATTTGTGGGTTGATAAGAGTAAACAGGTTCTGTATGTGAGATGATATGATAATGGGAGATTTTGAAAAGACTGTAGGCAGTATCAGAGGGCTGCGATGGTGGAATGAGTCTGCACTCATTCAAGGAAAACCAAGACAGTAATTGTTACTAACAAATGTGCATATTTAAGACAGGGTAGTGAAGATGACTGAATGAATAAACCACTGAATGTATAAGGAGGCACTGACACGTTCTGGAATGAACACCATCCTCTGTGTGTGCTCCTGAGGGACTTGCATCCATACGATTAGAAACTGCTGCCAGCCGAGCCGTGAGACACACCTGCAGCCTTAGGGAAGTTTCCCAGGATGTCTAGGGGCAGAATGTCTGCTTCACCTCTAGTCTCCAGTCTGGTCTCTAGTACGGAGAACGGCAAGGACAATTAGTGCTTGAGGGGTGGAGGACCTGAATTTGAGTAGACTCAAAAGATTGGAGCTCTTTGGCAGGGTGGGAGGGGCAGGATAATGGTCTATAAACTGGTGCAAGGAACCTTACATTTTTTCATTTTCATTTTTATTTTTTTATATTTGTTAGCAAGATGAGCAACTTGCCCATTTTCACAAGTGACAAGTAAAAGAATAAAAACATTAAGGAAAAACTTGTTTAAATATAACAAAACATTTATATGGAACAAACATAAAAATTACAATGCAATGTTAACCATACAAAGGGATTACCTTAAACTACTGGCTAGGTTGGAAGACAAGAATACTAGAAGACAGAAACAGTCACTATTTATTTATTTATTTGCTTTTGTTAACCAGGTAAGCACACTAGACAGCAACGTGCCTATTTTCAGGAGCGACCTGGGAGAGTTACAGGGTATCCATGTGACAACAGTTTCATGGAGGAGCCACATGCTCCAACTGTTATACAATACGGTTTTACATACAGGAGCCACATGCTCCAACAGTTGGTAATACAATAGGGTTTTCATACAGGAGCCACATGCTCCAACAGTTGGTAATACAGTCGGGTTTGCATACAGGAGCCACAAGCTCCAACAGTTGGTAGTACAGTGGAGGAGTAGTTGACAAGAAAGATACAAGAAAACTCCTAGCGAATGAGTAGTTCATTTATGGAGCAGACAACCTGCATGAGAAGTGCAATTGGGTAGAAAAGCAGCTTGAAGGCAAGACCAGCTATGGTCCCAGAAGGACAGACGGTATAACCGGTTACTCTACTGGGCAAGCGGGGTGAGGGACTTCATGAAACACTGATCTCCTCTCTCCCCCATGTCCCTTTGTGCTTTTGCTTAGCATTCTGTGACATAGCCAACACGTCTGCTGATAAAATGCTGCAAGAGAGCAAACTGCCTGTTAATTTATGGAAATGAAAATTACAGAATCTACTGCAGAGATACTTTACTTACAAACACAGCCTGTGTGGCTCAGCTTGCATTGAAAACCTTCAAAGTGCAATTTGATACAAGCATTTCTTTATATAAAACGCTGGCTGGTCTACAGACAGGCTTTGCGGCTCATCAGCTAACTCATGCTGTTATAACGTGATAGCAGTGATTCAGGGTTGATGTTATTTATACATACCATATATTATTATTATTATTATATATTATTATAGTTATTTATGTATGAAGCCAACAGTCTTTGGTTTCTACTGGAAAACCCAGTAAAATCCTGGAATTTGGACTGACTGCACACCAGTAAAAACAAAGAATTCAATGGAATCTCACATTTTATACCAGATCAGTAAATCTACAGAAATTGTATTTTTCTTGTAATTGTTTCTTATACTCTTTTAAATTTGCTTCATTTAATGCTGTCTTTTATTCTGACTGTATACACATAGTGAAAGAATAACAGTAGAATCCCAGTAAAATTCAGAAATTACACTTATAATCACTGGTGCAATTCCCAGAATTTCAAGTTTTAAAAATGGATTTTCATTACTTTAATCACTGTAAATCAGTGGCTTTGTTTATGTATTTATGCAACAGTAGTGGGGGAAGAAAATAAGATAGAAAGGATATCTTGGCTGATGACAACATTAACAGCAAGATATCAAAAAGATGCTGCTATAAGTGTCATAATAGATATCTTGAAAGTTAGTGTCATCACCAGGGAATACTGCACCAATCAGAGAGCAGCTTTCACAATGCCGATGACATAACAGTTGCCTTCTGCAGCAAGTAAGCCAGTTGCTGAAATATTAAAGAAACAGTTAAACACTGAAAATAACAAAAGCTATAACTAGTGAATTAATGTTGTATAAATCAAATACATAATGGCCTGCATTAGAATACGCAGCTTATCATTTCTTGTGAGGAACAGGACTTTCATAACTCACTGCTTTGGTCCTACCCCCTCACACTTAAGCAATAATGCTCGACAGGGTGTGTGTTGTGCTGGGATAATCACGCCTGGGGTGATTGAGGCACGAGGCCGCAGGCCGAGTGCGACTAATCACCCCAGAAGTGACGTTATCCCAGCACAACACACACCCTGGAGTGCATTATTGCTATTATACAATGGCTCCATTTCATAAAAAGGAAAAAAAGATAAAAAAATGCAGGTTTAAAGTGTATTTTTGTTGTTTTTTTTGTAAGTGTAGATACATAGTTTAAAAAATAAGTCCTGATGTTCCTCTTTTGGTCAGTAGGTGGTGCAGCATTCTTATCTGTTTGTGTTTTTCTCCCCAGAAATGTCTGTGTTCTATGTCTCCCTCTCCCTCGTTCTTTTTTCTTTTCGTTTGTTTTCCCTGATTGTGTCCCTGGCTTTAATTCAGTCATTCCTGCTGCCTTTACTGGGACCGGGTGAATGTTTTTAATTGAAGAGTTGTTGAGGAGCATGAAGCACTATGGCAAGACCAAGATCGGTGAACTGACTTGCTATTCGGGGACCGAGAGATTTGTGCTTCAGATGTGATCAGTATGTCTCTCGGTCCCACTGCTGATGTGTGTTTTTATACAAAAGTAGTTTGAAGCTGGCATCTGCTGACAAAAATCCTAACCCGTGTGGCTTTTCTTGAAACGGATGAGCGCATGCCTAACAAGGTAAGTGAGACATTGAGAAGCCGTACGCAGTGGCGGACTTTGCTGTTTAGCAAGCAGAGCAGGGAGAAATTAATTAGGTGCTCTGTGGAAAACTGCCCTTTTAGTTGTCCAAGGCAGCAGACTGTGACTTACTGGGATGGAGTTCATAGTCTGTGTGGTTGTTAGGGGAGAGCTGCTGTTTTGTGTGGAACTGAGCGGCATCAGTGAGCCGCGAGACCAGCTGTTATAGTCGCCGCGGGTGAAAAAAAAAACAGACTCACTGGCAGGGATAAGTGAAGCAGGCTGCGGTGCAGTGATTCCGGTACCGGTTCATTCGGTCATTTGTGTACTGGGACTAGAGCCGTGATGTTGTGCTGGGATAACATCACGGCTCTAGTCTTAGACGGACCAATCAGAGTCCAAGATTATTTCATGCCATTGTATAATAGATCATAAATCACATACACAGTATATTGAATGGGGCTATTGTGCATCCTTATTTTATAGATTAATATTACAAGCAAAGAAAAAGAAAACATAGAAACACAGACATAGAAACATAGAAGTTGACGGCAGATAAGGACCGCAAGGCCCATCCAGTCTGCCATTTAGTTTCTACCTTATAAATGTGCCATCGGCCTTTGTTCTGTCAATGGCCTATCTATTCATACTCATCTGTATTGCCCCCTTATGCCTATCCCATGCCTGTTTGAAGCCCTGCACTGTATTCATATCACCTCTTCCTGAGGTAGGCCATTCCATGCATCCACTACTGTTTCTGTGAAAAAGAACTTCCTCTCGTTACCCCTTAATCGGCCTCCAAATAATATAATGCTGTGTCCTCTTGTCCTGCTATTTTTCTTATATTGAAATATGTTAGACGCTTTCACCTTGTTAATGCCCTTAAGATGTTTGAATGTTTCGATCATATCACCTCTCTCCCTCCTTTGCTCTAGGGTATGCATAGTGAGCTCCATTAATCTGTCCTCATATGTTTTCTGATGCAGTCCCTGCACCATTTTGGTTGCCCTTCTCTGGACTGCCTCAATTTGGTTAATATCCTTGTGAAGGTGTGGCCTTCAGTACTGTACGCAGTACTCCAGATGTGGCCTAACCAGTGTCTTGTAAAGAGGGATTATTACCTTCCTCTTCCGACTTGTGATGCCCCTACTCATACATCCTAACATCCCCCTAGCCTTACCTACTGCTTTAGTGGTCTGCTTGGATGATTTCAGGTCATCAGTGATGATGATGTCCAAGTCTCTTTATTCCCTTGTGACTGCCAGCAATTCCCCTCCCAGCCTATAGGTGGCTTCAGGGTTTCTCTTCCCCATGTGCATGATCTTGCACTTCTTTGCATTAAACCCCAGTTGCCACTCTTCTGACCATTTTGGTAGTTTATCCAGATCTCTTCTCATTCTGCCCACCCCATCTGGATCATCTTCTCTGTTGCAGATCTTGGTGTCATTTGCAAACAGACAAACCTTACCCTCCAGTCCATCTGCAATGTCACTGATGAAGATATTGAAGAGGACTGGCCCCAGGACTGATCCCTGAGGTACCCCACTTGTGACTTGCATCTCTTCTTACTGTGTACCATTTACCACCACTCTCTGTTTTCTGCCTGTCAACCAGTTTGCCACCCAGTTGACCAACTTCTGACCCACCCCAAGCCTACCCAGCTTATTAATCAATCTTCTATGTGGAACAGTATCGAAAGCTTTGCTGAAGTCAAGGTAGGTGACATCAACTGCTCCCCCTTGGTCCACCACTCTGGTTATCCAGTCAAAGAAATCTATGAGATTAGTTTGACAGGACCTTCCTTTTGTAAACCCATGCTGTCTTGGATCCAGTGCTTCTATGGATTCCAGGTGTTGCACTATCCTTTCCTTAAGGAGTGCCTCCATAATCTTGCCCCCTACTGAGGTAAGACTGACTGGTCTGTAGTTCCCTGCTTCCTCCCTACTACCTCTCTTGTGGAGCAGGATAACATGAACTCTTCTCCAGTCTTCTGGGACCTCTTCTGTGCTCAGAGACTCACTAAACAGTTCTGATAATGGCTCTGCTAGTTCCACCCTTAGCTCCTTTAGTACCCTGGGATGTATGCCATCAGGTCCCATTGCCTTGTCTACCCTGAGCTCATCGAGCTTTTGTAGGACCCTTTCTTTTGTGAAGGGTCTAGTGCACACCTCCCTCCCCCTGTGTCCATGGTGCTGAGCTGTGGGCCCTGCCCTACCTTCTCTTCAGTAAATACTGAGCAGAAGTATCTATTTAGGATAGATGCTTTTACATGGTCCTCCTCACACGCACCCTTATCTCCTTTGAATATCCCTCATCACATTCTAAGATAATCCAGCCTTTGTCCTGTGCCTGTGTGCAGTTAAAAAATACTAACAAACAGACACAGGGTTGTTTTTGGGGCGGTGCGCTGTCTGTCCCTTAGAGAATAATTTGTCATTTCTTTCACCTCTCATTTGGTACTTTCGGGTGACTCATTTAGGTATTTTCCCTTTTTCTTGCAGTCGTCATTTTACTGTGCAGTACCTAACACAGAATGAACATTTTCTAATTGCTGTAGAGAAACTTTTAACACCTTCAACTGTATGGTTTGCAACCACAGAGGCTCGAGCCAAGCAGATACTATCGGGTGTGTCTCCATCGGAAGTGACTTTATCATAATCAAATGCATTCTTTATTTAACATTTCCACATCAGGATAGCCAGGCTTTTGTGCAGTGCTTAGGACGTAGAGGATCCAGCAGTATAGGGTGCAATTGGTTACATGTCATAACAGCGATGGTAAAACAGTGATTGCCAGCCACTATAGCAAGTGTATATTGTCAAAAAACAAATCAGAGATATACACTTGTGGGCAAAATGACATCTGGCCGGTTTAATCCATGTTTATGTGGAGGAGGGGGTGGCTGTGCCCCCCGTGCCCCTCTGCTTAAATATAACCAACTCCAGGGTGGTGCATGTTGGGGAGGGGGAGACACTTGGAATATAAAAAAAAATCCAGTACGGCAGCAGTGGCAGCTGTAAAGATTTCTCCAGTCCCCCCAGCCTTGAACCCAGTACCTATTGCACCAATGCCACTCTCACCACCACACCACATGGCTGGCTCAGTTGCAGCAGGCACTCTGCCTTACACAAACCCTCTTCCCTATCCCTCTGCTTCTCTTCCCTATCCCTCCACTTCCGGTCACCATCCCTCACCCATCCCTGTACCCACATTTGCTTTCCCTTGCTACATTTACATGGAAGCTCAAAAGAAAAGCACTGTCAGTGGGTTTTGACAGTCACTCATTTACAGTCGCAGTCATCACTGTATACTGGCGCTGTCAGATGGAAACAAAGGGATAGTAGAAGCAAGTTCCAGGAACAAATAACAAGAATATAAGAACACGATGTAAGTGGGCTAAGCACAAACCTGTCAAGTTTCAGAATATACATGTAGCAATACTTGCTGAAAGTGGGCTAAGCACAAAAATGATGAATATCAGAATAAAGGAATACTTGATATAAGCTGGCGAAGCACAGGCCTGTCAAGTATCAGAATATAGGAACTCTTGCTGTGAGTGGGCTGAGCACAGACCTGTCGAGTATCAGAATATAGGAATACTTGATGCATGTTGGCTAAGCACAAACCTGTCAAGTTTCAGAATATACATGTAGCAATACTTGCTATAAGTGGACTAAGCAGACAAATGTTGAATATCAGAATATAGGAATACCTGATATAAGCGGGCTAAGCACAAACCTGTCAAGTATCAGAATGTAGGAATACTTGCTGTAAGTGTGCTAAGCACAGACCCCTCAAGTATCAGAATGTTCAGTTCAATTTTATTTTATCAGGATAACACCATTAAGACAACCCATTTGCAAGGAGGTCCTGGAAGACATATAACAGATAATGCTAATATTCTAATGAAAAACAAAAAAAGTGCTTACAGATACTTGTACAGATAAAACTAAAAAGAAAAGAAAACAGCTCTGATACAAAGCTGACACAGTGAACACTCACAGCATGCACAGATGCCTAGACAGCAAAATTACAAGGGCGAGTGAGAAAGTAGGATAAAAGAATGGAAGAGCACAATACATGGGAACTAGGCAGTTCGAGGCAACTCAAGGTTGAGGTACAGGAGGACTACGGTCCCCAGCAGGAAAGAGTACCATTGACAGGAGTATAGCAAAATAGAAAAGGATGTACGGCTTGAGGAGAAAAGAAAGGGATAGGAAAAAGCATGAGAGGTGGAGTGAGGAGGGAAGAAAAAAAGAAACTGAGGACAGTACAGGTTAACAGGATAGGGCAGAAAGAGGGACTGGATTGAGGAGGAGAAAGGGTTTAGGTGCTAGACAGTCAAAGTGTGAAGTTCAAGGGTTGGCAAGATGACTCAGAATATAGGAATACTTGCTGTAAGTGGGCTAAGCACAAACCTGTCAAGTGTCAGAATATAGGAATACTTGCTGTAAGTGGGCTTAGCACAAACCTGTCAAGTATCAGAATATAGGAATACTTGCTGTAAGTGGGCTAAGCACAAACCTGTTGAATATCAGAACATAGGAATACTTGCTGTAAGTGGGCTAAGCACAAACCTGTCAAGTGTCAGAATATAGGAATACTTGCTGTAACTGGGCTATGCCCAAACCTGTCGAATATCAGAATACAGGAATATTTGATGTAAGCAGGCTAAGCACAAACCCGTCGAATATCAGAATCTAGGAATACTCAGTGTAGATGGGCTAAGCACAAACCTGTTGAATATCAGAATCTAGGAATACTCAGTGTAGATGGGCTAAGCACAAACCTGTTGAATATCAGAATCTAGGAATACTCAGTGTAGATGGGCTAAGCACAAACCCGTCGAATATCAGAACATAGGAATATCTGATGTAAGCGGGCTGAGCACAAACCTGTCAAGTATTAGAATATAGGAATATTTGATGTAAGCGGGCTAAACATAAACCTGTTAAGTACCGGAATATAGGAATACTTGCTGTAAGCTGGATAAGCAGAGACCTGTCAAGTATCAGAATATATGAATACTTGCTGTAAGTGGGCTAAGTAGAAACCTGACTACAGAAACCTGTCATGTATCAGGATATAGGAATATTTGATGGTTCTGTGTCATAATAGCTATTGCAAAACAGCGATCGCTATTATGGCGAGTACATATCGCTGAAAAGCAAATTGGCGATATACACATGCCTGTGAGAAGACATCCGGCAACAACACTAAATGTTTTTGAGGAAGGGCTGTGCATCCCCATGCCCCCTGACTATAGATTCCTAACTCCAGGGTGGTGCATGTCAGGAAGGGGTCAAAACTCTGGTTTGGCACAAAAAATAAAGGCAGCCGCAGGTAGCGGCAAAATATTTACTACTGGTCCCCAGCCCGAACCCAGTATCTGCTGCACAAGAGCTAGACACCCTCACCACCACATCACACAGCTAGCTTGGCAGCAGCAGGTACACCAGTCTCCTGCTAACCACTTCCCTATCCCTTCCCTTCCCCTCGCTATTCCCCTTCCAGTCACCCTTCCCTATGCCCGCTTTCACGTAGGGTCACTACCCTTGCAGGGTAGCCTATGGGGATGGTGCGGAATATGAGTTGCTGTTTAGACAGTCACTCATATTCAGTTGCTATACTCACTGGATATCATATTTGATGTAAGCAGGCTAAACACAAACCTCTCAAGTGTCAGAATATAGGAATACTTGCTGTAAGTGGACTAAGCACAAACCTGTCAAGTGTTAGAATATAGGAATATTTGATGTAAGTGGGCTAAGCACAAACCTGTTGAATATCAGAATATAGGAATATTTTTTTTATCACGTCACACTTTCTACTCCTCCAGAGAACCCTCCATCTGACCGACCCCCCCCCAGTCCCGTCACCTGGAATCACCAGGGCTTACCTTATGCCCAGCCTGGGAGCGGCACCTGCGGGGAGTCGGTCTTCATCCTGGCGCTGGCATTTTCTCCTCTGGTTTTCTCCTAGGTGCCCCAGGAGTAAGAGCACATGTGCATGGAGGCGTGCTTGTGCCTTACAGCCCCAGCCATGACCCCTTCCCCACCCCATTGGCCTACTGCCTTGGCACCCTCTAAACCCGTGCTGCCCCTAGCCTCCACCAGGAGGCAGCCATCAGCTGAGGGATGCCGCTACACCTCCCTGAAGAGGAGGGCTGCCTTCTGGCAGCTCCACCCAGCTCCGCCTTCCCCCCGACCTCCGATGGCCCTTGCTCATTCCCGAACCCGAGTCGCTGACATGCCGCGAGGTAAGGCGTCCAGTGCCTCAGCCCTCAGTGCCACTAGGCTGCCTAGACTATAGGAATATTTAATGTAAGTGGGCTAAACATAAACCTGTCAAGTATCAGACTATTGGAAAACTTGCTGTAAGTTAGCCAAGCACAGACCTGTCAAGTGTCGTAATATAGGAGTACTTGCTGTAAGTGGGCTAAGCACAAACCTGTCAAGTATGAGAATATAGGAATACTTGCTGTAAGCGGGCTAAGCACAAACCTGTCAAGTATCAGAATATAGGAATACTTGTAAGCGGGCTAAGCACAAACCCGTCAAGTGTCAGAATATAGGAATATTTGGTTCCATGTTAAAATGAGGAGGCAGTATAGCGCAGTGGTTTTAAGGCTCTGAGCTGAAAATCTGGTGACATCCAGCAGACCAGACCAGGGTTTGAATCCCACAGCCCCATTTGCATACTGTGTGACCCTGAGCACGTCACTTAACTTCCTTGTGCTTCCAGGTTACACCTGGAAACAAACTTTGGCTTAGTGTGCCTTTCCTGGTTAAACAATTTCCCCTTTCCTCTTCCCAAAATAGCGATTGTAAAACAGCGATCGCTATTATAGTGAGTGTACATCACCGAAAAGCAAATTAGTGATATACACATACCGGCAAGAAGACATCCGCCAACAACACTAAGTGTTTTTGTGGGGGGGGGAGCTGCCCCCCCACGTCCCCCGACTATAGATTTCTATCTCCGGGGGTGCATGTTGGGGAGGGGGAAAAACTCTGGTTTGGCACAAAAAACTAAAGGCAACCACAGGCAACAGCAAAATATTTACTCCTGGTCTCTGGCCCCAAACCCAGTACCTGCTGTGCCAGAGCTAGCCACCCTCACCACCACATCACACGGCCAGCTTGGTAGCAGCAGGCACACCACTCCCCTACAAATCCCTTCTCTATCCTTCCCCTCCCTATCCCCCCTTCCAGTCACCCTTCTGTACAGATGCTTTCACGTAGGGTCACTACTCTTGTAGGGCACCCATGGGGATGGCGCTAAATATGAGTCGCTGGTTTGACGGTCGCTCATATTCAGTCACTATACTCACTGGATACCATATTTGATGGTAGTAGGATAAACACAAACTTGTATCAGAATACAATACAAATACTATACAAATACAAATATCAGATATACAATACAAATATCAGAATATGGGAACACTTGATGTAAGTGGGCTATGCATAAACCTGTCAAGTATTAGAATATAGGAATATTTGATGTAACGACTATTTATTTATTTATTCATTCATTCTCAGATTACAATACCTTTGAGCGCATAACAGCTCTTTTACAAAGGTTCCACGTCAGTGGGAAGGGTGACAGACATACAACAGATGGTAATACATAAAAGTTTGACAAGAAAGTATTTAAAATGACAATATGACATTAACATTGCAACTAAAATTAAAACTGTGAATCAGTAGGAAATCAAAAATAGCCTAATAAAAGGAGGCAGTCTAAGGTGCTTTGTCAAATAGGTATAGGTAGATTTGGGTGAACAAAAGTTCGGGTAAGTGAAGATAAACAGTGGGAAGAGGTGGAGGGTGAAAGGGGTGAGGTAAAAGAAGGATCGGGGAAGGAGGCAGGAAATAGGGCAGAGTGGTTAGGGTGAAAGTGGTCATTAGCAGAGAAAGGGGAAGAAGTAGGTACACAAGGATGTGTCAGTACTGCTGAGGTAGTGCCATGTCAGTTGAAACAGTCACAGGAACTGTTAGCTGTAAGATGCTGATGAAGAGTGCCTTTAAATGGTCCCAATTTTGGTAAGGAAGAGATATCACTGGGCAGCGCATTAAACCATGGTGCTGCTCTATATGCTAACAATTGTTGCCCTTGTGTAGTACAGCATCTTGGAACAGAGAAGAGTTGGTTGACTGAGCTACTCATGCTGGATGCTGCAAGAGGGGTTGAGTACGTTTGTAACACCAGAAGGCAGAAGCCTGAGAAGTGCCTTTTTAGTTGGCAAGCAGGTTTGATAGTGAATTCTCCCATTTAGCTAAAGCCAACCTGTCTGCGCATACAGTTCACATGTGTGGGTAAGGCATGTTGCTTCAATAAGAAGTCGGCATGCTTTATTGACTGCCAGTGATATTCTGCGGAGGGTAGTGGTGGAAGCTGAGTCATAGATAACCAGACCATAGTCAACAATGGATACTATGGAGCTAGAGATAGCTAGTATAAGGGCTTCAGGCGTTAGATTGTGTTTATGTCTATGGAGTAACCCTATTTTGATACTGGCAGACCTGGCAACATTCTCAACATGCTGGGCATATGACAGTGAGCTATTCTTGGTTACCCCATGATACTTGAAATGTTGAATTTGTTCAAGTGGGATGCCAGAGGAGTTCCTGATAGTTAGGGCACTGGATCTGTGTTTGATGCGAGCACCACTGAACAACATGACTTGTTTTTTTGTAGTCCAGAATCAGCTTGTGTTTCCTGAACCAGTCCTCTACTCCTCAAAGCGGAGTTGGAGTTGGTGTTCTAGTGGTTCATGGTCAGTGTTGCTAGTGTATATAATCACGTCATCCACATTGAGGAAAAACTGCTGGTGACAGGAGTGAGGGAGATTGTTAAGAAGGATGCTAAAGAAAAGTGGACCCAGTATGGAGCCCTGTGGTGCTCCATAGCGGACATGTTGATGGTCAGACGTGACATTAGCTATCTTCATCCGTTGGGTGCAGCCTGCAAGATAGCTTTTGAACCAGGACACAGTATCTGCCGAGATGCCAACTGAGGACAGTTGCATGAGAAGTAGAGCATGGTTCACTGTATCAAAGGCCTCTCTGAGGTCTATGAAGGCTGCACCCACCAATCTATCTTGATCCAGAGACTGGTGAATGAAACCAGTGAATTCTAGCAGTGCTGTGGTAGTGCTATGCCGCTTTCTGAATCCATGATGCTGGGCACACTGGATCGAATATTTTTCCTTATACTCCACCAGCTGATCTACAGCTATGCGCTCAAGTGCCTTAGACAGAGGAGGAAGTATAGAAATAGGTCTATAGTTTGTGTGTATAGTGCAGTCTCCACTTTTGTGAGCAAGGGTAACAAGGGCTGACTTCCAGATTTGGGGGAATTGTGCCAGTTTCATTGAGAGGTTTAGAATCTTTGCAATGGGCACCAGTATTTCTTCAATGGTAAGAGCAACTAATTTGAGGTTTGAGGAATCACCGCTATGCCTTGACTTCCTGAGTACCTTTACTAGGTATTTCCTGACCATATACAGTGGGACCTCTTTGAAGTAGAAAGGAGGTGGTGCAGGAAGTGAATCATCTGCCTGCAGTTCAGTGTCTTCAGTGATGTCCTTGAAGAAGTCTGGTGGGAGGACACTGCCCAGGTCAGCGAATGCTTTATTAAAATTATTGGTTATGGTCAATGGGTCAAGAGTGGGGGCTCCATCAATATTTTTCATGGTGGGTGCAACCTTAGGATCTTTACCTGTTACATCTTTTATATTGTTCCAAAAGTTCTTACTGTCACTCCAAGTGTTAGCAAGCTGTTCCCTATGGTACTTGCTTTTTTCGATGCGAATAGCCCAGATGCACTTATTGCTGACAGTTTTATATTCTTGTATATCTGCATGCTTGCCCAAAGCCTTCGCATGACACCCGAGGTGATCTCTGTGATTCATCTGACTAATGAGGTTGGTGGATAACCAGGGGTTGATGGAGCCTTGGATTTTCATCCTTTTCAAGGGGGCATGGATATCGCAAGCTTCATTAAAATGCTTGGTGAAGTGGTCCAGAGCTATATTTATATCCTTTGTGGCATCAAGTAATGACCAGTCAATGCTACAGAGGTGTTGTTTCAGGGGTTCCAGGTGTCCCTGCTCTAGCACCCTGCTGACAATTGTTTTGGGGGGAGGTTTATTGAATGTATTTGACCAGTTACAGGTAATGGAGTGGTTGCTTAATGCGTCAGGGAGAACATTCACGTTTGTGATACGATCTAGATGATTGGACAGTATCCAGTCGAGAAGGGTACTCATAGCTGTCTTATAATTAGCTCTAGTAGGTGATGGAACAAGCTGGGTAAGGTTGAGTGTGGAGATTGCATCCTTAAAGGAACCTACTTCAGGGGAATGCCAGTTGACATTGAAATCACCCATAATTATCATCTAAGCATAAATCTATCAACTATCAAAATATAGGAATACTTGATGTAAGCGGGCTAAGCATAAACCTGTCAAGTATCAGAATATAGGAATACTTTATTTAAGTGGGCTAAGCACAAACCTGTCAGGTATCAAAATGTAGGAACACTTGCTGTAGTTGGGCTAAACACAAGCCTGTCAAGTATCAGAATATAGGAATACTTGACGTAAGTGAGCTAAACACAAACCTGTTTAGTATCAGCACATAAGAATACCTGATGTAAGTGGGCTAAGCATAAACCTGTCAAGTATCAGAATATAGGAATACTTGATGTAAGTGGGCTAAGTATAAACCTGACAAGTACTGCATACTTCTATCTATTCATCTATCCATCTATCCATCCAAAATGGCGGCCATGCTGGGCTTGCTGTAGGATGTAGTAGTGGCAGCATGTTAGAATTAGAATTTTAATTTTATTTGTTAATTCCACTGGCATTGTAGTTCTGAATTGGATATACCCGTCAATTCACCCACTTCGTTTAATACGGCGTTCCTTTCATTGATTATCCGAGCTTAGACCGGTGACAGTACACTGTGTTATTTTACAAGTCAAGCTAACATATTCATTAAACTGTATAATTCAATTTTGAGGAGTTTGTACCTTCCTTCCATGAGGGTTTGCTTTGATCCAGAGGAGTAGCGACTAGATAAATCGGATGACAGAGTAGTTCGGTTTGGAGGTGCTTTGAGGAGTGGAGTTGAATATTCTGCGGCCTGGAGCCGGAAGCCATTGACTTGTGGTTCCTTCAATTTTCCAATCTGGAGCATCTGATTCTTTTCTTGAGGAGGATTTTGCCTGTGGTATGGTGAGGGTGTATTTCCACAAGCTCCGGCCATGGGGGGGGTCTCAGTCCCAGTTGCTGGCCCTGGGGGAACTGAGAGAGATTGATTGGAGGATCGATCGTTCTCTTGGTCTGGCCCTGTGGTTTCTGGGGTCTATCTGGCTGGGTCTGGTACTTCTTGGTAGCCTAAAGGGGGTAGAGTAGCAGGGCCTGGGTTTCCTCTCTTGGTTTGGGCAGGGTTGAAATTTTCACCCACCTGCAGAAGTGAATTAATAAACCGAGCTCCACTGACTTGACGTTTTTCGGAGGTTTCATCTCTGTGCTGGGAAAACTTGGAAGAATTAAGAACTACTAGTGCCTGGAATATTGTGGATAAAATCTGGAAGGAGGGCGAATTCTACTTTAATAACTTAATTTACTTCGAGAGGCAGCGAGAGGGCCTCATTTGATTATTATTTAACATATTGCATTATTGGTGTGGCAGTGGGAGTGATGCACTATCTGGCATCACTTTGGGACAGGGGGTGGTGAGAGCTCCCTCTTCCACTGCAAAGTTAAGAGGTTGTAGTGAGCTTTTTAGTTCTGGTACAGTGGGAGTGCACCAGACTATAAAGTGCTTGGACATATTTCTAATTAATTTACATTATCTACTAGCCATCTTTTGGTGGTATGAGGGCTATTGTGGACTGACATTGTGAATTTTCTTGCATTACTGTTTTGCATATGTACCAAACATATTTAGTTCCTTATTGATAGCTTGACATGAATGAATGCGTTATTTTATTTGTTTAGATTTTAATTTATGTGAAAGGTGTGTGAAATAAGTGTGATTGTGTAATATAGAAGGTGTACTGTTGTGGGTGGTGAGGGGCGTGGTATTTGAGGAGTTTGAATTATTGAGTGGGTTGGTTTTGTTTTAAGAAATGTGTTGGGGTTTGGGGCCTGTAAGGCGAAGCTACTCGGGTGATGACCTCTGGGGCCTTTGTCCCTTCAAGCTTCCAGTACTGTCGTGGGAAGCCTACTCTAGATGTAGGGCTTTAGGGATAGCTCGGTGGGGGGGGGCCCGGTGGATTGTCTCCTGACTGGCTGTCGGAGTGTCCTGGATTTGGGTGGTGAGGTCAAGGAGAAGCCCTGGGGTGTAATGGGGGCTTGAACAGGGTTTGCCTTGTCTGGTCCCCATACCCAAGGGCTCCACCTTACAGTGTGGGCAGATGACTAGTCTGGCTGCTTCACCTCATCCTACTCGGGTTGTGATGTGCAATGCCAGATTGATAAGGAACAAGATGGCTATAATGGCAGACTTGATATCCTCTGTCAATCTGGCTTGCATCACAGAGACCTGGCTGGATGAAGATGCCACCCCAATCTTAGAGACGGCAGTGCCAGCCAGATACTCCGAGATACACAGCCCGAGGAAGGATCGTAGGGGCAGGGGGGTGCCCATTTGTTTCAAATCTAGCCTGAACCTCATGGTACTGCCTATGAGTCCTATAAGGTCCTTTGAGTGTGTGGCTGCCCGAGGGTATGTGGGTGTGGGCTCTAGTGTCCTCCTGCTCTATCGCCCCCCAGGGAGCGATGGGGATTTTTTGCGAGAGGTCGAGGAGCTCATCGCAGGCCTGGTATTGGAGTCCCCCAGGTGACTGATCACGGGGGATTTCAATGCCTGGGTCGATGGGGGGCTATCAAAATTTGGGATACACCTTCTCGGGAGCATGGGGGCACTGGGCCTAACACAAAAGGTAATGACAGTGACGCACTCAGGCGTCCACACACTGGATTTCTTTTTTTCTTCTGAATTGGATATTGTGGACCTTAGTATAGACCCGGTGGTTTGGTTGGATCATAGCACCGTGGGGTTCATGTTTAGGGCACCCCCAAGATGGTCCTGCCCCTATGGAGATGGTCCAGTACCGGTCGTTAAGGGGAGTATCCCCAGAGGACCTTTTGGCAGTGCTGAACCTATCGGGTGTTGGGGCAGCTTGTGTGATTGGGTTAGAGGAGGCAGTAGCGGCCTATAGTGGGGTGGTTGTTGCGATCTTTGACTCAATCGCACCCTTGCGTGTCTGCCCCTGGCTATTCGTCGGAGATCTCCTTGGTATGATGAGAATCTCTGAGGTTTAAAGACAAGGGGCCAGAGGTTAGAGAGACGTTGGAGGAGATCTGGTCTGGTGGGGGACAAATTGGCCCTGAGGTCACATTATATGGACTATCAGGGGGCAATTTCCCATAAAAAGGCAGAGTTTCTGTCTAGGGAAATTGCTACAGTGAGAAACAGACCAGCTCAGCTCTTCTGCACAGTGGGCAGGCTTTTATATCCTGCCTGTCTGTGTGTTGGAGGGGTAGGTCCGAGCATAGGGTGCGAGGAGCTGGTTCTTTTTTTCGCTGTCAAGGTGTCCTCCATTAGGGCCGAGGTCTCGTTGAACATCTCTCGAAAGGGCTGCAGGGTATGGCCTGAGTTGAGTCGGAGCACTCCTCCTGTGTGGGATGAGTTTGAGCTAATTTTTTTTTCCAATTCTTTAACCAGGAGTGGCACACTAAGCTGAAAGTTTGCTTACAGGTGTGACCTGGGAGCACAGGGAAGTTAACTGACTTGCTCAGGGTCACACAGTATGCAGGTGGGGGCTGTGGGATTCAAACCCAGGTCTCCAGATTTGCAGCTCAGAGCCTTAAACCGCTGCGCTATACTGTTTCTGCTGGGGTTGGGGAGGTGGTAGAGATGGTCTTTAAGCTGTGGCCGACCTATTGTGACTTGGACCCAGGTCCAAATCACCTTTTGGTGGAATGTTTGGACCTGATTGGTCCTGTGATTGCTGGGGTAGTCTGGAGTTCATTAAGGAGTGGGATCTTTCCTTTGGCCTTGAAAGAGGTTTTGGTTAGACCTCTTTTGAAAAAAGCATCTTTGGACCCGGACTGCCTCAGCAACTACAGACCCATTTCAAACCTCCCATTTTTAGGGAAGGTTATAGAAAAGGTGGTGGCCGTTCAGCTGGAGAGACATCTTGCTGCTTCCTCCAGCTATGAGCCTTTCCAGTCTGGGTTCTGAGCATTAAATAGTACAGAGACGGCCCTGTGAGGGTGCTTAGTGACCTCCTGATGGTGAGGGATAGAAGGGACTGTACCATCTTGGTCCTTCTAGACCTCTCTGCGGTGTTTGACACCGTGGACCATGAGGTGTTACTTGATCGACTGCAGTTATGGTGTGGCCTGTCCAGAAATGTCATCAACTGGTTCAGGTCATACCTGACAGACAGAGTGCAGAGAGTGACCATGGGAATTTTCTCATCAAATCCAAAGCCTCTGTGCTGTGGTGTTTCGCAGGGATCGGTCTTGTCACCTCTGTTGTTCACAGTGTATATGCTGCCACTGGGGGACATTATCAGGCAGTATGGACTGGGTTTTCACTGTTATGCAGATGATACACAGCTGTATCTCTCCTGTGCTCCAAATAGCCAGGTGTCAGACTCTGTATTCAACAGCTGCCTTGAGGAAATCCAGACATGGATGACTCACAATTGGCTTAAACAACCCAGACAAGACCGAGGTACTGGTGGTGGAGCCGGGTCGTCAGGCCGGGGGGAGGCGTGACATTACCCCTGACCTTGTGCTGGGGGGGTGTGCCTTTAGCCCCCTCTAGGCAGGTGAAGAATTTGGGAGCAATCCTGGATGGCGGTATGATACTTGATGCACAGGTGTCGGCCTTGGTGAGAAGTGGGTTTTACTATCTCAGGAATATTGCCTGAATTCGAGCCCTGATCCCACCTGATGACCTGCCCACACTGGTACATGCTTTCATCACTTCCAGGTTGGATTACTGCAATGCCCTGTACCTAGGGATATCTGGAGGCAGCCTCCAATGACTGCAGCTGGTGCAGAACACGGTGGCGAGATTATTAATGGGGGTGAAAAGATGTGAACATATCACCTCAGCACTCCGCGAACTGCACTGGCTGCCGATCCGATGGAAGATTGTCTTCAAGATAGGGCTGTTGGCTTATAAGACTCTGCACAAGAGGGGCCCAGTCTATCTGCAAGAGCTCCTTGTGTGTTACTGCCCGACCCGGGCTCTCCGTTCTGCCGGGGGTGGCCTCCTTGGAGTTCCCAGGATCAGGCTGCGGCATTTGGGTGATAGAGCATTTGTGACAGCTGTGCCTACCCTGTGGAACTCCCTGCCTGGTGATCTTAGGGAAGCCCCCTCGGTGGAAGCCTTTAAGAAGGGCCTCAAGACATATTTATTTAATCAAGCCTTTAATTGAAGGTGTTTTAAAATAGTATCTTTATAAAGGCTAATTAAGCTGCTGCTTTCAGTTGCATTTTGTATGTTGTTGTTTTAAACCGATTGTATTTTTAAAATGTTTTGTATGAAATGTGTATTTATATTGTACAGCTCCCAGAGTCTTTAGAAATGGGCATGATATAAATAAAATATCTATCTGTCTATCTATCTATCCCTCTATTTATGTATCAGAATATAGGAATACTTTATTTAAGTGGGCTAAACAAAAAACTGTCAAGTATCAAAATATTGGAATACTTGATGTAAGTGGGCTAAACACAAACCTGTAGAATATCAGAATATAGGAACACTTGATGTAGGTAAACTAAGCATAAACCTGTCAAGTATCAGAATATAGGAATACTTGCTGTAAGCGGGCTAAGCACAAACCTGTCGAGTATCAGGCCATAGGAATATCTGATGTAAGTGGGCTAAGCACAAACCTGTCAAGTATCAGAATATAGGAATACTTGTTGGAAATGAGTTAAGCACAAATCTGGCAAATCTCAGAATATAGTAACACTTGATGGAAATGGGCTAAACATATATTTCTAAAGTATTACAATATGGTAACACATTATGAAAGAGGGCTACAAATACACATATCATAATGAAGAAATACATGATAGAAGTGGGCTATACATAATTCTGTCAAATATCAGAGTGTTGTAATGCATGATGGAAGTGGGATATATATAAATCTGAGCCCCCTTAGGAAGAGCGAGAGGTAGAAGCACAGGGGTACTGTTTACTTTCACTGTTTCACCATTTTGCACTGGATGTAATTGCAACTTTTGCACTTGTATTAAATATTCTATTTTTTGCATCAAGAATTGAATTCTGGTTCCTTTTTGGGGTGTGCCATATTTTGTGTATAAGAAGAAAGCTGGGCTGGCCACCCTGTCTGCACTTCCATCTGACCTTCAGTGCAGCACTGACTTTTTAAAATAATTTCAAATACCTGGGTGTCACTTTTGATGACTCCCTTTCATTCAACTTGCACATTGACAACATCATTAATACTACTAATGCTAAACTAAGTATCTTGTTTGGGCACCGGAATTCCATCACACCTGAAGCCATGAGCGTGGTTGTCACCAGTTCCATCCTATCTGTCATCGACTATGGGCTAGCAGTGTACAGCACAGCCTCTGACTCCTCCCTAAATAGAGTCAAGATGGTACTGAACAAAGCGTGCAGATTAGTGGTGAACTTCAACAAACTTACCCACACCTGCAGTCTCTATGCTCAAACTGGGTGGCTCCCCCTCTAAGAAAGAATCATGTACCAGGTTTACCTCCTGGGTAAGAAGACTCTTCTCAACCTATCTCCCCCTAGAATCCAGGCACTATGTCAGCCAGTGATCACCCCATATCACACAAGAAGCATGTCCATCAGTGTCCACTGTGTACCCCATAGAAGGACTGGTCTTGCACAGTGGTCTTTTGCCTACAGGGTCCCACAATGTCTGAAAGGCCTCCCTCCCTCAATAGTGAATGCTGACAAGATTGGCCTTTTCAAAATTGAACTGCAACACCTCACACAAGTGGGAAAATGTGATTGCTTTGAATAACTCCATGTGGAACCAATTCTTGGTACAGTAAATGGTGACATCCCCCCTCCCTACCTATATGTATATATATATTAGCATAAATTAAATACAATATACCAACCATACTTTGAAAATGATCTAATTCTAAAATAAGTAAATGTATCGTGTAATTCAAGAAAATTAATAGCTGGCACATTCAAGTCAAAGTAATATGCCTATCTTCGATCTTTCTGAAATGAAAATTCTATCTTCTAAGTTAGGGCCTTTTCATCTGAGGATTGTTGATTAATTTTATGAATAGAATGTTTCATAGGTCTTAGGCTTCATAGGTTATTTCAGAGCTCAGAAGACTTTGCAGTCCATACAGCTCACTACTAGGAATTACTGATACCCCAGAATATTATTTTCTATCAGATATCTATCTAGATTTGTTTTAAAGGCCTGCATAGTACTACTAGATACCACCTCCAGTGGCAGGCTATCCCAGATTGACACAACCCTTATACTAAACCCGTGCTTTCTTTCTGTAGTCCTATACGTTTCCACTGTTAGCTGAAATGGATGTGCTCTGGTCTGATATGGCTGTTCTCTTAACTTTAACCCCAGCTGTTCCCTTAATTTGGTATTGGCAAGGGCCTTATAGACCATGCACACATCTCCCCGCAGCCTCCTATATTCCAATGTATACATCCCATATTTACTCAAACAATTCTGATAATCACACCCTTGCACTCCATCGATCATCTGTGTGGCCCTTTTCTGGACCCTCTCCAATGCCACAATCTCCTTCTTGTAGCCTGGGAACCAAAACTGCACACAGTATTCCATATACAGCCTCACCAGTGACCCATACAGGGGCAACGTGACCTCACTCCTCCTGCTCTTAATGTGTCTACCTATGCAGCTCAATATATTTCCTGCTTTCTTCACTACTAAGCTACAATGCTGATTAAACTTCAGATCATTTGAGACCCTTACTCCCAGATCCCTTTCATCATTTACCTCTCTTAGAACTTGACCATTTAACCGATAAGTGGCCTCTGTATTATTTCTGCCAAAGTGCATGACCGTGCACTTGTCCACGTTAAAGGTTAGTCTTGAAGCTTGTGCCCAGTTCTGCAATTTGATCAGAGTTTCCTGCAATCTGTCAGTTTCCAGGCTGCTGTTTGCCGTAAAGCCTATCCTAGTGTCGTCGGCAAATTTTGCTTCCCATACATCCCCTCCAGTTGTCATAGAATGTATAAATATATACATTAAAGAGGCAAGGGCCCAAAACAGACCCCTGTTGGACCCCACTCATCACTCCTGACCATCCAGAGTTACATCCCCTAATTGTCACTTTCTGCTTCCTATCAGATAGCCAAGAGCTAATCCATCAAGTTATATTATCATGGATGCCATGTTCTATTAGAGAGTCCACCAGTTCACAGTGAAGCACTTTATCAAAGGCCATGGAGAAGTCCAGAAAAATAACATCCACTGGATACCCCTCATCCAGGGCTTTGCTAACATTCTCATAGAATCCCAGGAGGTTGGTCTGACAAGATCTACCATGCTTAAAACCATGCTGTGTCAACATCAATATCCCCCCTCTTCTGCATATCCAATTCTACGTGCTCCTTTATAACTCCTTCTAACACCTTCCCAAGTATTGAGGTCAGGCTTATTGGGCAATAGTTTCCAACATCTTGCCTGGAGCCCTTCTTGAAAATAGGGGTAACATTTGACTCCTTCCATGCATCTGCTACTTCTCCCTGATCCAAAGAAGCCTGAAATAGATAGGTTAGGGGTTCGCCTAATAATTCTTCCAATTCCTTGATTACTTTAGGATGAATCCCATCTGGTCCTATGAATTTGCTAGGATTTAAACTGAGCAACCTTTTTTTGATATCTTTATTTATTTTAAACATGCTATTTGTTTCAAGATGCTGCTTGGTGACCCTGGTCTTTAAGTTATATACTGAAGAAAAATATCCATTAAACCTTTCAGCCATAAGTGCGTTATCCTGTATCAGGCTTCCATCAGTATGTTTAAATGGGCCTATACCTTCTGGTTCTCCTTTTATACAGTTAATATAGTTATAAAAGGTTTTATAGTTATCTTTAACTTTGTTTGCCAGTTTAAATTCATAATCCCTCTTGCCTCTTAAACTGTATTATTTTTGTTTGTTTTTTTAGCAGATATTTATAATTGCCCCAATTTATCTCATGGCCATTTCTCTTGGCTTTGGCATAAGCCCTTTTTTTGGTTTATCAGATTTTTAATTCTAACCGTCATCCAGACAGGAATCTTTCTGGATCTGTTATATTTCATTTTGACTGGGATATATTTGTCAACTATCTGATTTAATATCTATGCTAGAACATCCCACATTAAGGAAACACGTTTGTGTTGTAAGTTAGCCTTCCAATCCCAACTACTAAAGTCCTTTCTCATCCTATTATAGTCAGCTACATGATCATTTCTAACTAGAGTTTCAACTGGTGCCCTGATAGTTTGTTCTCCTATGATAAATTCTACCATGGCATGATCACTGAAGCCTAGTGGGGTAGTGACCCGACATTTCTGTATATGTTCCCCCATATTACTTAAGACAAGGTCTAGTATATTTGATTGCCTAGTTGTTTCCTGCACATATTGTTCCATGCCAATAAGGCTAAGGGCATCTAGGTATCTAGTTTCAACCATAGTCCCTGCCGTATGGTTATTCCAATTTATACCTGGTAGATTAAAGTCTCCTAGTTTTATTGGGCTATCATGTACCTCCATTTGTTCTATTGTGTCTATTAACTGAGTATCTATACTTAATGGAGCAGCAGGAGGTCTATATATCACTCCTATAGTGATTTTAGCTCTATCAACTGGGGAGACCCTAATCCATAATTGATCAATGCCCTCCAGTGCCTGTACTTCCAATTCCTCGGTTATTATATTATTGGCAATATAGATGGCAACCCCACCACCCCTTTTCCCAGGTCTATCTGCTCAGTACAACTGGTACCCTGCAATCTGTCCCATTGGTCTTCCGTATCCCACCACATCTCTGTGATGGCACATATCTGTATCTTTTCCTCTGTAAGTGTGTATACCAGTTCATCAAACTTTCGAACAATACTTTTTGCATTAATGTTTAAACATTTCCAGTTGGATTCTTTCCTATTTTCTATGTTTAATAATGATTTTGTCTTACTCATCACTGGTGTGCCCAGGAATGTTAGATCTAGTTTCAGTGATGGCATTAATCTCATCAATCACATTTATCACATAAGCAAACTCCAATAACTCAATGCAAACATCTAGAGCCAGTGATTTTCCATTTTCAAAAATGGCTGATTCATTAGGCAAAATCTTAAAGTCCATTTTTTTTTCTTTTTTCCCAATATGAAGTGCAAATCAACATGCTTCGTACAAATATTTGACTCAAAAAGGAAGGGTTTGTCCAAAAAGCTGGTTAAAGTTGGGTTTTTCATGAAACATTGACTCCCAAGTGTTTGGTTTAAAAATGACAAATTCTATTTTTTGCTGGCATTTTCCATTGAAAAACAGAAAATCTTTGGCCCTAAAAACCATGTCAAGTAAATGTTATCAAGTCTAAAAAGCAAAATGTAAGATTCTGTGCTGAAAAGCAATTCTTGGCTTTGCAGGTGTTCCTACCATATGTCCTAATTAAGGTGCATGCCTGACTCACCACGCATTAATTCAAGTTCCACACAAGTTCCAGGGAATTATCTGTTTTCAGTCAGATGGAGGTAGTGCTTTAACTGGTCAGGAGCTGAGTGAAATGTCAGTACCACCACCTCTTACAAGATTGTACGAGTTTCTGCTCCTCTGTCATCTTTCTCTACCAAACACTGAAAGAGAATCACACTAGTAGAAATGACAATTCCCCCACCTAAAAATCAAGATGTAAAGTTTCCCCACCTAAACACTTCCAGCTTAACCACTGGATGGAGGCGATGAAGGCTGAAAAAGGCAGTTCATATCACATAATGAATCAGCATCGGAAGTAAATACTCTCAAGCTATAAAATGACGATCAGTGTTCTTACAAATGGGGTCTCAAAATGACCCACAGTCTATCTCAGTAAAGGAAACGGAGAGCCCACATGATGGTAGAGTTCAAAAATAATCCATGAGGTTTATTTCAAAGCATCTTTGCTGGCCACCTTTAAACAAGCCAATGTTATGTTAATGTGTTGTAGCTTTTATGAAGGAAGGTGTTCCTTAAAAAATAAAAATACATATTCAGTCACTGTATAAATGGCACAGAAACAATGTTATACTTACAGAGATGGAAGACTCATGCATTAGACACCATAATGCGGCATCTGATGTGTGTTGATTGCATCAGGGTGTGCGCATGAATGACTGGCAGTAAAAAAATCCTGCAGTGCAGGATGTGGTGTGCATTGAAAGCATTAGGGAATGCTTATGAATGGGTCGCATTGGACCCTGCAGTACGGGATGTTATGTGTGTTGAATGAGTCAGGGTGCATTCATGAATGGCTGGCAGTAAACCTTGCAGTGTAGGACATGATGTGTTATGGTATCATGTTAGACATGACAGTGCAGAATGTGATGTGTTATGGTATCACGTTAGACATGACAGTGCAGGATGTGATGTGTTATGGTATCATGTTAGGCATGACAGTGCAGGATGTGATGTGTTATGGTATCGTGTTAGACATGGTAGTACAGGACGTGATGTGGTATCATGTTAGATATGGCAGTACAGGTTGTGACATGTTATTGCACAGTTCTGTACTGGCATAGGTACTAACAGATCCATAGGCTTTCAAGGGTATAGGGTATGGTATGGCGTGTGGTGTGGTATTTAGTTTTGTAGGGTGCATTGTGGGTATGGGCTGTGATGAGTGGAATGCTGTACAGTATGTTCTGTATGGTGTTTGGCAGTGTGTGCAGTGTGGTATGTGGTGGTGGGTTTGAAGTATGGTATGGTCTGTTCTGTGTTGTCTGTGGTATTTTGTGCAGTATGGTGTATGGTATGGAGGGTGGTGTGCAGTATTTTGTGTGCTATGATGTGAGGTATTGTGTATGGAACAGTGTGTGTATGGTGTGTGGAATGATGTGTGATAGTGTAATGTGTGGTATGGTCTGTACTGTGTTGTCTTTGGTATGTTGTGCAGTATGATCTGTGGTATAGTGTGTGAGTGGTATGGTATGGTATGGTATGCAGTTTGTTGTGTTGTCTGTTGTGTGGTATTGTGCGCACAATGATGTGTGTTAGTGTGATGTGTGTAGTATGGTCTCAGTTATAGTGTGTGATATGTTGCATTGTGTGGTGTGTGGTGATATGGGTGGTATGCTATGCAGTATGTTATGCTGTATGGTGTGTTGTATTGCATGAAGTATGGTGGGTGATATGTTGTTCAGTGTTGTAGATTGTATGGTATGCAGTATTGTGTATGACATGATGCATGGTGGTGTGGTGTGTGATATGGTGTGTAGTATGGTGGGTTGTATGTTATGTGGTATTGTGTGTGGTACAATATACAGTTGCCTTTACTATACTATGTGGAAAGATGTGCAGGATGGTGGGCGAGATGTTTTTCCATATGGTAGGTTGTATGGTATGCAGCTGTGTAGGTGGCATTGTGTGCATTATAGTGAGTGGTATAGTGTGAGTTATGGCGTGTGGTATGTTATGTTGTATGGTGGGTGGAATGGTGTGCAGTGTAGTGTGTGGTACAGTATGTTGTGTATTATTGTGGGTAGTATGGTGCACAGTATCATAAATGATATGTGTGGTATTGTGTGAGGCATGGAGTGTGGTAGGTGTAATGTATGTTGTGCAGTATAGTGTTCAGTATGGTGTGAAGTATGGTGTGTAGTACGTTGTACAGTATGGTGTGTGGTATGGTGTTCAGTATGTTGTGTAGTATGTTGCATGGTATGTTGTGCAGTATGGTGTGTGGTGTGTTGTGCAGTGTGTTATACAGTATGTTGTGTGGTATGTTGTGCAGCATGTTGTGTGATATGTTGTGCACTATGGTGTACAGTATGCTATGCCGAGTGTTGTACAGTATGGTGCATAGTATGTTGTGCAGTATGGTGTGTAGTATGTTGTGAAGTATGTATGATGTACAGTATGTTGTTTGGTATGTTGTGTAGTATGTTGTGCAGTATAGTGTGTGTGGTATGTTGTGTGATATGGTGTGTAGTATTATGTATGATATTTTGTGCAGTATGCTGTGTGGTATGGTGTGTAGTATGTTGTGCAGTATGCTATGTAGTATTGTGTGTATTACTGTGTGTGGTATGTTGTGCAGTATTTTATGTAGTATGTTGTACAGTATGTTGTGTGGTATGGTGTGTAGTATGCTATGCAGTATGTTGTGTAATATGATATTGCAGTATTGTGTGTGGCATGGTGTGTAGTATGTTGTGCAGTACGGTGTGCAGTAGGGTGTATGGTATGTTGTGTTGTGTGGTATGGTGTGTAGTATGTTGTGTAGTTTATTATGTGGTACGTTTGCAGAATATTGTGCAATATGTTGTGTGTATAGTGTGCAGTATGGTGTCTAGTATGTTGTGCAGTATGTTTTGCAGTATAGCGTGCAGTATATTGCGCAGTATGGTGTGCTGTATGGTGTGTGGTATGTTGTGCATTATAGAGTGCAGTATTGTGTGTAGTATGTTGTGTAGTGTGGTGTGCTATATGGTGTGCTGTATGTTATGCAGTATGTTGTGTGGTAAGGTGTGTACCATGGTGTGCAATATGTTGTGCAGTATGGAGTGTGGTATGTTGTCCAGTATGGTATGTATTATGTTGTGCAGTAAGTTGTGTGGCATGGTTTACAGTATGTTGCACAGTGTGGCATGTGTTATGTTGTGCAGTATGGTGTGCAGCATGTACTATGTAGTGTGTGATATGTTGTGTGGTATGGTGTGTAGTATGGTGGTCAGCATGTTGTACAGTATTGTACAGTATGGTGTGTGGTATGTTGTGCAGTATGGGTGTGTGGTATGTTGTGCAGTATAGCGGTATGGTGTGCAAGTGTGCAGTATGTTTAGCAGTATAGTGTGTGGTATGTTGTGTAGTATGTCATGCAGAATAGTGTATTGTATGTTGTACAGTATGGTGTGCAGTTGTGCAGTATAGTGTGTAGTATGTTGTACAGTATGTTGTGCAGTATATTGTGCAGTATTAGGGTATGTTGTACAGTATGTTGTATGGTATGCAGTATGGTGTGCAATATGGTATGGAATATGTTGTACAGTATAGTGTGCAGTATAGTGTGTGGTATATTATATGGTATGTTGTGAAGTATAGTATGTAGTATGTTGTGCAGTATGTTGTGTAGTATGTTGTACAGTATGTTGTGTGGTATGGTGTGTAGTACGGTGTGCAGCATATTGTACAGTATCGTGTATGGTATGTTGTACAGTGTATTGTGCAATATAGTGTGTGGTATGTTGTACAGTATGTTGTGCAGTATAGTGTGTAGTGTCTTGTGCAGTACTGTGTGCAGTATAGTGTGTGGTATTTTGTACTGTGATATATTGTGCCATATACAGTGGTAGTTCCACAAACATTTGCCGGTACCACACACTGCGCGTCACTGCGCAGTAGTGGTATACATGTTATTCAGTGGGTACCACGCTTGCACACCACTTGGTATACCGCACTACCAGTTAATATTTGCACAGTTACCACTGTAGTTTGTGGTATGTTGTGCAGTATGGTGTGTGGTATATTATGCAATATGGGGCGCAGTATGTTGTGCAATATGTTATGCAGAATGTTGTGCAGTATGGTGCATGAAACATAGAAACATAGAAAGGTGATGGCAGAAGGATACCAAAGGTCTATCTAGTCTGCCCATTTGTTTGCATGGACCCCTGTTGTGCTGTGCCTGCTAGCACTGAACTCTTACTCAAGATGAGTCCCTACACTTGACCCTGTGTTGCATGTATGTCCTGTAACAACCATGTTTGAAGGAGGTGCTTGTTTTGGCCTCCACCACCTCAGCGAGTAGCGGGTAAACTATTCCAAGGTGCCACCACCCTCTTGGAGAAACAGAACTCCCTGACATCACATCTGAACCTCCCCCACTTTGAGTTTCCAGTTGTGCCCTCTAGTATTAGAGTTGTGGGACTTAGTAAACAGTTTGGAGTATGCCACTTTTTTGATGTCTTTCAGGTACTCATATGTCTTGATCATTTCCCCCTTCTCTTATCTGGCCTCAGGCGAGAATAACTTCAGCTCTTTCAGGCGTTCTTTGTATGGCAGGACATGTAGTTCTGTTAGGTCCTATGTTATAATAGCGATCGCTGAAAGGTGATTGCTATTATCGTGAGTGCATTATCACTGAAAACAAATTTAGTGATAAGCACTAAAGGTGACTAGGATAACTGTGTATGTGAGTCGCCTCAGCGAGGGTTCACCTTCCAGACTCCCACAATTTAAAGATTCTCAACTCTGGGGGGGGTACATGTCAGGAGGGGGCACACCTCGTTTGTAAAAGTTAAGTCCCGCGAGTCGCAGGACTTAGTAAAATGTTACCCACCCCAAGTCCCAAACCCAGGACCTGCATCGTCAGAGTCAGTCACCCTACCCACCACACCACATGGTTGACGCGGTGGAGCAGGCACACTATAGGGTTACAACCCTCTTCCCTATCCCTCTACTTCCCCTCGCAATACATCCTTTCCTGTTGGCCTCCCTACTCGCGCCATTGCAACTGTAGCCATCTCAGAAGGGTCGCTCATGATGATATTGCCCTCATATGGGTCACTGTTTTGACGGTCACCCATATACGTTTGCTGTTAGCACAGGATACCGTCCTGTTATCATCTTTGTTGCCTTTCTCTGGACCAACTCCAGTCTGTTGATAGAAACATAGAATTTGATGGCAGATAAGGACCGCTTGGCCCACCTAGTCTGCCCATTTGCCTACCTGATGGATAAGCTGCAGATTCTAGTTAATCAACAGCTTATTTCCTCCTACCCCCCACTAGAATTGCCTTATGTCTGTCCCATGCATTCTTGAATTCTCCCACTGTTCCTGACTCCACAACCTCCTCAGGAAGGCTGTTCCATGCATCCACAACCCTCTCTGTGAAAAAATACTTTCTAACATTACCTCTGAGCCGTCCCCCCATCTTCAAATTGTGCCCCCTTGTTCTTGCACATCTCTTCTTCTGAAAGATGCTACCCTTTTGTACTTTGTTAATTCCCTTGAGATACTTGAAAGTTTCTATCATGCCCCCCCTCCTTTCCTCAAGGGTATACATATTAAGCTGCTTTAGTCTCTCCTCACATGCCTTCTGGTGCAGACCCTGCACCATTTTGGTTGCCCTCCACTGAACAGCCTACACTCTGTCTATGTCTTTGCGGAGATGGGGTCTCCAAAATTGCACACAGTACTCCAGATGGGATCTCACCAACTGTCTGTACAAAGGGATAACAACTCCCTATGCATCCCAGTATCCCCCCAGCCCTCCTTACTGCCTTCTCACATTGCTTGTCCACCTTTAGGTCATCTGATATAATTACTCCTAGGTCTCTTTTGATTGTTGTTATTAACTCACCCCCCATTGTGTACTGTTTACTGTTCCCCTGGGTTTTTGTTTCCCGATGTCCTTCTTTAGGTGTGGGTTCCAAAACTGGATGCAGTGCTCCAACTGAGGTCTCACCAGGATTCTGTAAAGAGGCAGTATAACATTTCTGCTCCTGCTGTCAGAGCTTCTGCTGATGCTCCGTAACATTCTGTTGGCCTTGCTGCATGCAAAGTGTGTGTGGAACGTAGTCAAAGGCTTCACTGAAGTCAAAATAAAACAGGTCCACTTGGGGCCTTGCTACATGCAGTTATGTTGATTGGTTGTCTTAAGGGGCTCATGAATTAATACTCCTAGGTCCCGTTCCTTTGATGAGGTATTAAGTTGCACCCCATTCAACCAATATTCTGTTCTAGGGTTGTATTTGCCCAAATGCATCACTTTACACTTCTTTGCATTAAAGCCGAGTTGCCATTGGTTGGACCACGCCTCAAGTTTTCCTAGGTCAGCTTGAAGTTTGCTGATGGATTCTGCAGTATCCGCCCTTCCTCTCAATTTAGTGTCATCAGCAAACAGCACTAATCTGCCATGTATGTCATCATCTATGTCACTAATAAAGATGTTGGAAAGCACAGGACCAAGGTAAGAACCCTGGGGAACCCCACTTATAACATCTCCCTTCCTGGAACGCACTCCATTGATTACCACCCTTTGGCTTCGGTCTTGGAGCCATGCTTTTATCCAGTTGATAAACTGGTCTGAAATACCAGTGCCTTTGAGCTTAGCTAGCAGACGCTTGTGTGGAACGGAGTCGAAGGCTTTACTGAAGTCAAAATAAAGCAGGTCCACTGGGTGCCCTGTGTCTAATTCAGCGGTTACCCAATCAAAGAATGATATGAGATTCATCAGGCAAAATCTTCCCACCATGAATCCATGTTGCTTGGGGTCTTGGAGATTGTTCTTGTCCAGGTAATCAGCTATGTCTTATTTAATCAGTGTTTCCATCAGTTTGCACACCACTGAGGTCAGACTAATGGGCCTGTAGTTTCCAGGCTCCTGTTTGCTCCCACTCTTATGCAGGGGGATCACATTGGCATTTCTACAATCCTCCGGCACTACCCCAGTCTGGAGGGAGAGGTTGAATAGTCTGGACAATGGTTCCGCTAGTTCCTAAGCTAATTCTTTTAGGACCCATCTGGTCTGGGTGATTTATGTTGACTGAGACTTTCAAGAGCTTCCATGACTCTTCTAGTGGTAAAAGCTTGAGTTCCCATAACTTCCAATTTGCTCAAAATACCACTTACTAGCATGGGCCCATCCTGCTCCCTGGTAAAGACTGAGCAAAAGAGTTTGTTATGAATTTCCACCTTTTGCATATCATCTTCGACCAGTGTCTCACCATCCTTTAGTTTCACCACCCCTTGAGAAGTCTTCCTTTTTTCATGGATGTGTCTAAAAAACTGCTGCTCCCATTACTGACACTGTTAGCTATGCTAAGCTCTGCCTTTGCCTAAGCCTTTGCTTCTTTTATGGCACTTTTGGCTTTTTTGCCTAATTCCAGATATTCTTCCATGGAGGTGTCAGTAGGTTTTGTTTTTGATATGTGGTGCAGTATGTTGTGCAGTATGGTTTGTGGTACATTTTGTAGTATGCTGGGCAGTATGTTGTGTAGTATGTGTGCAGTATAGCATGTGGTAAGTTAAGCAATATGTTGTGCAGTGTGTTGCACAGAATGGTATGTAGTATGCTGGGTAGTATGTTGTGTAGTATGTGTGCAGTATAGCGTGTGGTAAGTTAAGCAATATGTTGTGCAGTGTGTTGCACAGAATGGTATGTAGTATGCTGGGTAGTATGTTGTGTAGTATGTGTGCAGTATAGCGTGTGGTAAGTTAAGCAATATGTTGTGCAGTGTGTTGCACAGAATGGTATGTAGTATGCTGGGTAGTATGTTGTATAGTATGTGTGCAGTATAGCGTGTGGTAAGTTAAGCAATATGTTGTGTAGTGTGTTGCACACAATGGTATGTAGTATGCTGGGCAGTATGCTGTGTAGTATGTGTGCAGTACAGCGTGTGGTAAGTTAAGCAATATGTTGTGCAGCGTGTTGCACAGAATGGTATGTAGTATGCTGGGCAGTATGCTGTGTAGTATGTGTGCAGTACAGCGTGTGGTAAGTTAAGCAATATGTTGTCCAGCGTGTTGCACAGAATGGTATGTAGTATGCTGGGCAGTATGTTGTGTAGTATGTGTGCAGTACAGCGTGTGGTAAGTTAAGCAATATGTTGTGCAGCGTGTTGCACAGAATGGTATGTAGTATGCTGGGCAGTATGTTGTGTAGTATGTGTGCAGTACAGCGTGTGGTAAGTTAAGCAATATGTTGTGCAGTGTGTTGCACAGAATGGTATGTAGTATGCTGGGTAGTATGTTGTGTAGTATGTGTGCAGTATAGCGTGTGGTAAGTTAAGCAATATGTTGTGCAGCGTGTTGCACAGAATGGTATGTAGTATGCTGGGTAGTATGTTGTGTAGTATGTGTGCAGTATAGCGTGTGGTAAGTTAAGCAATATGTTGTGCAGTGTGTTGCACAGAATGGTATGTAGTATGCTGGGTAGTATGTTGTGTAGTATGTGTGCAGTATAGCGTGTGGTAAGTTAAGCAATATGTTGTGTAGTGTGTTGCACAGAATGGTATGTAGTATGCTGGGCAGTATGTTGTGTAGTATGTGTGCAGTACAGCGTGTGGTAAGTTAAGCAATATGTTGTGCAGCGTGTTGCACAGAATGGTATGTAGTATGCTGGGCAGTATGCTGTGTAGTATGTGTGCAGTACAGCGTGTGGTAAGTTAAGCAATATGTTGTGCAGTGTGTTGCACAGAATGGTATGTAGTATGCTGGGCAGTATGTTGTATAATATGTTCTGCAGTACAGTGGCTCATATGTTTGTAGTAAATTGTGCAGTATAGTGTGTGGCACGTTGTGTAGTATGGTGTGCAGTATGTTGTGCAGTATGATATGCAATATGTTGTGTGGTATGTTGTGCAGCATTCTGTCTGGTATAGTGTGCAGTATTGTGTATAGTATGTTGTGCAGTATGGTTTGTAGCGTGGCGTGTGGTTTGTTGTGTGTTATGTTGTGCAGTATGTTGTCTGGTATGGTGTGCAGTATTGTGAGTAATATGTTGGGCAGTAGGGTGTGCAGTATGTTGTGTGGTATGGAGTACAGCATGTGTAATATGTTGTGCAGTATGGTGTGAAATATTCTTCCATGGAGGTGTCAGTAGGTTTTGTTTTTGATATGTGGTGCAGTATGTTGTGCAGTATGGTTTGTGGTACATTTTGTAGTATGCTGGGCAGTATGTTGTGTAGTATGTGTGCAGTATAGCGTGTGGTAAGTTAAGCAATATGTTGTGCAGTGTGTTGCACAGAATGGTATGTAGTATGCTGGGTAGTATGTTGTGTAGTATGTGTGCAGTATAGTGTGTGGTAAGTTAAGCAATATGTTGTGCAGTGTGTTGCACAGAATGGTATGTAGTATGCTGGGTAGTATGTTGTGTAGTATGTGTGCAGTATAGCGTGTGGTAAGTTAAGCAATATGTTGTGCAGTGTGTTGCACACAATGGTATGTAGTATGCTGGGCAGTATGCTGTAGTAGATATGTGTGCAGTACAGCGTGTGGTAAGTTAAGCAATATGTTGTGCAGCGTGTTGCACAGAATGGTATGTAGTATGCTGGGCAGTATGCTGTAGTAGTATGTGTGCAGTACAGTGGTGGTAAGTTAAGCAATATGTTGTGCAGCGTGTTGCACAGAATGGTATGTAGTATGCTGGGCAGTATGCTGTGTAGTATGTGTGCAGTACAGCGTGTGGTAAGTTAAGCAATATGTTGTGCAGCGTGTTGCACAGAATGGTATGTAGTATGCTGGGCAGTATGTTGTGTAGTATTGTGCAGTACAGCGTGTGGTAAGTTAAGCAATATGTTGTGCAGCGTGTTGCACAGAATGGTATGTAGTATGCTGGGCAGTATGTTGTGTAGTATGTGTGCAGTACAGCGTGTGGTAAGTTAAGCAATATGTAGTGCAGTGTGTTGCACAGAATGGTATGTAGTATGCTGGGCAGTATGTTGTGTAGTATGTGTGCAGTACAGCGTGTGGTAAGTTAAGCAATATGTGTAGTGCAGGTGTTACTGAGAATGGTATGTATGTATGCTGGGCAGTATGCTGTGTATGTAATGTACAGTACAGCGTGTGTAAGATTAAGCAATATGTTGTGCAGCGTGTTGCACAGAATGGTATGTAGTATGCTGGGCAGTATGTTCTGTGTAGTATGTGTGCAGTACAGCGTGTGGTAAGTTAAGCAATATGTGGTGCAGCGTGTTGCACAGAATGGTATGTAGTATGCTGGGCAGTATGCTGTGTAGTATGTGTGCAGTACAGCGTGTGGTAAGTTAAGCAATATGTAGTGCAGCGTGTTGCACAGAATGGTATGTAGTATGCTGGGCAGTATGCTGTGTAGTATGTGTGCAGTACAGCGTGTGGTAAGTTAAAGCAATATGTTGTGCAGTGTGTTGCACAGAATGGTATGTAGTATGCTGTGCAGTATGTTGTATAATATGTTCTGCAGTACAGTGGCTCATATGTTTGTAGTAAATTGTGCAGTATAGTGTGTGGCACGTTGTGTAGTATGGTGTGCAGTATGTTGTGCAGTATGATATGCAATATGTTGTGTGGTATGTTGTGCAGCATTCTGTCTGGTATAGTGTGCAGTATTGTGTGTAGTATGTTGTGCAGTATGGTTTGTAGCGTGGCGTGTGGTTTGTTGTGTGTTATGTTGTGCAGTATGTTGTCTGGTTTGGTGTGCAGTATTGTGTGTAATATGTTGGGCAGTAGGGTGTGCAGTATGTTGTGTGGTATGGAGTACAGCATGTGTAATATGTTGTGCAGTATGGTGTGAAATATTTTGTACAGTGTGATGCGAGGTATGTCGTGCAATATGTTGTGCAGTATGTTTTGTGGCATGGTGTGTGGTATGTTGTGCAGTATGGTGTGCAGTATGTTATGCAGTATGGAATACAGCATGTTGTGAGTTTGACATGCAGTATGTTGTGCAATATGTTGTGTGGTATCATGTATCATGTGTTGTGTGGTATGTTTTGCACTATATTGTGCATTTGCTTTACAGTATCTTACATGGTATGGTGTATAGTATGTTGTGCATATGGTGTGCAGTATGTTGTGCGGTATGTTATGCAGTGTGTTGTGAAGTATAGTGTCTGGTATAGTGTGCAGTATATTATGCAGTATGGTGTGTGGTATATTGTGCAGTATGGTGTGCAATATGTTATGCAGTATGTGGTGTGGTATGTTGTGCAGTATGGTTTATGGTATATTGTGCAGTATGGTGTGTGGTATTTAGTATAGTATAGTGTGGAATGTTGTGCAGAATAGTGTGCAGTATTGTGTGTGGTATGTTGTACAGTGTGTTATGCAGCATGTAGCACAGTAACTTGTGTGGTGTGTTATTCAGTATGCTGTGCAGTTTGGTAAGTGGCATGGTGTTCAGTGTGGTGTGTGGTACGATGTGCAGCATTGTCTGCATTATGGTGTATAGTATGTTGTGCAGTATGGTGTGCAACATTGTGTATAGTATGTTGTCCAGGATGTTCTGCAGTATGTTGTGTGGTCCGTTCAGTATGTTGTGTGGTATGTTGTGCAGTGTGGTATGCAGTATTGTGTGTGGTATGTTGTACAGTAAGTTATGCAGCTTGTAGCAAGGTAAGGCAAGGCAAAATTTATTTAAAAGGCGCCCAATCCCGGAGGCTCTGGGCGCCGTACAAATTTTTAAAACAGAGTTTAGGCATAATAAACATATAAATTTATACATAATAAAAATACAAAATCTGATAAAATCAGACATTACCATTCAATATTAGTCTAAACATCAAATGCTTTAGAAAAAGGAAAAGTCTTCAACTGGGCCTTAAAAATATCAACTGTGGGGGCTTCCCTGACCATAATTGGCAAAGAGTTCCACAGAACAGGAGCCGCGGCGCTAAATGCTCTATCGCCAGCGGATTTAAGCCTAGTTCTGGGAATGGCCAGGAAGCCACCACTAGAGGAACGAAGAGGGCGGGTGGAGAGGGCAGGTAACAGACGGTCCAACAGGTAACCGGGGCCCAGCCCGTGTAGGGCCTTATAGGTGAGAAGACCCACCTTAAAGAGGACTCTCCACCTGACTGGCAGCCAGTACAACTCGCATAAAACCGGTGTAATATGACAAAACTTTTGCTGCCCAGTCAACAACTGGGCAGCTGCGTTTTGCACCAGCTGCAGTCTGCGGAGAGATCCTCCTGTGACCCTGAGATAGAGCGCATACAGTAATCAAGCCTTGATGTGACTAAGGCATGTATCAAGGTAGGGAGGTCCAGAGGCGGAACGAGGGGCTTAATCCTGGCAATGTTTCTGAGATGGAAAAAACAGGTACGAACCGTGGAGGATATTTGAGCCTCCATGGTTAAGTCCCTGTCCAGAATCACTCCCAGATTTCGCACCCAAGAGGAGGCCTTTAATGACACAGTTCCAAGAACAAGCCCAGTTTCTGAGTCAGAGACCATCCTATCACGGACTCTGTTCGACTCCACTACCAATACTTCCGTCTTATGGGGGTTCAGTCACAACCAGCTAGAGACCATCCAGTCATTAATCTCGGCCAGACAGATGTTTAGCACATCCACTGCATTTGATGTTCCTGGGGCAAAGGAAAAATATAGCTGAGTATCATCAGCATAGCAATGAAAACTCAGACCATACTTCCTAATGATCTCTCCCAAAGGCAGCATGTACACTGCGTACAGCATTGGGGCCAGTACCGATCCTTGAGGGACTCTGCAAAAAGGAGACTGGGTATAGATGAGAATTCCCATCATAACCCATTGCCTCCTGTTGGTAAGAAAGGACTCAAACCATTTGATGACACACCGTGAGTCCATAGGTCCCTACATGGACGAGCAACACACAATGGTCCACAGTGTCAAATGCTGAAGAGAGATCTAGGAGAACAAGAATTGTCTTGTCTCCCCGATCTCTAGCCCTGAGGAGATCATTCTGCACCCGAACAAGTGCAGTTTTAGTGCTATGTCTGGCTCGAAAAGCCAACTGGAAGGGTTCGTACAACTCGTGAGACACGAGATGCTCTTCCAACTGAAGCGCTAACACCTTCTCCACAACCTTTCCCAAGAATTGAAGGTTGGAGATAGGACAGTAATTTATCTTGATCTCCGGGTCCAAAGATGGCTTCTTTAAGAGGGGTCTCACTAGAGTCTCCTTCAAGGCATCCGGAAAGACACTCTCAGAAAGGGAACACCGTACAATCAAGGCAAACACTGGGCCAACAGAGTCAACACATCTCATTAAAAAATGCGTTGGCACTGGGTCCAGTTCACAAAAGGTATGCTTTATATTGGCTGCTACCTCGATAACCTCACTAACCTCCACTGGTCTAAACTCTCCCCAACCAGACGGAGTGCACTCAGAACACATCAGGCGATCACTGTCAGCTATAACATTGCTGGCTGAAGAAGCCACCCGCCGGATCGAGGACACCCTGTCCGAAAAGAACCGAGCGAATTCCTCACAATCTATATTGGAAAAAACCCTCCTGGGCTGTAGACAGGCAGGATGGAGAAGCCTGTCCACAGTCTGGAAGAGTGAGGCCGGTCGGTTCTTCCCAGCAGCAATCTCCCTAGACAGAAACACTATCTTCTTACGGTTGATTGCCTCCTGGTACGCACCATAGTGGGCACGCAGGACCAGTTTATCCGCTCCCAGATGGGATCTCCTCCAGCAGTGCTCTAATCTCTGACCCATCTTCTTCATCTCCCTGAGCTCACCGTCAAACCACGGTGACCTCAGGTATGAAGTTCTGGGTCGTACACGGACGGGTGCGAGGGAGTTAATGGTGTCGGATAACACCCGATTATAGGTGTCAACCCCAACAGCAACACCTCCCACACATGCAGCACCCACACTAGACAATTTCGCTGCTGCCAAAACCCTCAGGGGTCAAACCCCGTAAAGGGCGACAGCTAATCATCTCAACAGGGGAAGGGCTTATGGCGGAAGCCCCAAGCATGAACTGCACTGTGCAGTGATTGGACCAAAGGACCTGATCAATCCTGAGATCACTAATCTCAAGTCCCAGTGAGAACACCAGGTCCAACATGTGGCCATCCCGATGAGTCGATTCAGTAACAGCCTGAATCAGACCTAAGGAGGACATAATCTGAGAAAACTCATAGCTGTATCTATGATTCACATCATCAACCCAAACATTGAAATCCCCCAGAAAAACACATCTGGGGGATTCCAACGTTCTGTCGGCAACAAAATCTACGATCTCCTGCAGGAAATCTCCCATCGGCCCAAAAGGGCGATAGATGAGAAAAATCCTGCAGCCCCCATCAGGTCCTCCATGGATGGCCACACATTCAAAAGAACCCAGAGTTCTCACTGGGTGCACGGTGAAGGTCAGGCTGGATCTAAAACAGATAGCTACACCGCCACCCCTGCGTTCCACTCTGGGGCAATGCACTACAGTATACCCAGGAGGGACTGCGGCCTCAAAAATCGGGCCTGCATCATCTCCCACCCAGGTCTCCATGATACAAGCCAGATCGACTGAAGAAATCAAGGCAGCAATAATTGCTGTCTTATTTCTGATCCGAGCTGGCATTACAGAGCACTGCCGTCAGGGGATTTGGGGGTGGTGCAGCCCCACAGGTTACCTGGCCACTCGGTCTGGTGGACTCCCTGGGGATGGGCACCAACCACGTCTGGCCTCTCCCATATGTCCGTCGCAACCCAGGGCGCCTTCTGGACCTGACAACCTCAATCCTCCCACCACCCATACATGGGTTGCTCCACAGTCCACGGTCAACACCATCCCTTCCATCCCTACCTCCCAGCAGCATCTGACAGTAGTGTCTGATACTGGGAGGGGGATAAAAGGGCATAGGTCATGTAACATTGAGCTATCATAGATAATTCTAGCCCCCTTTAATCCTCCCATATAGCCCATATACATCTAAAGCAACAAATAATTCTTAATTATCAAACTTTTAAGCAATAAACTGTTTAAAAACCTAAAATATCCCATCTAGCCTATTCAATCATCAAACATACATTACTAACATTTAAAATCATGACAAACCTGCTTAACAATAGTACCCTCAAACTAACTAATTCTCAGCCTCAATAGTAGTATACAACAGTAAATATAAACTGTTAAGCTGTAACATTACTTTAAAAGGCACACAATAGAAGCATAGCCTTTTCTTCTATGTCAGCTAGGAAATTTCAATACCGAGTGGCGCTCGCGCCCTCACAATCTTCACGCTATCTCGCACTTGTGGCAATTTGAGGAGGTACAGTCCCCGCCCCCAGGACACACAGGTCCTAGCTCCCCCCAGATCACTTCTGGCACAGATGACAAAGAGCACAGACCTGCTGCACAGCATTTCACGCTGTACAGGTCGTGCAGTCCAGAAAGCACCTCAGAACATCAGCGTCCAGCAAACAGGGGGCTTCTTTCTAATCCTTCAGTAGATCCCAACCACCTACGAGTGGCGACACAGTTCGCAGTAAAGAAATACACACTCCAACTAGCCGCTTGCGAGCGGCGTGGCAATTTGAGGAGGTACAGTCCCCGCCCCCAGGACACACAGGTCCTAGCTCCCCCCAGATCACTTGTGGCACAGATGACAAAGAGCACAGACCTGCTGCACAGCCTCTCACGCTGTACAGGTCGTGCAGTCCAGAAAGCACCTCAGAACATCAGTGTCCAGCAAACAGGGGGCTTCTTTCTAATCCTTTAGTAGATCCCAACCGCCTACGAGTGGCGACACAGTTCACAGTAAAGAAATACACACTCCAACACAGTAACTTGTGTGGTGTGTTATTCAGTATGTTGTGCAGTGTGTTATTCAGTATGTTGTGCAGTGTGGTAAGTGGCATGGTGTTCAGTATGGTGTGTGGTATGTTGTGCAGTATGGTGTGCAACATTTTGTGTAGTATGTTGTCCAGGATGTTCTGCAGTATGTTGTGTGGTCCATTCAGTATGTTGTGTGGTATGTTGTGCAGTATGGTGTGCAACATTTTGTGTAGTATGTTATCCAGGATGTTATGCAGTATGTTCTGCAGTATGGTGTGCAATATGTTACCTGGTATGGTGTGCGGTATGTTAAACAGTGCAATAATGTATGCAGTGTGCTGTGCAGTATGATGCAGAGTATGGTAGTGGTATGTTATGCATTATGGTGCAGTAGTTTGTGCGGTGTGGTGCTTAGTATGTTGTGTGGTATGTTTTATAGTATGTTTTGCAGTATGGAATGTGGTATGTTGTACAGTATGATGTGTAGTGTGTTGTACAGTTTGCTGTGCAGTATGTTTTGCTGTGTGATAAGTGGTATGCCATGCAGTGTGATGTGTGGTATATTGTGCAGTATGTTCCATATATTTTACAATATGGTGTGCGGTATGTTGTGCGGTATTTGTGTGGTAAATTGTGCAGTATGTTGTGTGGTATGTTGTGCATTATGTTGTGCACATGGTGTGCAGTATTGTGTGTGGTATGGTGTTCGATATGTTGTGTGGTAATGTGTGCATTATTGAGTCTTATGGTGTGCAGTATTTTGTACAGTATGCTGTCTGCTATGCTGTGTGATACTGTAAAATGTAAAATTTTCACTGTGAAATAATTTTTGCTGTATTCGCGGAAGCACTAATTTTTGTTAAAATTTATTGATGATAAATTAGTGTTATTAGCACTTTTCCCATTATAGTGTATGTGGTCCTAATAACGTAGTGCTAAATTTAATTTATGCAATTATGGTTGCATATGTGTTTACGCTGAAATTTCTTTGCATGAAAATAACTAGCTTTACAGTATGTTGCACTTTATGTTGTGGAGTGTGTTGTACAGTATGTTGTGCGGTATGTTTTGCTGTATGCTGTACAGTGTGTTGTGTGGTGTATCGTGCAGTATAATGTTTGGTATGTTGTACAGTATGTTGTGCAGAATGGTGTGCAGTATGGTTTGTGGTATGGTGTGCTGTATGTTTTTCAGTGTAGTGTACAGCATGTGCAGTATGTTGGGTGGTAATGTGTGTGGCATAATATGCAGTACTGGGTATGGTGTTATGTGCAGTATGGTGTGCCATATGGTGTGCAGTATTGTGTGTGTTCTGGTGTGCCATATGGTATGCAACATTATGTATGGTGTGGTGTGCAATATTGTATATGGTATTGTGTGTGGTATGGTGTTCAATATTGTGTGTGGTGTGGTGTCTGGTATGGTGTATGGTATGGTGTGCAGTATTGTGTGTGGTGCAGTGTCTGGTATGGCGTGCAGTACTGAGTGTGGTTTGGTGCGTGGTATAGTGTTCTGTACTGTATGTGTTATGGTTTGTGGTATGTTGTGCAGTATTGTGTGTTGTACGATGTGAGGTATGCTGTGTAGTACTGGGTGTGGTATGTTGTACAGTATTGTGTGTGGTATGTTGTGCAATACAGTGTGCAGTATAGTGTGTATGATATGTTGTGCAGTATAGTGTGTACTATTACTTTTGATATGGTGTGCAGTATGGTGTGTGGTGTGCAGAATGGTGTGCAGTATTATGTGAATTATGTTGTGTGGCATGGTGTACAGTATTATGTGTGGTATGGTGTTCAGTGTGTTGTGCACTATTGTGTGCAGTATGATACACAGTATATTGTGTGGTATGGTGTGCGGTATGTTGTGCAGTATGGTGTGCATGGTATGTTGTGTGGCATAGTGTGCAGTACTGTGTATGATATGGTGTGCAGAACGGTGTGTGGGTGTGGTGTGCATTATGTTGTGTGCTATGGTGTGCAGTGTGTTGTGTGCTATGGTGTGTAGTGTGTTGTGTGGTATAGTGTGCAGTATGGTGTGCATGGTATGTTGTGTGGTATAGTGTGGAGTATTACGTGTGATATGGTGTGTGGGTGTGGTTTGCATTATGTTGTGTGATATGGTGTGCAGTATTGTGTGTGGTATGATGTGTGCTATGGTGTGCAGTATGTTGTGTGGTATGGTGTGCAGTATTGCATGTTATATGGTGCGCAGTATAGTGTGTAGTGTGGTGTGCAGTTTGTTGAGTAGTATTGTGTGAGTTTTGTTGTATGCTATGGTGTGCAGTATTGTGTGTGGTAGAGAAACACAGAAGCATAGAATTTTATGGCAGAAAAAAAGATTGCTCCATCCAGTTTCTTCATTCCTACCTTGGTCATGTTACCAGTCTACTACTGGTGCAACCGTACTTTGCTTACACACCTACCATGTTACCTCTCCTATTCTGCCCATTCTGAGCCTCTTCACCGAGTCCCCTGAATCTGTCCCACCTATGTTGGACTCCATTCACTGTCTGAATATTAACACATTCCTGTGGTAGTTAATTCCACTTATCACTATCCTTTTTTGCAATAAAAATGTTAAAGAATGTTAGAGACAGCACAGAATTGATACATCAATCCACAATAAAGGTGTTTATGAAAGTGTTAATGGACAAATCACATCTATAAATAGCTTTTACAATATTACATTTTTCCATACATCAGACTGTTTTAAAATTCCAGTAGTGAATGAGACACATTCATTCATTTAGTTGTTTATTCAACTGTAGAAATGGAAGTTAACTCACCTGGTAAAGGTGATTATATGAGGAGAACCTCTAGGAACCCATGTGTTGAGACTTGCAGTGCTGTAAAAATGTATGATAGATAATTAGCCCACTTATTTTTTCAAAGTTTTCTATTTTATTTTAAAAAAACATAGTCAATTCACTCATTACTATCAATGGAACCCATATACTTCGATGATTCTTCAATAGTTTCCAGTCTCTGAGAAGCCCCAGATGATCCCACGGGAAATTAGCCTTTCAGAAATTGTCAGCTGCTGCCACCCTGATGTGAGTATCAAAGCAAGACATTCTTCAATAATGAAGTGGTGTTGGGGGCACAAATAAAAATATTGTAGACAGCTCTAGCGTAGAAAATATTCACAATAGTTTATTCAAATTCCAAAACGGCATAAAATCTCAACGTTTCACCTACGGTTGAGCATAGAGGTCAGGTTTTAATTTTTATTCATCTTTTGTAAGGTATAGACAAAAAGATCAGTAATCGAAACAGAGAAAGAATGCACAGTAAATTGTGTTATAACAAGATTAAAGTGACTGGTAAAGTCAGACATAAAACAACATGATTAATTTTGGTAGTCAAACAAGGAGATACTCATAACATGGAAGAGCAGCTTCATTGCCCCAGTGGTGCGATTAGCTTTCCTCAACTCAATTAGGAGGTAGTATAGTGCAGTGGGTTAAGGCTCTGAGCTGCAGATCTGGAGACCTGGGTTTGAATCCCACAGCTGCCTAGGTGTATACTGTGTGATCCTAAGCAAGTCACTTAACTTCCTTGTGCTCCCAGGTCACACCTGGAAACAAGCTCCGGCTTAGTGTGCTACTCCTGGTTAAACAATGTTCCCTTCCCTTCCCTTCCCAGTGATTTAGTGGCATGATTGGTTTTCCCTGATTTTGTTTCGCTAATGAGGGAGTTAAGATGTCCTGACATCAGGACTAGCCTGTTAATAAATCAAGTGAGAGGTTACTTGCATTTGAAAAAGAAAGCAGGAGGACTGTGGCTGGGTGTCTCAGAGAAACATAATGTAGGTAAGAAAGGAAATATACAACCTGGTATACAAAAGCTTAAAACACAGAATATACTAAGTTACATACTAAGAGTGATAGATGTACAGAAGGCCATAGCCCATGTTAGTACATCTCCAGACCCTGGATATATATACACCTTATTTAATAACAATTTATCAAGGATTATTTTAAATGTTTCTAAATTTTCTGTATCCAACAGTGATTTCGGTAGGCCATTCCATATAGGTATGATTCTCTGGGTAAAAAAGGAATGTCTGATATCTAACTTTGGATACGTTAAAGATAGTTGGAATTTGTGGCTTCTGAGATTGCACTCTCTCTTATTAAAGGACATTCCCAGTTGTGTCATAAGCTCCTTATCTTTTGCTATATTGAACATCAATAGCAAATCCCCCCTAGTCCTTCTCAACTCCAAAGAATACAGATCCAGCTCCCTAAGTCGCGCTTCATAACTTCTATCCTGTAGACCATCTATCATCTTGGTAACCCTTCACTGCACTCCCTCCAAGGCATTGATAGCACGCCTAAGATAGGGACTCTATACTGGAGAGCAATAGTCCAAATGAGGATGTACTATAGAGTGGAAGAATGCATTCCCTATTTCTAGAAATGAAAGATCTTTTTATACATCCTATTAATCTATTTGCCTGATTTCTAATGTAATTACAATGTGAAGTGAATGTGAGATCTGAATTAATAATTGCACCCAGGTCTTTTTTTTTCTTTAATAGGTGTCAATTGAATACCATTCAACATAAATTGTTTGTTAGGATTTGTATCCCCTAAACGCATGATTACACATTTGTTTGTGTTATAAATCTTGCCATTTTGTTTAGCCCAGTTTTCTAGTTTTTTAAGGTCATCGGAAAAATCCACTATTTCATCGATTGAACCCACTTTAGGTACAATGTTTGTATCATCTGCAAATTTGATGGCAATGTTCTTCAGATTTGCCATCATGTCTGACACAAATATAGAGAATAGTATGGGTCCCAGGACAGATCCCCGTGCCACCCCACTAGTGATTATGCCTGTGGTTGAGGTGTATCCTCTTATTCGTACTACCTGTGTATGATTTTTTAGCCACTCATTGACCCAGTTAATCAATTTATGATGTATCCCAAATGAGCTCATTTTATTTATGAGAGTTTTATGTGGCATTTTATCAAAAACCTTGCATAGATCTAAATATATCACATCCACTGGTGTCTTTTCATGAAGGAATCTACTAACCCTTTCATAAAAAACTAAATTACTGGTAAGGCAAGATCTTTTACTTTAAAACCATGCTGGTTTGGGTCCACTAGATGTTTTTTAACCAAATCGTCTTCTATTCTTGTTTTGAGAGTGGCTTCAAAAACTTTGCCCAGGATGCTGGTCAGGCTAATGGGTTTATAATTTGATGTTTCCTAGGTGTCACACCTGTTTATCTCCTTCGCTACATATAAACACTGTCCTTTACCCTAGTTGAATGCTCTTGACGCTGTACTATCACCATTGGTACTATGAATGACATTGTATCCTTACTGTATACTAGCTACCTACTATTCGAGTATTGTATGTAAACTGTTTGTTATTGCTGTCATTGTCACTGTTTGACATGGAACCTTTGTAAAAGAGCTCTGAGCTCAAAGGTATGATCCAAATCCCTAAATAAATAAAATAAAATAAATAAATGTTTCACTCCTATTAGCTTTTTTAAATATAGGTCTTGCCAATGCAGTCTTCCAATTACTTGGTACTGATCCTGATGTTAGGGACAAATTAAACGTTTTATATAGTGGTTCAATTAACCATGATGCTATTTCTTTTAGCAGGCGAGGGTGGAGGTTATCGGGCCCTGGCGATTTATTGATGTTGATTGCATCCAGTTTACTTTTGATTTCTTGTCTAGTTATTTCAGGCATATCATAATCTTCTATGTAATTTGTATTATTGGAGTCTTGTTTTGTATTTGAAATTAGATTAAAAATTGAACAGAAGTAGTTATTAAATTCCTGTGCCATTTCAAGGGGGGATTGTAATGCGTTATCACCTATAACAAGTGGGCCAACAGTTTTTGTTGTTTTTTTTTTTATTATTTACATACAAGTAGAAACTCTTGCCTCCATCCTTTATATGAGCCAACTTAAATTCTAACTTCTTTTTTTCCTTTCTTATTACGTGCTTACACCTTTTTAATGATGCCCTATAGTTGCTTTTATTGTGTTCATTATTGCATCTTATTGTGGCTCTGTACGCTCTTCTTTTTTTTTTTTATCAGATGCAATATATGAGAGGTTGCCCAAATGGGTAATTTTCCCCTGTTATTATATCCAATTTTGTGTGGTACGTACTTTTGTTCTAGGGTTATGATTTTACTTTTTATTAATTGCCAAATCTCTTCTGGTGATGTAGACCCAGTATCCCACTTCCCAGCAATGAGTTATTTTTTGATTTGGTCAAAATTTGCCCAACCATAATTTTTAAAAGTTGTTATACCTGGATTTCGTTCCATAATAGTTTTTGTCTCAAAAGTTATTATACAATAGTCACTATTTTGTAGGGGATCCCAAATTTTTACATTCTTAATTTGATGAAGGATATCTGTTATTAATAAGTCGAGAACATTATTTTTTCTTGGTGTGTGTGTGTATAAATTGAGTTAGTCCATTTGACTCACATAAATCCAGGAACATAGTTTCCATTTTGTTATTTGTTGTACCCTTTCTCCAGTTTATTCCTGGGTGATTAAAATCCCTTAGTAATATGACATCGATTGATTCATTTTATTATTTATACTATCCAGTATTGCCTGATGTTCTTGTGGATCAGTATTGGGGGTCTATAACATAGTCCCACCAATAATTTTGTTTGTTTCTCTCTTATTATTTCTATCCACAATATTTCACTGGATACATCATTGACTTGTATTTAATACTATTTTTAATAAAAAAGGCTATCCCTCCTCCCTTTTTAGATGTTCTGTTTTTGTGAACAGTGTTGTAGCAGCAATGTTTGTATTCTAGCTGGATTTGTCCCCTCACCAAGTTTCGGTGATTGCAGCTATGTCGATGCTATCCCTATGGAGTAGTACTTTTAGCTCATCTAACTTTGTAGCATGAAGACTTCTTGCATTTGTGAGCAGGAAAGACAACCTATGTTTCTTTTGATATATTTTTGTACCGGTATTGTTAATATGTATATCTGAATGTTTTATAAGTATTTTGTTTCCTGTCTCCCTTTGTCCCTCTGAATTTAGTTTTTTGTTGTTTTAAGAACTTTTATTATGTTAAACACGGTGTACCCTAATATTCTTGTACCTTTTTTATTCAGGTGTAGTCCATCATAACAGTATAAATTGTCCCTCCCTTCAAATATTTCCCATGTTTGTATACACTTGATATTGTTTGTATGGCTCCATCTTCGTAGCCAGTTATTATAGGCTTTTATATTTCTTGTTTTGTAATAACTGGCTCTTGATACCAGTAGCACTTCAGAAATAATGGGCATCACATTCAAGGTCTTTAATGTTTTAATAGCTTCTTCCATGTCTTTTGTTATATTTTCGACCTCCTGTGAACAAGTGTATATTAAAACAGCAAGACTTTCAGGTAACTTTTTGAGAGCAGAGGTTATTAGAACACAGAATCAAAACAGGAAGACTTTCAAGTAACTTTTTGAGAGCAGAGGTATTAGAACACACAGAATTAAAACAGCAAGACTTTCAAGTAACTTTTTGAGAGCAGAGGAAATGAGAGTACTGTGTAGAGGTAAAATAGCATGAATGGTACAAGCGTATATAGAGTAATGGTAAAATGAGACAGTGAGTTTACTGACTGGGAGAAACAAACAGGTGAGAGGTTATTAATATTTGAAAACGTGGGAAGTAACATAAATAGAAAAGAGTTCTGCTGTGCAAGTAGGGGAGAATGTATTGTAATGAGCACCACTAGCTAGTAAAAATGAGTGAAAAATAAGTAAAGAAATGAACAGTAATGCCTAGTTGTGGGCTTGTTTATAGGAATGCATAATTAGTGCAGAGCTTTGAACACGAATGTAACATGGAGGTATTTTAGTCTCAGCTGGCAACAGAAAAGAGGCAAAATTAAATAAGTCAATATAAAATGGAAAAAGGATTTCTTGAGAAAGCTTAGTGCTCCCTTTGGGGATTGTAGCTAGCTCATCTATGTCTATTATGGAATGAAAATTCAGTATATGAATTTGTATCTGTCACAGATATTCATTGAAGGATAAATGAGGCTGTATGTTAAATCATTATCCCTGAAAGAGGGCTTTGCAGTGGAATGAAGAATGTATAAACAGGTATTGTGACTTTGTTAGGATTTCACGTGTTGAAATAACTTTAATTCCAATATAACTAGGGCCTTATGTTACTTGTAAATAAACTTTATTGAAAATTATTTAGAGCATAATGGTGTTGGTGTGTTTTAAGGACTTTTAGAAAATGGTTGCTGTATGAATCAGACACTGTTAGAATTTTCTTAAATGCCTTGTTTGTTTTATAGGGTTTAATGAGTAAAGTGAGAACATAAGTGTTGTATAAATTAACAGAATTTGAATTGCACCCTTTTGAGTAATAAAAGGCATCTCCTGATGAAGCCTACAACTGTAGGTGAAACCTTGAGATTTTATGCCATTTGGGAAGTTGAATAAACTATTGTGAATATTTTCTACACTAGAGCTGTCTGCAGTATTTTTATTTGAGCCCCCTACACCACTTCGTTATTGAAGAAACTCTTGCATTCTTCAATAGAGGCAGCTGAGTTTTTTTTCCACTTTAACAGTAATCCTTTGGCTTCATGAAGTGCTGCTAATAGCCAGAGCTTCTGCTCTTTACTTATTCTGATTTTGTTTGGGAAGATACGTAAAATAAGCAAAGAGGGGTGGATGGGGCATTTGTTTAACTATTTTTGAGGAAATACTGTAGATCTGAGATCAAAACTGTTTAATATTTGGACAAGCCTGAAACACATGGGAAAGGTCAATATGATGGTGAGAGCATCTCCAACAAGGGCCATCAGGTAGTAGCCCATTTTTTTTTCAAATTTCAGAGGGGAATAGTAAAAATAATGCAACATTTTGTACTGTATTAGTTTTCCTAGTGCTTCTCTGCTGGATAATTTTGCATCATTCCATGCTTGGTTTATTCTTCTGTGGTTATGGAGATATTAAACTCTTTTTTGATTTTTCTTTAGAGCTAATAGTTAGATTAGTCTCAGCCTGATTATGTACTTTATATATTAATCTGGCTCCTTTTCTGAGGGTGGATAACTTGATCAGCTGATCATAGTCTGCAGAATTTTGGAAAGTTAATTCCCTACTTAGTATCTGATTTACAATTTCTCTGAGTTAAAGATAATTGCAAAAGTAAATCTATCTAGTTTATATTTCAATTTAAATTCTTCAAAGTGGAATTGTCAGCCATTGGATTACCAATTTTCCTCATCCTAGATCTTCTGGGGCAGCTTTCTTATTTAATAACAGGGTTATTCCAAAAAGGAAATTTGTTGAAAGGCTCTAGTTTTGGGTTCATTTTGTTAGTAATTCTGATGGGTCCTAGTATCAGATGATTGTATGTTACTGTTTCAGGTATAGGAAGAAAGATGAGATCCTGGATTTGATATGCGGCAGTCAATTGGGATTCAATTTGAAAACATAGTGGGGTACTGGATATTTGTGTTTCCTGAGTATATTACAAAACTTTTTTGTCAAATAAGCCAAGTGGCACGTTCCCACCATGATAATGCATGGGGTGGCTCGGAACTTGTTAAAAGATAAACACGGCGGTTTGTTCTCCCATAAAAATATATTTTATAACTTTCTGAAGTAATGATTTTTGATTGTCACGGGAATATTTTGAAATATATAGAATAACTTTGGTTTTATAATCATTTTAATGGAGTTAATTTTCCCTAATAGAGAAAAATTTAATTTTTGTCATCTTGCCAGATCAGCATGTATTTATTTAAGCAATGGTGGCATTTTAAGGTCAGGTGTATCTTTAGTGTTTAGTGGATTCATTCACATATCTGGACTGTGTAGTACAGTACGGTCTGCATGCCTGTTGGCCCATGCTGTGGACCAATAGGTGTATAGCTGTACTGTACACATTCAGTTGGTGGGCGGCCAGGCGGCTTGTGGGTGGGGAGCTGCCACCTGCCACTGACCGGGGGAGCAGGGTGGCGGGGCTCAGTGGGAGGAGGGAACAGCTGGACCACCAGGGAAGGGATTTAATCTTTTTTTGTGTAACTCTGCCCGCGATCAGGCTGCAAGCGGTCCACTGGACCACCAGGGATGGAATTTAATCTCTTTCTTCATACTTCTGCCAAAGAACGGGCTGCGAGCGGTCCACTGGACCACCAGGGATTTTGGACTTTATTATTTTAATACGTATGCCCGTGATCGGGCTGGAAGCAGTCCACTGGACCACCAGGGATACAGGACTTTGATTTTCAATACATATGCCTGTGATTGGGCAGTGGGGCACTTTGCCGCTTGTGCAGGGGGGGCGTCAGTCCCCAACAGCTGCAGCCTGGCAGGGCACCAGGCACAAGTCCCCCGGGGATCAGCGCACCTGCATGCAAATGGGGTCGTGATGACATGCAAATAGCCCCATTTGTGCCTTGCATGCATTATGGACCCATTTGCATGTGCACATTTGAATATCGCGGTTGATGCGCCTAGCGCAATGGCATTTGTGCTAGCGCATCCCCCTGCCCCTCACTGGCCACTTGCGCTAGTGCAGTGCCACTGTGCCATGCACAATGCGGGTGGCCACAAAGCGATATTCAATGGTGCTGAGCCATGGCGCAGCACTGTTGAATATCACCCTGTCATTGCCCTGGCACATCCCAGTTGCGCTGCGCCCAGGCTTGCGCCACAGTCTGGTGCAGTCTGAATATCTCACCCCTTGTATCAAATTATTAGTCTGTTGTTTTTTTTAAGCCTATAAGTTAGGAGCTTGCTAGCTTTTTCTCCAGATTCCCCAAAAGATTGTTTTGTGTGGTATAATGCATATTCTGCTTCAAGAGAATAGATTTGATTTAGTCTATATTTTAGTGCTGTTATTTTTTGCAAAAGTTCAGGTCTATTCCCTACACCCTGTTTGTATTTATTTTCAACTATTTACAATTTTTTTTTTTCAAGCTAAACTAGTTCCTTTCGTGTTTCTTTCTTTTTGGCTGGCGAATAACTTATTACCCATCATCATAGATAGACTTTGAATGTTTCCCATAAACAGGACTGGGAGACCGCTCCATCATCAGTAATGATGAGGAAGTCAGTTATTTCATTTGTGATCCAGTCTTCAAATTTCCCATAATTTATTAGGGAGGTGTTAAACCTCCATCGAAATGTTTTAGATTCTGTTTCTTCCAATGGAATGTTTAGGCTTATTAAAGCAAGCTCAGATGTGATAATGCTTTGGATATTGACGGTTAGTAGAGAATTTGTGAGTGAAGGTGAGAGGAAAATGTAGTCTAACCTGCTAAAAGACCTGTACCTATTTAGAAAGAAAGTGTGGTCTTTATCTTGTGGGTGGATAATTCACCATGGATCAGTTAGGCCTAGTTCATTTTGTAAGTATTGCTGTTCAAGTTGATGTGGGGTTAATAGAAACTGTAGTTTTCCCATAATTTTTGTCCATAACAGGATCTAGGACTTCATTAAAGTCCCCTCCCAGAATTATTTCATAGTTTGACTAATCTTTCAGTTAAAGGTATAGATTATCGAAAAATTGCTTTTGCTCTTTATTAGGTGCATAAATATTACACGGTGCAATTTGTTTGCAGTCTAGGCTCCCCATAAGTATTTGAATTTTCCTAGCTTCATTTGTGATGTGTTTGTGTTTTGCAAAGTCAACCCCTTTCTTAATTAGTATGACAGTACCTCGTTTTTGTCGATGAGCAACAGCTGGATTCAATTAAGGTCACCCATCCTTTACAACATTTTTCCACCTCAAACTGATTAGATGTCTTTTTGGAGGAATGCTGTGTCAGCTGTGTTTTGTGCAAATAATACTTTTTTCCTCTTGATTGGTGAGTCTCATCCTTGCACACTCCAAGACACACACTTATGTAGTTTAGGCATTATGGAAAATGGAGGGGGGTCTGTAATAACATTACAGAATTTAAGAAATTCAATTTTATATGTAGGCCAGATTGCAAGAGAATATATTTAATTACCACCATGGTGAACAGATTAGGAATGGATAATGTTTCTCAGGTATATGAATTCTATGTCAGTACTCTCTATAAATTGTAAGAACAATAAACTATAGTTAAGCATAACAAAATGCGATGTGCTTATAAAAGAACTAATACTCCCGTAAAAACTAACTTACTAAAGAATCTGTATTAGATTACCTTAATTATTAAAATTAAACAATCCTAAGATTGCTGCTGCTGTGATGTGCCGGGGGGGGGTACCAAGGTGCCCACATCTACTTTGTTCTCTTTACTTTAGCTGACTACCTTATGGAGACCATAACTGTTAGTTCCCCAATGAAGTTTTACACATTCTGTTAGTTTACATGAGAAGCAATAAGATTTCAAATGTAAGCATTCGTACATTTATACTACCATACTTTTCCAATGCCAGCCTAACTTGGTGTTTCTGCACCTGTAAATAGATTCTCAGAACCAGGCATTTAGAGGCAAAAAATAAGGTGAGGGTAGACAAGTAAGAGAACTAAATTTATATCCAATCAGTCAGCACTTCAAGCACATCTCTCTAGTCTCTCTAGCACAAAAGACTGTGAGGCTGAATTTAGTGACTAGTGGAGACAAGAGGATTACATGTGCATAAAAAAGATCTTGTGCTGACGGGCCTTTTGTGAAGTGATTCCCCAGAGCTACTCAGTGATACCAAGTCTCATTAGGAGGCACAACACTAGGAATACTTAGCCCACTATGCATTACAGGAGGGTGATGCCCCTAGTGATTATTTTGCTTAGCCAACCATGAAAAATGCTCTTGAACCTATTTTTAGGATGTCATCATGTGCCCTAATATTGAGTTATTCCAAGGGGGGGGGAGCAAGAGAAAGAGGGAGTTTGGTTATCTTAAACTGGCATGCTACTCCTTTCCAGTTCCCTATTAGGAATGGTATTTTCTCAGAAAGATCTTTTAAATTCTGAACAAGACAATTTACTATGATTTGAAAGAATTTAATCCATTGGAGCTAATTTAGCTGCAAACAGGACTGCAATTATGTTCAAATAAATAGAAAAGACACTATTCCTAGTAGTGGCATTTCTTTTTTTTTACAATTATAGCTTGGCAGAAGGCACCAGGAGAAAGGACTGCTGTGTGACTGGACTTCTCTGCTGGGACTAAAGTAGAAGAACTTTTGTACTTGGACCTTTAATTTAGGGTAAAAAAACTAACATACACAACAAAAAAAAAGTGTGTGTTTGTCTGTGTTAACCGAACTGAATGGGTATCTGAACAGTTATCTAGGTGTAAATCTCAGGTGATTGAAAGGACTTAACTGCTGTGAGGTTTAAATTACTTGTAGAAAGATCTAGTAAGCAGGGGGTGGCTTAGCTAGAAGGAAGCTACATTTAAAGACTGCCTTAGAAAGATTCTGCTAATAGCTTGGCAGAAGACACCAAGAGAAAGGACTGCTGTGTGACTGGACTTCTCTGCTGGGACTAAAGTAGAAGAACTTTTATACTTGGACCTTTAATTTAGGGTAAAAAAAAACTAACATACAAAAAAAAGTGTGTGTTTGTCTGGATTAACTGAACTGAATGGGTATCTGAACAGTTATCTAGGTGTAAATCTCAGGTGATTGAAAGGACTTAACTGCTGTGAGGTTTAAATTACTTGTAGAAAGATCTAGTAAGTAGGGGGAGTGGCTTAGCTAGAAGGAAGCTACATTTAATGACTGCCTTAGAAAGATTCTGCTAATAGCTTGGCAGAAGACACCAGGAGAAAGGACTGCTGTGTGACTGGACTTCTCTACTGGGACTATATTGCCTTCCTTCCTCCCTCCACCCAAAGCTAGTTCTATTTTTATAGGCACAGGATTTGACTGACAACAGGAACTTCCTGTTTGGGAGCAGGAAGAGAGTGATCACAGAACCACCAAAGACCCACCATCCTAGAAGGGCAAGAGTAGCTCTCCAGCCCCCTCTAGCTGCTGGAGGTCTGCCTCTGAGCAAGTAAGTGGTCTACTGAGAAATATAGGATATTCTTGTCTCAGAACAGGACAATCAGGAGCTTAAAGGGCACACAGGCAGAAAGTAAGGAGAGAGAAAAAACAGAGGAAAGAGTAAGGATTGCAAACAGTTAAGGGCCAGAAATAAGACATGATTGGAGTAGTGCAGTGTAGTGGCTGTGGAGCAGCAGTCTTCAGGAGGCGTTCTGGAGGATGCGGTGTTGTCCCATCTGCAGGCACCTCTCTGGGCTGAGGGAGGTTGCTCATCTCCAGGCTGAGTTGGCCAGGATTTGTGGGACCTCCTCTTCCATCCAGGAACCACCAGTGCCACTGCCGTTGCCTCAGAGGTTGCCAAGAAAGGGGCGGTTGGACCACAGTGGGCTCCAGGGAGGGTGAGGTGGTGGAACAGAGGTGCATCCCTCAGTTGTATCTCTCCACAATTCCTATGCCATTCTGGCAAAGTGTGGTTCCTCTATGGAGGCACCCGCAGTGGAGACCAGAGGATGCTGGGAACCTCCACAAAGGAGACCCACAGGAGAGTGGCAGGGACCCTGCAGGGGAAGAAACAACTCGGTGGGGACTCCATTGTTAGGAAGGTAGAACTGGGGAGGAAGGGGAGAGGGAGGCAAGGTGCCTGCCTGGCGCCATGGCTTGGAGGGACAGGGAGTGAATCCTCAGGATTGCTGGAGCAGCTGCACAGGGAGGGCAGCTGGATGTCATTGTCCAGCTAGGGACAAATGACCTAGCTAAGAAAGGGATTGAGAAGTGCAGGAAGAGTTTGTGGAATTGGGGAGGGGCCTTGAGTCAAGTAGCATACGGTAACCTTCTCGGAGGTGCTGCCCATCTATGGCATAGGAGAGGCTAGGGTGTTCCACACCATGGATTCAATCAGTGGTTGAAAACTGGTGTGTGGAGCTCAGGATTTAGCTTCAATGGGGACTGGGGTCCACCTGGAGTGATGCAAGCCTATACTGGCATGATGGGCGGCATCTGTCCGGGGGGAACCAGGATCTAGGTGATAGGTTTAAATGCTTCATTGGCAAGCTTTAAACTAGCCAAGGGGAGGCACTGGAAAGAGCAGGAAATCCTAGCCCCCAAATAATCATGGTAGTAAGTCGGCAAACACCAACATAAAGGTGTCGATAGGGAGAAGGGCAGGGGTAATGGAGAAAGTGACAAAGGCAAGAAGGACAGGGATGGGGCAAAGGGAGGTAAGGCCATCAGGAAATGGAGGGTAATGAGTACCAATGCCGTGGTCTGGGCAACAAGCTCCCTGAGCTGGTGGCCTTGATGGAAGAGGATGTCTGGATATCATAGCAGTCACAGAAACATGGTACACAGAGAACCATGACTGGGATGTTAACATACCAGGGTACATAACCTACAGGAGAGACAGGCAGGGGAGAAGAGGGGGAGGAGTAGCTCTCTATGTAAAGGAAGAGATAAAAGCAACTGAACAAAAGAGTAAACAGGGAGGAGAGGAGGCACTGTGGGTCACCTTAGAGACTGGAAAGGGCACCACAATCCGCACAGGGGTTGTGTACAGACCCCCATGTCAGGGGGAGGGAATGGACAAGGATATGATAGAAGGCATTCTTCTTAGAATGGCAGAGAAAGGGGAGATACTGTTGATGGGAGACCTGAATATGCCAGATGTTAACTGGAGCACATTTGCTGCAGCCACATCCAAGAGCAGGGCCATTCTTGATGCCCTACAGGTGGCAGGCATTAGACAGCTAGTTTCAGAACCCACTCATGAGGGAGCAATCTTGGACCTCGTACTCTCAAACGGGGGCAGTGAGAGGATCTCAGATCCAGAAGTGGGTTGCCATCTGGGGACAAGTGACCATCAAACAGTGTGGTTCACGTTAAACTCAGCTACAGAGTCAAGCCATACAAAAGTGAAGGTACTGGACTTTAGGAGGGCTGATTTTGGCAAGATGGGAGAGTGCCTCAGAAAAGCACTAGCAAACAGCTAGAAGGAGGTGTGGAGCAACAATGGAGAATCATCAAACTGCCATCACAGAGGCAACAAGCCTTTCTGTGAAGCAAATAAACAAATCAAAATGAAAGAAAAAGCCACTATGGTTCTCAAAAGAGGTGGCTGTGAAAGTCAGGAAGAAAAAGATAGCATTCCGGAAGTATAAGGAAACACAGAAGGAGCAGGACAGAGAGGTGTACCAGTTAAGGCAGAAGGAAGCAGGGAGGGAAATCAGAATAGCAAAGGCCCAAACTGAGGAAAAGATAGCCAACTCAGTTAAGAAGAGATAAAACCTTCTATAGGTACATCAGCGAGCGTAGAAAGACAAAGGGAGGGATAGTGAGGCTGAATAGAATGAACAGTGGGTGGGCAGAGGGGGACAGTGAAAAAGCAGGGATACTGAATGAATATTTCTGCTCAGTATTCACAAAAGAGGAGGGGGAAGGGCCTAATCCAATTAATAGAAGCACTCTTGATAGGGGGGGGTCGATCCCAGTCCTTTTACAGAAGAAAGGGTTCTGCAGGAACTCCTAAAACTGAAGGTGGACAAAGCAATGGGTCCTGATGGAATTCACCCCAGAATTCTAAAAGAATTAAGGGAGAAACTAGTGAAACCACTAGCTACTCTTTTTAAAAAATCATGGGAGGATGGTGTGGTACCCGAGGACTGGAGGAAGGCAGATGTGATTCCCCTTCACAAAAGTGGGACCAAGACAGAGGCAGGAAACTACAGACCTGTCAGTCTGACCTCTGTGGTAGGGAAAGTGATGGAGTCACTTCTGAAGGAAAGAATAGTTGAGTACCTAGAGGCCAGTGGAGCACAGGACCCAAGGCAGCATGGGTTCTACAGAGGAAGGTCATGTCAGATGAATCTAATAGATTTCTTTGACTGGGTGACCAAAGTAGTAGACCAGGGAGGGGCTGTGGACATGGCCTACCTAGACTTTAGCAAGGCATTTGACACAGTCCACACAAAAGATTGATAGTCAAATTAACCAGCCTGGAAGTGGGTCCCAGGGTGGTAGCCTGGTAAAACATTGGCTGCACAACAGGACACAGAAGGTAATTGTAAATGGAGTCCACTCTGAAGAAAGAGGGGTTACTAGTGGGGTACCACAGGGTTCAGTATTGGGTCCAGTCCTTTTTAATGTCTTCATCAGTGACATTGCAGAGGGACTGGAAGGAAAAGTATGCCTTTTTGCAGATGATACAAAGATCTGCAACAGGGTTGATACACAAGGAGGCGTGGAAAGGATGAAAAGGGACTTGGTAAGGTTGGAGGAATGGTCAGAAGTATGGCAGCTAGGATTCAATGCAAAGAAGTGCAAAATAATGCACATGAGAAACAAGAACCCAGGGGAAGAATACACAATGGGTGGAGAGGTAGTAACAACAACAAAAAAGGAAAGGGACCTGGGGGTAATCATATCAGATGACCTTAAGGTTAGCAAGCAATGTGAGAAGGCAGTAGGGAGGGCTGGGGTATACTGGGATGTATAGGGAGAGGCATCACCAGCAGAAAACAGGAAGTTGTTATCCCTCTGTACAGACAGTTGGTGAGACCCCATCTGGAGTACTGTGTCCAGTTCTGGAGACCCCATCTCTGCAAGGACATAGACAGGATAGAGGTAGTCCAGAGGAGGGCAACTAAAATGGTGCAGGGTCTGCAAGAGAAGCTGTATGAAGAGAGACTAAAGGAGCTTAATATGTATACCATTGAGGAAAGAAGGGAGGGGGGACATGATAGAAACTTTTAAGTACCTCAGTGGAATCAACAAAGTCCAAGAAGGTAGCATCTTTCAGAAAAAGAGACTTGCAAGAACAAGGGGACACAATTTAAAGATAGAAGGAGGGCGGTTCAGGGGCAATGTGAGGAAGTATTATTTCACAGAGAGGGTAGTGGATGCATGGAACAGCCTTCCTGAGGAGGTTATGGGGTCTAAAACTGTGGGAGAATTCAAGAATGCATGGGACAGACATAGGGCAATTCTTGTGGGGGGTAGGAAGAAATAGGCTGTTGGTTAACTAGGATCTGCGGCCTATCCTGTAGGTAGGGAAATGGGCAGACTAGATGGGCCAAGCAGTCCTTATCTGCCATCAAAGTCTATGTTTCTATGTATATCAGATGCAGATATGCATTTTAGTACATTTTGCTTAGTTCCAGGAAACACCATTTTTAGGTTTTTAAAATTCTAGCAGTCAACTGCAGCTGAAACAGTTGTAACTTGTTTCGCATGTTCTCCTATGGAAACTTACTGGGCCAGTGGTGATTGAGGCCTCGGATATTGCTAAACAATTCTGTGATGGGGGGATGTGTTGGGTTGCTGAAGTTTCTCCCATTTGTCACCATAATATTTACTGTGTTAACTGAAACTGTAATTTTAATAAACGCATATTCACTGTTAATCAAGGTAGACTCTGTAGCATGGCTTCAGGGCAGGCATCCAGTGTGTATGTTTTTACCAGAAGTCCCCTCACCCATGTACTGCAAACTATTGGAAGCAAGCAGTGTGAACGCATAAAAGAGTAGAAAAGGTTCCAGAGATCAGTGTAACATTCCTGTGGATCAAGGTGTGCGGGAGTAGGAGGGGGTGGTCTTCTCGGTGTGGAGCCGTTGCTAGTGGTGCTTCTGTTTTCATGACTGCGACTTCTGGTGTGCTTCTTAGGATTCAGCTGATGTGAGGGTTTCACTGAATACAGATTTTTATGGACTGGAGGTTTACTTTTCTGATTAATCTGGGCATTTTGTGGTAGTTGCTAGATGTAGTTATTTTTCTTGACAGTTGCATAAGTGGGAGGGGGCTGGGAGGAAGGGATTTTTTGTTTGCTTTTGATATTTTAGTTTTGCATTGTTTTCAGGGCATTAGTGTCGTTTACTGTCTCATGCTGGGTGCATTCTTTGGGTGTAGAATCAGTCAGTGGCATGCTCACATTCAGAATGTTGAAGACTATTTGAAAATGTCTGTTGTTTACCACTGGGGTCACCACCAAAATTGCCATCTGCTCAACAGTTTGACAATAAAATGAGGACTCAAAAGTAATGTTTATCACTAATGTTGCAGGGTAAAAATGCCCCTATTTTGTAATGTTTATTGTACCTGATGTGCATAAGTGCCCAGTGCCTGTCCATGATTTCTGCTAAGAATTCCTGAAATAATATTACCTTTGCTCCTCTTCTCATGAGTGATGTACGTTCCCTTGCCAGTCTCAAAAGATCCTCTTTGACTGATAATCTTAAAAAGTTAATGATAGGTTTGGGTCTTGCACCTGCCTCTGGTTTTGGGACTACGGAACAGTGTGCCCACTCAGTGTCAAGTGCCCAATGCCACTGTTGCTGGAATAGCTCCATAAGAACTGCTGGAGGAAACCCACCATGTTGTTCCCTTCTATCCCCTCAAGGAGGCCAATAATTCTTATATTGCTGCACTTTCCCCAAATTTCTAAGTCATCAGTTTTGTCCAAAACATACTGAATTTACTTTGTATGAAGGCTAACAGTTTCTTCTAAATTAAATGCAGAGTCCTCAACCATTGACAACCTATTCCCGTTCTTTTCAATCCCCCCTCCATAATAGCAGATTCTTTTTGAATTAAGGCTATAGGTACCTTAATTTCTTTATGATCACCGTTTATTCAGTCAACATAGCTTTAATAATCCCCAGGTCTGATTTGTTTGACCCAGATGAGCTGTTCGGTTGCAATCTGGTTGCCGTGTGTTTTGTGCAGTCTCTTGGTTTTCCAGCCATGGGTGACATTGCATTTCTGAAGCAATTTTAAAAGTTGTTAAAAAATAAATAAAAGCAGATTTTTTTCCTTCAGTTTTTGAACAGAATTTGTTAGGCAGGCACTAGCACTAACGAATAAAACAAACAAAAAAACCTGCAGTCTGAAATATCTTTTAAACAGATTTGAAAGGATTTTAAAAGGGAACTGACAGCTGCTATAACTCTAGGCAGCTATCTTTGTCGGTTCCCATGTGCTCCCTCCCAGCACCCTTTCTGTAAAGAAAAACTCTTTAATATCCCTTTTGAATCTACCCCCATCGTTTCATGTGGTGCCCCCTAGTGATGTTACCTTCGTGGAGGGTAAACAGCCTTCACATTCTACTTTATTGATGCTCCTTGGGTAGCGATTACTCAGAAATTGGAAAAGCCAAAATCTGACCTTAACCAGAGAATGGCTTGATATGCTGGGTTCAGCTGCAAATAATGACAGAATAAGCTATACACTTATTAACAACGAAGGCAGGTTTAAAAATGTGGGAACCCTTCCTTAGGTTCAAACAATAATCTGAAATATTATACAAAACATTGCTGTTTAGGTTGTTAGGGAACCCAGTAGGTCTTTGTACTAAAGGTTTATAAATTTACAAAAGCACAAAAGCAACTTGAAATGGTTAAAGTATTGAATAATGACCCTGTGCTATGTAAAAATCATAACAATGCCTAATCCTCTTGTTACTTGTCTCTGACAATTAAGTTTTAGCCTCTGACAAATTGTTTATATATTTTCTTAGGCATTTGTTCTGTTAATATGTAACCCAAACTTTGTCAGTGTCTTGCATGAATTTATTGTATATTTGAAACTCCTTTTATTCTAATAAAATATATGTTGGAAAAAAAACCCTTCATTCTTAAGTAACCTTTAAGAACCTTTATTTCCGAGATAGAACCCTTAGTTCAGACTAGTTACTCCCTTGAGTGGAAATTACAGTCCAGACATGAATCTCCCTTCTTAGCTGTAAAAACCTAACAAAAATATTCATTGAGTAACTCCGACTTTTGTTCGTCCCCCTCAACCCAAGTTTCTCCTTTCCTTAGCCTTTTTATGCCCCTTTTACGTTTCCATTTTTCCCTTCATGTATCTGAAAAAAGCCTTGTCATTATCCTTCACACCCTCTGCTTTCTTAAGTTCCACATTTGCCTTCAATTTTCTCACAATTTTACTTGTCTTCATAGCACAGCTGAGGTATATTGCTTTACTCACCTCTAACTGAGAAGACTTATGCTACTTGAATGCAGTTTTGTTTGCTGGTACTGCCTCCTGCTTGCGTTTGATGCACATGCAGCAAATGTTTTGTGATCAGTGCAAGGGGATTGTGGGGGTGTGTCACTGCCGAGCCTATTGCAGTTCACAATACCAGAAGCTCGACAGTCTAGACAAATGGTCACACATTGTGGTCATGATGAAAATCTCTGCTTGGTGGACTGAAACTGAGTGTACTTCAAAGAACCGAAGCTGCTCCAATCAGAGAGGGTTTCAGTCCTCTTATTTGCATGAAGCCACATCAGCAAACAGCTGAGCAGCTTTCAACATCAGCCCATCCTTGGAACTGTAACTCTGGCATTGGCATTAGCATGGTGCCAATGTGCATGCCTGACATCATAGGAATCCCTCACATTCTCCTATCGATAATGTTTTTAACTTGTGTCCCTATTTTGTCCTGGTATCTAGTGACATCCCCCACCTGACCCTCCCCTTTCAGCACCCACCACCCCAGACTCCCCCCCCATAAACATAACACTGACACTGGGGGTGTCCAATCCCCCAGTGTTGCCATCTGGTAGTATTCTTTTTTATTAATAGTCTACAGCAAAGAAAACTGCCCACTGATGTCTGTTTCTGGCACCCCCATAACTCTCCCCCATCTGACCCCGACTCTGGGGGTGCCCAATCCCCCAGTGTTGCCATCTGGTAGATTTTGTTTAAATACCTTGCAACAAAGAAAACCATCCATGGATGTCTGTTGCTGGTGCCCCATAACTCCACCCCACTCGACCAACAGCCCTTACACTGGGGTGCCCTATCCCCCAGTGTCTTCCCCTGAAAAATGAAAAATGCCGCACCACAAACTGAGGAAATCAGGTATGCGATTCAAAGTATTTCAATGGGGGATTTGAACTTTAGTGGCAAAACTTGGCCATTTTTTTATATTTTTGCCCCACATTTTCAACATGCCTATTTTGGGATCCTACCTCATGAACAATTACAGTGACATTAGGCAAATCTGTCCTGAACGGTGATTTCATTGTCACTGCACAAAATCACCTTTTGGGCAGGAGTTGAAAATTTTCTCTGCCTGTGTTCATAAAGTGGGATCATAAGAAGGCTGTGTTGAAAATTTGGCATACAAATATTAGAAAACAACAAAGTTATGAACCTACCTTGATATTTACGAATGCAAGCTTGTAACTTTGGTAATTTTCAATATTTTAACTAAAAATTTTAAACATATCCATTTCTTCACAGCACCTCATGAATGTGACAATTGTCATTTTTCAAATCCCTGACAAAATGAGTTTTCATACCTGTAGCACGGAATGACATTTCGGTGGCATGAAATGGTATTTTGGCAGGGATTTGAAAATCTTTACCTGCTGCATCCATTAGGTGGGGTAATAAGAAGGCTATGCTGAAAATTTAGTGTACAGTTATGGTAAAATACCCAGGTAATGACTGAACGTTACACTATTTCAGTGTTTACTCATAATGTCACAAAATTTCAATATTTTGACTGCAAACTTTTGACATAGCCATTATTCCACACCACCTCGTAAACGTGACATGTTTCATTTTTAAAATCCTGGGCAAGATGTGTTTTTGTACCTCTGGTGAGAAATGACATTTCAGACAATATACTGCAAATAGTACATGTCATGTCTATGAGGTGAATCCTAAAACAAGTATCTTCAGAAGTTGGGGGGTCAAACTTAACAAAAACATGTTTACCAAGCATCAAATGTTCGGCATTGACAAATGCTTGTTATTCTTCTAAAGGTTGAATGGTGGCTTTAATTTTCCTCTAAGACTCTTTAAACTTTTGTAAAAAATGCATTGAAAAAGGCCTCTATAGACTTGTAAGGGGTGCCCCCCGTGCTCTCCCGCTGAGACATCACAAAACTTCTGAGGACGGGGGTAGTGCCAGCAGACCAGGAACTTAGAAGGGATCAGCTGGCCATAGGTTTGGCTGCTGTTACAATCCCTTCCTTACAGAAAAGCACTCATTTAAAAATTATAATTTCTACACCATTTGACAAATGCTGCCATTAGGTATTGGGCTATGAAGCCCCAACAGCACTTTGAAACAGTTAAGAAATTCACTTTAATTGTACTTTGTCCCACAGTTTCACCAGCCCTCTTTCTATTTACTGGGCAACCCTTAACTGTGAACTTCCCCTCCACTATACCCTTTCTAATTGTAAATATTTGGGGAGCACTTATCACTTCACCTACTTGCAGTTTAGCTATTTGATTACCCATGGCCCAAGCCTCCTCACCTACTAGTTTAAATGCTGTTGTATATAAACCTAGCATTCTTGTCCTAAATAATGCAACTGTTCCTTCCCTATTGGGGTGAAGGCCATCATGCTTAAATAATTTTCTATCTCTTCAGAAATTCTGCCACTCACCAATGAAAGGAAATCTCTCCTCTGCTCACCAGCCTTTTCACCTCTTCTATGTACTGGGGGTACCTCAGAGAAGGTTACGGACTTTGCCAGGCTCTTGGGCTTGAGTTCCAGAGTAATAAAATTATCATTGACTACAGCAAGATTATTTGATGCCAAGTGATTTGTTCCCACATGAACAACGATATTCGGATTCAGACCCACTTGATGAAAAACCCCATCTTACATAGTGTGGAGCCTTTCAGCTGTCATCCCAGGCAGACAGCAAACTGCAACACCTTTCTAGACCTTTGCACACTTAACAACCTCTGTCCCCCTAACAATGGAGTTACCCACTATAAGCACCTATTTCTCTTTTTCATCTCTCTCGCTAAAGTCCTTTCATAGCTGTTGCTAGCCTTGCTTGTAGAGCAGAAAGCAGCTAACTAAAAGAAGCTACATTTTCTTATTAATTTAAAACTTATATCTCAGCAGGAGTCTGTGTCTGTTAAGATTAAGTAGACAGATAACTTTATTAGAAGTAGAAGGGGTCTTATTTAGGGTTAAAAAAAGAAAGAAAAGAAAGTCAGTGTGTGTTCTGTGCAGGGAAGGGTACTGTATCAGCTGACTTTGCTAAACCAGTAGGAGGAAAGAGAGCTTACCTGGGGGTGTGGTTTAGACACTATAAAAGCAGGTGAGTCAAATTACAACTTCCTGTTGCTAGACTTGCTTGTAGAGCAGAAAGCAGCTAACTAAAAGACGCTACATTTTCTTATTAATTTAAAACTTATATCTCAGCAGGAGTCTGTGTCTGTTAAGATTAAGTAGACAGATAACTTTATTAGAAGTAGAAGGGGTCTTATTTAGGGTTAAAAAAGAAAGAAAGAAAGTCAGTGTGTGTTCTGTGCAGGGAAGGGTACTGTATCAGATGACTTTGCTAAACCAGTAGGAGGAAAGAGAGCTTACCTGGGGGTGTGGTTTAGACACTATAAAAGCAGGTGAGTCAAATTACAACTTCCTGTTGCTAGCCTTTTTTCTTACTAATTGCCCTCCATCCCACCCAAAGCCAGTTCTACTTTTATAGCCACTGGATTTGACTGTCAACAGGAACGTCCTGTTTGGCAGTAGGAAGGAAAGGATCATAGAGAAACATTGGTTTTGTCAACCCTAAAGGAAAAAAGTAGCTCACTCACCCCCCTAGCTGCTGGTGGTCTGATATTGAGTAAGGAAGAAGGAGGCTACTGAAGAAGATAGGAAGTTGCTGTCCCAGAACAGGAAGGGTGAGAGTTGTAAGGAGAGGAGAGAATAAGCATCCAGAGAAACAGTAGAGAGGACACAAAATAAGGCATGATAGGAGTGGTGCAGTGCAATGGCTGTGGGGCGGCAGTGTTCCGGGAGACATTCTGGAGGCTGCGATGCTGCCCTATTTGCAGGCACCTCTCTGGTCTGAGAGAGGAGGTTGCCCGTCTCAGGCTGACCTGGCTAGGATTCATGAAACTCCTCCCCACCCAGGGACCACCAGGGCCAATGCCACTACCTCAGAGGTTGCCAAGAAGAGGAGAGCTGGACCAGGGTGGGCTCAAGGAGGAGAGGTGGTGGAACAGAGTTGCATCCCTCCAGCTGTACCTCTCCACAATTCATTCACTCTTCTGGTGGATAGTGGTTCCTCTATGGAGGCACCTGCAGTGGAGACCAAGGAGGATGCCGGGAACCTTCACAAAGGAGACCCACAGGAGGGTGGCATGGGACCCCACAGGGGAAGGAAACAACTCCTGGTGGGGGACTCAATCATTAGGGGGTAGAAATGGGGGAGGAAGGGGAGAGGGAGGTAAGGTACCTTCCTGGCACCACGGCTTGGAGGGACAGGAAGCGAATCCTCAGGATCGTGGGAGGAGCTGCACGAGGGAGGGAGCTGGATGTCATTGTCCACCTAGGGACAAATGACCTGGCTAGGAATGGGATCAGAGCAGTGCAAGAGGAGTTTGTAGAGTTGGGAAGGGGCCTTAGACAAGTAGCGCGCACGGTAACCTTCTCGGAGGTGCTGCCTGTCTATGGCAAGGGAGATGCTAGGGCACTTCTCACCAGGGAATTCAATGAGTGGTTGAAAACTGGTGTGGATCTCAGGTTTTGGCTTCATTGGGGACTGGGAGCCACCTGGAGGATGCAGACCTATACTGGTGCGATGGTCTGCATCTGTCCAGGGGGGGAACCAGGATCCTAGGTGAGAGGTTTAAATGCTTCATTGGCAAGCATTTAAACTAGCCAAGGGGGGAGGCACTGAAAAGGAGCAGGGAAATCTGAGCCTCCCCCCACAAAACATAGTGAGGTAAACATCAAGGTACAGAAGTTATTAGGGAGTAGAACAGATTTAAATGTTAAAAAAGGCAAAGGCAGTAAGGACAGAAATGGAGCTAAAAGGGATAAGGCTGTCAAAAAGTGGAGGGTGATGAGTACCAATGCCCGTAGTCTGTGTAGCAAGCTCCCTGAACTAGTGGCCTTGATGGAAGAGGGTTGCCTGGATATTGTGGCAGTCACAGAAACATGGTACACAGAGAACCATGACTGGGATGTCAACATACCAGGATACACAATCTACAGGAGGGACAGGGAGGGTAAAAGAGGAGGAGGAGGAGGAGTAGCTCTCTATGTAAAGGAAGGGATCAAAACAACAGAACTAAAGAGTAAACAGGGAGCAGATGAGGCACTTTGGGTCACCCTGGAGACAGGAAATGGCACACAATCCACATGGGGTTGTATACAGACCCCATCTCAGGGGAGGAATGGAAGGATATGATAGAAGGCTTTCTTAGAATGGCAGAAAAAGGGAGATATTGTTGATGGGGACCTGAATATGCCAGATGTTAACTGGAGCACCTTTGCTGCAGGCACATCCAAGAGCAGGGTCATTCTTGATGCCCTACAGGGGGCATGCCTCAGACAGCTAGTATTGGAACCCACTCGGGAGGGAGCAATCTTAGACCTGGTACTCACAAATGGGGATGGAGAAAGAATCTCAGATTTAGAAGTGGGTAGCCATTTGGGAAGAAGCGATCACCAAGCAGTGTGGTTCACGATAAAGACAGCCATACAGTCAAGCCATACAAAAGCAAGAGTACTGGACTTTAGGAGGGCTGACTTTGGGAAAATGAGAGAGTGCCTCAGAAAAGCACTAGCAAACAGTCAAGAAGGAGGGGTGGAGGAATAATGGGGAGTGATCAAAACAGCCATCACAGAGGCAACAAGCCTTTGTGTAAAGCAAATCAATAAAACACAACGAAGGAAAAAACGCTATGGTTCTCAAAAGAGGTGGCAGGGAAGGTTAAGGAGAAAAGGACAGCATTCAGAAATATAAGGAAACACAGAAGGAGCAGGACAGAGAACTTTATCAGTTAAAGCAGAAGGAGGCTGGGAAGGCAGTCAGAATAGCAAAGGCCAAACTGAGGAAAGGATAGCCAATTCTGTTAAGAAGGGGATAAGACCTTTATAGGTACATTAGGGAGTGAAGAAAGACCAAAGGAGGGATACTGAAGCTTAATAAAGGGAAGGGAATGTGGGTAGAGGGTGACAGTGAAAAAGCAGGGATACTGAATGAATATTTCTGCTCAGTATTCACAAAGGAAGAGGAGGGAGAGTTACCTAAACCAAACAAGAGAAACACTCTGAAGACAGGGGTTGATACCAGTCTATTTACAGAAGAAAGGGTTCTGAAATAACTAATAAAATTGAAGGTGGACAAAGCAATGGGGCCTGATGGGATTCACCCAAGAATTCTAAAAGAACTAAGGGTAGAACTAGTGACACCGCTGACTACTCTCTTTAACAAATCATGGGAGGATGGGGTGGTACCCGAGGACTGGAGGAGGGCAGATGTGATTCCTCTTCACAAAAGTGGGAGCAGGACAGAGGCAGGAAACTATAGACCAGTTAGTTTGACCTCAGTGGTAGGGAAAATGATGGAATCACTTCTGAAGGAAAGAATTGTTGAGTACCTAGAGGCCAGTGGGGCACAGGACCCAAGGCAGCATGGATTCATGATGGGAAGGTCGTGTCAGACGAATCTAATAGATTTCTTTGACTGGGTGACCAAAGTAGTAGACCAGGAGGGGCTGTGGACATGGCCTACCTAGATTTTAGCAAGGCATTTGATACAGTCCCACACAAAGATTAATATACAAGATAGCCAGCCTGGATGGGTCCCAAGGTGGTAGCCTGGATAAAAATTGGCTAGACAACAGGACGCAAAGGGTAGTAGTAAATGGAGTACACAGTGAAGAAAGGAGGGTTACTAGCGGGGTACCGCAAGGTTCAGTACTGGGATCGGTCCTTTTTAATGTCTTTATAAGTGACATTGCAGAGGAACTGGAAGGAAAAGTATGTCTCTTTGCAGATGACACAAAGATCTGCAACAGGGTTGATACACAAGATGGAGTGGAAAGGATGAGAAGGGACTTGGCAAGGTTGGAGGAATGGTCAAATGTATGGCAGCTCAGATTCAATGCAAAGATGTGCAAGGTAATGCACATGGGAAACAAAAACCCAGGGGAAGCGTACACAATGGGAGGTGAGATACTGACAACAGTAAAAATGGAAAGGGACCTGGGGGTAATTATATCAGATGACCTAAAGGTGGGCAAGCAATGTGAGAAGGCAGTAAGGAAGGCTGGGGGGATACTGGGATGCATAGGAAGAGGCATCAATAGTAGAAAACAGGAGGTTGTTATCCCTCTGTACAGACAGTTGGTGAGACCCCATCTGGAGTACTGTGTGCAGTTCTGGAGACCCCATCTCCGCAAAGACATAGACAGAGTGGAGGCTGTCCAGAGGAGGGCAACTCAAAATGGTGCAGGATCTGCACCAGAAGACATATGAAGAAAGACTAAGGAGCTTAATATGTATACCCTTGAGGAAAGAAGGGAGAGAGGGGACATGATAGAAACTTTCAAGTACCTCAAGGGAATTAACAAAGTCCAAGAGGGTAGCATCTTCCAGAAAAAGAGATGTGCAAGAACCAGGGGGCACAATTTGAAGATAGAGGGGGGACGGCTCAGAGGTAATGTGAGGAAGTATTTTTTCACAGAGAGGGTTGTGGATGCATGGAACAGCCTCCCTGAGGAGGTCATGGAGTCAAGAACAGTGGGGGACTTCAAGTATGCATGGGACAGGCATAAGGCAGTCCTAGTGGGGGGTAGGAGGAAGTAAGCTGTTGGTTAACTAGGATCTGCAGCTTATCTGTTAGGTAGGAAAATGGGCAGACTAGGTGGGCCAAGCGGTCCTTATCTGCCGTCAAATTCTATGTCTATTTAGCATTACTCACTACTTCTGTGTATATAAGAGACTTACAATTTTTCTCTCCTTCTGAAGGATCTATTTGACCGCACTGTTCTAATGATAAAAAATCTATTGCACAGTGGAATACTAGCATTACAAATTCTCTGGGGCTCAGATTCTTTCTTTAGTTTCTCCTTTCCTACCATATTCATCCCCTATCCCTAACTCTTGGTGGTTGTTCAGGTAATGCAGAGAATATGGGACTCACTTGCTGCCACTCTAACTTACTTTGCAACTGTCTATTCGTGGATCATGCTGACGAGATAGTTCGGCCTGCAAAGTACCTGTTCCTCTTACAGATTGGGCAACCCCCACAGTGTCACATTACCTCCCTTCTAATAGTTGCTCTACAGTTTACACAGCTAATTAAATCCCATCCTCAGTTTCTCCCTCCCTTTCTTAAGTATAATTTGTATTTCCATTAGCATCACAGCTGTCTTAGACTATAAAGTCAAAGTCAAATTTTATATAAAGTATGTATATGCAGAGGAGACATACACACATGCCTGACGAATCTTAAAAATTCATAAACACAGCCCACTTAAGAGATCAGATCACACATATTTAAAAATATCAGATATCAAAACTTAAATACCCCATTCATTTACCATAAATACAAATGTGCATATAACAATACATATTAACTCATTTTGTGGGTCTGTTGCTGTTTTTGATCACCCAATGTGCAAAATACCCTACTGCAAGTATGCAGGCCATTGTTGTAGTTGACAATAAAAATGTATGCTTCTCCTCTCTACTTTTAACTTGAGTGTAAATGAGTCTAGGTTTTAGCCATTTATCTTATTCAGAAGCACAGGACTCACAATCAGAGATTAAATGCACAGATAATCTATAATTTTTGTCACAAATACAGGGGACATTTTCCCAAACATGTAACAGATTCCATGTGTACCATAAAAGACTGAGCCTAAATCTTGTGATAGCTTTTTTGTGCATAGCATTATCACAATACAGCAAATATTGTTCCTTACTAAAGCTATCTTTTATCAGTTTTCAAGTCAAGAATTCTTGTGAATTGTACAAAATGACCATGTCCCTTTGACAGGCAGAGTCTACTAGCCTTTGTACCGCATTACTTACAAAGCTTTGATGGTCCCTGGAGCACTTAAAATATAGTCCCTCTCCAGCTCCAGTTTGTTAAGTGAACTATTTAATACAAAAAACATGAGGTTCTTACCCGGCCTTTATGGGCATCTTCCCAACAGTGGTAATTTAAAATTTCAGTTGATATTTCTGTAATCTTAGCCCAAAAGGATTGACTACTTTTTAGTATTTTTGTTTTAATATCCAATGTTCCTGTCTGCTCTTATTATAGCATTCAAAACATGTGCTGGCAAACCTAACAATAATTTCAAATACAAGTTCTGAATAATATCTAGGTCCGTGACATCACCCTTGAGGCCTCATACCTCCGCAGCATATAACATCTCTGCTTTTACTTTTTCTTCAAAGCATCTTTTTTGTGCCATAAAAGATTGACCCCAAACGTGCCTGTGAACCTGTTTATTGCTGAAAGTTTTTTTAGTTACCGATTTTACTGACCTAATATGTTTTTTCCAAGAAGTATTCATACGAAAAATTATCCTGAGATAGCGATATTCATCCACAGTCACCAGCTTTAAACTCCCCACCTTCCAGATTCTACAAGAATTGTCCTTGGCAGAGAATCCGAACACAATTATTTTAGTTTTTTGTGTTTTAATTTCCAGGGTTAAATTTCTGTAGTGAGATTTGAATAGTGTCAATCCCTCTTTGTAGACCCAGTGGTGTTTGGGACAAGATTATCACGTCACCTGTGTATAGGAGTATTCTAATTGGAAAATCATTGATCCTGGGTGTAAGTCCTCTACAAGTGTTTATATATATATATATATATATATATATATATATATATATATATATATATATATTTTAGTGTGGGAGTCAATAGGCAGCCTTATTTGACTCCAAATTCAACAGGTGCGGGGGGGAGGGGGTCAGTGCTCCATCTTTACCATACCTAACCTGATATTTAGTGTTTGTATGCATAAGTTTAATCAAGGATAGTAGTTTTCTATTTACCCCTTTTGCTTCCAATATAGACAATAATATATCTCTAGTAACTCTATCAAAGGCAGCATGACTATCTATAAAGGCTGCGTAGATTTTTTTTTTGTCTTAAACCTGACATATTCATCAAGTATATACCGTAAGGTGAAATTTTGGTCACATGTGGATCGTCCACGTCTAAAACTAGCTTAAAATATAGATAGTACATTGTTATCTCCTAACCAGATCTCTAACCTGGACCATAAGAGCCGAGACAGGATTTTTAGACTGATGCACGGTAAGGAGACTGGCCTGTAATTCGAGGGCTCAGTTTCTGGTCCTTTTTTGTGTATGGGAGCAATAACGGCTGTTAACTATACCTCTGGAATGTATTCTACTGTACACAAATAATTATAGAATACAGTGAGCAGCTCGGCCCACCAGAGGGCATCCGCCTGATAAACCTCTGCAAGGAATATTATCAATACCTGAAGATTTTTTTTTTCTGAGCTAAAATTGCGTCATAAACTTCTTGAAATGAGAATTCAGTCCAGCAGCTATTATGTGACAGCCCTTGATTGGGTCCATTATGTTCTTCAGTGCACTTTTGTACTTTGAATATTTTACTAAAATGGGTTTGCCATTCCGTTTGAGGTAATCATAGCTTCAATATTGTTTCTAGTTTTATTTTCACCTCGAGCTACAAGATTCCAGATTGTTTCATCGTCTTTGGCCCAGATATTCAAAGGGTTTGTGCAACCTCCCAATGCACCCTGGTGTGATATTCAAAGGGGCAGGTTGTGCAGCGCAACTCCCGATGCACCAGGGTGCATTGGTAATGTATGTGGCGCAGATGCAGGGGGTGTGCCCATGCATATGCGGCACATCCAGATATTCAGCCCGGGATGTGCGGCGCATCTGCTGGCACAACTCATACATGCGCAGCACACTGGTGATCAAAGTTGAGCCAAAAATAAAAGGCTCAAATACTGGCCACCCATAGGTGGGTGGCTGTATTGCAAGGCACAACACAACAGCCACCAGCCATGGGTGGCCACCCACCCAGCAGGAACACCATCTACAAGCACCTGGACCCTCCCTGGTAGTCTAGTGGACCCCCCTCCCTCCCTGTATACCCGATCGCGGGCTGTTGTAAAATTAAAATTAACCTGGTGGTCTAGTGGTTCCCTCCCTGTATGCCCGATCACGGGCTGCTGTAATATTAAAATTAACCTGGTGGTCTAGTGGGTCCCTCTCCATATGCCTGATTGCAGGCTGTTCTACAAATAAAATATTAACCTGGTGGTCCAGTGGTTCCCTCCCTATATGCCTGATCGCGGGCTGTTGTAAAAAGAAATATTAACCTGGTGGTCCAGTGGTACTTCCCTCCCCACACACAGAGGACCCCTGGCCACCCAACACCCCCCCGTCATCGGTGGGTGACAGCACCCAACCCGCATACCGCCTGGCCGTCCACCGAATGACAGCGTACAGTATGATCTGTATTCCTATTGGTCCACAGTGTGGACCAATGGGCTTGCAGACCATACTGTACTACACAGGACCAGATATGTGAATGAATGCGTTCATACAGGGAGGGGACCACTGGACCACCAGGTTAATATTTCTTTTTACAACAACCCATGATCGGGTGTACGGGAGGGGAGGAGGTTACAATAGCCCACCAGAGATCCATCCCCCAATGACAGCAGCTAGACAGGGTGTCAGGCGCAGTTCACCAGGACGCCCTGTGCAATGCATGTAATTGGGGCCATAATGACATGCAAATGGCCCCATTTGCGCCTTGCATATTTTATGGCCTCATTTGCATGCCACTGGCTGAATATCATGGGTGATGCACCTAGCGCAACTGCACTTGCACTGGCGCATCCCCATACTCCTTCTCTGTGGCTTGCGCTGGTGTAGTGCCACTGCGCCATGCACAGTATGTGCACCGACCTTGCCATATTCAATGGTGCTGCGCTATGGCACATCACCGGTGAATATCGCCTGGTCCTGGCCCCAGCGCAGCCCAGTTGCGCTGCGTCCAGGCTTGCGCCACTGCCCGGCGCAGTCTGAATATCTGGGCCTTTGTATATTATTGCTTTCTGTAAAGTTTCCCAGAGGAGCTGCTTAAACACTGCCTTATTTTTGTCCAGGAATATTCCATATTCTTTCCTTAAATTAATGAAAGCTACTCTGTCCATGAAAGTAAAGGATTTCTTCATTCTGCTGCCTTGCTTATGCATTTCTTTTCTTGCCTTAATGCATTCAACGTCAAACCATTTGGCCCAAGCTGAATAATTATTATTTATAATATGATGCTGTGAGCACAGGCCATTTATTATATCCTTTTCAAGATCAATGATTGTATTTGCAATTTTGATATTTGACAAGTGTTTCTGTATAAGAGCATCCAAGCAATGTAATTCACTACCACAGGAATGAATTAATTTAACAAACTTTGATACGTTTAAATCAAAATATGATATAGGGCTAAACTTACATAAAAACTAAATGATCCACTATTGAGGGGGACGATCACGATGGGCCTTAGCCTTCTTTTGTCCCACACAAATCCAGTAAATCCAGTAAATCCAGTGAGACCATTACACCTTGCATCTGATATTTCTGTGAGGCATTCATTCTTAATTGAAGCAGATTATTTTTAGTAATCACAGCATTATATAATTTATTAAACAATATTTGCTCTGTATATGGGTTCCATTTAATTTTCCTTTGATTAACAATTAACATGTTATTATCTGCATCATTTTGATACTTCTGTTTCATTGGATCTACAGGAACAGGTTGTTTCAGTACCAGTTTAACTTGTAAAGTTAAAGTGGATTTTAGTTGCTGTTATCAGAATTGTAATTATTTATGGTATTTATATTGTCTGTGATGTATTCTTTGTAAAGCACTTTGACTTTATGAATTCCACTATATAAATAAAGCATATTATTATTATTTTTATAACCAGCAGATGGTCACTATCCCATTTTTGAAGCACTTTGAGATTCTTGATATTGGAGAAAGAGAAAATATCCACAATGAATAAATCTAACAAACTACCTCCTTTTTTGGTGGGAAATGTCCAATCTCCCTGCAGATCTCCAGGAAGCATCTTTTAGTAATTCTAAAATTATATTTCTCTAAAATCTTAAAAAAAAGGATTCCACCCTTATTTACCCTTATATCAAGAAGAAGAAGAAGAAGCATTTATATAGCACTTTTCATACACAGTATCCCAAAGAGCTTTACAAGCATTGCTAGACTGGTAGTGAAGTGACTGAATGAGTGGTGGCAGCCATATCGCACATCATCACCCACACACAGCCTGGATAATTGCATGAACTGGTTTATGGGAAAGGGAATGTTGGCCAGGACACCGGAGAATGATCCCTGCTCTTTACGAAGAGTATCCTGGGTTCTTTTACTTCCACCTGGACACCCACCAGGACGGGCAGAAGGGACCTCAGTTTAACATCTCATCCGAAGGACGGCACACCCCAGCATTACAGCACCCCCCACTACTGCACTCGGATGCCATCGATTTTTAGGTGCAGGTCCATCCCAGTGTGGGACGAGAACCCACGACCTTCTGGTCCAGAGGCGGATGTGCTACCAACTGAGCCATGCTGACATCAAGTGACATCAAGTGATGCTCTGATTGGAAAATCCAAGGCATCATCCATATTCCAACTGGGGGCTGAATCTTCCAGTAAATTACCAACCCTGAGATTAAAATCACCCCCAACTAAGACAGTGATCTCACCATAGTTAAGCTTAATCTGTGATAGTAACTTCTCAAAGTCATTCAGGGATTTGAGCATGGCCGCTTTCTTAGAGCCATGGTTTAGATAAACATTAATCAGTAAACAGCAAATAGTATTACCATTCATGAGTTCAAGACATAGAAATGAGTCTGACACTTCTCTATATATACTTCTAACAGTTAGATTCAAGGAAGTATCAATTAATGTGCTGATGCCTCCTGAAGTTCTACCATATCTGGATATTTAGGAAGACAGTATAGCGCAGTGGTTTAAGGCTCTGAGCTGCAAATCTGGTGACATCCAGCAGACCAGACCTGAGTTTGAATCCCACAGCTTCCGCTTACATACTGTGTGACCCTGAGCAAGTCACTTAACTTCCCTGTGCTTCCAGGTCGCACCTGTAAAAAAGCTTTCAGCTTAATGTGCTACCCATGGTTAAACAAGAAAAAAAAACTATCTGCTGGCCTTAGTGGCACATATAGTCCAAGCGTAGTAGCCTTCCAACAGACAGTTCTCATTTTCCACACTCCATGCTTCTTGTAATAGTATTATTGGAAACTGTTTCAGAAATTCCAGACATCCAGAATCACCCACGTTTTTCAAAGTACCCACTATATTCCAACTAATGAGTTTTAATGAATTCACTGGTATCGGGGCTGCTTTATGTCAATCAGAGGCCATATCTATATTACTTTCAGCCATAAAGGATGATCTGCACTCCTCCTAATTTGAGCGGGAGTGAGCAGGGGTTGACTCACCATCAGCACCACTTCCAATAGAAGATTCTAGCAGTAGGAGGCTGTTATTAATTCTATGCCCCAATTGTTTTCTGCCTCTGATGTATTTACTATTGCCTGACTCGTTCTTACCATTGCCTGACAAGATATGAACTGTCTGTAGAGGAGCTAAGAATTTCATAATTCTATGTTTTTTTAATTGTTTTGTTTCTAATTCCCTAATAGGTCTCTCATAGACCTATCTCAGTGGTCGGTCTAGAATAGACACTTTGGCTTTCAACCAAATTAGCTCAAATTCAGACTTGTGTTTTAGGAGTTTTTGCATTTGTATGCTGGACTTTGTTACCAGGCAGAGCCATCCATTTTCTGGGTTGGCTCTGTATCTGTATGCCAATTAAATATCTGCCCATGTGAATCTTTGTCCCAGAATTCCCTTACATATATTGTAAACAGCTATTTTTAGTGTATCTCGAGTTCCGTATCTGTTTTTTGGTATTCTTTCAGAGAAGATCATGGGGGCCTTCTAATCTGATTTTTGAATGCTCTGTGGAGTTGTTGCAAATTCTGAGTCTACTTCATATTTCCTTATTTTTTCAATGGGGTAGATTCTGGAGTCGCAGTTTGCTGAGCTGTGGGCCTGTTGGTAATATCCATAGCAGGGTGCTTTTCAATCATGGTTCCTATGGCTCTACCTTGCTTTTTGTTACTTGGCTTGGAAGCAGCTTCCTGAGTATCCACTTGTTTTTAGGTTATCTGCTTTTGATTTAATCTCCTTGATTTCTTAGAATATAATTAAAAGAGATAACATATTTGTATGTGCCCTATAAAATAGTATAACATGTGTGGATAACCCAGACAGAACAAAGCAAACAACCTGACCCTCCTGTTACATGTAAAAGGGGCTGGCTCATTGAATAAAGAGACAATTTTAAGTAACCTGCCCTTTCTGTTTCACGTAAATGAAAATGGAGTGGCTACTGACTAATGAGTAGCTAACACCTGAAGGTTAAATAGCCTGCTAAGTTAAAGTTAGTTACAAATGCAGACAATACATAAGTCTCTCTACTGTTTCAGCATTTATGTAGTGTGTAAATCTGAGAAAGGGTTTGCATGACCTTTAATGCATTTAGTGTTCTTATATTTTACTACAAAATTGCTGCAAGATCAATGTATTATAACACTATCAGCAAATTATAAACAACTATTTGGAAACATCTCTAAATGTTGCACCCTAACTCGTAAGTGTGTAAGGGATTTATGTGATAACGGAGATCACTGATCGCCGTTAGGGTGACGGCACATCACCAAAAAAAATGTTGGCTATGTAGCCCCCCCAGCGCACAGCAAAATGGTGCCAGGACTTTGGATTTTATGCTTTTGTAGGATGCCCCCACATTCCCACAGGGGCTGCACCCCTACTAAAGGATTCTCAACTCAGGGGTGCATGTCGAGGTGCAGAGCAGAGGAAAAAAAATTTGGTCCGGGCACAACAAAGGTACCTGCGCCCGACCAACCCAGCACCATTCCCACCCTGTCCCTGAACCCATCCCACCACACCACACCACAGGAGCAGCTCAGCAGCTTGCCACGGCACCACCCCTCATAGTCCCTCCGTCCCCTTCCACCCCATGCTTGACATGCTCACCCCCCATGCGCATAGACATGTAGCGATAGGATTTTGCTATATTCACGTGCCCCCCATCTAGTCACCAACCTTCCCTGGTTGCCCCGATGATAGGTGCCACAACTGAGGGGTGCTAGCTGCACATTCAAGCAGACTTGATAGACCTCTAGGCCTTTATCTGCTGGCAAATTTCATATGTTCGTATGAGTTGCTGTTTCTGTAGGTGCCCAGTTGTGGTTGCCAAAGTCATGGGATACCGTGTGTAAGAACCATCCAATTAATTTCAATTAGTCAATGGATAGTAATAAAATTTAGCCTTAATGTACACTGATCCTTGCTTGATGTTGGATAATTGTGGATAGTAAAATGTCTTTTGATTTCAGCTGCAACTGAAATAGACCTACAATCCTAAATAGGTCATTACAAAATAAGGCAGTGCTGGTAATGCTGCGTATCACGGTTGGGGTGCAGCATCTTTAGCCAACTGCCACCCGATGCTGTTTCCCCCCAGTGTGTCACCCTTAAGCTACAGCCCTTCAGCTAAAGGACCACAATGGAGAACTGCTTTGCCAAGGACACAGAAATAGTGGTCTCAAGCCCTACCCTCTAGCAGAGCAAACTCCCAGTTGTAGTGAGTGGGCACCAGGGATAAGCAAGCCAAAAGGAACATGGTCAGGGAGAAGGCAAAAGATTACAGTCCTAACAACGACCCCGACTGGCTCTCCAACTCAGAAAACATCTTCCCCTGAAAAATGAAGTGTGTGCAGTATATTGTACAGTATGGTGTGTGGTACGTTGTGCAGTATTGTGCGTGGTATGGTGTGCAGTACATTATGCTGTATGTTGTGCAGTATTGTATGTGGTATGGTCTGCAGTATTGTGTGTGGTAGGGTGTGCAGTACAGTGTGCGTGCAATACTGTGTGTGGTGTGTTGTGCAGCATGTTGTGCAGTATGTTGTATAGTATGGTGTGTGGTATGTTGTGCAGTATGGTGTTTGGTATGTTGCACAGAATGGTGTGTGGCATATGCAGTATGGTGTGTGGTATGTTGTGCAGTATGGTGTGTGGTATGTAGTGCAGTATGTTTTGCAGCATGGGGTTTGGTATGTTGTACAATATGGTGTGCAGTGTGATATGGGTTATGACGTGTGTTATGGTGTGTGGTGTTATTTTGCAGTATGGTTGAGTGGTGTATTGCACAGCATGGTGTGTGGTATGGTGCATGGAATGGTGTTTGGTATGTTGTGCAGTATGGAGTGCAGTGTGGTGAGTGGTATATTATACAGTATGTTGTGCAGCATAGTGTGTGGTATGTTGTGCAGTAAGGAGTGTAGTATTGTGTGGTATGTAGTGCAGTATGTTTTGTAGCATGGTGTGTGGTACTATATGGAGTGCAGTGTGATGGGTATGGCTTGTGTGTTATGGTGTGTAGTATTATTTTGCAGTATGGTGAGTGGTATATTGTGTAGTATGGTGTGCAGCATGGTGTGTGGTATGTCGTGTAGTATGGAGTACAGTATGGTATGCCTTATGCTGTGCAGTATTGTGTGCAGTATGTTGTGTTGTATGGTGTGCAATATGTTGTGCAGTATGATGTGTGGTAAGTTATGCAGTGTGGTTGGTGGTAAATTATGCAGTATGGTGTGTGGCATATTGTGCAGTGTGGTATGTGATATGTCGTGCAGTTGGGTGTGTGGTATGTTGAGCAGTATAGTTGATGGTACATTGTGTGGTATGTTGTGTGTTATGTTATACAGTGTTTGTGCGATATGGTGCGTAGTATGGTGTGCAGTATGTTATGCGGTATGTTGTACAGTATGTTGTACAGTATTGTGCCTGGTATGGTCTGTAGTATGTTATGCAATTTGTTGTGCGATATGTTGTGCAGATGTTGTATAGTATGGTGTGTAGTATGTTGTGTAGTATGGGGTGCAGTATGTTGTGCGGTATGTTGTACAGTATGTTGTGCAGTATTGTACCTGATATGGTATGTAGTATGTTGTGCGATATGGTGGGTGGTGTGGTGTGCAGTGTGATGTGCAGTATGTTGTGTAGAATGTTGTATGTTATGCAGTATGGTGTGCATTATGGTAAATGGTATGTTGTGCCTTATGGTGTGCAGTATGTATGCAGTATGTAGCACAGCATGGTGCATGGTATATTGTGCACTGTGGTGTGCAGTATGATGTATATTATGTTGTGCAGTATGGTGTCAGGTATGGTGTGTGGTATGGTATGTTGTGCGGTATTCTGTGCAGTATAGTGTGCAGTATGGTGCACAGTATGTTGTGCAGTATGGTTTGCGGTATGGTATGTTGGGCAGTATGGTGTGTGGTATGGTGTGCAGTATTTTGTGCAGCATGTTTTTCAGTATGTTGTATAGATAGACTGATGAGCAGTATAGTGTGTGGTATGTCATGCAGTATGTTGTGCAGTATGGGGTGTGGTATGTGGTGCAGTATGTTGTGCAGTATAGTGTGTGGTTTGTCATACAGTGTGTTGTGCAGTATGTTATGCAGTATGATGTGTGGAATGTTGTGCAGTATGGTGTGCCATATGATGTGCAGTATGGTGTGTTGTATGTGGAGCAGTATGTTTTGTAGTGTTTTGTGCAGGATAATGTGTGGTATGGTGTGCAGTATGTTGTGCAGCATTGTGTGTGGTATGGTGTGCAGTATTGTGTGTGGTACAGTGTACAGCATTGTGTGTCATGTGTTGTACAGTATGTTGTGTGGTATGGTGCATAGTATGGTGGGTGGTTTGTGTGCCGTATTTTGCGTGCTGTACTGTCTAGTTTGGTTTTTGATATGATGTATGATATGTGGGTGTTATGATGGGTGGTATGGTGTGTGGTATGGTGGGTGGTATAGTGTGTGGTATGGGGTAGTATGTTGTTTGCAGTATGGTGTGTGGTATGCCCTGTGATATGGTGTGTGGTATCATGTATGGTATGGTGGGTAGTATGGTGAGATTTATTGTGTGTGATACATTGGATTGTATGGTGTGTGGTATGGTATGTGGTATGGTTGGTGGTATAGTGTGCAGTATGGGGTGGTATGTTGTGTGCAGTATGGTGTGTGGTATGCTCTATGGTATGGTGTGTGGTATGTATGGGATGGTGGGTGGTATGGTGAGATTTATTGTGTGTGGTGCAGTGGATTGTATGGTGTAGTATGGTGGGTGGGATGGTATACGGTATGATTTGTGGTGTGGTGGGTATTTGTTTTTGATATGGTGGGTGACATGGTGTGTGATACGGTGTGTGGTATGGTGGGTGGTATTGTATGTGGTATGGTGGGTGGTATGGTGTGTGATATATATGGTATAGTGCGCTGTGTAGTGGGTAGTATGATCTGTAGTATGGCTGGCAGTATGATATGTGGTATGGTGTGTGCTATGGTTAGTGGTATGGTGTCTGGTTCAGTTAGTGGAATTGTGTTTGGTATATTGTGTGGTATGGTGGGTGATATGTTGTGTGGTATAACATCTGGTGTGGTGTGTGGTATGGCCAGTGGTATGATGTGTGGTATCATGGGTGGTATAGTGTATGGTATCTTGGGTGGTATGGTACATTGTATCATGGGTGGTATGGTGTGTGGTATTGTTAGTGGTATGGTGTGTGATATTGTGTTAGGTATTGTGTATGATATGGTGTGCAGTGTGGTGTGGTATCATGGGTGGTATGGTGTGTTGTATGGTGTGTGGTATCATGGGTGGTATGGTGCGTGGCATCATGGGTAGTATGGTGTGTGGTATGGTTAGTGGTATGATGTATGGTATGATGTGTGATATGGTGTGTAGTATCAGTGGTATGGTGTGTAGTATGGTGGGAGGTATATGGTGTGTGATATGGTGTGCATGGTCTCATTGGTGGTATGGTGTGTGGTATGGTTTGTGATACAGTGTGTGGTATAGTGTGTGATATCATTGGTGGTATGGGGTGTGATATGGTGTGTGGTATCATTGGTATGGTGTGTAATGTGGTGGGTGGTATGATGGGTGGTATTTGATTCTAGCTCCTGATTCTTTTTTTACTCACTATTTATGCCCTCTTCTGCACTGACTAGCCCCCTTCTACTAAGCTCCCCCCAGCCCATAAGCAGTATTTCCTGGGACTTACTCCTGCATGCTCCAACCAATGTAGCTTCTCCCACGTGCTGGGGCTTTTGGTCATCACAGCCTGCCCCAGGGTTCCTTGAGACATTTCTCAACCATCCTCTGGAGGTAGACACCACAGTGGACAGTGCAGGTCCAGCAGATGAAGCTCTTCATCATCGTGCATGGTGGGGGGCTGCTTTACAAGTTGCTGTCTCCCCATTGGACATTTGTGTGTATAAAACTCATGAGGACTGGAGTACATGCATAGTGGAGTAGAGTCCTTGATCACAACTAACCTCCACACAATGACTCTGCCTCTGTTTGCTTCCTCCTATGTTAACCTAGGTGGCAGCACTCAGACAGAGGCAAGAGACCTCCCTCCATGGAGGAGAGCATCCCCTTGGATGTTCAATCCTTCTGCCCCCTGGTCAACTCCAGTGTCCAGGGCTCACTCCCAAATTCACGTCACTAGTGTCAAGAGCTGTAACCCTAACACTGCGTTGACGAGCCAGCACGCAGATCTGGATTTTTAAAGAAAAGAAAAGCTTGCTATTTTATTTTATTTGTGCTGGTTGTGCATTAGGAATCCGCTGATACAAACTCCAATTCTGTACTGTTAAATGGAGTCTCTGTTTCAGGAGAACTGCGTTAAATTTGAACATAATTTTTCCTAAAGAAGGTGTTTTTAAATGCCAGCTTCCATTCAGTTATTGTTCTGCCTTTACTAGCCTTTTACATAACTCAGTGGAAGGTTCTGAGTTTGCACACTACAGGTAAGTGGCATTTTAGAACTGTATGATGTAGTTTATGTCCCTTGCAGTAACAGAGTTCTCCTGTGGAACTCATATACATTGTGAGCTTAACAAAGACGTACAGTACATCTTGCCATTCTGAAACGTTATTTACCACCAGTGTATACTGTAAATCAGAAACACCCACTGTATTTACTCAAGAGCTAGTAAACATGTAACAATCGCAGAATGCAAAGCAATATATGAAATACAGCATCTATAGAAGATACTGACTTTTGGATAAAATATAGTTCTTCATAACAGAAATGTTGATGATACAGATACTTTGCACTCATGGCAGGGAATTTGCATAACAATAAAGCAACACTTTTGAATATGGGGAATTTAAAATGAATGTGCTGTGTTGCACAGTGATGCACTTGGGCAAGAACAACCCCGCACACACTTACACCTTAAATAAGAACAGTTTGAGGGTGACCACAGAAGAAAGAGACTTGGGGGCTCTTGTATCCCAGGATATGCAATTTACTTCCCACCATAGGAATATAGTGCAAAAAGGAAATAGGGTGTTGAATTGCATATTTAGATACATTGCAAGTAGGGACAGGGAGGCGATGCCACCCTTGTATATTTCACTGGTAAGGCCTGTCCTGGAGTATGGCTCTCAAGTATGGTCCCCTTATAAGATTAGGGAAATAGCTATAATAGAGTGGGTACAGAAAAGGGCAACAAGAGGAATAAGAGGTATGAATGGGAAAAACTACGACTCAGAACTCCAGGAACTGGATCTTTACCCTCTTGTATACAGAAGGAAAGGAGGAGATATGTGTCTTGCTCATAAAACATGGACTGATGATGAATTGTGGGAGAACCTGGGCTTAGAAGTCAGGGAGCAGGTACGTAATACCCGTGCTCATCCCTTACAACTGAAAGATAGAAAACCAAAGTCGGTAAGGAGCCAGAACTGGTTCAGTCAGAGATTGGTAGAGGATTGGAATAAACTCCCACTTGAGGTAGTGAGTAGTGCAAGTACCAAGATGTTGAAATCCAAATTAGACACCTTTTATAGGGATTCAGGAAACTTTTACAAGTATTAAAACCTTAAAAATAGAGAACATGATGGATGAAAGTCTGAGCTAAGCTCTGTAAACTCCTATCATACCTACGATATGATGTTATTATGTTACTACTATATGTTACTATGTAACTCTTACTGCATAGGCTAATACTGTATATTACTATGTATGTTAGTATGGTACTATGTAACTACTGTATGCTACTATGTTACTGTCAGCTATGGTACTTTGTTACTGTATTACCATGTATGCTACTGCTGTATGTTATTATGTATGTTACTATCATACTATAGTATGTTACTATAGTATTTTAGTATGTTACTATGTTCTGTGGTTTTATGTTACTATATGTATTACTATGTTACTGTGTTACTTCTGTATCACTCATATATGTTACTATTTTAATGTTTTTCTGTGCTAGTATTGTAACAGCCCCATCCTGCCACTAGGGGCTGAGGTTGTTTACCAGAATGCCAAACCCTACTCTTTAGTAGCGACTCTGACTTAGATAGTCAAGTGGGTGGAGCTTAGTGACAGAGAGGAGGTTGCCGGGGTACCCTCGGGGTCAGACTCTGGCCTGCCGTGACAAGGACCTCACACCTCACAGCTGCTAATGGATCTGGACGTTGAGGCCAGATCAGTTCAACACTCAGTTGCCTGGTAGTTCTCAGGGACAGGCCCAAGACAGCAGTGAAGATTCCAGGGATGGGTTCTGGGGCCATTTAGAGTAGATTGCTGTTAATTGTATGGTTCATGGTAAGGGACACATTGTGAGAGTGTAGGGCACCAAGGGGTTTCCCCTCAAGGGGAGTGCCTAGCAGCTTTCTGGTACAGAAGGCAGTCCCCCAGAAGAGAGGGTGTTACCTTTGGGAGGTGTTTGCAGTGTTGTGCCTGAGTGATGCGGCCAGCTGAGCTGTTGATGCTGAGAATCCTAGTGAGAGAGAGAGATAAGACTACTGACTAAAGTAGGAGATATGCCTACATTGTGTGATAGGATACCTCAGGCTGGCATGGGTACTAGAACTTCTGCCTCTGACAGAAAGGCTGGGGTAATTTCCAGTCACTGCCAGTGGGCAGACAGGAGTATGTACTGTCACACTGTGTCCAGCATACCATCTGGTGAATAAGAGAAGTTGAGATGTGAGGTATTAGACGGGGGGGTGACCACTGGGCTTCCAGTGGGGAGACTGGCCTGGTACTGAGCATCTGCCCTCAGTACCAGGGGACCCATGGGTGCCCATCAGTGCACTAAAGTCCAAGACGTTTGTCTTCACAGCAGCAGATGCTTCCTGAATCACTAGCTGACCAGGCACCGCAGTGCCACAGCAGCGTGAAACCTCAGCAACCCAAAGCCGATAACATCAAAGAAAAACAGTTGTACAGAGGAGGACAGGCTCCGACACAAAATATGCCCTCACCCACTGGTGTGTGTGAAAAAGGAAGCAATAGCATGGGATGTTTGGCTCATGTTATGGGGAAGGGGTAACCTTTATGAAGGGACTCCAAGGGCCTGCCTCACATCCAAGATCAGGATCGAATTTGTCTGAGAGTGACTGGGGATTGTGTTCCTGCTTGTAACTACTGAGTTGTCAGTAACATGACTACTGTTTAAAACACCATGCAGTGTGATTTCTTTCCTGTCAGAGTAGAGGTCTGAGCTGTATGCATCCCACAGCTAGCAACCTGGAGGTATACAGTGATTGTGGATGTTACTCTGTGGGAGTCCACTGGCCAGCAGTGCATAATGACTATGAACACGGAGGGTCTCCTTGAGCCATGCCTGCCCTAGCAGGCACTAAGAAAGGGTTATCATGTGTTACTAGTAGAACGAGGATTATACTGTATTATGTATGTTGCTATCTCTGTTACCCTGTCACTGCTGTATGTAATTATGTTACTATGCTATAGATACTTTGTTGCTTTGTATGTTACTGTTTTACCTTGTTACTGTTTTACCATGTGTAGACTGACACCCAGTGGTTGGATGTTTGGGAGCCCTCCACACTAGGGAGGGGGTTGGTCCAGGGTTCAGTGATACAGTTCTTATATTGGGACCACAGTTGGGGGTCTAGAGGGTGACTAATAAATCACAATCAGAAATCCAAATGTCCACACTGAAAGTAGTCAAGTAGTAGAGAGGTTTATTTCACATCTCCACAGCACACAGACAGCAGCTTTTCTCATGCACAGGATCTCCCAGGGGAAAGAGATCATCCGATTGCAAAAGTTGAAAATGACATTCCTCTTTATAGTAGCCCATTCAGAAAGCTGGCATTTCAGTAGCTTTAGACATCTAATGTCCTTTCTGGTGTTACCAGGGAAACACAAGCAGTATACTTCCTGCAAGGTTTCTTGCACCCTGTCCTTAGTCCTAGATTGCAGTAGGGCAAACTTTCTCGGATCTCCCAGGGCAACAGAAACAGCATTGTCTATGGAGATAGGCATGTATGTATGACCCCCAGTCAGAGAAATTCAATGGCTTGCTTTAGGATTTCTCCTTGAGTCCCCTTCCACTTTTCAGCTACCCTGTAGTGTACAACCTCCACCTCCCACGGACTAGCAGGCAACATGTCTCGGGGCTTGTCCAGTGGAAATGGAGGGAGGTCCTCACAATTAAACATAGTCCAGAATCTCTCTAAATTATTCCCCACGTCATTTAGCCACTTGTTGTCTTTTTGGAGACACTGTTTTAAAAGCAGCACTACAGGGGCTCTCAAACTCTCTAATTTCAAACATGCACCAGTTACTCACAAACCAGATGCCAGTTGCTGTTCTTTGTTGTACCATAGCTAAAGAGATTCTGTATAGGATGGTCTCTGCCACGTCACTGTAGGTTTTGGTATTTTTTTCTCTCTCAGGAGAAATCAGGGATGCTGTTGTTTTCTCTCAACACTGTGACTGGAACTCTGGCTGGCACTACATTCCCAGGCGGAGAAGTGGTAGCAGCTTTCCACTGTGGCTTATGTTGCTACAACAAGGCCTGCTCACTTGACACCAGAGCCAAAGCCTAATGAAAGGAGTACCAGAGAAATACAAATTAACCTTAGACTGCCTGTACAGCCAGGACAAATACAATCTGATAGCCTCCGAAGGTAACAGGGATTACATATGTATGTTACTATGTATGCTGCTAAGTTACTATGCATGTCAGTGTGTTACTATGTATGTTTCTATAGTATGTTACTTTGTATGTTGCTATGTTACTAAGTATATAACTGTGTATGTTATTGTTAAGGTTGTAATTAATTCACGGCAAGCACGGAATTCACGGATTCCGTGAAAATCGGCCCGTGCCGTGAATTAGTCCAAATCAGAAAAGTTAGTGAAATTTAGTGATATTCACTTACTTTAGCTTGCTTATCTCCCGTTTACCTTGCATTCCCCTCTAATTAAGTGTGACCAACCACTTTACTGCAGTACGTCTTGCTTTAAAAACCAGGCTTAAACATCAGCATCAGCAGACCACATCCTGTCTCTGCCACAAAAGCCGACCTCTGACAATCTCTGAAGAAATATGTAGCAACATTCCAATATTTGAGGAAAATATAAAAGTGAGTGCTGAGCTGTAATCCTACATTAAAGACATACAGTGCAGTAGGATCACAGCTCAGCTCTCACTTTTACATTTTCAATATAGCACAGTATTTTTTTTATCACCCCCCCATGACAAAGGTGAAGATGATGGTGTGCTGTGTTTTGGTGCTCTTAAGTTACGTTTTGAATACCTGCACCCTCCATGAGCTGCGGAGCTGTTTTGTTTTTCTTATTACAAGAAGTAAACGTGAAGCAAAATGCATTTTACAATTTATTCTCCCCTTGAGTTTGTTTGCAGTGAAAAACTTAGTTTTGGCCGTGCATGGGCCGTGAAAACATGTAGTTTTTACCGTGAAAAAAATACAGCCTTAGTTATTGTTATTACTGTTTTTTACTGTGATACTGTATTATGTATGTTACTGCAGTACTTAATATGTATGTTACCATGTTTCTGTGGTATGGTATATCTTTCTATGCTTTTGGAGTTATGTCCTTATTGCATAGTTGGTGGTCATCTATGCTTTTTATACCATGGATTAAAGTTATTTATATACTGTATTTCAAAAGTTTCACCAGGAAAGGCACTGAGCAGTCATTGCTCATTTCCAGGTGCATCCTGGGGGGAACCGGAAGGGGAACTAATAGGATAATCAGAAATAAAAGTAACAGGCAGTTATATAGTATTACAATAAGAGCTTACAGTTCGTAGGTGCATGACGTGTTGTACAGTTATTTGCAGAGATAACATACTGCATGTGGGAAGCAACGAGCAAGTGGGAAGAACAGAGAGGGTAGTGGATGCATGGAACAGCCTTCCTGAGGAGGTTGTGGGGTCTAAAACTGTGGGAGAATTCAAGAATATGGGGGACAGACATAAGGCAATTCTTGTGGGGGATAGGAAGAAATACGCTGTTGGTTAACTAGGATCTTCAGCTTATCCTGTAGGTAGGGAAATGGGCAGACTAGGTGGGCCAAGCAGTCCTTATCTGCCATCAAAGTCTATGCTTCTATATAAACAAAATAGTGTGACTGACTAGCAATTACTGTAACAATCACAATTTTCTGAATATAATGAATATAGAGAGAATCAATAACACAGTCTTGGTATTGATTAGTAAATGGGAAGAAAAGCTTAGAAAGGTTGCAGCCGTATGCCAAGTATGTATTGGAAAAGTTGTAGCTGTACACCCAGAACGTATTGGACACCTATGCAGAGTTCACGTTAGCTTAAAATTGCAAAATTGTGTAGTAGTTATAGTCCTAAATTTAAAAGTGGGTGATTGCATAGAGACTAATGGAGAGACTGTGCCTAGGAGGTTCATTTATCCCTTCTGGGTTAGGCTGCAAATTAAGAAATATATCTTATCTTCAATTCTAATTGTGTATTTTTGTCTTTTTTTTTAGAAAAGCGGTACTCCCAGTATTCAAGTTAATGTGAAGGATGGTAAGTTTTATTAAAGATACGAGTCCAGAAAAAATGATCATGGTATTTTTTGTTCATCCGTTTTACTTTTTTACTTTGATGCACAGTGGCTTAATAGTTAGATTATTGACATTTGATCCTCGAGACCCCAGGTTTGAATACAAAAAAAACTACACTTACTTTCTGCGACTTAGAGTAAGTCACTTCGCTCCTCTGTACTTATCTTCCTTGGTCTCTTTGTAACAGTCTGAGCTTTCCTACATTTCCCTCAATCTATTATCCCCTTGAGTTTTCCTGCACCTCCCTCAATTTGTTGTCCTCCTCGAGCATTCCTGCACCTCCCTCAATTTGCTATCTTTCCTGAGCATTCCTGTACCTCTCTCAATCTGTTATACTCCCTGAGCATTCCTCTGTTCCCCTCAATCTGTTATCCTCCTTGAGAGTACCTGCACCTTCCTCAATCTGCTACCATTTCTGAGTGATCCTGCAACTCCCTTGATCTATCATCCTCCCTGACCCTTCCTGCACCTCCCTCGATCTGTTATCCTCCCTGAGCATTCTAGAACCTCCCTTGATCTGTTATCCTCACTGAGCATTCCTGCACCTCCCTCATTCTGTTTTCCTCCCTGAGCATGTCTATACCTCCCTTGATCTGCTACCATACAGTGGTAGTCATAGAAACGTTTTGCAGTACTGAAGTATACCTAGCTATACTGAGGCAGAATGAGGCGGGATCACGTTACAGTCAATGTAAATTGCCTCAGTAGTACCTCGAGGTAGGGAACTTTTAGATAACTACCACTGTATCTGAGTGTTCCCGCAACCCCCTTAGTCTGTTACCCTCCCTAACCCTTCCTACACCTCCATCAATCTGTTATCTTCCCTGAGCATTCCTACAACTCCATTGATCCATTATCCTCCCTGAGTGATCCTGCACCTCCCTACATCTGTTATTCTCCCTGAACATTCCTGCACCTCTCCCGATCTGTTATCCTCCTTGTGTGTTCCTGCACCTCCCTCGATTTGTTATCCTCCCTTAGCATTCCTGCACCTCCCTTGATCTGTTATCCTCCCTGAGCATTCTTGCATCTCCCTTAATCTGTTATCCTCCCTGACCATTCCTTCATCTCACTCAAGCTGTTATCCTCCCTGAACATTCCTGCATCTCCTTCAATCTGTTATCCTTCCTGAGCGTTCCTGCAGCTCCCTCAGTCTGTTATTTCCCCTGAGCATTCCTGTATCTCCCTCAATCTGATATCCTCCCTGAACATTCCTGCATCTCTCTTGATCTGTTATCCTCCCTGAAAAATTCCTGCATCTCCCTTAATCTGTTATCCTCCCTGAGCATTCCTGCACCTTCCTCAGTCTGTTATCCTCCCTGAGCATTCCTACATCACCCTCAATCTGTTATCCTCACTGAGCATTCCTGCACCTCCCTCGATCTGTTATCCTCCCTGAATGTTCCTGCACCTCTATTAATCTATCTTTCCTAAGTATTCCTACACCTCTCTCAATCTGTTATCTTCCTTGAACATTCCGGCACCTCCCTAGATCTGTTATTCTACCCAAGTGTTCCTGCATCTCCCTCAGTCTTTTATCTTCCCTGAGCATTCCTGCACCTTCCTCAATCAGTTATCCTTCCTGAGCAATCCTGGACCTCCCTTGATCTGTTATCCTCACTGAGCATTCCTTCACCTCCCTTGATCTATTATCCTCCTTAAGCATTCCTGAACCTCCCTAGATCTGTTATCTTATCTGAGTGTTCCTGTACCTCCCTTGATCTGTTATCCTTCCTGAGCATTCCTGCACCCCCTTTGATGTGTTATAAACCCTGAACATTTCCGCACCTGGTAGACCCCTCTGACAGCGACACCAATACAGCAACCTACATCACTGCTGACAAAATCCATAGTTTGTTGACAGGTCACTGTGTTGGTGTGCCAGAGACAGAGCCACACTGTCTCTCAGTCCTGCACCCCTTTGCGAATCAGGAGGGTGCAGTGCAGAGCCCCCCTGGATGGGGGGTTCAGGGGTAGAGCCCCCCCAATAGAAAAATGGACCAGGAGTCCATTGGGATTTATGCCGACCGCAACTTGTGGTAAACACAAATTCCATAGCTGTGATGCTGGTTGATGAAATTGATGTTGAACCAGCATTGTAAAACCTCTGCACCTCCCACTATCAGTTATCCTCCCTCAACAGTCCTGCACCTCCCTCAATCTGCTGTCCTCCTCAAGCTTTCCTGCACCTTCCTAGATCTGTTATACTACCTGAGTGTTCCTGCACCTCCCTCGATCTGTTATCTTCCATGAGCATTCCTGCAGCTCCCTTGATGTGCTATCCTTCTTGAGAGTTCCTACACTTCCTTTGATCTGTTATCCTCTCTTAAAGTCCCTGCACCTCCCTCAATCTGTTATGCCCCCTAAGTGTTCCTGCACCTCCCTCAATCTGATGCTGCACCTCCCTCGAACTATTATTTTCCCTGAGCATTTCTGCACCTCCCTAGATCTGTTACCATCTCTGAGCATTCCTGTACCTCCCTTGATCCCTTGTTGGAAGAAGGAGGAGGACAAGGACTGGGTCTGGAGGGGGAATGCAAAGGAGTGGGTGGATATGGATAGTGGAGACAAGGAGATGCCCTGGGGCGAAATGGACCCAGGAAAGGGGTCCTCCCTGTCTGGTGCCCATACTCAAGGGTTCCGATTATAGTCAGCAGGTAGCACGGTCATCCTCAGAGGCTCATCCAACTCGGGCGGTGTTGTGCAATGCCAGGTCTATGAAAACAAGACGGCTATTATAGCTGATTTTGTTGGGTCATCTGACCTGGCGTGCATCACTGAGACCTGGCTGGATGAGAATGCTGGACCAGTTTTGGTGGCAGTAGTTCCAGCCGGGTACTCAGTGATACAACGTCCGAGGGTGGATCGTAGGGGCGGGGATGTTGCTATCTGTTTTAGATCAGAACTGGGCCTAGTGGAGGTACCAGTGGGAACTACCAGATCCTTTGAATGTATCATAGGTGAGGGTGTGGGGTGCAGGATACTTCTCGTATACCGTCTAACAGGTGATGAGAATGTTTTCCTGTGGGAAGTCGCAGACTTCATTGTCGACCTGACATTGGGGTCCCCAGATGGTTGGTTCTGGGGGACTTCAATGCCAGGGTCGATGATGAACTCTCGCATTTTGGGCAAGACTTCCTCTAGTTAATGATTTCACTGGGCTTCACACAGGTTATTTCCTCCTTGACCCATATTGGTGGTCATTCATTGGATTTGGTGTTCCTTCTGGGGATGGAGATATCCAACTTGGTGGTGGAACCAGTCAGATGGTTGGACCATCACTCCATTGGGTTCAGTTTTGAGGCCACCCCTAGCAGGGCAGCCCCTATGGAAATGGTCCGGTACTGCCCTTTAAGGGGTGTTTCCCCGGATGACCTGATGGCAGTGCTGGACCTATCGGGCTTACCGAGAGATTGCATGGATCCAGGAGAGCTGGTACTTGCCTATAATAAGGCAGTGGCAGGGGCCCTGGATTCCATTGCTCCTGTTCATGTTCATCCTCTCACTCTTCGCCCCAGGTCTCCTTGGTTCGATGAGACCTTGAGAAAGTTGAAGAGAGTCGGATGAAGGTTGGAGAGGTGTTGGCAGAGGTCGGGTCTGGATTGTGACAAACTTAGATTGATGGACCACTATGTGGTCTATCAATCCGCAATCTCTCATAAGAAGGCAGAATTCCTGTCCAGAGAGATTGCTGCTGCACAGAATAGACCAGCTCAGCTATTCTGGACTGTGGACAGACTGTGCAATCCAATCTGTCTTCAGCCCAGAAGAGCTTTTTCTCAAGAACAGTGTGAGGAGTTTGCTCTGTTCTTTTCAGATAAGGTTGCCAAATTCAGATCTGATGTCCACTTGATCCTCTTCAGTGGGAGTTGTGATGCTCAGCAGGAGATGTCGGACACCCAGTTTGTGTGGTCTGACTTCAGCCTCCCCACGATCAATGACATTGTGATGATCATCCAATCTCTGCGTTCGACCAACTGTGGTTTGAACCCGGGCCCCACACTTCTCTTAGTGGATAGTGTGGATAAAATCGGCCCCGTCCTTGCTGAGATAGCCTGGAGGCCTTTGGAGAGGCGGATTGTTCCAAATCCTGTTAAGGAGGCTGTGCTTCAGCCCCTTCTTAAGAAGTCCTCCTTGGACCCGGACTGTCTGGTAAACTACAGGCCTGTCTCTAACTTACCCTTTGTGGGTAAAGTTATTGAGAAGGTGGTCGCATCGCAGTTGGATGAACATTTGACCAGCCACAATGTCTATGATTCTCTCCAGTCTGGATTTAGGAAAAGGCATAGTACCAAGACAGCTCTGGTTTAGGTACTAAATGACCTCCTAATAGCGAAAGATCGAAGGACCAGTTACATCTTGGTCCTTCTTGATCTCTCTGCAGTGTTTGACACTGTGGACCATGGCATGCTACTGGAATGTTTGCGATCTATCTGTGGACTGTCTGGTACAGTCCTCAGCAGGTTTTGATCTTACCTCGAGGGTAGGACTCAGAGGGTGGTGTCCAGGATTTTCTCCTTGGCATCAGTCTTCCTATCCTGTGGGGCACCGCAGGGTTCCATTTTGGCACCCATGTTGTTTGCAGTGTATGTACTGCTGTTAGAAATGATTATTAGGCAGTACAGTCTGGGTTTTCACTGCTATGCAGATGATTCTCAGCTGTATATGTCCTTTGTGTCCAGTCAGTATGCTGCCTTTTTGGTCTTTAACAACTGTCTTGCCAAAATCCAAGACTGGATGAATGTGAGTTGGCTGCGGTTGAACCCGGAAAAAACCGAGGTGTTGGTTGTGGACCAGGTTCACTGGAAGGTGGGTTTGTTAGCTGGATCTCCCTCGAGTTTATGGCTTGGGGGTATCCAGCTGACTACCTCAAACCGGGTGCGGAACCTGGGCTTTGTGTTCGATGACTGTCTGACATTTAAATCTCAGGTATCAGCGGTTGTCAAAACCTCTTTTTACCATCTGAGGAACATCACCTGGGTGAAGCACCTGGTTGCTTCAGATGATCTTCCTACTCTGGTCCACACTTTCATTACCTCCCGCCTTGACTACTGCAGTGCCCTTTACCTTGGGCTACTGCGGGTTGAGATTCGCCGCCTACAGCTAGTGCAGAATGCAGCAGCCAGGCTGCTGACTGGTTCTTCTAGGTCCAGTCATATAACGCCTGTGCTCCGCGGACTGCACTGGCTGCCAGTTTGCTGGTGAATCAGCTTCAAGGTCAGTTTGCTGACCTATAAGGCTCTACATGATCAGGGACCTGCTTACCTGAAAGATCTCCTTTGTCCCTACCGTCCCCTGCGCTCTCTCCGATCCACTGACAAGGGATTGCTAGAGATTCCCCGGGTTCACTTAAAAACTTCATGGGCCAGATCTTTTAGTTTCATGGCCCCAACCCTGTGGAATTCTCTATCTCATCAGGTGAGAAACTGCCCGACTGTCCAAAGTTTTAAAGGAGCTTTGAAAACCCATATTTTTAGTAACGCTTATGATGATTTTTGAATATTTTAATGTTGTTTTAACTATTTATTGTTTTATGTTATATTGTACTGGTGCCTTGGCTTAAGAAAGGTGCCTTATATAAATGATGAGTGATTTTATTTGATCTGTTATCCTCCCTGAGTGTTCCTGCATCTCCCTTGATCTGTTATCCTCCCTTAGCATTCCTGCACCTCCCTCAATCTGTTATACCCCCCTGAGATTATCTGCATCTCCCTTGATCACTTATCCTCCATGGGTGTTCCTGCATCTGTTGGGTGCATATTTCCAGTTCATCCATGTTGCAGGAGTGAATGTTCAGCTGAAAATTGCTTCCATCTGGGTCAGAGAGATGTCATATGTGTGGTCTCTGAATCAGGAGGTGATAGAACACCTGTTCTCCCAGTAGGGTACCCCTCTGTTGGATCTTTTTGCCTCCTGGGAGAACAGAAAGTTGAGGCTGTTTCCACACTTCACAGTCTGAGATACAGTTTGGGGATGCCTTTTCTAGGCCCTGTACCCAGGACTCCTGTACAACTTCCCTGCCTTCCACTTGGTCCACAAGGTGTGGTCAATGCCTAGAAGGACAAGGCAAGGATGATCCTGGTAACCTGAGACTGGCCCAGACATCTCTGATACCCAGACTCCCCTCAGCCTCAGCAGCAAGGCACTATGGTGATTGTCACTCCACCCAGACCTATTGATATCACAACAGGGGATGCTCCTGCATCTGGACCTTCAATCTTACACTTCTCAGCCTGGTTTCTGAACAACTAGAATTCCAGGAGTTGAGTTTTTCAGAAGACATCCTCCATGCTGTGGAGGTTCCATTGTGAAGTCGACTCATGAATGCTACACATTCAAGTGAATGAGGTCCTTGATCTGTTGCCAGGGCAAGGAGCTTGATCCCCTTACCTTCCCATGGGCTAGCATCCTTGACTACCTGTGGTACCTCTCAGTCAGGTCTGTGAGTAACAATGCTTACAGTGACCTGGCAGACATCTCTGCATACCTGACATGGGCTGGTATGCCGATAGTGGCACAGGAGAAGGTGGTTAGGGATGTTTTCAAAGATCTGGACCATTCTCACCTCCAGTGTGTAAACCTCTGCTTCCATGGGACTTATTGCTGGTGTTGGCAGTGCTTATGGGCAAGCCATTTGAACCAATGCATGGGTGTGAATTCTCTCACCTGTCGTAGAAGAATGCATTCTTGGTGGTTATCAAGTTAGCCAGAAGGATTAGTGAGCTCCCAGTGCTGTCAGTGGAGTTTCTTTCCTCTTAGTGGAGTTTCCTTACATGGTCTTCCACAAGGACAAAGTCATCCTTTGCCCCCATCTGAAGTTACTCCCGAAGGTTGTATCAGAGTTTCACCTTAACTGTGGAGGCAGGGAACCTGGCACTCTAGGGCTTAGCACAGCACAGCAGCCCTGACTGTGGAGACAGGAACAGTGGCAACAGGTGCAGTGTCCCTAACTGTGAGGTTGGGGGAGAGAAGGCAGCAAGGTGTAGCAACCCCAACTGTTTGATCAGGGGCAGAAGGGGGCAGCAGCCCTGATTCTTCAGACAGGGGATGGAGGCAGCAGGATGCACAGTCCCTGACTGTGTGAGAGAAGACAGTGGGCAGCAAGGTGCAGCAGCCTCAAATGTAGAGCAGAAGGAAGGGGGCTTATGGGGCATTGGACAGGTGGCAGTAGACTGGAGCTGCCTCAGCTGTGGGGCAAAGACATGGTGCATCAGAGTGCCATATAGTGTTTCTAGTTATGCACATACATGATGTATTTTCACACAGAAACCACCAAAGTAACTGAAATTTGTGACTTCAGACAGTACATGTGCTTGAAATACTGTAGCAGTGTGGGACTGGCACCTGTTTGTCAGTCTGAAATAAAAAATGTTCTTACATGAATGTATTTATGAAGGCTACATCAAAAAGAAACTGTTTCTGCAAATGAACACAATTCAGATTTATGTTATATTCATTAAACAGCCCTGTGTTACATAGTTAGAAAAAAATCAAGAGTTTGATTAGAAAGAACTGAGAGCTGTGATATAGGCAAACTGATTTCTCACAGAGAAAGATTTCCACTACTTCAGTTCGGCATTGAAACTGAAATGATAAGCTTTTCATAGTCAGATAATGATAGATTTTAAGTTGCTTTATCTAAACACAAACCAGAGACTGGGTTTGTAAGAAACCAGGAGAGCTCAGCAAACCATTAACTCTACAGAGTGCCGCTCTGACTGGATATCTGATGCAGCAAATTACTCCAAAAGGATGTAATCGCTCTCTAAGCTAGGTCGATGCATTTAAACATAGAAACATAGAAACATAGAATTTGACGGTAGATAAGGACCGCTTGGCCCACCCAGTCTGCCCATTTCCCTACCTACTGGATAAGCTGCAGATCCTAGTTAACCAGCAGCCTACTTCTTCCTACCCCAACCCCCCAGAATTGCCTTATGACTATCCCATGCATGCTTGAATTCCACCACTGATTTTGACTCCACAACCTCCTCTGGAAGGCCATTCCATGCATCCACAACCCTCTCTGTGAAAAAATACTTCCTTAAATTACCTCTGAGCCGCCCCCCGTCTATCTTCAAATTGTGCCCTCTTGTTCTTGCACACCTCTTTTTTTGAAAGATGCTACTCTCTTGGACTTTGTTGATTCCCTTGAGGTACTTGAAAGTTTCTATCATGTCCCCTCTCCCTCCTTTCCTCGAGGCTATACATATTAAGCTCCTTAAGTCTCTCTTCATATGTCCTCCGTTGCAGACCCTGCACCATTTTAGTGCCCTCCTCTGGACAGCTTCCATCCTGTCTATGTCTTTGCGGAGATTGGGTCTCCAGAACTGCACACAGTACTCAGATGGGGTCTCACCAGCTGTCTGTACAGAGGGATAATAACTTCCTGTTTTCTACTGGTGATGCCTCTCCTATCATCCCCAGTATCCCCCAACCCTCCTTGCTGCCTTCTCACATTGCTTGCCCACCTTTAGGTCATCTGATATGACTACCCCAGGTCCCTTTCCATTTTTGTTGTTGTTAGTATCTCACCCCCATTGTGTACTCTTCCCTGGGTTTTGTTTCCCAGGTGCATTACCTTGCACTTCTTAGCATTGAATCTAAGCTGCCATACATTTGACCATTCCTCTAACCTTGCAAGTCCTTCTCATCCTTTCCACCCACCCTGTGCATCAACTCTGTTGCAGATCTTAGTGTCATCTGCAAAGAGACATACTTTTTCTTCCAGTCCTTCTGCAATGTAAATCGCTATAAAGACATTGAAGAGGACTAGTCCTAATATTGAACCCTCGGTACCCGCTAGTAACCCTCCTTTCTTCTGGTGGACTCCATTTACTATTACTCTCTGTGTCCTATTCTCTAGCCAATTCTTTACCCAGGCTGTCATCTTGGGACCCACTCCCAGGCTGGCTAACTTATATATTAATCTTTTGTGTGGGACTGTGTCAAATGCCTTGCTAAAGTCTAGGTAGGCCATGTCCACAGCCCTCCCTGATCTACTACTTTGGTCACCCAGTCAAAGAAATCTATCAGATTCATCTGGCATGACCTTCCGCTGTGAATCCATGCTGCCTAGGGTCCTGTGCCTTCTGGCCTCTAGATCAGCGACAATTCTTTCCTTTAGAAGTGATTCCATCATTTTCCTATCACTGAGGTTAAACTAACAGATCTATAGTTTCCTGCTTCTGCCTTGCTCCCACTTTTGTGAAGAATCACATCTGCCCTCCTCCAGTCCTCGGGTACCACCCATCCTCCCATGATTTGTTAAAGAGGGTAGTCAGTGGTGTCACTAGTTCTACCCTTAGTTCTTTTTAAATTCTGGGATGAATCCCATCAGGCCCCATTGCTTTGTCCACCTTCAGTTTTAAGTTCTTTCAGAACCCTTTCTTCTGTAAATGGGTTGGTATCACTTCTGTATCCAGAGTGTTACTACTGTTTGTTTTATGTACCTCCCTCTTCCTTTGTAAATACTGAGCAAAAATATTTGTTTAGTATCTCTGCCTTTCACATTCTCCCTCTGCCCACCTCCCTCCCCTTTATTAAGCCTCACTATCCTCCCTTGAGTCTTCCTTTGCTCCCTGATGTACCTTTGAAACGTTTTATTCCCCTTCTTAACTGAGTTGGCTATCTTTTCCTCAGTTTGGGCCTTTGCTGTTCTGACTGCCTTCCAGCCTCCTTTTGCTTTAACTGATACAGTTCTCTGTCCTGCTCCTGCTGCGATTCCTTGTACTTCCTGAATGCTTCTTTTCTCTTGAACCTTCCTGCCACTTCCTTTGAGAACCATAGTGGTTTCTTACATCGTCTTGTTTTGTTTATTTGCTTCACACAAGGCTCGTTACCTCTGTGATGGCAGTTTTATTATTCCCATTGTTCTTCCACCTCCTTCCCACCCATTTGCTAGTGCATTCCTTAGGCACTCACCCATTTTGCAAAGTCAGCCCTCTTAAAGTCCAGTACTTTTGTCTTTGTATGGCTTGACTCTATTGCTGTGTTTATGTGAACCATACTGTTGGAGTGGTCGCTAGTTCCCAGATGGCTACCCACTTTTACATCTGTGATCCTCTCTCCATCTCCATTTGAGAGTATCAAGTCTAATATTGCTTCCTCTCGAGTGGGCTCAGTACTAGTTGTCTAAGGCATGCCCCTGTAGGGCATCTAGAATAACTGCACTCTTTGAAATGGCAGCTGCAACTGCGCTCAGTTAACATCTGGCATATTCAGATCACCCATCAGCAATATCTCCCTTTTCTGCCATTCTAAGTATAATTTCTATCATTTCCTTGTCCACTTCCTCCCCCTGAGAAGAGATCTATGTCTAACCCCTGTCTGGATTTGGTGCCATTGCCTGTCTCCAAATTTACCCACAGTGCTTCTTCTCCCTGTTTACCCTTTTGTTCTGTTGCTTTTATTCCTTCCTTATGTAAAGAACTACTCCTCCCCTCTTTTACCCTCCCTGTCCCTCCTGTAGATAGTGTATCCTGGTATGTTTACGTCCCAGTCATGGTTTTGTGTGTACCATGTTTCTGTGACTGCCACGATATCCAGATGTTCCTCCTCCATCAAGGCCACTAATTCAGGAAGCTTGTTACCTAGACTACGGGCATTGGTACTCATTGCTCTCCATTTTTTGATGGCCTTACCTTCTGTTGCAGCATCCCCCACTGACCGTTCTACTGTGGTCTTTTTCTCATTTAGTACCCTGTTTTGTAGGGAGAAGCTGGGATTTTTCTGCTGCTTGTCAGTGCCTCCCATTGACTAGTTTAAAAGCTTGCCAATGAAGCATTTAAACTGATTGCTCAAAAGACTTGTTCCTTCCTGGACAGATGCAGACCATCCTGCCAGTATAGGCTGGTGTCCCTCAGGTGGAACCCCAGTCCCCAATGAAGCCAAACCCTGTGCTCCGCACCATTTTTCAACCATTCATTAAACTGCATGGTGCCAATTACCCTCGCCTCCCCATGCCTTTGACAGGCAGCACCTCTGAGAAGGATACTGTGTTTGCTACTTGTCTTAGGCCCCTCCCAACTCTGCAATGTCCTCCTGCACTGCTCTAACCTCATGATGAGCCAAGTCATTTGTCCCTAGGTGGACAATTATGTCCAGCTCAGAATCCCTTGCAACTGTTGTTGTGATCCTGAGGATGCGCTTCCTGTCCCTCCAAGCCATGGCACCAGGCAGGCACCTTACTTCAGATTTCCCAGCTCCTCCCAGTTCTATCCCCTAATAATTGAGTCCCCCACCAGGAGCTGCTTCCTTTCCTTGTGGTGTCCTCTGCCTCCTTCCTGTGGGCCTCCCTTGTGACAGTTGTCCTCAGCCTCCTTAGTCTCCTCTGCGGGTGTATCTATAGGGGAGCTATGCTCCCCCAGAATGGCGTATGGATTGTGGTGTGTAACATCTGACTGGGTGTGCTCTGTTTCACCATCCTCATCCTCCCTGGGCTCACTGTGGTCCAACTGCTGTGCTTCTTTGCAACCTCTGAGGTAGTGGTGGTGGTTCTGGTGCTCCCTGGATGGGGAGGTTCCTTCCTACTGTCCATTGTGGCCTGGGGAAGGTCCCCTACTACTGTCCAGTGTGGCCTGAAGACTGGCAACTTCCTCTCCTCAGGGCAGACAGTTGTCTGCAAATAGGGCAGCATCTCAGCCTCCAGAAAGACTTCCAGAAGACTGCTGCCCCACAGCCATTACATTGCACTTTTCTCCCATTTTTTTTTGTGTGTGATTGGTTTGTAATGTAGAAATATATATTTATATTATACAATGTTTATGCTTATATTGTCAGTGCAGTGTGCTAGAGAGGATATGACAGTGACATGCACCTTGCACTCTTGAGGAAATGATGTCAGAACCCAGGTATAAGGAACTATTTCCAGGGGTGGGTGGGGTGAGGGGTGGGAAGGGGTTGGGCCTAAACTGTGCCCTTGCAAAACAATCAGCTAGAAGCTCTGACCCACTGCTGCAATGAGTGCCTTCCTGTCAGGAAGATGCCCTACACAACAATTTGATAGAGAAATACCCTGCTAATCAATCAGAGAAAAATCCACACATCCAAGTCAGACACAGGTAAACCTTCCCAGCCCCAAAACAGGCCTGGTGGTTTGTGCTCTGAGAGCTGTCCACCCCAAAATAAGTCAGCTGTGCTTTAAACTCTTCCTGCACTGAAAATCTTAAGAATTGTAACAAACAAACGTAAACCTTAATCCACCACCCTCTGTTGCTTGAAAGACCGTCTTTTCCTGTTTCACACTGCAGGTTTTTCTGTGACCACTCTTAACCCCAGTAACTCTGTTTAAAAAGAGTTTAACTATCACAAACTCCTATGCACCAGTAAATTATTTAAAATAGTTTCAGTCCCAAAAGCCTAGTAGTCAATCCAGCTACCCCAAGGGACAACCAGAATGAAGTATTTAAACACTTATGAGGTTACTTCCAAGATAAGCAGAGTTTGCAAGTTTCTTTTCAACTCCTCAGCCACCTGAAATTTAAAATAGTTTAACTGTCAGCAAATCCTAGTAGACAATCTAGCTACCTCCAAGGATCTACCCAAATGCAGTATTTAAATCCTTCGAAGTTACTAACAAGATAAACAGAGTTTACAAGCCCCTTCTTGGTTAAACCCTAAATAAATATGTGAATAAAAGCAATTACAAGGGTAGTTAGTTTCACCGCCCACAGAATTAAGCAAAAGTGCACGTTTGTTGCAGATATCAAGTGCAATATAGAATTTCTCACACAGCTTGCAGTTGAAGAAAGCAGTATCCTTCCAGCTCCAGCAAATGTGCTTCGTATGCGAGTATGTACAGTAAGCGCACATATGGAGCTCAGTAGGCTGATGGCCGTGGTAGTGAGAGGTGGACTGTGCATGTCACCGGCCTCCAACAGGTCTTGGAGGAGAGGGTGGATAGTTGTTGCCAAGTGGGTGGGGTAGGCCACTTGACTACCAGGGATGCCCGGTATATGGGCCCATTGGGGGGAATCAGGGATGGGGCATTCTTGTGGATTGCGGTATGTCGCTTGCACATCTGGTGAGCACTTGCAGCATGGGTCGGGGTGGACAGAGCTGCCTTGCAGGGTTTTAGTGGTGTGGGATTGAGGGCAGAGGGTGTGTGCACAGCCCTGTGGAGCTTTTACTGTTTGGAGGTTCAGGGGGCTAGGTGTGTGTGTGCTGCCCTGTGGGGGCACCAACAGTGTCAATGGATTGGGGGCTGGGGGGACACAGGTGCCCTGTGGGGCTTTGGGGAGGCACCTGCACTCGCAGGGGGACACTACTTGTGACATGCTCCTTGGGTATGCCCTTGGTTCAGCGTAACCCTCCGCATGTTGCAAGTCACAGGACTTAGCTGTGAGGACCCTACCCCTTCTAGAATGGGGTGCAGAGTCCATGTTGTAACTGAGTTTGGCGCAAGTCACCTTTGGCGGTGACTTGCGCCATGTTTCTAGAATTGCACCCATAATCTTTAGCATCTTATGTTGATTCCAGTGAAACCAGCCTTGGGGCAACATTAACAAAAGTGTCCATGACCTTTAGAACTAGCCAAAAACTGGCCAGTCTCCAATCCATGCCCATCTTCTCCACCTTGAGTATCTTGGTATGTGGCTTGACAGCAAGCTTGACTTCTCTGCCCAAATCAATACCGTCCATGCCAAGCTCAATCCTAAACTTGGTGCTTTGTACTGAAATAAAGATTGTCTTTCTCTACAGGTTCACCAAGAGGTTTTCACCAAAATGGTGCTCCAGTGTTTTACTATGCAAACGTGGTCTATGGTTCCACTCCTCCACCTTCCTAGTCAGACAGGATACCAGCTGTAACTCCTTCTGTTGCTTTGTAGCCAACTCATCATCTCAGACCTGTCACTGTACTCTTTACTCATCATTAACCATTCTCCCTCTACCAGCCCATTGCCAGATGGCCTGTGCCTCCTTTGTTTGGGTCCCTTCCCTCCTCTCCTGACTCTCAGTCTCATCACTCTTCTCCACTGTCCCCTTGCTTCTTGCTGTCTCTGATCCAGGGACCATTGCACCTTTGCTTTGGCACATCCCTGTACCTCTACTGTCCAATTAGCTTTCACCTATCATCTCCCCTCACTTTGGAACCAGCTCCTCTTTTCCCATTTCTCTGCCTTTCCTGCCTTCCTAATACAGTTGCTCAGACTCCTTCCCTCTCTTCTCTGCTCCTGTCCCCCCCCTCAGCTTAGCAGTTCCACCATACACTTGGGAATGTCATCTGCCTGCTTATGACTTGTTTGCTCATTATACCCTTTATATGGTCTTTGTATACTCTGACTTGCCACCTTTTTATTACATTGAATTTGTCTGTGCTATGTATTGTTTGTCAGTGGCTTAGTGGCTCAGTGGCACAGCAGGTAGCACACTCACCGCTGTGGCTGGGAGATCAGAAGATTGTGGGTTCTATCCCCACACCAAGCACTTTGGTTAATATCCCATTACTGACATAGTGTGGGGGGGGGCGGTGCTTCACTCCTGAGGTGCCGTCTTTTGGATGAGACATTCAACCAAGGTCCCATCTGCCTGTTCTGGTGGTAGTTCAGATAGATGTTAAAGGTCCCATGGCACTTCTTAAAAAAGAGTAGGGGAATTTTCTTTATTCAAAAACTTAAAACAAAAAATACTAAATTGTATTACATCATACATAAATCATAAGGAATGAAATCAAAAACAGAAATATGAATTACAGCATACATGAAAACTACAAACATGAAACAGCCATATGTGTACATAACCCCCATCTCATGCCCACTAAAAAGAGTAGGGGAATTTCCCTGGCGCCCTGGCCAAATTTTACCCCATTTACTAAAAATACCAACAGCCTAATCTGGTTCAAGGTTAGTTGGCATTCATCTGTATCCCCCTCCCCCCAAGGTCGTGCCTGAAAATAGGCAAGAATTTGTCTAGTGCACTTACCTGGTCAACAAAAAATAAATAAATCTCTTTGCTCCCCTCTACCATGTCACATCTGGAAATGAACCTTGGCTGAGTGTGCCTCTCCTGGTCACCAAGTTTTAAATAAATAAATACATAGGCATTACATGATGGGCAGGAGTGGGATATGGAAAATATTCTCACTCCTGCAGAGTGAGCTCTGTATTCTCATGAGAGCTGAAGGCACAAGTGAGAATGCACAGTTCACTCTGCAGGACTGAGAATATTTTCCATATCCCATGATCTGCCCATCATGTGTGTGATTTATACCATGGGGTGAGAGCTTTAGGAACATTTTTTTCTGTTTCTGTGCATTTCCTGCACTTTCTGTGTGTGCTGTCAGTGTGTGTGTGTGTGTGCGTGTGTGTATGTGCATGTGTGTGCTGAATGGACTGGGAGTCAGAAACACAGGTGAGTGTGTTTTGCAAAGCTAATTGAGTGAGTCAGAGGCTCAATGAGAAAGACAAACTGCTGCAGGTAGCACTAAGAGAGAGAGAGAAACTGCTTTGTAAAAGAGTTTCATTTAAAATTCAGGTTGTTTTGAAGCTGAGATTAGCACAGTAATGGGCTAGGAGTGTTAGAAACACAATGGGACACAGGTGAGAGTGTTTATCAAAGCTTATTGAGTAAGTTACAGCTTCAGTGAGAAAGAGAAACTGTTTTCTGAAGCAGTTTCCTTTAGAATGCAAGCTGCAGTAAAGATATTCTCACTCTGGTGACATCAGCAGAGTGTGGATAAATGTCAATATCCTCACTCTACGGATGTCATTAGGATTTATCCTCACTCCGGTGGAAATAACACAGGATAGCCTACTGAGAAAGCTCTTACCCCTGTGGCATACATACATGTACACAGTAGTATTCTTATCATAACTGTTATCTGCTCTTTATTTTCAGAAAAAATTTTCCCTGGGAGAGTCAACATTTCACATTCTGCAGGCAATTCTAGTTTAATACATAATGCCGCCATTAAAATTCCATGTGATGCGACTTACCTGGTCTTTGTACAAATGGACATAAGACGAGGTGGTCCTGGGAGAATAACTGTGGCAATGGAGGAAGACAACCTCCTGGAGATCCCTTTCAATGAATCTAAGACAAAAAGTTATATGGTTGGAGTCTTCAAACTGCGAGATATAGATGAGATTTATCTGAACCTGTCCCTGTACGGTGAACATTCTAAGTGTATTGTTCAGCCAACTAAATCTTTCCTTGGAGTTGTTTTGCTGAGTTATGAAGATGAAAACAACTGTGGGTGATCATTGGATAGCAAAAGCATCTGCTTTGTTAATGGGGATGTGGACCTCCAGGAAGCCCTAAGCAGGATGGCCTTGAAGCTTTTCAAATCTGGCACTCTGCTGATCATGTTCTCAGCCTTTTGAATGTATAGAAGGGCAATTCCAGCCTCAGGTAGACATCTGGGAAACTTCAGTTGCTGCATCTAGCTTTTCTTCCAGAAGAACCTGCCATGCTACCTACATTGACTGTCCATCAGAAGATATTTTTGTGTTTTTGATGTTTTACTTTTGATAAAGCTAATATTGTACAAGGATCTTATAATTATAATAATAATAATAATTGTAATATTGCAGTTAGGAATTGTTTTATTTATTTTATGTATATTTTGTGCACATTTTACATTTTTATATAAATGAATTTAAATGTGTGTTAACAGTTTTGATATTTTTCTAATATGGAACTTCATTCACTAAAGATGTGCCATGGGCATAAAAGTTGGAGAAACTCTATTTCATGACTGTGACCCATAAAAATGTAAATAGTTGATACATGGTATACAGAAGTGAAATTAAATGCCTGCTGATTTTGAAGGACAAGGTTGGTAAAAACATATATATTTATGTTGGCTCAGCCACTTTTACAAAACAATCTCCATACAAATGATTGAGATGAAAAAATGGGTGAGCCAAAATTAGTGGCCAAGCCAGCTGGGTGCTTTTATAATGTACTGTATGCAAGGAGAAGGCAATTTTGTGGCTGTGGAGATGCTTATACAACTCAGTACTATCTTCTCGATGAGTGTTATCATCTTGCTGCACTGCTTTGCCCAAGATGCAGTCTTGATTATTATAATGTTCATACTGTGAGTGTGTTCCAATGTGGTACTTCTCATCTCTGTTAGAAAAACACAACCTTTAAAGATAAAAGAACATTTCTGACCACAGTATTCTTCCTGGGTTGTGTACAGCAACACAGTGTGCTGAGTACAAAACAATACCTGTTGCTACTTCTTGTGAAATGGTTGCCAAGGTAACCCTCCCAAGCTTTGTTCTTGATAGATACCATGGCAACAATTTCCCTTCAACGCACAACAGCATTGCTGTGCTCTCCCCGATCTCTGTTTTCATCTTGGAAAACTTCATCCCAGTTGTATGTTTTTTTAAGAGGGTATTAAAGCTTACTGGAAATATAAAATGTGCACTGTGTTATTTCACTTTTAAAGTGTTTTTGTAACAAAGTACTCTTATTATTGAAGAGTATCCCAGTATTGGGTTTTTATCACTGCTGTGTTTCCCTGGAATGATCAGACTCACAACACTCTGTTGGCAACCCCTTGGTGTCATTGTAGTAGAGGTTGCCCTCCTACTATAACTGGTCATGTTGAACCACTTGGAAAAAAAATGTTATCTATAAAAGCTATTCACCATTGAGACAAATTTGCATAATCGCTCAGATTGTTGTGAAAGTGATAGCCCAGGAAAGAGGCTACAGAGAAAACAAGGTCACTGGCCCAACCCGATGGTATGTCTGAGTAATATTTTTTTTTTTATTAAACACAGATTTGTACTCATAGTACATACCAGCTGTATAAATTAAACAATGCATATTTTAATTTCCAACAAGCTTTAATGTCTACTGAAAATTAATTAAAAGTGATTGAGAAAACCCATTTAAGTGGCTGTTACTTTTCACAGTAGTTGCAGGCAAGGTAATTGTTAATTACATGGAACAGAGATAATTTCACAGTAGTTTTGCTGCATGTAAGTACATAATAATTACTGTACAATTACAGTGTACATGAACTTCAATTACACTGTAATTACAGAAACCTAAACTGTTACCCCTATCAGTGGCCCTTCCAAAATTTAATTCGTTAGACAAGTACAGTATGTTAAAAAGGGAGAAAAACAGTAAATGCAATATCTACCTACCTATCTATCTATCTATCTATCTATATATCTAATCTGTTGCTATACGTATCATAGTTATCTATCTGTCTGTCTGTCTATCTGTATATCTATCTATGGTGTGGTACCACCAGTATAGTTAGGACTGAGTAGGCACTTTAATATTAAACCCCAATTTTTGCACTTTAATATCTTTGCAACCGTTCGATTGATTGCATGACATTTTGCATTTACAGTCTCATGGGGGTAGTTGACGTGCCAAGTTTCATTCCAGTTAGATGTGTAGATTCCAAGATGCAGTTAGAAAAACATAAACAAACTGCTTTTTTGTTGTTGTTTTTTTTCCCATTGTGTAGTGCTCAGATGGTTTAGAATTTTGGTCTGAAATTTTTAGGGTATAGATGGCTTGGCTCAGATGGATTTCCTTTGCTGGTTTGGTGAAAAACTAGTAATCCATTCCAAAGTTATTAAATTTGAAAATGGGTTCTGAGCATGCTCACTCAGCATTTTAAAAGAGTTATATAATATTTTAATATGGGGAATCCTTTTTTGTGAGGGCAATCTTTTTTTTGTTTGCCACCATCTTGTTTTCTGTTTTTCCCTAAAAATTCAAATTTGGAAAACCACAAAAATTATATTCTGGAGAGTGACCAACACATGTAGCTTGTTTATTGCTATCCCCTTAGCTGGATTCTGCATTTAACTGTTGGAGAAATGCCCTTCAAATGTTGTTTTAAGATTATAAATATTTTTTTGTGACTCGTGATACAAAAAAGATTCTTTTTTGTATCATGCGTCATGGAAAAAGATCCTTTTTCATGAGGGTAAAATCCTTTCCCTTTGCCAGCATCTTTTCCCTGGTGTCTAGTGGCACCCTACACTGTCCAATCACCATCTCCATAATAAAGTATATTTCCCTGGTGACTAGTGGTGGCCCCCCACCCTCAGTTGCCCTTCATGTATTTTTTTTATATTATATATTTGATGTTTCTCCCTGGTGTCTGGTGGCACCCCCAATGTCCACTTTATCCCTCATGTGTAGAGGCACCCCCACCCTCCGATGGCCATCTCCATTTAATGTTTCCACTTGCCCTGGTGGCTAGTGGCACATCCTACCCTCTGATGTCCATCAGACACTGAAAAAAAAGGAAACAGTCCCTCAATGTCTTTTTCTAAAATCTGTTAAAAAAAGTACATTGGTGATGCGACCCCCTCACCCTGATCTCCCTCTGAGCACCACCACCACCCCACGCCCCAACCACCCCACACACACTCACTCACCTGAACAGGTCCCTCTGTAAAGGGCCACTCTCCAGTTGAAGATATGTCTTGCTGCTGGAACTGACGACTGCTATATGAGAAATAAGGTAAGTGTGGTTCAGTGTATTTCAATAGGATTTTCAACTTTGGTACATTACATGGCCATTTTTGTATATTTTGACACCAAATTGTTAGCATGTCCTTTTGAGACCCCACCTCATGAACAATGTCACCTGAATTATTCAAATCCAACTCAAAAGGTGAATTTGTGTTTGCTTGGCATAATCACCTTTTGGGTTAAATTTGAAAATTTTCACTAATGTTGTTGAGGTGGGGTTATAAGAAGGGTATGTTCAAAATCTGGGGTAAAAATATGTTGCAGTGATGAAGGTTTCTTCATCCATCGAAATTAAGCTATGCTCGCTCATAACTTTCATAATAATTTTTTATATTTTAACCTCAGATTTCCAACATAGCCATTTCCTTACACCAACTGATGAATGTGAAAGCTGTCATTTTAAAATTTTCACCAAAATGTGTTTTCATGCCTCTGATGTGGAATCATGTTGTGGTGGTGTGGAATGATACTTCAGTGGGGATTTGAAAAGTTTAAGTACTGGGTTAATGAGGTGGGGTATTAAGGCTATAGTGAACATTTGGTTGCTGTTGTGCTACTAATGGAAGAGCAGGGCCTAGAGGGCCATGCGCTTCCACAGCATCATAGATATACACAGCTATGGATGGATTGGAGTGCAGGGCCTTGAAGGCCTTGTGCTTTCACAAGCAAATAAGGATACAGTTACACTGTCAGAAGAATTATGGATGGATGGATGAGCCACAGCCAAATAACAGTACAATTAAACTACCTCAAAAAGCTTTGTTAATGCACCAGTTAGAATTAAAGTGACAAAAGTAGCGAAATCTTGCATTAGGGTTTCCAACCCTAACACCCTACTCCCCACCCTGCAGGCAGCAACAGGAAAAACCATTACAGTTTCACCTTTCATGCCTCTTTGTAAATCAGGTGTGGGGTGTGTCTTGGGGTTATTAATGGGCAGACTGGATGGGTGTTGCAGTCCTTATCTGCTGTTAACTTCTATGTTTCTCACCCCAGTCTCATATACTGTATCCATCTCAGCTTATTTACTGATGGAATGGGGGTGAATATTATGGCTTGACAACCCCAAGGCACACCCTACACCTGATTTGCAAAGAGGCAAGAGAGGTGAAATCTTAATGGTTTTTCCTGTTTCTGCCTGCAGGGTGGGGTAGGGTGTTAGGTATGGAAACCTTAAAACCACATTTCCTTACTTTTGTTGCTCTAACCCTAGCTAGTACATTAACAAAGTTTTTTGCTGTGAATGTGTATATATATATATATATATATATCTTCATTGCAAAAAAAAAAAAAAAGTTGATGCATCAGGATTGATTCCACTCCACAAAAGTCTGGAAATTTGATGTTAGGGTTACCAACCCCACCTCCCCCCACCATCCACAGACCAACAGGTGCTGGTGTGTGCTTTGGAGTCCTCTGCCTTAACACTCACCCCATTCTATATGTAAATAAGCTGAGATGGTACAATATAGGAGAATGGAGTGAGAGTTATGCCCGATGACCCTAAGGCACACCCCGGCGCCTGTTGATCTGTGGATGGTGGGGGGGGTATAGGGTTGGTAATGCTAACATCGAATTTCCAGACTTTTGTTGGTGTGGAATCAATCCTAATGCATTAACAGAATTTTTTGCAATGAATTTCACTACTTTTTGAGAAAGTGAAATGTTACTCATATGGGATCCATAGGTGGGAGCACAGGGCCCTCCAGGCCCTGTGCTCCCACCCACCCATCAGTATAGAAGCATAGCACAGGAGAGCCCTGTGCTTCCAGTTTTGTGTAATGGGATGCATATTTGGGAGTGTGGGCCCTCTGGGCCCTGAGCTCCCACACAACCATAAGTATAGAGACATAGCAACTGAGGTCCCAGTGTTCCCAGTATGGCCCTGTGATCCTACCTACCTATAAGTATAGACCCATAGCTCAGGAGAGCCCTGTGCTTTTAGTTTGCATAATTGTACCCATAGGTGGGAACGAGGGCTCTCTGGGTCCTGCGCTCCCACCTACACATTAATACAGACACATAGCACACGCCTAAAGGCATTCCAAGTAACCCTCATAATGCATATTTGGCAATATCTCAATAACCATAGCAACTGTGGAAAAAATAATTTCACAGCTATATTCATGATCTAGCTACCTCCATGCATGCTTACTACTGCGCTTAGCAAAAAATCCGTATCTTGAACCGTTTTCGAGATATAGGTGCCGAGATGTGGTGTGACAACCTCAGTGTTATCCTATGGGAAATTTCACAACTTCAGAATGCTTTAACTCTGGAATTGGTGTAAATGTTTGCATCAAACCAGCAAAAGGCACATCTGTGGTGCAAGGGCTTGCCACCCTGCAAATTGCAGCCACAAAGTCCAAACTGTGTAGTGGCAGTGAGATAGCAAAGAAACTGTGGTTTTGGCGGATGCCACAATGTTACTCTATGGGAAAAATCACAATTTCAGAGTACTATAACTATGGAACCAATGTGATTTTTTTTTCACCAAACCACCAAAAGGCATATCTATAATACAAGGGCTTGCAGCCCTTCAAATTTCAGCCCAAAAGTCCAAACTGTGTAGTAGTAGTGAGGTGGCAAAGAAATGGTAATTTTTGGTGCAATAGTTTTGCAAATTGCAATACTTTCAGCAAATTTGTGAAATAATGGTGTGAAACATTTGCAAATTTTGCCAAAGTGTCGCACAGTTCTTTTGCAATTTATGAAAGTACAGCAGGGCAAATTGTGGAAAACATATTTCCAGGTCTTAGTGGCAGCATTGTGTTCCTCTTGCCCTGATTAGGTAAACACAAGTGTCAGCGTTTACCAAGGGGCACTAAAATTTGAATTAAAGCAGTTTTTCTCCACCACTAACTGAAAATGAGATGGTAGCAGCACGACAGTACAGAGGGCATCTGTGACGGAAAAACGTGCTTTCGTTGACGAATATGTCACTGTTGCATGGAACATATATTTTTTCCCCATGGGATATAATGGGAACTTTAAACTTCAGTAACTTTTGAATGGTTTAATATTTTTCACCAAATCTTCAAAAGGCACATTTTTGACCCAGTCTCCATATACCCTGAAAATTTCAGACTAGACAGTCAAAGCGTTCGGGCTGTGGAGATGAGCAAAGAATTTGCAAACGTTGAGGATTTTTTCACACATTTCGAGCTCCACAGCTTTGCAACTGCAAATCTGATCAGAACGCAAATTTCAAGAGCCAGAGATCTATGTTACAACAACACACATGCCAAATTAGAGGTGAATTGGACTAACGGTTGCAAAGTTATTAAAGTGCAAATATTTGGATTTAACATAGAAGTGGCTGTGTAACCCTAACTATACCTGCCCTATATAGACAGATATATATATATAATATATATATATATACATACACACATATACATATATATAGGACCACCCACACAAACTAACTGCTTTTTTAAAACTTGTATCTAAAGGTTTTTGCTACTGTGGACAGCTGCTTTATGGTATCAAGCCCTTGGTTTCATTTTGTAAAACAATTAAAAAAACACTGAGGGGAGCCATACTGTTTCCTAGTTGGTTACTTCTTAAAAAGAAAGCAAACTAAGAGCATCAGAATGCAGCTGCACAATGTATCCTTGTTATTTAAATATGGTGCAGCAGTGTGCCATTATAAAAAAAAAAACAGCAATTTTACTGAAAAGTTGCAGCCTGTCGCATCATGAACAGCCCATGTACATGTCATGTTGGGAGATATGAGCAATGGCTGTGGGTAGACTCTAATCTCAGCTCTGATCTCGAACCAGAATACATGGATTTACAAAAGAAAAGAAGAATAGCAAAACCTATTTGCAGTGGGAGGGGGCCATAAAACAATGGTAGCCTGTGACATAGGCACCTGTGGTATGTAGTAAGCGATGTCTGAAGCCATTGGCTTTATAGAAGCGCTAATGGCAATGGGAGGGTAGGGGCGTACCTGATGTGGGGTGGACAACCGGTGACAGGATGTCGCTATATGTATACACGTATGGGGGGGTAAGCATGGAGAGCGTGGGCTGGGAGGGGCCAGGGGGATGTAGGGGGTGGTGCTGCGGTGGGTTGCCGAGCTGCGCCATGGCATCAGGGGTTGGCCTGCGCTTGTGGTGGGTGAGGTACCAGGTTCGGGTGTAACCTGATTTTTACAGTGTGTTTTTTAGAGATCAAATGCCAGATACAAGAATCCTAATTTCTTTAGGTCTATAGAGTCAGCTGTTTCTGGGGAGATTTTTGAGCCAGTTCCAACCAGTTACCATCCAGTCCAAAATGAATATTATACAATGGCAAAGAAAAATGTAAGCCTCTGATTGGTCAAGTTGGCACTGGACCCATGATGTTATCCTGGCATAACATCACAGGTCTAGTCCCAGCACACAGAAAACCGCATCAAAATAAAACAGATCACTGCACATGCCATATCCAAGATGCCCTCACTTGGCATGGCCACTGTGCAGTCAGCCAGGACTTCACGTTTTTTTTTTTTTTTAACAGAAATCCCTCCATCCCACATTCGCAGATTAACCCTAAACCACCAGAACTGAAGTAATGTGTCACACATGATGCAAAAACACAGTAATTCTTATAAGTACACATTTTTCAATGAAAGGGAGTGAAGTGAAACAAAGCCGTCATCGCGATCGGCTTCACATAGTATCGGGCAACTCATTTCACAATTCTGTCTCCGTTTTCACTAACCCTGCTCGGCTACTATAACCTCTCAACTTTCCTAACAAGCAAAAATAAATACATTTCCAAGTAACACCCTCCCAAAACAAAGGAAACAAAACGAAAATTAAGCCATCTCAGCGATTGATTTTACTTGCGGTACAGTCCCTACTATGTGCGTGTGTGGTTTTAAACAGCACCCCGCGCACTACTTACACAACGGAAACAGCACCAGCTGATCTGGATGGCATCTTCAATACGTAATTTTGAAGAACTTCTCCATGGTCACACTGTTTTTACTGGGAGAACCAAACATGAAAACAGAGTTCATGATGCATGTTGTAGGTAAGCTCCCTGCTGCTTGGTTTTCTGCCCAAACTCGATAAAACAAATAATGTAGACCCAAATAAATAAAAGAAACTCCACATAAACCTACGTGTATGTGTGTGGGGGGAGGAGCAGGGACAGAAAAGTAGCTTAAAGAAAATGAACTTGCCACAGAAACACATTAAGCAGCATTGCAGAGAGGTAGCTTGTTGGGCTGAAGCTGGCCGAGTTGCAGTTACACCACAACAGTTGCAGCTCCACCCACTGGTCAAAATAAATCAGCACTACTTTTTATGTAAGTATGCCTACTCATTGAAAAAAATTAATAAAAAACATTTTTAAATTACCTTTTTAATATTTTTTTTTTTTTACAAACGAGCCATTGTATAATAGGAATAATGCACTCCGAGGTGTCGTGCTGGGATAACGTCACTTCTGGGTGATTGTTGACTGCCCGTGCCTCGTAGCCTAATCACCTCAGGCGTGACGTTATCCCAGCACAACACACACCCTGTTGTGCATTATTGCTTAAATCTATTAGGGTCAGCTGGTTCTGGAGGTTTAGAAGCCAGTTCCAACAAGATGCTGTCCAGTCCCACATGATCAGCAGCTTCTCACGTGGTGGTTTTATAAACCAAAACAAAATAATTGTACATACTATCTATCTTTATTAAATTATTGTTGCTCACGCTACGCCAAAAGGAAATACGTTTTGCACACCATGCAATGGATTTGTTTTTATAGTGTATTTTAAGAGTTTGCCTCCTGAAACATTTTTCTACCTTAAGTTATCTCAGTTCTCCTTGTGCTTTGTGGCTCCTATTGTGCCTTAAAGTACTTTTGCTGAATGCACTCTCATTTTAACATTTTTGTATATATTTATGTTTTTTAAAGAAAGGAGCAAAAGCACAGCTGACATAACAGTGTCTTTGGGCACATCATGGAGCAGAGTAACTCAGCTGCTGTGACATATCCCATCACCTTTCGATTCTCCCCTGGGCACTTTTTGGTTTAATACTGTATATAAGAGGTGGAATGGGAAGGGCTGCCTGTCTGCAGTATGTGATATAGCATATTTTGGTTGGTCAACAAATATTAATCTACCCCGCTTAACTAAAATATAACCTGCAATGAGCACATATATGCAAGCCATGCAGCACATAAATAAATGCAAGTTGAAAGAGCTTGCGTAATGCCTGAAATAACATTACATTTCAAAAGTAGCCAGCGCTTGCTTTTTATATCGGAAGTATTTTTCTCTTCCCATTTTACTAATTAAAGGATTTACTACCTGACAGTACTTGGTGTGATATGTGGAACAGTATGCTACCGGGAGGCTGACATAGCTACTGTAGTTCTGTTCCTCCTCCTGCATCATCAGCCCTGTGACCTCACTGTCACATCACAGCTGACCATGAAAAGCCAATCAGCTGCTGCAAGATCGGTCAGTAGTGATGCCACAGTAAGTGAGCTCACAGTGTTGGTGAGGTCTGAAAATGTAAGGAACTAGATATGTCAGCCTCGTAAGGTACTGGGGCCAGATTCTTGGAGGGCTGCAAATTCTGCAAGCCACAGGTGCGCCAAACATATAGCACATGTGCAGTTTACGCGGCATCCTCCTGGCGGCAATTTGGATTCTTGAGCTTGTGCACCAGTTGCCGCAGGTTTAGACCAGCTTGTTCTAGTCTAGTTCGTGGCCAAGTATTTGGCATGAGCTGCTGTAAATCAAGTGGCATAAATGCACCCGATCTACTAGACTCGGGTGCAATCAATCAATCAATCAATCAAAATCTTTATTTAGTCAGGCGAACATCATTGAGCGTAGCTCATTTACAAGATGGACCTGAGTGGTCATACAAATAAAAGTACAAGTATTATTACATAGACAAGAATAATATAAACAGTAGTACAATGACATAAAGTGATAATATACAGCAATTTACATATATACAAGGCACAGTAAAACCATTTAACCTGTAAGAAAAAGGAGACAATGGGTATAGCAGGTATAATATATAAATTATAGGGCCTAATTGGCTTTTATGAGAATATATCAGGTGACTGGAAAGTAGAAGTAGAAGTAACAATATGGGAACACGGAAAAGGAAAAGGGGTGGGAGGGTAGGTAGGGTAGGGGATTAGGCCTTATAAAAGCAATTGCAGAGATCTGGAAATAGGGTGGAGAATAATCTTTTGAAGGATGTTAAGGGTAAGAGGCTATTTAGCTTCATGGATTTTTGGAGTGAGTTCCATGCAACTGCTAGTGAGTAGCTGATAGTGGCCCTCCCAAACCGGTGCAGGCATAGGGACCTTTAGTATGATGAGTTTACTGATCCTTAAGGTGTATGGCCTAGAAGTAATTGGTAAACAGTCTGTGATATAGGTGGGTAGTTTGCCTGATAAAGCTTTGAATATCCAGATTGCAGCATTCCTATTTCTTCTGTGTTGTAGTGATGTCCAGCTGACTGCCATATAAAGAGAGCAATGATGGGTGCTGGAGGGAAGGTCAGTAATAAATCTGATGGATCTATGATACAGGGTGTCCAGCTTATTTAAGAGGGGAAGTGAACAATGGCCATAGAGAAAGTCAGCATAATCAATGAGGGATAGGAATGATGCCTGGATTAATCTTTTTTTGGAGTCTCTGTTAAGGTAGTGTTTTATTCTAAAAAATAGACCAAGCCTTTGTCTCAGTTTTTTTAGTAGCTCTTCAATATGGACAGAATAGTCAAGCCTGTTATCAATCCAGACTCCAAGGTGTTTAAAGTTATCAACAAATTCCAGCTTCTCACCAAGTAGGGTGGATAATTGTAGGGTGGTGGGTGATGGGGTAGTGGCAGAGCAACTCTTTGTGGCAAAGAACATAGCTTTGGTTTTTTTGGCATTTAGAAGTAGCTTTTTATCCAGTAGATTGTGTTGCAGGATGGAGAATTCAGATTGTAACAGCTCACAGGCTTTAGGTAATGAGGGATTGCTGACATAATACAGTATCATCAGCAAACAGATGAATGTTAGATTGAGTGAGGTTGGCATCGATATTATTAATATAAATGGCAAAGAGGATGGGGCCAAGAATAGAGCCTTCATGTGTACACCTCTTAGCAGTGGTTTTACAGGTGATAGGTAATTTCCATTTTTACCAGTTGTGACCTATCTGATAGGTAGCACTTAAACCAGTTGAGTGAGAGAGAATCCAGTCCTAGTGAGCTAAGGGAGGTGATTAATGATTCATGATCCACTGTGTCAAATGCTTTACTCAAATCCAGGAACACAGCACAGGTACTGTTCTTCTTATCCAAGGCAATCTGCCAATTGTTAGTTACTTTGGCTAAGGCAGAAATGGTGTATGCCTTGATCTAAATCCCGATTGTGCTGAATTTGAGAGGTTATTGTTATCCAGATAGTCCCTTAATTGTGAGTTTACTAATTTTCAAGCATCTTGATAGTACTGATAGGATGGAAATGGGCCTGTAATTGTTGAGGTCCATGGGATCACCAGATTTAAGTAGTGGAACAACTTGAGCTGTTTTCCAAGTGGAGGGAATAGATCCAGTAGTTAGGGAAAGAATGAAGAGATGAGTGAGTGGGGCAGATAAGATGTGTGATGCAATTTTAAGGAAGAAGGGATCCAGGGAGTCTGTACCTGCACTCTTAGAAGTATCTAAATTAGAGAGGAGGTCTTCCACTTCTTTCAAGGATATTGGGTTGAAGGAAAAAGTTGAAGTAGCCTTTTGTCCCACAGTGGATTGAAGGTTCTAGGAAGATCTCAGGAGATTTGCAGGTGTTGAGTCAAATGCTAGACCAGCTGTGGTGAAGTGGTCATTGAAGGTATTTAGGATTTCTTGTTTGCCCGTAATTTCTGTATCATTTAGTAGCAGTTTGGAGGTTAAGGCAGGAGTAGAGTTTTGGCCCAGAATTCCTTTTATAGTACCCCAGAGTCTGGTTGCGTTATTGTAGGAGGCATCCAATTCAACTCTATAATAGGCAGCTTTGGCAGTTCTGATTTGTTTTGTACATGAATTCCTTGCTTTTCTGAAATTTAGCCAGTCTCTGGTATCCTTTGTTTTTCTTGCCTTTTCCACAGTTTGTCTCTGGTTAACAAGGCTGCTTTAAGATCAGTGGTGAAACCAAGGGCAGGATCTTGCTTTAGTTCTGATACTGGTGATTGGTATGAATATTGAGAGCATTAGTGATAATGTCCTTAAGGTCTGAGAGCTGTTTCAACTGAGGTTGTAAGGTAGAAATCTTGCCAATATATTGTATTACTCAAGTCATGGAGGTATCCTGAGATGTTGAATTTCTTTTTTGACCTTTTGAGGACAAATTCTGCAGGATTGGGTGGTTTGAGTGTAGATCTTATGCCAGCTATAGGACAATGATCACTTACATCACTCGGTAGTACTCCTGCATGCGAATATAAGTGAGGCTTGTTTACCAACATAATATCCAGGAGTGAGCTGTTGCTAGAGTTTTTAGGTTAACCCTGGTTGGGTCTTTAATTAGTTGTGTAAATCCATAGGTGTCACAAAGGTTACCAATGGTGCAGATACATTAGATAGCCAGTTTAAATTTAAATCACCAAGGATGATGGTATCTTCAGGGCCTAGATTGAGTATTGACCCTAGGTGAGATAGTAGTTTGAGGCCTGCAGAGGGGGCCTATAGCAGCCAATCAATTTAAATGAAGACAAGTTAGGAAGGGATATTTTGATTGACAAACATTCAAATTCCTTTGGTCTGGATGTGTTGATGAGGCAGGTTGCAGAGATGGTGTCCTTAATGTATATGGCCACCCCACCACCCCTGGAAGGGCGATCTGCTCTGAAGAGCTGATAGTTGGGAAGGTTTACAACACTGTCTTTGTTGTAGGTCTGAGCCAAGATTCAGAGATGAGCAGGAAGTCAGGTAGAGTATGTGCCACCAAGCCTGTATTAAGGAGAACTTTTAAGAGGCTGCAAGCATTGAAATGTAGGAAGCTTAGGCCATTTATGGAGGATAGATCAGCAGGGGAAAAGAAACTTTCAATGGGGCCAGGATTTATTTCAATAGTACCAATGCAGATCAAAGGAAGAAGATTAATTTGAGGAGGGCACCAAGGGACAGGGATAGTGAGTGGTCAGAGGCTTCCTCTTATTCCTGGGTCTCGCCAGTGATGGGAGAAGGTCCTGTTATGTAGGTGTGAATTTTATCATAGCATAATAATCTGATGGACAGGCATAGTGGGTTAATATAAAGCCAGGATACATGTAAGATGCTAAGGGATGTTGAATTGTTAGAGAGGCTTTATGTGATACCCAGGGTTGCAGTGTAAAAGTGGTTCAAAATGAATAAGGAATAGGTGGTTGTCCATTGTGGATGGCAGGGGTGGGCAGATCGTATTCACTAACTTATTCATCATGACAGGAGGTATATCATGATTATCATAATGGATTAGGGGAGATGAGAGGCTCAGGAGCAAAAGGAAGTGAAGAGCATTGTGGAGGCTAGGTATGGGTTAAGAGAGGAAGGGAAATAGATGTGGGCGTGGATTAGAGAAATGGCGGGAGAAAGTGTATAAAAAGAATCAACCTGGGGGGGCGGGCAAAAATTTTGCGGCTTTGCCCGTACCTTTCTGCCTGTTTCTCCCGGCCTCCTGGAACCCCGGTCGGCTAGGCGGACGCCGCCGTCCCGCTGGCGGCTCGGAGCCCCTCCGCTCCCTGGAACTCGAGGGCTGCGCCGGATACAAGGTGGGGGACAGAGGAGAAGGCAGTCAGCAAGGTACCTTTTTGCAGTAATCTGCAATAAGGTGCTAAAACTCAGGATTTACACAACAAAAGACTGGAGGGTATGGGGGTTAGCGCCTGCCGCCTAGCCCACACAAAATTTCAGAAGACTGTAAACACTATTTTAAATACAACAAAACAACCCTTAAATTGGGCACAATACAAGAGTAGAACAGCTCTTTTTAGGTGGAATTGAGAAGAAATTAAAAAATAACAGAAATCCCGGCCAGAATAGTGTTGCAAAGCCCAGTTAAAGTCTATGGGGAAGGCGCACCAATCGGAAGCAAGGCAGAGACAGCGGTCGCTTTCCGATTGGTTTGCAGCTTTGCCCGTACCTTTCTGCCTGTTTCTCGGCCTCCTGGAACCCCATGTCTGCTAGGGCGGAGCTGTCTCGCGCTGCCGGAGCCCCTCCAGCCCTTGAACTCGAGGGCTGCGCCGTCTTTCTGCCTGTTTCTCCCGGCCTCCTGGAACCCCGGTCGGCTAGGCAGATGCCGCCGTCCCGCTGGCGGCTTGGAGCCCCTCCGCTTCCTGGAACTCGAGGGCTGTGCCGGCTACAAGGTGGGGGACAGTTGCAATATACAACAAAGTTGTTGGCGCAGCTGTGCCAACAGATGGGTTTGACGCAGGGCTGGGCGCAAGTCCTGCATCACCCTTTGGGAATCTAGCCCCTGTGCTTTACATCACACTTAATACAGTCAGGCAGAAAACCTTCCCATGAGCAAATGGGAAATGGAAACTACTTCACTAATAAAAGGTAACAACTGGATTCTTTTAAAAATTAATAACGTTTCTGGCCTATTTTTGGCACTAACTCTTTAAAGCCAGAGATTTAGAGCCATTGATTTTCTATTTTCAAAAATGGCCAATTCCATTCGGCATAATCTTAAAATCTGTTTTTTCCCCCATTTGTTCCTAAACTGAGGGCACATCAGGATATTAAACATCTGACTTAAAATGAAGGGTTTTGCCTGAAAAGTTGGTGCAAAGTGTTTTTTAATGAAAAATAGACTCCCAAGTGCTGGTTTAAAAATGGCAAATTTCATTTTTACGGCTGCAGTTGAGTGAAGCCTGCAGCCGTCTTGCGGCAGCTCTAAAAATGAGCTACCAGATTGACACTGTGGAACACTTCCATTTTGTAGTTTCAGAATGATCCTTCCACAACTCCAAAACAGTGCATGTGCTAACTCCCCACCTCCTCCCTGTAGGTGCTCTATTTCGCCCAGTGGTACACGGCACAGTCTGCCATGTCCAAGATGGTCGCTGGATCACTGCGTGCATGTGCAGTGACTCACGCATGTGCACTGAACTCTGGCAGGCATCTTGGACATGGCAGACAGTGTATCGGCTCTAGCCAGATCTTGTTTACTGTTGTTTTACATTGAAATATAATATCATTGGCCCTAGAGATTTACCAGGAAAATTAAAAGATATGGGTAAAATCCTTCCCTTTTCATACTATTCGGGCAGAATCCTTGTATTTTATTTCCTGTTGGCATGGAAAGACTGCTTGGAAAACAAAGCAAAGACAGAGTCTTCATTTGTGACACCTGCACACTGGATTTAGGAATGAACCTGGGAGATCAGATGGTCATTGGTGGGACTGGGGGAAGGCTGGGAGGCTTGCCTTCTCCCAGGAGGGAGGGCATCAGGCTCCACTGTGTTATTGCCACCTGCATGACCACAGGTGGTAGTGGCAGGTGGACCAGCAGGGAGGGAGGATGCCCGCAGGATCTGCATGAACATGTTTGCCACCACATACCCTGGAGTCTTTGCTTTTGCATCCTGTGAGTGGGAACAGAAAATGTAGATGGCTTGGGCCCAATGAGTGAATCTGAGGTACCCACAGACCCTGCCCTATTGCCTGTCCTGGAAGGAGCTCTATATTGAGACGTCAGAGGGTTTGGAGGAGCCCCAGAAACCTTGCCATGGGGAAGGCCATGGAAGTAATGCTCAGTGTGGGTGGGCATACTCCTGGGGCTGGGAACTGGCTACAGGCTGATGGAAGTAATGCTCAGTGTGGGTGGGCATGCTCCCGGGGCTGGGAACTGGCCACAGACTGATGGAAGTAATGCTCAGTGTGGGTGGGCATGCTCCCGGGGCTGGGAACTGGCCACAGGCTGATGGAAGTAATGTTCAGTGTGGGTGGGCATGCTCCCGGGGCTGGGAACTGGCCACAGGCTGATGGAAGTAATGCTCAGTGTGGGTGGGCATGCTCCGGCTGGGAACTGGCCACAGGCTGATGGAAGTAATGCTCAGTGTGGGTGGGCATGCTCCCGGCTGGGAACTGGCACAGGCTGATGGAAGTAATGCTCAGTGTGGTGGGCATGCTCCGGGCTGGGAACTGGCCACAGGCAATGGAAGTAATGCTCAGTGTGGGTGGGCATGCTCCCGGGGCTGGGAACTGGCCACAGGCTGATGGAAGTAATGCTCAGTGTGGGTGGGCATGCTCCCGGGGCTGGGAACTGGCCACAGGCTGATGGAAGTAATGCTCAGTGTGGGTGGGCATGCTCCCGGGGCTGGGAACTGGCCACAGGCTGATGGAAGTAATGCTCAGTGTGGGTGGGCATGCTCCGGACTGGGAACTGGCCACAGGCTGATGGAAGTAATGCTCAGTGTGGGTGGGCATGCTCCCGGGGCTGGGAACTGGCCACAGGCTGATGGAAGTAATGCTCAGTGTGGGTGGGCATGCTCCCGGGGCTGGGAACTGGCCAAAGGCTGATGCTCTGAGTTTAAAGGGATGCTGTCAACCTTCTCAGACCTTAAAGTGCCCTTAGTTTAAAAAAATATTGTATAACTCTTCACATTCTGCAGAGATTGCCGAAGTGGTTAGCTGTTTGATTCTAATTAATTTATTTCTTTTAAAAATGAAAAACAGGCTGCCTACCACACAAAAAGCCTGTTTGTTTACAGTGCTTGATCAACTCCCACTGTGTCTTTCCTGGACTTGGGACCCCTCCCTCCAAACAGACTAGCTTTTTAAGAAGTAGTAGAAGGAGAGGAGACTATTGCGTCATGCGTGGCTGCACTGTTTTGGGGGGTGTTCCTAATGTTTGGGAAGTATGCAATAAGAGAAGATTAAGGATTTGAAACAAAAGGTCGTGTATAATTACACCATTTGCATGCATTTTAGTTCCACTCAGAAATGAAGCAGATGAAACAACCAGCGATATGAATGAATTTCAGAGAAGGTAAACAATCATAAAATAGGGATTTTCAACTAGAAATTGTGTAATGCCAAATGGGTTGACAGTGTCCCTTTAAGAAGGAGTATAAATAGAACAAAAACAAGGTGTGTGCCTGAATGGTGCGTGGTATACAAGGATTCTGCTGCATCTCATTTGAAGTTCCCTTGCAGGCATCCTGCATTAAACGTTGTTTCTTGTCCTGTCCCACTTGCACAATCCGTGTGTTTTGTTTCTGCAAGGTACCGCACAAGCCTGCATTCTGGGAAGGATAATTGATCTGGAATTCTGGTTACCATGTTGCGCAGTTCTCAGATAATTCTCTGCCCAACCCTTGCATGTGTATTTCCTTTTTGGCACTACAGCCTGTGATGTTTACAGGCCCGACCCCAATGGAGATACATTTCTGTAAAGCATGATGGGAGCACAAAAACATGCTCAGTATTGTTTGGACGCTCCTTTCCTTGACAGTCATGACCCTGTTCCTGCTGTGTCATCTGTCACTGGGGCAGGGACCTGTGAAGAGTTGCATTGAGTGTTGTTTGAAAAGAGCCCACAGAGCTTCTCACAAAGGCCCAGTAGACATCCTGCAGGCAAGCAGTGTGATGTTAATAAAAGAGAGCTGTCATGCCCCTAAAATAACTGCAGGAAGAAGAAGAAATGTGTTTGTTAATTTGATTTAGGATGTAACTTTCAAATTTGTGGCATAGTGTTGGGAAACACTGGATCGCTAAAACATTCATAGACACTGATACTACCTGTAAATCCAGACAGCACTGGTGTCAGGGGCAATTCAAGGGGGAGGGGGGCTTGGTGGGACTGAAACCATCTAAAATATGATTTTTGATTAATTTAGCTCACTAGATTTGACCAATAAGTACTTTTTTTTATTAAGTAAGCCCTCTTTGCCAATTTGGTCTCAAGTCTACCCTGGGTAGAATCAGACTTGTTAAGGCCTCATTTCATTGTAATGTTCAGCTGTGCTGACTGTTCTGTGCATTCAGTTTATCTTTGTGAAACTTCTAATGCCTTCCATTGTTGCAGAGTCTAACCTTTGGTTACCAAATTGAAACACTTTCTGCTCCATGTAGATGTTTTTTTTCTTTCAGTATTCCCCTAGAACTAAGCAGCTGTGTTGTCATAGTGATAAGTACGAATCAAAGGTCCCTGTCACATGGGCTTGTTTCTGAATGTGTCAGCTTTTCTTAACATCATCATATATAAAAAGAACCCGTTTAGACATTTTTCCCCTTAGGGCACTTGTTTACAACATAATTGTAGAAAAGTAGTTTGAACTTACAAGTTAAATCTTTGCTTTAAGTTTATTACTGAAATGATGTTATGTGCAAAATGTTCCCTATGAAAAGTAATTAGTTACACATTATTGATTACTTTGACAAGTAATCCATTACTAATTAATGATTACTTTTGGATGACTTATGCATAACTAGAAAGAAAAACTGCAGGTACGTTAGCCAGAAATCTGTTTATATATGTCACTGGCCCAGGTTCCCCAAACTGCAGAACTCTGTGAATATTAATGCAAAATAGAGGGCTACAGCCAGTGGCATGATGTCGATGTTGGCACACCACTGGTTGGTAAGTCATGCCAGATGCAGACCTGTGTCAGTGCCCTGCAGTGCAACTATACTGCAGCTGGGATGTGGTTCATGATGCAGGCAGTGTTATTAAAATGTCACTGTGTGTGTGTGTGGGGGTTACCACTGGGCTCATTTGCATGTGCTCTGCAACCGAGCACTGCATACAGGTGGGACTGGCTGGTGGACAGGTAGCTGAAAGTTAAGTTGGAAATAATTCCAATTTAGCCACCAGCCCCGCACCACTATGGAATGTGCTCTGCCTATTGGGATGGTACAGGCCCCTGGCCTTGCACAACTGTGTAAGGAGGCAGTTGGCACTCCAGAATAATAATGTTGGTACCTGCACAAGGCAGGACTTTCCTTGACCAATAGCTGCCAATACTGAAGTGGGGCTAGCTGCAACATGCAGGATGGCCTCAAGCCCTGATGTACAGACACTACCGCAGCAGCAGGTGGCACTGGGAGCATTGCATTGCTCCCAATGGGCTTATGCATATTCATGAGCAGCTGTTCACCCAATGCACAGACACTACTGCACCAGCAGGTGGCACAGGGAGCATTGCACTGCTCCCAAGGGGCTTATGCATATTCATGAGCAGCTGTTCACCCAATGCACAGACACTACTGCACCAGCAGGTGGCACAGGGAGCATTGCACTGCTCCCAAGGGGCTTATGCATATTCATGAGCAGCCATCTGCCCCATGTACAGATGGACTAATGCTACTTATCAACATCAGGTCTTGGGAGCCTGTATCCCATTGTAGGCAGGCAGCACTAGTCCAGTCCTAAAATTTGATGGTATAAAGTTTGATATACCATATCTTGCCTGTAACATATGTAAATCATGCTCACTATTTCACTTTCTGTTCCATGAAAATCCTGGGTTGCCCCTGAAAAAGGGACCTCCGGGGCCCAGTGGGCTTACCTGGGCACCAAAATGTAATAAATAAATCTAAATGTAAAATAGTAGCTGGGATTCCAGCATTCATCCCAGTGTATTTTTTTGTTTTGTCCCTGTTTCTTATTAAATAACATCATCGTTTTCAATAAGAGGCAGGGTAGTCACTAAATATTTAGGAATACATGCAAAATGAGTACAGAAAGTAACTGAAGGCAATCTCACTTATTTTTTGGGCCAAAAAATGAACCCCACTGCTCATGCAATTGTTTTTTGTGACAGGTCATCCCTTTGCTGTAATCAGTTAATTGATAAGTTATCAGACTGCAAGCTGCAAGTTACTGAAACAACCCTGATTCTGCCTTACACCATATTTAAGGTACATACAGGGCTCCCAGATTGGTTTGACATTTTCCCCATCTCCAGTGGGATTTTCCTGTAAATTCCATTATTTCTCATGGAATCTGATTTGATCAATCTTCATGTATGAGCAACGTATGTCTACAGCGGCATAGGCAGGATCTGGAAAAAGGGGGTTTCCACCAAAGAAATCACAATTTTTAGTCTTGGTGTACAAAAACACTATGAAAATATAAAGGCAGAGGGGAGGGGGTTTATGGGCACACAGGAACCTCCCCCCGGCTATGCCTGTACTCTGTGAGACTCATTGCATGTTACAGTTCAGGAATCCCAGTGCCTCTGGAAACACTGTGTGTTTAGCTGTAGGTGTTAGAAGCAGATATTGTACTATAGGGATTATGGTGATTGTATTACAGGGTAATCTCATGTAGAATCCCAAGAGTTGTGCAATGTGAAGAATACTAGTTGGACAACCATGCATAACCAGCCAGTGCTGCTAGAATGGGATTCTGATTACATCAGACCTTGATAGTGAAGCTCTGTAGGTCCAATGTAATCAGAAGCTCAGGGTGGCAGCTCAGGCTGGTTGGGCATGTGGTTGCCCAACCAGTATTTTTTATAGTATATAGTTATTAAATATTTTTTATTATTTTTTTTAACAGAAGTGTTTTTTTTTCTCAATGCTCTGTAGCAGCAGTAAACATGGCATCAGTTTAAGTTTAGAATTTAAACTGATTGCTATGTGCATGCCACAGTGTAAAAAAACACTGTCTGCCTCAAGGATTTCAGATCGTCTGGGACCATGTTGTACCACAGAAGAGTACAACAGCATTCTATGACCTTTGAACTGTGGTAGAACAAGGTTTCAGCTGGCATGGAAATCTATGCAGAACAAACCCTCACATTACACTATAGTTCTTTATTACATGCTAGACCAGTGGCAAGAATCCTCGTTCAGTAAGAACTTTCTCTTTCTCACTGCAGTTCATGTCAAGGGACATTAAATCTCAAGTATTAGGGTCCAAGTGCCCTCTGCTTGTTAGGTTTGTCATACCCAGACAAATGTAGGATTTGCAAGATCCTGGTTGTGAATATTGAAGCTAACATTACAGAATGCCTTGAGGGCAAGAAGGCAATTGTCACTATCTATTGTCAGTGAATCCACTGCAACTCATCTCCTTTATAATGGGTACTAGTGCTACTCTAGTACAATCCATCTTCTTTATAATGGGTGCTAGAAGTACTACTCCTGTACAACTCATCTTTTTTACAATGGGTACTAGAACTGCTACTCCTGTACAACCCATTTCCTTTATAATGGGTGCAAGAGTGCTACTGCTGTATAACCCATCTTCTTTATAGTAGGTACTAGAACTGCTATTCTTCTACAATGCATCTCCTATATAATGGGTACTAGAACTTCTACTCCTATACAACACGTGTCATTTACAGTGGATACTAGAACTGCTACTCCTGTACAACCCCTCTCCTTTATAATGGGTACTAGAACTGCAACTCCTGTACAACCCATCTCCTTTATAATGAGAACTAGAAATGCTACTCCTGTATAACCCATCCCATGAATACTAGAACTGCTACTCCTGTACAACCCATCCCAAAAGTACTAGAACTGCTACTCCTGTATAGCCTATCACCTTTATAAAGGGAACTAGAACTACTACTACTGTATAACCCATTCCATGAGTACTAGAACTGCTACTCCTGTACAACCCCTCTCTTTTATAATGGGAACTAGAACTGCTGCTCCTGTACAACCCATCCCATGACTACTAGAACTGCTACTCCTGTATAGCCCATCGCCTTTATAAAGGGAACTAGAACTGACTCCTGTACAACCCATCCCATGAGTACTAGAACTGTTACAACTGTACAACCCCTCTCCTTTATAATGGGAACTAGAATGGCTACTCTTGTACAACCTATCCCATGAGTACTAGAACTGCTACTCCTGCATAACCCATCTCCTTTATAGTGTGTACTAGAACTGCTACTCCTGTACAGCCCATTGCCTTTATAATGGGAACTAGAACTGTTACTCCTGTACAACCACTCGCTTTTATAATGGGAACTAGAACTACTACTCCTGTACAACCCAGCCCATGAGTACTAGAACTGCTACTCCTGTATAACCCATCTCCTTTATAATGGGTACTAGAACTGCTATTCCTGTACAACCAGTCACCTTTATATTGGGAACTAGAACTACTACTCCTGTACAGCCCATCCTATGAGTACTAGAACTGCTACTCTTGTACAACCCATCTCCTTTATAATAGGTACTAGAACTGCTACTCCTGTACAACCAGTCACCTTTATAATGGGAACTAGAACTGCTACTACTGTACAACCCTTCCTTATAATGAATACTAGAACTGCTACTCCTGTAGAAGCAGGCGAGAGTAAAGCTGGCTTTGGACACTGATTCAAAATTTAGGTGTTTGCAACTAAAAGTAATAACAAAAAATGATTGGTGAAAGATTTCATTGTTTTCAGATTCCATTGCACTGAGTTAATTTTCACAAAGTTAAAATGTTATGTATTTCCATTACGCAAACACTGTGAAACCAATTTTTCAGATATGCCACAGTAACCAAAGGATTGTGCAACTGATACATATGGAAGGGCACTTGAAATAGCTTCCTCCCTGTCAGTTTGCACTAACATTTGCAGGCAGCATGCATAGTAGTCATCAGACTAAAGGTGACCCATTTGGTAATTGGGCCCTTAGAGTCAGGGGAGGGGGTTTGTGTAGCAGGGTGACAATTCTTAGTGACAGAAGAATGTATGTTGTCCACTGTGCATCACCCTTCTCCAGCCCCCTTCAGTTACATGCACTCATTATAGGAACACTTCAGTAAGTCAGCGACATAAGGTGTGTATGGGTAAATGGCTAACCAGCATATCTGTGTCTTCATCTGTTCTTCAGTGCTAGTATTCAATGAACTACACACTGTAGGGTTGACACTTATCTAGTAGCTAGAGAAAACATAAGGTTTTCAGGACTGCCTGCAGGGGATGAGAGACTGTATGTAGAACCTTGCTGGATGTAGAAAGTCACTGCCTTTCTGCTGGTAGCTGATTGGTAGCATGACACAGGTCCTCAGTTAATAAATTTTTTGAGTGGAAATAGAAAACTTCTATAGGTCAAATTTGAAATCATTCCAGTTCATTTTAAGTAGAAATTTTTCTAGTTCCATATTTGGAAATCTGTTGTACAAGAGACAAATTTTTGGACTTTAATTTGAAATATTACTGGTAAAGTGGCCTTTCGTTCACAAGAACTAACCATTTTTGACTTCTGTGCAGCAAAACTAGGAGTCACTTAATTTACTTTTTTCCATTTTGAGAGTCAGCTCCTTCAACCCTCCCCTTTAGTTTGGAAGCTTTTATCCTGTCAGAAGTTATGCCAATCCAGAGTGGAGTTAACTCAAGCCTTGGCATTACGTCTGCCTCTTTGGAATTTTCAGTCTGGCTCTCCAGGCTGTCATAGTTGAATTAAGCAATAATGCTGGACAGGGTGTGTGTCATGCTGGGATAACATCACGCCTCAGGTGGTTGGGCATGAGGCCGCAAGCCGAATGCGTCCAACAACTGAGGCGTGACGTTATCCCAAATGACACACACCCTGGAGGGCATTATTGCCATTATACAATGGCTCGTTGTTATATATAAAATAAAAAAAATAATTTTAAAGAATGTTTTTATTAGTGTGGAAAAATATTTTTGTTTCTTAAGAGGAGATACAAAAAAAGAACTCTAGCTCCAAAAAATCATCTCCAGGTTCACCGTGAGGCTGAGACTAGACACGTGATGTTGTACTAGGATAACATCATGGGTCCAGCCCAAGACTGACCAGTCAGAGTCCAGGATTTTTTTCTTGCCATTGTATAATGAAAAGTGTGTGTGTTCAGAGCTGCAGCAGGTTCTAAGCAGCCAGAGCTGTGTCTGCTAGTGTATAGCTAGACCGCATCAGCTTAGGGAAGGCTTGCCCTTTTGTCATTAGTGCAGTGCCAATGACCATATGTGGCACTGGAGTGTGACATTGCAGTTACTTCCTAACAAAACTCAGGGTCAGAATATGTGTCATGTTCTGCTTATCACAGCACATGTGGTGTTCTTAGGCACTGTCACTCTATATGTTTACAAGCCACAGAAACAATGCTGGGTGATGCCTCTATTTATAAAATGACAGAATCCATATTTAATGTGGGAAAAGTATGCTACCTGAGCAATGTTTTGCCTTTTACTGAATGTAATAAAACTAATAAATTCTGTTATATGTTGTAAATTATTTCTGATTAATAAATAAAGTTTCTTAAAGAACAATCCATTTGTGATGATTGCCTTTATTTAGTACAACCGCTGATCCTTTTATAATTATTTATTTGAGAAGTATTACTAGGAAAAACACACTGAACTGGTAATAGCTCATATCCAGGTGTGTCAGGGTGTCGTGAAAAATGCAAAATGTGCAAGAGGAAATTAAATACAATAAGGTACAACAGTAATGAAAACAGGTAGACCAGCGTTAACCAAAATAAAATTTGCAAGGATATTGCAGTAAGGTACGGGGGCAATACCATACTGGGTGCATACATTAGATTAGGAACTATTATTGGAAGGATATTGTGGTAAGGTATGGGTGCATTACAATACTGGGTGGGTACACTAGATTAGGAATGATTATTGGAAGGTTATTGCAGTAAGGTATGGGTGCAATACAGTACTGGGTGCATACCCCAGATTAGGAACTATTATTGGAAGGATATTGCAGTAAATTACGGGTGTAATACAATACAGGGTGCATACACCAGATTACAAACTATTATTGGAAGGTTATTGTAGTAAGGTATGGTGCAATACAGTACTGGGTGTGTACCCAAGATTAGAAACTATTACTGGAAGGATATTGCAGTAAGGTAAGGGTGCAATACAATACTGGGTGCGTACACTAGATTAGGAACTATTATTGGAAGGAGATTGAAGCAAGGGATTGGGTGCAATACAATGCTGAGTGCATACATCAGATTAGGAACTATAATTGGAAGGATATTGCAGTGAGGTATGGGAGCAATACAGTATTGGATGCGTACATCAGATTAGGAACAATTATTGAAAGAATATTGCAGTAGGGTACAGGTGCAATACCATACTGGGTGCATACACCAGATTGGGAACTATTATAATAATTATTATCTTATTTATCTTTCTTTTCTGGTAATACTGACTATTAGATGTATATAAGTTAAATTTTATTTTGTTGCCTGTGTAAATGTTTCAATGTTTTTTCTGTATACCTTGTATTATTGTAATGTTTTCTCAACACTGACTTGGAACCTTCAAAAATGAATCCTTGACTCAAAGGTATTAATCCCAAACTGAAATAAATAAATAAAAATTGAAAGGATATTGCAGTAAGGTATGGGTGCAATACCATATTAGGTGCATACATTAGATTAGGAATTATTATTGGAAGGATATTGCAGTAAGGTATGGGTGTAATACCAAACTGGATGCATACATGAGATAAGGAACTATTACTGGAAGGCTACTGCAGTAAATTACAGGTGCAAAACCATACTGGGTGCATACACCAGATTAGGAACATTGGAAGGATATTGCAGTGAGGTGCAGCTGCAATGCAGTACTGGGTGCATACTCCAGATTAGCAACTATTATTTAAAGGATATTGCAGTAAAGTATAGGTGCAGTACAGTACTGGGGGCATACACCAGCCTGGGAACTATTATTGGAAGGATATTGCAGTAAGGTACAGGTGCAATACCATACTGGGTACATACATCAGATTATGAACAATTGTTGGAAGGATATTGCAGTAAGTTACAGGTGCAATACCATACTGGGTGCGTACAACAGACTAGGAACAGTTATTGGAAGGATACTGCAGTAAGGTATGGGTGCAATACAGTACTGAAGCATACACCAGACTAGGAACTACAATGCACTCCACTTATAACAAACACTGTTGTAATGGACAATCAGTTCTAGTGGACAAAAATTAATTTCTCTCAAACCAGATATTGCCAATCCAATGCATTTTCTTCTAGTTATAATGGACAGAAACTTTGCTTATAATGGACACTTTGAAGCTTTTATAGGTTATTTATTGTGCATTTTTTTTGGGGAGAGGTGCAAAACTGGTGAGATCTGGCAAATGTAGAATTTAGATGAAGGAGCCGGCCTGTTGGCACAGTGGTTTGAGTTTTGCTTGCAACATTGATGACCCAGGTTCAGGAACAGACCTGGGACTCGAAGGGCTGGCTGGGGGAGAGGGATCGAGCATCCTAGGGACTGTTCTCCTTCTTTGGGGGAGGAGGGAGGGGGAAGAGTGTCTGGTGCTAGATGGACCCCTGGTGGAGGCTGGGGGCACTACGGTGACCGGAGCCAGTATGTTGTGGGGGTGGGGTAGATGCTGGATGTCATTGCATGTCCCCACCATGGGGCAGCAACCTGCAAAATCCTGGCCTCTTGGCATGACGGCCCTCTCTGCTCTGTCAGCCACTGCCTCCACCTCCCACCAGGGGGGTCCGCTCTCATGGCATTGACTCAGGGGGGGTAATCCGGGGCCTGCCCATGATGTCCACTGGGAGTGCGAAGCCCCTTCAGTGGTCTCACCCAGGGGGTTAAGCCTGGACATGGGGGCAGTGGTGGGCGGCCAGGTCCAATAACAAGACAGGGCTCAGACCCTAAACAAAATAATTTAGATGAATAAGCTACAGAGGCTAAATTTCTTACAACATAATTTTCCACAAGCTATATAAACTTCCTTAGATGATTACACTAAAAAGGAAGTGGTTTTATTTTTTAATAAAACCCTTACAGTACAATTGCCTTTGTTCTTTCTGTCCTAGAATCCCATCATCCAGTCACTAGGTACTATCGTTTTACTTTCTGCAATAAATTTCATTAAAAAAAAAATCATGTTCTCTGACAGTTAAATAACTCTAAACACACAAAGTACATAAACATATATGCTAAGAAGGATTTTGATTAGCCTATGAAGTCTTTATAATAGGGTTTTAATCACTCCGAGCCCTTGCTCACACACACAGGCACACCTAATGCATGGGCTCCACCATTTCTGGATATACTGTAATGGCCACTGGATAAAATGGACACAATCTAGGTGCAGAGATGAGTCCATTATAACAGGCATGCATTGTATCATTGGAGGGATATTGCAGTAAGGTAAGGGTGTAATACAGTACTGGGTACGTACATCAGATTAGGAACAATTATTGAAAGAATATTGCAGTAGGATATGGATGCAGTACCATACTGGATGCATGCATTAGATTAGGAACAATTATTGGAATGAAACTACAGTAAGGAATGGGTGCAATACAATACAGGGTGCATATAGCAGATTAGGAACTATTATTGGAAGGACATTGCAGTAAGGTATGGGTGCAATACAATACTGGATGCGTACACCAGATTAGGAATTATTATTAGAAGGATATTGCAGTAAGGTACAGGTGCAACAGAGTACTGGGTGCATACATCAGATTAGGAACAATTATTGAAAGGATACTGCAGTAAGGTATGGGTGCAATACAGAACTGGGTGGAACATCAGATTAGGAACAATTATTAGAAGGACATTGCAGTAAGGTATGGGTGCAATACAATACTGGGTGCATATATCAGATTAGGGTTTATTATTGGAAGGATATTGCAGTAAGGCATGGGTGCAATACAATATTGGGTGTATTCCCAAGACTAGAACTATTATTTCAAAGGGTATTGAAGTAAGGTATGGGTGCAATACAATACTGGATGTGAACACAAGACTAGGAACTATTATTGGAAGGATATTACAGGACTGTATAGGTGTAATACCATACTGGGTGCATACATCAGATTAGGAACTAATATTGGAAGGATATTGCAGTAAGGTACAGGTGCAACACAATACTGGGTGCATACTTCAGATTAGTAACTAATATTGGAAGGATACTGCAGTAAGGGACAGGTGCAATACCATACTGGGTGCATACATCAGATTAGGAACTCATATTGGAAGGATATTGCAGTAACGTACAGGTGCAATACCATACTGAGTTCATACATCAGATTAGGAACTCATATTGGAAGGATATTGCAGTAAGGTATGGGTGCAATACAATACTGGGTGCATACACCAGATTAGGAACTATTATTGGAAGGATATTGCAGTAAGGTTTGGGTACAATACAGTACTGTGTGTACACCAGATTATGAACTATTATTGAAAGGATATTGCAGTAAGGTGAGGGTGCAACGCTGTACTGGTAGTGCACACTAGATTAGAAAGTATTATTGGAAGGATATTGCAGTAAAGTATAGGTGCAATACAATACTGGGTGCATACACCAGATTAGGAACTATTATTGGAAGGATATTGCAGTAAGGTATGGATGCAATATAGTACTGTGTGTACACCAGATTATGAACTATTATTGAAAGGATATTGCAGTAAGGTAAGGGTGCAATGCTGTACTGGTAGTGCACACTGGATTAGAAAGTATAATTGGAAGGATATTGCAGTAAGGTATGGGTGCAATTCAATACTGCATGGGTGGGATATTCAGAGCAGTTGCACCATGTGCAACATGGATGCACCTGTGCAAAAGCTGAGATGCGCCAAAATGCGATATTCAGCAGCATCAGATGCGCAGTACATAACCCAATGCGCCATAGCGCAACGGTAATAAATGCATGCACAAGTGCAGGGGGCGTAACCAGGAATAATGTGCGCACTGTGATATTCAACAGCAGGTGACGTGCGCATTAATGGAGTAAGCAGAAGTTGCATGACAGCGGAAATGAGCGAAAATAAAAGGGAGCAGGTGAGGGGAGGATGATTGCGCTAGAGAGGAGCCATAGCGGGGGAGTGTGGAGACAGAGCGGCAGGGAGCCAGGGAAAGAAACAGTTGGTCAGGGGTGGCCAGGAGGTGGACGGGGGCCACTGGAAGCATGTGTGAGTGTGTGTCTGTGTGTGTGTGTGTCTGTGCATGCCACAGAGGAAGGAGAGCAGTGGGGCAGAGGCAAGACATGCAGTGGTGAGGTGCCAGGGGTGCACCCGGTGCAGGGGCAGTACTAGCAGCACACAGCCAGGGGGGACCAGGTAGTCAGCCGCCCAGAGGGAGGAACACCAACCAGGGACATGGCCAGTCCCACCTTCCAGATGGAGGCAGTAATGAGGGGTGTGAGGAGGCAGGATGCAGGGAGGTGCAGCCATGGAAGGGCCTGTCAGTGGTATGCCCAGAACAGGCTGTATCATGCCCACACCAGCTTCAAGCTGTACAGTGACATCAAGATCATGGACCGGTACCACGTGAACCGGGCCATTCTGAGGTGGCTCTGTGAGCTGTGCAGTGAGGAGATGCAGGCACCCACAAGACGGAGCCATGCTCTGTCCATGGAGATAAAGATAACAGCTGTCATACTCACCATGGGCACCTTCCAGAGACCAACAGAGGACACAATAGGCATAACCCAATGTGCCACATGCTGCGGAGTACATCCATTTCCCCAGCACACAAGCGGGGCACACAGCAAACATGCAGGAGTTCCACAAGGTAGCATGGTTGCCTGGTGTGCTCGGGGCCATCAACTGCACCCATGTTGGCATCTGCATGCCACCTGGCCTGGAGGGGAGGCATATATAAACCACAAGGGATACCCGAATGTCAACTGCCAAGCGGTGTGTGATGCCAGGGGGTGCATAATCAACGTCTGTGCCACGCACCCTGGGGGAGCACATGATGCCTTCATCTGGCACCAGTCTGCACTGTGCCATAGGCTGGAGAGTGGGGACATCCCCACTGGCCATCTGGTAGGTGAGTATGCAGTGCACGCCAGATGCTGGGTGCAGCTGGGGGTGTGAGTGGGGCAAGGGCAGGGGTGCCATGGGGAGCAGCCTGGAAGGCCAGGTGCACAGTGCCACAGACCACCATGCTAACGATACCTCTCTACACAGCTGACAGTGGGTACCCGCTGCATCCCTGGCTGCTCACACCATACCGGTGCCCCTTGACCCCAGCACAGCAACAGTACAATGAGGCACATGCCACCACATGGAACATTATCGAGTGGGTGTTCGGGTTACCGAAGGCATGGTTCTGTTGCCTGCACACCTCTTTTGGTGCCCTACAGTACAGCCCCTCAAAGGCCTGCAGGCTATTCCTGGCCTGCTGTATCCTGCACAACATGGCCACCAACTGTGGAATAGCCGTTGAGGTTGAGGAGGGGGACAGCGGTGGGGACAATGAGGATGCCGGGCCAGCTGGTGTTGGGCAGCCACCCCCTGGGCAAAGGGATCCCTGGCTGGCATGGATGGCCCAGCAGCACCGGGACACCGTTGCAGAGGAGCACTATGAACCACACAAGTAGGTGAACAGGGCCACGAGCAAGCACCGGGCAATGGCACAGCTGACATATGGGCAGGGGCGGACACCAGGGCAGGTTTGGCGGCAGGAGTGTGGGACTGGGCGGTGGAATGCACACAAAGGCAGAGAACAGCAGGGCTGCACACAGCACACACATACACAGGCACACACACCACATCCCATGCCCACAGGGCCACATGCACACCCACCCCCATATGCACCCCCCACACCCACACATGACCCCCCATAACCACACCCAGTGGCAGGCACTGTGCGTGTCTCAGACGCTGAGCACCACTGCACAGTGGCAGACAGCGCTATGCTGGCATCATCATGTACATGCCACAGTGGCCAGCATCGGGGCGGGTGTGCACAGGGACCGTGTGAGTGCAGGACAGGGCACCACAACAATGCAACGCACACAGAACTCCACAGTGTACACTGGGCAGTGACAGACAGTGGTCATGGAAGGGGAGGGGTCAGTCATGCTGCACAGTAGCACAGCTGCCATAGATGTGTGGGTGGCCCCGCTGAGACCTGCCAGCTGTAACAGGCTGATCATTGGCCTCATGGGGTGGCACCGATGATCCTCCAGGAGTGATGCTGCATGAATGCGACCGTGTCCATGCAAGTGTCTGCAGGCCACCAAACATGCCTGCACCAGGTGTGCTTGGTATGCCCACAGCCAATCCCAGTGTCAACATGGCAGGCGTTGCCCGATGTTGAGAACGAGGGGTGAACAATGCACTCTGCGGGGTGTGTGGTGGCCGGGCACACAGCCGGTTGACCAGTGTAGCCCACGACAGTCACCATTGCAGTGGTGTGCCCATCGATGGCTGCAGTCACATCCGCCCGCTGTTGAGCTAACTCCACCAGGAGCAGGGCATGGTCCCTGCTGCACTGATCGTCTGCCTGGCGTAACTCCACATGGAATGCATCCACTGCTACCATGACCCATACCTGCTGATCCACAGAGGCCTAGAGAAGACAGCTGTGGGTGTCCAAGGGGTCATCTGTACTGCTGACCCCGTGTTCCTTCTGCCTCGGCACAGTGCCCGCGATGGTGGGCGCCGCACGGCATTGCCTTCCTGGGGTAAACCCTCACATGGTGCACTGTTGCCACCCCTGCCCCTGTCCCCCTGTCATCACTGTCCAGCTGCTGCCACTGTCCCTTCGGCTGCTGAGCGCCGGACACCACCAGCGTGGCTGCATTGGCACCACCAACACCACTCCTGCGTCCGCACACCAGTGCTGCCTCACTGGATGCCACAGACATGACAGGAGCAAGGGCTGTTGGGCAGGCAACCATGCCAGCACCATCTGCACTGCTGCCTAGGCAGATGGCAATCGTGGGATCCCCCTGTGACCCACCAACATCACTGTCCGGGACGTGCGTCACATCATCATCGGTACTGGAGTTAGCCCCGATCTGTGTCTCAACATACAGGACACTGTGCCTGGCATCCCGCTGAAACACAGCCAGGGCCTCATCTGCACCTGCACCACAGGCATCAGTCTGGACAGCTGTGCAGGGTTGCAGGCGGTTGGTCCGTCGGACACCAGTGGAGGTGGATGGGCGCTCCACTGGATCCAGGGCGGCCCCCTTGGTGGACACACCCACCACCACTGCCCCATGCAGATGCTCAGGAGCTGTAAAGGAACACAGTACCGTTAGTGGTGCAACCTGAGCCCTGGACCCTGCCCCCCTTGCCCCACACACAATGCCAGCACTGGTCCTACCATGTAGTGATGGGCTGCCACCCATCTGGAAGCCTCCACCGGGCACATACTCAATGGCCCTAAGCCACATGCTGCCAGCCATCTGCTCCTCTAGTGGCATCAGGTGAGGCACATCCTGCTGGCCCACACCAGTGGCTTAGCCACCTTGTCCCTAATGCTCCTCCTGTCCATGCCGACCTTCTTCTTGCACTCCTGCACGGAACGCTGGTGGCTGCCCTGCTGATTGACCACACATGCCACCTCACCCCATGCCGCCATACGGGCCTGTGGCGTGCCTCTCTGGCTGCTGAGGAGTGGCTCTCTGTTGAGGTAGGCCTTGAACAGTGCATCTGATTCGGCCCTGGTGCAGTTGGGCCTCTGCTTCCGCACCCTCCCCTGCTCCTCATCCTCCTCACGTTCGGTCATGCTTGTACCTGGGGAGATGAACAGGTGTTACTGTGGACTGTTCAGTCCTATACAGCCCTCCCAGACCACTGTCCCCACGTCTCCGCAGCACGGCACTTACCTCCTAAGGCTACAATGCCGATCCATGGCCTGTGCATTCCATGGTGCCTTTATAGCGCATCACATGCAAATGAGGATATGCTCAACTGTAATGGGATGCAAATGCAGTGGATGAGCTGTAGAATGGATCATGAGCTGATTTGGATAACCTGGCTGAATATCGCACGGCTGCACCTTGTGCAATGGTGTTGTGCACGCTCAGCTCGTGGTGCACCACTGTGACATGTGCAATCGGACCCACACCATGCATGTGCATGGTGCTGACACATACTCGAGTGGCAGAGCATACCCTCATAGTGTGGAAGGCAGTACAGTGCACAGCCACTACTGTGCCTGTGGTGCTTGTGTGCCATATGTCCCATGGGCACACGTGACATGGTGCAGATGGCGCAGTGCCATCATGCACCACACTGCGCCACTGTGCCATGGGTGCCATGGCACCCAGCATGGTAGGCCACTGCATGGTGTCACACACATGCACCCTACTGTGCACCATACAGGGCCTCCCAATAGCGCAGTGCTGCTCTGTGTGCAGCCCAACCTTTGACCCTGCGGCTGCCCTTTGCCCTCTAGGTGCCATGCGGCTGCATGGCTGCCCCCTATTGCACAGTACAGTGCCAGCATGATTGCGACTGGCAGCGCAGCACCGCACTGCCGCAGCACGTCGGACACATGCGCTACCAGGTGCCATTTTGCACTGTGGCCAGCCTGGATCATGCCGTGCACTACAGCCTCTGTGTGGAGTGCCATTGAACTGGCCAACCTGGTGACCCTTGTAGAGCCACATGCTGGTGCCCTGTTTGGGCAGGTGCCCCTCCAGAGGCCCCGCACTGCGGTGTGGCAGGAGGTGGCTGATGGGCTTAAAGAGGCCACTGGGAGCCTTCATACCGGGGACCAGTGTTGCCACTACTATGGTGACCTCCAGTGGCATGACACTGACTGTCTGAGGTGCCTGCAGGTGCGTGCCTTGCGGGGAGCAGTGCCACAGCCAGGTAGGTGCTCCATTACTATCACTAGCCATCTCCAACTATCCTTGGGGCACAGGGGTCGGCAGGCCAGGCCACCAGGGGGGCCAGCACCTGTGTTGTTGGGTGTGGGGGAGCATCATGTCCTCCCTATGCCACCGCAATACCGACAGGCTGTGCGGGCTGACGCTCGGGGGGGTGGGACCAATGGGTCAGAAGTGTATTGATGTGACTCTCTCCATGTTTCCCCCAGGCCTGGAGGAATGCTGTAGGGCATGGTTGGCCAGGGAGTAGCCATGTGGGCAGGCCACAGTGGTGGTACTGTGGGTCGGCACCACCCTGCAGACCAGGACGCAGATGAGTAGTGTGTTTCCTTATACACCTGTGCAAGGTGGGTTGCAGGGGTGGTGGTGTGGCATGGCCCCTCTTCACATGGCCCCTCCAGCTGTGCACTTCCCATGGTGCCTTCTGCATTGTCCTGTGGGTCTGCACATGTGGGTGGGTGTCGCAGGTAGGCTGTGGGTGCGCTCGGTGCCTGGCTGTGCTACTGCCATCCCACTACATTACCATGTCGCTGGATGGCCAGGATGGTGCTGTGCGGTTTACATGGCTATGGTTGCCCGGGTAGGCGGCTCATGTGGGCTCACTCACTTTCACATCTCAGGGGCGCTGGTCACTGATGCACACTGTGCATGTTGGGTGGGCTGCATTAGTCAGGCAGTCACTCATACTGCTTCTACTCCCTTGTCCTAGGTGGCCGTCATTGGGAGGCCATGGAGTGGACCCTCCAGGAGATCCTACAGGTTAACTGGGCGACACTGGAGCTGCTGGAGAGGATGGACAGGGGGGACAGGCGGCAGCACCACAGGCACCACATGGTGTCAGGAGAGAACCGGGGCTGCCAGTAGCACCTGAAGCATGTGGAGACATACAATCCCCCCCAGATTGTACCCCAACCCCATGTCCCCCACCTTTATCTTACCCTTGTTCCCTGCCCTTTCCCTTCCCCCCTTGTAGCATCCCCACCCATCCCCCCTCTGTTGTGCATATCTGTATATAGGCTATGATTCTGTTGTTGTTCTGCTTTAATACATTTGTTTATATCTATGTCAGTGTCAGTCTCTGATTTGCAGTGGGCGTATGGTGCCTTGCTGCAGTGGTGTGCATGGCTTCTGTGAGGTGGGCCTGGCTTGGGCATGGGTGTGCCTGGTGGGGCTCCTCTACTGGTGTGGGTGGGGGCCATGGACTCTGTCTGGGGCTTGTGTGGTGTGTCCTGTGTACCGTTCGCCTGTGTGCAGCGGACTGTGGTGCATGTGCTGTATCCCATCCACCCCTGTCGGTGTGTGCTTTGCCTGTGTGGCTGTGGCTCTTGCTGCTACACTGCCACCATGCACAGCTCTGGTACGCATGGTCATGTGGTCCCCACCATTGCATGCCCAGATGACGGTGTGCCTTCAGGGGCAGCACATGCCTGTCACCTTGCAGGCACGGCACCCTTGCTGCTGGCTTTTCAGCCCCCGGACTATTGCACATCTGTCCCTGTTGCCACTGTGGGTGGTGCTATTGGTTGCTCCCTCCATGCAATCTGTGGTAACTGGGGCAGTGCCTGTGGTCTGGTGGCTGTCACATGGGATCCTGCTGCATGCAGGTGGTGGCCTGGTCACAGACCCCTGCGCCTGCCATCAGGCGGCCAGGATCATGGGGCGACCACCACATTTTGGGCTCACCAGCACCCTGGGGGTGGGCTGGCCACAGGTTACACTGCACCATGGGCCTCGTGATTGCAGGTCCTGTCACACTGCTTTGTGTGGCTGTTTGCAGGTGTGCTCATATAACTGGGGGGCATTGTGTGTTCCCTGTGTTGCCTCTTGTCTGGTGCAGGCCTCCATGCACCATGGGGGGGTGCTGTGTTGCCTGGTGGGGCTGGTGCTAGGTGGGGTGGGTGCATGGGTGGAGGACCTTGCTCTGGCCCTGTGTTTGCAGTGCTTTCATGCTTGTGCTGGTGTCCAGAGCAGTCCTTGTCCCATGTGAGGTCCCTTGGGTACTGGTGCCAGGTCACCCACCTAGCTGTGCCTCCTTGTGGGCCATGCTGGTGGGCCTTGTGTGGGTTGTGGTGGCATTGGTGGACAGTGTCACCACCTGCGTTGGGTGGTCATGGTGGGGTTGTGGTACTTGTGCATTGTGCTCTGGGGTGACTGGATGCCTTGGCACAGTGGTGCTGGACTGCCTTCAGTGTCATGCGCTGTTTGGTTCTGCTTCTGGGTTGGGTGTCTCTGGCACTCTGTACTGGGGAGGGGCAGCAATGGTGTGCTGCCATGGCATGGGTGGGTCTTGGCCATCATTGGCTCCTGGTCCCAGTTGGCTGGTGGACAGTGCAGGGTGCCATGCCCAGCAGGTGGGGACTACTGGGTCACATCTGGTGGTTCAACACTAGGGTTCGAGGGTCAGTGGTCCATCCTGCACCCATCTGGTTGTGCTGCTCATGGGGGCCTTGCCCTGGTTGGGGGGGTGGGGGGTTGGGGGGATGGTCGGTCTGTCCTGGTGCATGCTCCTCAGCACATGGCACATCCATGGCTAATGGCTACTGTTCAGCTGCTTCCTGCCTTTGTCCATGTGCATCCCTAGAGGTGGTATTGCGCATCATCTCTGCTCCATGGCGCATACCTCATTGTGCCATGGTGCATCTGGTGCGATATTCAGCCATGTTGTGCAGGTGCACCTTGTCATGCCCATGGTTTGAGTATCGCCCCCGTTGCGCAATGGCGCACTGGACATGTACCTGCTCCCTCTGTTGCACATCTTTCTCGCGCAGTCTGAATATCTCACCCCATGTGTACACCAGATTAAGAACTATTACTAGAAAGATACTGCAGTAAGGTATGGGTGCAGTCAAATACTGGGTGTGTACACCAGATTAAGAACTATTATTGGAAGGATATTGCAGAAAGGTATGGGTGCAACACAGTACTAGGTGCAAACACCAGATCAGGAAATATAATTGGAAGGATAGTGCAGTAAGGTATTGATGCAATACAATACTGGGTGTGTACCCAAGATTAAGAACTATTATTGCAAGGATATTGCAATAAAGTATGGGTGCAATTCAATACTGTGTGTGTACAGCAGCTTAGGAACTATTATTAGAAGGAAACTGCAGTAATTTACAGGTGCAATGCAGTACTGGGTGTGTACACCAGATTAGGAACTATTATTGGATGGATATTGCAGTAAGGTATGGGTGCAATACAATACTGGGGGCGTGCACTAGATTAGGAATTATTATTAGAAGGACAGTGCAGTAATGTATGGGTGCAATACAGTATTGGGTGTGTACACCAGATTAGGAACTATTGTTGGAAGGAAATTGTAGTAAGGTATGGGGGCAATACAATACTGGGTTCATACAGCAGATCAGGAACTATTATAAGGATATTGCAGTAATGCACAGGTGCAATACAGCACTGGGTGCATACTCCAGATTAGGAACAATTATTGGAAGGATATTACAGTAAAGTACAAGTTCAATGCAGTACTGTGTGCATAACCTGGATTAGGAAGTATTTCTAGAAGTATATTGCAGTAAGGTATTTGTGCAATACAATACTGGGTGAGTATACCAGATGAGGAACTATTATCGGAAGGATACTGCAGTAAGGTACGGGTGCAATACAATACTGGGTTCATACATCAGAACAGGAACTATTACTGGAAGGATATTGCAGTAAGGTACAGGTGCAATACAATACTGGGTACATACATCAGATTAAGAACTATTATTGGAAGGATATTGCAGTAAGGTAAGGGTGTAATACAATACTGGGTGTACACACCAGGTTAGGAATTATTATTCTAAGGATATTACAGTAAGGTACTGGTACAATACAATACTGGGTGAATCACCAGATTAGGAACTATTATTGGAAGGATATTGCAGTAAAATATGGGTGCAATGTAGTAACGGGTGCATACAGCAGAATGGGAACTATTATTGGAAGGATATTGCAGTGAGGTAGGGGTGCAATGCAGTACTGTATACATACACCAGATTAGGAACTATTATTGGAAGGATATTGCAGTAAGGTATGGGTGCAATACAGTACTGGGTGAATACATCAAATAAGGAAAAATTATTGGAAGTAAATTGCAGTAAGGTATGGGTTCAATACAATACAGCGTGCGTACACAAGATTAGGAACTATTATTGGAAGGATAATACTGTAAATTTCAGGCGCTATGCAGTACTGGGTGGTACACCAGATTAGGAACTATTATTGAAAGGATAATGTAGTAATGTCAGGTGCAATACAATGCTGTGCGCATACACCAGCTTAAGAAGTATTATTGGAAGGATATTGCAGTAATGTATGGGTGCAATGCAATTACTGTACATAATATTTAGATTACAAAACATTCTTGGAACGATATTGCAGTAAGGTACAGGGGCAATACAGTACTGGGTGCATACACAAGACTAGGAACTATTATTGGAAGGATATTGCAGGAAGGTATGGGTGCAATACAGTACTGGGTGTGTGTATAAGAAAAGAGGCTATTACTGGAAATGTACTGCAGTAAGGTACTGGTGCAATATCATACTGGGTGCGTTCATCAGATGAGGAACTACTATGGAAGGATATTGCAAGAAAGTATGGGTGCAATACAATACTGCGTTCATACACCAGGTTGTTATTATTGGAAGGATTGAAGTAAGGTACGTGTGCAAAATGTTCAGGGCATACACCAGATTTTTTTCCAATTTTTTTCTGCCTTCCCAGCTGGAACTCTCTCGGTTGCCTTTCTCGCTGTAATCGCCAACCAACTGCTGCGCTCCCACCATCTTCAAGTTCTACGACCCTCTGGAGGCTCAGGAGGGCTACGACTGAGGGGAGGTAGAGGGGCAGTGGTGAGGAACCAGGCGTTGACCATGTGCTGGCGTGGCACTGGAGGAGCCGCCGCCTTTCTGGCGGGAGGGGTGTTTCCTTCCCCTAGTTACTCCCCAGACGTGGGACATGCAGTGCTGTTCAGCCCATGATGTGGGTGCACCCACTCACGTCCGGAAGACAGCAGTCCACGTCTTCCCCATTTTCCAAGTCCCTGTGCACTGCAGTGCTGCCGGTATCCACCGGGGCTGCTGCTGTGCCGGGCTACCCCTGGATCCCTCCCCAAGAGAGGAGAGCAGTCCTCCGGGTGCTTGATCCTCTCTCTCTCTCTCTCTCTCTCTCCCTCCCCTGCCGACCCCCTGCACTCCAGGCTCATTCCTGAACCTGGGTCACCAGCGTGGTGTGAGGTGTGGCATCCAGCGCCTCAACCCTCAGCGCCACCGGGCTGGCACATACACTAGATTGAGAACAATTATTTGAAGGATATTGCAGTTAGGTATGGCTGCAATACTCAACTGGGTGTGTACACCAGGTTAGGAACTAATATTGGAAGGATATTGCACTAAGGTATGGGTACAATACAATACCGGGTGTGCACCCCAGATTAGGAACTATTCTTCAAAGGATATTGCAGTAAACTATGGATGCAATACAATACTGGGTGTGTACACCAGATTAGGATCTATTATTTGAAGGATATTGCAGTAATGTACAGGTACAATACAGTACTGGGTGCATACACCAGATTAGGAACTATTATTGGAAGGATATTGTAGTAAGGCTTGGGTGCAGTGCAGTTGTAAGTGTGTACACCAGATAAGGAACAACTATAAGTAATGCATGGGTGCAATTGAGTAGTGGATGTGTACACAAGATGAGGAATGATTAGTGGAAGGATATTACAGTAATGTATGGGTGTAATGCAGTACTGGGTGTGTACAACGGATCTGGAACTTTTGTTTGAAGAATATTGTAGTAAGGTACAGGTGCAATGCAGAACTGGCTGCATATATCAGATTGGCAACTACTATTGGAAGGATTTATAGAGAGGTACAGGTGCAATATGATACTGGGTGCATGCAACAGATTAGGAACTATTATTGAAAGTATATTGCAGTAAGGTGCAGGTGCAATACAGTACTGGGAGCGTAGACCAGATTAGGAACTATTATTGGAAAGGATATTGCAGTAGGGTACGGGTGCAATACAATACTGGGTGCACACAGCAGATTAGGAAAAATTATTGGATGGGGATTGCAGTATGGTATGGGTGCAATGCTTGGGTGTGTATACTACAATAGGAACTATTATTGAGAGGATATTGCAGTTTGGTATGGGGTGCAATACCATACTGGGTGCATACATCAGATTAAGAACTATTATTGGAAGGATATTGCAGTAAGCTATGGGTGCAATACAATACTGGGTGCGTACACAAGGCTTGGAACTATTATTGGAAGGATATTGCAGTAAATTAAGGGTGCAATAAAATACTGGGTACATATATCAGATTAGGAACTATTATTGTAAGGATATTGCAGTAAAGTACAGTTGCAATAATATACTCGGTCCATATATCAGAATGGGAACTATCATTATAAGGATATTGCAGTTAAGTATGGGTGCAATACAATACTAGGTGCATACAAAAGATTAGGAACAATTATTGGAGGGATATTTCAGTAAAGTATGTTTGCATAACAGTACTGGGTGCATACACCAGATTAGGAACTATAATTCAAAGGATATTGCAGTAAAGTAAGGGTGCAATGCAGTACTGGGTGCATACTGCAGATTAGGAAGTATTATTGGAAAGATATTGCATTAAGGTATGGGTGCAATACAATTCTTTATGCATACACCAGATTAGGAACTGTTATTGGAAGGATATTGCAGTAAGGCATGGGTGCAATACAATACTGGGTGTCTACACCAGATTAAGAACTGTTACTGGAAGGATACTGCAGTTAGGTACAGGTGCAATACAATGCAGGGTGTGTACACTAGATTAGGAGCTAGTGTAAGATGGATATTGCATTAATACATGGGTGCAATACAGTAGTGGTGCATACACCAGGTTAGTAACTATTGTAGAAAGGATATTTCAGTAAGGTACGGGTACAATGTAGTACTGTGTGTGTACACTAGATTAGGAACTTTTATTGGAAGGATATTGCAATAAGGTACAGTTGCAATGCAATACTCAGTGGGTGGGATATTCAAAAGGGTTGCGCCATGCGCAATAGGGTTGCGCCAGTGCAAGTGCAGAATTGTGCCATTGTGCGATATTCAGCAGGAGGCAGTTGCACCACAGAAAACATGCTGAGCAACAGCGCAATGCTAATGAAGGTATGCGCAACCGAAGGGGGTGGAACCATGCATAAAGTGTGCAATGCGATATTCAAAGGCTTGCACAATGCGCAACAGTGGATCAGGCGGAAGTTGCACCACGGTGGAAATAAGCCAAAATAAAAAGGTTCAAGGAAGAGGCGCAAGAACGCGACAGGGAAGTCACATGAGGCAGGGAGACAGAGCAGGCCAGAGCAGGAAACAGTGCAGGCCAGGGAGTGCACAGGACAGAAGAGGGGCAAGTGAAGGTGTGTGGGGCCACAGAGTGCAGAGGCCAGTAGGTGTACCCGGTGCAGTGGAGGTAGCAGTCAGGATAGCGGGGGTAACAGATCAACAACAGCCTGGGGGGGAACACAAGCCAGGGAGATGGACAGTACCAGCTTCCACATGGAAGCTGTAATGAGGGGGGTGAGAAGGCATGCTGCAGGGGGACGTGGCCGTGGAAAGGCCCGTCGGAGGTACACCCCCAACAGGCAGTACTGTGCCAGCATCAGCTTTGAGCTGTATTTAGATGTAGAGATTGTGGGCCGGTACCGCCTGAACAGGGCAATACTGAGGCGGCTCTGTGAGCTGTGCAGTGATGTGATGCAGGCACCCTCACGACGGAGTCACGCTCTGTTAGTGGAGACAAAGGTAACAGCCTGCATGTGCTTGCTCACCACAGGTACCTTCCAGAGGCCAACAGGGGACACCACAGGCATAACACAGTCAGCCATGTCATGCATCCTCACCCAATTCCTCAGCGCACTTCTGCCACATGCTGTGGAGTACATCCATTTCCCCAGCACCGTGGCAGAGCGTACAGCAAACATACAGGAGTTCTACAGGGTAGCACGTATGCCTGGCGTGCTAGGGGTGATAGACTGCACCCATGTGGCCATTCGCATGCCACCTGGCCCCGATGGGGCCGCCTATCATAATCGGAAGGTGTTTTCCAGTGTCAACTGCCAGGTGGTGTGTGATGCCAGTGGGCGCATCATCAATGTCTTTGCCATGTATCCTGGTGGAGCACACGATTCATTCATATGGTACCAATCAGCACTGTTCCATCGATTCGAGAGTGGGGACATCCCCACAGGACATCTAGTGGGTGAGTATGCATGTAGGATTGGCAAATCGGGAGCAAGGCTGGATAAGCCACAGGTGCCATGGGAGTGGCACACAGGGTTAGGGGCAATGTGAGCCTGAACATGACACTAACCTCCACTATCTCCACACAGGTGACAGTGGATACCCACTCCGTCCCTGGCTGCTCACACCCTACCGGCAGCCCACGACCCCATCGCAGCAACGCTACAATGAGGCACACGCTGCCACATGCAACATCATCGAGTGGGTGTTTGGGATGCTGAAGGCACGCTTCCGATGCCTAGACACCTCTGGCAGTGCCCTACAGTACAGCCCCTCAAAGGCCTGTGGGATATTCCTGGCCTGTTGTATCCTGCACAACATGGCCAAAGACCATGGGATAGCCGTACAGAATGAGGAGGGGGACAGCGATGAGGACGCTGGTGATGCCGGTGATGATGGGGATGAGCAGACCCCCCTTTGAAAGGCGTGACCCCCGACTGATCCGGCTGGCCCAGCTGCACCGGGACACCATCACAGAGGAGCACTTCGCCCAACACAGGTAAGTCATGGGGCCACGTGCAACCAACAGTGGCTAGGGCACAACCCACATACACACAGGGTAACACACCAGGGGTGCAGGATGGCGAGGGAAGTGGCAGGGCACAGAAGCACACACACACAACCAGGGAGGGGTGAACAGTAACATGCCACATGGACAGACACACACACACACACACACACACACACACACACACACACACCAGGCACAAAGTGCAAAGGGGTCAGGTGCACAACAGAGCAGGAACAGACATTAAATACACACACATCCACAGGCTACCACCACCACCTGTACTGTCCATGTACGTGTGTCAGATGCTGGGCACCCTTGCACTGTGGTGTACAGTGCAATGCAGGCATCATCATGCAAACGCACCTGTGGACAGCAGTCGGGAGGGTGTGCAGGTGGTCCATGTGTCAGCGTGTATGGCAGGGCACCCACTGGCGCACTGCCCACCAAAACACACATTGCACACAGGGCAGCACCAGACAGGGCCCGCACTGGGAGACAGCTCAGTCATGTGGCACAGTGCTACGGCCACCTCGGATGCGTGGGCAGCCTCACCGAGACCCAGCAGCACTGGCAGGCTGAGCATGGGCCACATGGGATGGCACCAATGGACCACCAGGGGTCCCACTGCGTGAACGCGACCTTGTCCGCACAGGAGTCTGCAGCATACCAAACATACCTGCACCAGGGGTGCTCGCGATGCCCACAGCTGAACCCGGCATCGACAGGGTGGGTGTCGCATGACGCCAGGAATGGGGAGTGGATAGCGTACTGCACAGTGTGAGAGGCACAGGGGCACCTGACTGTGCGCCCAATGTGGCCACGACACCGACCACTGCCTGTGTCACCGTCGATGGCGGCGGTCACATCCACCCGCAAATGGTCAATCTGGGACAGGATCCTCTCAGTGTCCCTGCTGTGTCACTCCTCTACCCACTCCAGAGCCATACACAGTGCCTCCATGGATGTTGCAACCCGCATCTGCTGCTGTACTGATGCCTGTAGCAGGTGGGTGTGCTCATCAAAGAGGTCATCTGCCACATCGGCAACCTGTCCCTCAGGGTCTGGAAGGGCTTGATGTACAGCACCCCTTGAGGGTGGGTGCTGCTCACCAGGACCAGATATGGGCATGTCCACAGGCGGTGCACCTACATCACCGCTGAGCCCTGTACCCCCCAGTCCCGGTGGGTGACTGCTGCTGCTGCCCCTCTGCCTGCTGTGCCCACGGGATCAGTGGTTCCACTGCTGTGGCCACAACAGTGCCAGTGACCTGCACAGCCACTGGTGCTGCCCCACCGGTGCTGACAGGCACAGCCTGGGACTGTGCTGACATGCCGGCACACACGTTGGAACCAGCTAGATCCATGGGCGTGAGCTGGCCTGCTGTGTGTCCATTCTGTGACACACACATTTCAATGCCCATAGTGGTCAGTGCATCATCGATGGTGCAGGTCTGTGCCACAGCCACAGCTGCAGCGTGCTGGCATGCTTGCATGCCAGACCACTGGGACACAGGAAGGGCACTCCCCACACCTGTCTCAACATCAGTGAAGGTAGCTGGGCGTGCACACTGCCGCAGTGCACGCCGGCAATCTGCGGAGGTGGATGGTCCCTCCTCCAACTCCGGGTGGCTGTCCACAGTGGACAGGCCCTCCACTGCTGACCCCTGCAGATGCGCAGGATCTGTAACAGAAAGGAAGGACACGTTAGTGCATGTGATCTACCTTCCTCCAACCATGACATACCATGCAGTGATGGGCTACCACCTGTCTGGAAGCCACCTCCAGGTACACCCTCAATGGCGCTGCGCTGCATGCTTGCAGCGAGCATGTCCTCCGCTGGGGTCAGCTGCACCACCTCCGGCTGTCCACCACCTGTTGCAGCACATGCCGCCCTGATGGCTGCAACCTTCTCCTTCACCCTCCTCCTGTTGGTCCCCATCTTCTTTTTACACTCCTGCACAGAGCGCTGGTGGCTGCTGTGCAGGCTGACGGCACGTGCCATCCCCTCCCATGCAGCAGCACGGGCCTGAGGGGTGCCCCGCCATCCACTGAGAAGTGGCTCCTCAGCCAGGTAGGCCTCAAACAGTGCCTCTGTCTCTGCCTTCGTAAAGTTGGGCCTCCTCTTCTGCCCACCATCATCCTCCTCACCCAGTCCTCGCTCGGTCATTTCACAGCCTGTACGGGTGAGAGTGGTCACCTGTGACTGTGCAGTACAGAGCAATTCTCTGGGGCCATGGTCCAGAACAGCACAATGCATGCAACTCACGTATCAACTGCAGTAACTGAATCTGGCCACTGCAGAACAGTGTTGCAGATTTATAGCGCAATGCATGCAAATTAGGACTGGAGCAACTTTAATGAGATGCAAATCGCGCCGCTGAGCCATTGAATGGCTGATTGGATGATTGGCATATGACGGCTGACTATCGCGCTGTTGCGCTTTGCACAATACGGTTGAACCGGCTGAGCCAATGGCGCAGTTCTGTGACTGCATACCACACCGCACTGCGCATGCCCAGGTAGCTTATGCAGGTGTCTGCTGCGCTGATGATGTGCTGTGCGCGATAGGCAATTCAGGACACGGACACCATTGTGCCAGTGGTGCTACAGTGACGGTCACCACTTGGCGCTGTGGCACAACTGCGCAATACTCCACTGTGGCATTGGCACACAGGCGACCAATCGCGCTGGATGTGTAGATGTCTGATGGCGCGGTGCGTGGCCTTGCGCCAGAGACCCATGACCCTGTGCCCAGCCTTTGCCCCCTTCGCGCTGTATGTATGGCATGCCTGCAGCTCTATCACGCTGTTTGGTAACAGCGCGATAGGGACTGGCGGCGCTATATGAACAGCGTGATAGGGACTAACAGAGTTGTATTGTGCAACATTTCCACGTGGGGTTGCCGTGCTGCGGAGCGCCATATTGCCTACTATATACATGCAGGGATGGCACGCAGGAGAGCCCCACAATGGAGTGCGGTGGAGCTTGCCAACCTAGTGGCCATAGTGGAGCCTCACCATGGCCCACTGTTTGGGGATGAACCCCTGAACGTGGCACGCACACATGTGTGGCAGCAGGTGGCCACTGCACTGGAGGAGGCCACTGGCCGGCGGCGCTCGGCAGAGCAGTGCAGGCACTGGTACAGTGACCTGCAGAGGAGGGAGCAGGCACTACTGGCGCGACTACGTTCACGTGCCAGGAGGGTCGTGGTGCCTAGGCCAGGTGGGTGAGCCGTCTATGCACCTGTATTGTCCGTATGGGTAACACTGTGTATTGTGACCAGCACATGGGGGAGGGTTGGTCTATGGTTGGCTGTGGTGGTGTTTACAGGATATGTGATGTATGGGTCTGGCTGGGTGGGCAGGCACACTCATTGGGGCAGGGGGCTGTCTGCTTTGGGATTTCACTGATATGTTTCTCACCTTTTGTTTCCCACAGGCATGGCGGAGTGGAGGTGGGCCCAGGCTGAAGCACAGCGAGGGGTGGCAGCGGTGGCTGTACTTGGTGGTGGTGGTGGTAGTGGTGGTGTCAAACCACGGCAGCAGCAACAGCAGCCACAGCAGCAGTGGGATGATGAGGGTGAGTGTCATGACATCATGAATGCTATTGCATGCTGTGGGGGGGCAGGGCATGGCCACCATCCATGGCCAACACTGCCATGCACGCGACATGTGACAGTGTGACAGTCAGCACTGTCCAGTGGCACTGCATGTCTGGGAGTGCGTCAATGGTGGTCCATGCATGCACTGGGCACATGGCTGTGGCACTGCCTTCCTACCGCATAGCCACATCACTGTACAGCCTTGGTTCTGCTGTGCTGGACATGGGTGGTGTGTGTATGTGCAGTGGCATACATGGCTGTTACTGCCTGGTTGGGCTTGTCGTGTGCATGGTCACTGTGGATGGGTGCACTCCATCACAGGAGCGGGGCACTTGGCTGTATGCCATGCATGTTGGGTGGGCTTCAGGGACATGGACAGTCACAGCCATTGATTCTGATCCCTTGTCCTAGGTGTCCGGATCCTGCGGAGAATCGAGCAGGCAGTCCACCAGCTCCTTGATGTGTCCATGGAGTCCCTCGAGATCCTGAGGGACCTGCAGCGCCGTGGAATCAGGCGCAGGAGGAGGCCCGGGGACCAGCAGCGGCCAGCTGATGAGCGGGCTGGCGGGCAGTAGCTGCCCATCACCTCTCTTTTTACCCATCCCTCACACCCTACCTTCCCTCTCCCAGTTGTTCACCCCTGCCCCTTACCCACCCCTACCTTGTACCCGTACCCCCACCCTTGTATTGTATATAGTTGTATATAGTTCTGTCTGTTCATGTTGTTATTGTTAATATGTTGATTAGTTAAATCTAGTTTGTTATGAATACTGTTGTGGTCTCTGATTTGCAGCTGGCTATAGGTGCTCAGTTGCAGTGGTGTGCATGGTATCTGGGGTGGTATTGTCCTGGGTATGTGTGTGTGTGCATGAGGAGGTGTCTCTGGTGTGGTAGTGGCTTTCAGTTGGTCTTGCCATGTGCTGCCACCCGCTGCTGGGTGCTCCTGGTGGGTCTGGCTTGTATGGTTCTGTGGTACACGAGGTTGCAGTGTGACGGGGGGATGCATGGGGATTCCTGCAGTGACAGTCACTGCTCATGGGTGGTGTCTTGGGGTAACAGGGCAGGGTGTGCTGTGCACAGTGGGGTTGATGTGCACTGGGGTTGTCCGCCCCCTTCGTGTGGCAGTCTCAGCTTGCCAGTGGGTGTGCTGGGGCACCATGGCCCAGCTGTGCTTTGTTGGTTTGTCCCCATGGGCCGATGGATATTCCGTCCCTCCCCCAGTGATGCTGTGCTTGGGGTGTGGGGCTGCATTGTTAGTTCTGCAGTGTGTTCCTGTGCCCATCTGTGGCATGGGTGGTGGGCCCCTGCCTACCTCCCTGGTTGTGCAGTTCCATTGCTCTGCTGCTGGGGGGCTCTCTGCTTGCGCTATGGCACCTCTGGACTGCTCAGCTTCCCCTTCCTGGTTGCGCTATGGCGCAGGTTGTACAATATTCAGATGTTGGCAGGTAGCGCAATTTGACTTGCTCCATGTTTGAAAATTGCATCTATTGCGCATGTGCACAATGGACTTGTGCTTGCTCCTGCTATTGCGCACATTTTGGGTGCAGTTTGAATATCCGGCCCAGTTTATACATCAGATTAGGAACTATTATTGGAAGGATATTGCAGTATGGTAAAGGTGCAATACAATACTGGGTACTTGCATCAGATTAGGAACTTTTATTTGAATGATATTGCAGTAAGGAACGGGTGCAATACAATACTGGGTGCATACACCAGATAAGAAATTTTTATTGGAAGGATATTTTAGTAAGGTGCAGGTGCAATGCAGTACTGTGAGCATATACCAGATAAGGAACTATTATTGGAAGGTTATTGCAGTAAGGTACAGGTGCACTACAATACTGGGTGTGTACAACAGATTATGAATTTATATTGGAAGCATATTACAGTAAAGTATGGGTGTAATAAAATACTGGGTGCATACACCAGATTTAGAACTGTTATTTGAGGGATACTGCAGCATTTTGAGGGTGCAATACAATACAGGGTGAATACACAATTTAGACTATTGTTTTAGTTTTGGATTTTAGTATTTATTGGAATGTTTATATTTTATTTATTGTGTTTCAAGATTGATGCTTGATTATACTTCACACAGAGCCTCTGGGATTGGGTGACCAATAAATAAAATGTGCCTTGCCTTGCCTTACACCAGATTAGAAACTATTATTGGAAGGATATTGCAGTAAGGTTTGGGTGCAATGCAGGACTGGGTGCGTGACCCAGATTAGGAACTATTATTGGTAGGATATTGTTGTAATGTATGGGTGCAATACAATACTGTGTGTGTGTACACCAAATTAGGAACTATTGTTGGAGGGATACTGCGGTAAGGTACAGGGGCAAAACAGTATGGGGTGCATTCACCAGATTAAGAACTATTATTAGAAGGATATTGAAGGCATTGTAAGAGTTCAATACAGTGCTGGGTGCATACACCAGATTAGTAACTATTATTGAAAGTATTTTGCAGTAACGTAGAGGTGCAATACAGTACTGGGTGTGTATACCAGATTAGGAACTTTTACTGTAAGGATATTGCAGTAAGGCACTGGTGCAATGCAGTACTGGGTGCGTATTCCAGATTAGGAACTATTATTGGAAGGATATTACAGTAAGGTATGGGCGCACTGCAGTACTGGGTGCACACGCAAAATTAGCACATATTGTTGGAAGGATATTGCAGTAAGGTACTAGTGCAATACAATACTGGGTGCATACACCTGATTAGGAAAAAATATTGAAAGTATATTGCAGTAAGGTGTTAGTGCAATACAGTACTGGGTGCATACATCAGATTAGGAACAATAATTAGAAGGATATTGCAGTATGGTATAGGAGCAATACAATAGTGATTGTATACACCCGATTAAGGACTATAATTGGAAGAATATTGCAGAAAGGTACTGCTGCAATACAATACTAGGTGCGTACACATGAGTAGGAACTAATATTAAAAGGATATTGGAGTAAGGTATGGGTGTAGTATATGACTGGGTGCATACACAAGACTGGGAACAATTATTGGAAGGATATTACCATAAGGTTAGGGTGCCATACAATACTGGGTGCATATATCTGATTAGGAATCATTATTGGAAGGATGTTGCATTCAGGTACAGATATAATACCATACTGGGTATTTACATCAGATTAGGAACTCTTATTGGCAGGTTAATGCAGTAAAGTATGGGTGCAATGCAATACTGTCTGCACATGCTAGATTAGGAAGTATTATTGGAAGGATATTGTAGTAAGGTATGGGTGCAACATAGTACTGGGTGCGTGCACCAGAATACAAACTATTATTGGAAGGATATTGCAGTAAGGTATGGGTGCAATACAATACTGGGTGCGTACACTTGATTAGGAGCTATTATTATTAGGATATTGCAGCAATGTGCAGGTGCAATACAGGACTAGGTGAGTACACTAGATTAGGAACTAATACTGGAAGGATACTGCAGCAAGGTGCTGGTGCAATGCAACACTGGGTGCATACATCAGGAAGCAGTATAGTGCAGTGGTTTAAGGCTCTGAGCTGCAAATCTGAAGACCTGGGCTTTAATCCCACAGTCCCCTCTTGCATACTGTGTGACCCTGAGCAAGTCACTTAACTTCCCTGTGCTCCCAGGTTGCCCCTGTAAACAAGCTTTCAGCTTAGTGTGTCTCATCTGGTTAAATAATTGGAAAAACAAAAACATCGGATTAGGAACTATTATTGGTAGGATATTGCAGTACGGTAAATGTGTAATGCAACTCAGGCTGCCTACATCGGATTAGGAATGTTTATTGGAAGTATATTGCAGTAAGGTATACATGCAATACAATACTGGGAGCGTTCACCAGTTTAGGAATTATTATTGAAAGGATATTACAGTAAGGTACAGGTACAATACAGTACTGTATGCGTATACCAGATTAGGAACTATTATTGGAAGGATATTGCAGTAAGGTACAGGTGCAATACAATACTGAGTGCATACACCAGATTAGGATTTGTTATTGGAAGGATATTACAGTAAGGTACATGTGCAATACAATACTGGGTGCATACACAAGATTCAGAACTATTTTTGGAGGGACATTGCCAGTAAGGTACAGGTGAAATGCAGTACTGGGTGCATACAACAGATTAGGAACTATTAATGGAAGTATATTGCAGTAATGTACTGGTGAAATGCAGAACTGGGTGTATGCACCAGATTAGGAACTTGTATTGGGGGGATATTTCAGTAAGGTATGGTTGCAATACAATACTGGGTATATACCCCAGATTAGGGACTAATATTGGAATGATATTGCAGTAAGGTACTGGTGCAATATAATACTGGGTGCCTACAGTAGATTAGAAACTATTATTTTGGGGATTCTGCACTAATTTATGGGTGCACTACAATACAGGGTGTGTACACCAGGTTAGGAACTATTATTGGAAGAATATTGCAGGAAGGTTCAGGTGCTATGCAGTAGCGGGTGCATACACCTGATTAGGAATTATTATTGGAAGGATATTGCAGTAATATACAGGTGCAGTAGAATACTAGGTGCATACAACAGATTAGGAATTATTTTTGAAAATATATTGCAGTAAGGTAAGGGTGCAATATAATACTGACTGCATACACCAGATTAAGAAGTATTATTGGAATGATATTGCAGTAAGGTACGGGTGCAATGCAGTACTGTTGCGTACAGATGTTTAGGGTGTATTATTGAAAGGGTATTGTAGTAAACTATAGGTGCAATACAATACTGTGTGCATACACAATAATAGGAAATATTATTGGAGGGATACTGCAGTAAGGTATAACTGCAATACGATATAGGTTGCATACAACAGATTAGGAAGTATTGTTGGATGGATATTGCAGTAAGGTATGGGTGCAATGCAGTACTGGGTGCATACACCAAATTAGGACTTCTTATTGGAAGCGCATTGCAGTAACATATGGGTGCAATACAATACTGGGTGCATACACCGGATTTGGAACTATTATTGGAGGGATACTGCAGTAAGGTATGGGTGCAATATTATATAGGGTACGTACAACAGATTAGGAACTATTATTGAAATGATATTGCAGTATGGTACGGGTGCAATGCAATACTGGGTGCATGCAATGCATTAGGAAAACTTATTGGAAGATATTACAGTTAGTTAGTGGTGCAGTACACCAAAGTGCGTACATCTGGTTAGGAAGTATTATTGGAAGGTTATTGCAGTAAAGTATGGCTGCATTTCAATACTGGGTGCATACACCAGATTAAGAAGTATTATTGGAAGGATATTGCAGTAAGGTATGGGTGAAATAGAGTACTGGGTGCGTACACCACATTAGCAACTATTATTGGAAGGATATTGCAGTAAATTATGGGTGCAACACAATACTAGGTGTGTTCACCAGATTAAGAATTATTATTGGAAGGAAGTTACAGAAAGGTAAAAGTGCAATACAATACTGCGTGCATATACCAGATTAGGAACTATTATTGGCAGGATATTGCAGTAAGGTACAGGTGCAATACAATACTGAGTGCATGCACCAGATTAGGAATAATTATTGGAAGGATATTAGAGTAAAGTGCATGTGCAATACAATACAATACTGGGTGCATACACAAGATTAAGAACTATTAATAGAAGTATTGTGCAGTAATGTACTAGTGAAATGCAGTACTGGGTACGTACAGCAGATTAGGAACTTGTATTAGAGGAATATTTCGGTAAAGTATGGTTGCAATACAATACTGTGTGCATACCTCAGATTAGGAACTATTATTGGAAGAATATTGCAGTAAAGTACTAGTGCAATATAATACTGGGTGTGTACACTAGATTAGAAACTATTATTGTGGGGATTATGTGCTAATTTATGGGTGCAGTACAATACAGGGTGTGTACAGAAGATTAGGAAGTATTATTGGAAGGATTTTGCAGTAAGAATTAGGCGCTATGCAGTACTGGGTGGGTACCCCAGATTAGGAACTATTATTGAAAGGATATTACAGTACGGTACAGGCGCAATGTAGTACTGTGAGCGTATACCAGATTAGGAACTATTATTGGAATTATATTGCAGTTAGGTACAGGTGCAATACAATTCTGTGTATATACATCCAATTAGGAACTATTATTGGAAGGATATTGCAGTAAGGTATGGGTGCAGTGTTGAACTGGTTGCGTTCACTAGATTAAGAACTATTGTTGTAGGGATACTGCAGTAAGGTATGGGTACATTATAATACTGGGTGTATACCCCAGATTAGGGACTATTATTGGAAGGATATTGCAGTGAGATTCAGTTGCAATACAATACTGGGTACATACACAGATTAGGAACTATTATTGGAGGGATACTGCAGTAAGATACAGTTGTAATACAATACAGGGTGCTTACACCAGATTAAAACATATTATTGGAAGGATATTGCGGTAAGGTTCACGTGCTATGCAGTACTGGGTGTGTATACCAGATTAAAACTATTATTGGAAGGATATTGTAGTAATGTACAGGTGCAATACAATACGGTGTGCTTATGCAAGATTAGGAACTATTATTCTAAGAATATTGCAGTAATGTACAGTGTAATGCAGTACTGTGTGCCTATGCAAGATTAGGAACTAATACTGAAAGGATATTGCAGTAAGGTATGGGTGCAATGTAGTACTGGGTGCACATGCAAAATTAGCACCTATTATTGGAAGGATATTGCAGTAAATTACCAGTGCAATACAATACTGGGGGCGTACACCTGATTAGGAAAAAATACTGGAAATATATTGCAGTAAGGTGTTAGTGCAATACAGTACTGGATGCATACATCAGATTAGGAACAATAATTGGAAGGATATTGCAGTACAGTATAGGAGCAATACAATAGTGATTGTATACACCCGATTAAGGACTATAATTGGAAGAATATTGCAGAAAGGTACTGGTGCAATACAGTACTGTGTGTGTACACATGACTAGGAACTAATATTGAAAGGATATTGGAGTAAGGTATGGATGCAGTATATAACTGAGTGCGTACACAAGACTGGGAATGATTATTGGAAGGATATTACCATAAGGTTAGGGTGCCATACAATATTGGGTGCATATATCTGATTAGGAACCATTATTGGAAGTATGTTGCATTCAGATACAGGTGGAATACCATTCTGGGTGTATACATCAGATTAGGAACTCTTATTGGCAGGTGAATGCTGCAAAGTGTGGGTGCAATGCAATACTGGATGCGCATGCTAGATTAGGAAGTATTATTGGACTGATATTGCAGTAAGGTATGGGTGCAATACAGTACTGGGTGCGTGCACCAGATTAGGAACTATTACTGGAAGGATATTGCAGTAAGGTATGGTTGCAATACAATACTGGGTGCGTACACCTGATTAGGAGCTATTATTATAAGGATATTGCAGCAATGTGTGGGTGCAATACAGGACTGGGTGAGTACACCAGATTAGGAACTATTACTGGAAGGATACTGCAGAAAGGTACTATTGCAATGCAACACTGGGTGCATACATTGGGAGGCAGTATAGCGCAGTAGTTTAAGGGTCTGAGCTGCAAATCAGGAGACCTGGGTTTGAATCCCACAGCCCCCACTTGCATACTGTGTGACCCTGAGCAAGTCACTTAACTTCCCTGTGCTCCCAGGTTGCACCTGCAAACAAGCTTTTGGCTTAGTTTGTCTCACCTGGTTAAACAATTGGAATAAAAAAAAGAAAAAACATCGGATTCGGAACCATTATTGGTAGGATATTGCAGTAAGGTACATGTGTAATACAATACGGGCTGCATACATGGGATTAGGATCGTTTATTGGAAGTATATTGCAGTAAGGTATGCATGCAATACAATACTGGGAGCATTCACCAGATTAGGAATTATTATTGGAAGACTATTACAGTAATGTACAGATGCAATACAGTACTGTGTACGTATACCAGATTAGGAACTATTATTGAAATGATATTGCAGTAAGGTACAGGTGCAATACAATACTAAGTGCACACACCAGATTAGAAATTGTTATTGGAAGGATATTACAGTAAGGTACATGTGCAATAGAATACTGGGTGCATACACAAGATTAGGAACTATCATTGGAAGGATTTTGCCAATAAGGTACAGGTGAAATGCAGTACTGGGTGCATACAACAGATTAGGAACTATTAATGGAAGTATATTGCAGTAATGTACTGGTAAAATGCAGTACTGGGTGCATACACCAGATTAGGATCTTGTATTGGGGGGATATTTCAGTGAGGTGTGGTTGCAATAGAGTACTGGGTGCATTCCCCAGATTAGGGACTAATATTGGAAGGATATTGCAGTAAGGTACTGGTGCAATATAATACTGGGTGCCTACACTAGATTAGAAACTATTATTGTAGGGATTATGTGCTAATTTATGGGTGCACTACAATGCAGGGTGTGTATTCCAGATTAAGAACTATTATTGTAAGGATACTGTAGTAAGGTTCAGGTGCTATGCAATACTGGGTACATACACCAGCTTAGGAATTACTTTTGGAAGGATATTGTAGTAATGTACAGGTGCAGTAGTATACTAGATGCATACAACAGATTAGGAATTATTATTGGAAATATATTGCAGCAAGGTATGGGTGCCATACAATACTGGGTACATATACCAGATCAAGAAGTATTATTGGAACAATATTGCAGTAAGGTATGGTTGTAATGCAGTACTGGGTGCATATAGTTGATTAGTAACTATTATCGGAAAGATATTGCAGTAAGGTATGGGTGCAATGCAGTACTGTTGCATATTGCAGATTAGGGTGTATTATTGAAAGGATATTGCAGTATGGTATGGTACAATACAATACTGTGTGCATACACAAGATTAGGAAATATTATTGGAGGGATACTGCAGTAAGGTATGGGAGCAATGCAATACAGGGTGCGTACAACAGATTAGGAACTATTATTGAAACGATATTGCAGTATGGTATGGGTGCAATGCAGTACTGGGTGGATACAGTACATTAGGAACTCTTATTGGAAGGATATTGCAGTAAAGTAGTGGTGCAGTGCAGTACTGGTGGGTAAACCTGAATAGGAAATACTATTGAAAGGGTATTGTAGTAAGCTATGGGTGCAATACCATATTGGGTTCATATACCGGATTAGGAACTATAATTGAAGGATATTGCAGTAAGGTAGGGGTGTAGTGTAGTACTGGGTGCGTACACCAAATTAGGAACTATAATTGAAGGAAATTACAGTAAAGTATAGGTGCTGTACAATACTGAGTGTGTAAACCAGATTAGGAACTATTATTGGATGGATACTGCAGTATGGTATGGGTGCAATAGAATACAGGGTGCATACTCCAGATTAGGAAGTATTATTGGAAGGATTTTGCAGTAAGAATTAGGCGCTATGCAGTACTGGGTGCATACCCCAGATTAGGAACTATTATTGGAAGGATATTGTAGTAATGTACTGGTGCAATACAATACTGTGTGCACACACCAGATTAGGAATGATTATTGGAAGACTATTACAGTAAGGTACAGGTGCAATGTGGTACTGTGAGATTATAACAGATTAGGAACTATTATTTGAAGGATATTGCAGTAAAGTAGAGGTGCAATACAATACTGGCTGTATACACCAGATTAGGAACTATTATTGGAAGGATATTGCAGTAAGGTATGGGTACAATGTTGTTTTGGGTGCGTTCACTAGATTAGGAACTATTGTTGTAGGGATACTGCAGTACGGTATGGGTGCAATACAATATTCTGTGCATACCACAGATTAGGGACTATTATTGGAAGGATATTGCAGTAAGATTCGGTTGCAATACAATACTGGGTGCATACACAAATTAGGAACTCTTATTGGAGGGATAGTGCAGTAAGGTACGGTTGTAATACAATGCAGGGTGTTTACACCAGATTGAGAAGTATTATTGGAAGGATATTGCAGTAAAGTCCAGGTGCTATGCAGTACTGGGTACATATACCAGATTAAGAACTATTATTTGAAGGATATTTTAGTAAAGTACAGGTGCAATACAATACTGTGTGCGCACACCAATCAATCAATCAATAAATCAAAATCCTTATTTAACCAGGCGAACACCATTGAGCAGAGCAGAGCAGATTAGGAACTATTATTGGAAGGATATTGCAATAAGGTACGGGTGCAATGCAGTACTTTGTGCGTACACCAGATTATGAACAATTATTGGAAGGATACTGCAGTAAGGTATGGGTGCAATACAATACTGGGTGTGTACACCATAAAAGGGACTATTACTGGAAGGATATTGCAGTAAGTTATGGGTGGAATACAATACTGGGTGCTTACACAAGACAAGGAACTTTTATTGGAAGGATATTGCAGTAAGGTATGGGTGCAATATAGTTCTGGGTGCGTACAGAAGACTAAGAACTATTACTGTAAGGATTTTATCATAAGATATGGGTGCAGTACAATACTGGGTCCATACATCAGATTAGGAACCATTACTGGAAGTATATTGCTGTGTGGCAAGGGTGCAATGCAGTATTGGGTGCATGTACCAGATTAGGAAGTATTGTTGGAAGGATATTACAGTTTTGTACTGGAGCAATACAATACTGCATGCGTTTACCAGATTAGGAACTATTACTGGTAGGATATTACAGTAAGGTATGGGTGTAATACAATTCTGGGTGTGCACAACAGATTAAGATCTGTTATTGAAAGGATATTGCATTAAGGTATGGGTGCAATACAATACTAGATACGTAACCCAGAGTAGGAACTATTACTGGAAGGGTATTGTTGTAAGGTATGGGTTCAATACAATACCGGGTGTGTACACCAGATCAGGAAATATTATTATAAGGATATTGCAGTAATGTAAGGGTGCAATACAGTATTGGGTGCATACAACATATTATGAACTATTATTGGAAGGATATTGCAGTAAGGTTCGGGTGCAATGTAGTACTGTGTGGATACACCTGATTAGGAACTATTATTGGAAGGATATTGCTGTAAAGTATGGTGCAACACAACACTGGGCGCATACACCGGATTAGGAACTATTATTGGAAGGATATTGCAGTAAGGTTCAGGTGCTGTGTAGTACTGGGTGTGTACACCAGTTTAGGGCTATTATTGGAGGGATGCTGCAGTAAGGTATACAGTAGGGGAAATACAATACTCAGTGCATGCCCCAGATTAGGGTCTATTATTGGAAGGATAGTTCAGTAAGGTACCAGTGCAATAGAATGCTAGATGCATTCACCAGATTAGGAACTATTATCGGAGGGATACTGCAGTAAGGAATGGGTGCAATACAATACAGGGTGCATACACCAGATTAGGAACTACTATTTATTTATTTAGTTTTTGTTGACTGGATAAGGTGCACTAGCCGTAGAAAAGGCTATTTTCAGGCATGACCTGGGACTGTACAGAAACAATACATTATTGAAACAGAGACAGTACAATCATTAAATAGTAAAAGTTTAGACAGTTATAGTACAGTGCAGGCAGGAGAAAATAAATACAATAGATTCAACTATAATGTAAAACATAGAGAGAATACTAGAGCCAAATAAAGCCATCAGGCAACATTCAAGTAGCAGATAAGAGTGAGATCAAACAATGAGGAGTACCGTTATAATGGTCGTATAGGATGGATATAGGAAAATCAGGAAATGGGAACAGGTTAGGGATGCAAGAGTAAGGAAGGGAGGATGGAATAGGAAAGCCAGATACGGGATGAAGACACAGATAATAAGAGAAGAGTAGTGCAAAGAGGGGGGAGGTGGTATAATGCTGAGTGCAAAGGTGTTGAGGAATGAACTCAGAGGGGATAATTAGGGGGTGAAAGGCAAAAAGAGGGAGATGAATGGGCTAAGGGGGTTTGAAGCAGGAGCAAGTGCAGGAATCAGCGAGATAGTCATGTGTCAATTTTTTGAAGGAAGCATGGGATGGTGCTAGTCGTACATTTAGGGGGAGGGAGTTCCAGTGCTGTGGGGCATGACAGGCAAAGGTGCTAGCTCCTTTGGAGGAGTTGTGTCTAGGGATGAGAACATGGACATTAGCAGCTGAGCGAAGACCATAGATGGATGTCTGGTTATGAAATAGATCTGCCAAAGGCTTAGGCTTTTGAATTTGGATGCTATTATCTATAACTGAGCTGTACATGTAGGCTCTAGAGGCTGCAGGGAAGAGCCAATCAAGTTCAGCATAGAGGAGGCAGTGGTGTTTCAGCCTATGCAAGGATGATGCAAATCTACAGATATTGTTGTAAGTGACATCCCACTTCTGAAGGCTAGTTTTACCCACAGTGGCATAAGCTGCAACCCCGTATGTGAGTGACAGAAGGAATAAGCCATGTGCAATAGCAAGCCTAGCCGAGTAGATAAGCATATAGCTGGAACGGTAGGCCATACTAAGTTTCATGTTGGCCGTCTTGCAGGTCTGCTGGATATGAAGATCAAAAGTAAGAGCTGGATCAAGTGTGAGACCCAGGTATTTGAAGCAGGGTACCACTTCAACAGAAGAGCCACTTATGGTGGAGACATTGAAGAAGGGTTGAGAGAGTTTGAGCTTGGCATTTGTGCCAAATAACATGGCTTAAGTCTTGGATACATTCAAGACAAGTTTATGGCTGGACAGCCACGGCTGGATTTGTTGAAAGTCATGGGAAAGTCTTTGGTTAATTTCACAAATGTCTTTAGCACTCAAGTACAGGACAATGTCATCAGCGTACAGCAGGGAGGCAGTCAAGAGGGTGTTATACGAGATTTCGTTTATATAGATGGTGAAAAGTAGGGGACCAAGAATAGAACCTTGAAGCATGCCAATGTTTATGGTAGCCTAATCCGACAGAGTGGAATTGAATTTAGCTAGTTGAGTGCAATCCAAAAGGTAGCTGCCAAACCACGCAACAACACTGGGTGAGAAGCAAAGTGATCTAAGAGCAGTTAAGAGGACGGGGTGATCGACAAGGTCAAATGCTTTTGTCATATCTATAAAAATTGCCCCCGTGAGGAAGCCTGAATCCATGGCAGCTAGGGTATCTGATGTAAATTTGAGTAATGCAGTGGTGGTGGACACTTACGGAAGCCATGCCGAGCATGCGTGAGAAGATCATATTTCTGGAGAAGGTCAATGGTCTGTGTGGCTACGAGCTTCTCAAAGATTTTGCTGAGAACAGACAGTATGGCAACAGGCCTATAATTGGAGTGATTTTTGCGGTCACCCTTTTTAAAGACGGGGTAACCCAGGCCATCTTCCAGATGTCAGGAACATAGCTATGGTAGAGGGATAAGGTGAAGATCTTAGCTAGTGGCTCAGCTATGAAAGGGGCAATGAGTTTTAGGAGCTTAGGCTCAAGTTTGTCAGACCCAACAGCAGAGAGATCAGAGATATTATTGAGCAGCCAAAGTACTTCAGTAGTCACTTTTGGCCCTTTTGATACCCTTCTTGTAGGAATTATGGAGTGCTCGGTAGATGTTTAGGTCAGCTGGTAGTCCAGATTTTTTGTAGTGTAACCAACATTTGTCATGCTGACAAAATTTAGAAAGAAGGTTGGACTTTAGCCAGTGGGATTGTTTATTTTTTACACAACGGGTAACAGAAGGGCACTGTTTGTCCTGAATTGCCAGAATGTGAGTGAGGAATAGATTAAGAGAAATCTGAGGATCGTCAGTTTCATAAAAGGGGGTCCAGTCGATAGTGGCAATGTCCAGCAAGAAGGACTGTAGGTCAAGGTGCGTGAAATTACGGAATGTGACAAAACGAGGTTTAGCCGGGGAGGGCCTAGTCTTACCCCATATACAAAAGGTGGGGGAGTGGTCAGTTATGGCATCTGCTAGTATGCCAGAGGAGATAATGTTTTCCGGGTGGTTTGTCATTATCCAGTCAAGCAGTATACTAGAGGTTGTGAGCTGCGCAGTTATAGTGGGGGTCACTAATTACTGAAAGTTGAAGGTTTGAATCTTGGACAGTAGCACAGGTAGGGAGTTGCCTAGCCAATTTAGATTGAGATCACCAAGAATAAGAACCTCATCTCTCCCTGAGAGAAGAGAGGACTGATCAAGCGGCTCATCAAGACCTTTTAGGCCACTAGAAGGGGGGTTGTAGGCACAAACAATGTGAAGTTTTTTTGAGCCGAGAGTAAGAAGGACATGAAGTGCTTCATAGTGGAGTAGGGGAGGAGGCAGATCAGCCAGGTGGAGGTGCGCTCTTTAAAGTATATAGCTGTGCCACCCCCTCATTTGGGAGTGTGTCTGTCAAATCTCAGGAGATTGTATGAGGGAAGTGAGCATTGAAAATCCTGGATAGAGGGGTTTTAGCCAGGTTTCTGTAAGGCATATGATATCAGGTTTATAGAGGCTGAACCAGGATTCCAATTCAGCAAAATTGCACAGCAGGCTCCTGATGTTATGGTGCACCACGGTAAGACCCTTAGCTTTATAAAGGGGACTGTGTAAATCATAGGTAGGTCCTGGGTTGGGATGTACATCACCCGAGAGCAATAGGGCCAGAAGGAGGAGATACCAGAGTTTGGGGTGCAGTAAGGGACAGAATGTGCGCATATACAAGGGGCAGCATTTCAGGACATAAGCAACTAATTGGATCCAGGACCTATGCAACAGAAGTGAGGTAGGGTCACATTGGAATGTGGGCAATAGAAGAAGGTTAGAGTGTAGGTAATCATGGGGAAGGTATTACAGGATCGTTGAGTGTGCCAGAGGAGCAGTAGGCAATGATAGGTGGAGCAAAGCAAGTGAGGGCACAAGAAGAGACAGTAGCATGTAAAGTTTCATTATAAACAGCCTGGTGACAGGCACGTCCAAAAGGAGAGAATCAGGAGCAGGACGGAGGATCTAGAAGAGAGCGATAGGACTGACAGGGGGTCAGAGATGAGGTGTGAGCCCAGGGTACAAGATGGAGAAAAAACCTAGGAGTGGCGATCCAGTAGTAGGGAGTAAAGTGAGGGATGCAGGGGCCAATGAGAGAGGAAACACAGTGGGTGGAGCAGATAGCGTATTAAAGGAGGCCTGGGAGGGGGGGGTGGGACAAATTATCACTGGTATTACTTGGCAGTAGTCAAAAATAAGCAAGGGCTAAATAGTCCAGAAAATCAATGATATCACAATGGAAAAAGGCACACCAATTGGCAGAGGCTTGGAAGGCAGAACAGACCAATCAGGACTCGCTAGTAAAAAGGCGCACCAATCGGAGGTCTTGTGCTGAAACTTTGGCTTGCGGCAGTACCTGCGGTTGGGATCCAGGTAGGAGGACTGTGAGGGTGGCAGAGAAATTCCATGGCAGTCGGGTGGTGGCGGACGGAGGTGGCAAGAGAACTGCCTCATGCTTGGATGGAGCCACATCTGGCACAGGTCCCTGGGGAGGAGAGGGGAGAAACAGATTAAATATCAGAGGAGAAAGACGAGGGGTGGGTGGCTAGTGGCAGACAGTCAACAGGGGGTGGGGTGTTACTGGACTAACAATGGAGAGCAATTAGATACAGCAGAGGTGGGGGTTGGAGGAGAAAGTGAAAAATAGAGAGGAAGGTTCAGATAGCAGAGCTGGGTGTAGGGATAAGATTTCAGAGAGCAGGAAGAGGTGAAGTAAAAGAGAAAAAATTGATAGGGGGAGGTCGACTTGTGCAGGAGAGATGCACAGTAGTTTAAGAGTAGGCAGAGAGAGCAGGAGAGGAGAAGGATTTAGGCAGGGGTACAGTAAAAAGGACATGGAGCAGTTTTAAAGTAACCAAGCAGGCAGAAAATCTTACAGCTCTATAACACAGCAGGCAGATCACTTAAACAGTAGTCAAGGCACTCAGTTACAATTTGGGCAATACAGAGAACTGCATACAAATTATCACTGCTATTACTGGGCAATAGTCAAAAATAAGCAAGGGCTAAACAGTTCAGAAAATCAATGATATCGCAATGGAAAAAGGCGCACTAATCGGCAGAGGTTTGGAAGGCAGAAAGGACAAATCAGGACTTGCTAGCAAAAAGCCACACCAATTGGAGGCCTTGGTGCCAAAACTTTGGCTTGTGGCAGTACCTGGGGTTAGGATCTGGGTAGGAGGACCGTGAGGGTGGCAGAGAAATTCCGTGGTAGTTGGGCGGTCACAGCCAGAGGTGGCAAGAGAACCACCTTATGCTTGGATGGTGCCACTTCTGGCGCAGGTCTCTGGGGTTGGGATCTGGGTAGGAGGACCATGAGGGTAGCAGAGAATTCCATAGCAGTCGGGTGGCAGCGGCTGGAGGCGGCAAGAGAACCACCTCACACTTGGATAGCACCGCTTCTGGCGCAGGACTCAGGGGTTGGGATCTGGGTAGGAGAACTGTGAGGGCGGCAGAGAAATTCTGTGGCAGTTGGACGGCGGTGGCCAGAGGAGGCAAGAGAACCAACTCACGCTTGGATGGCATTGTTTCTGGCACAGGTCTCTGGGGTTGGGATCCAGGTAGGAGGACCATGAGGGCAGCAGAGAAATTCTGTGGCAGTCCGGCGGTGGTGGCTGGAGGTGGCAAGAGAACTGCCTCACACTTGGATGGCACAGCTTCTGGTGCAGGTCCCTGGTTAGGAGGTCCATGAGGGCAACAGAGAAATTCTGTGGCAGTTGGGCGGTGGTGGCCGAAGGTGGCAAGAGAACTACCTCACACTTGGATGGCACAACTTCTGGTGCAGGTCCCTGGGTAGGAGGACCGTGAGGGCAACAAAGAAATTCCATGGTAGTCGAGTGTTGGTGGCTGGAGGTGACAAGAGAACCACCTCTCGCTTGGATGGCGCTGCTTCTGGCGCAGGTCCCTGGGGTTGGGATCTAGGTAGGAGGACCGTGAAGGCAGCAGAGAAATTCCGTGGCAGTCAGGCAGTGGTGGCCAGAGGCGGCAAGAGAACTGTCTCACACTTGAATGGGGCCGCTTCTGGTGCAGGTCCCTGGGGTTGAGATCTGGGTAGGAGGAATCTGAGAGCAGCAGAGAAATTCTGTGGCAGTTGGGCGGCGGCGGATGGAGGTGGCAAGAGAACCACCTCATGCTTGGATGGTGCCACTTCTGAAACAGGTCCCTGGGGTTGGGATCCAGGTAGGAAGACCGTGAGGGTGACAAAGAAATTCCGTGGCAGTCGGGCGGCAGCTGGAAGCAGCAAGAGAGCCATCTCATGCTTGGATGGTGCCACTTCTGGCTCAGATCCCAGATTATTGGCAGGATATTGCAGTAAGGTTCAGGTGCTATGCAGTACTGGGTGCATACACTAGATTAGAAACTATTATTGGAAGGATATTGTAGTAATGTACTGGTGCAATACAATACTGTGTGTGTACACCAGATTAGGAACTATTATTGGAAGGATATTGCAGTAATGAACATGTGCAATGCAGTACGGTGTACTTACACCAGATTATTATCTGTTATTGGAAGGATATTGCAGTAAGGTACGGGTGCAATACAATACTGGGTATGTACACTGGGTTAGAAACTTTTGTTTGCGGGATGCTGAAGTAATGTATGGGTGCAATACAATACTGTGTTCATACAGCAGATTAAGAACCATAATTAGAAGGATATTGAAGGTACTGTGTATGTGCAGTACAGTACTGGGTGCATACACCCGATTAGGAACTATTATTGTAAGGATATTGCAGTAAGATAGCAATACAATACTGGGTGCATTCACCAGAGTAGGAACTATTATTGGATGGATATTTCAGTAATGTTCAGGTGGAATAAAGTCCTGGGTGCATACACCAGATTAGGGACTATTGTTGGAAGGATGCTGCAGTAAGGTATGGGTTCAATGCAGTACTGTGTGCGAACACCATATTAGCAACTATTATTGGAAGGATATTGCGATAAGGCACAGGTGCAATACAATACTGTGTGTGCACACCAGATTAGGAACTATTATTGGAAGGATATTGCAGTAAGGCATTAGTGCAATGCACTACTGGGTGTGTATACCTAATTAAGAACTATTATTAGAAGGATATTACAGTAAGGTATGGATGCAATGCAGTACTGGATGCAGTCACCAGATCAGGAACTATTTTTGAAGGGATATTGTAGTAATGTACAGGTGCAATGCAGTATTGTGTGCATACACCAAATTAGGTACTATTATTGGAAGGATACTGCAGTAAGGTACTGGTGCAGTGCAGTACTGTGTGTGTACACCATATCATTAACTATTACTGGAAGAATATTGCAGTAAGGTATTGGTGCAATACAATACTGGGTGCATACACCAGATTAGAAACTTTTACTGGAATGATTTTGCAGAAAGGTATGGGCGCACTACAATATTGGGTGCATTCACCAGTTTAAGAACTTTTATTGGAAGGTTATTGCAGTAAGGTACGGGTACAATACAATAGTGGGTGCATACACTAGATTAGGAACTATTTTTGGAAGGATATTGCAGTAAGGTATGGGTGCAAAGCAGTACTGGATGCATACACTAGATTAGGAACTACTGTATTGCAGTTTATATTCACACTCTATTTTTAGCACTCCAAGGACACCCCCGCATATTCACTTCCTCTTCTTTTTACTGATGAAACACTAGCACTGCTATATATAGTGATCAACCTAATATTCACCATCTTTTTAGTTTCACTCCAATATGGAAGCAGTGACTATAGTATAAATACAATGAAAATAAATATTTCCCATTATACAGTATTATTGGAAGGATATTGCCATAAGATACAGGTGCAATACAGTTCTGGGCGCATACACCTGATTAGGAACTACTATTGGAAGGATATTGCAGGAAGATACAGGTGCAATGCAGTACTGGGTGTGTACACCAGTGTAGGGTTACCATGTAGGACCAGCAGGAGAGGAGCAAGAGGGGGCAGTTGTACTGTATGCCAAGGTCTGTATCAGTACATGGATTACAATGTAGGACCAGCAGGAGAGGAGGGGGTCGCAGTTATACTGTATGCCAGGATCTGTGTCAGTACATGGGTATCAGCCTAGGACCAGGAGGAGAGGTGTGGGGGTGGGGACAGTTGCACTGTATGCCAGGGTCTATGTCAGTACATGGGTTACAGTGCATGATGAACAGGAGAGGAGCAAGGAGTCAGGGCAGTTGTACTGTATGCTAGGGTTTATGTTAGTACAGGGGGTTTAGCTAGGATCAGCAGGATAGGACTGGGTGACAGGCCTGAAGCATTCTGTTTTTGATGGGGAGAGTTAGCGTTTCAATACCGCCAATTGACAGAGCCGGAGTTGCAAAAGTGAAATACTCCGTTGACCTCCCAGCCAGAGCTTAAAGTGTGACATCAGTGGTAAGGGGGACAAATGTGAGATTATAGGGATCTAGAGGGGCTTTGTCCCCATAGCTCAGAAGTGAGCCTGAGTAACTTGTGCAAGACCAATATTTACTTATAATGGGGGAGGGGCTCTTTTTATAGGCAGAGTCCCATAGCTGTGGTGTGAGCCCCAGTAATTCATACAACACTGATATTTACTTGTAATGGGAGGGGTTTAATTTGTAGACAGGATCCCTGTAGCTCGGAGGTGAGCAGCCATAACTTGTAATATACAACACTGACACTTACTTATAATAGGGGTGGGCTCTTTTTATAGACACTACCCTCATAGCTCTGAACATTTGCTTATGATAGGGGCTCAGCTTATAGACAGGGTCCCCACACCTCTGAAGTGAGCCCCAGTAACTCATAGAGCTCAAACATTTACTTGAAATCTGGGGAGGGGGAGTGGGCTGTCAGGTACACTACAGGCAGATATGTCAGGTACTTGTAGATACCTAAAGCCCTGTAGTAACCTGCAGACATGTACACTGCACAAAGAGGTAGTCTGGGTAATGATATAATACTAAAACTCTGTAGTAACCTGCACAGATGTACACTGCACACAGAGATAGTCTAGGTAATGATATAATACTAAAGCCCTGTAGTAATCTGCAGACATGTACACTGCACAAAGAGGTAGTCTGGGTAATGATATAATACTAAAACTCTGTAGTAACCTGCACAGATATACACTGCACACAGAGATAGTCTAGGTAATGATATAATACTAAAGCCCTGTAGTAACCTGCAGGTGTGTACACTGCACAGAGATAGTCTAGGTAATGATATAATACTAAAGCCCTGTAGTAACCTGCAGGTGTGTACACTGCACAGAGATAGTCTGGGCAATGATATAATGCTAAAGCCCTGTAGTAACATGCAGACATGTACACTGCGCAAAGAGCTAGTCTAGGTAATGATATTCTATTAAAGCCCTGTAGTAACCTGCAGACATGTACACTGCACAAAGAAACAGTCTAGGTAATTTTATGCTAAAGCTCTGTAGTAACCTGCAGACAGGTACACCACACAAATTGATAGTCTGGGTAATGATATAATACTAAAACCCTGTAGTAACCTGCAGACATGTTCACTGCACAAGTAAGTAGTCTGGGTAATGATATCATACCAAAGCCCTTAGTAACCTGCAAACATGTTCACTGCACAAAGAACTAGACTGGGTAATGATATAATACTAAAGCCCTGTAGTAACCTGCAAACATGTTCACTGCACAAAGAACTAGACTGGGTAATGATATAATACTAAAACCCTGTAGTAACCTGCAGACATGTACACCGCACAAATAGCTAGTCTGGGTAATGATATAATGCCAAAGCCCTGTAGTAACCTGCAGACATATACACTGCACAAAGAGACAGTCTAGGTAATGATATAATACTAAAGCCCTGTAGTAACCTGCAGGTGTGTACACTGCACAGAGATAGTCTAGGTAATGATATAATACTAAAGCCCTGTAGTAACCTGCAGGTGTGTACACTGCACAGAGATAGTCTGGGCAATGATATAATGCTAAAGCCCTGTAGTAACATGCAGACATGTACACTGTGCAAAGAGCTAGTCTAGGTAATGATATTCTATTAAAGCCCTGTAGTAACCTGCAGACATGTACACTGCACAAAGAGACAGTCTAGGTAATGATATAATGCTAAAGCCCTGTAGTAACCTGCAGACATGTACACTGCAAAAAGAGACAGTCTAAGTGATTATATAATACTAAAACCCTGTAGTAACCTGCAGAGATGTACACTGCATAAAGAAATAGTATGGATAATGATATAATACTAAAGCCCTGTAGTAACCTGCAGACATGTACACTGCACAAAGAGCTAGTCTTGGTAATGATATACTAAAGCCCTGTAGTTACCTACAGACATGTACACTGCACAAAGAGACAGCCTAGGTAATGATATGATACTAAAGCCCTGTACTAACCTGCCAACATGTACTGTACACTGCATAACGAGCTAGTCTAGGTAATGATATAAGACTAAAGCCCAGTTATTAACTGTAGCTCAGATGCACTTCAGGTGGACGGCCTGGGTATCGCTGTACAACTAAGTATGGTAATTACCTGTAGGTCTGGTCCGATGTGAACGATCAGAACAGGGCCATGCAGAGCGTATGTAGTGTGACTGGTAACAAACTGCTAAGTATGGTAATTACCTGTAGGTCAGGTCCGATGTGAACGATCAGAACAGGGCCATGCAGAGCGTATGTAGTGTGACTGGTAACAAACTGCTAAGTATGGTAATTACCTGTAGGTCAGGTCCGATGTGAACGATCAGAACAGGGCCATGCAGAGCGTATGTAGTGTGACTGGTAACAAACTGCTAAGACAAAAGAATAAAGCTGGTGCCACTCGCCATGCCAATACAATGAGTGAGAAACAAGAGCCGGTGCAAAATCTCTCATTTCTCGATAATGACGATGAACCACAGCAAACAGGTACATCCAATAAAGTGCACTGAGTGGTTCTGAGACTCCTCCACTTTTCACATGAATGCACTTTTTTCAAGAGGTAAGGTCTCTAACCAGTGATGCATATTTAAACTCCACATTTAAGGAAACACATGGTATCTAGTGAGCACGACAACCACAATTGAGCGCTTACAAAAAGGGCAACATAAATCACGGTGCCTGTGTTCTGGGCTACCTGGCAGCGTAGCGACTGGATACGGGGGTAGGCGCATACAGTGACTGGATGGCTATATATACACATGCGGGGGACCACCACGCAATGCGTGAAAGGAGGAGGTATGTGGCATGTGTGCAGTGGTCAGCTTGCTGAGCTGGCCATGTGGCATGGTGGGTGTGGCAGGCTGGCTTGGCTCTGGGCCGATCGCTATTTGCATTGGGTTGGGGTTTTCATTTTTAAACCCCCCAACATGCACCCCTGGAGTTGAGAATCCTTAAGTCAGGGAGGTGCAGTCCCCCACAACACAGAAAACTGGTTGCTGGTTTTCTATTGCTGTGAGTACATCGCTGTAATTAATTGTCGGCGGTGTACACTTGCCCAAACGGCTTATTGCCCTTCCATGATCACCGTTTTCACATAGAACCAAGCACACACAAATGTGAAAAAAGTGATACAAATGATACAATTGTGACAAATAAAGAATATGTAGAAACAAATCGATCATACATTGACAGTTTACAATGCCAAGGGCAGACAGTTGAACTAACGTGGCTAGCTTAGTTAGTTTTTGTTAACTGGGAATAGAGGGTTAGACAATTCTGCCTTTTTTCAGCCTTGTCTTGGAGAAGGGGGAGAATTGCGGATGGTATCTAAATGAAATTGAACCACATTAAGCTGTTGGTGATATATTTTAGTGAATGGGGGAAATCTGGCCAGGACACCTGGGAAAATCCTTTACTCTTCCTGAGGGAAGAGAAGCCGTCCATTTGTCTATCGTGGCAGAGAGAAGGTCAGATGGTGAAGGCATTGGTGTACCTTCAGGAGAGACGATCTCCTTCCCTGCAGGTCCAGCTCAGGAGATCAAAGATAGCACTATGGGAAGTCTGCTGGAATCACAGATGGTAGTTCAACCATTGGCTTCTGAAAAAATGACAGATAAAGATTTGCTTGCAGCGGAACATAAGCTCCAAGAAGATTTGAAGAAGGAAACCACTTTGGTTCTCAAAAACAGTAGCAGAAAAGGTCAGAGCCAAAAGGCTGGCCTTTGGGAAATATAAGGGAATGCAGCAGGATGAAAACAGGGAGGCATACCAAACTTCCCTAAGGGAAGCAGGGAAGGCAGTAAGGCAGGCAAAGGCCCAAACTGAGGAAACACTAGCACAAACAGTAAAAGAAGGTGACAAGACTTTCTATAGATACATTAGTGAAAGGAGAAAGTCCAGAGGGGGTATTGTTAAGATCAAAGAAGATAAGGGGGTGTGTAAAGAGGAGGACCGTGTAAAAGCATCTGTCCTAACTAGATACTTCTGCTCAGTATTTACTGAAGAAAAGGTAAGGCAGGGCCCACAGCTCAGCACCATGGACACGGGGGAAGGGAGGTGTGCACTAGTCCCTTCACAAAAGAAAGGGTCCTACAAGAGCTCGATAAGCTCAGGGTGGACAAGGCAATGGGACCTAATGGCATACATCCCAGGGTACTAAAGGAGCTAACGGTGGAACTTGTAGAGACATTATCAGAACTGTTTAGTAAGTCTCTGAGCACAGGAAAGGCCCCAGAAGACTGGAGAAGGGCTCATGTGATCCCGGTCTACAAGATTGGTAGCAGGGAGGAGGCAGGGAACTACAGACCAGTCAGTCTTACCTCAGTAGTGGGCAAGATTACGGAGGCACCCCTTAAGAAAGGATAATGCAACACCTGGAATCCATAGGAGCACAGGATCCAAGACAACATGGGTTTACAAAAGGAAGGTCCTGTCAAATTAATCTCATAGATTTCTTTGACTGGGTAACCAGAGTGGTGTACCAAGGGGGAACAGTTGATGTCGTCTACCTTGACTTCAGCAAAGATTTTAATACTGTTCCACATAGAAGATTGATTAATAGGCTTGGTCGGCTCGAGGTGGGTCAGAAATTGGTCAACTGGGTGGCAAACTGGTTGACAGGCAGAAAACAGAGAGTGGTGGTAAACAGTATACAGTCAGAAGAGATGCAGGTCACAAGTGGGGTACCTCAGGGATCAGTCCTGGGGCCAGTCCTCTTTAATATCTTCATCAGTGACACTGAAGATGGACTGAAGGGTAATGTTTGTCTTTTTGCAGATGACACCAAGATCTGCAACAGAGTAGATGATCCAGATGGGGTGAGCAGAATATGAAGAGATCTGGATAAACTAGCAAAATGGTTGGAAGAGTGGCAACTGGGGTTTAATGCAAAGAAGTGCAAGATCATGCACATAGGGAAGAGAAACCCTGAAACCACCTATAGGCTGGGAAGGGTTGCTGGCAGTCACAAGGGAAGAAAAAGACTTGGGCATCATCATCACCGATGACTAAAATCATCCAAGCAGACCACTAAAGCAGTAGGCAAGGCTAGGGGGATATTGGGGTGTATTAGTAGGGGTATCACCAGTCGTAAGAGGGAGATAATAATCCTTCTTTACAAGACACTGGTTAGGCCCCATCTGGAGTACTATGTGCAGTACTGGAGGCCACACCTTCACAAGGACATTAATCAAATTGAGGCAGTCCAGAGAAGGGCAACCAAAATGGTGCAAGGACTGCATCAGAAAACATATGAGGACAAATTAACGGAGCTCAATATGTAAACCCTAGAGCAAAGGAGGGAGAGAGGTGACATGATTGAAACATTCAAACACCTCAAGGGCATTAACAAGGTGAAAGAGTCTAACATGTTTCAATATAAGAACAAGCATTTGTCAATGCCTAATGTTGCTTGCTTGTATATGCTGTGTAGGTATTTGGAAGTCAGTGAAGTGCAAATATTGAAAATTTGCAAACTTACGAGCGTGCGTAGGCACAGCGCAACACACGCTCATGAAACAGTCATTTTTAGGAAGTTTGTGACCAAATTTTCAACATAGCCATTTTAAGACCTCTGCTCATAAACAGTGTCACTGTGATTTTCTTAATGTGTCCCATACATTGATTTCGCACACCAACTTCGCCATTGTACTCTACATGAGCAGAAACACGTTTTGGGTGAGATGTGAAAAATGACAGCTATACTGCTCATTAGGAGGTGTGGTAAACTGACAATGTTGAAAATCTGGAGTGAAAGTATTGAAAATTTGCAAACTTATGAGCGTGCGTAGGAACTGCGCAACGCAGGCTCGTAAAACAGTCATTTTTAGGAATGTTTTCACTAAACTTTCAACATAGCCATTTTAAGACCTCTGCTCATGAACAGTGTCACTGTGATTTTCTTAATGTTTCCCATAAAGTGATTTCGGCACACTGACTGCGCCATTGTGCTCACATGGGCGAAACACGTTTTGGCGAGATGTGAAAAATGACAGCTATACTGCTCATAAGGAGGTGTGGTAAAATGACAATGTTGAAAATCTGGAGTGAAAATATTGAAAATTGCGAACTTATGAGTGTGCGTGGGTACTGTACAAGCTGCGCTCGTAAAACAGTAATTTTAGGAATTTTCCGCAAATTTTCAACATAGGCTTTTGAGGCCCACCTTATGAACACTGGCAGTGTTGTTTCACTGTCGGCGCCGAGGTGATTTTGCGCGAGTGACTGTGAAATCACCCTTCGGGCCCAATTAACGCCATGACAGTGATAGCATTCATGAGAAGGGGTCCCAAAAACCCCATGTTGAAAATTTGGTGCAAAATTCCAAAAAATGCCTGAGATATGCAGCAAAGTTGAAAAACCCTATTTATTACATTATACAGCTTACTGGCATTTACTCAGTTCATGGTCGGCTTTGAAGAGTGCAGATGTGTTCCCGGTCCACCAGAGATCATCGTGCCAGAGTCCGGAGGTAAGTATGGGGTGGGGGTGGGGAGGCAGGGTGCAAGATGGGTGGGCACGGTGGGGGCAGAGACAGCGGGGACCATTTTGTGTTTCAGGTTTTTTATTTTTTTTTTTAAAAGGAGGACGATGCAGGACATTTGCCTCGCTGGGGTGGGCTCCCAGTGTGGCACAAGGACAGCTGTTTGGGGGGAGCCTGGAGCCAACGGGGGATTGGGCACCCCCATCGGTGATAGCATCTGTTGCCACGCTGGGATGGGCTCCCAGCATGGCACCCTATACTCTGGGAGGGGGAAACAGTGGAGTCGATGGGGGATTGGGCACCCTGTCAGCTATACAATGTGTAGCCACGCTGGGGTGGGCACCCAGTGTGGCACAGTGTGTGGTGGGGGCGAGCATACAGTATGTGTGGCGTGTGTGTGTGTGTGTAGGAGGAGCGTGCATGAGCAGATGATATCTTATCGCTGCTCACTGAAGCATAACTCCCCTTTCAACTGTACGCCACTGCATTTTGGACTGCTGTCTGCAGACAGCTACAGCAGGCATTGGAGAACTGCGTCGCACCTGCAAAACACACTGACTGAATTGAAGAGGGCTGCCACACCAAAAACTTGATGATGGCACTATGTTTCTTGCACATGCATGCAAGCAACATAAAAAATAGCAGGACAAGAGGACACAGCATGAGATTAGAGGGATGCTGATTAAGGGGTAATGTGAGGAAGTTCTTTTTCACAGAAAGGGTGGTGGATGCATGGAACAGCCTACCTCAGGAAGTGGTGGATATGAATACAGTGCAAGGCTTCAAACAGGCATGGGTTAGGCATAAGGGAGCAATACAGATGAGTATGAATAGATAGGCCATTGACAGAGCAAAGGCCGATGGCACATTTATAAGGTAAAAAAAGAAATGGGCAGACTGGATGGGCCTTGCGGTCCATATCTGCCATCATCTTCTATGTTTCTATATTTCTATATGTCTATGTTTCTATTTAAGCAGAAGCAAACAACAGTTATTAGATTTAATGACTGAAGTGGAATTAAAATATTTCCAGGAGAAAAATAATCTGTAAAAGGGGGAAACATGAAAATGGCATTTAAACAGCTACCTCCCAGCATGCCAGGAAAAAAATTTCAACTGCAATAAGCTGATTTAAATTTTGGCATCAGTCTTGTCACTTCAGTTCACCTGCAAACATTGGGAACCATTTTTGAAGCAGAGAGATGGACACCAGAAAAAGCCTTGAAAAATGAAGGATGGATAAGGTTGGAATCCAGCAAGTGGATTCCAAGCCCTGACATTCCACTACCAGGAACGTGTATCTCTTTCACAGAACGCCACTGACAGCCTCTCAGTACCGCAGACTCTGCGAGAGATGCCACTGCCAGATGTTGAAGCAGCGCAAAGTTGTATGACTAACACTGTAAGCACAGGCATGCATGCTTCTATGACTTCAGATTTTGAAAATACTAATCCCTTCCCTGGGTCCCCCCTCCGGTGGTGGCACTCTCTGAAAAAAATGGTACCCATGCTCGTCTGCACATTTTGTAAATGACCCCTTTCCTTATTTTTGCTTACAGTAACCATAGTAATTATCATAGGTAGATAATGTGAGACACTGAGTCTTATACCTCGGAGACCCCAAGAGACATGAAGAAACCTCAAGGTATAGGGAACGCTTAGCATTGACTCCCAGTTAGTATTGGTAAGAACTGCTTAGGGCTACTGTGATTTACCCCTTTTGTAGTAATAAACAAATTTATTAATCTTTTGCAACGTGTCAGTGATTCCTTGCTTTCCCAGTATTGCCAAGAATGTGAGAATGAGGTTTAGACCTCCTGACAATTGCCGACTGCGTGCAGGCAACATTTGGTGTTCGTGAGATTTCACTTGCTGCTTAAAACTTTTCCCTTCCCAACGGAGACTGTAGGTGTGCATTCCCGCACCACCTCTCCCATTATCTGACCACTTTGTAGTCACTTGCAAAGTCTGGCTGCTTTTCTTGGGTGTGATCGATGCCGACTCGACCCACTCCACAGCAGCTTTGAATTGCAAGCCTACAGAGTATACAGTAGCCCAACTGTGTGTAAAGTGTTTCTGCTGTGGATTGATACACATCACGGTGCCTTTTTCACAGTTTGATTTTTCGTTCCCTCCCACACAATGGCCACCGTATCAAATATCTGCGAAGAACTGAGACTCTATGTCTCTAACTTCCTTGCCTACCATGGAGGATGGGCTGACTTTGCACTGGATGTAAGTCAATCCGAAAACCCTATACTGGGGATTTCAAACCAGTACTGTGAGACGAGACAAACAGTCAATAAGCGTCATGCTGTTGGTAGCAGCTGTCTATGCTGCTCTGGAAGCCTCCGAAGTGAGGTTTCGAACATTTGACCTGCAGATTTCTTCTCTTAAGCAAGAGATGGGTTTACAGGAAACAGAATGTGTTAGACTGCAGCAGAATTTGGAGTCTGAACTTCAAACACTACGCAATGAAAAGGATTCACTTTTGCATCATTCTGCATAGGTTGGAGAGCAAGAAATATGTATGTTGAAGCAGGAGTGTGAAAGTTTGAGGCAGGATAAGGGGCAGGCTTTGAATATGAATGACTTGTTAAGTAGAGTGAATGAACAGTTGAGTGAGGATATGGGAGAGCTACAAGATGAGATAAACCAGGTACGTAATGACTTAGAAGTGGCTACTAGGGACAATCGTGAATTGAGTGCGGCATACAGAGTGTTGCAGAAACAAATGCAAGATGAGGTTGATGTGAATGTTGCAAATGTGAGTCATGCAGAATGTGACTCTAAGTTAGTGAAACTGCACCAACGGCGAGAGGTTCTGGCTGGACATGTTAAGGTGATGGGAGGCGTAGCCCTTGCCTTAACCACGTCATCTGAAGGGGAGGCCTCAGATGATGACATCTCACAGTACAACACCCAGTCACACCCCTACTATGGCCCAGACACCCCGCCCAGCCATCCACAACCTGGCGGGTCCCCACGCCACCCACACCTTATCATACGTCATCGATGTCGTGACGCACATCATGGGTGATGCCAACATGGCGGCCGCCATGATGGGGGGAGCAGGCCCAAGCCTGGTCCCAACAGCACCACCAGTAGCCATTATTAATGTGGTTGACAGGCAGGAGATTGAAACAATGATTGAGAATGCAATAGGTAACGTGCCTATCTCTGAGAGAAATATGCTAGTCCTTAAAACCCAGATTAGGCAGCTTCTGCAAGAGCCTGGTACTCAGGAAGGCATGGTTCATACCGCGACTGAGGCCACAGCCCGGGCAGCCCTGGATGGCGCCTGAGGTAACCTACCCCAGCCTGATCGACCCAATAATCCCCTACAAATGGCCTACTCTGTCCAGCAAATAGCTGACAGTATCGGTCGGATGAGCCTGTCTGACAGCCACAGCTGCCACTTGGAAAAGGTGCATTCCAAATATGAGATGCTTAGCCTCACTGCAGACTATCAGGTCCAAATACTACACCAGACCATCAAGCTTGGATTGTGGGTCAAACTCCGCGATGCCATCCGCCAGGCTGGCAACGCCACCTTTGGCGAGGTTGCAACTGAACCTATTTCTGCACACAGCCCAGGTGTAGTAGGAGTGATGCTTGTATATCCTGTGAAGCAGAATGCCAAAGAAAGTCCAGCAACGTACCACCATAGACTCTGGATGGCCTACCGAGCAGGAAAACAACTCACACAAGAAGCTGCAGATGTAGATCTTATTGAATATAAGACCTTGTTCCTTAGGAACATGATTCCTGCAGTGAGAGAGAAGGTAGAGCCAACCAATTATCCCACCATGGAAAGGTTTGCTGACATCCTTCGGAAAACTGAGAGAGTTTACCAACTCTACATCCGTGATCTGGGCTCCAGTTCCAAGAAAGTAGCCGCCGTGGAGCCTACTCAAGAGGCCGTAATACACTACACTGTGGAAGGGCAGGCCCAACACAAACAGCCCCTCCCTGCAGACAACCAACACCCTCAGCAGGCCCAACAACAACAACCACAACAGCAGCAACAACAATGGGGTGGGAACTGGAACTATCATAAGAATAAGAAGTACAAGAATCATGGGTAAACAACAACAAAGACCAAGCCCTCTGTATAGGGAGATAACTGAAGAAAATTGGAAGTTCAGAGAGCTCCTGGGGCAAGTGCGTTCTGTAGTGGATGCTGTTCCTGCTCAGTCCCTTGCAGCCATACAACTGGGAACCCAGGCCCCAATGGGCCATGGTGATACCAGAAGTACAGGCCCTCAGGCCCATACAGGCCTGAACACAGAAGCACCTCCCTATATAGTATCAGTGCAGCACGATGAATTGGTTCAAAGGAGCCAGGCCCAACCTCTCCATGCTTCCTCCAGTACAGATTGACAATTACAGGCCCCAGTCTGGATTGTAAACACGCTGGTCTTGGATACAAACGGAAGGCCCTGCACTGGGTCCGAGGTCGGGGGCCGCCTACTTACAGTGTTATTGGATACAGGCACGGCTGTGTCTGTATTACATGATGACCACCTGGATACATCTCCTTGGTCCACCGGACGGAGGACCAACATGTCAGGAGTAGGTGGTACTAGGTTACCTGCATACCACTCTCTACTGCTACCTGTAGAGTTGGGACACCTGAAGGCCTCACACACTTTCCAACTAATGGTATTGCATGATCATCCTAGTATCATTGGGATTGACTTCCTTGCACCACACGGCTGTGTGGTGGATCTAGCTAACATGCTATTGATACAGATTCAGGGCCAATATCATACTGCTTTGATCCCTGATTCACATGTTGTGGCAACAATATCTGCCAACAACAAGGAGTATGGCATCATAGATTTGTTCAAGAACCATGAGCTTTTTCCAAAGCTCCTTCCCATTTTGGCATTTGGAAGCATTTGCTATCAACAAGCATGACTGTGACAGAATGCACACTGTCATTGAAGTGCCAGGCCCACCACACGAGAGGCAAAGGCAATATCCTTTCCTATCTGAGGCCTTACTTTCTCTTAGGGAAACAATAAAAATCACTCTTCAACCAAGGGGTAATCAGAACATGTGTTTCTTCTGCCAACTCCCCAGTGTGACCTGTGAAGAAACCTATAGGAGCCTGGAGACTTACTATTGACTACAGGAAACTGAACCAGATCACCCCCAGTTGTGCTCCAACTGTGGCCTCTGCACCTGATGTGCTACGACTCTTGACCCCTGACCAAAAATGGTTCAGTACTCTGGATATCTCCAATGGTTTCTGGTCACTACCATTGGCCCCTAAGAGTCAATATAAGTTCGCCTTCACCTTTGAAGGTAGACAGTACACATGGACATGCTTACTATAGGGATTCCATAACAGTCCGTTCCTGTTTCATCTACACATGATGGATGCCCTTGAGGGTTTCTCTACTCCCTAGTGTCTCTTACAGTATGTAGACAACCTGCTGTTGGCAACAGCCATGCAGGAACAACACCTGGATCTCTTGGATGAACTAATGACTCTCATCCATAGAGCAGGGCTCAAATGCAACCCAGCAAAGGCACAGCTATGTCAGAAAGAGGTACTCTTTCTGGGCCTGAGAATAACAGACAAAGGCTGCAGCCCTACCTGAAAAAAGATACAAGGACTACAAGACTTGCCACTACCTACCAGTGCAGCGACTCTTAGAAGGTTTCTAGGTATGATGAACTATTCAAGAGATTTTATTTGTGATTTTGCTCAGAAGGCTGCTTCTCTGTATGAGCTACTGAAAAAGGACATTCCCTGGACTTGGGGCTCCATACACACCCAGGCTGTGATGTCACTAAAGCAGGCATTGGCCTTGGCTCCAGCCCTGGTTAACCCCAATCCAGCACTACCATTCCATCTGGAGTGTGCCACCTCTGACATTGCTATGTCAGCAGTGCCGGCCCAGAAGGTTCATGGTACCTTGAGACCCACTGCATATGCATCAAAGCTCTTGACCCCAGTGGAACAGAAATACAGCCTTTGTGAAAGGAACCTTCTAGCCACCTACTGGGCTGTCAAGCACTTTCTGTATATCATTGGGTACCCTTCACTGATCATTAACACAAACCACACCCCAACTACCTTTCTGCTGTCAGACAGAGTGAAGGATGGGTCAGTCTCTAACATCAGACTGACACACTGGTCACTCCTTCTCCAGGATAGAGACATAGAAACACAGAAACATAGACTTTGATGGCAGATAAGGACCACTTGGCCCACCCAGTCTGTCCATTTCTCTACCTACTGGATAAGCTGCAGATTCTAGTTAACCAATAGCTACTTCCTGGAACCCCCCAATATAATTGCCTTGTGTCACTCCCATGCATGTTTGAATTCTCCCACTGTTTTAGACCCAACAACCTCCTCAGGAAGGCTGTTCCATGTATCCATCACTCTCTCCGTGAAAATAAATTTCCTCACATTACCCCTGAGCTGTCCCCCTCTATCTTTAAATTGTGCCCCCTTGTTCTTACACATTTCTTTTTCTGAAAGATGCTACCCTCCTGGACTTTGTTGATTCCTTGAGGTACTTGAACATTTCTATCATGTCCCCTGTCCCTCCTTTCATCAAGAATATACATATTAAGCTCTCTCAATCTCTCTTCATATGGTTTCTGATGCAGACCCTGTACCATTTTAGTTGCCTCCTCTGGACTGCTTCCATCCTGTCCATGTCCTTGCGTAGATGAGGTCTCCAAAACTGCACACAGTACTCCAGATGGGGTCTCACCAACTATCTGTACAAAGGGATAACTATTTCCCTTTTTCTACTTGTGATGCCCTTCTAATGCATCCCAGTATCCCCCTGGCTCTCCTTACCGACTTTTCACATTGCTTACCCACCTTTAGGTCATCTGATATGACTACCCCAGGTCCTTTCCATTTGTTGTTGTTAGTACCTCCCTGGTTATTGTGTACTCTTCTCCTGGGTTTTGTTTCCAGGTGCATTACTTTGCACTTTTTGCATTGAATCTAAGTTGCCATATGTCTGACCATTCCTCCAGCCTTGCCAAGTCCTGCCTCATCTTTTCTACCCCTTGTGTATCAACTCTGTTACAGATCTTTGTGTCATCTGCAAAGAGGCATACCTTTCCTCCAGACCCTCTGCAATGTCTCCTATAAAGATGTTAAAGAGGACTGGACCCAGTACTGAGCCCTGAGGTACTCACTAGTAACCCCCTTCTTGGAATGTGTTCCATTCACTATTACCTTCTGTGTCCGGTTGTGCAGCCAGTTTGCTACTGAGGCTACCACCCTGGGACCCACTCCCAGGCTGGCTAACTTGATTATTAATCTTTTGTGTGGGACTGTGTCAAATGCCTTGCTAAAGTCTAGGTAGGCCATATCCACAGCCCCTCCCAGGTCTATTACTTTGGTCACCCAGTCAAAGAAATCAATTAGATTCATCTGACATGACCTTCCTGCTGTAAATCCATGCTGCTTTGGGTCCTGTGCCCAGCTGGCCTCTAGGTTCTCAACAATTCATTCTTTCAGAAGTTATTCCATCATTTTCCCTACCACTGAGGTCAAACTTACAGGTCTGTAGTTTCCTGCTTCTGCCTTGCTCCCACTTTTGTGAAGGAGAATCACATCTGCCCTCCTCCAGTCCTCAGGTACCGCCCCATCCTGCCATGATCTGTTAAAAAGCATGGTCAGTGGTGTCACTAGGTCCTCTCTTAGTTCTTTTAGGATTCTGGGGTGAATCCCGTCAGGCCCCATTGCTTTGTCCACCTTGAGTTTTAGGAGTTCTTTCAGGACTCTTTCTTCTGTGAATGGACTGGTGTCAACCCCCCTACCCAGAGTGCTTCTATTGTCTGGTTTAGGTAACTCCTCCTCCTCATCTTCTTTTGCGAATACTGAGCAAAAGTATTCATTCAGTATCGCTACCTTTTCACTGTCTCCCTCTGCCCACCTACCCTCTCCTTTATTAATCTTCACTATCCCTCCCTTAACCTTTCTATGCTCCCTAATGTACCTTTAAAAGGTTTTATCCCCCTTCTTAACTGAGTTGGCTATTTTTTCCTCAGTCTGGGCCTTTGCTATTCTGACTGCCTTCCCCACTTCTTTCTGCTTTAATTGATGCAGTTCCCTGTCATGCTCCTTCTGTGATTCCTTATACTTTTTGAATGCAGCCTTTTTCTCCTTAACCTTCCCTGACACCTCTTTTGAGAACCATAGTGGTTTTTTACTCCACTTTGTTTTCTTTATTTGTTTCACATAAAGGCTTGTTGCCTCTATGATGGCAGTTTTGATTTTTCTCCATTGTTCTTCCACCTCTCTTTTTTGGTCATTTGCTAGTGCATTTTTCAGGTATTCACCCATTTTGCTAAAGTCAGCCCTTCTAAAGTCCAGTATCCTTGTCATTGTATGGCTTATCTCCATGGTTGTGCTCATTGTGAAGCACACTGTGCAGTGGTCGCTTGTTCCCGGATGTCTACTGACTTCTAAATTTGTGATCCTCTCTCCATTTGAGAGTGCCAGGTCTAGTATTGCTCCCTCCTGAGTGTGTTCCAACACAAGTTAAGGCCTGCCCCCTGCAGGGCATCAAGAATGACCCTGCTCTTGGATGTGGCTGCAGTACATGTTATCCAGTTAACATCTGGCATACAAGTACACCCAACCAAAATGCCATCCATTCTGGCACATGGACTCCTTTTCCAAGGAGCACCCCATGATCGTGTTCCTTTTTCTCCTCATCTCAGGAGTTTTCCCCTGCATCCAAGGCACGGTACCAAACCTCCTACCTCACCTTGATCCTCCAGCATCTGCCCCAGAGGGAGTATCCATCAAAATACCCAATAGTTGGATTACTGTCCAGGAAGGTTCCGATGCTTACCTCACTGCCTCGGTTGTTGCTCCTGATAAATTTACCCTTCAAATTAAGTGGAAAACCACATCACAAGGACACATTCTCCCTGTGGCCAAACTCTCCAAGGGAACTTTCCAGGGTTAGCCTAATGCTAAATTATCCACAAACGGTTCTCTGTCCTTGCTACAAACTGCTCTTAGACATTTTGGTTTATACAATATTACTGCTTTAATTGATCCCTCATATTGTAATTCTTTATCTAAGAACTCTGCTCAAAAATTTTGTGCTGTACACAACATGGCCTCTGCTGCCATAGAAACATAGAAACATAGAATTTGACGGCAGATAAGGACCGCTTGGCCCACCCAGTCTGCCCATTTCCCTACCTGATGGATAAGCTGCAGATCCTAGTTAACCAGCAGCCTACTTCTTCCTACCCCCACCCACTAGAATTGCCTTATGACTGTCCCATGCATGCTTGAATTCCACCACTGTTTTTGACTCCACAACCTCCTCTGGAGGGCGTTCCATACATCCACAACCCTCTCTGTGAAAAATACTTCTTAAATTACCTCTGAGCTGCCCCCTTCTATCTTCAAATTTGCCCCTTGTTCTTACACACTCTTTTTTGAAAGATGCTACCCTCTTGGACTTTGTTGATTCCTTGAGGTACTTGAACATTTCTATCATGTCCCCCTCTCCCTCCTTTCCTTAAGGCTATACATATTAAGCTCCTTAAGTCTCTCTTCATGTCTTCTGGTGCAGACCCTGCACCATTTTAGCTGCCCTCCTCTGGACAGCTTCCATCTTGTCTATGTCTTTGCGGAGATTGGGTCTCCAGAACTGCATGCAGTACTCCAGATGGGGTCTCACTAGCTGTCTGTACAGAGGGATAATAACTTCCTGTTTTCTACTGGTGATGCCTCTCCCTATGCATCCCAGTATCCCCCAGCCCTCCTTGCTGCCCTCTCACATTGCTTACCCACCTTTAGGTCATCTGATATGACTACCCCAGGTCCCTTTCCATTTTGTTGTTGTTAGTATCTCACCCCCATTGTGTACTCTTCCCTGGGTTTTGTTTCCCAGGTGCATTACCTTGTACTTCTTAGCATTGAATCTAAGCTGCCATACATTTGACCATTCCCTAACCTTACAAGTCCCTTCTCATCCTTTCCACTCCACCTTGTGCATCAACTCTGTTGCAGATCTTTGTGTCATCTGCAAAGAGACATACTTTTCCTTCCAGTCCCTCTGCAATGTCACTTATAAAGACATTGAAGAGGACTGGTCCTAATACTGAACCCTGCGGTACCCCACTACTAACCCCCCTTTTTTCAGAGTGGACTCCATTTACTATTACTCTCTGTGTCCTATTCTCCAGACAATTCTTTACCCAGGCTGTCATCTTGGGACCCACTCCCAGGCTGGCTAACTTGTATATTAATCTTTTGTGTGGGACTGTGTCAAATGCTTGCTAAAGTCTAGGTAGACCATGTCCACAGCCCCTCCCTGATCAACTACTTTGGTCACCCAGTCAAAGAAATCTATCAGATTTGTCTGGCATGACCTTCCCACTGTGAATCCATGCTGCCTTGGGTCCTGTGCCCCTCTGACCTCTAGATATGCAACAATTCTTTCCTTCAGAAGTACCATTCTGCCATGTACCTTTCTGTGTTGCCACCTACTGACAAACAGCTTTTGGAATGTCCAAAGCACACCCCTGGTCCTCAAAGTGGTCTAACAGCCACTTCTCTACCTAATACACTGATTAACAATTTACAATGTATGCATATACCTGTTCTGGTTTAATTTGATTTTCTGGAATATGAAAGAATTTGGTATGTGTCACAATACTAACACTTCAGCATTTTACAGTACTTTGTTGCTTGACAGTTTAGCAGCATTTCAGACTCATACTCAGGACCCCATTGCCAGGGTACATACCACAGAGCATAGAGGCAACTTCAGGAGAAAACCTAATCCTGATGATCAAAGTCATAGATGTAATACACGTGAAGTTGACAGTTCTGAGGTCACTGGTGCAACAGGCACTGTCACAGGTCTCTTTGGTACAGCTATGTCTATCTGGAATAAAGCAGACATTGCTGCTATCAAATCTCATTCAGCCAAATTTCAAACTGGCTAGGCAAATAATATACTACCCCCATTATTGCATGGTGTGGATGGCCTCAGTCAGGAAGATGCACAATATGCACAATATTGCTAAAGCATTTACAGATTCTAAAGATAAGATTAACGCACTCATTGCACAGAACAACAAAGAAGCAGATAAGCAATATATTGTCCATGAGATTCTATGCTCTGCCTATGGCGCATACATTATTACTACTATCAATAATCTCTTCCGTGATCTTGAATCTGGAAGAATCCTTGATATCATACATGACAGACGTATTTCTAAATGGTATTGTCCACGATGTAAAACCCCTGGCTGTATTGCTATGTGTATGCAACAGTCCTTAACTATTCCTTTTTCTACAGCTAGGAATTTGGATTTTGTGACCAGACACCATAATACTGGTCTCTGTTTTACTTCTAAGAAATGTTCCATCAAAGATACAATGTTTGTTTCTTTTACTGTCTCTTTACCACGCTTTGATCCAACCACAGCTTTGTTCGAGGAGCTCGCTTCTGCACACTCTATCGGGTAATTGGATGATGACATCTACAGAGAACGCCTGGACTTGGCTCCTCTGTTGGTATTCCATCCTTTCTGGATGCCTGGGTTGCTCTGCACACAGACTGCTGTGAGAAGAAACAATATACCTACTTGTGTCAATATGATGTATTTGATGTTATTAAACCTGTATGTGGTTATTCTCCTGACAGTATTGATTGATCCTTTTCCATGGACGATGACATCAGCACTAATGGCACAGACTTTTCAGACTCAACATTGGCTCCAGATAAACTTTACCAGTCTTATCGAGAGGAGGTTCATCGCCTGTCAACATGAATTTCCAAGACAAACTACACTTGCCCGGCACAGTTGCAAAAATGATGACTCCCCACTGCTAAAATGCAGTATAATTCCGATGGGGAGTACTGTGTGGTAACCAGTTATAAAAGTTATACACGTCACTGAAACAAGTGGTATTGATAACTCCAATTTTTGTTTTGTTCCCCACCAAAAAGTTGTTATTGGACATACCGTTATTACCCGTCCTCCTTATGGATGCGGACATCATTGATGATAACTCTGATTATCTGCTCACCCTTTCTGAATATTTACCATAGTTTAATGTACACATAAATCCACTGTCACTTACATTAAAATCACTTTTAGAGAGAAAAGACACCCATCTCATCTACATCAGCAATAATATCACTAAGGCTAATGAAGCTATCCTTTCATTGATTAATGATGGGGATATGAATGATGCATTAATGAACACTTGGTTAGAGATTACATTTAAAGGTGTTGTTGTTATACAAGCATTTTTGATATTTTTCTTGGTTATTAATGCTATGCTGCCTATGGCGCACATTGCACCAACACTGTGAGCAGCTGGAATTCCTTTACAAAGCTCATGCACTGGGTTTGTAAATGACTCCTGCTCTCTGACCTTTCCCTATTTTTGCCTGTGTTCCCCATAGAGGCAACAAGGGGAGGAATGTTACACAAGGTCCCTGCACCCTTATTGGTACCCTCAGAGGTACACTGTAGACAGCTAAGTGCTTAGACATGTATCATACTAACATATAGGGCTAAGGGCATCCACCGTACAATAGTAGATGTCACTATATGTATGCATAGTATTATTATACACTTTGCTTTCTAATACATATATACTTCTATGTATTTCTTACTTATAAGATGTTAGGACATCTGTGTCCTTGGAATAATTATGATATGCAAGCCAGCATTGCCACCCTTTGGTGATTTGTACTACTACACTGATTTGTGTAAGAACTGTAAGAACTGAACTCTTTTGTTTCACAAAGTGATGACCACTACAAAATTGTATAATGTTATCTTGGACCGTGGAGCCACCTCTAATGTAGCCAATAGGGCTCACCTCTGTAAATGGAAATATTTCTGTCTTACAGTAACCATAGTAATTATCATAAGTATATAATGTGAGACACTGAGTGCTACTGTAAATTGTATATGATGATCCTATTACTATTGTAAGCTGTATGCCTTACCCACCTTGTTGACATTATCGTTCTCACTATTTATTGTTGTATTTTTACATACTACTGTACTACTGTCTCTCATAACCTTGTCACACATGTATTTGAACTGTTTTCTTCTCATTACTACACCCTTGTAACCCCCTACCCCCAGGGCGCATCTGGAATCGAGTGGTACTCTGCTCAGTATGCCTTCCTGGTAAATCTCTTAAATAAATAAATAAATAAATACCTCGGAGACCCCAAGAGACATGAAGAAACCTTGAGGTATAGGGAATGCTTAGCATTGGCTCCCAGTTCGTACTGGTAAGAACTGCTTAGGGCAACTGTGATTTATCCCTTTTGTAGCAATAAACACGTTTATTACTCTTATGCAAGTGTCTGTGATTTCTTACATTCCCAATATTGCCAAGAATCTGAGCATGAGGTTTAGACCTCCTGACAACACAAAAATAAGGAGTCCGTTATGGCCTCTACCCCCTCATTCGCTTCCAGTGAGGATTGTGATTATGGGTTTGCATCAGATGTACGCATAATATTGTTAAACAGTAATCAACTGTATGTAAAAGCTTGTTTACATTTTTTGAATGTGTGCTTTCTTAAAGATATTTCCAGTGTAGAAGAGAGTATACCCATGTTTATGCTTTCTATTATGGTGCCTATGCCAAGCTTATATAAGCTTCATGTAGACCCCGTAATAAAACTTCACTAGGATGCTTTACAAAGGCAGCAGTATTTGCTGGTTCGATAACATATTTAAATTGATGTTTATGCCAGAAATACATTATTACTAACAAAAAAGACAAAAACTCATGAAGACTAACAAACACTGTTGCTCTTGAAAGGATCACTTTTAATTATTTAAAACCTAAAAAAAACCCCAAAAAACTGACAACATAGAACTGAAATGGGAAATGGGTGGAAGGGCATTCCAAATGGAATATGAAGGTGTGGGTACAAAACATTGGGCATTACCCCGGGCTGATACTTTGGGTAGTATAGCATTACAATATGCAAGCCTTGGGGCAGGTAAAAGAAGTTTGAGATGTCAGAAGGTATAAAGTTGTTTTTTGGTAATATATGCAGTTTGCTTGGATATAAGCTGCTGAACAAGTGCTACCTGAAAGATATCCCAGGAACATAACATGGCATGATTTAACATGCCACTTTGGTGTAATCCATTTACTTCAGATCCCAACTTCACATACAGCGCAGTAAGTCAAACTTATATGAGGACAGGAAGCTATTGGTGTCTATGCCCAGACCTGTGAAACATGGTTGTGTAAAAGTGCTTTTACAAGTTACCTGTCATTCAGTGGGCGGCTGGGCAGTTTTAGGCAGGATGCAGTTGCCCATCGATGATGGGGGAGCTGGGTGGGCAAGGGGGGTCTGTGGTGGAGTGTGGGTGGTGCCACTGGATCATTAGGGCATTTCATCACAGAGTTTTACCATGATCACGGCAACATGCGGAGGGGTTCCACTAGACCACCAGGGATGGTCATATTGACATATACCAGGGAATCAGGGACTCGGGTGGGAGGGGACCACTAGACCACCAGGATGGTCATGTATCATATTTATCAGGGAATTGGGGACTGGGGGGGCACTAGACTACCAGGGATTTATCTGTACACATCTACCACGCTATATTGGCTAAGGGGCAGGGGATGCCCCGGGATCCCCACTGCACATGTCATGCTGTGCAGGGCGCCAGGCATAAGTCGCCGGGATGCCCTGCGCAAGGCATGCAAATGGAGCCATAATAACCTGCAAATGGCCCCATTTGTACCTTGCATATATTATGGCCTCATTTGCATGCCCCCTGATGAATATCGCAGGCAATGCACCTAGTGCAACTGCACTTGCGCTGGCATATCCCTGTGCTCCCTATCTGTGGCTTGCACCGGCTCAGTGCCACTGCGCCATGCGCAGGTTGTGCACTGACTGTGCCATATTCAATGTTGCTGTGCCATGGTGCATCCCCATTGAATATCACCTGGACCTGGCCCCAGTGCATCACAGTTTCACTGCACCAGGGTTTGCGCCACTGCCTGGCGCAGTCTGAATATCCCGGCCCCTCTGTTTTTTTTAAGGTGCCAAATATGAACTGTGCCGGGGAACTGTCAAACTGCATGCAGAGCCTGGGTGCAGGGTGTCAGTTGCCCAAGCCGGGTGTCTGAGTTACCGGGCTGAGTCATTAGTGATGGGCTGGAAAAACTGACAGGGGGTTGCAGCAGCAACATTTTAACAGAAGGCATTACTGGGAGGCATTACTTACAATTTTTGCCAGCTCTGGGCAGGTGAGGTCCAGCAAGGGTCGGGTCTCACTCTCAGTCACACATCACAGGCACCCGGGACAGGCACACACCTCACAGCACCTGGGACAGGCACACACCACAGGCACCCGGGACAGGCACACACCGCATGGCACCCGGGACAGGCACACACCGCATGGCACCAGGGACAGACACACACCACAGGCACCCAGGACAGACACACACCACAGGCATCCGGGACAGGCACACACTGCATGGTACCCAGGACAGGCACACACCACACGGCACCTCTTGAAGCTGGTCCAGGATGATGGTCTTCTCTCCAGTCTTCTCCTAGGCTTTTGTACAGCCTGGGGCACAGCCCAAAGGAACTTGGGAGGATTCTGGCACCGATTCCAGGAAGGCAGCGGGAAGGATTCAGGGATCTGATCAGCTGAACCAGACCGGGCTGATCCAGGGGGGACGGCGGTAAAGCACTTAGAAACAAACTGGTGAACAAACTGAAAAGGCACGGCAAAGCAAAGGTGTAAAGTCTTTTCTGCTCACCAGTCACCCCCTCCCCCACACACACACCTCTGCTAACCTAATTGGTTCAGACACTCTATCATGCCTTGGGTGCATGTTTCTCCATCGAACAGTCACCTAGGAAGGCATGATAGGGGCATGTAGAGGGGGGGCATGACAGAGTTTGGTTTGCTGCATCTAATTTCCCGGCACCATTTGGCTGACTGTACGTCTGCCTGACAGGAAATTGACCTGACTGATAAAATCCCCGAATTAGCCTGATTTATAAAATTCAGTCCAGATCATTAATCAGAACACAAATAATGAAACATTAAATACATTAGCCCCCGGCATTAGCCTGACTTAGCAGCAATTGCAATAAATAGCAGAGCAGGAATGTTAAACATTGCATCACACATTGGAACAGAAATACCGTATGACTGTTAAACATCTGACAGTTAAACATAAAGCAGTAAAGCAGTAAATGCATCGGATCAACTTTGCAGCAACAGGGCACTGCCTCTATCACCCTCTGCAACTCTCAAAGACAAACTCCCACCCCACTTCTAACAGCTACATGTGGCACAGGGGTTCAGTCGGGGGTACAGTGATAACACTGTTGCCTCCCTCTCTCTCAAACTGTCAGTCTCTCACCTGCTGCCCCAGTTTCACATGCGCTCCCACTCTCTGTGTGATAGCCCCGGGTGACTGCCAGTTGGAGGACTGCAGAGAAAGGGCTGCACCTTTTGTCACAGTTACTGCCTCTGACGAATATACCAGCTGAGCGACGACAAGCACTGCACCCTTGATGAAGACAACACACAGGACTGGCTATCAGCTGGGGGTTCGGGACCACAGACACCGGGTGCAGACACTGCAGTGTGGTACAGTACCTATGGCCCAGACCTATGGAATCATCCCTGGATCACCACTAAAACCACTTGACTTCACTGACCACTTCACTGGCTACGAGGAGAACTCCACTGATGCCGTCGCATGTCAGCACAGAGAATCCTCATCACCCTTCTCACCCTGTCTCTGCCTGCAGTAAGCTGATTATGATGTGGCAGTAACCCGGACCAGGAACAGTGAAGTAACGCAATTCATGGCTGGCTACTGAACCCAGCGGGTCGGACCTCAATAGTGCTTGGCTGCACAGTGCACTTACGGCACTCCCTCTCTCCACTTCCCCACTTACTGTGCAGTACCCTGTGGTCCATGGCTTGGTTGGGGTGCTGTCTGATGCAAGCCGGTGTGGGCTTACATCTGAAACTGACATCTAGCACAGGTCGGGATTTTTGTCATCAATTCAACATATAGTTAAACAGTCGCAATTTTACATGTTGGGCTACTATGTCGGGATTTCATACCAGACCCGAATCCCGGGCATGAATCACTTTATCCAGGCACTTGATTCACTTGTCCTAACTGCTCTTCCACCAGCCAACCCCTAGCCATCATAACTCAAGGAGCCACATTCCAGGGAACAGTAAAAAACTACCCGAAGAAATAAAAACACTGAGGCATGCATCCTCGTCTGCACCTTAAAAAAACAACCCTTTTCTGTGATTTTTCAGACGCGAGTGCTTACCTCAGTGGCCAGAGGAGTGCCACCACTGGGGGGTCTCCCATACCTGACAATTCTGTTGACATGTCTGATAATCTGGAAAAAGCTCTGAACTCTATTACAGACAGTCAGATGGCAATGGTCACGGAATCTACTGTCCCGCAAAAAACTGAAGCCCCAAACTCAGACTATGCAAAATCAAACACCATCAGCTAACTTTGCTAGTTTTGTTTCATAAGCCACCTGAGCAAGCTAAACACTGGCACACAGTTCGTTTGACATACAAAGGAGGACTGGAGATGCCTGCAGATAGATTTTTTGTTTGCAAACTTTGACCAAACAATCATTGCAATTTTCCTCTTCTGATGTGTTTGCTCTTATCCATGTTCCAGGGGAACAAACTTTGATATTAGCTTTATATCAATGCTTTTGCTGGAAAACATTTGGACACAATATCACAAGGTTAAAGACAACCCGTTTTGGACTTCCTTTACTGCAATACTCCTCTCAAAACAATCTATTAAAACAATTTCAATTCTTTTCCGTAATGAGGGGGTCAGTATTATGGATATAATATACTGGTTGGAAAAGAGGTGTGATATTCAGGGGACTCCAGATCACATTATAGACAGTGAAGGTTTCTGGACTGGGGTGTGTGTGCAAATTTCTTGTCCAGTTTCAGCATATGGACTCAGGAATTCAACATTTATTAAGTAGCTTTTTTGAGGTAGAGACAGAGGGATTTTGTTTTACACTGAGCAATCAAACTCTTGTTATAAATGTAGTTCTCTGAAACATTTAAGCAACAGCTATGACAAAATCAAATGCACTATGTGTGGTGCTCTAGTACATCTGGGGGTTCACTGCACACTCACACCACGTTGCAATTGGTGTGAGGAAGAGGGGCATACTTTTCTGTCTGTGGTGATCTTATTCAGCTGAGTGCTGACCACAAAGATTGCCTATGCCAGCTGCACACCCAGCATTACTTCAAACAGGTGGACTGGAGCAACAACGCTGTGGTTCGAATGGGGTTGGTGGATGGAAGCACCTGCTAAGGAGAGGCAGGAGAAGGTAGACATGGTCACAAGGGAAGAGGGGAACCAAACCATATGAGAACAGTTAGTAACACTCTATGCCAACTCTAAAAGGTGCATCTTGGCTGAAGGCCACTATTTATAGTACTCTATGGTAAACTTCTTCTAAGTGGTCTAAGGAACAAAGTCAAATATCTATCACTTTATAAAGAGATGAGACAATTATTTCAGTGCACAATGGATACCAGAACTAATCCTGGAGGACTAGGTGGCAAAAACACCTCTAAAATCCATAGAATCAAAGGAAGTCCAAACTTTTCCTGCTGTCTTCATGTGCACAACTGAAGAATGGTGTAGCAATGGGGTAAAAGAGAAATGGGGCTTCTGCTTGCTGCCAAGCTACACCTGTGAAACCTAGGAGAAGTCGGAAGGGAATAGGAGAGATTTTTAAACAGACCCTGATTCTTCGGCCAACCCACTCTGCAGGGTTGCCTGAATACTCTGGTACAAGGGAACTGAACTCTGTTGAACTCTTCCCCAGCACAAACCCTCGACCAGGGCTGCCAAAGATGAAGGAACACAAAGACTTGGCATAGAATCCATTTGAATGGATTGTCAAGGATAAGATCTGCTGCAGTTTCCCTGGCACAAACCCTTGACCGGGGCTGCCAAGGATGAAGAACAAAGACTGTCTGATGTTCCCCAGCACAAACCCTCGACCAGGGCTGCCAAGGAGGAAGGAACACAAACTTGGCGCCGAATCCGCTTGCAAGGATTGTCTAGGATGACAGTACATTGAAGCTTCTTTGGTGGAGGATTCACAGGAGGATCACCAAAATCGAGCTGAATCCCAGAAGGCAACAAGGTGCATGCAGGACAGAACAAGCAGGAAGTGTAGGATGCAGGGCGAAGATCGAACCCCGTACTGTCCAGTACCAGAAAAACAACAAACTTTTAGATGCAGACACACTCTGGCCACATTGGTGAATGGCTGGGAGTGATGATCGAGGCTTATTCCAAGACATTCCACTTCCAGGCAGACTGAACCATCAGAAAACCAGGAGCCGGCAGCCATGACTCACACCAAGTTACATCAACTTCGACCAATGGCGTACGGCAGGGAAGGAAGATGCTGTGAAGTTCTTCACTGGCTAAAGATCGCTTTGGTGAAGAATCAGCTGTGAACAACCCCACCAGGGGTGTTGCAGCAGAAGATTGAGTCCATACACTTTGCACTAAAATACTAGTAATTCCACTTTGCACTACACAGTGTTTAATGGTGACTGGGGAAATTGTTTGGTGCAGGGGCAATTGTTCGTTGCATGGGCAATTTGCCTGAAACAGGAGCAAATTGCTGAAATATGGGCAATTATTCATTGCAGGGGCAATTTGTCTGAAACAAGGGCAAATTGCTGAAATCCAGGGCAATTGTTCATTGCAGGGGCAAATAACCACAATCCAAATATAAAACAGTCATGGTACTTGGCAATCAACACAACATTTCCGATGCTAAGCAATATGTAGTTCATCAGCTGACAGTCATGTAGTAGCAGTTATGTGCTGAGCATCCCTTGTTCTGGCCCACTAATCTTGTGGGTCCCTCTTTCATTAGGATCTGGCTACCTCTCTGGAAGCTCTAATGGAGAAACTCCTTTCCACTCTAGGCCTCCCTTACCCTGAAGCTACTGAGTCCCAAGGACCACTAAAGTCTAATGACAGAGCCCCTTTCTAATGTGTAGGTACTCACTGTCCCTCCAGTCACAGTGGATCAAAGGCTGCCCCTTCTCATTACCACGGGCCTCCATGCTATTCCCTCGAAATGCGGGGCCTGTGTTGCCCCTTGAAACGCTGGACACTCTGGGGTTTGCCCCACTTTTATCCTGCTCCTCATAAATATTTAAATATATCCCCTATGGGCCTCTATGACTGGCCCCTTCCTGTGGGCGTCGCTGCCCAAAATATTTAAATTTACAGGCTGGTCCTCCCTCCCGGTCCCATGATGGCACTACTAGTGCTAAGCAAATTAAATATTTTAATTTTTGTAAACTTTCAGGCAGTCAGCACTCTTCACTGTGTTGCCACCTGACTCACCGCCCCGGTCCGGGGTGAAGAAGCTGGGAGGAGGGAGGTATTCGCTGGAAGTGGGAGGGATCATCAGAGAATAGGGCTGACGATGCAATGGAGAGCTGGGGGCTTTTGCGAGCGCCGACTGTTTCTCTGGGATGCGACGCAACTTTTCTGATGCCACCGACGAGGGACCAAACTTGAATTAGCTAGCTTTTATTTAAAAAAAAAACAACAATGGGCCCCAGAAAACAAGAAACAGGGCTATACAGAGCCCACACCGAAGGAAAGGGACCGGGATCTTTCTTTTTTATGACCACTGGACTCGACCGCAGGACAGCAGCACTGGAGCAGCTGCCTGGATAAGGGGGCACCACAAAAGAGTTGACGAGATGGCTTCAACCACACCAGGTAAGCCCCTGTCTCTGTCGCACTCTGTATATCCCTCTCTCTTGACAGCTCAGCCTGAACTATGCAGAAAATGGTTGACTCTCCTTTGAAAAATGCTCAGAGTTCTGAGTCTAGAACCCTGAGCCCATGCCCACACATTGGCCAGGGATTCAAAACAGGGCACCATGCACTGGCCAGGGACAGTGGTCCCAGCACGTGGGTGCCCACTCTCGTGCTGCCAGCTCTGCGAGGGGGGTGTGGAATGGAGCAGGCAGGCAGCAGAGAGCCAGAGGAGCAGAAATGTTTCTTTTTTTTTTATTTAAAACATTCCTGTCTGATGATTCTCTGGGGAGTTACTAAAAGGGGCCCTTAAACACAACCCCTAATGCCCCACAACACCATAGGGGACCCTTGGGGCATTCTTTACTCTCTTTCCTTTTCTGTAGTGCCCCAGTACCTTAGCCCCCTTACTTTGGGGCTCTACAGAATCAGGCCCACCTAAAAATACATGTCCCCATGTATTCCCTTTTAACACTATATACTGTATATACAGGTAAATAGATAAATAGATATATTTTCATAGAAATATATATATATATATATATATATATATAAAACATTTCTTAACTATTACTTTTATATGTGTTTATAACATTGCTAACACGTTAACATTTTATTTAAATCTCTAGGTAATCTTACTTTAGCTAAAAACACTCTTAAACATCTATAACTTGCAATAGAAACCTTCTGATTTGTTAAACTAAGTGACTGTGTCTTAGAATTACTCTTAACAGGACTATCTATAAAAGGAAGGTGCTACTTGAAGGGCTTCTAGTATGTATCTCTTAGGAGGGATATCAAAATTGGATCTCTGTGATCTACGAGGCTGAAAAACTATTGGTGCTATAGGAATACACTCTGGCTCTAAAGGACTACCTGCTGGTTGTACTAAATCAGGAGGTTCTGGATTTAATACTGGTTCAGCTAAAGGGCGATTAACTCAGCGTACTTGTCAGGACCTAATCCAGGGATCTATACACCATTTTGTCGGTGAATCCAGTTCCATCATTTTGTGGGTAGGGTTCTCCTGCCTCTCCTCTGACGTAGAGTTCCTTGTGGTGTCGATTAGAGCACTGTCTTTGAAGGTACAAGGTTTAAAAGATATGATGCACTATTTTCGTGCCACTACCAGTCTCTTTTTGAATCCTGTACGTGGGTAAGTCAGGGTAGGGAATTTCAACAATGAGGAAAGGTTCTGTTTCCCATCTGGTAGCTAACTTGTGTCATTTCTGAGTCCTTCTTAATACCCATTCTCCAATCTGCAGCGGGGTCACATTGGCTTTGGCATCATAGGTCACTTTTTGCTTTAGTCGCACCTGATCCATGCGTTGACTTACAATCTGACCAGCTTCTTGCAATCTTTTGCTGTGTTCTTGTACCTAATCTGTAACAGATGACTCATCTGGTTGGACTTCAAGCACTAGATCCATGGGGGGGTCTATCATGGTGACCAAACATCGGGTTGTGCAGAGTATATCCCATCGAACAGTGGACAGTGTTATTATACAAGTAGGCGAGTTCAGGGAGTAAGGCAGGCCAATACATACGGTTGTATTCAGGTAGGGCTCTTAACATTTCCAAAACTGTCTGGTTTGTTCTTTCACACAGTCCATTGCATCAAGGGTGATATGCCGTGGTTTTCACTTTGTGACTGCCATACAGGGCACAGAGTTCTTTAAAGGGCTGTGGCTCAAAAGCAGTTCCCTGATCGGTCAAGATCTTGGTTGGATATCCATATGGGCGAACAAAGAGTTTCAAAAATGTTTCAGCTGTGGTTCAGGCAGACAGATCTTTAACATCACTGACAACCATTGATTTGGAGTAATGGTCCACCATTGTCAGGACATACGTTTGACCATTAGCACTCGGTTCTAGCTTGAGATGATCTAAAGCAACTAATTCTAATTTTGCTGTCTATGGGATGGAGGGGAGCTCGCTGGTTGCTTTTGCTAGGACATTTCAAACTGTAGGGTGAGCATTCTTCACACCATTTGGTGACATCATCTCTCATTCTGACCCAATAGCATCTTTTTCGAATGATGGCCTCTGTCGTTTTGTGACCAAAGTATCCAGAGTGATCATGTTAGGCCTCGAGTACTACCAGCACACTTCCTCTGGGAACAATTGTCTGGGTGATCTCACAATGGGTAGTCGGATCTCGGGTTTGTCGAATGAGTCAAGAATTCTTTATGATCAAATGGGTTCTGTACCTCCACAACTTCACTGCTTCAGGATCCATCCTTCTACATTCTTGAGGTGTCAGACTCTGTTTTGTTAAAATATATGTCGTTATCTGTTTGACCACTAAGTCTTGGTCCTGTAACTGCACTCATAAGTTGTTTTGCTCTGCAAATTTGTCTGGACGTTCTGGTTCTTGCTCTATTTCTGTACCCTCAACTGTACTGTTTTGACAACAGGCCTGTACTATCTCTGTTGGTACCTGAAGAAAAGGTGGCATTTCCACATTTTCCAAAAGCGTATCATCAGTCTCACTCTCTGCCTGGGTTGGTACTCTGGATAACGCCTCGGCATTGACAGTGGACCTGCCTGATTGATATTTTATGGAGAACTGGTAATTAGCCAACCTCAAAGCCCATCTCTGTTCTAGAGCTTCCAGTCTTGCTGTGTTTAGATGTGCCAGTGGATTATTGTCTGTGAAAATGGTAAAAGGAGTGACGGCTAAGTAATGCATGAATTTTTCAGTGACTGCCCAGACCAAGGCCAAAAATTCCAACTTGAATGAACTGTAGTGGGCATCATTCCACTCTGACCCTCTCAGACTATGACATGCATATGCTAGCATATGCTTGGTGCCTTCTTGCTCTTGCACCAGTACTGCACCCAGTCCTTTATTGCTCGCATCCGTGTATAGCTGAAATGGTTTGGAATAGTCAGGGTACACTAGTAGAGGTGCTTTTGTTAGAATCTGCACTAACTTGTCAAAAGCCTCTTGTTGTTCTGCAGCCCACTTGGCTGATCATTTGTTGGGTATCTGCCCTGCTTTGGTTCCTCGGAGAAGTTTGTTGTGTGGCAAAGCTATCTTGGAGAAATCTTTAACAAACTGCTGATAGTAACCAACAAAACCCAGGAATCTTTTGACGTTCTGCACTGTTATGGGGACTGGCCATTCTCGCACAGCTTCCATCTTTTCAGGGTCAGGCGACACCCCAATGGCAGACACTATGTGGCCCAGGTAGTTTACCTGAGACTGCAGGAGGTGACATTTGGAGGGTTTCACTTTCAGACCGTACCGGAACAGTTGAACAAAGGCTTCATCTAAGTGCAGCAGGTGCTCTTGGTGGGTCTTAGATTATATGATAATGTTGTCCAGGTACAACAATAGAATGTCAAAGTTTAGGCTTCCCAAGCAGCATTCCACTAGTGTTTGAAAAGTTCCTGGGGCATTACATAGGCCAAAGGACATGTGGGTGAATTCAAACAAGCCCATAGGTGTTATGAAAGTGGTTTTCTCTTGGTCCTCTTGAACCATGGGCACTTGCCAATGCCTACTCATCACGTCAAGAGTGAAGATTATTACGGCAGACTGTAGGGCTGTAAGAGAGTCCTTGATTCTGGATAAAGGGTAGGCATCTTTTTGAGTGATATTGTTTAGCTTTCGGTAATCCATGCAGAACCGAATCTTCCCATCATTTTTTTTGATCAGGACAATGGGAGCAGCCCAAGGACTGTGACTTTCCTTAGTAACCTTAGCTTCTTTCATTTTTTGAATCATCTCCTTCACAAGCTGGTACATGGCTGGGGGAATTGGTCTGAATCTTTCTCTTATCGGTGGATGCCGATTGATATGGATGTGATGCTGCAACTCTTGTGCCAACCCAAAATCTAAGGGATGTCAACTGGAAGCCTCTTGATTCTTTATCAGTACTTGAATGACATCTGCCATTTGTTGCGCTGTAATTTCGGGGGTACCCAGGTTGATCTCCTGTATCCACTCTGGTACACTGGAGTCGCAATTGGTTTCAGTCTCTTCCACCCCGATGGCTGATGTTCTTTGGTCCTTCTAGGTCTTGTCTTCCGGTTCCAGAATGTCTTGGAGAAACAGAATGTGTAACTGGGCAACTGTCTGATTGTGATGGAGTCACACATCCTGATTCCTGTAATTAATGATCCGAACGGGGATCCTTCCCTTCATGACTGTAGCAACACTTCTGGCCACTAGTATGGGCTCCTCTTTCTTGTTAGGGTAGAGTTCAACCAGGGCATCTTAATCCTGACCATGAGGGCTTACTTTGACCTTACGCCACAAGGTAGTCTCTGTTCCTGGTTTCAGAGTAATGGGTTGGGTGTCAGACACTTGGACCTTTCCAATCTCACCAGTGGTAGTTGCAAAACATTGATGGCACTGAAGAAGATGAATCATCTGCTGCAACGCTTGTTTTTTGATACAAGTAGACCTTTTTGCTAGAGTCTTCAGGATCTGTACCAAATCCTCAAAGCAGTGCTGGAGAAAATTCATTCAAATAATGAGTGGTGGCAGGTTGTCGCTCTCTGTATCAATGATAATTATTCCTTGACAGTCCTGTATGTTCTTTCGCAGCTGGATGCTCGCTTCCAGATACCCTAGATACAGAACTGTGGCTCCATTGCTGGGGATCAAAGTGATCCAAGACTTTGGAGGTGGCTGAAGGTCTTCCATTTTCCAATGCTTCCAGAAATATCGCCCCTTGCATGGTCGTAACCTGAGACCCTGTATCCAACAATGCCATTAACTCTACTCCATCTACCAGGGCTGGAATGGTTGGACTCAGGATTGATTCATTACTGTGGGTGGACCTGGTTGACTATTCTTTGAGGATCAGCACCTATCCCTGAAGACTCCCTGTTTTAAGTCACTGCGTGTTCCGAAGGCTTCTGGCATCACCTCTCGATATGGCCACTGACACCACATCTTCAACACATTGGTTGACCTTGACTGATGAACTGGTCAATCGGGCACCTTCCTTCTCCCCTTCTGGGTTGGGACTGAGGTTCATCAAACCATCTCCCTCATCTGTTCTGAATCTGGGGTGCGTCTCTTCTCCAACCTTCCTTGAGCCCTTTCACCTACTGACAGACCTCTGTCATCTTCCACGTCAGGATAGCTATCTGCTCCATGAAGTCTGTATTCAGGCTAGGGTTGGTTGCCGTGGGACAGACTGGCGCTTGAGCCATCTGACCGCACAAGCATCAGGAGTCTGGGAGATAACCCAGGTACCCACCCATCGATTCCTGGCATGGGGTCATAATGTCACAAGACATTATGCCGTATGGCTAAATAGCGTTGCCAATACAGCGCAATTTATGCCATGTGGCATAACTCTTTTTTATGGGAATAAAACCCGGTCCCAGACACAGTGCATGGGTTTCTGCTGCTGTGGCTCTGTCCAGTGAGCCATGGCAGCTGCTCGGCAGAACTCATTCCCAGCAGAGATCTTATCCTCTGTCTGGGAGTGTGTAAATGTTGCAATACTGCATGCAGCAGTATACGCGGTATTGTACCATTTGCTGTCCTAGACAGCACTATTTCGGGTTAGCTATAATGTCGTATGCTATTAAGCGTACAACATTATGACCCGGTACGTCGATTCTTGACCATATGCCCATTCTTTACCAGACATTTCCTTGCCCAATGGTTGCCTGCGCCACGGGTCTTCTGATCCCAGTCCTTCCATTGGATACCCTGGCCATGCTGCAGCTAGAGGCATCACCATCTGGGGGTAGGTCATCATGTCTTCCCCGCTCGATCTGATCCCAACACCTTGACAGCTTTCTCTTTAAAATATAAAAAGTCCACTTCAGGATCTTGGAGCTGCAGCATATGAAGCTGTCTTCTCAGGGATTCACTATGTGCTCCCTTCATAAACTTTTCCATCAGGACATGGTCTGGATCTGTAACCTCTCTGGCGTCTATCCTCTCAATCACCCTCAGTAGTTCTTGGAGACTTAATGCATACTCTCAGAGCATCCCTTGAGGCCCTCTGGGTACGTGAGAAGAATCTCATCTTTAAACTAGGTACTGTACGAGTGTCAAATATCTGTTGTAATCTTTGTAAAATCTGGTCAGCTGTGGTCTTTGCACCTGCAGGCCAAGACTGAACATCAGTGTGGGCAGCACCTTTGAGTTGACCAATATGTATCTCTTTCTGTCTCTCTGGAATTTGGTATAACCAAAACACAGCTTGCATCTTAGAGAGGAATTCACCCAAATTACTAGTCCCACTGCCATCCTTTTCTCCTGTGAACTGGGGAAGCCAAGGCGCCCTGAAGTACTACAGAATTGTCAGGAGTGAGGGAGGTATATTCTCTTGGTCTTCCATCTCAGTCTCAATGGATTCATTACCTATGGATGCATTATCTCCTGCAGACAATCCACTACTACAGCCCACCTTTATCCCACTTCCATCTTACTTTGGAGGCTCTGGCTTTGGACTCCTTAACATTTATCTTGCCGACTACACCCCAAATTTTTTTTTTTATGGTGTGGTGATCTTATTCAAGTGAGTGCTGACCACGAAGATCGCCTATCCTAGCTGCACACCCAGCATCACCTCAAGCAGGTGGATTGGCGAGACAACGCTGTGGTTCGAGTGCTGTTGGGTGGATGGAAGCACCCGGTAAGGAGATGTAGGAGGCAATCTCTAAGTTTGATGCCCGATGGGCCTTATTCATACCACAGTGGAAGGTAGACACAGTCACAAGGGAAGAGGGGAACCAAACTATATGAGAACAGTAAGTAACACTCTATACCAACTCTAAAAGTTGCACCTTGGCCGAAGGTCACTATTTATAGTACTCTATGGCAAACTTCCTCTAAGTGATCTAAGGAACAAAGTCAAATATATATCACTTAATAAAGAGATGAGACAATTATTGCAGTGCACAATGGATACCAGAGCTAATCTTGGAAGACCAGGTGGTGTAAACACCTCTAAAAGTCCATGGAATAAAAGGAAGTCCAAACTTTTCCTTCTGTCTTCGTGTTCACAACTGAAGAATGGTATAGCAATGGGATAAAAGGGGAAAACAGGGCTCCTGCTTGGTGCCAAGCTACACCTGTGAAACCTAGGAGAGGTTGGAAGGGAATAGGAGAGATTTTTAAACAGACCCTGATTCTTCAGCCAACCCACTCTCCAGGGTTGCCTGACTAATCTGATACAAGAGGACTGAACTCTGCTGAACTCTTCCCTGACACAAACCCTCGACCAGGGCTGCCAAGAATGAAGGAACACAAAGACTTGACATAGAATCCATTTGAAAGGATTGCAAAGGATGAAGAGCTGCAGTTTCCCCGGCACTAACTCTCAACCAGGGCTGCCAAGGAGCAAGGAACACAAACCTGGTGTTAAATCCACTTGCAAGGATTGTCTAGGATGATGGTATGTTGAAGCTTCTTTGGTGGAGGATTCACAGGATGACCACCAAAATTGAGTTGAATCCCAGAAGACAACACAGTGCATGCAGGATGGAACAAGCATGAAGCGTAGGATGCAGGGTGAAGATCAGAACCCTGTACTGTCCAGTACCAGAAAAACAACAAGCCGGCAGATGCGGACACACTCTGGCCACATTGGACTCAACTTTTGGTGAACAGCTGGGAGTGACAGTCGAGGCTTCTTCCAGGATGTTCCACTTCCAGGCTGACTGAACCACCAGAAAACCAGGAGCCGGTGGCCACGCCTCACACCAGGTTACATTGACTTTGACCAACGGTGGATGACAGGGAAGGAAGATGCTGTGAAGTTCTTCGCTGGCTGAAGATACCTTTGGTGAATATTCAGCTGTGAACAATCCCACCAGGGGTGCTGCGGCAGAAGACAGAGTCCATACACTTTGCACTAAAACACTGGTAATTCCACTTTGCACTATACCACGGTGTTCAATTGTGACTGGGGAAATTGTTTGGTACAGGGGCAGTTTGCCTGGAACTGGGGCAAATTGCTGAAATCTGGGGCAATTGTTCATTGCAGGCTCAATTTGCTGGAACAGGGGAAAATTGCTGAAATCCGGAGCAATTGTTTGTTGCACAGGCACATAACCACAATCCTAGTATAATACAGTCTTGTTACTTGGCAATCAACACAACATTCCAGATGCTAAGCAATATATAGTTCATCAGCCTACAGTCATGCAGTAGCAGTTATGTGCTAAACACCCCTTGTTCTGACCCTCTAATCTTGTGGGTCCCTCTTTCACTAGGATCTGGCTACCCCTCTGGAAGCACTCATGGAGAAACCTCTTTCCACTCTTGGCCTCCCTTACCTCGAAGCTGCAGAGTCCCTAGGACCTCTAAGATCTAATGACAGAGCCCCTTTCTAATGTGTGGGTACTCACTGTCCCTCCAACCACAGTGGATCAAAGGCTGCCCCTTCTTATTACCATGGGCCTCCATGCTATTCTTTCAGAATGCTGGGCCTGTGTTGCCCCTTTAAAAGCTGTCCTGTGTTGCCCCTTGAAATGCTGGGCCTGTGTTGCCTCTTGAAATGATGGCCTGTGTTGCCCCTTGAAATGCTGGCCACTCTAGGGTTTGCTCCACCTTTATCCCACCCCTCATAAATATTTAAATCTATCCCTATGGACCTCTATGGCTGGCCCCTCCCTGTGGGCGTCACTGCCCAAAATATTTAAATTTACAGGCTGGTCCTCCCTCCCTCCCAGTCCCACGATGGCACTACTTGTGCTAAACAAGTAAAATATTTTCATTTTTGTAAACTTTCAGGCAGTCAGCACTCTTCACTGTGCTGCCACCTGACTCACCGCCCCAGCCCGGGGTGAAGAATCTGGGAGGAGGGAGGTTTTTGCTGGCAGTGGGAGGGATCATTGGAGAAGAAAGCAGGCGGTGCGGCGGACAGCTGGTGGCTTTTCTGAGGGCCAACAGCTTCTCCAGGATGCAACGCAGCTTTTCTGATGCCACCGACGAGGGACCAAACTTGAATTAACTAACTTTCTTTTAAAAAAAACAACGGGCACCAGAAAACAACAAACGGGGTTATACAGATCCCACACTGAAGGGAAGGGACAGGGATCTTTCTTCTTTTATGACCGCCGGACTCAACCACAGGACAGTAGCACTGGAGCAGCAACATCAGAGTCTTCATTGGCTGGATGAGGGGGCACCATGACAGAGTCAATGAAATGGCTTCAACCACACCAGGTAAGCCCCTGTCTCCATCACACTTTGTAGGTCCCGCTCTCTCCCCACAGCTCATCCCGAACTACACAGAAAATAGCTGACCCTCCTTTTAAAAACACTTGGGGTTCTGATTCTAGAACTCCGTGCCCATGCCCACACAATGGCCAGAGATTCATAACAGGGTATACTTGCGCTGGCCAGGGGCAGTGGTCCCAGCACATGTGTGCCCACTCTCGTGCTGCCTGCTTTGCGAGGGGGGGGGTGGAATGGAGCAGGCAGGCAGCAGAGAGCCAGAGGAGCCGAAAAACGTTCCTGTCTGACAATTCTCTTGGGGGGAATACTAAAAGGGCCCCTAAACACAACCCCTAATACCCCACAACACCACGTGGGATCCTTGGGGCATTCTTAACCCTCTTTCCTTTTCTGTGGTGCCCCCAATACCTTAGCTCCCTTACTTTGGGGCACTACACGTCTTGTCCCTGGGCACCACATAACAACCTCTGATTTTATGTCCCACAAGATTGGGAAGAAGCCCATGTCATTCCTATTTAGAAAAAAGGGCCAAAGAACGTGGGAAAATATCGACCCATAAGTCTGACATCTTCAGTTTGCAGAATTCTTGAGAGTCTTATAAAATACATGATTACATCATTTCTTAACAAGTGTGATTCTGAGCAACACGGTTTCAAAAGCAGTCGAAGTTGTATTACTAGCTTGATGTGTTTCTATGAAAATATCAGTTCCATTTTAGATAAGAGAATACCTTGTGACATTGTATTTATAGACTTCAGTAAGGCCTTTGATGTGCCACACTGGGCCTTAACTCAAAAACTTCGCAAACTGAATATTAATTATTTTCTTGTTAATTGGATATCCAACTGGATATGTAATAGGACTCAGCAAGTTATCATTAATGGTTGCAAATCAGAAAATTGTTCAGTATCAAGTGGTATACCACAAGGATCCATTTTGGGGCCCTGTCTCTTTCCATTATTTATTGCTGATGTAACCAAGGAATGTTTATCTATTACTGCTAAGTATGTAGATGACATTAAAATTGGGGACTCTTGAGTGTCGGCTTCTGACGCACTAACCATTCAGAAAGACTTAGATAATATTACAGATTGGGTAAATAAATGAGGCATGAAATTTAATATTTCTAAGTGTAAAGTTATGCATCTGGGTCCTACTAATATACACCACCAATATTTATTGGCTGGTGCTATGCTGGTTCAAACATCGGATGAAAAGGATCTGGGCAACACAATTTCTGATGATTTATCACATAATAGACATGTGCATGATATCATTAATAAATCAGACAAGGTAATTCGGTCTATTCTTTGTAACATTAGATCTAGAAATCAAGACGTACTGCTACCTCTGTTTAAAGCATATGTCAGGCCTTACCTGAATATGCTTCTCAGCTTTGGAACCCTTATAAAAAATCAGAATGCCACCTGTTAGAAGGTGTTGAAAGGAAATTTACAAAACAAATATCTGGGTTTGAAAAGGTGTCATACTCTGAAAGGCAAGACTCCCTAAAACTCATGCCTCTTTCCGCCCATCGTCTTAGAAGTAATCTTATGTTTCTGTATGATATTGTTCAAAATCCATATCTTATGTGTGAAATGGGTTTGGAATTTAAAAACCATCCTCATGAGATTAGGGGTCACCCTCTGCAATTGATAAGGAAGCTATTTAGTCATACCAATAGGAAATACTTTTATACTATTAGAATGATTGGTCCTTGGAACAAACTGCCACTTCATGTGGTCATTAATGAGACCAAAAATATATTTAAGTATCAACTAGATGCATTAATAAATACTGATTATAAGCTGACCTACTTTTCCTTGGTTTAGTATGGGAGCATTATGGGCCTTGGCCTTCTTGCTCCTTAACCAACCTTAGTGGTAACTGACCTCAGTGGTAGGGAAGATGATGGAATCACTTCTGAAGGAAAGAATTGTTGAGTACCTAGAGGCCAGTGGGGCACAGGACCCAAGGCAGCATGGATTCACGATGGGAAGGTCATGTCAGATGAATCTAATAGATTTCTTTGACTGGGTGACCAAAGTAGTAGACCAGGGAGGGGCTGTGGACATGGCCTACCTAGATTTTAGCAAGGCATTTGATACAGTCCCACACAAAAGATTAATACACAAGTTAGCCAGCCTTGGAGTGGGTCCCAAGGTGGTAGCCTGGATAAAAAATTGGCTAGACAACAGGACGCAAAGGGTAGCAGTAAATGGAGTCCACAGTGAAGAAAGGAGGGTTACTAGCGGGGTACCGCAGGGTTCAGTACTGGGACCAGTCCTTTTTAATGTCTTTATAAGTGACAATGGAGAGGAACTGGAATGAAAAGAATGTCTCTGCAGATGACACACAGATCTGCACCAGGGTTGATACACAAGATGGAATGGAAAGGATGAGAAAGGACTTGGCAAGGTTGGAGGAATGGTCAAATGTATGGCAACTCAGATTCAATGCAAAGAAGTGCAAGGTAATGCACCTGGGAAACAAAAACCCAGGGGAAGAGTACACAATGGGTGGTGAGATACTGACAACATTAAAAATGGAAAGGGACCTGGTGGTAATTACATCAGATGACCTAAAGGTGGGAAAGCAATGTGAGAAGGCAGTAAGGAAGGCTGGGAGGATACTGGGATGCATAGGAAAGGCATCAATAGTAGAAAACAGGAAATTGTTATCCTTCTGTACAGACAGTTGGTGAGACCCCATCTGGAGTACTGTGTGCAGTTCTGGAGACCCCATCTCCACAAAGACATAGACAGAGTGGAGGCTGTCCCGAGGAGGGCAACCAAAATGGTGCAGGGTCTGCACCAGAAGACATACGAAGAAAGGCTAAAGGAGCTTAATATGTATACCCTTGAGGAAAGAAGGGAGAGAGGGGACATAATAGAAACTTTCAAGTACCTCAAGGAAATCAACAAAGTCCAAGAGGGTAGCATCTTTCAGAAAAAGAGATGTGCAAGAACAAGTGGGCACAATTTGAAGATAGAGGGGGGATGGCTCAGAGGTAATGTGAGGAAGTATTTTTTCACAGAGAGAGTTGTGGATGCATGGAACAGCCTCCCTGAGGAGGTCGTGGAGTCAAGAACAGTGGGAATTTCAAGAATGCATGGGACAGACATAAGGCAGTCCTAGTGGGGGGTAGGAGGAAGTAAGCTGTTGGTTAACTAGGATCTGCAGCTTATCTGTTAGGTAGGAAAATGGTTAGACTAGGTGGGCCAAGTAGTTCTTATCTACCGTCCAATTCTATGCTTCTATGATTTGGCAGGTCCTTCATAGGTACACCATTCAACAGCAATTCCTCTCGCAGGAACAAGTATCCCATCTAATTCAACAGGACATTTAGAATATCCGGGAGAAAGATACAAGGATAGTTTCTGGAGCTGTGTTTCTGGTTTGGTGTGGTGCTTTTTCATGGTTAAAATAACTTATTAATATTTCAACTTGAAGTACTAGATCATATGAACTACTGTTTAGATAAAGTATGTTTCTGTTTCTTTTCTTTGTCATTATGTTACCATTAACATGCTTATTAATTGATGCGTATTTGTAGTGTAAGATTGAACTTTAGACTGTGCATTAAAAAATTCCCCTTCTTTTTTTGAGAAGTGCCATGGGATCTTTAACATGCGCCTGAACAACCACCAGAACTGGCAGATGGGACCTTGGTTGAACGACTCATTCGAAATCGATATTGACTACTGAATAGTTTATGCCACAATTTTATTTTGAAATCATTGCTACTAATTTAGTATGATACATAGTCCTGCCCACAATGGCAAGAGGCAAGACAAGGTGTGATAAATTATATTCTCCCTGAATAAATTTAAGTCCAAAATTGGCTCTCTAAAGGAAAAAAGGAGAATCATAAATCATATATTCAGAGATAATACATTAATAAAACTGAATCAAAACTATAAAAAATATGTAATTTCAGTTCTGTCATTGAGATCAGGTAGAAATGCTACCCATAGTTTAAATATTCAAAAAGACTCCCATCACCGGGTGAGGGTATTCGGGATAACAAATACTAGGCAGACTTACTGTAGATCAAAGTGCATGATAAATGCCTCTGGGCATTTTTTATGCACTTTGATCTGAGGGAAAGTTCCATCAGAGATGTTAGACCTGGTACCAAGGATAACAGGCAGCAGTGCATGGCACCAGAGATGATGTGGATGGATGGAAATGGTGACCTGGGCGAGACACCATGAAAGAAGCATGAGGACCAGGTGGCAGACTGCATGAGGCTTGTGTATTAGCTGAGTAGGTAATGGTTGACAGCGAACTAATGAAGTAAGAGGTTGGAGCACCATTTCCAGGAGTTGTTGGAGAGGATCTGATCAGAGAGTGCCAAGGAGGAATCAAGGGGAGAGGATCCATGGACTCTGGAGGAGGAGGAGGACCCCCTAGTAGAGTTTGCATGGCTAGCTTCGGAGATGGAGATTCCTATGTTACCGGTGTTTACAGGTTATTATTGGATAGATGACATAGGGGGAAGATATGTTCTAAGGTAAATCCCAAGTTAAGACTGTCTTTGACCTTGTGCTTCCTGGGTGAAGACTTCAAGCAAGTCAGAAGAGGCCGAGGAGGATGAAGGAATTTATTGCTAAAATTGATACCAATACTATTACCAGTATGCTGTGTACTGACTGGGGAAAATGACAAGCAGGGGATCCTGAGATGGCTCAGTTATGTGCACATGCATTAGTCAAGGAGGGTAGAATGATTAATGGTGGTATAGGGGTGAAACTGTGGTGGTATGAGCTGAAGGAAGGCGTCTTACATCATATGAAGCCCAACTCCCATATTAGACATGTAGATGCCAGGGTAGTGGTGTCCAGTGCCTAAAGAGGGGAAATACTGGAGTCTGTTTGCTCCAATCACTTTAGACTATTAGGCCATGGGGGATGGTTTGATACAAATAACCCCCTATTATTACTGGCCAGGGATGTACCGGCAGGTGGGTGCCTATCTGAAAGCCAGGGCTGTGAGCCATCAGGTTGAGATACCTAATAGAAGAGTGAGAGGAGTGCCCCAAAAAGTGGAGGGCTGCAAGAAATGGCACCCATGGAAATGAGGGAGACTCCCACATAGGGTAGTAGGCTTCAGGTGGTAGCTTGTGGCTAACCTTGGTACACCCAGAGATCATTGAGAGGAACCAGCTGTTTTTCTTCCAACTTAGATGGTTATCAAATATAAAAAAGAGAAATTAAATGTATGAAATGATTACATGAAAAGTATAAAGATGTAAGGAACATTTATACTATGATATAAAATGAGTAACCCTGGGTCCTGAGGGATCCAGGTATGGGGCCCCCGACACATGGTGCAATAAGTTTAAATGAGGTTGAAGCTGGGTAAGATACACCCCAAAAGAAAGTTAGGGTACAGGCCAGTACGGCTACCCAGATATTTAGGTAAAGGAAGCCAGAGAGCAGCACAAAACTGCTGTTAATGTTCCTTTCTCTGACTGTTTTTGTTTGTACTAATGGGAGTATGTTTATGAATACATAGAAAGGGTATGTAGGTACTGAGCTACTGTTAAGTGATGTTTCGATCCCAGGGAAAAAATGTTTAGAATACTGATGTATGAATACGTGTGGGTGTTCAAAAGAACTATTTGAGGGGTCCTAGGGTGGAGCTTTAGGTGAGGGTGGGCCGAAGTTCCACACCCTTCCAGGACTCTGGTTGGGAGTTAACCCCCACATTTTTTTCTTTCTACTTGACCTCATAATGAAGCACAGAGCTAGTACATTGAAAACACAGATTACCTGTCGAGATATGGGGCAGGGATTGATGAAACGTCCTGAATGTCAGTAATACCGAATGCCTGATGATGTTGTTACATAATATTCTGGAAATGCTCTAGACAATGTGAAGTCCCAGGGTAAAGTTTTTTTATAGAGAATGAAAGAACACACTTAGATTGACCTTTCAACATTTATGCAAACACAAAAAGTTTTTTGCACAGGGACCTTGGGGCAGAGCTTCATGGTGAGGGTAGGCCGAAGCTCCAACCCCAACCAGGGATTAGGAAGGCGGGGAACAGGCTTTCTGTTAATGTTTGAAAACTGTTCCCCTCTTAAGAGGGGGAATGTGTGACAGAAAAAGTCCCTGCCATGGAATTGGACTGCTTTTCACACTGTTTTAAAAATTTGGTTGCAACAGTTCTTTCTTTTCTTTATGCTAACCCTGTATTTATTCTAGTCTGGAAGGTTGGCCACCTTTGGGCAAAACCCTTCCCTCTCTTTCTCTCTATCTCCCTCTAAATTTCTGAGTTGTATATGTCAGTACAACAAAAAAGATTGTGACTGGCATTACAGCGACGGGTTCCATGTTGACCGCAAGTTGCAGTCGGCATGGAGCCGCACTGTTCGGGACCATTGTTTACATCAGGGGGCATCACCCCCAGAACCCCCTGCACTCCCAGAACTAATGGATTCTAACTCCAGGTCAGAGTTAGTTCAGGGAGAGGGTGCAAGTTGGAGGAATTGGTTGCCCCCTTCCAGTGGCACTTCTACGGCGGCATGGCACTGTAGTAGATATCGACGCATGTCGCTATAGAAATGTCGCTGTTAGGGTAGCATACCTAAATTTCTTATATCCTCATAGGTCCAAAGAATGGGAGGTTAAGCCTAAATGACCTCCAAGCCATGCAAAGTACCTAAATGTAAATGGCTAACATGCCAGGATTATACGCCAACACACTAATGTAAAATAACTCAACAACCCCCTACATCCCCCTCCTCAAATCCCCCACTTACAACCTCACTGTTACTTTCTCTCCCCCTCTGAACTATGGTCTCACTTCTCTATGACTCCTCATGTGTCACTACTATCTGTGCTGCCTATCCTTGCTGTTCTTTATCTACTGCTCCCTTACACTACCCCTCCATTCCCCTCCAAACATAGAAACATAGAAACATAGACTTTGACGGCAGATAAGGACCGCTAGGCCCATCTAGTCTGCCCATTTCCCTACCTACAGGATAGGCCGCAGATCCTATTTAACCAACAGCCTATATCTTCCTGCCCCCCACAAGAATTGCCTTATGTCTGTCCCATGCATTCTTGAATTCTCCCACAGTTTTACACTCCACAACTTCCTCAGGAAGGCTGTTCCATGCATCCACTACCCTCTCTGTGAAATAATACTTCCTCACATTGCCCCTGAACCGCCCTCCTTCTATCTTTAAATTGTGTCCCCTTGTTCTTGCAAGTCTCTTTTTCTGAAAGATGCTACCTCTTGGACTTTGTTGATTCCTCTGAGGTACTTAAAAATTTCTATCATGTCCCCCCTCTCACTTCTTTCCTCAAGGTATACATATTAAGCTCCTTTAGTCTCTCCTCATACGGCTTCTCTTGCAGACCCTGCACCATTTTAGTTGCCCTCCTCTGGACTGCCTGTATCCTGTCTATGTCCTTGAGATGGGGTCTCCAGAACTGGACACAGTATTCCAGATGGGGTCTCACCAACTGTCTGTACAGAGGGATAACAACTTCCTGTTTTCTGCTGCTGATGCCTCTCCCTATACATCCCAGTATACCCCGAGCCCTCCCTACTGCCTTCTCACATTGCTTGCTAACCTTAAGGTCATCTGATATGATTACCCCAGGTCCCTTTCCTGTTTTGTTGTTGTTACTACCTCCCCACCCATTGTGTATTCTTCCCTTGGGTTCTTGTTTCCCAGGTGCATTATTTTGCACTTTTTTGCATTGAATCCTAGCTGCCATACGTCAGACCATTCCTCCAACCTTGCCAAGTCCCTTTTCATCCTTTCCACGCCTCCTTGTGTATCAACCCTGTTGCAGATCTTTGTGTCATCTGCAAAAAGGCATACTTTTCCTTCCAGTCCCTCTGCAATGCCACTGATGAAGACATTAAAAAGGACTGGACCCAATACTGAACCCTGCGGTACCCCACTAGTAACCGCCCTTTCTTCAGAGCGAACTCCATTTACAATTACCTTCTGTGTCCTGTTGTCCAGCCAATGTTTTACCCAGGTTACCACCCTGGGACCCACTCCCTGGCCTCCCAAACACCTGGCCTCCTCAGATTCTCCTTACAAATGTCCAAAGCACCACTTCCTCATCCTTGCTCTACTCCTGCTGTCCTCTGGGGACATCCATCCCAACCCTGGCCCTGTTGCCTCCAGCACTTCTGGCGCTCCCACAGCTGCTGCCCCCTCCTCTGCTCCTACAGCCCTCCCAAGAGGCCTCAAGATCCCACATCTACATATCTGTAGCCTAGTACTAAAAATTGACCTCCTACAAACCATGGTGGCCTCTCTAAAACCAGACATCCTAATCATTACAGAAACATGGCTAAAAAGCACGTTCCCTGATCACTTGGTCTCCATTCCTGGCTACTTCCTCTTAAGGCAAGACCGAGCTGGCAGGGGTGGTGGTGTCGCCATGTACGTCCTTACCTCCCACCAATACTCCATAATTTACTCACCCTCTGACCCAGTGACCCATGATGCTCTAGCTATTCATGTTACCTTCCTTTACCCTTCCTGTCTTTATAGCTGGTATCTATTGCCGCCCAAATGTCCAGCCCTCTACTGCTCTTGACCACCTAACTTCCATCACTGTCCTCTCTTGCGCTGGGGAGCTGTTCATCCTAGGTGACTTCAATTCAAACTGGCTGTCACCAAAAACTACCAAAATACACAATGAAATCTGCCCATAACCTCACACAGCTAATATTGGAACCCACCCGTCCCAACCACAAGACACAAAATCACTCCCTACTTGACTGGGCTCTTACCTCCCACCCCCACAAAGTCAACATCTCTGGTATCCTTTCTGATGCACTCAGCGACCATAATCCAGTATTCATAGTCAGGAAAGTTCACAGACCCAAATCTCTGCATAAAACCTTGCAACTACGCTCTTTTAAATCCTTAGAATTAGAACCTCTGTTGTGCAACCTAGCCCTCTCTGACTGGTCTCCCCTAGCCAATATCCCATTGGTTGATAAGGCCCTTGCTTATAGCCATAAAGATTACAGCTATTTCCACCATGACCAAGCTAGTATTTCAGTGTATTATGTCCTGCCTGTTACTTCTCCACACAGCAGACTACTTTATAACCCTAGCCCTTATACTCGCCCAGTGCACTGTGAGTCTGACCCTCCTCAACATTTGAATCATGTTTCCCTGTCCCAATCCTCTATCTGCCAAAATGAGGTGTCCTACTTAGGTCTCTGGTTATCCAGATGGCTTTGTATGCCTGCATCTGCTGCTAAATATTTCAAACGACATCTTGCCTCCTCCATCAGGCCACTACTCCTCCTCCTTCTTCTACTAATCATCCTTGTGGGTGATGTTGAGCTTAATCCTGGGCCAACTATTCATACCCTTGCCACCCACCCTTCGACAGGCTCTCATCAAGCAAAGAAAGGCCTGAAAATTGCACATTTAAATGTGCACAGCCTAAGATCAAAAATGCCAGAGCTGGAAGCCTGGATTGATCATCACACTCCTAACATCCTAGGTCTCTCTGAGACTTGGCTGAAACTGAGCATCCAGCAACATGAGGTTGCCCTACCTGGGTACAGATGTTTCAGATTAGACCACCAAAATAGGTGAGGGTGGTGGTGTAATTAAGTATGCCAAAGACAACCTTGAGGCTACCCAAATTCCTATGCCTGGACCTGGACACACTGAGATAGAGGCGATATACCTTCTTCTCACCCTTGGCTCAGTAAATAAACTCCTGATAGGTTGTATATACCTGCCCCTCCAAAGTGACGTCCTTCTGTCTCTTGTCCCTCCTTCCTTACCTCCCTCATGAACCTTTCACAACATGACCTTGTGCTTGGGGGCGATTTCAATATTGATTGGTTGAACACTGGTTCTGCTAAATTGACTGCCTCCATCACTGACTCCAACTTGGTCCAAATTGTTGATGGCCCCACACGCGTCAACACTAAGTCGAGTAATCACACATTACTCAACTGGATGGTTACTAACTGTCCCTTCAAGATTAAATCAGTTGAGGTCCTCTCTGATAGTATCAGCAACCACTCTCCAATACTTTGCATTTGGCGCAATAACTTCCCCAACCCCCCACCTAGGGTAATAATGGTTTTGGACATGTCTAAATTCGACTCTGAAGTCTTTAAGGATGCTATTCAAGGTACAGACTGGGGCCCAATAAATACCCTTCCAGACATTAATTTAGCCCTAGACTTCTTTGTGTCTAAATTCTCTGACATTGTTGACCTCCGCACCCCTATGAAGAGATGCTGGACAAAAGGCATCAAAGTACCTTGGCTATCTAAAGAGCTGAGGCAGCTCATGTCCTCATGTGATAGAGCCTAGTGTACTTACAAGGGTAGTGGGCTTCCTGCTAATTGGCAATCTTAGAGGCAGCTAAGAAACAGTTGCAAGAATCCCATCCAGAAAGCAAAATGACTGCATTTCAAGAAACTCCAGACAGAGAATATCAGCAATCCAAAAGAATTCTGGAAGCAGGTTAACTCCCTCCTAAAGGGTGACTCCTCTGAGATCCCCAGCTCCCTTGATGCCCAGGGTGCCATCCTAAGTGACCCTCCTTCCATTGCCACAGGCTTCAATGAGTTCTTCACTGATCTTCAGAAATATACTTCTGTTTTTGCCAATTCCGCCTCTCCCTCCCCACCTGACCGCCAGCCATCAGTCGACTCTGTGGCATGCCCTGTCCTGCACCTAAAGCTAGCTATCCTCAAGGAAGTCCACCAGCTGCTCAAGAATCTGAAAGAAGGTTGCTCACTGGGGCACGACATACTAGAACCTACATTTCTTAAATTCGGTGCTGATGCCATCGCTCGCCCAATGCATGATCTGTTTAACTGATCCTTCCTCTCTTGTACAGTCCCTGCAAAATGGAAGATGGCGGTAGTCATCCCCATTCATAAAGGAGGACCCAACTCTACAATCAAAAACTTTCGTCCTATCTCAGTCTTATGATCCCTTGCTAAGATTCAAGAATGAATACTATATGACCACCTGCAGGACTACCTAGACCTCCACCAGCTACTTGCAACCTCTCAGCATGGTTTTAGGAAAACCCACAGCACCCTGACAGCCTTTATTAAAGTCACTTCTGACATATTCCATGACATGGATCATGGCCGTGCCATGGGTGCCATATTTGTTGACCTGACCAAGGCTTTTGACTTGGTCAACCATGATTTGCTATTATGTCAGCTGCACGACCTTGGCCTTGATACTAACACCCTTGCATGGACCCGAAGCTATCTCTATGGCCAGACACAATGGGGAAAATTGGCAGGTTCTCTATCTGATCCTAGGCCCATTATTCACGGTGTTTCCCAGGGCTCAGTACTGGGACCACTACTCTTTTCATTATACATCAATGATCTGTCCAAAAACCGTGGTGGTGCCTCTGTCCATCTATATGTGGACAATGCCATCCTTTACCGCTCTTCCTTAGATATAAGCTGGCTCAACTCAGTATTGGAATCTGACTTTAACACCCTTGAGGACTGGTTCCTTCAAAAACAACTTGTACTTAATACCAAGAAAACCAAATGTATGTTGTTCTCTCATTCTGCTGCCCTTACCCACCCCCCTCTGACTGTGCTCTCACATACTGGAGCTGCTCTTGAAAATGTCAAGTTCTTTAAATACCTGGGAGTCACCTTGGATTCCTCTTCTACTCCAGCTGTACATGTAACAACTCTCACTAAAACCCTTAACCAAAAAATTGGGGTCCTCTACTGTATCCGTCCTTCCTCACATCAGCTGCCACTTGTTGCAAGATTGCACATGCCACTCTTCTCCCTCTCCTCATGTATGGGGCTCCCCTACTACTCTCAACCACCACAATAATATCAACCCACCTCTCACAGGCCTACCATAGAGTGGGTAGGTTTGCCTCAGGGACCAATGCTTGGCATCATCATTGTGATGTGCTATCTGCCCTGGGTTGGTTGCCTTATGATGCAAAACTGTGGTATGCCACCCTAAGCTTCATTCACAAGCTTGTCCATCATTTCAATCCACTCTGCCTAACTGACATTATCCAACGCTGACTCCCAAAGTGTGCTCTTAGATTGGCCTCCTTACCCCTCTTCTAAGTGCCTAAGCCAAGGCTCTTGGTGGCCCGGAGGTCTTTCACCTTTTCTGCAGTGTCCTCCTGGAATTTTCTTCCTTCCCCAGGTCTGGCCTGTTTCTCACTCTCTCAATTTCAGAGTGCACTACAAACACACCTAGCAGCCCTGCCCTGCTCCTGCTTTCACTGACCTCCGAGCTTGCCACCTCTCCTCAACCTATATGCTTAGCATCAGGAACCTTGCCCTCTGTATATCTTGTAGTTGTCATTTGTACTATAATTGTGCTATAATTAATGGGTAGTGTTTTTTTTTCCCATAGAAAAAGTTGTGTATTAAATGCGTTTTTTAATACATGGCTCTTTCTGTCAGACTGATCTCGGTACCTCGGAAGAGCAAGTGGTCCAGATTCCAGCTGTGCATCAACGTTTCCATGTTTTTTCATTTTAAACACAGCTTCAGTCCCTTGTAGGAGGCACCCACAATGGAAGCCACATGCTCAATCGCACACTCTCCATCGTGCCGGACAAGACAGGAGCATCGAAAGCAGCAAGGTCCCCAAGTTGTCTCTCAAACTGCCTGTCTCCAGCTCCTCTCATGAGCCAGCATCTCTTGCCTTCTCCTCCTCTGACTTCATCCAGGGCCAAGGTGGTGAGTAGGTGGTAGCACCACTGACAAGGTACTGACTGCCTGAATCAAAATAAATAAATAAATAGATTTTATTTCCTCACAGCAGAGCATACGCAGGAGCAGATGGAACTTGGTGAAAAAACACAACCCCTTGAATTATATAAAACAAAGTATGGACTGCAGTGTGTTTAGCTCAAATTTAATACACACACTCATTGTTGGATGGCTACCATAAACCCCTCAGGCTTCACTCTCAGGGTTTTTGTGCCCTCCAACAACTTGGGTGTGTATTAAATTCTTGTAACACACTGCACCCCATGCTTTATCCTATATATTATTTGAGCTTCAATGTGTTATGGTGTTGTATCCACACTTGTACCTGTTATGTATGGCAGCTTAGATTCAACACAAAGAAGTGCAAAGTAATGCACCTGGAAAACAAAAACCCAGAGGAAGAGTACACAATGGGTGGTGAGATACTGACAACAACAAAAATGGAACAGGACCTGGGGGTAGTCATATCAGATGACCTAAAGGTGGGCCAGCAATGTGAGAAGGTGGTATGGAGGCCTGGGGGATATTGGGATGCATAGGGAGAGGCATCACCAGTAGAAAACAGGAAGTTGTTGGCCCTCTGTACAGACAGTTGGTAAGACCACATCTGGAGTACTGTGTACAGTTCTGGAGACCCCATCTCCACAAAGACATAGACAGGGTGGAGGCTGTCCAGAGGAGGGCAACCAAAATGGTGCAGGGTCTGCACCAGAAGACATATGAAGAAAGACTAAACGAGTTTAAGATGTATAGCCTCGAGGAAAGGAGGGAGAGGGGGACATGATAGAAACTTTCAAATACCTCAAGGGAATCAACAAAGTCCAAGAAGGTAGCATCTTTCAGAAAAAGAGATGTGCAAGAACAAGGGGGCACAATCTGAAGATAGAGGGGGGATGGCTCAGAGGTAATGTGAGGAAGTATTTCTTCACAGAGAGGGTTGTAGATGCATGGAACAGCCTTCCTAAGGAGGTCGTAGAGTCAAAAACAGTGGGGGAATTCAAGAATGCATGGGACAGACATAAGGCAATTCTAGTGGGGGGGTAGGAGAGAGTAGGCTGTTGGTTAACTAGGATCTTCAGCTTATCCATTAGGTAGGGAAATGGGCAGACTAGGTGGGCCAAGCGGTCCTTATCTGCCATCAAATTCTATGTTTCTATGTTTCTATTGTAATCAGTCCTTAATGTATCTTGTTTGTATCTACTATTGCACTGCCAATTTACTGCACTTTCCAGGTCGCCACTGAAAAAGGGACTGTCTTGTCTCAGTCGGCCTACATGGTTACCATAATTCAATAAAATAAAATAAATAAAGCCTGTTTGCAGATGACACTAAACTCTGAAACAGGGTGGACATGCAGGAAGGGGCCAAAAGGATGAAGTTAGACATAAAGAAACTGGAAAAATGGTCCAACATTTGGCAGTGAAGGTCAAGGCCAAAAAATGCAAAGTCATGCACCTGGGATAAAGAAACCCAGGGACACATTACTCATTGGGAGGTGAAACATTAGCTATCACTGACCTTGAATGAGACCTTGGAATCATGGCATCAAATTACCTGAAGGTAGGAAGGCAATGTGAAAAGGCATCACAAAAAGCCAGCAGCATACTAGGATGCATAGGCAGGGGTATTACAAGCAGAAAGTGAGAGGTGCTAATCTTGTTGTACAGGTCCTTGGTGAGGCCTCACCTGGAGTACTGCGTCCAGTTCTGGAGACTGCACCATAAAAAGGACATGAACCGATTAGAGTCGGTGCAAAGAAGAGCTACAAAGATGGTCCAAGCCCTCCACCACAAACCCTACGAGACAAGACTTAGGCAATTCAACTTGTACTTATTAGAACAGACAAGAGACAGGGGAGACATGATAGTGACTTTTAAATCCCTCAAAGGAATCAACTCAGTGCAGCAGCTGAGCCTATTCAATGAGAATAAAGAGCCACATACCACAGGGTTCCACAGACGTTTGGTGGGGGGTAGATTCTGGAGCAATGTCAGAAAGCTCTTCTTCACAGAAAGGATAGTGGAGCCTTGGAACAGACTGCCACAGGAGGTGGTGGAGGCAAGGATGGTTAGGGAATTCAAGCTATCTTGGGATAGGCATTGTGGGATACTGAAACAAAGAGGTATATCCTAGGGGATAGTTAAACAAACACACACACACACACACAGACACAGACACGCAGACTAGGTGGATCAAGTGATCCCCATCTGCCATCACATTCTTATGTTCTTATTATCGAACAACAGCTCGGACACTGTATGAGACTGAATAATACATGCTTGGACTGAATGAAGAATGTATGCCAACCAGTTCCATTAGGGAAGTCAGTGTTAGTTGCTGATGCACTGCAAGCCTGGTAGGCTGAGGCAGTAGACAACCACACATGAAACTGCTAGGGAGTAGAAGAGAACTGAACACCAAGAAGCAGCATGCTGCTAGACTGAGAAAATTAAACCATAAGAACCCAAAAGGCAGTGGCTGCCTTGCTAGGAGCCAGGTGTAACCTTTTAAGGATTACAGTTGAACTGGGAGATTGCAAATGGTATGGAAGAAACGGCAAACATTGGAGCCTGAAATAGCACAAGACAAAACAAGAATGGCAAAGGCAGGACACAGTGAAAACTAGAAGCACACAAGAACCAAAACAGTAAGAAACACAAGGTACATGAGAGCAGGAGTGTAGCAGGGATAGTTGACTGACAGAAGCACAATCTGCAGTCAGGAATGTAGAAAGCAAAATACTGACCTGCACAAACCAAACAGAAAGTCTGAAAGCCCAGAGGAATAGTGGAAGACAAACCGGGGAGAAATGGGGAGCCCAGCAGAGCCTTCAGCTGTACCAAAGAAACACTGCTTCTGAGTGAGGTAGAAGGAAGCTGGCTTAAATAGCTCAGGCAGGGGGCATGGCTGATTCCTCCCCCCAGTGTACTGTAGACCTGGCCTTTGAATTGCCTGAAAATGAGGTATACTTTATGTAGCCACAACCTGTGTACCAATTCCGATATATAACTGAAACTCTGTGACTACCTGTAAGCCCTGTTATTACCTTCATGTACAGGTAGTTTTCAGGGAAACAAGGTCTTGGTTCCGATACACAAAAATGCCCTGCAATTACCTGCAGGTGCAGGTACACTTAGGAAGAACAGTTTGGCAACCAATCTACAGCTAAAGCTCTATAATTACATGATGGTAAGATCCACTACAGGTAGACATAGTCTGGGTACCAGTATACAGCCCGAACCCTGTAATTACCTGTAGGTCATGTACTCTTCAGGTAGACACAGTGTGGGTATCAAATATATAATGAAATCCTCGTAACTAACTCTAGATCAGGAACAGTCTGGGTACCAATATACAGCTAAAACCCTGTACCTACCTGTAGGTCAGGTACTGTTCAGGTAGGCACAATCTGGGTACCAGTATACAACAAGAAGCCTGTATTGGCCTGTAGGTCAGGTACACTTCAGGTGAAAACAGTCTTACTACCAGAATACAACTAAATCCCTATAACTAACTGCAGGTCAGGTACACTTCACATTGACACAGTCTGGATACCAATATATAACAAAAGTGTTGTAATTATCAATGGGTCAGGAACACTTCAGTTAAACTTAATTGGGGTATGAGTATAGAACTACAGTCCTTTACATGTGTCATGCTTGGTCTAGTTGGGAGGAAGCATGCAGTGTATGTAAGGGGGTCATAAATGGTCTGGGTGGGGTAAGGATGCAGTGTGTGCACATGTGTCATACATGCTCTGGGTGGGGGGGAAGGATGCAGAGCAGGCATATGTGTCATGCATGGTCTGGGTGGAAGGAAGAATGCAGTGCATTCACATGTGTCATGCATGGTCTGAGTGGGGGAAAAATGCAGTACATGCACATCTGTCATGCATGATCTGGGTGGGGAAAGGGATGCAGTGTGAGCACATGTCTCATGCATGGTCTGGGTGGTGGGAATGAGGCAGTGCATGCACAAGTCTCATGTATGATCTGGGTGGGGGGAAGGATGCAGTACATGCACATGTGTCAAGCATGGTTCGGTTGGAGGAAGATGCAGTGCATGCACATGTGTCATGCATGACCTGGCTGGGGGAAGGATGAAGTGCATGCACATCTGTAATGTATTGTCTGGGTTGGGGAGGGATGCAGTGCATGCACATTTATAATGTGTCATTCATGGTCTTGTTGGGAGGAAGGATACAATGCATGCACATGTCTCATGCATGGTCTGGTGGGGAAGGGGGAAGTGCATGCACATGTGTCATGCATGGTCTGGGTGGTGGAAGAATGCAGTGCATGTACTTGTGTCATGCATGGTTTAAGTGGGAGGGAATAAGGCAGTGCATGTACTTGTGTAATGGATTGTGTGTCAAGCATGGTCCGGTTGGAGGAAGATGCAGTGCATGCACATGTGTCATGCACGACCTGGCTGGGGGAAGGATGAAGTGCATGCACATCTGTAATGTATTGTCTGGGTTGGGGAAGGATACAGTGCATATGCATGTATAATGTGTCATGCATGGTCTAGTTGGGAGGAAGGATACAGTGCATGCACATGTCTCATGCATTGTCTGGTGGGGGAGGGGTGTAGTGCATGCACATGTGTCATGCATGGTCTGGGTGGGGGAAGAATGTAGAGCAAGCACATGTGTCATACACAGCCTGTGTGGGGCAAACTATGCAGTTCCTGCAAGTGTCTCATGCATGGTCTGGGTGGCAGGAAAGATGCAGTGCATGCACATGTCTCATACATGGCCTGGGTAGTGAGAAGGATGCAGTTCCTGCACATGTGGGAAGGGGGAGGATGGGGGCTGTGTGGAGGATGACAACAGTAAAGCTGACATATTGAACAGGTGTTTCTGCTCAGTCTTTACTGAGGAAGAGGAGGGTAATGGGTCTGAACGGAGTATAAGGGGTGAGAATGGTAAGTATGTATCTATGTCTCATGCATGGTCTGGGTGGGAGGAAAGATGCAGTGCATGCACATGTGTCATGCATAGTCTGGGTGGGGGAAACGATGCAGTGCACGCACATGTGTCATGCATGATCTGGGTGGGGAAAGATGCAATGCATGCACATGTCTCATGCATGGTCTGGGCAAGGAAAGGAAGCAGTGTGTGCACATGTGTCATGCGTGGTCTGAATGGGGAGAATGATGCACTGTATGCATATAGATACATAGATACATAAACACTGCCTGCAGATAAAGGCAAAGGCAAATTTATTTAAAAGATGCCCAATCCCAGAGGCTCTGGGCACCGTACAAAATCTTATAACATTTACATGCAACATAAGCTATTAAAATTAAAATAATAAAACATCCTATAAATAATCAACACTAAACACCAAATGCTTGCAAAAATAGGAGTGTCTTCAGGCGGACTTTAAAAATAGCTACGGTGGGGGCCTCCCTGACTGCAGTTGGTAATGAGTTCCAAAGAGCGAGGGCAGCAACACTAAAAGCTCGGTCACCTGCTGATTTTAACCTCACTCTAGGGACAGTCAGGAAACCACCGCTAGAAGATCGGAGATGGCGGGTAGAGGAAGTAAGTACCAGGAGCACTGACAGGTAACCAGGGTTCTGCCCGTGTAGGGCCTCGTAGGTGAGAAGAGGATTCTCCACCTGACAGGCAGCCAGTGCAATTTGCGCAATACAGGTGTAATATGACAAAATTTGTTTTGCCCAGTCAGAAGCCGGGCAGTAGCATTTTGCACCAGCTGCAGTCTATGAAGAGAACCTCCAGAGACCCCGAGATAGAGCGCATTATAGTAGTCAAGCCCAGATGTGACTAAGGCATGTATCAAGGTAGGGAGGTCCAGAGGCGGAACAAGGGGCTTAATCCTGGCAATGTTTCTGAGATGGAAATAACAGGTACGGACCACGGAAGATATTTGAGCCTCCATGGTCAGGTTCCTGTCCAGAATCACTCCAAGATTTCACAACCAAGAGGAGACCTTCAATGACGCAGCTCCCAGCACAAGTCCAGTTGCAGAGTTAGAGGCCATCCTATCACAAACTCTGTTCGACTCCACTACCAACACCTCAGTCTTGTCAGGGTTCAGTCACAGCCAGCTGGAGGCCATCCAGTCGTTAATCTCGGCCAGACAGATATTTAACACATCCACTGCGTTGGGTGTTCCTGGGGCAAAGGACAGGTATAGCTGAGTATCATTGGCATAACAATGAAAACTCAGACCATACTTCTTAATGATCCCCCCCAGCAGGGATCGACAAATTTTAAAATCTCATGCTAGTCCAGGACAAGTGGCATTGACAAAAATGGTAGTCCTCGAGTTCAGAGTGGTAGTTCAGTACATTTCAATTGAAATATTCAACCGACTTAACAGAAATAAGTTAAATGGTGTGGCTGTGTGGCAGTGCTTATATATTGTACTATTATTTCATAGGATGGATGGAGAGATGTAGAAGAACTTCATAAATTAGGAAAAACAATATTTTCATATATTTTTTTGTTAATACAGGCTAGGGTAGTAGTACAGGCTGGACACTAAGGCACCCCAGGCAGAAGTCTGTATTAGAAGAGATTGGAGAAATGTTACAGAATTAGTTAAGGACAAGCCAAAACCAGATAGGCCGTTGGTTGAGAAGAACATGAAATGGTGATTAAGGACTAGGCCAGGAAGAAGATGATGGGGCACTGGGAGCAGGAATACTAGCATCAAGAAGATCATCAGCAGCAGAAGCAGCTAAACCAGAAGATAATGTATCAGCAGCAACAGCACGCCACCGAACATGTCGAGTGCCTGGACCAGAGAGCAGCCAGTGGTTAATTGCTGGATCCGGATCAAAGTCATGCAGTTCAGAACCTTCTACTGCTATCTGCAGGAGAGACTGTAGTGAATCCTCAGCCAGCCTTGTCCTGATTTTTGTTTTGATTAGGTTCTGAACAGAAAAAACTCTCTCACATTTTGCAGTCGATACACTCATTGCCATGAGTATTTCAACTAGGTCAAGAATGTGTATAACCTGGGGTGGTTTTTCTTTTAGTAATCTGGTATATACCTGCAAATAGGGTTTTTCAATGGCAGATTTCAATATTGTTTTAAATGCAGCATACTCTGACTTTATATGTTCCTGCTGCTCCTCCATGAAAAAGTGAAAATATTCTGCCAAGTTTGTAAGTTCAGAGGTCCCAAACACCACTAGTTGGTCTCTTGGCAGATCAAACTGCTTAAAATCTAAGCAGTTGAACCATTTGAGAGGCACCTCTGAGAAATTTTTAAATCTGTTGTCAATATACATTATTGCTGCATCTATTAAAGTCTGCAGTTGTCCATCTGTCACAAAATTGATTTCTGGGCAGTTGCTCTGAATGGGAAATGAACAGTCTTCTCCTCCTCCCTCTTTGTCACAACATATTCCATACATTTCTGTTCTGGTTTGTAATGGCTGAGGAAAGCTGCCATGTATTGCCCTGGCATGGTTTTCAGTTCCATAAGCTGGAGTAGGCAGGTCTCAACAAGCTGTGGAACTTCCAGTATTACTATGTCATCTCGCTGAAACTGCAGTGACAGGTTTTTTAGTATTGGCAGGAAATCTTGCAGTATATGGATAGCTTTTACAAACTGCACACTCTGTGTTTCTTTTAAGAGGCCCTTTGTTTTTGAACTTTCATCACAACCAGCAGTCAAAGATGCATGTAGGTGTTGTACAACAGTAGGTAGGTTAACCTGAACTGCATGTACCGAACGTGACCTACTGGCAAGCCATCTCACTTGTTTAATTGCAATAAAGTGCGCCAGATCAGTATCCATCACGTTAGCAATTTCTTGGAGCTCTCTCATTTTTTGGGGATTATAGTGATAAAATTTAAATATTCCCTTGAGAGTACTTTCCAGCTTTGATACAAATGGATTTTTTTTAACACATCGAGAACTGCCAGCTCTAGCTTATGGGCAACGAGTGCATCGCAATTATTTCAGGACGCAGTGTTCCCGCAACTTTGCTATGGTTCCTCCTCTTTGCACCATCATGACACTGGCCCCATCAAATGTGCTGAAATAAGAAGCGGTCCTGGATTGTTAACATTTTGTAGATTACTGAGAGGAAGATTTACTGACTCCAATGCAGTTGATATTGCATGGAATACACCTTCTGCATGTGCATGTTCCAGTGGCACAGCTTGGATAAGCAGTGTATGCACCTGTTTTGAATTAGGTTCAACAAACCTTAAGAAAACATTTTCCCACTCAGTTATACTGTAATCAGTACTGCCGTCAGCAAGAACCGTCACATACTTAACATTAGCAAGAGTCTGCATCTGGGTTCCGGATATCACTGCTGAAATAGCACTGCAAAAGTCCCTGGCTTGCTTATCGTTAGTATAATTAGAACCTAGCTTAATGCCATTTTTTTCCTGTAATTCACAGAGCCACTCCATGTCTGAGAAAGGGTGAAGATTTTTGGCTATGGAATATGCTGTGTTAAACAGGCGTCTCATCTTTGCTTTTGTGGCCTCTTCCAACTGTGCAAAGGCTTGGTAAAGTGGTGACTCACTACTCTCACAACATACTGCTCGTTGGCCACTTTCCAGAATCTGTTGGTTCTGGCATAGCACATGTGGATTGGATTTTTCACGTGCACGTAGTGACTCAATGCGAAAGTTGTTAGAGCCTGTGGCAAAGACATTTATTTTTTTTGAAAATGCTGGAGTTGCAATAGTGGGATACTTTTCACATAATGTGCAGTACATAAGCCCCTTTTTATCATCGTATCTCAACCATTTATATGTGGACAACCAATGACACTGAAATAGTCTGGCCCTTTTTTCTTGGTCATATTTCTTGTCTTTACTACTCCCAACTGCCACCTCATTATCAAGCAGTAAACTACATTTCTTAGCAAGTGACACAGGGGCTTTTTGAGATAAGGCTACTACGGCTTCTCTGTTTACATCAACTACCTGGTCAGCAGCTATACCCACAGATGCAGATTCAGTTTCATGACTTTTATCTGTGGAAGTAGTACCAGACTGTGTTTGTCTCGTAAAAGATGGTGCTGCTGCTGACCAGAGAGACAAGAGACTTCTTGTTTAGCTTTGTTCGTCTGCATATTGTCCATATAAATTTGGTGGTCACTTTTTTTTTAAAGACTAATGAAACCAATAATAATAAACTTATTTTAAACACTGGTGTCTGTGTGTCCTTTTTTCACTGGTGGTTAGTGTGGGCTCATCATGGGCTGGGTCACCAGGGGACAGATATATGCTTTTTTTCTGTACACTGGAAGTTGTCTTGTCCTGTAACAAGTCAGGCAGCTGGCTGCAGAACACTCTCCTCCACACAGTCACTCACTCTCCTCTCTCCCAGCACAGCCCCCCCCCTTCCCGCAGTTAGGCTCCCTTATTTTATTTTACCGTTACTTACACTTGTCTTATATATATTTTTTTATTATATTTCTCTTTTTGTTTCTTGGGTACTTCAAGCCAAAAGCCAGCCAACCGGTTGCAGGACACTGGGTCCTTCACTCCTTTTCACAAAATCTATCTCTCCCAACAGCCCAACCAAGCCAGTTTGAGTTATAGGCTTATTTCTTCTAAGTTCTTATCTTTTTTTTTTTTACTAACTTTCTCAAGTCAGTCTTTCCTTTGCCCCGCCTCTCTCCAAGCTCCTCCTTCACTCCTTTACACACAATCTCTATATCTGCGCTGTCCTCTCCCAAGAGCCCACCAGCCTCTTCTCTTCTTTCTTTTTTATTTTATTTTTTCTTTGTTTATGCAGCTAAACTGCTGTTTTTACTGGTGGGCAACACAAAGCTCCCCGCCCACAGTAGTAGTCCCCTGTCTTTTGCTTTCTTCCTTTTTATTTTCTGTAGTCAGTGACACTTTACGCTGCTGCTAGTTCTCAGTTGTCAGGGGTTCCCAACTTCCTTCCCTCTTCCACCTTGCTACACAGACAGCAGGCAGTACCAGACTGTCCCCCCCCCAAGTTTCTGTTTCCTTTTGTTTCAATTATTTATTTTTTTTTTTACTTAGTTGTTTAACCAGGTATAGCACACTAAGCTGAAAGCTTTTTACAGGAGTGACCTGGGAGCACACAAGGAGGTTAAGTGACTTGCTCAGGCAGTATGCAAGTGGAAGCTGTGGGATTCAAACCCAGATCTGGTCTGCTGGATGTCACCAGATTTGCAGCTCAGAGCCTTAGACCACTGCACTATACTGCCTACTTAATTTATTTTATATGCTCCTAGTCCTTAGTTTGCTTTCACCCTGTTATGCCCAGTTCTGTGACAAGCCCAACCTAACCCTTCTCAATATTTTATTTACCCTGCCTGCACACTCCTTATTTACTCAGATTACTCTCTTCATTAATTTTGCAAATTTGGCAAAACTGGCACGGCACAGGGCAGGTAAATTTGCTTGTCTGCTGCACTAATGCACTTGTGTGCAGTTATCAGTGCCTGCTCAGCCACGTTGTCCCCACTCCTTAGTCCTCCTAGCTCCTGCCTTCCTCCTCCTCGCTCTTCACTCTCACCAACTCTCCCTCCTTAATTCAGTTAATAATAATATTTGTTTTCCCGAGTAGTCCACTCCACACACACAAAGTATTAAGTAAGGCAGCACTGGTTGCACTCGCAGTCCCCAATCCCTGATATCCACAACAGCGGACTGTGTAATTTTGTGTATCCTCTAGTCTCCACCAACAGGCAGTGAATGAGGGGCTCTAAAATGCATGTCTTTACTCTCGTCTCCACTACACGCCAAATCACCACCGCAGCCAATGGGCATTCTTTGCATAACTTACAGCTTAAGATTGTTTTCCTCATTTAGCCCCACGCCTGCCAGTCTGACAGCTTGCTCCTCCTCTGTTTTCCTCCGATGAGATGCTGCTCGCGCTCGCACTCGCTCGCGCTCGCCCCTGACTCTGAGGCAAGCTCACACACTCACTGCTCATTCCCAACCAATAGGTGCACTGCTTGGTAGGTCAGATGACCACCGTGACAGCCAAAGCAGTGAGCACCCTACTGGTGGAAGGTAGAACTGCAGTAGCAAAGATTTAAATCAGTGCTAGCCCGTGGACAGGTGGCACAACAGAAAGTGCTTGTCCCAGCACTGTAACTGGTAGCCCGGGATGTCGGGCAATAGGATTTGTCAAACCCTGCTCCCCAGGGGCAGCATGTACACTGTGAAAAACATTGGGGCCAGTACCGAACCCTGAGGGACTCTGCAAGAAAGAAGACAGGGTGTAGATGAGAAGTTTCCCATCACAACCCATTGCCTCCTGTTGGCAAGAAAGGACTCAAACCAGTTGATGATGGTACCGGTGAGTCCACACAGCTCCCTAAGGCGGACGAGTAACACACAATGGTCCACAGTGTCAAATGCTGAAGAGAGATCAAGGAGAACAAGAATTGTCCTGTCCCCCTGATCTCTAGCCCTGAGGAGATCATTCTGCACCTGAACAAGTGCAGTTTCTATGCTACGTCTAGCCCGAAAAGCCGACTGGAAGGGATCATACAACTCGTGAGTCATGAGGTGTTCTTCCAATTGAAGCGATACTATCTTCTCAACAATCTTCCCCAAAAATGGGAGATTGGAGATAGGACGGTAATTTGCCTTGATCTCCAGGTCCAAGGAAGGTTTCTTTAAGAGGGGTCTCACCAGAGCCTCCTTCAAGGCATCTGGAAAGACTCCTGGAAGCAAGGATCTCCGTACAATTGAGGCAAACACCGGGCCAACAGAGTCAATACATCTCATTAAGAAATGCGTTGGCATTGGGTCCAGCTCACAAAAGGTATGCTTCAAATTGACTGCCACCTCAATAACCTCATGAACCTCCACTGACCTAAACTTCCCCCAACTAGGTGGAGTGCACTCAGAACACATCTGGCGACCGCTGTCAGCAATAGTATTGCTGGCTGAAGAAACCTCCCACCGGATCAAAGACACCCTGTCCGAGAAAAAACGAGCAAACTCCTCACAATCTTCATTAGAAGAAACCCTCCCGGGCTGCAGACAGACAGGATGGAGAAGTCTATCGACAGTCCGGAAGAGTGAGGCTGGTCGGTTTCTCCTGGCAGCAATCTCCCTAGACAGAAATGCTGCCTTCTTACAGTTGATTGCCTCCTGATATGCACAATAATGCACACGCAGGACAAGTTTGTCCATCTCCAGGCGGGACTTTCTCTAGCAGTGCTCTAATCTCCGACCTGCCTTTCATCTCCCTGAGGTCTCCATCAAACCATGGAGACCTCAGGTACGAAGTTCTGGGTCGTACACGGATAGGTGCGAGGGAGATGATGGTGTCAGATAACACCCTATTATAGGTGTCAACCCCGACATCAACACCTCCGACGCATGCAGCACCCACACTAGACATATCAGCTGCCATCAAAAAACCCTCAGGGGCAAGATCCCGTAAAGGGCGGCAGCAGATCAGCTCTGCAGGGGAAGAACTTATGGTGGGAACCCCAAGCAAGAACTTCACCGTGCAATGATCAGACCAAAATACCTGGTCAATCCCGAGATCAGTAATCTCAAACCCCAGTAAGAACACCAAGTCCAGTATGTGGCCATCCCGATGAGTTGGTGCAACAATGACCTGCGTCAGTCCCAACAAGGACATGCTCTGCAGAAAAACATTACTGCATCTTTGATCTTTATCATCGGCTCAAACATTGAAATCTCCCAGAAAAACACATCTGGGGGAACCCAATGTTTAGCCGGCAGCAAACTCGGCAAATTCCTGCAGGAAACCCCTCCATTGGGCCAGAAGGGCCAGATAAGGGCTTGTGGCCTGCCCAGTCTGCCCATTTGAGTCTGTAAGTTCACTTTATATTTTCCTGAAAGTCTGTTGCCTCTTCCCCATGACCTCCAGAATTCCCTTATGTCTATCCCATACATTCTTAAATCCCGTGATTGTTTCAGCCTCCCTACTTCCTCTGGCAGGGTGTTCCACTTGTCCACCACCCGTTCTGAGAAGAAATTCTTCCTCACATTTTCTCTGAATCACCCTCCCTCCAACTTCATCCCATGCCCTCTAGTCCTGGAACATCTTTTTCACTGAAAAATAGTGTATTCCTGCACTCTGTTCCTCCCTGTAAGATACTTCTATGTCTCTATCATATCCCCTCTATCCATCTTCTCCTCCAGGGAGCACATATTCAAGTCCTTCAACCTGTTCTCATAGGACTTGTGATGCAATCCATGTACCATCTTTGTTGCCCTCCTCTGAACCTTCTCTACCCTGTCTATGTCCTTACGTAGATAATGTCTCCAGAACCGTACACTGTACTCCAGGTGGGGCCTCACTAGTGTCTTGTATAGTGGAATTATGACCTCCCTTTTCCTGCTGATAATACCCCTGCCTATGCATCCCAGCATCCTATTTGCTTTAACTGCTGCCTTGTTGCCCTGTTTCCCTACATTGAGGGAATGTGTAATGCATTGCCAGGGTTGGGGAAGGATGCAGTGCATGCGCATGTATAATGTGTCAAGCATGGTCTAGTTGGGAGGAAGAATGCAGTGGACGCACATGTCTCATGCATCATCTGGTGGGGGGAAGGGTGCAGTGCATGTACATGTGTCATACATGGTCTGGGTGGGGGAAGATGCAGTGTGTGCACATGTGTCAGAAATGGTCTGGGTGGGGTAAGGATGCAGTGCATGTACATGTGGCCAGATGTCTTACTCGCTGCTCCTTCTTCCTGGCCAAACACTGGCTTGGTTCTCTTCCCTCCTATATTATCTATCCTCACTCCTCTCAGCCCCTCCCCCTTCTCCTGCTCCCTATGAAACTCTATCACCTTCTGACTCTCCCACTTAGGTCGACTATAGTTGGTCAGGTGTTTTTTTCTTGCCATCTCCCTAAACTCTGGAACTGCCTCCCCCTAACCTCTAGCTCTGCCACTTCTCTTCACTCCCTCTCCAATCTCCTTCACGAGCTTTACTCACCCATCTGCAACTGCTCCTGATTCTTTCTTCCTTGTGCCCCCTCTCCCTATCTCCTCATTCCCCTCTTTCCTTTTCCCTCACCCTGACCTATACCCCACCACCACTACCTCAAGCTCAGCCCATCTCTACCTAATTATTATATTCCACCTATGTACCTCTCTGCATTTGGTTGTAATATGCCTAGGCACTTTGGCCCCTTGCTAGGGGTCTGTTAGGTATCTCTATGAACAGCCATCCACAACTTGTAAATTCAATTGTGTATGCAAAATTATAAATGCTAAATTGTTTATATTGCTATAATCTGCTTGTTTATTATGCTTCCTTCTTCTTCTCACTGTATTGTCTACCACTCACCATTATGTTATATTTTCTTCCCTATTGCCACCTACCCCCCAGGATGCATCTGGAAACAACTTGCTATTTCATTCAGTATGAGTTTCCTGAGAACATGTTTGAAATAAATAAATAAATAAATAAATAAATAAGTAAGTAAGCAAGTAAATAAATAAATAAATGTGTCATACATTTTTTTTTATTTAGTGTGCTTTATACCCCCTTATCACCCACCTTGCCCCCTTCTGGCCCCTCTCCCACAGCCCTGTCACCCCCCCCATCTTAGGGAGTAATGGACTTCGGAGGGCCCCACAGCTTACCCCTCCTGTGGCAGGGCCCTCGGGGTCCTCCCCCTTAATCTTCAGAGGACCTTTAACCTGGTTCGAGGTTGGTGGGCCCAGTAAGCAGGTACAGGGCATGTGAGGACAATCAGTGTCATTCTGCAGGCTGGGGACGTTTCCATTTTCATCCCCAACCCATGTGACATTAATGGTGCAACAGGTGCACTTGCATCCACACACTCGTCCATGCTAATGTCAGCCCTCCAATTCCTGGCTGCAGTGCTCATTTGCCATCCATGGACACTCAGACAGTGGCATGGCCATAAAGGCAGATTACTCATAGATACATAGATACATAGACAGTGTCGGCAGATCCCTCCCGTTGGAGGTAGAAAACATGTAAAGGATGCTCAAATCACCTCCCCCTAGCCACCATTTCGGTGTCCCAGGTTCATTCCTGAACCTGAGTGATCAGCCCTGCAAGCAGTAGCTCTAACACTGCACTGGTGGGCTGGCCCACATGTGTCATGCATGGTCTGAGTGGGGGAAAGGATCCAGTGCATGCACACATGTCTTGCTTGGTCTGGCTGGCGGGAAGGATGCTGTGCATGCACATGTGCTGTGCATAGTCTGGGTAGGGAGAAGGATGCAGTGCATGCACATGTGTCATGCATTATCTGCGTGGGGAGAAGGATGCAGTACATGCACATGTGTCATGCATTATCTGGGTGGGGGAAGAGGCGGTGCATGCATATATCAAACAAAGAAGAAAAAGCACCCACACAGCAGCAACAGGAACTACACTGGCGTTGTTATAACAAAAAACGCAAATTTTAATATAAATACAGATGTGCAAAAAGACATAAAAAAAGAAAATCCAGAATGCCCATTTGTGACCAATTTTTCTAAAAGAGCCAAGGAAGTGAGACAGGTCATTGAGAAAAACTGGCCTATTTTGGGACTTGAACCAAAATTAGAGGAAATTAGTAAAAATGGACCTAAAATAATTTTTCGGAAATGTAAGAACATAAGAGACTATGTTGTTTCAAATATGACATATATTGGGGAAAAGAAACAAACACTATTAGCATCTAAACCAAAGGGCACATTTAAATGTGGTAACTGTTCATACTGTAGATAATCTACACAGTTGTAAGGGTTTTATACACCCTATTACAGGTAAAAGTATTGAAATCAAAGATATGATCACATGTAATAGCAAGGGTGTAGTATATATGCTGTTGTGTGACTGTGGGGCCTACTATGTGGGGCATACTATATGCAAGTTTAAGATCAGAATAGGTGAACATGTGAGAGCAGTTGAAAAATGTGATTTAAGTTATGCTGTAGTGAAGCATTTACAAACACATAGTTCACAAAAACACCATTTTAACTTCCTTGGCCTAGAATTGGTCGGTTTAGGACCCAGAGGAGGGGGATCTAAACAAAAAAATAGGACAAAGAGAAAGTTTCTGGATTTTCACTCTGGGAGCACACTCCCAGAAAGGGTTAAATGAAACCATTGACCTTTCAGCCTTCTTAAAAAAGTATCGATGTTAATGTACTTTTAGCATTTGATTTGTACCCGTGTAACATTATGCCTTCTGTTGCTGTAGAAGTACGTATAAGTGCCTGGCCATACCAAATTATTGCCTTGTGTTCTAGAGAAAGCTTTCATAGTTATACTGTAGAAAGGATTTAATATTGATAAGGACAGAGTATCAATATACTTTCCAACTATATCATGCATTACGCAAACATGACATATGGCAATCTTTGGATACTTTTGGGATGACCAAGTTTATAGTTATCTTTAACTGAATAAGTAAAACGAAGTAATTAAATTAATAGATTGTATGTATTACTTGTTGTTCAGTTTTTAATCATCTGGTTATGAAATGGTTAATTATTTACTAGAGGAATCATACAAAATATTGATTGGTTTAATTGAGTCACATGTGAACTCAAGATTCGTATTTTTGTTTAAATCTTTTTATTGAGTTTTCCAACATATTTACATTGCTATATTTCATCAGTTTAAGAGAGACACCATAGTTCACATTTCAAACAGTCCATCCGATCTCTTATGATCGTATTCTCTCTCATGTTACTAGCTCATTTCTCTTTTTAAAAACAAAAAACAAAGATACAAACAGAAATTTTTTTCTTGCAATAAAATATTAATACTTTGTTTCAACAAGGTATAATAAAATATATAACAACTCCTATAATTCATTACATCCATAAACCTATATACAATTCTACCAAGGTCGCCTAGTACTCCTCTCTTCCCCTATCTGCTATTTAGCTCTCTCCCTCCTTCCATCAATGTATTCCTTTCCTCCACCATCTACATCTAGTTACATCCCTTTTGTTTTTACCCTACATTTAGTATCATAAGTTCGTCCACTGTGAGTGTTGCTATAAAGTGGGTTCACTTATTCCCAAATTTCTCCAGTCTATCTCGCATCTGGTATGATCTCTGTTCCAGTCCCAAAGCTCTTATGGACAGCGTCCGCCATTGTGTTATTGTAGGGGGGTCCCCAGAAACCCAAGTATTTAGGATTACCTGTCTGGCCTGTGAGAGTAATATTCTAACCCATCTCTGATGTGGCATCCAGATCTCTTCATTCCCCTCCTCCATTCCAAAGAGCAGACTGAGGGGCGTAAGTGCAATCTCCCTTCCTAGCATGGCACCTAGATGTCACCCAACCCCTTGCCAGTATGTTTTCAGAATATGGCACTCCCAGAAACAGTGGAAATATGTTCCCTTCTCTCCCTTACATCTTCCACATGTTTCAGGTATTTCGGGATTCACCTTGTGACTCACCACTGGTGGACAGTAAAGCCTGTGGATAAACTTATACGTACTCTCCTTATATTTGTTGCATGTCAAGAGCCCTGCATGCGATTTCAATATTAACCCCCAGTTATCCGAGGATATAGTTATCCCTAGGTCCCTTTCCCATATTTGTCTCTGTTTGTCCGACAAATCCTTAATACTTAATCTTAATAGATGCACCGCCTTCCTTAGGATCCCCGTCAGGTTCCTTCTTGCCACTCTAATTAACCCCTCCAACTGCTCTATTCCCGGTTTCTCCATCCTCTTTTTCTCCACTGTTTTAGCCCAATTCCTAATCTGAAAAAATCTAAAAAGATGGGTTGCTGGCAGTCCTAATCTCTCCTGGATCTCCTGGAAGGGCATCACCATACCTCCCCTATATACATCTCCTAGACATCTCGCTCCTTTCATCTCCCACTCTCTAAAACCCTTGTCCTCCAAGCCAGGTCTGAAAAAAGGGTTCCCTGCTATTGGTAACAATATTGTCTCCCCTTCTTTACATCCAAGGAGTGCCTTTATTCTAGTCCAGCTCTCTATTACTGTTCATACCATGGGGTTGGTATATTTCATGGCGGCATATCCCTTTTTACCCTTTTCTGATAAGTAAGCGGTCAGCCGACCTACCGCCTCTTCCTCCTCTAATTCTAGCCAGCTAGCTGCATCCACCCCATTAAGCCAATCTTTAATAATCCTAATCTGTGCCGCTAAAAAATAATGTTTTAAATCTGGAAAGTTCAAGCCACCGCATTCCGTTGACGCCTTCAACCTCCTTAAAGCTATCCTCGATCTTTTCCTTCTCCACAAAAACTCTGCAAATCCTCTCTCCAAAGTTTTAATGTCTCTGTTATTGAGACCCATTGGTAGCATCTGTAGTAAATATAAAATGCCTGGCAAAACGTTCATTTTAATTAGGTTAATACGTCCAAGCCAAGACAGAGGTAGAGCCCGCCATCTCTTTAACTCCTCCATTATCCCTTTAATCATGGGGGTGTAATTCAATCTGTAAAGGTCCTCCCATTTTCGACCAATCACTACTCCCAAATATTTGAATGAGGAGGACATCCATCTTAGGCCCCATTCCCTTCTCTTTTCCTGTAACCTCGCGTTCCCCACTATTAGTATTTCAGATTTGTCAATATTAATCTTATATCCAGAAAAGTCCGCAAATTCAGCTATTGCCCCCAATAAGGCTGGTATCGAATCCTCTGGGTCTCTGAGATATAGTATCATATCATCCACGTATAGAGATAATTTGTGATGTACACCTTCTCTCCCAACCACTCCCTTAATCTCAGAATTTTGCCTGACTGCAATGGCCAGAGGCTCTATTGCCAGGGCAAACAAAAGGGGAGACAATAGGCACCCCTGCCTTGTTCCTCTGCTCAAAGAAACCCACTCAGACAAGCCCCCATTTGCTAGGATTGCCGTCCGAGGGGAGGTATACAAGGCCCGTATCATCCCTATAAAATCCTTTCCAAACCCATATCTCTCCAACACCTCAAATAAATATTCCCATTCTATGCGGTCAAAGGCCTTTTCGGCATCTAAGGAAATAATTGCCGTAGCACTCTTTGTGCTAGTTGCAGTCTGTATTACATTTAAGACCTTCCTTACATTATGATATGAGTATCTACCCTGAATAAATCCTGTTTGGTCTCCGTGCACCAGTTCCGGGAGTAAGTCATCTAGCCTAGAGGCTAATATTTTAGCATATATCTTTGCATTGGCATTAAGGAGAGATATGGGTCTGTAAGCAGCACAATCTCCTTGGTCCCTACCAGGCTTCGGGATAACACATATAGTCACCTCCCTCATAGAACGAGGCAAAGGTCCCTCCTCCCGACCTCCTTAAAGAGGGTCCACAGGTGTTCTATCGTCTCCTTTCCCATCACCTTATAATATTCCGCAGGTAGACCATCTGGCCCGCATGCTTTCCCGGGTTTCAAGCATGTAATTGCCCTGGCAATCTCTTCCGTGGAGATTTCCTTATCCATCTTATCCCTCCAGCCTTCCGAGACCCTTGGCACAGCAATCCTGTGTAAAAACTGACTCATCTTTTCTCTCCCTGCCCCCTCGTCTGCTTTGTAGAGCTCACTATAGAACTCTGCAAAGCTATTCAAAATACCTTGTATGCTCCTATGTAGAGTTCCCCATCTGTCCCTCACTTCATTAATCCTCTTATTCCCTTTCTTGCCCTTAATCAAGTTAACCAGTAGGGGGCCCGGCTTATTACCCCACTCATAGAATTTATGTTTCCAGAAAAACATTTGTGTGTGGACCTCATCCATTAAAGATTTATTCAGTGCTTCTCTGCTAGCTGCCAGTTGTTGAGAGACCTCCCTTCCCCACTTCCTTGCCATCTGACACTCCAGTTCCCTAACTTTATTTCTTAACTCTATCTGCTTCTGGCATTTCTCTTTTTTATGCCTAATAACAAATCCCTTGATAGCACCCCTCATGAATGCCTTTCCAGCATCCCAGAATCCCTGAATAGAGGGGGCAGACGACAAGTTCGTCGAAGTGTACAATTCCCACTGAGCCTCCATGTATTCCAGGAAATCCTGGGAGCCCAGGAGATACAATGGGAAATGCCAGTTATTGGTTTTCAGTTTTTGGGGAATCATCTCTATAGATGCCACCACCATTGCGTGATCCGAAACATATATAGGGCCATGCTTAACGTCTGTTAATCTGGTGTACCATGTTCCTGTGATATACAAATGGTCTATCCGTGACCATGTTTTATGCAGTGGGGAGTAAAAGGTGAAGTCCTTGTCACGGGGGTTTGCCGTTCTCCACGCATCTACTATGTCTAGTTCACTAAGCCCTTCACACCACCTACGCATGCAATTCCCTCCTCTTCCCTTACCTTCAGAATGGTCTAAATTCCGATCTGGGGTGCAGTTTAAATCCCCCCCCCCATCACTAAGGCTTGAAACTGTTCGCGAATTAACAGATTCAAAATTCTCTGATAAAATAATGGTTCAAACACAGTGAGTGCATATACACTTCCAAATGTGACAGGCTCTTCCTGCAGCATACCCTCCACAAAGATATATCTCCCTTCCTTTCCATCCCTCACTATTCTAGTAACCTTGAATGGTAATCCCTTATGCAGCAGGACCACCACTCCTCTCTTATGGGACATATAAGAAGCAGCATACCAGGCTCCCACCCATCCCTTCACCAATTTTTGATGCTCCGACTGCATCAGATGCGTCTCTTGAAGAAGCGCAACCTGTGCTCCTGTTCATCTTAACGCAGTCAGAACAGACGTCCTTTTAATTGGAGTAGAGATCCCCCTGATATTCCAAAACACAATATTTACCTTATCTCTAGCCATTCCAGCCATTTATGCTTTTTACTAGATGCTCCTCTGGCCTTCTCCTCCATTCGCCCCACTCTCTCCCACATTGCCCTTTCTCCTTTTTTGTTAACATACAAACCTTGCGACCTTGGTAGTAAAAACAACTAATACAATTGACATATAACAAAACATTGAAACAGGTAGATAACTTATTTACAAGTATTCCTTCCCACTCACCCCTTCCCTTAGTGCACAACATTCTACAAAATCGAATTAGTGCACTCCTTCCAACTCAACTTCTACCAGTAATCTTGGGTTTGGATTGAATATCCAATCTTCTCTCCCCCCCCTCCCCCAGTCCAACTCTAGATTCCCTTATTTTACTCCAGCTGTCCCCTCTGTGCATCACACTTCTCCAGACAGGGTTTGTCTGCCTATATATGTTTCGCGCTGTCGTTCAACTCCCCTTGATTTTCCCATGTCCTTCCACCCAGTCCTTCCACCCAGTCCTCCGCGTCTTGTAGACCAGCCATTCCCTCCCTACTTTCCGCTTACAGCTTGCCCCTCTTCATCAGTTAATTCATCGCAGCCTATCACTCTCCCCTTCCCCTGTATCTAAAAGTTCCCCTGGAGTCCATGCCTGGAACCATCCATCAGTGAGGGAAGAAACCCCTTTCAACCTGTTAAGGATCCCCCATTTAGTGTATCATCTTGGGGCCGCCAGCATATCAGATCTTGCGCCCGGGTCACCCGTAGGCCGCAGTTCTTGGCCTTCTCACTTAGCAGAGATTCCTCCCGTGCCGCACTCCCCCCCCGAATATTTCAGGTATATGAGTATCCCTTATATCTTCCTAGTTCCCATATCATATTTTAGTCATACTCTTTCTGCCATTTGGAGCTGTAAGGAGTGCAGCACAGGAGAAACTCCTTCAAACAATCCCTCCCCCTCGAGCTCATCCGAGCAGAGCAACTATTGCCTCTATCTCCAGCCTCTGAATCACCCATAAATGCTCATCCCTTATACCCAGAGGCACATCAGCGAAGAGGATGTTATCATTTGATTATTATCACAGAACTTTATCAACATGAGGGTGTCCTTCTTTAATCAATCTACCAGTGTGATTCCCTCCCTCCTCCCCTTTCCCGCTGCGGCACTACAGGTGACCCGGTGATTCAAATCCAATGCCTGGGTCCCCCGTAGGCCGCTACTCACAGTTCCAATGTACTTTTGGGGTTCCATCTCCGACTCCACTTCCTACGTATTCTCTTGCATATATTCCCATTTCTCTTCTCATCTTCGGCTTTCCCTCTCAGAGAGACTCGAGCGGGGTTGTGGCAGGGGAAGATCCTATTGTCAAAAGTTGTCCCTCTCGATTTTGCCTTTACTTTCTCCAGTAAATAAACTTCATTTCAAGTCCAGATTTTCTGAAACCCACATGAATCAGTCACTCCTCGGGCATAGACTCCTTACGTCTCTGCTGCATCAGCTCCTCTCCATTCATCCGATTTTCTTTTTAAGCTCCGAAACAAAAGCTGTAGCCTTCTCCGCCTCCCAGAAGCTATAAGATGCTCCCTCGTGTTTTATTCGTAGCATGGCTGGAAAAACCATATACCACTCCAGCTTCAGTTGTTGGCATAACGTAATCACTTTGTTAAAGGCCCTTCTCTTTCTCCCTATTCTGGGTGAATGATCTTGAGCTAATTGTAGCTTATATCCATCGTATTGTAATTCTTGCATTTCTCGAAACTTTCTCCACATTTCCTGACGGTCTTGAAAATTCTGAAATCGGAACACAATCTGACGCGGGGGCTGGCCTGGTGGTGGGCGCGGGAGTACAGCTCGGTGGGCCCGCTCTAACTTGTACCTTCCTCCCTTAGGTTTCAGGCCCATAAGGGCCGGCAGAGTGCTGGCACAGAATTCTAGTATATTGGCTCCTTCTCATCCTTCAGGAAGGCCCTTTAGTCTAAGGTTCGATCTGCGATGATAATTTTCTTGATAATCCAGGGCCTCTCTCAGCTCAGCGATCTCCTTCTCCAATTTCTCTATACGCTGTGGGAGTGGAGCCACGAGGTCCTCCGTACTTGAAATACATTGCTCAGCCTTGTCAATTCTTTCTTGTTGTTGGGCAATCTGTTCATCTAGCCTTTCCAGGTGGCAATCTATCTTTTCCTCTACTCGGTTTAGCTGTGGGGTAAGGACCTCCGTTAGTTGCTCCTGCAATTCTCTGCCTATAGCTGACATCTCAGCCGCCGACAATGAAATGGGCCCCGCGGCATTGTTCGGAAGCACCACCATCTGTTTTTTGCTGCCCTTCGCTCCCGATCTTTGCGATTTTGCTCCACCATTCACTATATATTCATCCATCTCTCCTCTGTCTTATAAGTCCTTAAAAACCCTTCTTTTTCAGCCAAAATCTATCAAAATTTTAACTTTATAGTTGGACCGGGGTCGGAGCTCGCAGAAGACACATCTTTACACCATGAAGCAGTCACGTGACTCCAAGATTTGTATTTAATGGCACTTGTTACAAGATTTTTTCATTCTGATGAAGCCTGGCAGTGGTTCAGGTGAAACGTTAGTTTCTTAGCCACTGTGGAGTATTTTTGCACGTCAGTATTTATATTAAAATTAGCGTTTTTTGTTATAACAACGCCAGTGTAGTTCCTGTTACTGCTGTGTGCGTGCTTTTTCTTCCTTGTTTGATATTTGTGTCTGTTTGGAACACAACACCACACTTATCCTGGAGCTCCTATGACTCATTCCTTTTAGGGTGTATGCACATGTCTCATGCATGGCCTGGTGGGGGAAGGATGCAGTGCAGGCACATGTGTCATGTATAGTTTGGGTTGCTAGAAGTATTTAGTGCATGCACATGTGTCATGCATGGTCTGCATGGGTGGAAGGATGCAGTGCATGCAAATGTGACATGCATGGTCTTGGTGGGGAGAGGATGCAGTGCATGTACATGTCTCATGTATGGTCTGGGTGAGGCAGGGATGCAGTGGATGCACATGTGTCACACATGATCTGGGTGTAGGTAAGCATGCAGTGCATGCATATGTCTCATGCATGGTCTGGTGGGGAAGGATGCAGTGCATGCACATGTGGCATGCATGATCTGGATGGGGGAAGGATACAGTACATGCAGATGTGTCATGCTTGGTCTGGGTGGCAGGAAGGATGCAGTGTATGCACATGTCTCATGCAAGGTCTGGGTGGGGATAAGGATGCAGTGCATGCAGATGTGTCATGCATGGTCTGGGTGGGGGTAAGGATGCAGTGCATGTACAAGTTGCCAGGTGTCTTACTCACTGTTCCTCCTTTCTGGCCAAACACTGGCTAGGTTCTCTTCCCTCCTATATTATCTATCCTCACTCCTCTCATCCCCTCCCCCTTCTCCTACTCCCTATGAAACTCTATCACCTTCTGAATCTCCCCCTTGGGTTGACTATAGTTGGTCTGGTGGTTTTCTCCTGCCATCTCCCTAAACTGTGGAACTGCCTCCCCCTAACCTCCTGCTCTGCCACTTCTCTTCACTCCCTCTCTTATCTTTGCAAGCTTTACTCGCCCACCTGCAACTGCTCCTGATTTTTCCTTCCTTCCTTATGCCCCCTCTCCCTATCTCCTTATTGCCCTCTTTCCTCTTCCCTTACCCTGACCTATATCCCCATACCACTATCTCATGCACAACCCCTTTCCACCTAATTATTATATCCCACCTATGTATATCTCTGCATTTGGCTGTAATATACCTAGGCACTTTGACCCCTTGCTGGGCGTCTGTTAGGCCTCTCCATGAACAGCCATCCACATGAAGTAAATTCAATTATATATGCACAATTGTAAATGCTAAACTGTTCATATTGCCATAATCTGCTTGCTTATTATGTTTCCTTCTTCTTCTCACTGTATAGTCTACCACTCGCTATTATGTTATATTTTATTCCATATTGCTCCCTAACCCCCAGGACACATCTGGAAATGACTTGCTATTCTGCTTAGTATGTTTCCTGGGGAAACTTCTGAAATAAATAAATAAATAAATAAATGTGTCATGCAATTTGTTTTCATTTAGTATGTTTTATGCCCCCTTATCACCCAGCTTGCCCACTTCTGTCCCCTCTCCCATAGCCCTGTCACTCCGCCATCCAGGGAATTTCTGGACCAAACTGTTGCAGTGCCCCACAGCTTACCCTCCTGTGGCAGGGCCCTCAGGTTCCTCTCCCTTAATTTCCAGAGGACTTTTAGCCTGGTTGCGGGTTGGTGGACCCAGTTGGTAGGTGCAGGGCATGTGAGGAGAAGCAGTGTAATTCTGCAGGCAGGGGGCATTTCCATTTTCATCCCCAGCCTATTTGACTTTAATGGTGCAACAGGTGCACTTGCATCCACACACACATCCATGCTGATGTCTGCCCTCCAATTTCTGGCTGCAGTGCTCAGCTGCCACCCATGGACACCCAGGCAGTGGCATGGCTATAGAGGTAGATTACTCCTTCCCCTGGAGGTGGAGAACATGTAAAGGATGCTCAAACCACCCCCCCAGTTGCCCCTCTGACGTCCTGAACCTGGCTCATCAGCCCCGCAAGTGGTAGCTCTAACACTGCACTGATGGACTGTCCCACATGTGTCATGCATGGTTTGAGTGGGGGAAAGGATTCGGTGCATGCGCACATGTCATGCTTGGTCTGGCTGGTGGGAAGGATGCAGTGCGTGTACATGTGTCATGCATGGTCTGGGTGGGGAGAAGGATACTGTGTATACACATGTGTCATGCATGGTCTGGGTGAAGAGAAGGATGCAGTGCATGTGTGTGTGTCATACATACGTAGTCTGGACATAGCTAGGTATGCAGTGCATTCACATGTCTCACGCATGGTCTAGTGGGGGAAGGATGCAGTGCATGCACGTGTCATGCATGATCTGGGTGGGGAAAGATGCAGTGCATATAGATGTGTCATGCATGGTCTGGGTGGCAGGAAGGATTTAGCGCATGCACATGTGTCATGCATGGTCTGCGTGGGTGGAAAGATGCAGTACATGCACATGTGTTATGCATGGCCAGGGTGGAGGGAAGGATGCAGTGCATGCACATGGCTCATGCATGGTCTGTTTGGGGGGAAGGATGCAGCGGATGCACATGTGCCATACACGGTCTGCATGTAGGTAAGGATGAAGTGCATGCACATGTCTCATGCATGGTCTGGTGGGGGAACGATGCAGTGCATGCAGATGTGTCATGCATGGTGTGGGTGGGGGAAAGGATGCAGTGCATGCACATGTCTCATGCATAGTCTGGTTGGGGGAAGGATGCAGCAGATGCACATATGCCATACACGGTCTGCGTGTAGGTAAGGATGCAGTGCATGCACATGTCTCATGCATGGTCTGGTGGGGGAACGATGCAGTACATGCACATGTGTTATGCATGGTCTAGGTGGGAGAAGGATGCAGTGCATGCACATGTCTCATGCATAGTCTGGTTGGGGGAAGGATGCAGCAGATGCACATGTGCCATACACGGTCTGCGTGTAGGTAAGGATGCAGTGCATGCACATGTCTCATGCATGATCTGGTGGGGGAACGATGCAGTGCGTGCAGATGTGTCATGCATGGTGTGTATGGTCTGGGTTGGGAGAAGGATGCAGTGCATGCACATGTCTAATGCATGGTGTGGGTGGGGGGAAAGATGCAGTGCATGCTCATGTCTTATGCATAGTCTGGGCGGTGGGAAGGATGCAGAGCATGTACCTGTGGCTAGATGTCTTACACACTGCTACTCCTTCCTGGCCAAACACTGGCTTGGTTCTCTTCCCTCCTATACTATCTATCCTCACTCCTCTCATCTCCTCCCCTCCCCTCCCTTCCCCCTCCTCCTGCTCCCTACGAAACTCCATCACCTTCTGACTCTCCCACTTAGGTCGACTATAGTTGGTCAGGTGGTTTTCTTCTACCATCTCCCTAAACTGTGGAACTGCCTCCCCAAACCTGCCACTCTGCCACTTCTCTTCACTCCCTCTTCTATCTTCTTCATGAGTTTTACTCACCCACCTGCAACTGCTCCTGATTCTTTCTTCCTTATGCCCCCCTTTTCCTATCTCCTAATTCTCCTCTTTCCTCTTCCCTCACCCTGACCTATACCCCCACACCACCTCATATTCGACCCCTCTCCACCTAATGATTATATCTCACCTATGTAGCTCTCTACATGTGGCTGTAATATGCGTAGGCACTTTGGTCCCTTGCTGGATGTCTGTTAGGCCTCTCTATGAACAGCCATCCATAACTTGTAAATTCAATTGTATATGCAAAATTGTAAATGCTAAATTGTTTATATTGCTATAATCTGCCTGTTTATTATGCATCCTTCTTCTTCTTCTTCTCACTGTATAGTCTACCACTTTCCATTATGTTATATTTTCTTCCCCATTGCCCTCTACCCCCCAGGATGCATCTGGAAATGACTTGCTATTCTGCTCTGTATGTGATACCTGAGAAAACTATTAAAATAAATAAATAAATGTGTCATGCATTTTTTTATTTAGTGTGCTTTATGCCTCCTTATCACCCAGCGTGCCCCTTCTGGCCCCTCTCCCACAGACCTGTCATCTCACCATCCCAGGGAGTTACTGGGCCAGACCTTTGTAGTGCCCCACAGTTTACCCCCTGTGGCAGGGCCCTCAGGTCCTCTCCCTTAATCTCCAGAGGATCATTATCTTGGTTGTAGGTCGGTGGGCCCAGTAAGCAGGTGCAGGGCATGTAAGGAGAAGCGGTGCCATTCTGCAGGCTGGGGGCATTTCTATTTTTATCCCCAACCCATGTGACATTAATGGTGCAACAGGTGCACTTCCATCCACACACCCGTCCATGCTAATGTCAGTCCTCCAATTCCTGGCTGCAGTGCTCAGCTGCCACCCATGAACACCCAGGCAGTGGCATCACAATAAAGGCAGATTGCTCCCTCCCTCTGGAGGTGGAGAACATGTAAAAGATGCTCAAACCACCTCCCTCCAGCCATCTCTGCAGTGTCTAAGGCTTGTTCCTGAACCCAGGTCATCAGACCTGCAAGCAGTAGCTCTAACACTGCACTGGTGGGCTGGCCCACATGTGTCAAGCATGGTCTGAGTGGGGGAAAGGATCCGGTGCATGCGCACATGTCATGCTTGGTCTGACTGGCGGGAATGATGCAGTGCATGCAGATGTGTCATGCATGGTCTGGGTGGGGAAAAGGATGCAGTGCATGTGCATGTGTCATGCATGATCTGCGTGGGGAGAAGGATGCAGTGCATGCACATGTGTCATGCATTGTCTGGGTGGGGAAGATGCAGTGCATGCACATGTTTCATGCATGGTCTGATGGGGGAAGGAAGCAGTGCCAGCACATGTATCATGCATAGTTTGGGCTGCAGGAAGGATGTAGTGTATGCAATTTCTCATGCATGGTCTGGGTGGGAGGAAGGATGCAGTGCATGCACATGTCTCATGCATGGTCTGGGCTGGGGAAGGATGCAGTGCATGCAATTTCTCATGCATGGTCTGGGTGGGGGAAGGATGCAGTGCATGCACATGTCTCATGCATGGTCTGGATTGGGGAAGGATGCAGTACATGCACATGTCTCATGCATGGCGTGGGTGGGGGGAAGTATGCAGTGCATGCACATGTCTTATGCATGGTCTGGGCAGTTGGAAGGATGCAGTGCATGTACATCTGGCCAGATGTCTGCTCACTGCTACTCCTTGCTGGCCAAACACTGTCTGGGTTCTCTTCCTCCTATATTATCTATCCTTACTCCTCTCATCCCCTCCTCCTTCTACTCCATATGAAACTCTATCACCTTATGACTCTCCTGCTTAGGTTGATTATAGTTGGTCTGGTGGTTTTCTTCTACCATCTCCCTAAACTGTGGAACTGCCTCCCCCTAACCACCCACTCTGCCACTTCTCTTCACTCCCTTTTTTATCTTTGTGAGCTTTACTCACCCATCTGCAACTGCTGCTGATTCTTCCTTCCTTATGCTCCCTCTCCCTATCTCCTCATTCTCCTCTTTCCTCTTCCCTCACCCTGACCTATACCCCCACACCACTACCTCATGCTCAACCCCTCTCCACCTAATTATTATGTCCCACCTATGTACCGCTCTACCTTTGGTTGTAATATGCCTAGGCACTTTAGCCCATTGCTGGGGGTCTGTTAGTCCTCTCTATGAACAGCCATCCGCAACTTGTAAATTCAATTGTATATGCAAAATTGAAAATGCTAAATTGTTTATATTGCTATAATCTGCTTGTTTATTATGCTTCCTTCTTCTTCTCACTGTATCGTCTACCACTTTCCATTATGTTATATTTTCTTCCCATTGCCCCTTACCCCCCAGGACGCATCTGGAAATGACTTGATATTCCACTCAGTATGTGTTTCCTGGGGAAATCTTTGAAATAAATAAATAAACAAACAAATAAATAAATAAGGAAATCAGTGCAGAATGCTGCACCAGGCTGGGGTGCTCAGGCAAAATAACTGAATTGCTTCCAAAAAGTCCAGCACTCACCATTACAATAAAAACGCTGTTCGCTGATTCTCCATCAAAGGTGCAAACGTTTATTAAAGTGCCAGTTAAAAGCACATCTTGACTAGTTTGGACTAACCGTCCTTTATCAAAAGACATGCAATACTAATCCAACAGAAGCCTTATATAGGCACAGGGATATGACATCATCACTTATCACCCTTACATACAAGTGAAGTGTTATCTAATCAAGCTATAAAATGGCTCATGCTAAACACATAAAACCCAAATTTAATGTGATGTGAAAAATATATAAAAAAAACTATTAAAAATATTTAAATACATACAATGTCGCTTGTCATCTACAATCTACATATTTTTATTTAAAAAAAGCAATATCTGTGACTTATTTTTCAACCTATTTATCGTCAGGGATTATTGCTATATTGCAAACAAATTTGTCCTTAAAGTGCTACTTTACTTAGTACGTATTTAAAAAAGAAAACCATCCCATCTTATCTATATTTAATATATGGTGTGAGGTTAATTCTGTCATTCAGACCCTGGGGCTTACAAGCCCCTAAGGTGTAAATCCAAAAACCTTCATGCTGCAAAATCTAATTTTTGTAATCCCCTCCTCTCAGTTTAGGCATAACTTTTTCTATAGCTTCAAAAGTAAATTTGCGTTTGCCAGAATTAATTGACCCCTTTATATGTAATGCCATGGCATATGTAAGATCTTCATGTTTAATGGCTCTGCAATACTCTCCTATGCAGCATTTAAAGGCTCTCTCCATCTTGCCGACACAGAAGGCACTGCAGGTGCATTTTGCCAGGTAAATTACTCCCATAGTATCGCAGGTCATTAATTGGCGATCATACATTGTGTGTATTTGAATATTTTAAATAGTTTTTTTATATATTTTTTCACATCACATTAAATGTGGGTTTTATGTGTTTAACATGAGCCATTTTATAGCTTGATTAGATCACACTTCACTTGTATGTAAGGGTGATAAGTGATGATGTCATATCCCTGTGCCTATATAAGGCTTCTGTTGGATTAGTATTGCATGTCTTTTGATAAAGGACGGTTAGTCCAAACTAGTCAAGATGTGCTTTTAACTGGCACTTTAATAAACGTTGGCACCTTTGATGGAGAATCAGCGAACAGCGTTTTTATTGTGGTGGTGAGTGCTGGACTTTTTGGAAGCAAATAAATAAATAAATATATTAAATAGATAAATTAAGATGGAGATAAGCACCCAAGAGGTGGATAGGCAGAAAGGTGGCAAAATTCAACAGAAGGGCAGATAGCAGGGAGAACCAGGGATAAAGGGCAACCAGGTAGGGGGCTGGAGTAGAACAATGAAACAGTCTAGGGAGTTCAAATCATGGAAAGCCATGTGTGCAAATGCCAGGAGCCTTAGCAACAAGATGGAAGATCTGGAGGCTGTCATGGTGCAGTCAGACCTGGACATTGTGGCCATCACAGAGACATGGTGTAATAATAACCATGACTGGGAGATGGCCATACCTGGCTACAGCATATTCGGAAGAGATAGGGCAGGTAGGAAAGGAGGAGGAGTAGCACTTTATGTGAAAGATGGCAGAAAGGCCACAGAGATCCAGGAGGAACAAAATGGGGGAGAGATATTGTGGGTTAAGCTGCAAAGGAAAATGGAGCCAGCCATCCGCACAGGGGTGGTCTATAGACCACCAGCCCAGAAGGAAGAAACAGATAGGGAGCTGATGCTAGCCATCCAAAGGATGGCAGATAAGGGTGAGGTGGTGCTGGTTGGAGACCTCAGTATTCCAGACGTGGACTGGAGCCTCTCAGCAGCAGCAGCAGCATCAACCAGGAGCAGATTTATCCTGGACTCCCTTCAAGGTGCCTTCCTCAAGCAATTGGTCATGGAACCAACTTGGCAGAAGGCAATACTGACCCTTGTAATCACAAACGGGGACAGTGTTATGGGTGTAACAGTGGGGGAGCACCTGGGGAACAGTGACCACCAATCATTGTGGTTTGACATCACAGAAGGAGCAGAACCAAACCACACAAAACACGTATCCTGGATTTTAGGGGGGCAGACTTTAGGAAATGGGGAGATGCTTGAAAGAAGCATTAATGGGAATGGGGCGGGAATCAGGGGTTAAGGAACAGTGGGCTATATTTAATGGGAATATAAACAAGCATTTTTTGCAATAAATTACTTACTGTGCAGCTGCCCTGGTCCCCAATGTACTGTTTCACAACAAGGGTGAAAAACAAAATGTTCATCATAGTATCTTCATAGTGATAACAAAGCATTTATCAGACTTGCGTCCATATTGCTTGCCAAACAAAAAAACATATTTTATCAATATTCTCTAACTTTATTTTTGCTAAATCTGTCCAATCATGTTTTGAATGTTTCCAGTGTTGGGCTTTCTATTACCTCAATAGGAAATGTAGTCTAGTGAGGTGCCACCCGCTGTCTGAACCAGAACCATTTTTTTTGCAAATTACACCTTTGTAACTTAAGTTGTTTACTATGAGTTCTAGTTTCATAACTTTTCTGCTTAAGTTCCAGACCCAAATCTAATTGCAGCCTATTGTCTTGGAAAGATTTATACACCATGATCATGTCGCCCCTCCGTCTTCTGTAGGCACATGAATACAGGTTAAGATTCTGCATTCTGTCCCGTAGGTTCTACCCATCATCCAACATATTGGTCTTGTAGCCCTTCTTTGTACACACTCCAGTCTGTTTATTTCTCCCCTCATGTAAGGAGCCCATACTTGGGAACAATATTCCAAATGGGTTCTCACCATTGACCCATACAATGGGATCAGGACCTCCCTTTCTCTACTGGTGATGCATCTCAATAAACAATTTAAAGCTTTGTTAGTGTTTTTAATTACCTGGTCACATTGAGAACTGAAAGTTAAATCATTTCTGATTATAATTTCCAAGTCTCTTTCTTTTGTTATTTGTTTTGATTGACTATTATTTATTTTATATTTGGACTCAGAATTATTTTTGCCCATATGTAAAACTATACATTTTTCTTCATTTAATTAAAGATTGTGTTCATTTGTCCATTTCTCTATGTACTCAAGAGTATTCTGGAGTCTCCTTTGGTCCAGATATGAGTCGACCACAGCTCCCACCCTATAATCATCTGCAAGCTTTGTCAACCGGATGTTTTCAGATTTGATTTGTAAAGAAGAAATGTATATATTAGACAGGGTCCCAACACTGACCCCTGAGGGACCCCGCTTGTCACTGGGAGCCACTGAGACAGTTCACCATTTATAATCACCCTCTGTCTTCTCCCTGTAGCCAAGATGTTATCCAATTAACTAGTTTATTATTAATCTGCAATGATAAAAGGGATTTAATTAGCTCTAGGTGTGGGAGTTTGTCAAATGCTTTTGAAAAATCAAGTTACACCACATCCACTGATTTGCCTAGGTCTAAAGTCCTACTAACTTTCTCATAGAAATGCAGAAGATTTGTTTGACATGATCTTGCTTCAGTAAATCCATGTTGACTAGGGTCCGGCAATCTATTATCACTTAAATAGGTGGAAATATGGTTTTTAATAATGCCTTCCAGTACTTTACCTATCACTGTTGTCAAACTCACAGGTCTGTAGTTCTCAGGGGAGGTTTTGTTGCCCTTTTTGAAAATTGGCACCACATGTGCCTCTCTCCATTTTTTTATTACATCCCCTGTATCTAATGAATTCTGAAAAATAAAAGTTACAGGATGAGTTATCTCTGTAGATATCTCCCTAATAAGTCTTGGATGTATGTCATCTGGTCCAGGTGATTTGTTTATTTTTATTTTGCTTAGCCTGTCCATTACATCCTTGATTTCTGATTCATAATCTGTTTGTCTTCTGATATGTTATATTTAGTGTTAGTTGTTAACAAATCATTTTGATTAAATACAGTACTAAAGTGCTTGTTCTGGATGTCTGCCATTTCTATATAATCTAATATGTTCCCCTTCTCACCCTTAATTGGGCCTACAGTTTGCTTATTCCCTCTGTTGTTGTTTATATAGGAATACAAGTTTTTATAGGTGTCTTTGCTTCTAGTAGCCAATTTACTTTCAAAAGTTGCTTTAGTAGTTTTTATTAATTTCTTTTGCCTTTTTTATTTGTTCCTTATGTTTGTGGATATAGTTATTATCTAACTTGGCTAGTTTGTACATTTTGTTCCTTAGTTTGATTTGTTTTTTGATATTTGGAGTAAACCATCTTGGGGTGTTACCTTTTTTAGAATTCTTGACTGTATAATGTGTATATTGACCGGATGTAGTTTTTATTTTAGTGACAAGTGTATCCCACATTTCATCTAAAGTTAGTTTTGAAAGTTCTGTAAACCAGTCCCATTTGTGCAGAGCTTTTCTTATTTTGTTAAAATTTACATTTTTGAAATTGGGAATTTTTGTTTTGTTGCCTTTTTGAGTAGGTAGTTCCTTGAGTTTAAAGAATATGGTCAGGTGATCACTGTTAGGAATAGGGGGGCCAACCTTTGTATCTGATATTTTCTCTCCCATATTAGTTAATACAACATCTAATATGTTATTGCCCCTTGTATTGTCTTTAACTGTTTGCTCCAGACCTAGTTGATTACATTTTTCAAGATATTCTCTTTCAGTATTACAGGTTGTAGTTTGATACTCCCAATCGATTCCAGAAAGGTTGAAATCCCCTGTTATGATTTTGTTTTCTGCCAGGTTAAGATGGTCAAGGTAATCTAAGATTACATAGGCTATCTCACTAATTATAGAGGGAGGACGATATAGTACCCTTAGATTGATTTTAGGTCCATTTTGAGGCATGATCTTAATGGCCAAATGTTCAATGTTTAAACTGCCATCATATAATTCCATACTCTTAATTGACTCATGTACATAGATGGCCACCCCTCCACTTTTCCTGTAGTTTACAGATTTCCGATATACTGTAGAATGTATCCATCTAAATTTTTATCCCATATGTCCCCTTCCTCCCACCAAGTTTCTGAGACAATTGCAATCTTAATATTTTTAATTATCATTAAATGAGTGAATTCATCACATTTTTTTTGAGACTTCTAACATTACTTAAGAGACAGTTGACTGACTCCAAGTTTTTCTTTGCTGGATTAATTTTACTATTTTCTGGTTTATCTGAACTGGTTTCCCTTCCTCCTCACCTACCAGTTTAAATGGTTTTCAATAACACTCTTAAATGTGTTACCCAAGATTCTTTCCCCCATTTTGTTTAAGTGGAGTCCATCTTTTTTATATAGTGAATTATTTCTGAAAATACTACTGGTTCCAATTGATCCTATCCCTTGTTCTACACAAAATTTCCTCAGGCTTCCATTTATTGAGGCAATTTTGTAGTTTATGTATTGGAATGTACCATAAATTGGTAAGATACCAGATATGATGATTTCTGAAGTATACTTCTGGACATCGTGAATCAGTTCGATGTATTTTTCCAAGTGATTTACTTCTTCCTTGTGTTTTAAATCATTTACACCTATCTGTAAAATCACTAATGGTTTGTTAACACTACCCATACATCCTTTTAATATTTGCTTTAGTTCCTGTATTTTAATCCCTGGAAACATGCTGACCATAGTGTTTTCGTTTCTTTCTTTCTTTACATAAAATCCTGTCAATTCCTCTTATGGTCGAGTCCCCTAACACTATAACTTCTTTTGTTGTGAAATGTGTCTGGTTATTATCCATTTCCCATGTATTTCCTACTTCCAATAATAATGTTTGTGTTTCTTTTTTTTCCTTTTTGTTATTGTCTGCTTGTTCTGTAGGTGATTTTGATTTGCTAACTGCAGTTTTTTTCAATGCATCCTCCTCTGAGGTGACAGCTACATCATCAGTCAGAGTCCCAGTGTTATTTACAGTATCTAGGTTATTTTCAAGAACCATGAATTTGTTCTCATTTTCAGTAGAGGCACTGATATGTATTTGCTTTCCTCGCCACTTTCACTTACTCTTTCTTATTATGGCCCAGTCATTTTCTTACATTGTTTGGTGCCTCTGTTTCTGTACTCAAATCACTAGCAACTGAGTCAATGAATTTTTCAAGTGAAACTATTTCCTGTTTTGTTTCAAGCCTTTTTTGTAAATCTCTAATATCCTGTTTTAGATCTAAAATTAGTAAACAGTTTTGAGAGGTGTATCTCTCAAGCTGTTCTGAACCCCAAGTATACATATCACACTGGTCACATTTTATAAGTATTGTATCCATCTTGCCCGCCAATTAGTTTACTTACAGCCCACTAAGCTTTCCACTTCCCTTTTAGCATTCTTCTTGTTCCTTGCGTCCACCGCGGACACAGCAGACATGAGCTGAGATGCGAGTGTCTCTGCACGTGTCTCCACGTGCGTGGCCATGCACTCGCCCCATTCAAGCTTACCCAGCTTGCTCTGTGCCGATTATTTTATGAAGTTGGAACCAGGAAGTGGCTGGTCACATGACCGCTCACCTTCACTGTTCCAGCATGCAAAAACAGTGCACAAATAAAGATTTCTCAGGCAATAGGTCTTAGAAGACCTTTTAAACTCACCCTCAAGTAATACAAACTAAAAATATGCCCTGCGTTAAAATGACAGAGTTATTTTTGCTTTAAAAGCTGCAGTTCCAGGAAGTGAGCTGTATGCATATTTGAATCCCCAGTGACTGTGTTCACACAAGAGAACAAAAGCTGGTGATGTCACTTTAGCAAGCTGTTGCTGTATCATCTTGGAGCATTATGTTGTGTTCCATTGCATTCCTGTAAATAGCTTGTTAATAAAATGTGTTGCAAAAGAAAACTCAGTGTGTATTTTTGTCTTTCTGGTCTGCAACTGGCAAAAATTCAGTGAATGTCTATTCAAAGTTAATAACAGAGGAGCTCTATGTTACTATATTACTTATTTTTTATGCTTATGGAATTAGAAATGAGGGAGCCTCTTCTGTAAAGCAAGAGACTTGGCGTGCCTTAACGAGCAATGGCAAATATCATATTGTAAATCTTAACTTTCCCAGTAGTTTTCTACAGCAGTGTAATACATGGATTATTTTAATAATAAGCAATGTGTCTAGTCTTTTTTTTTTTTTTGTTCTGTCTGATAGCAAGTTGGACCTCATTGTAACAGTCAGTATGGAATGCTTGAATTACTTTTTTTTGTAAACAAAACTGTTAAAATTAATACCATGTCAGAATGGCTACTGTCAAAAACAGTTGTTCATACATAAAGTTGTCTTCTGATCATTTGTTGGGCATTCAAAGTATTTTGGTTTTTGTTTGAGGGGGAAGTGTTTGTCCTTCTAAACTACTGTATATGTATGTAAGTCATAGGTATTGCTACTGTGACAACTCATTTTAAATCAGTTATTTTATCTAATACTATAAAAACAAGCATTTGTCAATGCTGAATGTTGTCTTGCTGGCATTGGCATTGGTAGTGCAGGAGTTAGAGAGATGCATAATAGGAATGGCAGTGAAGTATGGAACTGATGACGACCCAACCCCACCCTGCAGAGACTGACAGGCATTGAGGCGTGCCTTTGGGTCATCGGCCATAACGCTCATGCCATTTCACCTCACCCTACCCTGCAGACACCTACAAGTGTCACATTGTGCCTTGGGGTTGTTGGGCCTTGTGTGGACCCCATTCCATAAGGAAATACATTGAGATGGGTGCAGTACAGGAGAATGGGGTGAACTTTGGGGCCAAAGAGTCCAAGGCACACCTTGATGCCTATCGCTGGCTGCAGGGTGAGGGTGGGGGTGGAATGGCATGAGTATTACAGCTGACAATCCAAAGTCACACCCCTAATGCCTGTCAGTCTCTACAGGGTAGGACGTTATAGTTAAAAACCCAAATGCCCCAGGCTTTTGTTGGTGTTTGCACTCCAAATTTTGAACAAGAGCTTTTTGTGACCCCACCTCATGAAAGCATTTGGGACCTCCGCTCATGAACAGTGTCACTGTGATTTTCTTAATCAGTCCCAAACATTGATTTCCCACAGCAAACACGCCATTGTGCGCCAGATGTGTGAAAATACATTTCAGGCAGAATGTGGAAAATGACAGCTGTACTGTTCAGAAGGAGGTGTAAAAAAATGGCAATGTTGAAAATCTGGAGTGAAAATATTAAAAATTATCAAAGTTATGAGTGTGCGTGGAAATTGCGCAATGCACGCATGTAACACAGTCATTTTGCGAAATTTCTTCACCAGATTTTCAACACAGGCATTTTTGGACCTCCTCTTATGAACAGTGTCACTGTGATTTTCTTAATCTGTCCCGAATGTTGATTTCCTACAGCGACAGCGCCATTGTGCGCCAGATGTGCGAAAACACATTTTGGGCAGGATGTGAAAATGACAACTGTACTGTTCATAAGGAGGTGTAAAAAATGGCAATGTTGAAAATTTGGAGTGAAAAATATTAAAAATTCTCTAAGTTATGGCGTGCATGGAAACTGCGCAACACACGCTCATAACACAGTAATTTTTGGGAATTTTTCCACCAAATTTGCAACATAGGCCTTTTGGCAGCCCACCTCATGAACAGTGACACTGTCATTTCATTAATCAGCTCTGAAAGGTGATTCCATGCAGTGACTGCGAAATCACCTTTCAGGTCCGAATAATGAAATGACAGTGACTGAGTTTATGAGATGGGATCCCAAGAACCCCATGTTGAATATTTGGAGCCAAAAGTCACAAAAATGGCTGAGATATCCACCTAAGTTGAACCCCCCCCCCCATTGATGCCATTATACAGCTTACTGTGATTTTCTTTAGTTCGCGGTTGGCTTTTGAAGAATTCAGACATCTCCCGCTCCACTGAAGATCGTTGCACCAGGTTCCAGAGGTAAGTATGGGGTGAGGGGGTGCAGGGAGATGGAATACGCAGAAGGTGAGTGCGGGTTGGGGAAGGGGAATGTTGTGACCACGTGGGACCGTTTTTTCATTTACAGGGAACAAAAAATTAAAAAAAAGGACATTGTGGGAAGGTTTTTTGTTTACAGGTTTGTTTTCAGCACACTGGGGTGGGCTCCTAGTGTGCCATCTGTGTTTTTTGGGGAGAGGGTACTGAAGCCAATGGGAATTGGGCCTTACATCAGCAAAGAAGGCGTGTCTGTGTTTTGTGGGGGGCATAATGTCAAGGGGGGGATTGGGCACCCCCCTCAGCAGACAAAACAAGGGGGACATTATGCCGATGGCTTCCCCATCAGCAAACGAACTGGGTAGGGGGCATGCCAACAGGGGTATTGGGCACCCTCTGGCATCATCTTTGTAGGGACTGTGAGAGGAGGATGGTGGGAGTCACCGCCATGTTTTTTGAAATGTTTCACCAGGGGCACGTAATGGAGGTATGTGAGATCTGCCACTGTAATGATGAGCCTGACTCTCATTGCAGTGGTGGATTTCTTTCAAGTTGGTGGCATGCTTCTGAAGTGCTCTCATAGACAGCGTGCTCATTCATTGGTGCCACACAGACTAGCCCAAGAAAGCAGTGGAACCATTGGCCACAACACAGCCGCACCTCCACAACCTGCTACTCCAGCAAGCTGTCACAAAATGTTGCTTGCGCTGCGTGCACAAGACAACATAACAATGGTGCTTCTGCATCACCGTAGAAAACCTGATCGAATGACAGTAGCCTTGTAAACTTCATACTAAAATCACTATGCTGCTCGTCAGTGTACATTTAGTTGCAGTAAACAGGGAAGTATGATGACATGCATTCCTAGTAGCAAAAAAAAATGGAATGTATCTAGGGACTGTTTGATCTCATGCCTTCTTTTGCATAAAGTTTATGTGGTTTGATTCCTGGTACTGACATGCCCATCAGTGACATCTTAAAAAAAATCTAACAAATAGAGGCTTTATTACAATATTTGGAAGTAGAAAACAAAACAATTTAAAACACAATAACCTGTGTAATATATAGACCATGTGTGAGTTCGTTTTCCCTCACATCAATCTAATACATGTCTAAAACTGAGAAATTGTATAAGTATGCCCCAGTTGCAAAACTGCATAATCTTGTAACCAGTCATTTAATGATATCTAAGTTTATTTTCTCTGTACTTAAAAGGCTTTTTTTGCTGGCCCGGTGGCATAGAGGGTTGAGGCGCTGGTGCCTTACCTCGACCCACATTGGCGACCCGGGTTCAGGAACAGACTCAGGTCATTGGGGGTCAGCAGGGGGAGGATAGGATTGAGCATCCGACGGACTGCTCTCCTATCCTGGGGTGAGTTAGGGTCTGGCCTCACTCATGTAGCAGCCCCCAATGGAGATTGGAGGCACTACAAGAAGCGGCACGCAAGGGGAACAAGAAAACCAGAAAAAAAACACTCCGGAAGTCTAGCTGGATGATGGCTGCTGGCCCCAGGCACCTCCGAAGACTCCCCTGGAGAGCCACAGAATGCCTCAACAGCTCCCGGGACTGAGAGAAATAGTGTGCTGGTTCCCCCCACCAGTGCCTTCCCCCTCGGAGGAGTGGGGACCCACCCAGTGAAGGGTTACACCGGGCTACCCCGCAGAAGGCTACAGATATAAGGTAGGTGGTTGAAGGGGGAATAGTAGGGGAATGCCTGTGGACCATGGCAGCCCAAAGGAGAGGCAGCTCTGGGGCACGTAGGGGATAAGTAGATAATGCAAAAAAAAAAAGGCTTTTTTTAATGCATTGTCAACTTTTTTTAGCTGCCTGTCTTGATTGAAAATAGCCTTTTCCCCAGATATGCAACACACGAGCGAGCATGTCTTGAACCTGCCAATCGGGACCTTCAGTGCAGCACACAGGGTAGGCTGAAGGTGCTGCTCTCATTCCAGAGACAAGTTCCATTTTTATGTACAGAGAAAATAAACATAGATATCATTAAATGACTGGCTACAAGATTATGCATACATTTCTACAACCTCCGCATGCTTTTGCAAGTTTAAGGTTTTAGAAATACATTAGAGTGACATGGGAAAAAAGAAAACTTCACACACACACACACAGTATATATATTACACAGGTTGCTGTGTTTCTAATTATTTTTTTCTTTCAAATATCTTAATAATGCCTCTATTTGTTGGATTGTTTTTTTAAGATGTCACTAACAGGTTAGACAAAAATATCAGTACCAGGAATCGAACCAGATAAACTGTATGCTAAAGAGGGCATGAGCTCAAACAGTCCGTACATATATTCCATCTTTAATTTTATGCATGTCATCATATCTCCCCAACTAAGTGCACACTAAACGATCGGCATAGCGGCTTTCAAATGAAGTTTACGAGACTACTGTTATTAGAACAGATTTACTATGGTGATGCAGAAGCACCATCCTGTTCTTCTAGTTTTGACAGTATTAGATTAATTATCAGATCTAAACTGTGTTGCCACAGTAGCAAAACAGACATACTACTTACACAGGTATACAGTAGTTTAGAAGGACAAACCCTTTATAACTACAAAGTATATTGAATCACCCCCAAATGCAGAGTACCCGACATAATCCAGCCCAGGACCCTGCTGACTGTAATGCGCGGACAGCACATCACAGATTCAGTCCTGCTAGCAGCATACTAATGAAGACATTTAACATGGGATGATGGTTCCATGCTATATGTCTTTCCAAACCTCAGTTACTCTACACGGCAATGCCGTAATGCATTTGACGGGGTTCTGGCTGCATTGCATTCTCTTGGAATAGCCCATACCCAGCAGTTACCAACTAAACTAAGAGTGACCTACTTTGGCAATGTGTCTATTTTTAATGATCTGGTGGATGCTGGCAAAAAACCTTGAAAGAATTAAAGTGGACTTTGCTTCACAAGATGCTGGCTAAACAGGTTTGGCTACTAGGAAATGATAGTGTATTACAGACTTTGCCCTTATAGGCATTATGTGAGTTGTAGTCATTTAAACAGTGGACCGTTATTACTTGTATGCCATGTAAATGTATATATGTTTTGTATTGCAGTTAATTTTACCACAAGTACGTGATGGGCTCCCAGCTAGGTTCTGATCATCATATTTTACAATATGGTGCCATGTGTACAGTAAGTGTGGCTCTCCACAGATGCCAACCAATTATAAAATAATTAAGCCTCTTATTTCTCGACAGTGGTGAGAACATCCCTTGCCATCAAGGGGAACAGAAGACAGTAATGATGGCACTTACTCTCCAGTCTGCATGATACTGTATGCGCTAGGCAATGAGTCCACACATACAAAGCCTTTAATCTATGTGAGGGGCTGGAAGTATCATGATACTAATTCAGATTCTTTCCATATGAGAAATTAGAAATGACAAAGGATGCTGTATTTCATAATTTGTGTAGTTAAAACTGATGGTTCAGCCCATATTCAGGAAATTTAGGAGGGGTTACAATTATTAACTATTACATTGAATTTTACATAAAGTATAAACACTTTAGAAAGGTGTTAATGATGTAAATATTGGTGTTGGGATCTCAAACTGTTCATGATCAAAGGCTCAGATATTCAAAAGGGTTGCACCAGCGCAAGTCTGAAAATGCACCATTCTGCGATATTCAGCAGGAGGCAGTTGCGCCCCCCAAATCACGCTGAGCAATAGCACAATGATAATGAATGTATGCGCAACTGAAGGGGAAGGAACCATGCATAAATGGCGCAGTGCGATATTCAACAACATGCGCCATGTGCAATAGGGGAGCAAGCGGAAGTTGCGCGATAGCGGAAATGAGCCAAAATAAAAAGGATCAAGGGAGAGGTGCAAGAACACTACAGGGAAGGCACATGTTGCTGAACTATAGCCAGCCACACAGGCAACACACACACACAGGGCAGGACAGAGAAAGGGCACCTGGAACCCACAGGCACAGGGGAGGTGTGAGGAGCCACAGCCATAGCCACAGTGTAGAAGGAGGAAGTGCCACACAGCACTGAGGCCACCACAGTTAGGTGTTCCCGGTGCAGGGGAAGTAGCAGCCAGGATAGTGGGGGGAACACAGAAACAGCTGCCAGGGTGAGTGAACACAAGCCAGGGACATGGCCAGTGCCACCATCCAGATGGAGGCAGTAATGAGGGGGATGAGAAGGTGGGCAGTGGGGGGGCGCAGCTGTGGAAGGGCCCATCGGTGGTATGCCCCCAACAGGCAGTACCGAGCCCACACCAGCTTCGAGCTGTACAGTGATACTGAGATCGTGGGCCGGTACCACCTGAATCGGGCAATTCTGAGGTGGCTCTGTGAGCTGTGCAGTGATGTGATGCAGGCACCCACGACGGAGCCATGCTCTGTCAGTGGAGACTAAAGTGACAGCTTGCATGTGCTTGCTCACCACGGGTACCTTTCAGAGACCAACAGGGGACACCACAGGCATAACCCAGTTGGCCGTGTCATGCCACCTCACCTAATTCCTCAGCACACTGCTGCCACATGCTGCGGAGTACATCCATTTCCCCAGCACAGCGGCGGAGTGCACAGCAAACATGCAGGAGTTCCACAGGGTAGCATGTATGCCTGGCGTGCTAGGGGCGATAGACTGCACTCATGTGGCCATCCACACACCACCTGGCCCTGAGGGGGCCGCATATATTAATCGGAAGGGCTATGCTAGCATCAACTGCCAGGTGGTGTGCGATGCCAGGGGGCTCATAATCAATGTCTGTGCCACGCACCCTGGGGGAGCACAAGATGCCTTCATCTGGCACCAGTCAGCACTGTGCCACAGATTCGAGAGTGGGGACATCCCCATTGGCCACTTAGTGGGTGAGTATGCAAACCACACAGACAAACTTAGGGCTTGGGAGGGGCATGGTCAGAGGTGACATGGGTAGTGGCCGACATGGCCTGGGGCAGGGCGATGCTGATCACCACACTAACCTCCACCCTCTACACACAGGTGACAGTGGATACCCACTCCATCCCTGGCTGCTCACGCCATACCGGCAGCCCGTGACCCCATCGCAGCAATGCTACAGTGAGGCACATGCCACCACACGTAATGTCATCGAGCGGGTGTTCGGTATGCTGAAGGCATGTTTCCGTTGCCTGGACACCTCTGGCGATGCCCTACAGTACAGCCCCTCAAAGGTCTGCGGGCTATTCCTGGCCTGTTGCATCCTGCACAACATGGCCAATGAATGTGGGATAGCCGTACAGGTCGAAGAGGGGGACAGCGATGGGGACGATGAGGACACCGGTGACAATGGTGATGGGCAGCCCCCCCTTGGGTGACGGGACCCCCGACTGCTTCGGCTAGCACAGCTGCACCGGGACACCATCATGGAGGAGCACTTCAGCCAACCCAGGTAAGTCATGGGGCCATTTGCAACCACCAGTGGCAAAGGCACAACCCACAAACAAGCATGGACACACACCAGGGGTGCATGTCATCAAGAGAAGTGGCCAGGCATGGAACCACACACACATTGCCAGGGATGGGCGAGGTCTAACATGGCACGCGGTCAGACACACACACACACACACACACACACAACTCACCAGACATGTACAAAGGGTAGGAGGCACGCCGACCCAGAACGCCACCCCTAGCCACACACATGTCCACAGACCACCACGCCCACTGCCTGTCATTGTGCGTGTGTCAGATTCTGGGCACCATTGCACATTGGCGTACAGCTCAATGCAGGCATCATCATGCACATGCAACTGCGGACAGCAGCCGGGAGGGTGTGCAGATGGACTGTGTGTGTACGTGCAGGGCCAGGTACCCACCCGTGCATTGCCCGCAGAATGACACAATGCACACAGGGCAGCATCAGACAGTAGCCGCACTGGGAGACAGGTCAGTCATGTGCCACAGTGCCCCAGCCACCACAGATGTGTGGGCAGCCCCGCTGAGACCCGCCAGCAGTGACAGGCTGACCACTGGCCTCATGGGGTGGCACCGATGGTCCCCCAGGGGTTCCACTGCGTGAACGCAACCGTGCTCACGCAGTGGTCTGCAGCACACCGAACATGCCTGCGCCAGGTGTGCTTGGGATGCCCACAGCTGAACCCAGTGTCGACAAGGATGGTGTCGCATGACGCCAGGAATAGGGGGTGGATGTTGCACTGCACGGTGTCTGCGACACGTGGGCAAATAACTGTGTGCCCACTGTGGCCATGGCAGCTGTGATTGTCTGTGTCGGTCTGTCAATGGCAGCGGTCACATCCTCCCGAATCTGGTCCATTCCTGCCAGGAGCAGAGCGGTTTCTCTGCTGCGATGCTCCTCTGCCTGGTGCAGAGCCACACTCAGTGCATCCACGGCTGTCACAAGCCACATCTGCTGATTGACTGAAGCTTGCAGTATGTGGGTATGCTCATCCAAGAGGTCATCTGCCTGATCAGCATGCTGTCCCTCAGGGTGTTCGCGGCCCTGATGCTCATCACCCCTTGAGGGTGGGCACTGCACACCAGGGCCAGGCCTGGGCATGTCCACAGGTAGTGCACTGACGCCACCCCCTGACACTGTACCCCCATGCCCATTGGCTGACTGCTGATGCTGCCCCTCTGGCTGCCACTCCCCAGGGCTCAATGGTGCCACTGCAGTGGCCACAACAGTCCCACTGTCCTGTACACACACCAGTGCTGCCCAACCGGTGCTGACAGGCACAGGCTGGGACCGTGATGACACGCAGGCCTCCACAGCGGCACCACCCACAGCCATGGCCGCAATGTAACCTGCTGTGTGGCCATCCTGTGGCACACACGTGTCACTGCCCATGACATTAGTGACATCATCATCGGTGACAGATCCGGCACCAGCCCGAGTCTCAGCATGCTGGTATCCATGGATGCTGGCACGCGGACACGGGCAGGGCCTCCTCCGCACCTGCTCCACCAACATCAGTCTGGATGTCCAGGTGGGCCCACTGTCGCCCTGAGCCACGTATTCCTGTGGATGTGGATGGGCCCTCCTCCATCTCCATCTGACCAGCCTCAGTGGAGAAGCCCACCACCGCTGACCCATGCAGATGCTCAGGAGCTGTAAGGGAATACAAAGTCACGTTACTGCATGTGACCTACCTTGTCCCCCCCAATAGACAGACCATGACCTACCATGCAGTGACAGGCTACGACCCATCTGGAATCTACCACCTGGAACACCCTCAATGGCGCAACGCTGCATGCTGCCAGCAACCCTCTCCTCCTGTGGGGTCAGGCGTAGCACCTCCGGCTGTCCCCCACCTGTCGCAGACATGCTGCCCTGATGGCAGCCACCTTCTCCATAATCCTCCTCTATTCTGTGCCCATCTTCTTCTGGCACTCCTGCACGGAGTGCTGGTGGCTGCCATGCAGGTTTACAGCATCGCCACCTCCTCCCATGCAACAGCAGGGCCTGTGGTGTTCCCTGGCGTCCACTGAGAAGCAGCTCCTGGTCCAGGTAGGCCTCGAACAGGGCATCCGTCTCGGCCTTCATGAAATTTGGCCTCCTTCTCCTCCCATGACTCTGTTCCTCTTCCTCCACAACATGCTCGGTCATGATTCAGCCTGTGAGAATGACAGGTGTTACCTGTGACTGTGCAGTCCCATGCATGTCCCAAAATCCACAGTCCACACTCTCAAACAGCATGCAACTCACCAATAGACTGCAGTAACCGACTATGGCCAGTGTAGCCCAATGTCGGACTTTTATAGCACAACCCATGCAAATGAGGCGAGGCGCATCTTTAAGTGGATGCAAATGCAGTGACTGCGCCATTGAATGGCTGATTAGCTGATTTGCGTATGCCAGCTGAATATCGCACTGTTGCGCTTTGTGCAGTTGTGTTGAACGTGTTGAGCCAAGGGCACAGTTCTGTGACATGCGCAGTACACACCTAACTGCACATGCCCGGGTTGATGACGCAGGCGCCTGCCGCACTGCTGATGTGCTGTGTGTGGGAGGCAATGCAGGGCACGGCCACCATTGTGCCAGTGGAGCTACAGCACTGTTCACCAATATGACACTGTGGCACTGGGGTGTCGTAGGCGCACTGGGGTGACAGCGTGGTAGGCCACTACAGGAGGTGGCACACAGGCACCCAAATGTGCTAGACGCATTGGGTTCCAATCGCGCTGTGGCTGTCCATGTGCCAGAGACCCTTGGCTCTATGCCCAACCATTGCCCCCTAGGTGCTATGCATCAGGCATGGGTGCACCACTATCACGCTGTTCAGTGACAGCACGATAGGGAATGGCAGGGCTGTACCACGCAGCATCTGCACATGGCGGAACCACGCTGCAGAGCGCCATTTTGACTTAACTGAGCAGCAGAGATGGCGCGGAGGAGAGCTGTGCAGTGGAGCCAGGTGGAGCTGGCAAACCTGGTTGCCATTGTGGAGCCACATGTTGGCCCACTGTTTGGGAAGGCACCCCTGGACAGGGCCAGGAGTCAGGTGTGGCAGGAGGTGGCCGACACCTTGGAGGAGGCCACCAGTATGGGCCGGATGGCAGAGCAATGCAGCCACCGATATGGGGACCTGAGGCGGAGGGACCTGGACCTGCTTGCCCACCTGTGGGCACATGCCAGGAGGGGCACGGTGCCACGGCCAGGTAGGTGCAACATCCATACACTTTTATCTTCCATGTGGGTATCACAGTTGCATGTGTCCGGCACATGGGGGGGCCATCCGGTGTTGGCCATGGTGGTGTTATCAGGGTGTGGGGTGGGTGGGTCTGGCTATGTGGGATTGCACCCACATGGGGTTGGGGGGACTTTGCTACAGGATTGTACTGATGTTCCTCTCTCCATGTTTGCACCTTAGGCCCAGAATAGCACAGGCTAGCGAGGGAGAGGAGGCGCCGCCAGGAGGACCATCAGGCCAGAAGGGGCGAAGGTCCGCAGAGGCGCAGGGACCAGCCTGATGATGGTGAGTGCCTTACATCCATGATTACTATTGTATGCTGTGTAACAGAGCGGGCAGCGGGGAATGGCCACCATCCATTGACACCACTGCCATGCACGCAACTTGTTACAGTCAGCACTGTCCAGTAGCACTGCATGTCTGGGAGTGTGTCACCGGTGGTCCATGCGTGCACCGGGCACATGGCTGTGCCACTGCCTTTACACCGCATAGCCAAGTCACTGTATGGCCACGGTGGTGCTGTGCAGGACATAGGCGGTGGGTGTGTGCAGTGGTCCACATGGCTGTGGCTGCCTGGGTAGGCAGGTCTTGTGGACATGGCCACTGTGGGTGGTCGCACACCATCACAGGGGCGTGGCACATGACTGTATGCCATGCACAATGGGTTTGCTGCAGGGGACTGGACAGTCACACATATTGACTCTGCTCCCTTGTCCTAGGTGGACAATGCTGGATGGCCCTGGAATGGGCCATACAAAAGATACTTCAGCTGGCACGGGTGTCCCTGGCAGCATTGGAGAGATTGGAACGACATGGAGTTCAGAGGAGGAGAACCCAGAGGTGCCACAGGAGTGGAGAGCAGGGCAGAGAATAGGCCCTCCACGACCCCCTGACACCCATACCCCTTGGACCCACACTCACACCCCTTCTTCCCTCTCCCATTTGTACACCCCTGCCCCATGCCCGCCCCCACCTGGTTTGTGGCCCTTCCCCACCCTTGTATATATTTGTAAATATGTTTCATAGTTCTTATATTTTAATACATACATTTTGTTATAACAACTGTGGTGGTCTCTGATTTGCAGCGGGCTGCAGGTGCTCAACTGCAGTGGTGTGCATGGCATCAGGGTGGTGCATGCATGGGCGTGTGTGTGTGTGTGTGTGTGTGTGCAGAGGTGAACCGCCTATGGTGTGGGCAGGGGGATCAGTCACTGTCTGTGGTTTGTGTGTTGTACTCTGTGCACTGGATGCCTGTGTGCAGTGATCCATGGGGCCTGCACTGTGTGCATGGCACCCCTGTCAGACCATCCATGGCCTGTGCAGCTGACACCCTTGCATGTCTGTGATATGCATGGTCTTCTGGCATGTCAGTGGTGGCTGTTGAGGCCAGTGCTGGGACAGGATGTGTCCTTGGGAGGGTGTGCAGGGTGCTGTATCGCTGGAGGTGGGGTCCAGGGCATGCCCTGTCGCATGTGGGGTACCTCGTTTGCTGATACATGGTCGGTCTCTCAGCTGTACCTCTGGGGGGACGTGCAGGGTGGCACTGTGTATGCATCTGTTGCATCACTGTCTGCTGCTGCCTGCTGCAGGGTGTCCATGGTGGGGCTGCCTTGCATGGCTCCATGGTGCACAGGGTTGCATTGTCACAGTGGGGGTGGTGGCATGCATGGGGTGTCCTGCACTGTTGGGTGCTACTCCTGGGCAGGGTGTATGGGTATCCTGGTGCAGGGTGTGCTCTGCATTTGTGGGATGGTGTGGTATGGGGTGGTCGGCCATCCTTCTGTGCTGGTCACAGCTTGCTAGAGGGTGTGATGGGGCACCATGGCCCGGTTGTGGGTTGGTTGCTGGTCTCCATGGCCCAGTGGTTATTCCAGCCCATCCCCAGTTGTGCAGTGCATGGGTTGTGGGGGGACGATGTCTGTTCTGCTGTGTGTTCCTCTGCCCATCTGTAGCATGGGTGGTGGGCCCTTGCATCCCTGGTTGTGCTGTTGCATTGCTGACCTGCTGCTGGGGTGTGTCCCTGGTTGTGCTATGGCACATCTGGACTGCTCAGCTGAACATCCCTTGTTGTGCTATGGCGCATCAGATATGCTCAGCTTCACCTCCCTAGTTGCACTATGGTGCAGGTGGTGTGATATTCAGTCGTCGGCCGAGGCGCATCTTGGCATCGCGGTTTTGAATATCGTGCTTCTTGCGCATGGGCGCAGTGGACTTGCGCTTGCTCCTGCTGTTGCACACTTTTTGGGCGCAGTTTGAATATCTGGGCCAAAGAGTTTAAACATGCAAAGATAGCCTATCTGTTTAATTGCTGCACTTTACAGCGATGACATTACTTTAGAAAAGGTGAGATCTAGATTTGGGGAAGTGTCAGATTGGTCCTTGTAAGACATTCAGGCAATGATTTGATACGAGCTGACCACAGGAGGTCAGTAAGTTTATTCGCTCAATTGTGTCTCAGAGCATTGTTGAAATATTACTTTATAAGCTAGATCACAAGAAAAAAACCGCATGATCTAGCTGTTATAAGTATTGTATTTTCTAAACAACTGCCATTAGCTTCTGAAGAAGGACTGGTTGGTCCGAAAGCTAGAGCACTTTGTTCTTGTTGTTACATCTATGTTGGTCCATTAAAAGGTATCAAATCATTTGCTTCTGGATTTAGAAAAGGGTGTATTTTGGGGCCTCAGATGACCGTTACTTACTGTTTATCAGAGACGGATCTTCCAATCTGTTTCTTACCAATTTTACAGCTTGGACTTTGTAATGCTACAGACAAGGTGGTTTATTGGCACTGGGTTCATTAGCTGGAACATTTCCAGAAAGTTTTATTAGAAAATAGTCCATGACATTGCTGCAAATGGTTAATAGTTTATGATTAATCTTTGGTTTACAGTGTTAAACCGTTAGATATTTTAGGTCATGCTGTACCAAAAAATGTAGTGTTCATTCTCTTACTTAATTACTTATTTACTACTTGCCAGCAGATACAGGCCACATGGTCCATCAAGTCTGCTTGAGTGTGCCACTAGCGCCCCACTTTGCAGCTGCCCTTCCCCCCTCGCCATTACCCCCACACGGATGCATGCCAAGTGAGATTGAACCAGATTAAGCTGTACTGTGAAATATCTTTCTGTATTCATCCTATACTTAGGGGTTTTCAAATGTCTTGCATATTTTTTTAACTGAATAAAATATATTTAAACAAAAACAAGATGTTTTCCCTTGGATTTCATCTTTTAACATTGCCACAAAGTCATAATCCTCTAATTTTAGGTTAATACTTTGGTTTGAGAGATATAAGAAAACGACGAGGTCTATCAGGAATGTCTCCCTGCCTTTCAGCAGGTTCTATCATTGTGATTTGCAGCCATGTATTTATCTAACTTGTGTTACAATGTATCCAAAAGTCTGTGCTTCCACAATCTCAGCTGGAAAACTATTCAGTGTTTTCACTGCTCTAAAATGTATTAAAGCTTTTTCTTTTAATCTGCCATATGTGCCCCTCAGTAGTCACTGACTCACTGGTCGAATGTGGAGCACTCTCATTCTCTTGTTGCTAATCTGATGTCATCTGGTCATGTGACTAGCTCAGCTTATTATGGGTAAACTGACTGTGAACTGCAGTGCTGCCAAGGGAAAAAAGTCATTTTTATGTTTGCTTGCACGCACATGCAAGAAACATAGTGCCATCATCCAAGTTTTTGGAGGTGTGGCACCCGTCTTCCAATTCAGTCAGTGTGTTTGCAGGCACGGCCTCCGTTCGCCAATGAATACTGCAGCTGTCTATGACAGCAGTTGAAAATGCAGTGCCGTACAGTTGAAAGGGAGAGCTATGCTCCGGCGATCAGCAATAAGATATTGCGTGCTCTTGCGTGCCTCCAACCTACACACGCATACACACGCATATTGCGTGCTCATGTGCTCCCACCCCATCCCATGCACACACTGTATAGCCGACAGGGGTGCCCAATCCCCCATCGGTTGTGCAGCGCTCCCCCAACAGAGTTCCAGGTGCCATGTTGGGAACCCACCCCAGCGTGGCAGCAGTTTGTATGGCTGGCAGGGGTGCCCAATCCCGCTTTGGCGCCACTGTTCCCCCCAAAGAGACTATCGGGTGCCACTCTGGGAGCCCACCCCAGCATGGCAACAGTTCCTATGGCCGATGGGGGTGCCCAATCCCCCATCAACTCCAGGCCCCCCCAAACAGCCTTTCAGCAGCCATGCTGGGAGCCCACCCCAGCGTGGCACAAGTCCTGCATCGTCTAAGTAAAAAAAAATACCTGAAAGAAAAAAGCTTCCCACGCTGACTGTCCGACCCCTCCCCACCCATGCCCACCTCTGTGCATCCACCTTCCCACAACCCCACTCACTCCCCATACTTACCTCCGGAGTCCGGCACGACAATCTTTGGTGGACCGGGAACACGTCTGCACTCTTCAAAGCCGACCGCGAACTGAGGAAATGCTGGTAAGCTGTATAATGGAATAAATAGTTTTTTTTCAACTTTAGTGCATATATCGGGCATTTTTGGGAATTTTTTCACCAAATTTTTAACATGGGGTTTTGGGACCCCACCTCATGAATTCTGTCACTGTTATGGCGTTAATCGACCCTGAAAGGTGATTTCACGGTCACTGCGCGGAACTACATTTTGGGACCAATTTACAAAACAACAGTGTCACAGTTCATGAGGTAGGCCTCCAAATCCCTATGTTGAAAATTTGGTGAAAAAATTCCCAAAAATGACTGTTTTATGAGCATTGCACTGTTCCTTCGCACGCTCGTAAGTTCACAAATTTTCAACATGTTCACTCCAGATTTTCAACATTGACATTTTACCACACCTTCTTATGAGCAGTATAGCTGTCATTTCTCACATCTCACCCAAAATGTGTTTCTACGGCGCATGTGGCACACATTAAACAGTCGATTATTGAAATCATTGTTTGGGACACATTAAGAAAATTGCAGTGATGCTGTTCATGAGCAGAGGTCTTAAAATGGCTATGTTGAAAATTTGGTGAAAAATTCCCAAAATGACTGTTTCACGAGCATGCATTGCACTGTTCCTACGCACGCTCGTAAGTTTGCGAATTTTATATATTTCACTCCCAATTTTCAACATTGACATTTTACCACACCTCCTTATGAGCAGTACAGCTGTCATTTTTCACAACTTGCCCAAAACGTGTTTCCGCCCATGTAGCGCACAATGGTGCAGTTGATGTGCGAAATCAATGTCCGGGACAGAGTAAGAAAATCACAGTGACACTGTTCATGAGCAGAGGTGTTAAAATGGCCATGTTAAAAATTTGGCGAAAAAAGTCCATAAAATGACTGTGTTACAAGCGACCATTGCGCAGCTTCCACGCACCCTCGTAACTTCATGGATTTCTAATATTTTCAGTCCAGATTTTCACCACTGGCATTTTTCCACACTTCCTTATGAACGGTACAGCTGTCATTTTTCACACCATGGCCAAAATGTATTTTCATACTTCCAGCACAGAAATGCGTGGTTGCTGTGGGAAATCATTGTTCGGGTCAGATTAAGAAAATCACGGTGACACTGTTCATGAGTGGAGGTTCCAAAATCCCTGTGTTCACAATCTGCTGTAAAAAATTCCCCAAACTGATTGCATTACGGGTGTGCGTTGCACATTTTCTACGCACGCACGTGACTTCACCAGTTTTTTTAATATTTTCACTGCAGAATTTCAACATTGCCATTTTTTGTACCTCCCCATGAACAGTACAGCTGTCATTTTTCACATGCTGTTTAAAATGTGTTTTCGCACCTGTGGTGCCAAATGACATAGTCATTGTGCGAAATCCGCTCTCGGCTAACAAACTGAAATTGACACTGTTCATAAGGTGGGGGTCACAAAACACCCATGTTGAAAATTTGGAGTGAAAATGCCAATAAACGTCTTAGGCGTTATGGTTTCCAACCATAATGCCCCAGCCTGTAGAGATTGACAGGCATCAGGGGTGTGACTTGGGACATACCTCTCAACTGTCCCAGATTTTGCGGGAAATCCCGATTTTCAGATGTTTATCCTGCCATCCCGATCCGACTGGCCGTTTGCACGATTTCCTAGGCTGAGCACTGCTCCGAATGCCACCATGCGGTCTCCTCTCCACACCACCATCGCCACGCTGACTGTCTCCTTCCAAAATCCCCACGTCCCCATGTTGCAGTTGCACATAGTGGTGTCTTACGTAGGAGGCACTGACGTATGCTCTCCCATTTGACCAATGGTGTGATTCAGTTGCTGTCCGTTGTCTTTTAGCACCCCCGCCCACACGTGGACCTGATATTTTGCGTCCCCCATCAGGTCCGAACGTACAGCATATAATAGGACCACCTCCAGCACTCTGGGAACCACACAACTGAAGAGAGAGTTCCAGAGCACCGGTGAAGAATTAGCCCCCTTGCCTAGCTACGAGTCGAGCTAGCGAGAGAGACTGCCGCAGCTTGGAGACTTTGATCGACTGGGAGAGAGAATCGAGACTCTGCATTTGGAGGAGGAGGAGAAGTGCAAATTAACGCTAATGCCAGCCCATTTGTTGAATCATCGCCACCGCGTGCCCGTCAGCTAGACTGTTTTTTTGCACCAATCTGCCATCCCTGCCCGTTAGCTGCTTCCTGCTGCTACTGTAAATCATTTATTATTTCATTTGAATAAAAGAATGAACGAAGCAGCAGCAGACAGTGCCAGCAGCTGGCATACCGACTACTGAGCAACGGGGAGCACATAGGGAGACAAAGAGTGAGCAGACTCAGAGCAGCACAGAGCAGAAGGACCCGAGCCCAGCTGACCCTACAACTCAGTGCCACTGTCGCCAGCAGAGATTGCCACCACACCAGTACCTTACCGTTTAAGTGTTGGGTATCAGGTATGTAAAAATGCCAGGAACTGTGGAGAATATATTGAGTATGTTAACTTTATTTATTCGGCTAATGTGAACCAAATGGGAGGGGAGTCATGGAGTAAGTGGTAAGATTTATAAACTGGCAAGTGGACTGTAGGTAATGACTTTTGGATGAGTTGGAATCATTTCATTCATTTAATTTCATTTATTAGTTTTACTGTACCAGGAATTACTGACTTGGACTATCAAATGATTCAGTTTTTGTATATAAGATACATGGGGATACTAAAAATAATGACTGGTCTGGTGGGGCACGGGGGGGGGTCCACCTTGGAGGTAGTGAATGCATGAGCTGCCTCCCACCCTGTGGAGGGGGGCTTGAAATTTGGAACCAGGATTTTGAGGGGGCAAGCACACTATTCCAGGTTATGGCAGAGAGATGGGGTGTGGGGACCTCATCATTTGGCAGTCCCCAGGGCACAGCATCTTATAATCACTGCAACAGGATGGGGTGCAGTATGTTAACTACACTGTGGTGATGGTCATGTCTGTGTTAAAGGGTGATAACTCAAGGGTTAAAGGGTGGTACAGTGCCTACACACTAGTACCTAATAGAGTTTTGGTCATCAACAACAGGCTTAGGTGACCCAGGCTGCACTTTATTTCTTTTGTCTTCTGAGTGTTCCCTAGAACCGAATTATTATTGTAGGGATGGGGTCTTTGGGTATTTTGACACTGTACTGTGGACCGAGACCCCAACCCCCTGCAAAAACACCTAGCGGGAGAACTCTGGTGAATGTTTGTACACAGCACTACAAGATTCAGATGTCAAATGGTAGTGATTTGTAATAACAGCTTCAGCTCCTATGAACATTGCCTCTCAACAACTTGGCTGTTCCACAAGAAATATCGCTGTCTGTAACTAGTGACTGAGTCCTGTAACAACTGTTAGCTGTTAAGCCTGTTGCTAGTGCCATTTGAACAACTTGCTGCCCCACAGTATTCACACATTTGAAAGATGTGAACACTGTGACGCAGCACTTTACGCAGTGTGAAAAATGGTGTCCCTGATTTTGAGCATTTGTCCCTGATTTTAAAGGGTAGTGTCCCTGATTTGTGGCCTTGGAGGTTGAGAGGTATGACTTGGGATTCTCGCCTGTAATGCTCATACCATTCCACACCCTGCAGCCAGTCAGAGGCATTGAGGTGTGCCTTGGACTCTTCAGCCCCAAAGCTCACCCCATTCTCCTATGCAGGACCTATCTCACTGTATTTCCTGATGGAATGGGGTGCGCATAAGGACCAAAGACCCCAAGTAACACAGTGACACTTGTCAGTGTCTGCAGGGTAGGGTGTGGTGAAATGGCGTGGCCGTTATGCCTGATGACCCAAAGGCACACCCCAATGCCTGTCAATCTCTGCAGGGTGGTGGTGGGGTTGGCTTCAGTTCAATACTTCACTGCCATTCCTATTATGCAGCTCTCTAACTCCTACACTATCAATGCCAATGCTAGCAAGTAAACATTCGGCATTGAAAAATGCTTGTTTTTTTAGGTAAAAATGCTGTTTTGTACATTTTCAAGTTCACAGCACTGTACAAAACATGTATGGGGTATAAAGGATTGTTTTTCTTAATAATGAAATACAGAGCCTGTTTATGTTCCGTTTAAAAAGGGGGATTACAAGAGCAACAGAATTATGCATTAAGCAGGTTAGCAAGGGGGAAAGGATAAGGAAGCCATTACGGTTTTCCAAGAAGGTAGCAGAGAAAGTGAAAACCAAAAAGATTGCATTCAGGCAATACAAAAAGACACAGGCTGAAGGGGATAGAAAGAAGTACCAGGAGAAGCAAAGGGAGGCAGGGAGGTCAGTAAGGGAAGCCAAAGCTCAGACAGGAGAACACATTGCAAAATCAGTGGGTAGAGGGGACAAAACCTTTTACTGGTACATAAGTGAAAAAGAAAGGCAAAGGGAGGGATAGTGAGACTGAATGGGGGAGGATGGGGGCTGCGTGGAGGATGACAACAGTAAAGCTGTCATACCGAACAGGTTTTTCTTCTCAGTCTTTACTGAGGAAGAGGAGGGTAACGGGCTTGAAGGGAGTTCAAGGAGTGGGAATGGCACAGAAATGGACAAAAGTTGCTTTACATGAGAAATGGTCCTGAAGGAACTGGAAGGAATAGGAGTTGATAAAGCAATGGGGCCAGATGGGGTGCACCCCAGGGTCCTAAAACAACTAAGAGAGGTGGTGGCTGAACCTCTGACAATCCTGTTTAGCTGATCGCTGGAAACAGGGGAGGTACCCAAAGACTGGAGAACATCAGATGTAGTTCCCTTATACAAAAGTGGGAACAAAGAGGAAACGAGGAACTACAGACCAGTCAGCCTCACCTCAGTAGTGGGGAAGATCATGGAAACACTACTGAAGGAGAGATTAGTAGAACATATGGTTGCCAATGGACTACATGATCCAAGGCAGCATGGTTTCACCTGGGGGATGTCATGTCAGACCAGTCTCATTGAATTTTTTGGCTGGGTGAGAAGGGAGGTGGATCAGGGGAGGGCAGCGGACATGGCCTATCTGGACTTCAGCAAGGCCTTTGACACTGTGCCACACAGAAGGCTATTAAACAAACTAGAGAATATGAGAGTGGGCAGGACAGTAGTGCAGTGGGTAGGTTACTGGCTGGGTGGCAGGACACAGAGGGTGGTGATAAATGGCTATCACACCACAGAGGGAAGAGTGACCAGTGGGGTACCACAGGGATCAGTGCTGGGACCGGTCCTATTTAATGTTTTCATCAGTGACATTGTGCAGGATCTAGAAGGCAGAATGTCCCTGTTCACTGATGACACAAAGCTCTGTAACAGAGTGGACACACCAGAGGGTGTAGACAGAATGAGGAGGGACCTGCAGAAACTTGAAGAATGGTCAGGGATTTGGCAGTTGAAATTCAATGCAAAGAAGTGTAAGATAATGCATATGGGGCACAAAAACCTTGGAACAACATATCATTTGGGGGGTGAGGATATAGCATGCACCAAGCAGGAAAGGGATCTTGGGGCTATCATCTCTGATGACCTCAAGGTAGGGAAACAGTGCAACAAGGCAGCAGGTCAAGAAAATAGGATGCTGGGATGCATAGGAAGGGGCATCACCAGCAGGAAAAGGGAGGTCATAATTCCACAATACAAGACACTAGTAAAGCCTCCACCTGGAGTACAGTGTACAGTTCTGGAGACATTACCTATGTAAGGACATAGACAGGATAGAGAATGTTCAAAGGAGGGCAACAAAGATGGTACATGGATTGCATCACAAGTCCTATGAGGACAGGTTGAAGGACTTGAATATCTACTCCCTGGAGGAGAGGAGAGAGAGAGAGGAGACATGATAGAGACATAGAAGTATCTTACAGGGAGGAACAGAGTGCAGGAATACACTATTTTTCAGTGAAAAAGGTGTTCCAGGACTAGAGGGCATGGGATGAAGTTGGAGAGTGGGCAATTCAGAGGAAACATGAGGAAGAATTTCTTCACAGAATGGGTGGTGGACAAGTGAAACACCCTGCCAGAAGAAGTAGTGGGGCCTGAAACAATCACAGGATTTAAGAATGCACGGGATAGACATAAGGGTATTCTGGAGGTCATGGGTAAGGGGCAAGAAACTTCTAGGAAAATATAAAGTGAACTTATAGACTCAAATGGGCAGACTGGGTGGGCCGTAGGCCCTTATCTGCCAACTGTGTCTATGTATCTATGTAATAAATGAATAAATAAATGTGTCAATCATTTTTTTTTTTATTTAGTATGCTTTGTGCCCCCCTTATCACCCAGCTTGCCCACTTCAGGCCCCTCTCCCACAGCCCATCACTCTGCCATTCCAGGGAGTTATTGCACCAGACCTTTGTAGTGCCCCACAGCTTACCCTTGTGGCAGGGCCCTCGGGGGTCCTCTCCCTTAATCTCCAGAGGATGTTTAGCTTGGTTGAAGGTCAGTGGGCCCAGTAAGCAGATGCAGGGCATGTGAGGACAAGCGATGCCATTCTGCAGGCTGGGGGTATTTCCATTTTTATCCCCAGCCCATGTAACATTAATGGCACAACAGGTGCACTTGCATCCACACACCTGTCCATGCTGATGTCAGCCCTCCAATTCCTGGCTGCAGTGCTCAGCTGCCACCCATGGACACCCAGGCAGTGGCATAGCCATAGAGGAAAATTACTCCCTCCCCCTGGAGGTGGAAAACATGTACAAGATGCTCAAACCGCCTCCAGCCAGTCGCCCCTCTGACGTCCTGAAGCCAAGTCATCAGCCCTGCAAGCGGTAGTTCTAACACTGCACTGGTGGGCTGGCCCACATGTGTCATGGTTGGTTTGAGTGAGGGAAAGGATTCGGTGCATGCACACGTCATGCTTGGTCTGGCTGGCAGGATGGATGCAGTGCATGCACATGTGTCATGCATGGTTTGAGTGGGGGAAAGGATTCGATGCATGCACATGTCATGCTTGGTCTGGCTGGCAGGATGGATGCAGTGCATGCACATGTGTAATGCATGGTTTGAGTGGGGGAAAGGATTCGGTGCATGCACATGTCATGCTTGGTCTGGCTGGCAGGATGGATGCAGTGCATGCACATGTGTCATGCATGGTTTGAGTGGGGGAAAGGATTCGGTGCATGCACACGTCATGCTTGGTCTGGCTGGCAGGATGGATGCAGTGCATGCACATGTGTCATGCATGGCTTGAGTGGGGGAAAGGATTCAGTGCATGCACACATCACGCTTGGTCTGGGTGGAGAGAAGGATGCAGTGCATGTGCATGTGTCATGCATGGTCTGCATGGGGAGAAGGATGCAGTGCGTGCACATGTGTCATGCATGTTCTGGGGGAAAAGATGCAGGAAACATAGAATTTGATGGCAGATAATGACCACTTGGCCCATCCTGTTTCTCCATTTCTGCCTACCTCCACAATTACCACAAACCATGCCCAAGCTACAGTTCATTCTCCCTCCCCCTCTTCCTTTCCACCATGATTCCCTTGTACTTATCCCATGCATTCTTGAAACCCATCACTGTTTTTACCCCCAACACCTATGCTGGAAGACAGTTTGAGGAATCCATCACTCTGTCTGTGAAAAAGTGCTTTCTCACACCTCTTCTGAATCTACCCCCTCCAGCTTTAAAGCATGTCACCTTGTCCTTGAGTACCCTTTTTCTGACAGTGCTCCCATCCTGTACCTTATTTACCCCATGAGGTATTTATCGGTCTCTATCATATCTCCTCTCTCCCTCCTCTGTTCCATGGTGTACAAATTGAAGTTCTTTAGTCCTTCTTCATAGAGCTTTGGATGCAGGCCCTGCATCATTTTAGTTGCCCTCTTCTGGTCCTCCTCAACTCTGCCTATGTCCATCCAGAGATGTGGTCTCCAGAACAGGACAAACACTCTAGCTGACGGGTCTTACCAGAGATCTATACAAAGGGGAAGACCACCTCCATCTTTCTGCTAAAATGTACACACCAGGGATCAAACCCAGACCCCTACACACTACTGCTTGGAAGTCTGTAGCCCTACCACTGTACAATAGTTCATTGACATGTGTTATGCATGGTCTGGAGTGAAGGCTGCATTGCATGCACATGTGTCATGCATGGTCTGGGTGGGGGGGAAGAATGAAATGCATGCACATGAGTTGTGCATGGTCTGGTTGGGGGAAGAATGCAGTGCATGCACATGTATCATGCATGGTCTGCATATAGGAAGGATGCATTGCATGTGCATGTGCATGTGTCATGCATGGTCTGGGTGGGGGGGAGAATGCTATGCATGCAGATGTGCCATGTATGGTCTGGCTCTGGGAAGAATGCAGTGCATGCGCATGTGTCATGCATGGTCTGGGTAAGGGAAGGATGCAGTGCATGCACATGTGTCACGCATGGTCTGAGTGAGAGAAGGATACAGTGCTGCACATGTCCCATGCATGGCCTGGGTGGGAAGAAGGATGCAGTGCATGTACTGTCTGGGGGAAAGGATACAGGGAAAGCACATATGTCATGTATGGTATGGGTGTGGGGTGAGATGCTGTGCATGCAGATGTGTTTTGCATGGTTTTGGGAAAGGACGCAGTGCATGCACATGTGTCTATGATTAGATATGTGTGCAGTGGCATCAAGGAGGTAGAGGAAACCAGGGAGAAAATGGAAAATGGGTCTTCCCTGCACCCAGCACCAATGCTCCCTTAGCTCAAGCCTTGAACTCCACCCTATCTGTCTCCATGAAGTTCCCATGTAAGGTAGGCGGCCCCAGCATGGGGGTAGTCCACAGAGCACCTTGGACCGGGATTATGTTGGAGCTGAGAATATTGGTTGGCCCTATGGGGCAAGTGTAGAAAATTACAAGAAGGTCAAAAACAGAAAAAGTACATCTACAGCATAGTTACACATTTAGTTCGTATATGTACATAGTAGTTACCCTGTATGTACAATGTACGGATCATCTAACTACAGAATAGTTACACATTTAATCCATGTAAGTACATAGTAGCTTCCCTGCATGCACAGTGTACAGATTATTTAACTGTAGAACAGTGACGCATTTAATCCATGTAAGTACAGAGTAGCTACCCTGCATGTACAGTGTACAGATTATTTAACGGTAGAACAGTGACGCATTTAATCCATGTAAGTACATAGTAGCTACCCTGCATGTACAGTGTACAGATTATTTAACTGTAGAACAGTGACGCATTTAATCCATGTAAGTACATAGTAGCTACCCTGCATGTACAGTGTACAGATTATTTAACTGTAGAACAGTGACGCATTTAATCCATGTAAGTACATAGTAGCTACCCTGCATGTACAGTGTACAGATTATTTAACTGTAGAACAGTGACGCATTTAATCCATGTAGTACATAGTAGCTCCCTGCATGTACAGTGTACAGATTATTTAACTGTAGAACAGTGACGCATTTAATCCATGGGCACATAGTAGCTACCCTGCATGTACAGTGTACAGATTATTTAACTGTAGAACAGTGACGCATTTAATCCATGTAGTACATAGTAGCTTCCCTGCATGCACAGTGTACAGATTATTTAACTGTAGAACAGTGACGCATTTAATCCATGTAAGTACAGAGTAGCTACCCTGCATGTACAATGTACAGATTATTTAACTGTAGAACAGTGACGCATTTAATCCATGTAAGTACATAGTAGCTACCCTGCATGTACAATGTACAGATTATTTAACTGTAGAACAGTGACGCATTTAATCCATGTAGTACATAGTAGCTACTCTGCATGTACAATGTACAGATTATTTAACTGTAGAACAGTGACGCATTTAATCCATGTAAGTACATAGCAGCTAATCTGCATGTACAATGTACAGATTATTTAACTGTAGAACAGTGACACATTTAATCCATGTAAGTACACAGTACAGTGGTTACCCTGCATATACAGCATATGTATCATGCCACTACAGCATAGTTACACATTTAGTTCATATATAGCCGTGCAAGCCAGGATACACTGTAGTAATGCGGTAATATATCACAAAATGCTGCCGTATACTGTAGGTAACAGTGTAATTCAATTGCAATCAAGCCTTTTTCTCATGCAGTAGTTTTTGACATATTATTTACCTCAAAGCATTGCATTACATCCTGACTGACTCTGCTATAAGTACATAGCAGTTGCACTGCATTTACAGTGCATGCACTACATCGTAGTTACACATTTAATCCATGGAAGTACATAGTAGTTACCCCGTATGTATAGTGTACATATCATGGAACTATGGCATAGTTACACATTTAATCCATGTAAGTACATAGTGGTTACCCTGTATGTATAGTGTACATATCATGTAACTACAGCATAGTTGCACATTTAATCCATGTAAGTACATAGTAGTTTCCCTGTATGTACAGTGTATGTATCATGTAACTACAGCATAGCAAAACATTTAATCCATGTAAGTACATAGTGGTTACCCTGTATGTATAGTGTACATATCATTGAACTATGGCATAGTTGCACATTTAATCTATGTAAGTACATAGTAGTTTCCCTGTATGTACAGTGTATGTATCATGTAACTACAGCATAGCTAAACATTTAATCCATGTAAGTACATAGTGGTTACCCCGTATGTATAGCGTACATATCATGGAACTATGGCATAGTTACACATTTAATCCAAGTAAATGCATAGAAGCTACCATGCATGTACAGTATACATATCACACTACTACAGTGTGGTTACACATTTAATCCATGCAGCTACCTAGTATATAACCTGCATGTGCAGTTTACAGATCATGTTGCTAAAGGAATAATGCCCTCCAGGGTGGATGTTATGCTGGGATAACATCCCACCTCGGGTGGTTGGGCCCGAGGCCACCGGCCGAGGGTGTCCAACACCCGAGAAGGGATGTTATCCCAGCATAACACCCACCCTGGAGGGCATTATTCCTATTATACAATGGCTTGTTGTTTTATAATAAAAAAATAATTTTAAAGAATGTTTTTGTTAGTATATAAAAATATTTCTGTTTCTTAAGAGGAGGTGGACATCCTCCTCCAAATCATCCCAGTCCAACAAACAACCAGCAGAGGGTTATGCCAGGATAACATCCATGCTGTGATAGCCAACTGACCAATCAGAAGCCAGGATTCTTTCTTGCCATTGTATAATTCAGCATAATCATACATTTAATCCATGTAAGTGCATATTACTTATCCTGCATAGACAGTGTATGTATCATGTCACTACAGTGTAGTTACATAGTTACACATTTAATTCATGTAAGTACATAGTAGCTACCCTCCATGTATGATTTAGATGTCATGTCACTACATTACAGTTACACAATTAATCCAGGAAAGTACATAGTAGTTACCTTGCATGTACCATGTACAGATCATGTGACTACAGCATAGTTATACAATTAATCCATGTACGTACATAGTAATTACCATGTACGTAAAGTGTACCTATCATGTCACTACAGTATAGTTACACATTTGTTCCATGTAAATATATAGTAGTTACCCTGCATGTACAATATACAGAGCATGTAAATACTGTGTAGTTACCCATTGAATCCATTGTAGTTACCCTGCAGATACAGTGTTTGTGTCCTGAAGTTACACATTTAATCCATGAAAGTACCTAGTAGTTACCCTGCTTGTACAGTGCACATTTCACGTCACTACAGCATAGTTAGATATTTAATCCATGTAAGTGCCTAGTGGTTACCCAGCATGTGCAGTAATACATATAATGGCACTATAACATAGAAACATAGAATTTGACGGCAGATAAGGACCGCTTGGCCCACCCAGTCTGCCCATTTCCCTACCTAATGGATAAGCTGCAGATCCTAGTTAACCAACAGCCTACTTCTTCCTACCCCCTACTAGAATTGCCTTATGACTATCTCATGCATTCTTGAATTCCACCACTATTTTTGACTCCACAACCTCCTCCAGAATGCCATTCCATGCATCCACAACCCTCTCTGTGAATAAATACTTCCTTACATTACCTCTGAACCAACCCCCCATCTTCAAATTGTTCCCTCTTGTTCTTGCACACCTCTTTTTCTGAAAGATGCTACCCTCTTGGACTTTGTTGATTCCCTTGAGGTACTTGAAAGTTTCTATCATGTCCCCCCCTCCCTCCTTTCCTCTAGGCTATACATATTAAGCTCCTTAAGTATCTCTTCATATGTCTTCCGGTGCAGACCCTGCACCATTTTAGTTGCCCTCCTCTGGACTGCCTCCATCCTGTTTATGTCTTTGCAGAGACTGGGTCTCCAGAACTGCAGAGTGCTCAGATGGGGTCTCACCAGCTGTCTGTATAGAGGATAATAACTTCCTGTTTTCTACTGGTGATGCCTGTCCCTATGAATCCCAGTATCCCCCCAACCCTCCTTACTGCCCTCTCACATTGCTTGCCCACCTTTAGGTCATCTGATATGACTACCCCCAGGTCCCTTTCCATTTTTGTTGTTGTTAGTATCTCATACCCATTGTGTACTCTTCCCCTGGGTTTTTGTTTCCTAGGTGCATTACCTTGCACTTCTTAGCATTGAATCTAAGCTGCCATACATTTGACCATTCCTCCAACCTTGCCAAGTCCCTTCTCATCCTTTCCACCCCACCTTGTGTATCAACTCTGTTACAGATCTTTATGTCATCTGCAAAGAGACATACTTTTCCTTCCAGTCCCTCTGCAATGTCGCTTATAAAGACATTGAAGAGGACCAGTCCCAGTACTGAACCCTGTGGTACCCAACTAGTAACCCCCCTTTCTTCAGAGTTGACTCTGTTTGCTATTACCCCGTGTCCTGTTCTCCAGCCAATTCTTTACCCAGGCTACCATCTTGGGACCCACTCCCAGGCTGGTTAACTTGTATATTAATCTTTTGTGTGGGACTGTGTCAAATGCCTTGCCTAGGTAGGCCATGTCTGCAGCCCCTCCCTGATCTACTACTTTGGTCACCCAGTCAAATAAATCTATTAGATTTGTCTGATATGACCTTACTGCTGTGAATCCATTCTGCCTTGGGCCCTATGCCCCTCTGGCCTCTAGGTACTTGACAGTTCTTTCCTTCAGAAGTGATTCCATCATTTTCCCTATCACTGAGGTTAAACTAACAGGTCGGTAGATTCCTGCTTCTGCCCTGCTCCCACTTTTGTGAAGTGGAATCACATCTGCCCTCCTCCAGTCCTCAGGTACCACCACATCCTCCTATGATTTGTTAAAAAGGGTAGTCAGTGGTGTCACTAGTTCTATCCTTAGTTCTTTTAGAATTTTGGGATGAATCCCATCAGTCCCCATTGCTTTGTCCACCTTCAGTTTTAAGAGTTCTTTCAGAACCCTTTCTTCTGTAAATGGGCTGGTATCAACTCCTGTATCCAGAGTGTTTCTATTGTTTTTTTAAGTACCCCCCCCTTCATTTGTGAATACTGAGCAAAAATATTTGTTTAGTATCTCTTCCTTTTCACAGTCATCCTCTGCCCACCCCTCCCTTTATTAAGTCTCACTATCCCTCCCTTTGTCTTTCTTGAGTTATGTACCTATAAAGGTTTTATCCCCTTCTTAACTGAGGTTGGCTATCTTTTCCTTGGTTTGGGCCTTTGCTGTTCTGACTGCCTTCCCAGCTTCCTTTTGCTTTAACTGATACAATTCTCTGTCCTGCTCCTTATGTGATTCCTTGTACTTCCTGAATGCTTTCTTTTTCTCTTGAACCTTCCCTGCCACCTCCTTTGAGAACCATAGTGGTTTCTTACATCTTTTTGTTTTGTTTATTTGCTTCACACAAAGGCTTGTTGCCTCTGTGATGGCAATTTTGATTATTCCCCATTGTTCTTCCACCCCTGCTTCCTGCCCATTTGCTAGTGCATTCCTTAGGCACTCACTCATTTTGACAAAGTCAGCCCTCCTAAAGTCCAGTACTTCTGCTTTTGTATGGCTTGACTCTACTGCTGTGTTTATCGTGAACCACACTGTTCGATGGTCGCTAGTTCCAAGAAGGCTACCCACTTCTACATCTGTGATCCTCTCTCTCTCTCTCTCTCTCCATTTGAGAGTACCAGGTCTAAGATTGTTCCCTCTCTAGTGGGTTCCAATGCTAGTTGTCTAAGGCATGCCCCCTGTAAGGCATCTAGAATAACTCCACTCTTTGAAGTGTCTGCTGCAACTGCATTCCAGTTAACACCTGGCATATTCAGATCCCCCATCAGCAATATCTCCCTTTTTCAGCCATTCTAAGTATACTTTCTATCACTTCCTTGTCCATTTCCTCCCCCTGAGTGGGGGGTCTGTATATAACCCCTGTGCAGATTGTGATGCCATTGCCTGTCTCAAAATTGACCCACAGTGCTTCATCTCCTCCCTGTTTACCCTTTTGTTCTGTTGCTTTGATTCCTTCCCTTATGTAGATAGCTACTCCTCTTCTTCCTCTTTTACCCTCCCTGTCCCTCCTGTAGATAGTGTAATAGATACACATTTAATCCATGTAAGTATATAGTAGTTTTGTTACATGTACAGTGTACATATAATGTCACTATGGTAAAGTTACACATCTAATCCATGGAAGTGCATAATGATTACCTTGCATGTATGGTGTACATATCATGGCACTACAATGCAGTTGCACATTTAATCCGTGAATGTACCTAGTAGTTACCCTGCATGTACAGGGTACATTTCATGTCACTACAGTGTAGTTACACATTTAATCCATGTAAGGGGATATACCGACCCTGTATGTACAGTGTATGTGTTATGTCACTACAGTGTAATTACACGGTTACACATATACACCATGTAAGTACATATCACTACAGTGTAGTTGCACAGTTGGATATTTAATCCATGTAAGTACATAGTAGTTGCCCTGCATTACAGTGTATGTATTCTGTCACTACAGTGCAGTTACACATTTAATCCATGAAAGTACATAGTAGTTACCCTGCATGTAGTGTATGTATAATGTCACTGCAGTGTAGTTACACATTTAATTCAAGTAACTACATTGTACTTACCCTGCATGTATAGCTTGGCCTAGATATTCAAAGGAGATACACCAGGTGCAACTGAGTTGCGCTGGCGCAACCCCAGAAATGCACCCCTGGGCCATATTCAAAAGGAAGGAATGCTCTGTGCAATTCTCGATGTGCTGCAGTGCAAAGATAATGTATGCAGCACATCTGGAGGGGGCATTCCCATGCATATGTGGCACATCGCAATATTCAGCTGGGATGTGCCACACCATTTGCCCACACATCTCGGAGATGTGCCACACAAAGTTAGGCATGTAAGAGACATGCCTAACTGGTAGCCACCAACAGGCGGGCTGCTGTACTGCACAGTGCAGCACAGCAGTCGCCAGCCCCTGGGTGGCTACCCCCCTGCATGTACCCCGGTTGAACTATAAATATAGTAACCATAACTTCTCTGGCAGTCTAGTGGTACCCCCAAGCTGTGTACCCCATCCAACCTGTAAGAAATGCAAGCAAAACTGCCCTGGTAGTCTAGTGTCCCCTTCCCTGCCGTGAATCCATGATCAAATCAGAAAACATAAGTAAATCTCTCCCTGGTAGTCTAGTGAACCCTCTCCCTTCCCCAATACCCATCTGTAATGTACAAATGTTCAAACAAACAACCCTGGTAGTCTAGTGACCCCCACCCATCCTCAAATCTGATGATAGGATAATACAAAAATCCCAGTATCCCTGGTGGTCCAGTGTACTCCCCACCCCCACCCACTGAGATACCACCCACCCACTCCCCCACCCAGCATGGCCAGTTGGCCACAGAGTCGGAGGGCAGCATGTTCCTCCACACACCAGCACCACAGCTGCCTGCTGACTGAGCTGTCAGTGAATTACAGCTTACATTACACCTAAAAGTCCACTGGTAGACAGTGTTGACCAATGGGCTTGCAGTATGTACTGTAAACTTTCATTCACAACTTTGTGTCATTCACAACTTTGTGTCATTCACAAACTGTTTAAATATTCCCTGGTAGTCTAGTGGCCCCCCCACCCCTCCTGATGCTCTGATCCCCATAAAATAAAATATTTGAACTTCCCTGGTAGTCTAGTGGTCCCCCCACCCCTCCTGTAACCCCAGTGAGATTGCAGCCCATGCTGTACGCTGTCATTTGGCAGGCAGCCATGGAGGTATGTGGGTGGGTATGCTGCCCCACTGATGATGGGGGGCTGGGTGGGCTTGGGCCCTGTGGGTGGGGGGTGCCACTAGAACAGCAGGGAGGTGACTTTAACTTACGATCGGTGATCATGGTTACAGGAGGGTTGGGGGAACCACTAGACTACCAGGGAAGTTCAATTACTTTATACTACTGGGATTGGAGCGTCGGGAGGAGTTGGGGGACCACTAGACTACCAGGTAATATTTAAGCAGTTATTTTATGGTGATCGGGCTATGGGGAGAGAGGAGGTGCCACTAGACTACCAGGGATATATAATTGTTTTATTTTCAGCGATCCAGCTACGGGGCGGATGGGGGGTATCACTAGACTACCAGGGATATATAATTGTTTTATTTTTGGTGATCGAGTTACGAGGAGGGAGGGGGTACCATTAGACTACCAGGGATGTTTCCTTATATTATTTATGGCGATCGTGACTACTGCCAGGAAGCAGGATCCACTAGACTACTAAGGACAATATGGGTGCTTCTGCACAGTGTACTGGGTGGGCGGGTGGTCACCCACGGCTGTCGGCTACTGTGTTGTGCCTTGCAATATAGCAGCTCACCTGCGGGTGGCCACCATTTGAGACAATTTTTTCAGGCTCAACTTTGCGCATTGATATGTGGCACATCCCAGGGTTGTGCAGGCATTTGAGCCGCACAACCTGGGTTGAATATCAGCATGTGCCACATATGCATGGAAATGCCCCCTGGAGGTGTGCCGCATACATTATCTTTGCACCCCAGTGTATCAGGGTTTGCTCTAGGCAATTCCTTCCTTCCTTTGAATATTGCCCCAGGGTACATTTTTGGGTTTGCGCTGGTACAACTCAGTTGTGCCAGGTGCAACCCCTTTGAATATCTAGGCCACAGTGTACATATCATATCACTACAGCTGCTTCTAGGGTGAAAAATCTGGGAGTCATACTGGCCGAGGGCTTGACAATCATGGAGGCTCCGGTGTTGGTTGTAGTCTGGAATGACTTTTTCCACCTGCGTAATATGTTCCAGATTATATCCCTTATCCCTTCTGGTGACCTGACCACACTGGTAAAAGCATTTGTGACCTGCAGGCTAGACTACTGTAATACCCTCTACCTTGGGGTTAGCTTTGGTATGGTACACTGCCTGCAGCTGCCGCAAAGTGCAGTGATCCAGTTACTTATGAGCCTTTCTAGATCACGTTATATCTCACTGGCATTGCAGAATCTGCACTGGTTGCAGGTGAAGTGGAGTATCTCATTTAAAGTGAGTTTGTTAATCTACAACACCCTACATGGGCTGGGCAAGACTACCTGGCTGAGCTCCTGCACCCACACATCCCTGCTTTCCTGCTCTGCTCCACTGTGGAGGGCCTTTTGCTGGTTACAAGGGCAAGATTGAAGATTTCTGGGGACCTGGCTTTTGAGGAAGCAGGTCCAGCCCTTTGGAATTCTCCTCCCAGAGCCTTGAGAGAGGCCCCCTCAGTGGAGGCCTTTGAGAGAGACTTGAAAACGTATCTGTTTCAACATGCATTTGGGGATTATTAGTAACAACATTCTTGAGCACATCCTAAATTGTTAACCTGTCTTTTGCTTATTGTGTTGTATACACTATAGATAGTTACGTATTTGTTATTTATTTTAAAGTGGTTGGGTTAATTGAATTTATAGTTTTATGTATTACTGTCATACTGTAATGGTGCCATGGGCCTCCAGGGAAGGACACCATGAAAAAATAAAGAGTACTACTGTTAGTTACACATTTAATCCATGTAAGCGCATAGTGGTTACCTTGCATGTATGGTGTATGTATCATGTAACTACAGCACAGTTATACATTTGATCCATGTCAGTAGGTTGTAGTTACCCTACATAGACAATGTACGTATAATGTCACCACAACATAGTTACATATTCAGTCCATGTAAGTACATAGTAGTTACCCTGCATGCACAGTATTTGTATCATGTAACTGCAGCGTAGTTAAAAAACGTAATATACAATGTTTCACAAAATACTTCTGGTACAATAATTTCACCTTCACAGTGGTGCAGCATGATTAAATACTGCATTACTTACATTAACTTGGTACATTTCTGCAATGTCAGCGACTCTTCATACAGTAGGTGAGCTGAGGGCATTTTCCATTTTATGTTCCTCTGGCCAATAAAGTGCCTTGTCATCTATTCCAGCAACATTACATTAGTTGTTGAATATGTATGATATTAATTCATGGTCCACTGCCACATTCGAAAAGCTTTATAGTGGTGTACAAAACTTCTGTTTTCTTTTAGTTGCTTTGAAGCAAGAATGCTTTAGCATCAAAGGTATTGTGCGCATGGTGGATGATGAGTAACCCAAAAGGATACGGGGTCATGGCTCAACTTAGCCACAACAGAGAAACTGATTTCCTGTTTGTGTAAATATCAAGGTACAAGCTCTGCTGTTTATAATAGAAGGTTAAGATTACAGTTAACATTGTGGCCTTTGATTTTAAGTGCTACAGTTCTCATCAGCCTACTTTTGAAACAAGTTCTAGTCAGAACCAACGCCGCAGCACATTGATTTGAGTAAATGTTTATGATATCAGAAATTAGCAAGTTGTTTTGTTGTTAAAGGTTCTATTTAAAAATTGTCATATTACATGCAAAATGTCATACAGTATCATATATGAAAGAGACATTAGCAGTCTGATACTAATGTGACACATCCTCAGGATACGAGGACGTTCATAAAGTTACAGCTTCCAATAAAGGTAATGAAAATTATAACATCAGACCTGGTATTAACTACCCAAAAGGCATATTTTTAACAGTTGGTTAGTAGATGAAAGTATTAAAAAAACTTTACATATAAACCACAATATCAGTAAATATAAATTTACATTGAAGTCCATTTTGCACATGTTGGGGTGAAGCACTGAGGATATAAAATGTTTAGGTGTTCATCCATTTGTATTCCTTCTCTTAAGAGACATTTTCTCTAGCACTGTGGATCCAATGAACTCTGTGATACAAAAAAACAATTGTCAGGCATGGATTCTGAAAAACAATACAAAGTAGGACATTATTATATCAGATGCTCATTTAGTCATAATCAGACAATGATAGCCATAGAAAAGTTTCTCAGTACTGAGATATAGGGCCAAATTCACAAAAGGCAAATCAGGACGCAAGGCAACTTGCATCGGAAAAAATGGTGCAAGTAGCACTTGCATCCTGAGTTGCGTCCCGGCGGGATTCACATAGGCAGCCTGCGACATGCTGCAGGCTGCCTGCACCCAGCTGCACCTATGTGCCATAACTCCCCTTGCAACATGGCGTAAGGGGGTTTATGGCAGAATTTGCACCCTATTCAGGTTGGGTGGCTGCTATGTCCACAAATGGGATTCAGAGACAACCACCAGTAAACATCTGTCAAAGACCATTTACGCCAATGAAAAGGTGGTCTAAGTGGTCTTTGCTGTTCACTGGAGGTTGCCACTGTGCCCCAGTTCCACAACCTCTGTGGGTTACAGACCCCCCCATAGGCTCTGGGTCCCAGGCATGGCACCCACTGTGCCAGGATAGGTGTGTGGAACACCCCAATGCCAGACCCCCACACACATGTTGAGGCCCCCATGCCCTCGGGCATGATCCCCCTGAAATCCCCATAACCCCCGGTAGTCTAGTGGCCCCCAACCCCCAGTGCAAGCCCCCCCCACACCCCCAATACTGCAACAGCGACTGGCATAGCCCTCCCTGACCACCAGGGCCAGTCGCCAACTCACCCACCATGTGTGTGCATGTGTTGGGGGTGGGGGACCACTGGGCCACCAGGGCAGGTAAGGGTGCTTGTTCTGGGGTGTCCATGGCAAGGGGGCTTGGGGCTGGAGCCCATACTTTACAGGGCCTTGGAGGTGGGCATGGGGTGCCATGGTGGCCCTCGCCTGGTGCATCTACCGCCTACCCTGTCCTGCGACCTGCAGCATTCCTGGGAGCTGCTCCCTACCTTGCACAGCTAATGCAAGTTGCAGGATGCAGACCCCTGGACCCACTCCAATACTGAATCGGGTGCACAGGCCAGGTCGCAGGGATGGTCACCGCAAGCTGCCATTGCCGCAGCTTGTGGCGGACCTTTGTGAATCTGGACCATAGTACTTAGAAGTTTCTCAGTACTGAGGTATACCTAGGTATACTAAGGCAGAATAAGGCAGAATCACATTCTAGTCAATGTAAATTGTCACTTGAAGTGCCTCAGTGGTACCTCAAGGCTGGTAACTTTTAAATAACTACCACTGCAAAACAATAAAAACATTTCTACTGCAAAGTATGCCTGCCATCTTTATATACAGGAAATAAAGATTGTCTACAGAAATCATTGACACCTGGGCTATAGCGAGCCCCCAAGGTATAGATCCATCATGGCTCAGCATCTGATATAATAATGCCCGACTGTTTATCTAATGTTTTAGAATAGATTCCCGATATTTGGAATTGTTGTACTGCAGAGTTCATTGGTTCCACAATCCTAAAGAAAATGTCTCTCAAGAAAAGTGATACATAAATGAATGCCTGTCAATTGTACATTGTCATTGCTTCACTTCAACATCCACACAATGGAATTCTATACAGTTTACATTTCCTGATGTTGTAGTTTATGTGTAAAGCTGTTTTTATAATTACATGCACTAACCAACTGTGGAAATATGCCTTTTGGGTAGTTTATACCAGGTTTGATATTATACTTTTCATTACCTTAATTGCCGGTTGTAATTTAATAAGTGGCTCCTTGTATCGTAAGGATGCATCATATTCATTGTTTAAAATTTGTTATTTGTACACATCACTGGTGGTGGATAATATAGTAACCGGTTACAATAGTGCTACAAATATAGCATAAGAAAAAACAGCGATGTCCGAATGGCGTACCACAGACAGTGATTGAACAGTGCTGTGCAGTAAGCACTACCCAGGTCACTGACTGTAGTACTAGGAAGAAGACAAGGGCTGGGAAATCAAAAATGGTGGATGAGCTGCTGCCGTGGCACATAGAACTGAAACATGGAGCTGCCTGGCCACAATGGTGGTGGAGATCAGGGTTCTAATCCTGGCATTCACAATTTTGTTTTTTTCCCGTAATCCAACTCCAACTCGAAGTTGATTATTTTAGTTAAGGGGGGTGGGAGGGGGCAGAGCCCCACTAAAATAAGTGTTTGGACTGGTAGCAGTCATCAGTCTGCTTTGTGACTGCTACCAGTGGTATTGCCTTTACTTGCCGCATTTTTTCCTGCCACTGTTCTGCATAGTGCTGTATGGAAGGTGTTGTTATTGACAGCGCTGTTCATACATGTGCTATTCAGGCCTAGTGCCAGATAATATAAGGGCATTTTGGCATTAAGTTACTAACGCTGCTAAAATTCTGCTTCTGGAGTGAGACGTTAGTTGTTTTTGCTCCAATCTGGCATAGCATTGCTCCCTGATATTCATTGCACTGCTGCACTTTTGTTGTTTTAAATATTCATCCTATGAATTTCCTTATACTTTTCTATTAAGCGGGTTAAAGTTTTATTGCTGACTATGGAGTAACGCTGCTTTTTATTTGATGTACAAGTGGCAAGTACACAAGTGTGCAATGGTACAATGAATAGCAGGGAGCAATGCTACACTAGATTACTGCAGAAAACAACTAATGTGTCTTTATAAAACATCACTGGAGATGGGCTCCCATTGTCTGCTTACTTTTCTTCATTCACTGTTGGACTGGGGGGGGGCTGGGCAACTAGTGTTAGAATGGAGGGTTGGCAGCACCGGGGTTTGGCTGGCATTGTTTGTTTACTTTTTTTCATTTACTGTCTGACTCTAGGTTTAGGCACTCGGTGTCAGAATTGGGGAAGTTTGGTGGCAACAGGGTTGAGCAGCAAGCGGCTGCTTTTTTTTATTTTAGTTTACCATCCAACCCCATAATTGGGCACCCAGTGCTGGGGCAGTGAGTGGCACTGCATTTTGGCTCCTGGTGACTGCCTAGCTGCCTGAATCAGGAGTCACCCAGCCAACCATGCCCACCAAACCAGAACCTCATTGCCATTGCTTGCAAGACGCAGCACCCAGCAGTGTAGCTAACCTTAAAAGAGCTGTACTATGCTGTGCTTTCTTCATAAAATACTAGAGCAGTCTGGTCAGTAATGAGAGAGTGCAGCACCAGCTAGCCACAGTGCCAAGCCAGTAGCTGCAGCACAGAGTCAGACCCTCAAGTAAAAGTCCTGCCAGCAGCAAAAACAGCCAAGTAAGAAACTGCCTGCAGAACCAGAGGGACAAGGTTCTGACTGCTTGTGCCTTTTCATTAAGGTAAGTGACTGGGTTTATTTGAAAATGTCTTAGTACTGTGGGAAGGGGAGAGGAGAGACTCAAAAGAGAGAATGCATGGCCCTTGATCTCCTGGCCTGCCACTGCGGGAGGGCAATCCATTGAAGGCCATTTTGGTAGGTGGATACACTTGCTGTAAAGGGTTGGGATGGCCATTTCTTCTTGTTCAGGTGATGGGGAAGGCTTTACTTCTCCTGCCCCGGGGGAATAGCTTTGCTTTTCCTATTGGGGGAGTGGGAGGAGGCCCTGCTTCTCCTGGTTTGTGGGTGTGTGGATGACCCTGCTTGGAGGAAGGGTATCTCGCTGTTTCTCCTGGCTTGGGGGTGGCCTTGCTTTTCTTGGCTTGGGGGGTGGCCCTATCTTCTGGTCATGTGGCCCTACTTCTCCTGCTAGAGAAAGCAGGGGTCAGGGCCATTCCCCCCCTCCCTGAGCCAGGAGGAGCAGAGCCATCCACCCCAAGCCAATAGAAGCTAGGCCATCCGTACCCCCACCCCAAGACAGGAGAAGCAGGGACATCCCTTGTAAAAAATAAAATGGAATTTGCACTTTAAGTTTTAGAAACATAACATTCATCATTAGTTCAAATACTCCAAGAAGCAAGCATGAATATGCACATATGCTTTCCATTCTGGTTTCAGTAGGTGCCCTGGCTTCCAACTGTAGTGCCCAGCCAGTGCCTGGTAACCAACAGAAGCTGGAGCTGCCACTGTTGCTAGCCTTCCATGCTGTGAAACTTGATCAAATAGAAATAAAAAATGTAAATGTGGAGTTGGACATTAGACAGCAAAATTAAATGAAAGAGGCGAGGGATTTTCCAAAAACTCTGCAAAAACACAAGGCCTTTATGGGACTGAACAAGAAAATAAAATTTCAACTGTTATGTATTTAAGAGCACACAAGAAGGCTGAAAATTAATGACCAGCATAATCAAAGGTTAAGACTCAAGTGTGTTGCAAGGTAATATGAGAACAGGGGGAGCTGAAACCATTAAAATACCAGAAAAGGCACCCAATTTCATTAACTATCTATTTTTTATAAATATCTTTATTTTAAAGACACCTTCTACAGAAAATCAATACATATACCATAGAATCAGGTAAATATGCAGCAATAAAAAATTATAAGCACATAATAGGAGCAAACTCTTTAAAGGCAAAATCTTGTAATGGTAAATCAACCTGGAGCAGACTGGAATGTTATTTTGGAATGTAGTACTAGAGTGCAGGAAAAGAAGTGCAACTGAAAATAATCTTCTCATTGTTTCTGGAAGTTAGCTGCTCCATAGCTATTTATCTTACATGCTCTTAAAATGATGAATGTGTTTCAATAGGAATTACAGCCATTACATCCTTAAGCTCTTTTAATTGGCACAATTATTTAAGAGGCTCTAGAAACAGTACTATATACTGCAGGCAGGGTTGCGCACACACACACACACACACACACACACACACAACTGTGGTAAATGAAGAGAACAGCGAAGCAGATATCCAAATTACTAAATGGAAGACCACACTCTCACTGCTCTGTTAAATAGTTCTCAGTCCCCTGCTCACAGCAATACATCAGCATTGAGACATCACCATGCTGCCGTAAAAAGGAAACAAAAGGGAACAATTGCCTCTAACCTAAGATAAATGGGGCCAGATATTCATAACCTAGCCAGGGTCACTAAGGGGTGTTTACCTGTGCTAACTGGGGTTTTCATCTGATTTGTGAGCAGGGTCTATATTCAGACACCCCAACAGCACAGGCAAAGCCCATTAGCACCTGAGGGCTAAGTTACCACTGGGCCTCATAAACGAGGTAATTCTCTCCTGCATAGGGGTGCAGCGGGATATTGAGAGTTTTGCACAGGTGGTAAATGCCATGCAAATGGGCTCAAGTTACTGCCTTTGCAAACCCCAACCTAATGGGGTGCAAGGCCCTTGTGGTGGGCAAAGGGACTGCAGTTACTTAACCCTAGGGAGCGTGCATGTTGCCTATAGTATAGGGAGCGTGAGTACTGTCTACAGTACAGGGACCGTACATACTGTCTACTGTACACGGAGCGTGTGTACTGTCTGCAGTACATGGCATGTTCTTACAGTCTACAGTGGAGGAATTGTGCATACTGTCTACAGTATAGGAAGCGTGCATAGATCTACAGTATAGAGAGCATGCTTATGGTCTACAGTATAGGGAGTGTGCATACTGTCTACAGTATAGGATGCATGCATATAACAGGAACAGTTAGGAGCTTATGTATCTGTCTACAGTAATAGCAAGCCTGTGTGTACTGTCTACAGTACAGGGAGCGTGTGTAGGTCTATGATATAGAGAGCATGCATACAGTCTACAGTATAGAGAGTGTGTGTATGATCTACAGTATAGGGAGCATGCATATGTCTACAGTATAGGGAGCGTGAGTAGGTCTACAGTATAGGGAGCATAGGTATAGCCTACAGTATAGAGAGCATGCATGCTGTCTACAGTACAGGGAGAGTGCATACTGTCTACCGTATAGGGAGAGTGCATATGGTCTACAGTATAGGGAGCATGCATAGGTCTACAGTACATGGAGCATGTGTACTTCCTACAGTATAAGGAGTGTGCATATGATCTACAGTATAGGGAGCATGCATACTGTCTACAGTATAGTGAGCATGCATACTGCCTACAGTATAGGGAGCGTGCATACTGTCTACAGTATAGGGAGCATGCCTACTGTCTACAGTATAGGGAGTGTGTGTACTGTCTACAGTATAGGGAGTGTGCATACTATCTACAGTATAGGGAGTGTGTTTACTGTCTACAGTATAGGGAGCGTGCGTACTGTCTACAGTAAAGGCAGGCTGTACACTGTCTACAGTACATGGAGTGTGCATACGGTCTACAGTATAGGTAGCATGCCTACTGTCTACAGTATAGGGAGTGTGTGTACTGTCTACAGTATAGGTAATATGCATACTATCTACAGTATAGGGAGTGTGTGTACTGTCTACAGTATAGGGAGCGTGCGTACTGTCTACAGTAAAGGCAGGCTATACACTGTCTACAGTACATGGAGTGTGCATACGGTCTACAGTATAGGTAGCATGCGTACGGTTTAATATGATGTGATATGATAAAATTTATTTTTAGACAGGCAATAATTTGTTAGGATTCAAATCCCTCTTTACAACTAAGTCCTGTGCAAGCTCCAGATATGAAAATTACACATAACATACAATTAACAAAACGGTTACACAATTAAGAAGATAAATTAAAAGCAAGTACAATCTTTTCTCAGCAATTTATATAATTTTAACTTAAAAATGATTAAGCTACTGATACGCTTCAGTTCATGTGGCAGGTTGTTTCAATGATTTGCTGCACTGTTTTGTAATGTTAAATCTCCCATCTTGTTGTCGGATCTGTGCATCAGAATTCTGCTATTTTCGGCTTTTGTAGTTACATTGGGCCATTAAGGTGGATTCTTGGGACTAAATTCTGTAAAGGATGCTTACTTTTATTAAATAATATCTTATGGCATATGGTGAGCCAAATACATCTTCTTTGCTGTTTGGGATGAAGCCAGTTTAAGTTATTATAAATTATGCAATGATGTGTTTTAAATTTACTTCTAGTAGCAAATTTTCCTAGTCTATAATATGTTTGGTTTACTTTTTTCAACACTTCTTGTGTAGTGTGCATATACAAAATCAAATTGAACCATACTCAAGAACTGGGATTAATAACTGTCTGACCAACCCCTTTCTGATTTCAGGGGACAAATGACCAGACACCCTTCTTAGGGCCACCAGTCTTTGGTTTACTTTCCTAACCTGTGTGGAAATATGTTCCACATAAGTCAAGCCAGAGTCCACCTGAATACCCAAATACTTGTAACTGGCCACACTTGCAATAACAGCACCATCTTTTAGTTGAATCCGTGACTCAGGTCCACCATCTCTTGCATGTCTCCCCCCAAATGCCATGCATTGAATTTTAAATGAGGAGCAGATCCATAGCTTCCTGTCATTCAGGTGATGACACTAATACAGTGTCCTCAGCATACATTCTAACTTCTGTTTGATTTATAACTTGCACAAGACTATTAGCATAGACGTTGAACATCAGAAGGCCCAGTATCGAGTCCTGGAGACCCCCTTGTTATTTCTTCCAGGCTCGACACAGAGTCCCCCAGTGCAACACCCTGCTTACATTCAGCCAGATAGGATTTAATCCACTGTAGTGGCCTTTCCTGAAACCCCAAATCTCTAAACCTTTCAGTACAGGGAGCAGACATACTGTCTATAGTATAGGGAGTATGCATAGGTCTACAGTACATGGAAGGTGCATACTATCTACAGCATAGAGAGCATGCATATGGTCTACAGTTTAGGGAGCATGTGTATTGTCTACAGTATAGGGAGTGTGTGTACTGTCTACAGTATAGGGATCATGCGTGCTGTCTACAGTATAGGGAGCATGCATACTGTCAACAGTATAGGGAGAGTACATAGGTCTACAATATAGGGAGTGTGCATACTGTCTACAGTACATAGAGCATTCGTATTGTCTAAAGTATAGGGAGCATGCATATGGTCTACAGTCCAATGAGCGTGCATACAATTTACAGTATAGGGAGCGTGCATAGGTCTACAGTGTAGAGAGCGTGCGTACTGTCTACAGTATATGGAGCATGCATGCTGTCTACAGTGCGTGGAGCATTCATACTGTCTACAGAATAGGGAGCTTGCGTACTGTCTACAGTATAGGGAGCATCCATACGGTCTATAGTTTTCGGAACATGCATACTGTCTACCATATAGGGAGTGCGCATACTGTTTACAGTATAGGGAGTGCGCATACTGTCTACAATATAGGAAGTGTGCATACTGTCTACAGTATAGGTATCGTGTGTACTGTCTACAGTATAGGGAGCATGTGTACTGTCGACAGTATAGGGAGCATGCATTCTGTCTACAGTATAGGGAACATGCGTACTGTCTGCAGTATAGGGAGCATGTGTACTGTCTACAGTATAGGGAGTGTATACTGTGTACAGTATGGGGTGCATGCGTACTGTCTACAGTATATGAAGCATGAGTACTGCCTGCAGTATAGGGAACTTGTGTGCGGTCTACAGTACAGGGAGCATGCATACTGTCTATAGTACATGGAACATTCACACTGTCTACAGTACGGGGAGCGTGCATACTGTCTATAGTACATGGAACATTCACACTGTCTACAGTATAGGGAGCGTGCATACTGGATACAGTACATGGAGCATGCGTACTGTCTACAGCATAGGAAGCTTGCTTACTATGTACAGTATAGGGAGCATGTGTACGATCTACAGTATATGGAGCATGTGTACTCTCTACAGTATAGGAAGTGTGCGTACTGTCTACAGTATAGGGAGAGTACATACTGTCTGCAATACAGGGAGTGTGTATACCGTCTACAGTACATGGAGCACGTGTACCATCTACAGTATAGGGAGAGTGTGTACTGTCTACAGCATAGGGAGTGTGCATCCTGTCTACAGTATAGAGAACATGCATACTGTCTACAGTATAGGGAGTGTATACTGTGTATAGTATAGGAAGCATGTGTACTGTATACAGTATAGGGAGCATGAGTACTGCCTAGAGTATAGGGGAGCATGTGTATGGTCTACAGTATAGGGAGCACGCATAGGTCTACAGCATAGGGAACATGCGTAATGTCTTCAGTACATGGAGCATGTGTACTGTCTACAGTATAGTGAGCTTGCATACGGGTTACAGTACAGGAAGCATGCACACCGTCTACACTATAGGAAGCATACATACTGTCTACAGTATAGGGAGCATGCATAGGTCTATAGTACATGGAGGGTTCGTACTGTCTACAGTATAGGAAGCATGAGTACTGTCTACAGTATAGGGACCATGTGAATAGTCTACAGTATAGGGAGCATGCATATGTCTACAGTATAGGGAGCATGTGTATTGTATACAGTACTGTCTACAGGATAGGGAATATGCATAGTCTCTACAGTACATGGAGCATGCGTACTGTCTACAGTATAGGACACATGCATATGGTGAACAGTATAGGTAGAGTGCATACAATTTACAGTTCAGGGAGCATGCATACTGTCTATAGCATATGGTGCATGCATACTGTGTACAGCATAGGGAGCGTGCGTACTGTATACAGTATAGGGAGTGTGTGCACCGATTACAGTACAGGCAGCGTGCGTACTGTCTACGGTATAGGGAACATGCATTTGGTGTACAGAATAGGGAACATGCATACTGTGTACAGTATAGGGAGCATGCATATTGTGTACAGTATTGGGTGTGTATACTGTTTACAGTATAGGGAGCATGCGTACTGTCTACAGTATATGGAGCATGAGTGCTGCCTGCAGTATAGGAAATATGTGCATGGTCTACAGTACAGGGAGCATTCATACTGTCTACAGAATAGGGAGTGTGCGTACTGAATAGAGTACATGGAGCATGCGTACTGTCTATGGTATAGGAAGCTTGCATACTGTCTAGAGTACAGGAAGTGTGCATACAGTCTACAGGTTATGGAGCATGTGTACTGTCTACAGTATAGGGAGTGTGCATACTGTCTACAGTATAGGAAGTGTGTGTTCTGTCTATAGTACATGGAGCATGCGTACCGTCTACAGTATAGGGAGCATGAGTACTGTCTACAGCATAAGGGGCATGTGTACAATCTACAGTATAGGGAGAGTGCACACTGTCTACAGTATAGGGAGCATGTGTGCTGTCTACAGTACATGGAGCGTGCATACTTCTACAGTATAGGAGTAATCATACTGTCTACAGCATAAGGAGCATGTGTACAATCTACAGTATAGGGAGAGTGCACACTGTCTACAGTATAGGGAGCATGAGTTCTTCCTACAGCATAAGGAGCATGTGTACAATCTACAGTATAGGGAGCATGCAAAGGTCTACAGTATAGAGAGCATGCACACTGTCTACAGTACAGGGAGCATGCGTAATGTCTTCAGTACATGGAGCGTGTGTATGGTCCATAGTATAGTGAGTTTGCATACGGTTTACAGTACAGAGAGCATGCACACTGTTTACACTGTAGGGAGCATACATACTGTCTGCAGTATAGGGAGCGTGCATACTGTCTACAGTAGAGGGAGCATGCTTATGGTCTACAGTGTAGAGAGCATGCATAGGTCTACAGTACATGGAGGGTTTGTACTGCCTACAGTATAGGGAGCATGTGACTGGTGTACAGTATAGGAAGTGTGCACACTGTCTACAGTATAGGAAGCATGAGTACTGTATACAGTATAGGCAGTGTGTGTACAGTCTAGAGTATAGGTAGCACAAGTATCACCTACAATATAGGGAGTGTGTGTACAGTCCACAGTATAGGGAGCATGCGTAGGTCTACAGTATAGGGAGCATGTGTACTGTCTTCAGTATAGGGAACATGCATACTCTCTACAGTACATGGAGCGTGCATACTGTCTAAAGTATAGTGAGCATGTGTACTGTATACAGTACATGGAGTATGCGTACTGACTACAGTACATGGAGCGTGTATACTGTCTACAGTATAGGAAGCTTGCATTACTGTCAACAGTATGCGAAGCATGCGTATGCTCTACAGCCAATATCCTACTGGATAACAAGTGCCTCTGGGCATTTGCTGTAGGGTTCTTTAGTAATGCTTAAGTCTACAGTATAGGGAGCATGCGTTCTGTCTACAGTATAGGGAGAGTGCATACTATCTACAGTATAGGAAGTGTGTGTACTGTCTACAGTGTATGGAACATGCAGTCTGTCTACAGTATAGGGAGTGTGCATACTGTCTACAGTATGGGAAGCATGTGTTCTGTCTACAGAATAGGGAGTGTGCATACTGTCTACAGTATAGGGAGTGTGTATAGATCTACAGTATACTGAGCGTGCATATTGTCTATAGTATAGGGAGCATGCATACAGTCTATAATATAGGGAGCATGCATACTGTCTACAGTACATATAGCATTCATACTGTCTACAGTATAGGGAGCGTGCATACTGTCTACAGTACGGGGAGCATGTGTATTGTCTGCAGTACATGGAGCGTGCGTACTGTTTACAGTAAAGGGAGCTTATGTACTGTCTACAGTATAGGGAGAATGCATATGGTCTACAGTATAGAGAGTGTGCGTACTGTCTGCAGTATAGAGAGCATGCATACTGTGTACAGTATAGGGTGTGTGTGCTGTTTACAGTATAGGGAGTGTGTGTACTGTCTACAGTATTGGGAGCTTGCATTCTGTCTTCAGTATAGGAAACCTGTGTACTGTCTGCAGTTTAGGGAGCATGCTTTCTGTCTACATTATGGGGTGCGTATACTGTGTATAGTATAGGGAGTGTGCTCACTGTCTATAGTATAGGGAGTGTGTACTTTCTACAGGATAGCGATCGTGAGTACTGTCTACAGTACAGGGACCGTGCATACAGTGTACAGTATCAGGAATGTGCATGTAGTCTACAGTATAGGGAGCATGCATACTGTCTACAGTATAGGGAGCATGCATATGGTCTACAGTATAGGGAGTGTGCGTACTGTCTGCAGTATAGAGAGCATGCATACTGTGTACAGTATAGGGAGGGTGCATACTGTCTACAGTATAGGGAGCGTGCATACTGTCTGCAGTATAGGGAGTGTGCATAATGTCTACAGTATAGGGAGTATGCATACTCTGTACAGTATAGGGAGTGGGCATACTGTCTATAGTACAGTGAGCATGTGTACTGTCTACAGTATAGGGAGCATGCATACTGTCTACAGTGCAGGGAGTGTGCATACTATCTATAGTATAGGGAGCATGAGTACTGTCTACAGTATAGGGAGCATATACGGTGTACAGTATAGGGAGCATGGGTACTGTTTACAGTATATGGAGCAAGAGTACTGTCTACAGTACATGGAGCATGTGTACAGTCTATTACATAGGGAGTATGCATACTGTCTACAGTATAGGGAGCATGCATACTGTCTACTGTATGAGAAGCATACATACTGTCTACAGTATAAGGAATATGCATACTCTCTACAGTATAGGGAGTGTGTGTACTGTCTACAGTATAGGGAGCGTGCATATGGTCTACAGTATAGGAAGTGTGTATTTTGTCTACAGTATATGGAGCATACATACTGTCTACAGTTTAGGAAGCATGTGTACTATCTATCATATAGGGAGTGTGCATACTGTCTACAGTATAGGGAGTGTGCATACTGTCTACAGTTTAGGGAGCAAACATACAGTCTACAGTATAGGGAGTGTACATATTGTCTACAGTATGGGGGCATGCATACTGTCTACAGTATAGGAAGCATGCATACTGTGTACAGTATAGAGATCGTGGTTGTTATAGTGTAGACATCATGCACACTCCCAGTCAATGAATATTGTGGTCAGTCGAGGTTGTGAGAAGAGGGCTGTGCTAGTTGCTGTATCAACTCCCCATGACACTGACAACTATGGGAACGGGGGATGGCAGGATGGTATACCCAGTACAGGGGAGGCACTGGACACCAGGGCATTCTGGCTCTTTTCTGGGACAGGTGCTCAGAGGTGGGGCGTTCCAGTTGATATCAAGGAAGTCCTGGGAATGTGGCATCTGGTGAGCAGAGGGTTGGGGTTCCATTGGACATCAGGGACCTCATCCTCCATATAGTAGTAGATTATCGGAAGGTAGGGGGTGCCACTAGACACCAAGGAATTCTGTTGTTATACAGCGGCAAGTGATTGGAGAGTTTGGGGTGCCACTAGACACCAGGGAATGCATTCATTATGCAGCAGTGAGTGATCGGGGGTGGGAAATGGGGGTGCCAGTAGAGACCAGGGAATTATTTTTTAAAACAGCAGCAAGCAGTTGGAGGGTAGGCATGCCACTAGACACCTCTGAATTCGGTTATTATACAGCAGCAGGGAATCAGAGAGTTCGGGGTGCCACTTTACACCAGGGTATGTGACAAGGCACTCTCAGGATGGATAACATTGAGCTGGTGTGCACCATGCAAATGAGGTCATAAAGGCATGCAAATGGCCCCTTAGTGGCTTGCATGCCCAATGGGCTCATTTGCATGTTGCCACCTTAACACTGTGCTGAGTGCACCCAGCACCATTGAGTCTGGGGTGCTGTTCCCTGCTTTTCCCTCTTGGCTACATATAGCTCAGATCCATGTCAGGGCAGCACTACTTGACTTAGTGTTGCGCCCCTATATTCTGTCGGATATCGCCGGTGTGCTAGCTGACTGAATATGGTATCCTCAGGGTTGTGGGTATGGGCAACAGATGCACAAACCTTTGCACTCCACTTATGCCCATATTCCAGTATTGGGCCCCTGATGTTTCCATCCTATTTTTAAGCAATAAAAACAGTACAATGACCCAGTATCAGCGCATATATCTAATGATTTTATTATCTGCATTAGGGAATAACATTTATTACATTTTAGTGCAGCAGTAATGAAAGCATACTGTGCAGAGTAAAGCCTACAAGGACAGAAGCCCTAAAATTAAAGGCCCCCTTCAGGTACCCTTCATCAGCACTGTAGGAACAATACATACAAAATATATATAGCTTCACCTGCCCAATGCAAACACAGACGCTGCTGTGCAAAACACAAGGTAGGAGGGATACTTTTTATCCTGGCCCCAGCCTGGAAACTGCTCTTGTCCGTATTGTTAATGATCTCACTGTGTCTGGCAAAGGTTATTTTTCCCTTCTTATCCTTTTGAATCTCAATATGGCTGTTGACTCTGCTGATCACTCTATCCTTTTGATCTCCTTAAACATTGTCCTGGTGTCTCTGATCCTTCATTGTTCTGGCTCAACTATTATGTTTTTTTTTTTTTTTTTATAAGAAAGGATTAACCAATGACAGGGTATGGGTTTGCTGAGCATTAATCCATGCCTGGGGGGGTTGGAGTCAGGAGGCGAAGCCGAACGACTTCAACCACCTAGGCGTGGATTAATGCTCAGTAAATTCATACCCTGGAGTGTGTTAATCCTTTTATAACATGGGCAATGTTATGTTACAGGTTTACCTAAGGAAATAGTAAAATAAAGTCCTGTGAATATGCAACTGAGGGTATAGCAGGGATTAATCAATGGTCAGGTGACCTGTTTGGACGAATCAGAAGACATTATTTTAGGAACCCATGTTATAATAAGTTTTTACTGGAAATTCAGTACAAAAACAAGTAGTCAACAGTTTTACCACAGCAACTACTTTGTCACTGGTTTTCACTGCACCTTGTTCTCATGCCATCTTCTGTATTGCATACCTCAGAGATCTATTGTGGTCATCTCCTCTTCTCCATCTGCTCAGTTTAGAACCATTTTTTTATCCTTTGACTTCATCTATCTCTTCAGTCCAGTTGGCTCTATATTTCCTTTGACTCTTTGCTCAATCCCTCTGTCCTTTCCCTCTTATCCTGCCATGATCAATGTGATGCCAACTGAATTTCCCCAAAGCTCTAAAATGGAGGTCCTCCTCTTGGACAAGAAGAGGTCTCTTAATTTCAGAAAACTGAGGCTAATGAACCTACTCCAGAACTGGAAGGGTCCATGACACCCCTGTCAGGTGGGACCACAAGAGAAGGTGCCCTGCATGTGGGCAAACATTCCCTCTGCCAAAAATAGATCAACCCACCGAGGATTCTGAGGGCAGCTGGAGTGAACTGGTAGGGGTGGAGTCAGCCAGGGGAGACTGCTCCACCCCTCCTTCTGTGTTTAGGTTGCCCTATGATAGGGGGGATCATGGGTGCCTGTCCTGGTATTAGGCAGGTAGATCAGAGACCCTCCAGCTGTGCACATCACACCTAAAATAAGTTATATAACTTAGATGATCCCGTCAGTAAGTGCACAGTTGTGGATATTTGTATCCAAGTAAGGTGTCTGGGTGGTAATTGGGGGGCATGGAAGAGGGCATATGGGGCCTGGATAGCCAAGAGAAACTGAGAGGGTAAAACAACATGCTTACAAAACACTATCTGCTAGTACGGCTTAGCTTCACACTCTGCTTGACTGGCTTCTGTATGAAACCAATTGCACAACAAGCATAGATTCACAGCGCATTGCAAGACACAAAAAGGGTACACCATGAGAAAATATTTTTGGCATCCATTAGAGCATGTGGATCTCTGGATTATGTCAGCTCATTTGAATGTAGGAAGTCAGAATGATGCAGCAAGAGCTTTCTGCTTTCCAAACCAAAGCTTTGCTGACCTCTACAAAGAACACCTAGCTTTCAATGCATTATGTTTATAATATTATCAAGGGAGAGGGCAGGGGTGGTTTCTAGAGTGTCAGACCTCTCCCTATAAACACTGGGAAATACTGGGAGTGAGGGGATCCTATTTTATTGTAAAGGTCAAAGCTGGCCAAGATATCAGTGAAGCACCATGTAGGAACAAAGCTTCCTATGTTACCTGAGATATTCCTGGTGGGAACTGTAGGATGAGTCTGCATTTTTTAATTCATTCTTAAATGAGGGGTCAGGTAGCATGTTACATTTTGTATTATATAAAGAAAATGATGCAGTGTTATTCATTACATAATTATGTGCATTACCTCATTGGTTTTATCATTCAGTGGCCTCTGTTCATGACCCATTGCTATTCATGAGGCCCTTAGTGTTGTAGTTTTTGCTTATCCTGCTACTGTATAATCGAGAAACACATTTACAGTGTTCCTGTTGCTTTATCTGGCTTTATTGTGCTCAAGGTTTTGTTTTACTCCTCTGCTAAAGAGCAGTGAGACCTTTAGAGGGGAATAAAACCACAGGGTGAGTGCATAGAAAACAAAAATATAATCAAAGCCTGTTTCATGAATACGGTAGTAGTGCCCACGCATATAATGTGCTGTGAATTGATCTACTCTGCTACCCCGTATCAATTTGGTGGCTCACCTCTCTGTCATCTCTAACCTGCCCATGTCCTTCCTCAAGGGCGGGCTTCAGAACTGAACCAGGCATCTTTGCAAGGGCTGTAATACCTTCCTCCTTCTGTTAAGGATTCCCCTCCCTGTGTGTCCCAGTGTCCAATTTGCCTTACCTGCAGACCCACTACATTGTACTAATGTTTTCATAGTCTCAATTATTATCACCGGCCCAGTCCCTTTCCTCTGATGTCCTCTCCACTGTCATCCCCTCCATCCCATACACCATTCTCAGGTTTTTATTTATTTATTTTATTTATTTATTGAAATGTTTCACCAGGAAAGGCACACTGAACAACAAGTTGCTCATCTCACGGTGCATCCTGGGGCAGGGGAAGTGGGAGATACAGTTGATGAAGTATAATACATACAATATAAACCAGCTACAACACTGATACAAACAAGGTACTTAACATTGTGAAAAACCAGGTAGAGAACTAACAGAAGTAAGAGTATATGTGCATACAATAGGCAAGAAAATACACAGAGATTGGATAATCTGACAAGAAATAACAGTACTGGGAATATAATTTACAGAAGTCATACTGTATCCTTTAAGTGCTGTAGAAGTAGTATCCCAAATTTAACTACAATGACATTATAAGCTGATACTGGCTAGGGGCCGGGCAGGCACGAAGGAGTTAGGTACAGGAACAGTTAACAGCAAGGAAGTTGTGAAGTGCTGCAGTTGATGAGGAGGGCGAGGATGAGTGGCAAATCTGTTGAGGAAGCAAATTCCACAGTTTTGGGAAGTGGTATGAGAAGGCAGACTGGCCTACAGTGGTGGAATGGATAGCCCATGACATCGGTGACCGTGATTGAGCGAACCGCAAAATGGCAGCTCAATCACTGTGCATGTCATGGGGCTACCGAGGAGGTACAGCGACTGGATGAGGTTGGGTTGGTGACTGTAGTGACAGAATGTAGCTACATATCTCTGCGATGGGGGAGGGAGAGGTACACTCTGCGGGGTTTGAGGTGTGGTACCATGGTAGGCTGCCGAGCTGGCCCCATGGCGTGGTAGGTGGGTTTCTTGGCCTTGGTGGGTAGGGTGCTGGGTTGGTCTGGATGCAAGTATGTTTTGTTGTGCCCCGGACCCAATTCTTTTACATTTTGCACCCCGAACATGCACCCCGGGTAGGAATCCTTAAGTAGGGGGTGAGGGGCACAACCACCCGATAAAATGTGAAAAAATACAAGTCCCTACGCCATTTTGTGTGTGTTAGGAGTCAGAGCTCAAAATTGGTTTTGGAGCTCTGACTTTCCTCATCAGCGATCACCTTTCATTGGTCACTGTTATGACATGGAACCGGTGGAATGTAGGGAGAGTACCAGAGTTCTGAGATTGTGGGATCTGAGTGAGTGGGCAAGAAAAGGGGGGACGGTTAGGGAGGAAGTAAGATATAGCAGGAGTGAGCCAAACCAGAATTTTAAGATGAAATTAGCACAGTGGTGTAAGCACCTGTTTGCAAGAGAGGGAAATGCCAGGGAGTGGTAGAGTTGACAGTGATGGGTGAGAGGAGGAGAGTCAAGAACAAAGCGACAGAAGGAGTTGAAGAGGGTGTCCAATCAGGCTAAGGAAGTTGTGGGAGCAGCACTGTAAACTACGTCACAGTAGTCAAAGATAGGAATGATCATCTTTTATATCAGTTTGCGCCTTGCCGGGAGAGGGAGGCAGGTCCGGTTCCTGTATAAGGCACCAAGCTTGGGTCACAGCTTTTTCAGGATAGCGTCTATGTGGTCAGAGAAGGTGAGTTGTTGATCAAGCCAAACACCCAGATATCTGAAAGAGGAGGTGTCCTCAATAGCTGTCCCATCAAGGGTACGGAAGGCAGGCAGGGAAGGGAGCCTTGAGAGTCTCTGCCTAGTGCCAAAAGTCAAGGAGACTGTCTTCTTGGCATTAAGGAAGAGTTGATGAGTGCGAAACCAGTACTGGACATTATTGAAGTCCAGCCGAAGTCTGTTTGCAACATCAAAAGGGGACCAAGCAGAGGTGACAAGGACTGTATCATCTGCATAGATATGTATGGAAGATGAGTTGCAGACAGATGGGAGGTCATTAAAGAAGATGGAGAACAGGACAGGGCCCAACACAGACCCCTGAGGAACATCAGTTTTGATAGGGAGAGGAGGGGAAATGGAGTCAGTGATTCTGACTGATTGTGTCCAGCCAGTAAAGTAAGTACTAAGCCAATTTGTGGCGGAGTCAGACAGACCAGCTGAGGAGATGGAGTTGAGTAAGAAGGAGTGGGAAACTGTGTTAAATGCCTTGGCAAGATTGACAAAAATGGCAGATGTGATTTGACTTCTGTCCATCCCCGAAAGAATCTATTCAGTAAGCCAAATCAGAGAGGTAGTGGTGGAGTGGTGTTTCTGAAAGCCAGATTAGTAGAAGGTGAAGAAGTTAGAGTTAGAGAGATAAGACGATAGTTGGGTTAGAACCAGATGTTCTTGCTGTTTAACTATAGTAGGAAGGAGGGAAATGGGGTGATAGTTCCCTGGTGAAGAGGTATCACCGCTCCTAGGTAAAGGAAGAATGACCAATGCTTCCAACTGGTGGGGATAGCAGCCAAGTCAAATGAGGGGTTGAAAAGAACAGACGAGGTTGCAATAACTGTGGAGGAAAGGTATAATAGCTTAGGACCCAGGCCATCAGGTGAGCTGCCTTTGGTAGGATTAAGGGCGTACAAGGCTTCTAACAATTCAGCCCGTGTAATTGTGGAGAAGGAGAAGTTATTTGTTAGAGAGGATGAGCAAGTGCAGTTGGCAGGTGCGATTAGGCTCAAAACCGGTAAGGTGGCTAGTAGAGCAGAGGCACAGGAGGTGAAGTACTCGTTGAAAGCAGCAGCAACACTAGGATGGCTGGAAATCAGGGAGTTGTTTATACTGAGAAGGGAAGCACCAGGGAGGTCGACAGTGAAAATGCTGACCTCCCACACAGTAACGGGACATACAGGTATTGTGCCGCCCCTTCTACAAGTGTTTTCTGTGGGGGGCTGCACTCCCACACCTCCCATACAGGGGGCTCTGCCCCCCGCACCCCCAGACTTTAGGATTATCAACTCCAGGTTGGAGTTGGTCCGGGAAGGGGGCAGAACACTGGGGGAAAGCAAAACACGGAAAAAGGACCATAATAGTCTTTTTTCATGTTTCGCTGTTGGGGTGTCAACCTGAAGGGTGCACCAATTGAGAAGGGGAGAGGGAGGGGTGGCCAGGGGAGAGAAGAGTGAGTGTATCACATCCCAAAATTTGGAGGGATTATTAAGGTTGGAATGGTAGTTGGAATTGAAGTACTCTGCCTTGGCTAAGCGAGTGGCTTTCATGCACTTATTTTTCAGGGAGCAGTAAGCTTCGTAGTCTTTGAGACGCTTAGAGCTTTTGTGAATCTTCCAAGCTTGGTCACGTGCTTTTTGACATGCTATTAGTTCTGGAGAGATCCAAAGGAGGTGGCTCCCTCGGACCCTGACTCGTCGAATTGGGGCATACTGGTTCCAGACTTTGAGGAAATTATCTCTGAAATAATCTGCCGCTGCATCTAGCGAGCTTACAGATCAAATGGGGGCCCAGTTAGTATAGTCCAGATCATGTGGGGGAGGGCAATGTTCAGAGATTTGTATGAATGGATTAGTAAGGTTTTATGAGGGGCTTTGGTTTTATGAACTTTGCATACCAAGAAGGTCATACAATGATCACTGAGGGTGTCCGCTAGTACTCCAGATTTGATGACCCTGTGGGGGTGCTAGGTGAGGGCCCAGTCAATGAAGGAGTGATTACCCGTCTTGTAGTTTAACTGAGTTGGGTCAAAGATGAGCTGGGTTAAGTTGAGGGCATGTATATAATTTTGCGCTTTGTTTAGGTTGGGAGTAGACCAGTTTAGATTATTTTTATTTATTTATATATTAGGTCTAGGATTACAATACATTTGAGCCAGGGCTCTTTTACAAAGGTTCCATGTCAGGTTACAATTCAAAACATAAGATATGTAAGTCAGATTATAAATTCAATACATAGGACAAGGTTACAAAAGTGTAAGCTAAACAGAGTTACAAAGCATCTGAGAAACAAAACAAGTTTTGGAGGATAGGTTACAAGGAGATAACTAATGAGGTGCAGAGAGGATAGAGGACAAAAGAGAGGAAGAGTGGAGGGGCGCAGAGAGCTATAGAGAAGGAGCGCAGCCAGAGGCATTGTCATAGTATTGTCGTAAATTAAAGTCACCCATGATATATAATTCACCCAATGTGGAGTGGGACATTATAGAGCTTAAAAGGTCTGTAGTAATTGAGGAGTGGATGCCAGGTGGATGCCAGAAGACCCTTATTTGCATTACCTTGCAATTGTACATGTTACATTTCAACTGCCAAGGCTTCCAGAAGGGCAGGCTTCAAGTACATGGAGGATGGTGAAGATTACATCAGAGGGGACCAGATCATATTTTAAGTCTAATTAATTATTTGTGAGCCCAGTGAGGCTCCCAATTGGCTACTGGATTGGTCATTATTGTCTTAGAAATTATCGATCTGAACACAACATACCTGGGTATTGAACCATGTCCCACTGCTAAGGAAACAGTAACCTTAAACACTAATGTTTAGGGGGTTTAGGCAGCTAGGGAATGGTCTTAGACAGGTAGCATGCTCAGTGGGACCTGGGGAGTTCAGGGAGCTGGGGAGTGGTCTTAGCAGGTAGCGTGCTCAGTGGCTTTCTCTCAGATGCTACCTGTCTATGACAAGGTGAAGTTGAGGGATCACTGCACCAAGATGTTCAGCTCATGGTTGAAGTAATGGTGCAGAGAGGAGGGGTTCAGTTATACTGTGGACTGGAGATCCACCTGGATGGATAAGGGCCTATACAGGGGTGATGGCCTGCAACCATCTGGGAGGAGCACCGCAGTCCTCAGCTGATGGTTTAAATGTTACTTTGAATATTTAAACTAGCTGAGGGTGGTGACAGAAGAAATCAGGAAGGCAGAAACTGCCCCCCCACCGGCTGAGGTAGAGAGTAACACTAAGGGGAGGAACCCCCGAGGGTGCAAAGTAAGGAAGAAAGCTAAAGACAAAGGGGATGTGAATAGGAGTATTAAAAAGAGAGGCAGAAAGTGGGGGGAAAAAGAAAAAAAGGATGGTGGCAAGCAGAGTGCCAACAAAATCTGGAAGGTCAATGTGTGAGAATGCTAGAAGTCTAGATAATAAGATTCTGGACTTAGAGGCCATGGTGGCACAGATTGATCTGGGTATTGTGGACATCACTGAGTCATGGTGCACTGAAAATCATGATTGGGACATGACCATACCAGGCTTTACTCTGTTTAGGAAAGACTAATGGACCTCAATATGTACATCCTGGAACAGAGGAGGGAGACAGGAGATGTGATAGAAACCTTTAAATACCTCACAATGGTAAATATGGTACAGGAGGGAAGTATTTTTCAGAAGAAAAGGTGCTATAGAACAAGGGGTATGATATAAAGCTGGAAGGAGGTAGATTCAGGAGACATGAGAAAGTACTTCATCACAGAAAGAGCGGAGGATGCCTGGAACATCCTTCCAACAGAGGTGGATGGGGTGAAAACAGTGCCAGGGTTCAAGAATGAATGGGATAGGCACAAGGGAATCTTAGAGAAAAGGAATGGGAAGGGATAACAAACTGGAGATCAAGCAGAATCTGCAGTGGTACTGTAGGAAGGGAAAAATGGGCAGACTTGGTGGGCCAAGCAATCATTATCTGCTTGCAATGTCTGTTTCTAAAACCCTTTTGCAAAGATTCAAGATAGACACCGAAAGATGAAATAAATTACCAACAGGCATGGGTCAAGAATCTATTTTGCCAAAAGGAATAGTCTATTCAGGGTTCTCTTTGTCCTAAGCATACTTCAGGGTACAATCCCAAATGAATGGTTAAAAGAAGTACAAACCTAATAAGTAAATTAATTTGGGCTAACAAAAAAAACAAGATGTAATCCAATGAAACTGGCAAGGACAGTAGGAAACAGAGGACTCCAAGCTCCATATATTAAAATCTATAACTGGGATACACCAATGAGACAGATAAGTAAATGGTTACTGAAGCAAGATGATGACCAGCTAAAAACGTACATACCTAGCTGGGTAGAAACAGAAAAAGACATTTGCAGGGAGGCCAACATAGATATCAGAACTCTGCTACACAGAACAATTTCTCCAGCACTAACAACATTTATTTATTTTTTATTTTATTTTATTTAAAGTTTGTAACTAAGAGATGCACACTGAGACAAGGCTCGTTTCCAGGTGCGACCCGGAGGAAGGGGGAAGATGAATCGAGGTTACTGTACATAGTTACAGTGTGCTAGGCAGGTTACAATGACACATAGCAAAGAAATACATAAGCACATAGAGTCAGACAGGTAACAAAAAATTGCATTAGTATGAGGCAAGTACACAGAGTATCATACAGAGGATAAGTAATGCAAGGAGCAGGTTTAACAACATAACAATAGCAATCTATGGGAGGCTCGGACAAAGTACAAGACTTGGGGCAGTACATTAGATTTACACTCTGGGTAAATGATTAAGTGCAAGTGTGGAGAGCACCACATCAAAGGAGATTGGGACTTCGGAGGCAGAGGACCCCAGTAGAGGGTTAGTCAGCCCGGGGGCACAAGCATGGTGGCAGCAGGGAGTGGGTAGGTGGTCCGTTTTAATATGTTTAGCAGTGGTAGCATTCAGAGTATAGAAGGGAGGGAGTTCCACAACTGAGGGAAGCAGAAGGAGAAAGCAGCCTTACCAGAGTTAGAGTGAGGTTGGGGAAGGGGGAAGGACCGGGGGTCATGTGTGCAGAGGCAGTGGAAAGTGTGGGGAGTGGATAGGAGGGAGGCCAGGTATGGGGTAAGTGAGCCAAACCAATATTTGGCTGTGATGTAAGCAGCCCAGTAGCGTGGAGGGTTGAGGCATCCATGCCTTACCTCCTGCCATGCCAGTGACCTGTGTTCACAGTTTGAGCAGGTCGCCGGGGGTTGGCTGGGGAGGAGGAGGATTGAGCATCCTTAGGATAGCTCTCCTCCTCTTCTGGGGAGGGGACACACAGCAGTTGGTGTTAGCCTGGCCCCTAGCAGATGCTAGGGGCTGGCACACTGATGCTACCAAGACCATGGGGCAGAGGCTGGGCAGACACCAGGCATGCAGCATACTGGAGGGCGCGTGGCATTGCCATTGGGGTCCTTGCATGCCCCCTCTGCGGGGAAGAAAAACAAGTGAAAATGATAGCAGTTGGATGACAGTGGGCACCCTCAGGCCCCGCCCCGGCCAGTCAGACCAGTGGAACCAAATCCTGAAGTGGTGGGGGTGAATGCTCCCCCTGCCTACCCTCCTGGGGAGGGGTAAGCTCTGTGTGAAAGATGCTGGTGCCAGTAAATGTCAAGGCATGGGGCTGGAATGCCCACCTGATCGAGGGCCACCGGGGACAGAAACAGTAAGAAAAAAAATATCTGGCTGTGATGATGGAGTTGTGGTGGTTTCGATAGGAGGTTAGGGAGGGGAGAGATAGAGAAGAGTAGAGGATGCAGTGATGAGTTCTGGGAAGCGGCGTTTAAAGTGAACCAACAAAAGGTGTTAAAAAGGACATCTAATCTGGAGAGGGTGGATGCCATGATCACTGTGCAATGCTCATGAAACCCTTACAAAAGTCATGACAGAAACAGGTGGAGCTTTTCAATTTAATATAAAACAACCAATCTGGATGAATAATAATCTCAAAATAAGTAACAAAATTCTGAATGACAGATACTAAAAAGAAAAAGATATTTTAACAGCAGATGAGCTGATGGACAGAACTAAATTGATACACTGCAGAGATTTATAAAACAGATGATTTAAAGGAGTAGTACACCCAGAATTTGCAAAAACATATGTTGTGCAGAGTGTTTTGATTTGTGTGTGAAGTCCTAGTGTGTCCTTCCCTCGGTCTACTATTAGGAGTTTTTCCTAAATTTGCCTGCTAGCTTTATGGTAGTTTTACAGCCCCTGTGGATCTCCATCTCAGCTAAGTGTATTGCTTTCCTTGTTCCTGCAATGCATCTTGTCTCATGCAACAGTGATGTAGCCTGGACCATAGATTCAGCAGCAAGCACTGCTTTACAATTAGTTCACAACTGTAGAGATGATTATATTTTAAAAACTATACAGAGTTGAGCTTGGTGGCTGCCCTCACTGTAAATGTATTTTTGTTGTGAACAATTGTGACATTGGTTGTGTATGTGTAACTTGTATGGTTTTTAAGATATTTACATTTGCTTGGCATGTCTCCTAGAGTGTTCACTTGTAAAGAAGAAAGTGCATCTGCACACATGCCAAACAAATCCAAATATCTTGAAAACTATACAAGCTACACAAAAACAACAAGCAGCAAAGTTTATTCTTGAATAAAATAATTTGACAATGAGGGTAGTCACTAAGCTGAACTCTTTACAGTTTTTAAAATATTTGCCATCCGAAGTGGGAAATTTGGTAAAAAAAATGGAACTGTGGTTAATTAGATGGCCATATTTTAAAAACTATACAGAGTGCTGCTTAGTGACTACCTTCATTGTAAAGGTTGTTTTGTCCTGAACAACTTTGCTGCTGGTCATTTTTGTGTAACGTGTAAAGTTTCCAAGATATTTAGGTTTGTTTGGCATGTGTGCAGATGCATTTGCAAATAGCAGACACTTTTTTTCTGAGTGAACACTCTAGTAGACATACCAAACAAATGTAAATATCCCCGGCGATGTGTTAATCAGTAACACACGCTGTGCTTACTGAAAGTCCAATAAAGCTGGAACAATAAGGGAACTGGAACCAGTATTTAAGGAAATAGCTTTATCAGGGGTACATGAGGTGCAGGTACACTACAGTTCATGAAAGAAGGAACATTGTAAACAGCTGGCAATTAGCACAAATTTCCTGACACATTATGTTTTTTTAAATCTCTCTCTGCTGCCCCACCTCAAAAACTCACAGCTGCTAGAATATAAAAAGGAACTGGAAGAAAAAATAAAAAGTAGAATGCACAACTGAAAGCAGCTATGGATGAATTAACTTAAAAGGGGCTCAAATGACTATTTTAATGGGAATGTTTTTGGTGGGTCTGAAGGAAGTGAAAGCACTAAGCTGAAATCAGTTCTGAAAAAGACCATGGATAGTACAGTCTTGGATTACACCACAGGCCCTGAAACAGATAACTCCAGTAAGACATCATCTTTTTGAAGAGACTCCTCCCCCAGAGAGTTACTTCAACCTCTTAGATGCAGCAACAGGGAAACATGGTTTAATTGTCTCAGGGGCAAGGAAAACATGGGAGGGGGGGGCAAAGGATGCACAGGGTGGAATTAAATAAGAACCTGCAAAGAACAAATGTGGAACGATACAGCAGTGGTGAATCTTTCAAATAAACAACTGACTAATGACCAGGTCCAGTTTCTCAACAAGGGCCGCTCTTTCATTCAGACTCAGAAAATAGAAATAGTTATCTCATGGCAGACTTACTGTGCGTTTGTTTACCAGAAATTAACCTTTAAAAGTATTTTCTCCAAAGAAGCATTAACACAGGACACTCAACCGTTAAACCAAGTGGCTATTGTGGATGAGAACCCTGGTGACTTCTGGAAGAAATCCACGTATTGCCCACCACATGGAAGCTATGCAAGAGAGAGATGATGGAACTAGACCAAACCATGGACTTCTCAAAAGAAAATCAAAGGAAAGTTTATTTGGATATTTCAAAAAATGAAATGTCTGCCTTGAAAGAACTGAGTGTTGACCAGTCCATCATGATCAAACCTGCTGATGAGGGCAGGGATGTGGTCATGATGGACTGACTGGAATACAAACAGGAAATTAAATCACAATTCGGGGATCCAACATTTTATAGAAGGTTAACCAGCCTTTATTTAACTAAATAATTTATTTATGTAACTAAAATCTTTAAAACCAAAATTAGTCAGCCAGTCGGCACAGCGGTTGGATTTCTGTCTGTGATGCCTGTGACCCGGGTTCGAGAACAGACCCAGGTCGCTGGAGGTCCAGCCAGGGGAGAAGGACAGAGCGTCCACTGACAGTTTGCCTTCTCTGGGGGGAGGGTGGGGATGCGGCTTGGTGTCTGCTGGACCCTGGCAGAGGCCGGGTGCACAGCAGGATATAAGACCCTAGATGACTGGGGAATGGTGGACGTTGGCACTTGCATTGACATCAGTGGCACACCACTTCCCCAAGGAGAATATAGAAAATGGTGCCCTGGCCAATTGGGTGACGGCCTCCCCGCATCCTCATTGCTGAGCCCCTGGACCTCCATTTGCCACCTCAGCAGCACCCAGGGTTGTAAAGATATGACTGGAAGGCTCATCCCCTATGTAGGTAAGGGACCCACCTGATAACAGGATACATCGGGGATACCTGGGTTGGATGTGATGTGGGGTGGTGGGGTCGGGAGTTGCCAGAATGAGAAGGTTCATGCGGGGGAGGAAGAAGATCGGCCAAGGTGTGGGGTGGGATAAACAGAACAAAAAAAATTTATACCTGTATCAGTTTGGCACATTCTATGGGGTGAGCTACTTTGGAGAAGAAAAAGTCTTTGACTGTAGACAAGCTAATGGTTTCTGCTATATATATTATACTGGCATGATAGCGGTAGTATAGTTAGGGTGAGAGATTAGTTTAATGTTAATTCCAAAATTTGAACCTTAATAACTTTTGACCCGTTCAACGCTTTGTATGACATTTGGCATAAATCAGTGCCTAGTGTAGGTCTGCTTATGTGCCAAAGTTTGTGTTAATCCATTAAATGGTTCAAAAGTTATTAAACATTAAAAACCCTGTAAATTACCATTTTTTGGCTGTTTTTTTGTCACAGGTATCTCACAAATACGAACATACAAAATTTGCCAGCAGATAAAGGCCTAGAGGTCTATCAAGTCTGCTCGAATGTGCAGCTAGCACCCCTTATAATGCAGCTGCCCCTCCCTTCCACCCTTCCCCTTCATTAACCCTCCCCCTTGTCCTGTCCCATCCCCTTTTGAAGGCATCCACTGTTCTACTGGATACCACTTCTGCAGGTAACGCATTCCACCCAGCCACCACCCTCTCTGTAAAAAAGTGTTTCCTCATCTCCCTCCTGAACCTTCCTCCTTCCAGTCTCATATCATGGCCCCTGGTGTCCCTCCCCTCCCTTACTTTGAACAGCCCCTCTGTACCCATCTTGTTTATTCCTTTCATGTACTTAAAGGTTTCAATCATGTCCCCCCTGTCCCTCCTCTCCTCCAGTGAGTATATGTTCAACTCCCTCAGCCTCCTCTTGTATGATAAGTCCCCCAGCCCCTTGATCATCTTTGTCGCCCTGTGCTGCACCCCCTCCAGTAACTTAATGTCCCTCTTCAGATACGGGCGCCAGTACTGCATGCAGTACTCCAGGTGCAGTCTAACTAATGACCTATACAGTGGCAGAATCACCTCCTCCCTCCTCGAGGATATACCCCTTGCAATACAACCCAGCATTTTGTTGGCCTTTGCAGCTGCCTTCCTACATTGTGCTGAGTTTTTCATTGATCCTGTAATGAGCACCCCCAGATCCTTCTCCTCCTCTGTCTGAGCTAGCTGCACTCCCCCCAGCTGGTAACTCCTCCTTGGGTGATTCATCCCAAAATGCAGCACCTTGCACTTTTTGCCATTAAACCCCAGTTGCCAGATGTCTGACCAGGTTTCAAGCTTTGCCAGATCATCCTGCAACCCCTGCCATCCCCCTAGGTCATCCACCACCGCCCCTACCTTGGTATCATCAGCAAACAGACTGATCTTGCTCTTGATGTCCCATGATATGTCTGCAATGAATATCCCAAACAGCATTGGTCCCAACACCGAGCCCTGTGGAACACCGATCGTCACTACCCTTGGGTGTGAGAGCTCCCCACCCACCACCACCCTCTGTTGCCTTCCCTGAAGCCAGTTTCCTACCCATCTCACCAGCTTTTCACCCACCCCTGTGCCTACTAACTTACTTCCCAGCCTTCCATGCAGCACCGAGTCAAATGCCTTATTGAAGTCCAGATACAGGACATCCACTGCATGGCCCCTGTCCAGTTGCCTAGTTACCCAGTCATAGAACTCCACCAGGTTGGTTTGGCAGGATCTGCCCCATATGAAGCCATGCTGTCTTCTGTTCTGTAGTCCTTTGGCCTCTAGGAGGGCCACCAGCCTCTCCTTCAGGATAGTTTCCATTAGCTTGCCCACGATGGATGTGAGGCTCACTGGTCTGTAGTTTCCCGGTTAATCCTTGGGGCCATTCTTGTGGAGGGGCACCACATGAGCCATCCTCCAGTCCTGAGGTACACACCCCGAATGTAGTGAGGCATTAAATAGGTTTGCCAAAGGTCCTGCAAGGAACTCTGCCAGCTCCTTCAGTACCCTGGGGTGGATGCCATCTGGGCCTGGCACCTTGTCCACCCTCAGTGCCTTCAAACCCTCCTGAACTCTGCCCTCCAGGATTTCCCCATCTGTCACCCCTTCCCCCCCTGTTTCTGCCATTTCTCCCTCCTTGGGTGTCACTCCCCCTCTTCTCTTTAGTAAATACTGAGCAGAAGTACTCATTTAGTGTTTCTGCCTTACAGCACCCTGCTTCCACCCAACCCCCCTGCTTCCTAATTTTTACTATGTGATCCTTACAGCTCCTTTTCTCCCTGATGTACCTAAAGAAGTCCTTCTCCCCCTTCTTAATGCCTTGTGCCAGCCGGAGTTCTGTAGATGCTTTGGCTCCCCTTACTGCCCTTGTCACCTCCTTCGATTCTGTCAAGTACTACTCCCTGTCCTCCCCCCTCCCTGTTTTCTTGTACTTCCTAAAGGCAGCTCTTTTACTCCTTACCTTTTCCATGACCTCCTTGCTCAACCAGGTCAATTTCTTAGCCCTAGCCTTCTTGCTCTGGGCCTTGCAGCAGGTTTTGGTTGCCTCCACTGGTTAGTGTCCATACTAGATTGAATTCTGGCCAGGTACCCTTTTACCACTTCCCCCATCCTCCCAAAGTCGACCCTCCTGAAGTCCAGCACTCTTGTGCTAGATTCCACTCCTTTCTTGCCCATATCCAATGTGAGCCATACTGAGTGGTGGTCACTCCCTGACAGTGGTTCCTCCACTGTAAGTTCTCTCACAAAGTTCCCATTTGCCAGCACAAGGTCAAGGGTATTCCCTAATCTGGTTGGTTCACTGACCATTTGCAGCAGGAAGCTGTCCTGGAAGGCATCCAGCAGTACCTGCTCCCTTCTGTTCCTGGTTGATGGGGTACTCCAGTCCACTCCTGGCATGTTGAAGTCCCCCACAATCACCACATTACCCTTCTCACAGGTCCTCCTGATCTGTCCTGCTAGTTCCCTGTCTAACTCCTCCATCTGAGATGGTGGCCTGTACACCACTCCCATTCTAAGAATCCTATTCTTGGAATCCTGGATTTGCATCCAAAGTGACTCTGTACTATCCTCCTCCCCTTCCTCCTTTACACACTTCAGTCCTTCCTTCACATATAGAGCCACACCCCTTCATTTCCCAATCACCCTGTCCCTATGAAATAACCTGTACCCTGGTACAGACAAGTCCCAGTCATTGTATTGGGTGGCCCATGTTTCTGTGATGGCTGCAATGTCTACCTCTCCCTCTGCCATGAGCACCTGTAACTCTGCAGTTTTCCTCCCAAGGCTCCTAGCATTAAGGGTAACCACCTTCCACCCTCCCCCCCATCCTGCCCTCCTTTACTAGCATCACCAATAGTACTTGCCATTTGTCCTTTGTCACTGTTATGGGGGGTAAGCTCATATGGTTTCCCAACCTGTGGTCTCTGCATATCTCTTGCCCAATTGCCACCCCCTGCTGCTAGTTTAAATTCCCAACTTCCTGTATGTACTCCTCCATCCTCTGTTTCAACACTTTCTTTCCCTCCTCACTCAAGTATAGTCTGTCCTTGGCATAGAGACTACTGTCCTCCCAGGTCCCTACTCACCCCCCCAACAGCCCATACCCTTTAGCACAACACCAGGGTCTTAGCCATCTGTTAAATTCCTCTATTCTCAGCTTTCTTGTTGTGCTTGCCTTGGGCACTGGAAGTATCTCTGAAAAAGTTACTGATCTTCCTGCCCCCTCACATAATTGTGCTAGTTCCTCAAACCTCCTCTGGACTATATCTACTGTCTTGTCAGCCAGGTCATTCGTTCCAAAATGTATAATTAAATGAGGCTTGTCCCTACCCCTTCTAGCATATTTCAGAACATATTGTCCCACCCTTTCCGCTGTCATTCCTGGCATGGCTTCCACCCAAATGCGACTATGCCTCTCCCCCTTGCTACCCCACCTAACTCCTCTTAGTATTGAGTCCCCCAGCACTAAGATTCCACCACTCTTACTCCCTGCTTGCTTCCATTCATCTCCATCTCTCATTTCCAGCTCCTCTTCTTCCTCCTGCACATTACTTCCCCCTTTTGCCCCTGTTGCAATTCTCCCAGCAGAACTTTCCCCCACTCCGGTTTGGTCCAGGCATTTATCAATTACTCCTCTAATTTCATCATTTCCCTCCTCCACCTTCTTCCTCTCTAACAGTGCAAAACTATTTTCTGAAGACTCTTCACAAATGCCCGCTCCCTCTCTCTCTTCATAGTAACCTGTTCTCTCCTTTCCATTCCATGACTTTTGCCACTTCTTCGCCTCCCCTCACAAGTCCATAACTCCTCCTTCCATTTGTCTTTTGTCTCCTGACCTGGTTTCCCTGGCAATTGTTCTTCCTGGCCTGGGCCATTTTGTCTCTGCTTCCCTTCTTCTGACCCTCTGCTCACCACTGTTGGCTTAAATCACCCTCCCTCATCTCCCCTTCTTCCTTCCTCCAGTATTGGGCTAAACCCACCCCCAATCTGCCTTGCCTGTCTTAATTCCTCCTGCAGACCCTCAATCTCCTTTCTGAGTTTTTCTGTGTGGTTGCACACTAAACATCCTCCCACACTCCAGGCAATTTTAGAAAGATTGGTGCACTGCAGTTGTTGCAGCCTACCACCCTACCCATTGCTGTTGTTGCCCACCAGCGACCCCCCACCCTTCCAGATGCAGGACACCAAACACTCCCCCAAGTCTCCCCTCTCCCTTCTCTATCAGTGGAAAACATTTTCTTTTCTTAATTCCCCTTACCCCCTTTGTTGTACACGTTTAGATAGATTGAGCAACTGCTTTTTATATTCCTAACCTTCCTATCCACACTCAGAAAGAGACTTTAAGTAGCTATTGCGCAACCTTCTTCAAACTCCTACTCCTCCTTTCCCCAATGCAATAGCAATGCAAAGAAGTAACAATGAAAGCTCCTAGATTTGCAGTTACTTCCCTTCCACTGAGATAGCAGTCACCTCTTCACTTGCTGCTATTCCTTTCCTGGATGTCTGCTTCTGCTGTGACAGGTGCATATCCTTTGCCTGTTTGAGTACGTGATGTCAGAACCCCTGGTATAAAGGAAATAATGGACTGGGGAGGTGGGGTGAGGGGTTGGAGGGTGGGACCAGCCCAAGTCTTCCAGAAACAATCAGGTAGCTGAGGCCCCTGGTCAGACCATTAGCACCCTTCCCCCACTCTGCACTAAACTTTGCAGCTAGTGAAGCCAGCAAAAATGAATCACAATTCTGCTCAAAGCCCCCAAAATGGGTTTGCTACCAAAAGAAACAGGACTCCAATTCAAACAGCTTAGAAACTTTTGGGGTAGACTAATGTAGTGCCACAGAAGTGCCATTTGAAGGTTTGGTCCAAAAATAGTAATCTGTTCAAAAGTTATTTACATTTATTTTTTCCCATTATTTTCTATGGGAAAAAGTTTTTCTGCGGCAGTATTTGGCGCATGGAGGGTCACACTCAGCCCTTTCTTTCGAACGAAAATGCTGTCTTTTTGGATGTGGGGTCACACAGAGCCTGCTTAACTTTTGCAGAGCTCTGTTGTGTCCGCCATTGCAAGCTTAGTGAGAGGACTTCTACCCCTGTTCCCTATATGACAACACCGGGGTTTTCTGACTTCTGCAGCTGCAGCTGGAACTCATGCTGCTGTCTGCAGAGTCATTCTTAATTGGCCATTTTCCTTGGTGTCTACTGGCATCCCACCAGCCCATTTTTCTTTATCCCCAGTGTCCAGTGTCTAGTGGCACCCCTCCATCATGTATCCCCTCCCTCCAGCAGTGTGGGACAGTGGGGAACCCACTCCCACTGTCCCTAATCATTTATCTCCCATCTCCAGCACTGTGGGACTCCGGGGAGCACACTCCCAGTGTCCCAAAATAAGTTGACATTGGGGTGCCCAATCCCCATTTCAGCTTTACAAACCCCGAGGCCAGTCAGAGACACTGGGGAGACCACTCCCAGTGTCCCCAGTTATGTTGTGCTCCCCTGTCAGTACTGCTGTGGGACACTGGGGAGTCAACTACCAGTGTCCCCATATCTGTATCCTTCTCCCCAGTAATGGGGGACACTGTGGAGCCCACTCCCAGTATCCCCATATCTGTATCCCTCACCTAGTAATTGGGGACACTGGGGAGCCCACTCCCAGTGTCTCCAAAGTGTCACTTAATGCTCCCTATAAAGAAGAAAACCGTCTTCTGACGTCTTTTTTTCTCACTGTAAAAAAGAAAATGGTCCTTCGTCGTCTCCCCATCTCCCTCCCCCACTCCGACCCTACCTCTGTGCACCCACCTCCCCGCACCTCCCTCACCCTATACTTACCTCTGGAGTCTGGGGGCTGTCATCATCGGTGGACCAGGACATGTCTGCGCTCTTCAAAGCTGTCTATTGCGTTTTCAACTTATGTTACTATCGCAGCCATTATTTTATATTTGTGCACCAAATTTTCAACATGGGGTTTTGGGACCCCACCTCATGAACAGTGGCACATTTATTTTCATTACTTGGTCCCGAAAGGTGATTTCGAGGTTGCTGTGCTGTGTGTTCACTTGATGGCCTGCAGGACTTATACCCCCCTCCTGCCCATACTAGCCTGTCCCTTTTTACCACCTCTCTCCTTCCTGCTCCCACACCAAGCCTAACCTGCCTCCCCTTTCCTCCTGACTTGCCCCTTTGATGTTATGAACTGTGATTGTTTTCCTCTTCGAATTCTTATTACAGCAACTGTTTTTTTTTCTCACTTGTTCTTGAACTGGATCATGTACCTGTGTACCATTACTGTTTGTGTCTTGCACCATCTGTATTTTGGCTATGCTTATGTACATACTGATATAGCATTACCTGTCTATCCTGCATTGCAGGGTATTACCACTGTTGTCTCTCTCCACCCTCGCCACCAGCTGTTGAACATGCATGTATTGTATCTGGTAATTGACTGTTTGTACCTGTACCTATTTCTTGCCATGTTGTGGCCCAGGTCATGACTGCAAATGGTCCTCTGGATCAGTGCACCTACCTGGTCACCAAATACATGAATAAATAAAAAAATAAATAAATAAAATTACCTTTCGAGACCAAGTAACAAAATGACAGTGCCACTGTTCATGAGGTGGTGTCCCAAAAAGCCCATGTTGAAAATGTGGTGAAAAAATTCCAAAAATGGCTGCGTTATGAGCGTGCATTGTGCAGTTTCTACGCAGGTGCATAACTTTGCCAATATTTTATATTTACACTCTAAATTTTCAACATACACATTTTTTCACACCACCTCATGAACAGTACAGCTGTCATTTTTCACATCCTGCCCAAAATGTATTTTCACAACTGTGGCACAGAATGGTACAGTCACTGCATGAAATCACCTTTTGGGATCGAGTAAAGAAATGATAGCACCACTGTTCATGAGGTGGGGTCCCAAAAAGCCCATGTTGAAAATTTGGAGTGAAAATACCAACAAACTCCCCAGGCATTAGTGTTTCCAACCTTAACACCCCACCCCAACCCCGCACCCTGCAGAGACTGACAGGCATTGGGGGTGTGCCTTAGGGTCATCAACCATAATGCTCATGCCATTTCACCCTCACCCCCACCCTCCAGACACTGACAGGTGTCAGGGTGTGCCTTTGGGTCTTCAGCCCTAATGCTCACCCCATTCTCCTATACTGTACCCATCTCAGCTTATTTCCTTATGGAATGGGGTGAGCATTAAGGCCAAAGACCTCAAGACACACCGTGACACTTGTCAGTGTCTGCAGGGTGGGGTTGGGGATGGAATGGCATAAGTGTTACAGCCAACAACCCAAAGGCACCCCCAATGCCTATCAGTCTCTGCAGGATGGGGGAGGGGTGTAGGGTAGGAAACCCTAATGCCTCAGTAAGGAAGTAAATCAGGAAGGGGCAGTGGACATCAACTACCTTGATTTCAGCAAAGCCTTTGACATCATCCAACATAGAAGGCTGATTAACAAGTTGGGTAGTCTGGCCATGGGGCACAAGCTAATAAACTGGGTTAGAAACCGGCTGATGGACAGGAGGTAAAGGGTAGTGGTAAATGGGATCCAATCTGGGGAGAGGGGGGTGACCAGTGGGGTACCTCAGGGATCAGTCCTGTGACCAATCCTGCTCAATGCCTTCATGAGAGACATTAAGGAAGGACTAGAGGGGAAGGTCTGCCTGTTTGCAGATGACACCAAGATCTGTAACAGAGTGGATACTCCAGAAGGGGTGGAGAAAATGCGAAGGGACCTGGAGAGGTTTAATCAATGGTCTGAGGAGTGGCAACTGAGGTTCAATGCAAAGAAGTGCAAAATAATATAACTGGGCAAAGGTAACCCTAGGGAGAGCTACAGGATTAGAGATGTGCCAAACTTTTATTTCACCGGTGAAACTCCCACAAAATTGGCAATTTCACCACAAAAAATATTTTGCGGACTCAGAGCATTCCACAAAATATTTTGTGGGTGTGAAAATGGCAGAAATTTGCCTGCAAAATGTGTCATTCCGCCATTGCCCTGGCCATCAAATAGGAAAGGGATGGCAACGGGCATGGCCAGTATCTCAAAAAGTAAGGAAATTCATTGCAAAAAAATGTGTTAATGCATCAGTTAGGGTGAGTATTATAGTGACAAAAGGAGGAAAATGAGGAGTTAGGGTTTCCAACCCTAACACCCAACACCCACTCCTCACCCTGCAGAGACCGACAGGCACCGGGGGGTGTCTTGGGGTCATCGACCATAACGCTCACACCATTCCACTCCCACCCACACCCTGCAGATACTGACAGGCATTGGGGTGTGCCTTGGGGTCTTTGGCCCTAACGTTCACCTCATTCTCCTATGCTGTACCCATCTCAGCTTATTTCCTTATGGAATGGGGTTAGCGTTAGGACATGTATCTGTCCAGGCTTAAATGACTTGGTTGAACTTGTATATCTGTTGCAGAGTTTGCAGATCTTGTAGAACATGATTTATGGAATCTGTGCAGAGTATATGGCTCCCCCCCCCACTACCTGCATAAGAAATATCCCCCTGCCTACCAAAGCTAAATTGTATCTACTACATGTACCCATTGTACTGATTTGCTTTACAATGTTAATAATTATGTTCTTTTAATGTACTGTATTCAATTGATGTATATGACTATTACTTTTGTAGTTGCTGTTTAATTACTATTTTTTTTCTCTTATTCAACTATCAGCCTTACTCTTCTCCCCAAAATGCATCTGAAAATAAGCTGTTATCATCTCAGTATGTCTTTCCTGGTAAAATGTTTGAAACAAACAATTGAATAACTGACTGCATGAATGAATGAATGAATAAAAAATCAATCAATCAATAACTATACAGAACAATCTTTACTGTGTTTTGATATAATCTTTTCTACCAACCATGATGTAAATACTCAAAACTGTCCATTTTTCCTGTCCCTTGCTATCAGATGTGATATGTGCTTGCAAACGATCTATAGTCCAGTCAGCCGAACAAGCAGCACCCAGTTCTGATTTCAAGTTTGTTCTGAACAACTTTCACAGACCGAGCTGAGGCATGAAGAAAAATATTGGTGGGGGGGGGGTGAAGACAATCAGTATGACACTCGTAATTGTGGAAAAATGCCTGCTTCAGATAATATGCCAGCACTTGGGATGGTAATACATCGATCATGATATGAGTAGGAAACTTAACTGTAGTAACCTGTCCCCAATGATGATCAAGTTTTGCCAAAACTCTTGACTGCTTTTGAGACATTTTGAATTGCACACAGCCACAATCAAAAACATTATTTAATGCATTATATATCAAATCCTGCTTTGCATTGAATTGTCTTTACTGGTGTTTAGAAATTACTTGCAATTTATTATTATGTCTTACAGCAGATTTACATACACTATGTGTTATTTGTCTCTAATAGCTAGTCACATTATTATGTTTATTTATAATATGATTGGAGGTTGCCATGACATTATATAAATTAGCTGCCTTTAAAAGAGGCAGCTATGATGGCAAAGAAGCTACTAACTCAGGGGAAGCCCCAGCAGTTAGAGTGAAACATAAGTTCTGCTCCACCAGTGTGTTTGCCTGTGGTATGCGCAGGGCCAGATTAATACAGGGGCTTCTGGGGCCACTGCCAGAGAGCTTCAGATTTTGAGGGGCCCCCAAATATATATATATATAATTTAGAATACAAAAATATATAAAATAAAGAAGTAGCATGTGAAGTGGTGATTGTATGAATCGGAACAACGGGGCTGTTTTACCAAACTGTATTCAGTTGCTGGAGCAGCGACTGCCTGACCATATGACTCAACATGCATTCAAGTCACATGCCAGTTTTATCAGTTGTGGTGCAGACTGTGTGGTGCAAATGAGATGCAGTTTAGAACCTGTAAAAACGTCTGACACTCAAGCCCCTAGAAAGTATGAGAGTGGAGCTAAAAATCAGAAAACACAACAATTAAAACGTCTTTGCGAGGAAGATATGTTAAACAAAACACCAAAGCTGACAAGCTATTTTAATAAAATACCAATAGACATAAGTGGAGGTACCAGTACTTTGGAAAATACACAGGATGAAAATCAACAGGAGGAAATGACTGATGCTGAAGAATTTAAATGTGAGTTACTGGGTCTGACAAGTCTTAAATTTACATTCTTCAGCAGTGAGTCGGTCATTTTGGAAGAAAGTGAAATTGTCACATATGAAGGCAAAAATGTAGTGGATATTAAGACTGATCTATATATCACTGATGCTGTACTCTGGGCCCATCAACTGAGACCTGCCATCTTACTCAATTACAAAAGGACCTCAGTCGTGTCAAAATAAAAATAACAATTTTTCAGCATCTGAAAAAAATTACAAAAATCAGAAGTGGTACTTATCAAAAACCCTGTTCACACACTCTCTGAAAACTGGAGACTCTCTGCCTTGTGAGTGGCTTCTTTATTCACAACAGGGTCTGTGTTCTGTTTTATATGTTAATTATTTGGAGATATACATTGTGCAACTGCATTTACGGATTTTGGATTTAACGACTGGAAACATGTTACAGTTCACACTGTAGAGCATGAGAGTAGTGTTTCTCATTGGAACGCAATGCTTACTTGGATTTCCTGGTCACAAGCCAAAGGCCAGACAGACTATGAGCTGAAACAACAGTCTGAAAATGACCAGACGTATTGGAGAGACGTGCTTCGATGGGTTGTTGCAGTTGTAACATTTTTTTGCTGAGCATTGTCTTCCCTTTAGAGGAGATAATGGAACTGTCAGCTCCCTCCATAACAGCAATTATTTGGGAATCTTGGAATTGCTGAGTCAGTTCGATTCTTTCCTTGATGTACATATAAAAAAATATGGAAATGCTGGTAAAGAAAAGCCTTTGAACCTATCATCAATTATTTGTGAAGAGTTTATTTTTTCATGGGGCAAAAAGTACTTTCTGAATTACTTCATCGGCTTTAGTTTGCAAAGTACTTTTCAATTACTGTAGATTCCACTCCAGACATATCCCATGCTGATCATCTTACATTCTTTGTGCGCTATGTATCCCAAGACAGGAAGATTCAAGAGCATTTTCTGAAATTTCTGCCTATAATGAGATATAATGGAGAATCACTTTTTCATTCTGTTCTTACAGTTTTACAGGAGATGAACATTGACATATCTGATTGCAGAGGTCAGTGTCATAACAATGCCAGTAACAAGCACAGAACGTATAAAGGTTTACAACATGAATTCAGGAGTTTAATCCACTAGTAGAGTGGGTTCCGTGTGCAGCTCATTCTCTCAATTTAGTTGGGGTTACTAACGTAAACTGTTGCTTGAAGTAAAATAATTTTTTTTTTTGGTTTCTACATTCTCTTTTTAATTCCTGCTATTCATCAAGCCATTGCTGGCAAATTGTTACAGCAGGATTAGATCCAAGCGACAATAAGAAAATTGAGACACTAAAGGATCTGTCCAGTACTAGATGGTCTGCCCATGCACAGGCTACAAAAGCAATTCACCTTCATTATGACAATATCCAGGAACCTGAAAAGTCTTGCTGATGATTCAAAACAGAACCCAAGCAGTGCGTACAGTGATGCTCAATCTCTGAACAGCAAAATGGACAAGCTGGAAATCACTTTTTTTTGCAACTTTTGGAACACAATTATGCAGAGATTTCAGTCAAGATGTAATGCTCTTCAGGCTTTTGAGCGAGACCTAGTTACTGCTGTAAAGTTGGTGGGCTCATTGAAGAAATTTGTGGCAGGCCTACAAGCTCAATTTGACAGCTTTGAAATGGCAGCTAAAACAATAACAATGCATGTTTCTCAAGAACATAAGACAGAAAACAGCCATGGGCTAAAACAAAACACAAACAAACAAACAACAGTACAGTGAGTCTGAGGAGCTGGACTGCATGTTGGCAGGGAGAGAAAAATTTTGGTTGAGGTTTTCAAAATTATGATTGAAAAATTTGTCACAGAGCTGCAATGTAGGTAGGAAGCATATAATGAATTATGTGCCCACTTTGGATTTTTTACTGAGTTTAATTGACTGTCTGCATCTGAGACGTGCTTCTGCTGCTACACTATAAGAGGAATACCACAAGGATTTACAGGAGGATTTTGCAGAGGAACTGATCCAATTTAAAGAGTTCATATGAGATGAAGACAACAAATCTCCAAATAACTTGTCTTGCCTTTTACGACAAAAGAGTCTGCAGTTTGCATTTCCCAGTGTAGACATTGCTTTACAAATTTGTTTGACACTGCCAGTAATCAACGCTGGAGGTGAACACTCATTTTTAGAACAGGTGCTAATCAAAAATTGACTCAGGTCAAATATGGATCAGCTAAGACTGAATAATTTGACATTAATGTCACTCAAGTGTAACTAGCTTCACCAGATGGATTTCAATGACATCTCTGAAGACTTTTCAGCCATCAAGAGTAGGAGAAAACTGATTTAACGGCTGTTCTACTAAGGTAATAATGAAGACCTTGTTTGATTTTACCTTCACATCATTGTGTTTTAAATGTGTCATCCTAATTAAAATATACTGCTTTATAATGGTTGAAATGCAATAGTGTAGCACTATGACAAATCCTATAGGTAGTTAGGTAATCAAAGTCATAGCATCACTACGTGTATACAGTATTACTACTAGTTATGTGCTGAAATTAAAATGGTTTTGTTTGCTTTAACTTTGATTCAGCATTACAATTGGTATACCACATTTAAAAACCAGAACTGAAATAACCAAGGTAAATTAAGAGTAGAGTGTTTGGCAATGGCATGGGTGATGGCAAAACAGTAAAGGCAAGGAAATAAATATGCAAAGAGGGGCTCCCAAAACTATAACAGCCTCTGGCCCCTATCAAACTTAATCTGGCCCTGGGTATGTGGCTTGTGAATACTTATGGATGTTGGCTGTAGATAAGTAGTCTCTTGCCTATACCTATATGTTTCTTTTTTTATAAACAGATCCAGAAACAAATGATTTGATACCTTTTATTGGACCAACATGGATGTTACAGAAAAGAACAAAGTGCTCTAGCTTTCGAACCTACCCGGTCCTTCTTCAAATAAAAAAAAGTGAATTCCAGTAGTTCTGCACTACAAATCTCTGTGCAAGAAATATTTGTGGTGTAATCTAAGGTTGGGCTGGGGTTTCACAAAGTCAATAGCCACAAGCAGTCTTGGAGGGCAGTCAGCTGACTGCACTCCCACCTCCCACGGTTTAGGGCTAGGTAGTGATGCTTGCAGTGTGCACACACCCTTGCCTGCCCTGCGTGCATGCTGCTTGCAATAATTTTTCTGTGCGAAAATGAAGCAGTACTGCTGCTTGCAACCATTTTTTTGTACTGAAATACAACAGAACATTTGTGCATTTACAAATAAAAAAAGTGAATTGTAGTAATTCTGCCATAGGAATCTCAGTGCAAGTGATATTTATGGTATAATCTGAGTTTGGGCTGGGGTTTCATGAAAGTCAGTAGCCGTCAGCAGTCTCGGAGGGCTTGCAATAATTTTTCAGTGCTAAAATAAAACAGTACTGCAGCAGGTGCTGCTTGCAATACTTTTTCAGTGGTAAAATAAAGAGGTACTGCAGCAGGTGCTGCTTTCAATAATTTTTCAGTGGTAAAATAAAGTACAGCAGCAGGTGCTCCTTTCAATAATTTTTCAGTGGTAAAATAAAGCAGTACTGCCGCAGGTGCTGCTTGCAATAATTTTTCTGTGGTAAAATAAAGCAGTACTGCAGCAGGTGCTGCTTGCAAGAATTTTTCGGTGGTAAAATAAAGCAGTACTGCAGTAGGTGCTGCTTTCAATAATTTTTCAGTGGTAAAATAAAGCAGTACTGCAGCAGGTGCTGCTTGCAGTAATTATTCGGTGCTAAAATAAAGCAGTACTGCAGCAGGTGCTGCTTGCAAGAATTTTTCTGTGGTAAAATAAAGCAGTACTGCAGCAGGTGCTGCTTGCAGTAATTATTCGGTGCTAAAATAAAGCGGTACTGCAGCAGGTGCTGCTTGCAAGAATTTTTCTGTGGTAAAATAAAGCAGTACTGCAGCAGGTGCTGCTTGCAGTAATTATTCGGTGCTAAAATAAAGCAGTACTGCAGCAGGTGCTGCTTGCAAGAATTTTTCGGTGGTAAAATAGAGCAGTACTGCAGCAGGTGCTGCTTGCAATAATTTTTCGGTGGTAAAATAAAGCAGTACTGCAGCAGGTGCTGCTTGCAAGAATTTTTCGGTGGTAAAATAAAGCAGTACTGCAGCAGGTGCTGCTTGCAAGAATTTTTCTGTGGTAAAATAAAGCAGTACTGCAGCAGGTGCTGCTTGCAAGAATATTTCTATGGTAAAATAAAGCAGTACTGCAGCAGGTGCTGCTTGCAAGAATTTTTCTGTGGTAAAATAAAGCAGTATTGCAGCAGGTGCTGCTTGCAGTAATTATTCGGTGCTAAAATGAAGCAGTACTGCAGCAGGTGCTGCTTGCAAGAATTTTTCAGTGGTAAAATAAAGCAGTACTGCCACAGGTGCTGCTTGCAATAATTTTACGGTGCTAAAAGGGTGCGTACTGAACAATGCCGAGTCCGTAGCTAACTTACAAGACAATTTAAACAAACTCTGTAACTGGGCGTCAGAAAACAAAATGAATTTTAATGAAGCCAAGTGTAAGGTTATGCACATGGGCAAGAGCAATAACAGGGCTCCGTGCGTAATGAACAATGTATAACGTACAGTGACTTCTGAAGAAAAAGATCTGGGAGTCATAATATCAGATAACCTAAAATTTGACACATACATTAATAAAACAGTTAACAAATGTTATAGTATATTAGGTTGTATACGTAAACATATAAAAAACAGGAAACCTGAGGTCATTCTCCCATTATACACTAGCCTTGTACGACCACACCTGGAATACTGTGTGCCATTCTACACCCCCACTTCAATAGGATGCCAGACTACAATGGAAAAACTCCAATGTAAGGCCACTAGGAAAATTGCAAACATGGGAGATAAATAGTATGGTGATAGGCTAAGAACACTCAAACTATTCTCATTGGAAAGCAGATACTGAAGAGGAGATCTAATTTATATCTTTAAAGCATTTAAAAAAAATCTATGTTCAACACTGTTTGTCTTGAAAGACAAATAGCACAGAATAATACAAGATCACACAATGTAAAATTAAAAACCTCTGTCAGCAAAACAACAAGGAGAAAAAGATTCTTTACTCAGAGGGCTCCACCTACATGGAATACCTTACCGAGTAATATTGTCTTGAGTAATAATGCGGAACAATTTAAAAAGAGACTGGATTATAAGGGTAATAAAAAATACTTTTTCCACTGTTAACTTTAACAGTGGTGAGTTCATTATGGGCCTAAGCCTTATGGACTTGTATCCGACTAAGAAACTATAAAATAAAGCAGTTCTGCAGTAGGTGCTGCTTGCAATATTTTTTCTGTGTGACAATAAAGCAGAACTTTTGTACATTTACAAAGTATTAAGTATTTGAGAGTGTTTAGAACTTGTTGGCATAGACAAAGACAATGACAGATAGAGGTGGAAAAAATTGTACTTGGTCCAGCCCAAGCAAATCTACAATGGAGGAACAGGTTGGTGATGCTGAACCTGAACGTGAGTGACGGTCAGCCTGTCTTCGACACCCAAAATTATTCTTTACCCCTTCCAAGCCTATGTCTTCCAGCAACAGTAGTACTGTGACTGGCACAGGACAAAGTGATACAAGAAGCACAAGCAGAAGGACACTGTTCTCGACTCCCACCACAACCACCAATGTGTCCCCATCTCTCACCAGTACCATCATGACTCCCACCGCAACCACCAATGTGTTCCCATTTCTCACCAGTACCATCACATCTGTCATTACCACCACCACCACTATAGAGACCCTGTCTTCCTCTTCCACAACAATGGGCAGCATGACTACTACAGCCAGTCCTGGAACTGTGACTGTCACTCCAGCCACTACTGACACTATGAACCCTTCCATTACTGCCACTACTGTAACAGTATCACCACAGTCTGGTACCCCTGCCATGGTGCATATTACCAGTATGACCACTACAGTTGATACAGTTATGCCTCCTGCTTCTCAGCTTCTCAGTACTCCAGAAAACATTGCACAGGATGACCAGTCATCTGGTTCTAAGTATTTCCCTCCACATGAAGAATTGCCCAGTGTCACATCATCGTCTTCATCAGAGGCACATGTGAGTGACTTTAAAGATAAGGCAGAGTACATTATGTACCTTTTTTTTTGTCAACTTTCTTTATTCGCCCTGCACACCAGGGCCCCTTTGGGTGAGACCCACTCAACAGACACTACCGCCCTGCCCAAATCCCCACCCAGCAAGGAATCAGGGACAGAGTCCTCCCCTCTGAGGCCCTGGAGAGAGGAGAGAGGAGAGGACCTGGGAGAGTCAACCAGGAAGGGACCGGCGGTGGATGTGTGTGTCTGCCTCGGGGACCGCCGTCTACCTCTTGGTGCTGGATGTTTTTTCTGCCTTGGTTGCCTCCTCCTCCCAAAGCAGAAGACATGCAAAGATATTGGCACGGTGAAGGAACAGATTGCCCCCTCCCACAGACATCTGCCACCACCTCCCCAACTTTTAAAATGGTAGTCATAAAAAAAATTCTCAGTTCTGAGGTATACCTGGGTATACTGAGGCAGAACAAGACAGGATCACATTACCGTCAATGAAAATTGCCTCAGTGGTACCTCGAGGTATCTCAAGGTAGGAAACTTTTAGGTAACTACCACCGTACATCCCCACCTAATGCAATGCCCCCGATCTCCACCGGGGGACACTGCAAGGTGGGAAAACCCCTAGATCCCACCTCTGGAGAGGAGAGCAGTCCTACGGACACTCGATCCTCTCCTTATCATCGACCCCCAACAGCCGGAGTCTGCTCCCAAACCCGGGTCACCAGCATGGCTCAAGGTGTGATGTCCAGTGCCTCAAGCCTCAGTGCCAACTGGCCCATGCTACGTACCTTGAGGGCAGAAAAAAAGGTGTCTAGCAAAACAGCCTCTAGGTGTAGCGCTTTTAGTAGTAGTGCTGTTAGTGTTCATGTTCAGGATGCCCTACTAAGCAAATGGACTCGAATGTTTGTCCTCGTAAGCTAGCTGTACTTAAGCCAGTAGATATATTCTCAGCATGAACATTGTACTCGTTTAAATCAGCCAGTCAGAGCATTACTTACTCCAGCAGCTTAAATATAATTTCAGCATGAACATTGTCCTCATTTGATTTTCAGTCACCCAGATATAATCTCAGAGTGAACATTACACTCATTTAGTCCCGTCATGATGAATCACGTTCATGGTCATCACGATTCATGAATCACACCACTTCAAGTTTTCTTGGTGCAACCCTTTTTTTTTTCATTTTCATCTTCATCACAATCATGAATCATGACACCAAGTTGTCATGTTTTAGTGACCTGATGATTGTGTACTTTAGGTTACTAATTATCTGTTGGTAAAGGACCACTTGTCCCACACAGTCAGCCCAGATTGTCCATGTCTGCCTTATCAGTCTCATCTGCAGACCTTAAAGTAACCCTGCTGCTGCCCTGCCTGTTTTCAAATACACCCCCGCCCTATGCCTATCTCACGCATGCTTGAAGCCCCACAGTGTTTTCGGTGCCATCACGTATGCCTACAGTCCCTGGCAGTCATCTACCATGCCTTTGGTAAATATTCTTCGCATCTGTCTTGAACTCCCCCTGCAGCTTCATCACATGCCCACATTGCCCCTGGTACTTGTGCTCTTTCTCATTTGAAAGAGACTCCCCTTATGTGCTGTGTCTTCACCCCTTGAGGTACTTGTATAGGTCTCTATCATGGCACATCTCGCTCTCCTCTCTTCCAGGGCGGACATACAATGCACTTACACCAGTGCCATTTTAGTTGCCCTAGACAAGACACAAGACATCACCTCATCTGCGGCCTTTGCTCAATCTGTGATGACCATGTGTCACCTGACAACTGACCAGTACAGCAGTTTGTTGCCTTTTTGGGTCCCTGAAAGGCTGTTGGGGAGTGTTCATGGCAGAATTGCCTAGTGCACTTCAAAAGGGAAGGAAGTGGTGGAGTTTAACAGTGTTACAATGTGTTTTTTTTTTTAAACACTTATCTTGGGGGGGTCGAATAACGAATTATGAATATCTAGCACTCTGAATTCGAATATTCATCTGAATATTCGCACTAAGGTATTTGCACACCCCAAATTATTTTGCACTTTTTCACACTAAAACCCACCTTCCATACCCTTGATGTCTCATCAATTTTTCTCAGTTTACAGTTCATCCTTTCCACCCACCAGAGTGTCTGCCCTATTGCAGAGTTTGGTGCCATCTGCAAAGAGGCAGACCTTCCCTTCCAGCACCTCAGCAGTGTCATTTATAAAGACCTGTGTAAGCCACCTCTCTAGTGAGAGGGGCGTATGCTCCCTTTAGGGACCTTTTCCTTTGTTAATTGCCCCCCGAAATTTAGGAGACCATTAGTGCTGGAGTGCAATTCCTGCTGATCACCATGTGGTGGCAGCAGAGGGCAGGATTTTTTTAGGGCAATATATAAGAGAGGAACCGGAAGTTTCGGGGGATTGGCTAGGGAGAAAGGAAGTAGAGGTAGGCAAGACAGGAGCTCGGCGGTCTGAGTTTGGGCCTGGAAAAAAGGGGGGGGACAGGATCAGTGGGTGCAGTGTCATGGCACTTACAAGTTATAGGTGCTCTGAGGGAGTAGGGCTAGACAGCCTGGTGGCATTGTTTGGGAGATGGGTTTCCCGGGGCAGGGTGGTGAGAGTATCTGGTAGGAGGGAGTTGTGTGGCCTTAGGGATGATCCCATTTTTCCAGTGCCTGTGGTGTCTCCTGGGTTGTCGGGGCTGTGGGGATCATGGCAGAGTTCCCATAGGGGAGGGGCAGTGGCAGTGTCTCCTCCCATACCTGGCATGGCAGGATCGCCCAGGATGTTGAGAGGGTGCAGGATAGCATCCACCCAGTTTTGGGCCTGCTTGGAGGACCAGGTCCAAGGGCAGCATTCATGAACTGTTTGGGTGGGCCATAGGTTCTTGTGGATAGGCCCTGGATGGCTCCTCCTGGCTTGATGCTTAGCTCAGGCTCCGGAGTAGTGTAGGTGGGGACACACTGGAGGCTCAGGTTGCCAACTTCTTTGTCATCTGAGGCATCCAGGGAGTGGGACGTGGCCTGGGTACACTGTGGGTCTGCCATGACCATGTCTGGGGCAGGCCCTGGGGCATATGTTAAGTTGATAGGAATTTAGGCCCATTTAGGCTGTGTTTCTGCTCCGGTGAGGAGATTGGAGGACTGCACAAGAGTGAGAGTCTGGAAAAAATTCACTGCTCAGAAGTTCCGCAGTGGTCTGGTCTGGGAAGGGAAATTTCCTGGATCCCCTGTATGTGTGTCCAAAGTCCAGGGACCAGGTTGGGAGAGGCTGCTCACATCTCTGCTTGGAGGAAGATGCCTGACCAGGAAAGAAGTGTGAGGAAAAGAGCAAGCAAAGATGGCTGACCAGTGCCGGAAGTTTCTGGAGCCCTGTGCTTCTGTGGGAAACTGAAGTTCTTTTTCGGGTATATCATTGGTATATCATTTGAGTTTCGAGATTTTAAAGCTGTGAGCCTTGTGTATTCAGTCTTAAAATCTGTCTCCTTCCTGTGGTTGCCAGCATTTGTAAAATAGTTATGCCCCATGGAACAGGAGCGTTTATGATATGAAGAAGTGATGAACCCTTGTGGCCCTCTAAATCATTTGGACCCAGGAGAAAATAAAGTGATTATGTGATAGAATTCAATGGAGTCAATGTTCTTCATAAATATTATCCAATGAAATAATATGATCCTTGATGTTAATTTTATGCTTTCAAGAGTTTTGCTCCAGTGGATCTATAGGTCGCCTCTTGCATCTTGGTCCCTTGGAGTTTGGTGGGCTTTAAGGCTCAAGAGAAGAGGACCTGCACTGCCATGGGATCAAAATGAAGGTTGGGGTGCCAATCAATGTATGTGTCCATTGAAAGAAGACGTCTAACGGTAGGCTCATTTGTTTTCCATTTTCAATCCAGCATTTGGGCCAGGGGATGATTCGGTGTAAGTTTTCTGGTGGGCCACTACGCTTTCTCCTTAAAGTAACATCTGGAAGCCCCTAGACATTTGGAGAGGGTGACAGGGGGCCTACATTTAAAAGAGGACTGGTCCCAGCACTTATGCTTGGGGCACCCCCCTGGTCACCCTCCCTTCCTCTGAGTGAACTCCTTTTACCACCACCCTCTGCTGCCTATCCCTTAACCAATTTCTTACTCAGTTTTCCACCTTTGGACACACTCCTTAGCTGCCCAGCTTGCTTACTAGTCTCATATTTGGAATGCTGTCGAATGCCTTACTGAAATCTGGGTAGGCTACATCCACCACTCCACCCTGATCTCATTACTTAGTCACCCAGTCAAAGGAAGCTATCAGATTCATTTGATATGACCCTCCTCCTCATGAATCCATGCTACCTCGGGTCTGATAACCCACTGGATTTAGGATATTCCAGTCCTTTCCTTCAGCAGTGCTTCCATTAACTTTCCCACCACCAAAGTTAGGCTGACTGGCCTATAATTGCCAGCATCTTCCCTGCTACCATTGTGTGTAGTGGGACTACATCTGCCATCCTCCAGTCCTCTGGAACCACTCCTGTTTCCAGTGAGCTATAAAACAGGACTATATGAGGTGCAGCCACTGCCAGTACCTTCCTGAACTCTCAGTATCCTTGGGTGAACTCTATTGCTTTGTCCACTTTCAGATTTGTGAGTCTCTTTAGCTTTAGGACTCTTTCCTCCAAAAACAGCCTAGTGTCCACCTCCCTCCAATGCTCCAGTTACATTTTCATGGCCCCTCCCTGTCTCTTTCCTCTGTGAACACTGAACAAAAGTATTTGTTCAGGATGTCTTCCTTTTCCTGTTCCCCCTCTGCACAATCCCCCCTTTCCTTTTTAACCTTACTATGCCACCCCTGGTCTTCCTTTCTTCATTTACATACCTAAAAAAACTCGAGCCAGAGCCAATATGGCTGCTACGAACTTGTACAAGCACCGCCACCACTGGTGAACAAGTGCTGCCAAATGCATGTGAATGCCACAAACAAGATGGTGGCACTGACAGAACTACACATGCACCATACTCACACATGTGTAGTTCTTTTGAATGGCATATTATGCCATTCCCAAGATGGTGTCACTGACAGAACTGTGCATGCGCGATACATGCACAGTACTTCGCCAAATACCGAAGTGATGGAGCAGCCACGAAATAGTGTGACTTTGGCAGACTGGTACTGACCATTTTGCAGTTTTGGAAGGATCATTCAGGAAGTCCAAAATGGAAGTATTCCAGGGCCTGATCCAGCAGCTCATTTTTCTGTGCTACTGCAAAACATCTGTAGGCTCCACCTACGCAGCCGTAAAAATGTATTGTCCCCTTTTCTTACTGCCTTGGCTATTCTCTCTTCAGATTGTGCCTTTGCACTCCTTACTGCTCTCCCTGCGTCCTCTGTTTTCCCTGACACACCTCCCTATCCTCCTCCTCCCTCTGTGTCTCCTTGTACCTTCTGAATGCTATCCTATTAGCTGTTACCTTTTCTGCCACCTAGTTTGAAAACTGTAGCAGTCTCTTTTTCCTCCTTTTTTTTTTGCTCCATTGCTTGATGCAGTTGCTTTTTGCCTTCACTATGGCCCCTTTTAGTTTCCCCCACTGCTTCTCCACCCCACGCAGTTCATCCCCCCGCTAGGTCATCCATGAGGCATTCATACATCTTCTTAAAACCTGCCTTTCTGAAATCCAGGACCCTCACCTTTGTGTGATTTGATCCTGCGGGCATCCTTATATTGAATCACACTGTACAGTGCTCTCTAGTCCCCAGGTGGCCCCCCACCTTGATTTCTGCAGTACTGTCCCTGTGAGTATCAGGTCCTGTATTGCCACGTCATAAGGGGCTCACTGAGTAGTTGCCTGAGGAATGCCCTCTGCAGGGAGTCCAGGATTTCCCTGCTTCTAGCTGAAGCCACTGCTGGGAGGCTCCAATCCACATCTGGCAGATTGAAGTCCCCCACCAACAGCACCACCCCCTTTTCTGCCATTTTGCCAATGGCTTCCATCAGTGCCTTATCTAACTCCTCTACTTGTGCTTGTGTTCTGTTGATCACACCAATGTGAGCATAAGCTCCATTCCCCATCTCTAGGGTGACCCACAGTATCTCTGCCCTCTGTATTCCCTTTATCTCCATTGCTTTAATGCCTTCCCTCACAAAAAGCACCACACCCCCCCTTTCATTCCTACCCTGTCCTTCCTGATCAGAGTATAGCCTGCTATGGCTATGTCCCAGTCATGGTTTTCAGTGCATCATGACTTGGTAATGGCCACAATATTCAGGCTGGCCTCTGCCACTGTGGTCTCTAGGTCTGGAATCTTATTTCCTAGACTTCTAGCATTTGTACACATGGCTCCAGGTTTTGTTGCCACTCTGTTTATTAACCCCCTTTTCCTTTTCGCTTTCCCTCCTTCCCCCTTCTCTTTTTAATGCACCTGTTCCCATCCCCCTTCATTTCTTCCACCCTGCTTCCTGTATTAATTTGCATCCCAGGGGATTCCACTCTTTTTGGGTTCTCCCTACTCTCTACTTTAGCATGTGGGAGGGCGGTTTCTGCTCCCCAATCTCTTCTGCCACCCCCTTGACTAGTTTAAATGTCATCAAAGTAACATTTAAACCATCCACGAGGACTGTAGTTCCCCTCCTGGATAGATACAGTCCATCATCCCTGTATTGGCCCTTATCCTCCCAGGTGGCCTCCAGTCCCCAATGTAGTCAAATCCCTTCTCTCTGCACCATTCCTTCAGCCATGAGTTGCAGCTGCTGGTGTGGAGATCTTTCTGCTCCTTGCTGTCATAGTCAGGCAGCACCTCAGAGAAAACCAATGAGTGTACTACCTGTCTAAGACCCCTCCCTAGCTCCCTAAACTCCCCCTGTACTATCTCAGTCCTGTCGCTAGCCAGGTCATTAGTCCCCAGGTGGACGATGATATCCTGCTCTGCCTCCCATCCTGCTGTCATTGCAATCTTTAGGATCTGCTTTCCATCCATCCAGGCTGTGGCACCACATAGGCATCTTATGTCCCTGTCCCTTTCCTTTCCTATTCCCAAATATATCCCCCTCACAATCAAGATCCCCACCAGAAGATGCTTCCTCCTCCTCTGGGGTCCTACTCTACCTTCAATGGGGGATCCCCACATCCTCCCTGGCCTCTACTATGGGTGCCTCTTCCTGAGAGTCCCACCTCACCACAGCATCATAGGAATTGTGTAGAGGTACAAGTTGAGGAATGTGCCTTTGATCCACCCCCCCACCCTTAATGCATGCCCCGCACTCCAGCTGTTCCTCCTCCCTGGCATCCTCTGAGGCAATAGTAGTAGACTTGGTGGCACCTGCATGGGGGAAGAGGTCACCTGAATCCCAGCCAACTTGGCCTGGAGTCTAGCGACCTCCTTCCTCAGCCCAGAGAGGTGTGTACAGATGGGGCAACACTGCAGTCTCCATAAGGTCTCTCTCAAAAAACTGCCACCTGATAGCCACTGCACTGCACTGCTCCCAGCATTCCAAGCTTCTGTTCTCCCCATGTTGTCATTTTATTTTATTTTTAGTACACCAGAGGCATATTTAAATTTTTATAGGGGGAGACAGCAGTAGTATTAGCCCTTGGGGCTGTTCTTCCTATCCTATCCATTTCTGACCATCTACCTCTTATTGACTGGGTCATCATAGCTTGGTGAGGTACTGTATTTAATGACATAATGATGCAACCACAGGTACTGCTTTGTGCTTCACTGCTGTTTTAAGATGATAATTTATTTATTTTATTTTTTATTGAATTTTGTTGACGGTAGGCCCACTAAACTAGAAGTCCCTTTTTCAGGGGCAACCTGGGGTGGGGGGGGGGTAAAGATTAAAATAAAATAATTTAAAAGCTAATAAGGTAACCTGCTCTGGTTGGAGGCTCACCATGAGCAGGGGGCCTCCAGCACCAGAGGGTTCACTGGTGCCTAAAACTGGCTATGCAATTACACACCTGATTCATAGGTCTTCCTGAATCTAGGTTCACAGTGTCCCAAACACTGCTTACACATTTCTTCTTTTCTCCCTACTTACATTGCTTCTTTCAGTATGAAGAAAAGAGAAATATAAATAAATATCAGTATAGATTTAAGGTAAAGCTAGATACTTTCACTCCTCTCTGTCATCAGACTCTGGTCATCCAGAGAGAGGGTTGCTAGAGACCAGGAAGGGTCTGAGAAGGCAGCATAGGCAGGGACCATCTCGGCAGACTGGGTGAGCCAAGCAATCCTTTTCAGCTAACAAATTCTATGCTTCAGCATTTAACCCTGACCTTGAGCTGCCCATATCCCATAGTCCCCTACTCCTGTGAAGTCAGATTGGGTTCTCCCATTCCGTGCCTCTCTCCATGCAGTGCTCCACACCAGTGTAAGGGAACAGCCGTGGGTTGCCCATTCTACCTGTGGGTACCTGCTGTCAGAATTGCAGGGAGTGGAGAACCATGTGGCTGGCTGTGTGACACTAAGAAGTGTGGTGGTCCAGTTTTTGAATTGGCTCCAATATAAGCACAGGCAGGGTAGCCTTGTGACTTGAGATGGGAACGCTGAGACCCAGGTTTGAATCCTCATGTGAACACTTACTCTCCATGGATCTTTATCAAGTCATTTAACCATGCTGTGCTTTAGCACTTCTGTCTCTCTGTTTAAACTCCTTGAGTGTTCCCTAATCTCCCTCCATCACACATGACCTCCCTGCACTCACCAAACAGCTGATGTTACAGCTTGGGAACTGAAAACACTTTGGGATATTGTATGTATAAATGGTGCAAAATAAAACAAAATGTCATTTTGTAATCCAGTGACCTGAAAAAAGAAAAAGAAAGCAGATAAATCAATAAAAAAATACAACTCTGTAACAGTCACAAAAGTTGATCATTAATCAGGTACCAGTATATATAACTTGCAATTAATGTAAACACAAAACCTAGTCAACATCAAACAGAAAGCAAGGAAGGGTTTGTGTCATTGAAATGAAGCCGCAGGAAATAAAGGAAAAAGCACAAACCAAAATTAAGGAAACAGCGAGGTACTTCTAAAGCAGCAGTGCATGAGGGCAGTGAAAATTTTGACCTATATTTTTTTATTCCATTTTAGATTCCCCCTTCCCTCCTGTCATTGTATGATACCCTTCTTTCTCCATGTTCAGTGTACTTTAACACTTTTTTTAAATATCTGAAATAATAAAAAGAGTGTTCCCTTTAACACGGCTTGGACCCGGTTTGCATTAGTTTTCTCAGCTGTTTTTGTTACCCTATTGTCCCATAAGGCTAGGGAACAGCGTCTGATGCATGCTAATTCATTTTACGCACAGGAGAAATGATCTATAGCAGTGGGTGTTTAAAATCGACAAAGACTACTGTTAAAGGAATGCTACAATCTAAATTTGCAAAAACACAAGTTGTGCAGAGTGTTTTGATTTGTGTATGTAGTCCTAGTGTGTTCTTCCCTTTATTTGGTATTAGGAATTTTTTTCTAAATTTGCCTGCTAGTTATATGGCCACTGGGGATCTCCATGCTAGCATTTTTTATGGCTCTACTTTTTTCCTACAGTGCCTCCTGTCCCATGTGACAGTAATGCATCCGGGACCATAGATTCAGCAAGTACTGCTTTAGAGTCCATTTTACAGCAGCAGAGCTGCGATTGTAAGTACTGTTCTTTATCCAGTAAGCACCAAGGCTACAGTTACTGTTTACGAAACACTTGAAGGTTAAAGGAAAACTACATCCTCATATCATGTACATTTTATTTGTTTCCTTCTCAACAGACAACTCTTTTCCAGTAGCTGATTGGGATCTATGTGTTTGCTTTAGTTTGTTTTCACTGTTCATACTAGTCCTCTGCAGCTATCCTGGGGGTTTCCATTTTATGGTAGTTGAAATCTCATTGTCCATGACAGCTGCATTAGCATATGAGAACATGATGTCAAATCAACCATTTAAACCACAAATCCCTATGCTGAAAGCACAAGTATTCTGAAGAAAAAAACACCTCTGAAAACACATAAATTGAAAGCAGTTTATGGGGAAAACCCTGTATTACGACTCAGATAGTTTGCAAAGTTAACTGAAGGTAAATGTGGTATTTCACACCTTGCTATGACTAGTTTTGTTGAAATCTAATTAAGCAGACAGACATACTGTAGAGTCCAAAAGGTGATTCACATCAATTTCTCATATGTTAATGAAGCTCTCAGGGACAGTGAGATTTCAACAATCATAAAATGGAGACCCCTAGGGCAGTTACAGGGACTAGCATGAACAGCAGGGCTGGGTGGACAGTTCCATGGAAGAGCAGGACCCCCAGATCAAACCCACAATCCATGGACCCGGATAAATACGGACTTTGCCACAGAAGTCCGGTACTGGGTCTGTGGAAGTGCCATTTGTGCCATTGTGTGCATTGTTGCCACAGGGGATGCCGTCGTCATGTTTGCTGCACAAACAGGTGGCCAGCAGCATCCAATCGAGCAACAGATGGTCACATGATGCACTCACGGTATATAACCATGCTGAGTGTGCAATGCGGCCCAGACGAGAGGAGGACGTGTCCGAGGAGCACCTCACTTTTTGCTGCAGCAGCCACTAGAAGAAGTTGCTAAAAAGCAAAAAAAAACAAAACAAAACAAAACAAACAAACAAAATATATATATATATATATACATTTTGGAGGAGAGGGAAGAGAAAAGGAGAAAGAACGGACTCGATTTACCGGTGCGAGGGGAAAGAGAAACGGATTGTTGGGGGAGGGTGATGGGTTGGTACTGGAGAAAGAAGAAATCCAGAGGGACTGGGGAGATAGTGGTGGCCTGGGTGCTGCTGGAGGGAGGGGAGGCAAAACGCAGGCAGAGTGGCAGTTTAACTGTGTACGTGAGCAAGGGCAGGATGGCAAAATCTTTGACTTATGGCATAAAGATCCAGAGGAGAGAGGGAGAGACTACTGGAGCCTCAAAAGAAATTTTACAGTTACAGAAAATCCCAAATGAAAGTTTTTTTTCTTTTCTTGGCCTCAGACAGTGTAGCTGTGTACATGTGCAAGGGAGGGCAAGCTGGCAAAATCTTTGACTTGTACCATTCAAAATCCAGATCCAGAGGAGAGAGGGAGAGACTACTGGGGGCCAAGAGAAATTTTACAGTTACAGAAAATCCCAAATGAAAGTTTTTTTCTTTTCTTGGCCTCAGACAGTGTAGCTGTGTGTACATGAGCAAGGGAGGGCAATCTTGCAAAATCTTTGACTTGTGCCATTCCAAATCCAGATCCAGAGGAGAGAGGGAGAGACTACTGGAGCCTCAAAAGAAATTTTACAGTTACAGAAAATACCAAATGAAAGTTTTTTTTCTTTTTCTGGCCTCATACAGTGTAGCTGTGTGTACATGAGCAACATCTTTGACTTGTGCCATTCTAAATCCAGATCAAGAGAAGATAGGGAGAGACTACTAGGGGCCCTAGAAGTTTTACAGTTACAGAAAATCCTAAATTTAATTTTTTTCTTTTTTGGGGGGCCTCAAACAAAGTAGCTGTGTACATGAGCAAGGAAGGATAAGCTGGCAAAATCCTTGACTTGTGCCATTCCAAATCCAGATCCAGAGGAGAGAGAGATAGACTATTGGGGTCCCAAGAGAAATTTTAATTACAGAAAATCCCAAATGAAAGTTTTTTTATTTTCTTGGGCTCAGACAGTGTAGCTGTGTGTACATGAGCAAGGGAGGGCAGGCTGGCAAAATCTTTGACTTGTGCTAATCCAAATCCAGAGGAGAGAGGGAGAGACTTCTGGGGGCCAAAGATAAATTTTACAGATGCAGAAAATCCCAAATGAAAGTTTTCCTTTTCTTGGCCTCAAGCAGGGTAGCTGTGTACATGAGCAAGGGAGAGAAGGTTGGCAAAATCTTTGACTTGTGCCATTCCAAATCCAGATCCAGAGGAGAGAGAGAGAGATAGACTACTGGAGACCCAAGAGAAGTTTTACAGTTACAGAAAATCTCAAATAAAAGTTGTTTTCTTTTCTTGGCCTCAGACAGTGTAGCTGTGTACATGAGCAAGGGCAGGCTGGCAAAATCTTTGACTTGTGCCATTCCAGACCCAGAGGAAAGAGGAAGAGACTACTGGAGGTCCAAGATAAATTTTACAGTTACAGAAAATCCCAAATGAAAGTTTTTTTTCCTGACTTCAGTGTGGCTGTGTGTACAGGGCAATGGCAGCAGTCTGGAAAAATAAATCTTTGACTTGTGCTATCCAGAGGGGAGAGATAGAGACTGAAGGGGGACTCATGAGAAATTCAACAGTCCCTGAAATCCTCAATTTTTTTTTCCTGGCTTCAGTGTGACTTTGTGTATGGGGCAAGGACAGCAGGGTGGCAAAATAAATGTTTGAATTGTGCCATCCAGAGGGGAGAGACAGAGAGAAAGAGAGAGAGAGAGAGAGAGAGAGAGAGACTGCAGGGGGGTCCACAAGAAATTTAACAGTCCCAGAAATCCCAAATAAAATATTTTTTCCTGGCTTCAGTGTGGCTGTGTATACAGGGCAAGGACAGCAAGCTGGCAAAATAAATCTTTGACTTGTGCCATCCAGAGGGGGACAGAGAGAGAGAGATAGAGAGAAGACAGAAAGACTGCAGGGGGGCCCAAGAGAAATTCAACAGTCCCAGAAATCCCAAATATTTTTTTCCTGGCTTCAGTGTGGCTATATGTATAGGGAAAGGGCAGCATGCTGCAAAATAAATCTTTGACTTGTGCCATCCAGTCATGAATCACGATCACTTGTAAATGTTCATTCATGATTTCATGTATTAAAAAAGTTGTTTTCTTTTCTTGGCCTCAGACAGTGTAGCTGTGTACATGAGCAAGGGCAGGCTGGCAAAATCTTTGACTTGTGCCATTCCAGACCCAGAGGAAAGAGGAAGAGACTACTGGAGGTCCAAGATAAATTTTACAGTTACAGAAAATCTCAAATGAAAGTTTTTTTCCTGACTTCAGTGTGGTTGTGTGTACAGGGCAAGGGCAGCAGTCTGGAAAAATAAATCTTTGACTTGTGCTATCCAGAGGGGAGAGATAGAGACTACAGGGGGACCCATGAGAAATTCAACAGTCCCTGAAATCCCCAATTTTTCAGAGTGGCTGTGTATACAGGGCAAGAACAGCAAGCTGGCAAAATAATTCTTTGACTTGTGCCATCCAGAGGGAGACGGAGAGAGAGAGAGAGAGAGAGAGAGAGAGAGAGAGAGAGAGAAGACAGAGAGACTGCAGGGGGGCACAAGAGAAATTCAACAGTCCCAGAAATCCCAAATATTTTTTTTTTCCTGGCTTCAGTGTGGCTATATGTATAGGGCAAGGGCAGCATGCTGCAAAATAAATTTTTGACTTGTGCCATCCAGTAATGAATCACGATCACTTGTAAATGTTCATTCATGATTTTATGTATTAAAAAAATACTGTTCAGACAAACAACATACAAGTTGATGCACCTCTGCTGCTGCTGGCTATGGGTGGCCAAGGGGATAATCTGATGTTGTGACTAGTAGCAGGCTGTTTACACTACAACACAAGTAAAGTACAAGTACTGTACACACAAGTGTCATCATCATCATCATCACTCATTCCCCATTATTCCTCCTTATTATCATTAGTTTTATGATATATCATGTTACATTATGTATAAGTATTAACCAACCCCCAGTGTGGGACTGTGCTGCATGCACCAGCTGTGTCTGCATCTCCAATTCAAATTCTGAGGCACACCTAACAGTTGCTGAATTTGGTCACTTAACAGTAACTGTACTGTACTGCAGGAGTCAGTCAGGTAATCTTGGAAGGAAGTGGTGGTGGACTGTTGTGCTGTTGGTATACTGTGTACAGTCATGAGTCACAACAGTAAATTAGTCCCTGGCCTGTGGGTGGGAGTCATCAGAAGGACATCACATTAGTTAGAGGAATCTTTTTTTACAGGTTAGAATACTAAGAAAAAATGGATCAAAGTGTTGATGAGGTGCATTCTGTTTCTCAGGTAGGCAGTGGCACCACAAAAGACAGCAATCAGCCTGAAAAGGGAAAACAAAATCAAACCCCAAAAAATGATTTTTCCATATCTAAGATTTTGTCTTCTAAGCGAATGCTTGAATCCAAAAAAAGTGAATGTCTCGGATCATCATCAGTCCCAAGTAAAAAAAAATGCATTTAAAAAAACTAAAGGCTTGGAGGGTACCACCCGTAGAGGCACCAATGGTATAGAATAATTGCATACTATGCTACTTCCAGTCCCTGACCCTCATCCAATTCTTCTGAGATTGACCACAATGAGGGTAATAAAAATAAAGATGAAGAGAATGCTCAGGCAGCACAAGGTTTACTGGAGTAGATGGAAATTCCAGATGAGGAAGAAACAGGGAGACATGTTTTGGTTGTGGAGGGGAGCAGTGGGAATAAACCACAAGAGGAACATGCCTAAGAAGAATCTGTGTGGGGGGGGTTATCCTGAAAAGGTGACCAAGGTGCCATGCTTTCCTGGGAACAAAAACTAAAAAAAATCATCTTTTGTTTGGTCATACTTCTCCATTAATGCTTCCAATAAGTTGCAACATGCACAATTTGTAAGGGCCAATCAGCAGGGGTAAAAAGAAAGGAGCACTGGGAACTTCAGCACTGAAATGGCACCCAGACAGATGTCATAACATTACTGTGCACTCCAGTTGTGAGTCTTGAACAGAAAGTGACAGCGATAGCTCACTACACTCTGGGCTAACTCCCATAGATGAAAGCAGTGGCAGCCCCTGCAGTACTAATGAAACATTGCCACCACCACTTCTTCCCAATTGAAGGACTCCTCCTACTGTTACTGGAAGTGACCATGTGTTCAAAAGCCCTCCTCCTCCTGTAGGTGTGCCTACAGGTGTGTGCTAATGGATTACTGCTGTAATCTTCTGATTCAAATTGTCTTTTGCAAGGTATATCTTCTGTTACTGCTTTATTTTCCCTGTAGCAAAGTGTTTCTTACAGGGTGTATCTACTGTGAAATTATTACAGGTGGTGCTTAAATTTTTGTGACTTTTTATCATTAGGCTAAGCAAAATTACTGTTTGCTCCTATTGTATTTATTTCTTTTTTGCTGAAAAGGTATTTTGTCTCAGAGGTGTTGCAGTCTCCTTCTCACATTGAAAGAGTTAATTGCTTTCAAGCCACACAAAAGTGAAGGTACTGGACTTCAGGAGGGCTGATTTTGTCAAAATGGGAGAGTGCCTCAGAAAAGCACTAGCAAACAGGAAAGAAGGTGGGGTGGAACAACAATGGGGAAACATCAAAACTGCCATCACAGAGACAACTAATCTTTGTGTGAAGCAAATAAACAAATCAAAACAAAAGAATAAACCACTATGGTTCTCAAAAGAAGTAGCGGGGAAGGTAAGGGAGAAAAAGATAGCATTCAGGAAGTATAAGGAAACACAGAAGGAGCAGGACAGAGAACTGTACCAGTTAAAGCAAAAGGAAGTGGTTAAGGCAGTCAGAATAGCAAAGACCCTAACCAAGGAAAAGATAGCCAACTCGGTTAAGAAGGGGGATAAAACCTTTTACAGGTACATTAGGGAGCAAAGAAAGACTAAGGCAGGGATACTGAGGCTGAACAAAGAGGAAGGTGGTTGGGCAGAGAGCGACAGTGAAAAAGCAGGGATACTGAACGAATACTTCTGCTCAGCACTCACAATGGAAAAGCAGGGGGAAATACCTAATCCGGTCAATAGAAGCACTCTGGACAGGGGGGTTGATATTAGTCCTTTCACAAAAGAAAGGGTTCTGAAAGAACTCTTAAAACTGAAGGTGGATAAAGCAATGGGGCCTGATGGGATTCACCCCAGAATTTTAAAAGAACTAAGGGAAGAACTAGTAATACCACTGACTACCCTTTTTAATAAATCATGGGAGGATGGGGTGGTACCTGAGGACTGGATGAGGGCAGATGTGATTCCCCTTCACAAAAGTGGCAGCAAGACAGAGGTAGGAAACTACAGACCTGTCAGTTTGACCTCAGTGGTAGGGAAAATGATGGAATCACTTCTGAAGGAAAGAATTGTTGAGTACCTAGAGGCCAGTGGGGCACAGGACCCAAGGCAGCATGGATTCATAGCGGGAAGGTCATGTCAGACAAATCTAATTGATTTCTTTGACTGGGTGACCAAAGCAGTAGACCAGAGAGGGGCTGTGGACATGGCCTACCTAGACTTTAGCAAGGCATTTGATACAGACCCACACAAAAGATTAATAAACAAATTAGCCAGCCTGGGAGTGGGTCCTAGGGTGGTAGCCTAGGTAAAACACTGGTTGGACAACAGGACACAGCAGGTAATAGTAAATGGAGTCACGGTGAAGAAAGGAGGGTTACTAGTGGGGTACCACAGGGTTCAGTACTGGGGCCGGTCCTTTTTAATGTCTTTATAAGTGACATTACAGAGGGACTAGAAGGGAGAGTGTGTCTCTTTGCAGATGACACAAAGATCTGCAACAGAGTTGATGCACAAAGTGGGGTGGAAAGGATGAAAAGGGACTTGGCAAGGTTGGAGGAATGGTCAAATGTATAACAGCTTAGATTCAATGCAAAAAAGTGCAAAGTAATGCACCTGGGAAACAAAAACCCAGGGGAAGAGTACACAATGGGGGGTGAGATACTGACAACAACAAAAATGGAAAGAGACCTGGGGGTAGTCATATCAGGTGACCTAAAGGTGGCCAACAATGTGAGAAGGCAGTAAGGAGGGCTGGGGGGATACTGGGATGCATAGGGACAGGCATCACCAGTAGAAAACAGGAAGTTGTTGGCCCTTTGTACAGACAATTGGTAAGACCACATCTGGAGTACTGTGTACAGTTCTGGAGACCCCATCTCCGCAAAGACATAGACAGGGTGGAGGCTGTCGAGAGAAGGGCAACCAAAATAATGCAGGGTCTGCATCAGAAGACATATGAAGAAAGACTAAAGGAACTAAAGATGTATGGCCTTGAGGAAAGGGGGGGGACATGATAGAAACTTTGAAATACCTCAAGGGAATCAACAAAGTCCAAGAGGGTAGCATCTTTCAGAAAAAGAGATGTGCAAAAACAAGGAGCCACAATTTGGAGATAGAGGGGGGTCGGCTCAGAGGTAATGTGAGGAAGTATTTCTTCACAGAGTGGGTTGTGGATACATGGAACAGCCTTCTTGAGGAGGTCGTAGAGTCAAAAACAGTGGGGGAATTCAAGAATGCATGAGACAGACATAAGGCAATTCTAGTGGGGGGTAGGTGGAAGTAGGCTGTTGGTTAACTAGGATCTGCAGCTTATCCATTAGGTAGGGAAATGGGCAGACTAGGTGGGCCAAGCGGTCCTTATCTGCCATCAAATTCTATGTTTCTATGTTTCCTTCAAGGAGACAGCTTGCCATCACAGAAACATATGAGCGTACAGCCAATTATACCTCGACCCACCCTGTTGCTGTTACAATAACCAAAAAAAATTCAGAAATGATTGCTGTTGACTTACTACCATATAACGTGCTTGAACATATAGGATTCAGTCTGTTGCTTGAGTACCTCGAACCTCGATATAGTATACCATCATGGAAATACTTCTCGACAACAGAGATTCTAGATCTTTATGATGTCATATATAAAAAATGAAGACACATCTTGTGCAATGGTGTTGGGAGGGTGGTGCATCTCACAACAGATATCTGGACAAGCTGTCAGCCTGAACCCTTCATGTCTGTCATGGCACATTGGGCATGTTTTGATCATTCATGTGGGACTGGGGACAGTGAAGCATCACAGTTTGCTGTTCAAAGAATGTTTTATTTTCCATCTGAACATACCCCATACAACATCAGTGAAGAGCTCCAAAAACCAATACAGCAATGGCTCACTTCACAGGGACTCTCAGTTGGCTTTATAGTTGCAGATAATGGATCCAACATAAGGAAAGCCTTGGAGGAGGGGGGCTTTGTTCACATCCACTGCTTTTGCATTGCTTAAATTTAAAAGTTCACAGTTTTCTCAATGATGGCAGGGAGATTAAGGCTCTAGTTAGCACTGCTAAAAGAATGTGCACTCATTTCAGTCACTAAAGCAAAACCCGTCATTTGTTTAAGAAAATACAGCAGGAGCAGAGTTTACCTTTGCACAGACTGATCCAAGACATTTCTACTCGATGGAATTCAACCTTTTATATGTTCCAAAGGGTGCTGGAACAAACGAAAGCTGTCAGGCAGTACACCTTGGAAAATAAAATTGGTGAAGCAGATGTCTATATTATTCCACCACAGTGGGCCATGCTGGAGTTTCTAATTTTCCTGCTTCAGCTATTTGAGGAAATCACCAGGGAGGTTAGTGCAAACACAGCAACTTACAGCCAGGTGATATCCCTAATAAAAATGTTAAAATTCAAATTGAATCTGATTAGGGAAATGTTAGAGAAGCAACACAGTTCCATGATGACATAGGCTGCTGACACATGCAGGTTGCCCCCCCAGAATACAACAAGATCTAATGAGACATATGATCAAAAAAGTTGAAGAAGATGACAAACTATGTAAAATGTTTCATTAATAATAATGATAATAAATAAAACTTTATTTATTAAGTGCCTTTCAAGCACCAAGGTGCTGTACAAAATAAGCACAAAACAGAACCATATATAAAATCAGAATAACAACAATCTTCAACATTAACAATAAAACCAGAGACATATATAAAATCAGAATGACAGCACTCTCAAGTCAAAAAGGCTTGAGTCCAAAGATGGGTCTCGAGTTCGCGTTTAAAGATTCTGAGTACTACATTAAAGCAACAATCTTGGACCCACGATACAAATCCAAGCAACCATTACGTGATAATGATGACACTTGTTTCGAGATAAACAAACAAAAAATAATTGATGGGGTGCTTACTGTATGGAACAGAGTACAACAGCAACACCACATTCAGAATCTTCTTCATGACACAGCACAATGTCAGGTGGTCCATCCTCTACTGTTGCTCATTTTCTCCCTCTTCCTCCTCAGCCACTGCAGCCGAATCTTCTTCTTCACCACCAGCCAAGCATAGCAATGTTCCACTGTCGCTTGGTTCAGCTTCATGACTCTGGAGTCACTTAGAAGATGTAATTTTAACATCTTATTTATCTGTCTCTTGTAACACAGCCTCAGCACAGACCATTGTTGAAATGTACCTGGCAGAGCCAATATCAGCTGGAATGCTGATACTCTGCAATACTGGAAATCCAAACAAATATCCGGCCTGCTTTAGTAAACATTGTAATGAAGTACATTAATCGCCCTCTGTTGGGTCTGTTCAGAATGATTGTTTAGTTCACCTGGTAACGTCATTACTGACACACAATCCTGTTTGACACCAGAAAATGCTGAGCACCTCATATTTCTCAAGGTCACTATTCCTCACTTTAATTTCAAATATGATACCTGAATAAAACATACAGTGACTGGTCTGAGCAGGCTCTATCCACAAAACACTTTCAAGAATCTGTGCCTGTGGTGAAAATCTTTTTATGGCTGTGGGTGGAGCCTACAGCCATTTTGCTATCTGTAGCTTGAAAATGGAGTTTTGTGGAACTCATTTTTTGGACTTTTCAATGTTTTCTTCCACATCTACAAATCACTGTGACAACTAAAATAAAATAATCCATTTTCTCTGTTTAGAATGTTGGAGACATAAATCCAAGCTGCTTATCTGATGGTCATTAGGAAACTGAAACAGCTTGTTAAATATTGGTTGCCTATTAAACTAGAAATTTGTTTACCCCCTTCAAAATGCAGCATCTTGCACATTTAAATGATTAGCATTTAAACATTGTTTGTTACTAACTTCAGTTGGGGATGAATATATTTCAAGAAAGATTCATTCCTCATAAATGTTATCCTTTCCCAGCAAATTTTGTAAAGCTTTACACTGTTTTTAACCTCTCAAGACCTATCTGATAAAATACCATGTCTTCAGTGAACTAACCAGACTAAATACATAAATTTCAGCCTGCTTCCCAAACATAACAGCTAAGAGCTTCTGAGATCATTTACAGTAAGAGTGCATATGTGTGTGTGTGTGTGTGTGTGTGTGTGTATGTGTTTGGGGAAGGGGTGGAGAGACAGTCAAACTCTTGGTAAGGGAAACCTCATCTAATGAATTAACTGCTGACAAACCATGTGTGGTGCAAAAGCAAATGATTTGATACCTTTTATTGGACCAACATAGATGTGACAAAAATAACTTATACCATTTATAAAATTCCTGATCAAACAACTGCAAACAGAAGACTGTTTTTTGTCATTTTATAATATGATATACTGAGTGTGTGTTTACTGAGTTGCTGGATCAGGGCCTTGATAAAATAATAACATTTACTTAACTCATTCAAGATTCTATCAGGTGGACAGAAAAAAAGTCTATGAAAATGTGTCTGAAAATCAACAACTGTAAAATGCAAACATAGCATTTGTGTGTGTGTGTGTGTGTATATATATATATATATATATATATCTCTATTTGCAATAAATTTGTTTACAGGCATTATTAGTATCTTTTGAAATGTTGTCTGACTCATGATTACTAATTTTGAGTATAGTTCATGAAATAATGAGCTTGATATTTGTTATTTCATATAGTCCCCCATCATGCCTTATGCATAGCATATAAATCCAAATTATTCCAAGGCCAGCGTGACATGTAGTATTAATACTGAGCAGCAAATCAGAGCTCTTTTCCTGATAAAAAACTACTGATATAATAAATAAAGAACAAAGTCATAAATAAGGAACCAGTGGCTTATGGAAAAAATTACAGGGATTTAATTCTGCCTTTGTGGAAAATGAAGGCTTCTTACAGAGTAAAGGTTATTTGGCTCTGGGAGCTCTGAATATTTCTTATCCTATATTATGTATCCTGGGTAGGGCGGGGGAAATGGTACATCTCATTGTCACAGGGATGTTCATTTACACATTTTTGCACTATATTTACTCAGGCTGTCCCAGATTAGATGTAATATCTTGTTTTCAGTGGGGTCATGATTTTACCATTTTTATAATGTATTTATTCAGGCTACCTAGTCCAGGGCCCCTGTATTTAAAGGAGATATGCAGTGCATCCTGGTGGAAAAGGGAGATGTGACGCACAACTCCAATAATGCGCATCAGCACAATATTCAAACGTATGGGATGCACCGGCCAGAAGGAAATGGGCCAGGGCACACACAAATGGTATACAGTTCAAGTCGAAGGGGCAATCCCATGCTTATGCTGTGCTGCAGTATATTCGGTGGGAATGTGCCCCTCACAGTCCAGAGCACTGCGGCCCACAGTTAAGATATGAATAGCTGGCCTATCCCAGCCAGCCACCCACAGGCAGGCTGCAGATGTGCACCCAGGTGCACAGCAGCCTGACAGCCCTGGTGGACTAGGGGTACCCCCTTTCCATCCCCAGTCTGGCCAACTCCATCCCTAAAGAATTCCACAGTGTAGGGCCAACCTAGACCTGATCGCACCAGAGGAAACCATGGTTCATATCCATAGTATAGAGGACTCCCATCCACCACCCCTGTACATAGACACCCTCGCCCCCCCATACCCAGCCTGTTGCAAAGACTGGCATTGCCCTCCACACCCTGCCATGGCCAGCCATTGAGTGCACTGAACCCAGGCTGGGGACCTGCACTCTGGAATGACCCAATTGGCTGTACCATGCATTGGGGCACCATGCCAGCTGAGAATCCACCAGTGTATGCAGCTGTGCGTATGTCCCTGGCAAACTGAAGAGGGAATTTACATACCTCCAATGCATGGCTTGTCAGTGCTGTATCTTCCTGCTGTCCACACTCTCCCCTGTTCCCCTGTGTAACATGCCACCCTCCAGACTGCTGAAGTATCCCAGGTGCCATGGGGTACGGTATCCTGTAATGCCATTTGCAGTGTACACTTCAGGCTATAAATAGTTCATCTGCAGTTCCCCAACTGTACAAATGAATGGGAGGTTGGCTGTAACATGCCTATTTTGGGACCTGTCTGAGGGGCACAGCATTGGCCATCACCCACACCCAGCAGTGTAATGGCACCGGGATGATGGATCCACATGTGAGTGCCTGAGAAGTATGGCCACTGGGTGTTATCACCCACACACAGCTCATGCCTACATATAACATATTCCAGGATCCTACTGTGAGTGCTCCACCACCCACTGATAGAGTGGTATGATCCCATTACAGAGTCAGTCGTCAAAATGGGATGGGCTTGGGGGGCAGGGAGGTGGCTATCTGTGCACCGTTGAGGGGGAGCAGAGGCCACTACACTATGGACATGGACTGTAGGTGTATTCAGGTGCAATTAGGGATGGCATTGAGGTCCCTACAATATGGAACCGATAGAGCCTGGACTCTGGTACGATAAGGGTTCTTGGAACAGGTGGGGGGTTGCCACTATACCACCAGAGACTTCAGGGCCTGTCCCACATGGGAGCAATCAGGGTCAGGGCTCAGGGGCAAGAGCTGCTCTGGTGCATTCATCCCCATGCCAACATGCAAATGAGCTGGTAATGAGCATGCATAAGGCCCCTTTGCACCCTGCATGCTCAATTAGTTAATTTGCATTCCTGGGCTGAATATCGACCATGGGGGCTGCAGTGCATATTGGTATGTACCACGCATTCCCCCTGGAAGGTATTCAGTTGGGGTCACCCTGGATGCACCTCACTTGGCAGCTGCCTGCACTGCAACTCCCATCCAGGATCACATTTTCAACAGGAACGATGAAGCCCACCAGGATGAAGTGAAGTGTTACAGGTATACTGCATGACAAAAGGGGTTAACTGCCTTTGAAATTTCATTGTTTGCTGCAGTAACTTTACTGCAGAATTCTGCAGTGCCATGCATCATCCTGGTGGGCTTCACTATATGCACATCCTATACTGGTGACATATTCTCTTTGAATATTGTATAAGTGCCAATGGGCACACCCTCTTTGCGCAACACATCTTTCTTCTTGTGCTTTGATCTAGCATTTAATACTGTATATCCCCCCAGAGGTAAAATACAGTTTTTAGTGCATTCTGATTTTGCACAATGCAGCATAATGTTGTGTAGATGTAGAGCCCCACTGAAAATAAGATTACCATATCTTCTGTGAACTGTCCAGGCTAAATATATAGCAATCAGCAGGCATATTCTAAGAAAGCACATTGTAAAAATGTGTAAAAGGAAGACCCCAGTGAAACTGCCTCTCAGATCTGCATTGTGCAAATTCATTAGAAATAATGGGTAAAAGCATCCCAAAAGCTCTCCACAGCCATGTCGGCTCTGACCAGAGTTTGTTGTGAGTAGGGTCTACTACATGAGGTAGCAATTCATTTCAACAAGTCAGGTCAGGATGGACTAGGCCAGGCCACTGTTACTTGAATGATCACATAAGCAGCACAGAACAGAAAAAAAAATACTAACATCAGTGGATTCAGCGTCCAAATACAGCAAGCAACTGCATTTCATGTCACAAGCTTACTTGGTGGTACCTGGTACCACTATCTGATCTGGAAGGTAGAGTACTGCTGTCTACTACTACTACTACTACTACTACTGCTACTACTATCACTTTTTCTCCTCATGAGTCATGACTGCCACTTATCACTTTTTGTCCTTACTCCACTCCTTACTACTAGTCACTTTTTTTGCCCTCAGCAACTGATCCTGACTGTACTGTTCTAATTTTCTGTTCTGTAATTTGTCTGTGTGTGTCTCTCTCTGTGTCTCTCTGTCTCTCCCAGCACACTCATGTCATGTACCAGAGCACGATATGCCACTATTATAGGCCAGCCATGAAGGGGCTAGTAGTGAGTGATTGCTTTTTTATTTAGCAGTTTTACATTCATTTTTACACAAATAATCCATGAAATTATTTCCTTTGGGGGTCTGTGTCAAATGTGACTGACTTTGGCCACTTTTATGCATTTTTTCACATTTTTTCAAATATTTGTCAATAAATCAGAACTAATTAGAACTTCACTGTGTTCCGGTTCTCATTTAATAAAGGTCAGAACTCTACCAAGTTCTCCCAGCCCTAATGAACAGTGAAAATAAACTAAAGCAAGCACATAGATCCCTAACAGCTGAAGGAAAGAGTCGTCTGTTGACATATAAAACAAACAACATTTACAAGATACGAGGCTGTAGTTCTCCTTTAAGTGAGTGGATCATTCTGCAAGAAAACAGCTAGTGTCTTCCCTAACTATAGCATTGATGATCGGGGTAATTTCTGTGCTTTTTATGGCTGTGTGCAGTTTGATGAAATGAAAAGCTTTAAATACAAAACATTTACTCCTGCTGGCTAGAGCTAGACACATAGCTAGAAAACAAAGATACTGAATTAGAGTTATTTAGTTGAGGCCAGAACATCAGGCTACTAATTGCACATTACTGCTTCAGCAGCTTTTCCTCATTGTATCAGTGGTCCTGGGCGCATCATTGTCACATGAGACAGGAGGCATTGTTGGAATAAGAAGAGCAATCCCAATGTTAACATGGAGATCCCCGGAGGCCATGTAACTACTAGATAAATTTAGAAAAAACTCCTAATAGCAAACAAAGGGAACAGCACACCAAGACTACACACACAAATCAAAACACTATGCATAACATATGTTTTTGCACATTTTGACTGTATTACTCCTTTAAAAATCATATTAAAAAGGACACTGCATTTATTCTTTCCACTGTAAAAAAAAAACTGTTAAAGCAGGTTCAAAATGCGAAAAGAAAGGTATCATACAAGTCAGGAGATAAGGGGCAGTCTAGAGCAGAATAAGGTTGTATAGGTCAAACTGTTCACCGCTGTCATGTACTGCTGCTTTAAATATAATAAGAAACTGAGAACTGAAATCAACACATGTAGGTCAAAGCAGCCTTGAACCAAAACAGGAAGTTATTAAATCAAAATAAAACATGCTCACAACACACTGGAATGAAAATAAGGTGAGTAACACATAATACAATACAGTGTATTCAATGTCTTTGGTATTGGCTTACCACCCACGCAGTATCACAGGCAGTGGCCAGCTTTCTTCTGTCATGGCCCCCCCACATGGGGGTGAGAGTGAGAGTAAATTCTGAAACTTACTGTAACAGTGCAGAGAACATTTACAAAAATATCCCCTTTACCTTCCTCTTTGTTGTGAATTAGTATCACGCTCAGGTAATTCTTAGCTTCGTGTGGGGAGTAGGTTCTGCCTGTGGAGTCAAAGATCACATAATGCATTTCATCGCAAAGCCTTCCTACAGTAAAGAGCTACCAGAGTGTGACAACTTTTCTGTCCAAAACAGATAAAATATCGTGAACAGCACTGCAAGTTAACCAAATTATCTTTTCACTGGCTAAGAGAAATAAATGACCCCAGATATTTTCTCTCCTTGCCTAGGCACGGTCAGCAAGTCATCCCCGACTGACCCCCCCAGCCCTGAACCCAAGATCAGACCACCTCCTCTTAGCTACCATGGATTACCCCCCGTGGCAGGGTTGCGAGGAGCTACCCACAGCTCGAGGAGGCACCATTCAGGCTGGACCGCGGAGGTTGGAGGATCATGCTTCCCAACCTGTGCCGGTTTTTCCCTCTGATTTTTGGGTCCCTGCAGAGTGCGGTGTGCAATGATGTCTAGGCACAGTGTGCTGACATCTGCCGCACTCCGCCCCACCTTATGGCACCACTCTAGTAGGGCCCCCGGTCATCACCAGGGGCTGCTACAGAGCGGTGACTCCCTGGATCCCTCCCTGGGATAGGAGAACAGTCCTCTGGATGCTCAATCCTGTCTCTCCCCTGCCAACCCCTGGCAGCCTGGGCTCACGTCCAAACCCAGGTCACCAGCATGGCACAAGGTATGGAATCCAATGCCTCAACCCTCAGCACTACCGGGTCTGTATAACATTTGCTTACTGATTTAAATGAAAACTGCCACTCATCTTTCTGTCTACGCATTGTAGTGCCTGTGTGTATACTGTAAAGTGCCAACCCTCAACATCTGTGACCTTGTCCTGTGCTTACTGCATGAGTACTTCTCCGCTACTGTCTTCAATTTTCCTGTACAGTTCATAATTTGTAATTGTTGAGTATCTGTCTGGAACTACTGGAACGCTTGTTACAGCTGAAGCTGGGGATTTAAACTAGAAAATTGGAGATGGTGGGGCTGGTGCAATGGCAAGAGGTGGCACACCTCAGATCATGGAGAGAAGGAAACCAGAGCAGGACAGCAACAAGCATGGAGACCCACAGAGAGAGTGAGGAATCATAAAGGCACAAATATTCTCACTTGCATACAAGTCAGTATGAGAAGAACATCCAGCAAAATGAGCGAACTTGTGGGTTTGATGCTCTGTGAAGGCCAGGACGTAGCACTTGAGAGACCTGGAAGGGGATAGAACATTACTGGAAGTCCAGGAGAGGGGGATGCAGGCTATTCCAAAGGGATAAGTCTCACAGAAAAGGTTGTGGGGAGGCTCTCTACATGAGGGAAGGATTCACTGGGGAGGACAAGGACATCAGGTTGGAAAATAGTGTCACATCTAGGTCACGTTAGGGTAAAAAGATGGGGAGAGTCACCTTGGCTGTGTGCTACAGGCCCCAAGTAGGCCCCCAAATAGCTCAGCAGAGCATCATGTCCATCATGCTCACTTGGTTGCATCATCACGAGAGCAGGCAACCAGATCCAGAAGTGATCCCAGAGGACTTCCATCTTCTGGGCATAGACTGACATCTTCAAAAGGCCAATGACAGGATTTCTCATCTTATTGCTGGCAAATAGTATTCTAAATTGTATACAGTACATAGGCATATTAAAAGTAGGAAAAAGGAGGTTTTGCTTCCTCTTTATACATCCCTGGTGTGTCCTCATGCGGAGTATTGTTCACAATTCTGGGCACCGGGCCATAAGCAAGATATAGATGCACTGGAGAGGGTTCAGCGCAGGGCTACAAAAAGAATTAGGGAAGTACAGAGTAGGAATTACGGGGAAAGACTGAGGAGTCTTGACCTTTATTCTCTGGAGTATCGAAGGTTGAGAGGGGATATGTGTCTTATTTATCAAGCACTATCTGATAATGAGCTTTGGAAACAACTAGAATTAACTTTGAGACACCAGTCTCATAATACACGTGCCCATCATTTACAACTTTACATGGAAAAGTTTAATACAGAGGCAAGAAGGCACTGGTTTTCGAAGAGTTGCTAAAATTTGGAATACATTACCAACTGGGGTGGTGGGTAGTCCAACTATGTTAGCATTTAAGCAATCACTTGATTATTATCTGAAGAGTAATAATATAAAAGGGTACTAATTTGTATTGATTAATTTATTAAAGTAATAGCATGGTGAGCTAAATGGACTTTTTGTCTTTAAAGAGCTCAGGACAACCTATGAAACCTCTGAAACCTATAAGTTGAACTCTTTTGAAAGCATCTGGCTTCCTTTCCTGAAGCTTTATTATTAGAAACAGTTTTAATATAATATAATATAATATACAGTATATACATACGGCAGATAAGGACCAATATAGCCCACCAAGTCGGCCCCATGATACCCTTATCTATGGAGTATCCCCCTGCCCCCCTCTGTCTGTTGCCTGATTTCCCTTTGATCTCCCTCCCCAGTTAAGCCCATCTAACCCCCCCTGCACCCTCAGGTTGCCCTTGTGTCTGTCCCATGCATGCTTAAAACCAGAGCACGCTATTTAAGTAATGAAGTCAAGTGAGTGGTTCCCCATGAGAGAGAGAGAGAGAGAGAGAGAGAGAGAGAGGAAGCAGAGGGATCTCTGCTCTGAATGGTAAGATAAAATGTGATGCTTTTTCCTGACCAATGGAGATGGTCACTATGTAGTAGTGGTCAGCCTTGATCATAATTCAGCTGGATGATGAGACCAAGAACCCTTCCAGAATCTATGATAAGTAAAAATATTGGAGTTATTTGCAAAATGGCTTTTAGGCAGCAAAAAAAAAAAAAAAAAAAAAAGGAGGGGAGAACTAGTGTTTTCATTATAGGTGAGCTAATTTTTTGTTCACACTTTTTTCACAAATTTGTTCATTCATAACAAACTTTGGCATTATATTTTTTACTTCAGTTGTGGTCTGTTTTGCCTCCGAATTTAAGGCTGATTTTAGGTGCGGACCTCACCAACACTAGCAGGTAACTGTCTGTGTATTGCTTGTATCATTTACTCCCCACACACTCCTGAGGTAGGTGCACTATGACTGTGTATTGTTTGTATCATGTACTCCCCACACACTCCTGAGGTAGGTGCCCTATGTCTGTGTATTGTTTGAATCATTTACTCCCCACACACTCCTGAGGTAGGTGCACTATGTCTGTGTATTGCTGTATCATTTACTCCCCACACACTCCAGAGGTAGGTGCACTATGTCTGTGTATTGTTTGTATTATTTACTCCCACACACTCCTGAGGTAGGTGCACTATGTCTGTGTATTGTTTGTATCATTTACTCCCCACAGACTCCTGAGGTAGGTGCACTATGTCTGTGTATTGCTGTATCATTTACTCCCCACACACTCCTGAGGTAGGTGCACTATGTCTGTGTATTGTTTGTATCATTTACTCCCCACACACTCCTGAGGTAGGTGCACTATGTCTGTGTATTGTTTGTATCACGTACTCCCCATACACTCCTGAGGTAGGTGCACTGTCTGTGTATTGTTTGTATCATTTACTCCCCACACACTCCTGAGGTAGGTGCACTGTGTCTGTGTATTGTTTGTATCATTTACTCCCCACACACTCCTGAGGTAGGTGCACTGTGTCTGTGTATTGTTTGTATCATGTACTCCCCACACACTACTGAGGAAGTTGCACTATGTCTGTGTATTGTTTGTATCATTTAATCCCCACACACTCCTGAGGTAGGTGCACTATGTCTGTGTATTGCTGTATCATTTACTCCCCACACACTCCTGAGGTAGGTGCACTATGTCTGTGTATTGTTTGTATCATGTACTCCCCTCACACTCCTCAGCTAGGGGCACTATGTCTGTGTATTGTTTGTATCATTTACTCCCCACACACTCCTGTGGGAGGTGCACTATGTCTGTGTATTGTTTGTATCATGTACTCCCCACACACTCCTGAGGTAGGTGCACTATGTCTGTGTATTGTTTGCATCATGTATTCCCCACACACACCTGAGGAAGTTGCACTATGTCTGTGTATTGTTTGTATCATTTACTCCACACACACACTCCTGAGGTGGGTGCACTATGTCTGTGTATTGCTGTATCATTTACTCCCCACACACTCCTGAGGAAGTTGCACTATGTCTGTGTATTGTTTGTATCATTTACTCCCCACACACTCCTGAGGAAGTTGCACTATGTCTGTGATTTGTTTGTATCATTTACTCCCCACACACTCCTGAGGAAGTTGCACTATGTCTGTGTATTGTTTGTAGCATGTACTCCCCACACACACCTGAGGAAGTTGCACTATGTCTGTGTATTGTTTGTATCATTTACTCCCCACACACTCTTGAGGAAGTTGCACTGTCTGTGATTTGTTTGTATCATTTACTCCCCGCACACTCCTGAGGAAGTTGCACTATGTCTGTGTACAGTTTGTATAATGTACTCCCTACACACTCCTGAGATGGGTGCACTATGTCTGTGAATTGTTTGTATCATTTACTCCCCACACACTCCTGAGGTAGGTGCACTATGTCTGAGTATTGTTTGTATCATTTACTCCCCACACACTCCTGAGGTGGGTGCACTATGTCTGTGTATTGTTTGTATCATTTACTCCCCACACACTCCTGAGGTAGGTGCACTATGTCTGTGTATTGTTTGTAATCATTTACTCCCCACACACTCCTGAGGTAGGTGCACTATGTCTGTGTATTGTTTGTATCATTTACTCCCCACACACTCCTGAGGTAGGTGTACTATGTCTGTGTATTGTTTGTATCATTTACTCCCCACACTCCTGAGGTGGGTGCACTATGTCTGTGTATTGTTTGTATCATTTACTCCCCACACACTCCTGAAGGTAGGTGCACTATGTCTGTGTATTGCTGTATCATTTACTCCCCACACACTCCTGAGGTAGGTGCACTATGTCTGTGTATTGTTTGTATCATTTACTCTCCACACACTCCTGAGGTAGGTGCACTATGTCTGTGTATTGTTTGTATCATTTACTCCCCACACACTCCTGAGGTAGGTGCACTATGTCTGTGTATTGCTTGTATCATGTACTCCCCACACACTCCTGAGGTAGGTGCACTGTCTGTGTATTGTTTGTATCATTTACTCCCCACACACTCCTGAGGTAGGTGCACTGTGTCTGTGTATTGTTTGCATCATGTACTCCCCACACACTCCTGAGGAAGTTGCACTATGTCTGTGTATTGTTTGTATCATTTACTCCCCCCACACTCCTGAGGTAGGTGCACTATGTCTGTGTATTGTTTGTATCATTTACTCCCCACACACTCCTGAGGAAATTGCACTATGTCTGTGTATTGTTTGTATCATTTACTCCCACACACTCCTGAGGTAGGTGCACTATGTCTGTGTATTGTTTGTATCATGTACTCCCCTCACACTCCTCAGCTAGGGGCACTATGTCTGTGTATTGTTTGTATCATTTACTCCCCACACACTCCTGTGGGAGGCACATTATTTCTGTGTATTGTTTGTATCATGTACTCCCCACACACTCCTGAGGTAGGTGCCCTATGTCTGTGTATTGTTTGTAACATGTACTCCCCACACACTCCTGAGGTAGGTGCACTATGTCTGTGTATTGTTTGTATCATGTATTCCCCACACACTCCTGAGGTAGGTGCACTATGTCTGTGTATTGTTTGTATCAGTTACTCCCCACGCACTCCTGAGGTAGGTGCACTGTGTCTGTGTATTGTTTGTATCATTTACTCCCCACACACTCCTGAGGAAGTTGCACTATGTCTGTGTATTGTTTGCATCATGTATTCCCCACACACACCTGAGGAAGTTGCACTATGTCTGTGTATTGTTTGTATCATTTACTCCACACACATACTCCTGAGGTGGGTGCACTATGTCTGTGTATTGCTTTATCATTTACTCCCCACACACTCCTGAGGAAGTTGCACTATGTATGTGTATTGTTTGTATCATTTACTCCCTACACACTCCTGAGGTAGGTGCACTATGTCTGTGATTTGTTTGTATCATTTACTCCCCACACACTCCTGAGGAAGTTGCACTATGTCTGTGTATTGTTTGTACCATGTACTCCCCACACACACACCTGAGGAAGTTGCACTATGTCTGTGTATTGTTTGTATCATTTACTCCCCACACACTCCTGAGGAAGTTGCACTATGTCTGTGATTTGTTTGTATCATTTACTCCCCACACACTCCTGAGGAAGTTGCACTATGTCTGTGTATTGTTTGTACCATGTACTCCCCACACACATACCTGAGGAAGTTGCACTATGTCTGTGTATTGTTTGTATCATTTACTCCCCTCACACACCTGAGGAAGTTGCACTATGTCTGTGTATTGTTTGTATCATTTACTCCCGACACACTCCTGTGGGAGGCGCACTATGTCTGTGTTTTGTCTGTATCATGTACTTCCCACACACTCCTGAGCTAGGTGCACTATGTCCGTGTATTGTTTGTATCATTTACTCCCCACACACTCCTGAGGGAGGCGCACTATGTCCGTGTATTGTTTGTATCATTTACTCCCCACACACTCCTGAGGGAGGCGCACTATGTCTGTGTATTGTTTGTATCATGTATTCCCCACACACTCCTGAGGGAGGTGCACTATCTATATATGTGTAAATAGCACATTGGTTCCTGTGGTCCAGGAACTGTTTTGTTTTTGTCACATTGCGTGAACTGTTATACATGGTATGGACTTTAAAAATTGTATGTATCATTATACATTGTATGGATTGTTAACCATTGTACTGTTATACATTGTGTGCACTGTCATACATTTTATGGACTGTTACACATTGTTTCATTATACACTGTATGGAATGTTATATATTACACCGTTATACATTGTATGGACTGTTATACATTGTACTGTTACACTTTGTACAGTATGGACTATTATATATTCTACTGTTATAGATTGTATGGACCATTATACATTGTGTAGACTGTTATGCTATGTACTGTTATACACTCTATGGACCATTGTACTTTGTATGGACTGTTATACATTGTATTGACTGTTACATATTATATGGACTGTTATGCATCGTATGTACTGTTACAAGTTGTATGTACTGTTATACACTCTAAGGACCATTATACATTGTTTAGAAACAGAAACATAGAAGTTGTCAGCAGATGTGGACCGTATGAACCATCAAGTCTGCCCTTGGTTCCCAAACCCCCCCTCCAATTAGCTGCCTGCTTGAGTATCCCACATTGGCTGTCCCATGCCTGCTTGAATTCCCCCACCATCCTGGCTCCCACCACCCCACTCCGGCAGGCTATTCCATGGTTCCACAACGTGCTCTATGAAGAAGAATTTCCTCATATTGCTCCTGAACTTTCCTCCCTTAAGTCTAAGGTCATACCCTCTAGTCCTGTTGTAGTCTTTTAACTGAAATAGGTTCTGCATATACACTCTGTTGTTGTCTTTAAGGTATTTGAATGTTTCTATCATGTCCCCATGATTCCTGCATTGCTCTAGGGAGTATAATTTGAGATAATCTAGTCTTGCCTTGTACGGTTTCTAATGCAAGCCCTGCACCATCTTTGTTGCTCTTCTTTGTACCATCTCCAGCCTATCTATGTCCTTCCTGAGGTGTGGCCTCCAGAACTGGACACAGTACTTCAGGTGAGGCCTTACCAGGGACTGATACAGGGGCATAATTACTTCATGCCTTCTGCTTGTGATGCCCCTCCCTATGCATCCCAGGATGCCACTAGCTTTTAGTGCTGCCTTTTCACATTGTTTACTGACCTTGAGGTCATCTGATATGATCACCCCCAGTTCTCACTCCTGCATAGTAGCCACCAGCTGCTCCCCTCCCATTGAGTACAGTTTCCTTGGGTTACATTTTCCCAGGTGCATGACCTTGCATTTTTTAGCACTGAATTTCAATTGCCAGGTCCTGGACCACCCCTCCAGTTTTTGGAGATCAGCTTCCATGCTATGCTGTCCCTCTGGTGTGTCTACCCTGTTGCCGATTTTGGTGTCATCTGCAAACAGGCACACCTTTAACGTCAGTCCATCTGCAATGTCACTGATGAATATGGTGAAGAGGATCGGCCTCAGAACTGAGCCCTGCGGGACCCTACTACTCATTGTCCCCTTTTCTGACAGAGTGCCATTCACTAATACTCTCTGAGGTCTCCCACATAACCAGTTTCTCACCCAGTTTGTTACCTTGGGACCGACTCCCATGTTCTCCAGTTTTTTGACTAGTCTCCTGTGCGAAACAGAGTCAAAAGTTTTGCTGAAGTCCAGGTAAACCACATGCACTGCCTCACCCTGATCCACTGTTTTAGTGACCCAACTGAAAAAATCAACTAGATTTGTCTGGCAGGACCTCTCTGCTGTGAAACTGTGTTGATTTTTGTCGAGCTGACCAGTTTGCTCCAAAAAAGCTGTAATTCTTTCCTTCAGCAAGGACTCCGTCAGTTTTCCTATGACTGACGTTAGACTAACCAGACGGTAGTTTCCTGGCTGTTCCTTGCTTCCACTCTTGTGGAATGGTACTACTGTTGCTCTCTTCCAATCCTCTGGCACCTCCCCACTTCTCAATGATTTGTTGAAGAGCACTGCTAAGGGGGATGCCAATACTCTCCCAAGTTCTTTAAGTATTCTGAGGTGTATCTCATCTGGCCCAATAGCTTTATCTACCTTTAACTTGTCTATTTCCTCTAGGACCCTTTCTTCTGTGAAGGGACCTGCTTCTATTCTTTCAGTTGTACACTTTTTTATACCTATCATTGGTCCGTTTCCATCTGCTTCCTGTGTGAAGACTGAGCAGAAGTACTCATTGAGTGCCTGTGCCTTCTCCCCATCTTGCTCTGTGGGTTGTCCCTTCTTTTTTTGTAATTCTAACAATGCCCCCTTTGGTCTTCCTCTTTTCTCCAATGTACCTGTAGAAGGTTCTGTGACCCTTTTTTACTTCCTGAGTTATCCTAACCTCTGTCTAAGTCTTTACATTTCTTATCACTTTTCCTATCTCTTTAAGTTTCTGTTTGTATTCTGTTTTGTCTGCCTTGTTCCCTGACTCCTTGTACTTTCTGAAGGCTATGTGCTTCTCTTTCACCATGGTTGCCACCTCCTTGGAAAGCCATAGGGGGTTTTTCCTCCTTTTGTTCTGACTAACCTGGCGAGCACACTGTGATGTGACCATGGTTATTATATCCTTCAACCCTGTCCAACATTCCTCAACACTCCCTTCTGTTGTGTTACTAAGGTTGTCCCTAAGGCAGGCATAATTTTTGTGAAGTCTACCCTCCTGAAGTCAAGGACCTTCAGTTTGGAGTGTGTGGAGTCTTCAGTCCCTTTTACCCTGAACCATACCGTGTTATGGTCACTGTAGCCCAGGTGGTTCCCTACGTCTACGTCCAGAACCCTATCGCTATTTGTGAATATCAGATCAAGAATCACGTTACCCCTTGTGGGTGATGTCACTAGTTGACTTAGGCCTGCTTCCTGTAGTATGACTTGGAATTCCCTGCTTTTTTGTGATGCCACTGTATGGGTACTCCAATCTATATGTGGTAGATTGAAATCCCACACCAGCACCACGTCCCCTTTGCCTGACATCTGGAGGATGGTTTCCAGGATTTTCTTATCCCTAGCTTCCTCCTGATTTGGGGGTCTGTAGACTATTCCTACCCGAATGGGTTTCCAAGCTACCCCCTCCATTTTTCCCAGTCCTATCTCTCCTGAACACATTATACCCTAAGATAGTCACCTCCTAGTCATTATTGTTCATGAACCATGTTTCGATCATGGCAACCCAGTTCAATCCTGCCTCGGCTATTGTGGCAGTGAGGTCTGGCACCTTGTTAGCCAGACTGCGTGCATTGAGACATAAAGCTGTCCATTACCGATGTGCATCCCCATTTGTGATACCTCCTTTTTATGTTGGCTCGCACTTGCGCACCAGCAGCATGTGCATTAATAACAGATTTGAAATCACGATGAGGTCACTGCGAGGAGCAAATGCAGAGACGCGCATCCAGTGATATGTCCCTTATTCCCCAATATGGCAGCTGCAGGCACTGACACCAGCAACATGTAAACTGGCCACCAGATCAAAGAAAAGGTCCACTGCAATGAGAGCCAAGCTTCTCATGCAGTGTGCCTTTCCTGGTGAATCAGTTTTCAAAAAACAAACAAGGCAGCATGCAGCTGCAGAGTGCCCTGACCCACTTCATTTGCCAAAGGGAAGCCCACTCCCCATCGGCATAATGCAACACCCCCATTTGAAGTGTATGCTGAGGAGTGACCAATGCCCCTCTGCATAATTTTTCCCCTTATCAGTTTAATTTGCTGACCAGGGAGCCCACTCCCCATCAGCATAAAGTCCCCCTCATCTGTTGTGTGCTGAAAGGGGTGCCCAATCCCCCATCGGCTACAGAACCCCCCCAAAAAAACACTCAGGTGGCACGCTGGGAGCCCACCCCAGTGTGCCAAATGCCCCTGTGAAAGAAAAATCGTCCCACGATGTTTTTTTTTCTTACACCTGAAAAGCAGTAGACGGTCCCTCGTCAACTCCGGTGGCCCTCCCCAACCTGCAACCGCCTTCTGCGCACCCTGCCTCCCCCCACCCCATACTTACCTCTGAAGCATGGCACGACGATCTTCGGTGGACCAGGAACATGTCTGCACTCTTCAAAGCTGACTGCAAACTGAAGAAATGCCGGTAAGCTGTATAATGGCATAAATAGGGTTTTTTCAACTTTGGTGCATATCTTGGACACAGTCTGCATCTGATGCTTAGATTTCCCTAGATCTAATGTTCACAACAGACACTGGAGTTGCTGCAACTGTTGTACTGAAGATGCAGAGCAATTTCTGTGGCCACCAGCAAGCTCACTCATTTCTAACTGGTAGCCTGTCCAATTCCTACCTGTTGCCTGACCCCCATGTGCATTCCTACGTGCTGCATTCCTACTAGTTTTTATTAACTGTCCCACCCCCACACTTGCTTCCAACCACTCTCTCATTCTGTTTGCATTTTCTTTTATGTAAGGGGCAGCCTGAGTAAACTGCATGCTAGAACTGAGCTGTGCAAGTTGCGGCAAGAATCGGGAGTGAGACAGTTTGAAAATTGCCAAATACAGTATCTATTTAAAAGTGAACAGACTTGCCATAGTTTGTGTGAAAAACAACATTACTCAAAGTACTGAGTAGATGTGGACATGACTGTGTCACTATTGTGAAGTTGTGCAGGGAACACAGAATGTTGATAACTGGACTCCCCCCCCCCAACACACACACACATCAAAACAAAGGGTAATTGAGGGGGGAAGTCATACTATATTAAGATGTCATGCACTCTCTCAACTATTACATACAGTATAATTTGTTCAGAAGCAGGCTGGTAGATTTCTTTACCTAGCCCAATTCAGTCACTGGAGTGACACTCCTCAGTGATTTGGTATTGGCAACATGTATGAAAATAAATCACTGTATATGCCTGAAGGCATGCCAGATTTCATATACTGGCTGTCTACATAAAAGAATGTCCAACTAAATGTTGTGGAAAGCAGTTGCCTGCATTTGCAAATTATATTTCTCTACAACAATTTTCCAAAAATCCTAGTAGTTTAGCTTTATTATAAATTCTAATTGAAATGCAACTTGTTTAGGCTAATGGAACTACTCTAATTACCATGCACTCAATAGACTATAGATGCACAAATCATACTAGGAAGCTGTATGAGGCAGAAAGGCTAAATGCCCATAAGGCCTCAGGTCTACAATTAATAATTTGGCGGCTTTTTTGGTTTCATAAAATATCAAGTCTGTTCTTAAATATGTTCTTGTTATCACTAATGATTACAGTTGTGGGCAGTTTACTCCAGGGTTCAACAATCCGTTGTGAGAAATAGTGAGCCCTTTTTTTAGTTTTACATTTATTTCTAGTTAGTTGAAGTGGGTGGCCTCTAGTATTGACCCTAATTTGATTAAGATCAAGACCACTTTCAACAAACAAATGTTCATCATTAAGGATGTCCCATGAAAGCAAGAGATCACCCCTTGCCCTTCTTTCTTCCAGTGACATTAGATCGAATTTTAACTGCCTGACTGGATATGAAATCATTTTGGAGGATACTAGATGTTTAGTTACCCTTCTCTGAACTCTTTCAATTCTTGCTATATCCATTTTTTTTGTATGGACTCCATAACTGTGAACCAAAATCTAAATGAGGTCTAACATATGCTGTATACAAAGGTAACAGGATGTCTGGGTTATTTGATGTAATAGTATGTCGTATTGCCCACCATATCTTATTTGCTTTACTTATTGTGTTAGTGATATGAAAATCAAGTATCATCCCTACATCAACTGTAATTCCCAAATCTTTTCCACTGTCCTTACTAATTAAAACCCTGTCATAAAGAAAGTATTGATGCTTAGGGTTCTTTTTTCCAAAATGCAAGACACCACATTTAGAGGTATTAAAATAAAGATTCCATTTTAGAGACCAAGGGTGGGATATTCAGAAGGGTTGCGCATGGCACAACACAGTTGCGCCATGCACAACCCACTGATGTGCCCGGCATGATATTCCAAGGGGGATTGAGCCTGGCACAAATCCCAATGCGCCGGAGCACATCGGTAATGTATGCGGCACAGGTGGGGGGGCATGCCCATGCATACTCCACACATCCCGATATTCAGCCCGGGATGTGCTGAGCCCATGCATGCACAGCCCCTACCTGCGCTGCACACAGGTGAGCCAAAAAAAAAAAAGGAGCAACAGCTGGCCACCCACAGGTGAGCTGCCGTGTTGCAGGGCGCAACAAGGCAGCTGCCACCTGTGGGTGGGCACCCGAGCTCCGGCGGCATCTTCGTGGTGGCGCCCCCCATGCCTGATAGTGGGAATTTGTTATAATTAACAGTCCCATATCCCTGGTGGTCCAGTGGACTGCTCGCAGCCCGATCGCTGGCATTTGTGACAGATAATCATCCTATATCCCTGGTGGTCCAGTGGACTGCATGCAGCCTGATCGCGGGCATAAGTACATGTCAGACAGTTAACTGTATCTCTGGTGGTCCAGTGGACCACTTGCAGCCTGATCGTGGGCATATGTAATAACAAAAGGGTCCATCCGGTGGTCAGTGGACCACGTCCAGCCGATCACGGGCATACGTTTCCAATAGAACACACCAAGCCATCCCTGGTGGTGCAGTGGTACCCCTCCCACCTGCTCACTGAGCCCCAGCACCCTTCTCCTGGTCGCGGCGGGCGGCAGCTCCCCACCACTGCCAGCCGCCCTGCCAAGCATGACTGCGTACAGTGGCTGTCGCCCCATTGATCCACAGCATGGCCAATGGCGTACAGACTCATCACCATACTACACAGTCAGATTTGTGAATGGATCATTCACATATTTGGACTGTGTCTGACTATGGTCTGTGCGCCCATTGGCCCTGTGGACCAATGGGCTTACAGCCCTACCATATGCAGTCAGTCAGCAGGTGATGGGCGGCTGGTGGGTGAGGAGCTGCCGCCCACCACAGACCGGGGAGCGGGATGCTGGGGCTCAGTGGGCGGGTGGGGAGGGGTACCGCTGGACCACCAGGGATGGCTTGGTGTGTTCTATTGTGAAATGTACACCTGCAATCAGGCTGGACGTGGTCCACTGGACCACCAGGGATTTTGGACCCCTTTTCTTTATTACATATGCCCGCGATCAGGCTGCAAGCGGTCCACTGGACCACCAGGGATATAGGATGATTATTGTTATACATATGCCCGTGATCGGGCTGCGAGCGGTCCACTGGACCACCAGGGATATAGGATGATTATTTTTCACAAATGCCCGCATTTGGGCTGCGAGCGGTCCACTGGACCACCAGGGATATGGGACTTTCATAATGCAACATATGCCCATGATCGGGCAGTGGGGCGCTTTTCCGCTTGTGCAAGGGGCTTCGGTCCCCGATGGGTGCAGCCTGACAGGGTGCCAGGTGCAAATCGCCGGGGATCGGCGCACCTGCATGCAATTGGGGCCATAATAACATGCAAATGGCCCCATTTGCCCCTTGCATACATTATGGCTCCATTTGCATGTGCACTTTTGAATATCACGGTTGTTGCACCTAGGGCAATGGAACTTGCACATGCGCATTCCCCTGCTCCACTCTGTCCACTTGCGCTGGTGCAGTGCCACTGCACCATGAGCACTGCGGGTGGCCATGGGGCGATATTCAACGATGCTGTGCCATGATGCAGCTCCGTTGAATATCACCCAGTCAATGCCCCTGCACAGCCAAGTTGCACTGCGCCCAGGCTTGCACCACAGCCTGGTGCAGTCTGAATATCCCAGCCCAAGTTTGTAGCAACTGTAAATCTTCCTGAATTACCTTAAAGTCAGCATCACTGCTACAGATGTTAAATTTTACAGTCATCTGCATATTTGATAGTATTACTTTTGATGTTTGTAGATAGGTCAGATATAAAGACCTGGAAGATAAGTGGAGCCAAGACTGATCCTTGTGGAACACCACTTCTAACATCTTTCCAGCTACTAACATGGCCATCTATGATTAGTCTCTGCATTCTATTAATAACCATTTCGTGATCCAGCTAGCAAAATCTGGTTTGATGTTGTGGAGATGTAATTTTTGTATCAAGACCCAATGAGGTACAGAGTCAAAGGCCTTTTTAAAATCTAAGAAAATAACATCACATGGAATGCCTTTATCCAGATTTTCACTAACATAATCATAGAAACATATTAAATTAGTTATACAAGATCGTCCTTTTACAAATCCATGTTGAGTTTGATCTAATCTTGCAATGGCAGAGGCTAGATCACCCTTAATGATTCATTCTAGAATTTTGCAACAAATTGGAGTTAAACTAATGGGACGGTAGTTATCTGAAATACTTTTAGATCCTCTTTTGAGTAGTGGTATCACATTAGCGTGCTTCCATCCTGTTGGTACCAGACCAGTATTTAGACTTGTGTCAAAAAGAATTTTTAAGGGAACACAAAAATGGTCCTTTATTAGATGAATTAAATCACAAATACTAATGTACTTCTTGACATCCTGATTTTATCAATAAAAACCTTCCCTCACTGCAGTACAATAACTTGGGGGCAGGAGGGGCAAACTTCCCTGGCTAAGTCAATTATTAAAATCTGTATAGGAAAGCATCATGCCTGCATCCTGTAGACCAGATCTTGTCCCGTGGCTATCCTTGTTGTAAAATACACTTTCTCTCGTGTAGTTAGTAGCATGTAGCCCCTTCCCTAGACATATTTCAATGAAAAAAAAAGCTAGTTGTCACTTGTAGTGGGGGCTGTCTTCCAGGAGAGAGAGAGTGAGAAGTAGAGAAAGAGAAAGCAATGATTAATTAATTCATTAATGTTAAAATCTAATGACTAAGAAAGGCACACTAAGCTGAAACTCCATTCCAGGTTCATCCTGAGAGAGAGAGAGAGCAGGAAAGAGAGAGAGACAGACAGACAGACAGAGACAGAGAGACAGATGGCAGTGACTGATTGATCGATCGATTGATTGACTGATTGATATAAATATTTGGTGACTGAGAGAGCCACCCTAGGCCTATACTCCTTTCCATCTTTCCAGGTTCATCCCAAGATGGAGGGAACAAGGGGATTTAGTTACAGAAATATCAGTCGTCTGCAATAACAGCAAATTTTATAAAAGGTACAATTCTGCATGATTAGAAAGGAAGAGATAATGGATTCCCCGATGTTAATTAAAAGGGGGGCACGCTTGTGCCTGCACCATCAGTGATCTGTGCTCTAATAAAGACAGGATGAACCCTTTCCCAGGAAGAGTTCCACAGTCCCACACAGCTTTCTTAAAATAATACTAACTCCTCTGTTTCAGACTCAGATTAGTGATTGGTTCCTACAGATTTTGGTTCACTTAAGCAAATACCAAGTTAAAAATGTAAAGAGAAGTGCAAGGGAAACCTGCGTACTAGCATCCTAGTGTGAAATTGAATTGTTGTTTTGAAACTGAAATTAAAATTTACTTACTTTTGTAATCCAGTGAAGTTGGATTGAAGTTATTCAGACTTATACATGTGTTGGATGAAACTTTTTTCATTTATACTGTAAATATCAATCATTCATGAAGAATACTAAAAAACACTTAAATATACAGTATTTCCACATACTGTAAGATACACTGTAAGACCTTTGCCAGACAACACGCTTTTGAAAAGAGAAGAACATGAAAATAGATCAATCTGTACGGCAATTCAATTCATGGTTTTGTACAGCAGAAATATTCACATATGAAAGGTAAATAATGCACCCCCCCACGCCCGCGCACACCCAGGTTATGTTTTTCTCCCTGAGAGAAGTTCAACAGCTTTTTTCTCAAAGTATTTATGGCATGCTCCATGCTTCGATTGACAGCCCCTCTGCTTTTACAATACCCCCCATGTTTCATATTGAGACTTGGTCCCCAGTACTGTGTTATAGCATTTATGGAATCTGAGCACAAATAAATCACAATAAAAGCAAGGAGCCAGCAGGCATATTCAGACAGAAAAGAAAAATGAGGGGTTAGCCCAGGAGAGCAGCCAATACTTGTGCATAGCAGTTTGTCCCTGTAGGAGGTCGACTTGCCATGTTAGTGCTTAGAGCCTGTACCTCCTTAGCAATTACACAGTTTAGTCTAACAGAAATACAGCATCTGTCAGTTATTTATTTTTCTTATTTTAGAAATTTTGGGAAAGGCACACTGAGCCAAAGTTTGTTTCCAGGTGTGTCCTCATTTCCAGGTGTGTCTAGAAAGCATAAGGAGACTGAGTGTCATGCCGGTCTGTGCCAGTGTCACTCAATATGAAAGTGGCATTTATGGATTTCAAACCTAGGTCTGCAGTTTCTTCAGGATGCTTCATGGCTTTGCTTTTTTTAAATCTCGATTGCCTATGATCATTTACACTTTATTCCTTATTCTACTATCTGATGGCTGGTATGCATTTTGATATGAAAAAAAATAGTCTTTTAAAAAGGGAGACAGCCTGCTGCATGACAGCCTCAAGTCATACACTGCAGCACTAGTAAAGCAGCTGTCCTGCTGACAGTTACACTTCACCCTCAAGCTAGAGTGGGGCCAAACAGGGACCAGCTGTTATTAAAAATGAACCACTTACTGTATATGGGCATTGACCTGGTGTTCCTGGTAATAGCAGGACCACTGTAGCCAACATAGGATACATTTTTTCATACTGATTCAGCAGCGCACAAATAGTGCTGTGAAAGAACACCTGTAGTTTTACATCATTCACATAGCCACTGCAGATAAAGCTGAAAGATTATCCCAGTTAGGGAATAAGTTCACAGAAAAAATGTGAGGGATTACACTGTGTCGAGAACCTCAATGGTATCGTGCTAAGTGCTGACAGAAAAAAAACTCCCTCTCTTTTCAAGTGAAACACACAGTTTTGGTTGCATTCTAAAGGAGTACTGCATAAGTTAGATTATCTTCTGGTGCAGAAGGAAAACAGAGCTGGAGAAACACCTTGAAAAAAAAGCGCTTATTTTAAAAAATGCATTATTTTATTACATTATGGAAAAAAAAATATTGTTACAATGCCTATGAATTACTTTAGACAGTGATGCTGTGACAAAGAAATGGAGAAACATAATGGCGAAAATACCACTAATATACTGTACATGATCTACTCATTGAAATTAGTGAAAAAAAAATCTGTATCTGGTTGTCTGTCATACAGCCAGACTGACTGATGCAGCGTTTTTGGCTTGTCACCCTTTGTAACAAATTCCATTTACAAAAGACAAAGGCTGTACCCTAACTGCAATTCATCAGAAAAATGACATAAATAAATAAAAAAGTAAACAAACTAACAAATAACCTTTGCACAATTAGACCTGCTGTGGCAGATACAGTACAGTTTAGCAATCACTGAGTGCAAAGGATACTTGTTATTAATAAGAGCAATGAGAACCCCTTATTTGCTGTCCAGCTACACTAGCAAATATATGGTTAAGATACAAGTTCATCAGGAGACTAAGAATATTGCATGTGTATAGTGACAGTGGTGATGTGTGCCAATATTATTCAGTTTCAGAACTGTAGGATCATCAGCTGCCGCTGCACAGTGCAGCAGATCGTACAGTATATACAGTAGTATTTCTTGTCAACTGAATATGCATCTCCTATCTAATATGGATAAAATACAACCCGTCTTCCTCACAGTTATTAACCCTAGCTGAGTAGAACACACCTGGATGACCTGTATAAACTAGCATTCATTTTACTTCAAAGTCTGTAGGGCTTGGGTTTGAGTCCCATGCTGTCTGCTACTGTATGTTATCTGCTGCATGAAATGTTTATGGAGAGCAGCTGCGTCCCAAGACTTAAAAATATACTAACAATATTTCTATGGCATTACATACAGTGACTCTGATTCCAGCTTCAGATGACAGTTTAGACTGGCAGCTATTCTATGTATTTTTAACTAGATGTTACAGTACCTTGCCTGACATGGCTGAGAGCCACCCTCAGTTGTTATGTGCTATGAGGTGCTGTGCTGAAATGTGAGACACTGCAGCAGCGCAAAGATTTCACTTCCCTTTCTGCCAGTTACTACATCATGTGCTCAGGGGCGGTGCAGGGGAATGTGACATGCTGCTGCCTATCTAAACTTGCATCTGAAGCTGGAATCAAAGTTCTCTAATGCCACATAATTCATTGTACACCTGCTTTATATTCTTGGTCTTCTGATGAAATCCTGTTTTAGCCATACATCTGCTGGTGTGGATGGACATGAAGGGAAGGATTATTTGTTCATCTTATTGTTCAGATTAATAACAAGTTTCCTTTGCACAGCTTGGAGCTGCTTCGGCGAAGATGGTTTTACAGTCAGGGAGTGCAAATGATACTAGTAATTAACACCAGGAATGAAATTAATCAATGAAGCCTCCATTCCGAGCTCAGCTCTATTAGCCCTAGCTAAACACAAAAAAAATCTCCCTTCCCCTCCCCATTCAAATACAGACACAGTTTTGGTTGCATGCTAAAGGAATGTTGCATAAAACTCAGTTTTTCTTTTGATGCAGGAGGAAAGCAGAGCTAGAGAAACACCTTGGAAACAACACTCTTACTTTAAGGCGTGCATTATTTTATTACATTATGGAAAAAAAAATGCAGTTTACAATGCCTATAAATTACTTTGGACTGTGATGCTGTGACATTATTTGAAAGTACCCAAATTAGTCACAGTTAAAAAAGAAATGCCAATTAAAAACCTTTTGGATAAAAATGAGGTTTCCAAAGTGACAAATCTCCACTAATAAAAATCTGTCTACAGTGTGTATTTTGTTGCACAGTATGTCACTTATCTGATCAATCTGATTGATAGCCACTCCACAGTTAATATAATATTAATACATTTTTAAATACCCCATAGGATTCAGATTTCAGCCAAAAGTGTATAGGAATACTGTACCTGGGAAGGTAGCCTCCCTGCACTCTGAACTGTCAGAATAGCAAACGTGTGCATGTACATACAGTACTGCATACAGCACGTGGTTTTATCTGTAGTTTGGTGACAACTGGATTAAATGCCAAGTTTACATTAGGTTTTCCAGTCATTGGATTATTCCTGGCTGTGTGGTGTATGTGCACAGACAGCTGTGTTCAGGGGTAAAAAAGGCATTGAGTACAATCCATGCTGGCCAGCCAGAGAGGATGCTTATTCGTAGGGCGCAAGTATTGTGGTGGTGGTTGAACAGACTGCATTCTAAAACTGCATGATTGTGTTACTATTAGTGATGCATGGATATCTGACCCGGAGATCCGATCCGGTCGGATATCAGGCTTTTTCCCCATATCAGACCCGATCGGATAATGGTGTTAAATCAGATCGGATCAAGTTGGGTGGAAGTCGGCATTAATTTCCTTCTGACTCAGCAGCGAAATGTTACAGTGAGCGAGGGAGACTGACAACAATGTAAACGTACATTTTTTTTTATGTTTCTCACCTTTTAAATCAGAGTTTGAGTCACAAGACAGCAAAACGGCAAACAGCAGCGTTGTCTCTGTGAGTGAGGTGAAGGTCAGCTCCTAGATACACACTCTAAAATATATGTGATGGAGTAGAAAATACTGTACATAGAGTATCTGTTCAGGTTTGTAACATACAACATAATTTTTTGTGCGACTCTAGTAGTTAATAAAGCAGTAGCACTGTCAGCTGTAGTCTGTAAAATCATGGTCCTTATGAGTCTGCACTGCAAATAAGCATAATCTCTGGGTGCCTAATAAAAAAACATAACTGACTCCCTTCTTACCCTGTACACACCTGCTTTAACACATATGTGCTGTTCATTATAGAGATACCATGTTTTTTATAATATACAGACTTCTATGAAGGTACTGTACATCAGTATGATTACTGGTGTTTGGCAGCCCTCTGATGCACTGTGGTTGTGGGGGATCTTAGGCCCCATCCACACTGCACCGCTCAGACCCCTTAACGGATAGAAACCGTTACAACCGGGGAGTGGTGCAGTGTGTCCACACTGCTGCAGTGTCCATTACGGGGCCAGCACCGCCGGTCCACACTTTGGGAGCCAGGCGACCATTACCGTGGCACCCGATCCCACAATGCAGCTCACGCTGTGCTGTAGGGGACGGTGCCCACGCATCCACTATATGCCGGTAGACGTTATCGAGGCACAACCAGTTTCATAACCGTTGTTGAAACCACCTCATATGTGGTTTCAACAACGGTTACGAAAACACCTTCTATAACGCTAAGGGTGTAAATGCAAACTGTTGTGGTAATGGTTTAGGCACTCTGTAATGTTTTTTTATTTCTTTTTTTTATTTCGGAAGAATTGGATATACCTTTGAGTCATAGACTCCTTTACAAAGGTTCTGCATCACATATAACAAGTCAGATACACAAATACAGTTAGTACAGTTACAGATACAAATACAGTGTTTATGACAAAGTATGTTTAAAAGGACTTAGTGAAGAAATAAACTCGGAGCACTTTTGTAAACTGATTCATCTCCTTTGCTTTATGAGATCTACAGTAGCTCTAAAAAGAAAAGACTATTATTTCCCCTTCCAAACTGCACTGTGTGGGGCAAAACAGAATCACTGCAGGAATTACTGCAGTGCAGCACCTTTCTCTGCATCGATCTGCTACAGTGGGATAGTGTGGACAGGGTCTTAGTGTGTCACATTTTTTCCCAGCGCCTTGAGTAACTGAACCTCAGAACTATTGCAAAGTTAGTGGAAAGGGAAATCAATGGCTCTTGGCAGGGATATGGTATTTCACATTTCCCTGCCGTGCCTGGCTGCACTGCAGTTCTAAAGTGCAGCAGATCGATGCAGAGAAAGGTGCCACACTGCAGTGATTCCTGCAGTGATTCTGTTTTGCCCCACACAGTGCAGTTTGGAAGGGGAAATGATAGTCTTTCCTTTTTAGAGCTACTGTATATCTCATAAAGCAAAGGAAATGAATCAGTTTACAAAGTGCTCCGAGTTTATTTCTCCACTAAGTCCTTTTAAACTCATACTCACTTGTAGACATAGTAGCAGTTTACTGTGAATAGTCATGTCCCAGAATGGTACCCTATATAGTGGATATAGGGTATATAGGATACTGGTATTGTAGTGTATACATGGTTGCATTCCACTTGACAGGCTCCCTCTCTCATGAGTCCCAATGTGTATGGACCAGGAGGAATGTTCAAATCCCACCACAGCCACAAATCCCACCAGAGCCACAACTCTTTGGACTCTCAGAAACTTGCTTAACCTATCAGTGCTTCAGTTGGGCTTTCCAGATGAAAGATTGTATTCAGTCATGGACCCCTCTGAAAATGCAATGCTTTCTCTCAGCTATGCTACAGTATGTAGTGTACAAAAATGGTAAATAGATTTTTTCCAGACCTTATAATACTTATTAAAATAATTTTGCTTATATTAGTAGTACCCTGTACCAATCCATACCTCTGGAAAGGAGAGGCGGAAGCACTGATACGGTAGGTTAAGCACTGTAAGTTGCTGCGAGTACCAGGAGAGTACCCGCTGTGGTGTGGTTGACCTCTCAATTTCGATGACTGTGTTCTTGTCACAAGGTGCAATATTTTTATCAGTGGGAATTTAATATAATTTATACCTATCACCTGAGTTTTAATAATTTATGTTTAGATACCTAATGATAGTTTATAAAGTTGCCATGATCATAATGGTACCCGCATTTTATTTTTTTTAATTGCTATTTCTTTATCCAAAGTAGCCTAGCGAAGAGACAGTGTCAAGTTTTCAATGGAGTCCCTCCTTGTACCTATTATTTTGCAGTTAATAATTTCTATTGACTAATTTCAACACGATACAAATACAGATACACGAAACAGTATCTCAGTACCATAAATAAGCAGATGGTCACTCTACATTTTGTACATGTAACTTATTTCATGTATTTTATGCTTTTTGTAACATCAAACAGGACTTGTCTTGTAAACATGGATTTTATCCCCAATGACAGGTGATATCCTGTACAAAAATAAAACGTTTACCTACCTACCTACCTACGTCTGGAAAAGCCTGCTGAAGCACTGAGCCATTATGTGCAATAAACTTGATTGAAATTGCAATCATTTGTAAGATGTTGCTCTCTGTTTCCATAAATTACATAAATCAGCTGATATGCTATATGTGTTTACTAATCAGGGTTTGCCTGGAATAAATCAGTGGTTACACAATCTTTAGGAGCCTGGTTCATTCCATTTTTGCACCAAGATGGCAATCTTAACCTCCACTGTTGAAAACCACCAAATATCCTTCATCTCCCTGTTGGCCTCAGTATCAGTGTTATTATCGCTCCTTCCCCATGTTGAGCCGTGGTATTATGGGACTTCATATTTCTCTTCAAATATTTCGGTAACACATCAGCAATAATTAATGCTGGGATATTGCCCTGCTTATTATTAATCTCATTGATAACAGTAATTACCGTATACCTGCTCTTTAACAACTAGTAATGGTGGTTGGGGGTGGGGCTGGTGGATACCACAGTCTAATTAGTGAGTTCTATCCACCAACATGGGTTTTGGGACCATTGCTTGGGGGTAAGAAAGAAGGAGGGAGAAAAGAGAGATGACGTTTGAAACTGAGCTTTTGTCAATTTAGCTGCTGTTTCCAAACAGAAACACAGGGAACGCTCAGATGCATAATCTGTGCATGACGCTGTGAAATCAGTATTATTATAGCAACTTGTTTAAAGAGTTTCTAGTCAGAGTCAGTTCTGCAGTTTACGCTGTTTAAAATCACTGTCATTGCACAGACTCTAATTGGGATCTGGATACCAATTTTGAGCTCTTTAATATTGTCTGCCCTGTAAATGCAGAGTACTGCGGGGAATCGCAACATGCTGCGTCTCAGCCTGCCATTCCCATTCCATTGGGTTTTCATGCCTGTGGGCTCCTCTGGAGAAACTCGATATGCTGCAGTATAAATGGCCATTTCTCAATACAGTGAGCTCTCATGTCATTCTGTGCTTATGCCTTGTCAAAAGCTTAAATGATAAAAAGCGGGGGCAACGTGGGTGCTGGTAATTTTTTGTATTGTGCCCTTTACAGAACAGCATGGGACACGAGAATGCATTTTTTTTTGCCCAGATCACTTGCAGGGTAGTGAGGGGCATAAAGAAACAAGATGCTTCTATGTGAAGTGAGTGCAATATCACTTGTTTGTCAATACCGTATTTCTTTTAATAAAATAAATCCAACCAGAGACTTAAGTTATATGAAGCTTAAAGTTTCTGCTTCTATTTATTTTATCAAACAAAATACAGTCTTGTGAGAGGAGTAATATTGCACTCACTGCACACTGTGGACTGTTGCTGCTTTTTGTCTCACACTAACCTATAGCTGAAATGGGCAAAAAAAAAATAAATAATAGTAATACGTCCCATCTACCCTTTAGCACTATAACTTTTAAGAAAGTCTGATTCCTTCTGTGTATTGCATACTCGGTCATTACGGCTGAGGTGCAACAGAAGATGCAACAACTCCAAACAAATCTATCAAATTACAGTATATGCAGTGGACATGGCATATCTTGTAGTAGAGTGCCTCCCCCCTTTTTTATGGTGGCTAAGAGATAGCATCTCATTTTTAGTGGAGTCCTTGCTTGTAGCAAATCTTGCATCTGGAAAAGCTCAGCTGAAGCACTGAGAGGCTTAATAAATTGACAAGAGTTCCAATGTGTATGGACCTGGAGGAAGGTTCAAATCCCACAACAACCATTACTTCACTGAGACTCTCAGCAACTTGCTTAACCTATCGGTGATTCATAAATTAGCCACTTCAGGTGTAAAATCATTGGAAGGAGATCAGAGAGTTCTCACAAATGTGCACCTCAATCAGATCACTCATGCTTCAAAATAAAATTAACTGAAGCAACTCACACACCAGCTTCATGTGTAAATTGATCAGGTTGGAATAAGCGTCACGAGTGGATAGCCTACAATTTTTTTTAAATTTAGTAGATAAAAGCAAGACACTTTGTACATTGGATGGGTACCTGCTGTTTCATTTTTTAACATTGTGTAAGTATTGCAGTGCAGCCCCTCCCAATATTCTAAATGGGCACAGCTGTAGTTAGATTCTGTGACTCATATCAACACTGTACACAGTGGAAGTAGACTGGGGCATTTAAATGATGTTACAGACAAATACACATCTCAGAAGCTGGACCTTGGTATCTGGAGAGTAACACGCAGCTGTATTGTGCACTTGGGTAATTAGATACTGGAGCACATATAAGCACTGGGTACGGATTTGTCACAGAAAGTGACCATCTTTTTTTCCCCTTGTTTAGATGATATGCTTGACATTCATTGTCCCAGATTTCCCCCCACAAAAGACAAACCACTTGTTGTGCTCAGATTGGCAATTAATTTATTATATATCATATTTCCATTTCCATTCCCATCATCATTTATTAATGTCTTTTTACAATTGTATTTGAATTGCATCCACATATCAATCTCTGATCATCTCTCTCTCTTTTCTTCTCACTTCCCCAGGTGAAAACCTGGGTGCCTTCTTCTTCTCTTTTCTGGTAGGTAACGGTGAGAACTGAGACCACTTTTTGTCCTTCAGTATCTCTTCTTCTCATCATATTTCTTTTTCTTTCCCCCCTCCCCTCCTTCCCTCCCATTTTCCCCCCCTTTTCACTTGCCATCCACCTCTGGCAGTCCACCAAATGTCCTACCGGACACTCTCTGCCATCCACCTCTGACAGACCAAGTCATTCCCTTCTCCCTTAACCACTTTTCCCCTTTCTTTTTTCTCGGGTGGGTGGGAGGTAACAAAACTACAGCAAAAGTGGCTGAACCACCACTGTGCTGGCCTTTTTGTACCCCCTTTTGCCCTTCACCTTCCTGCCTGCTTGTCTATTGTCCTGGCTCTCCAGACCCTCCCCCTGCCTTCCCCCCTCTTTGTCTGAGCAAACCACTTCCAGAACAGGGGAAGGGGTGCACCAGGACAACTTGGTCTGCCCCTTAAAGGGCAAACTCCATTTTCCCAGTACACAGAAAGTTCAGCAGACCAAACATCTCTACAATTTTGAGTTGTCATGATACTGTACATCAGTATTTGAACCCTTTTTTCCAAAACTAACTTGAAGAAGCCATAAATATTTTTGAGATATTTTGAAAAAGAAGGAAGGGAATAACTACACAAAACATGGTGACACAACCTCAGTTGAGTTCCCATATACTTGTATATCATTTTTCTATGTTAAAACAGGAAATCCAATTGGGGGTTCTGGTGGGGTCTGACCCCATAACCTCCATGTACACAACACTGTATCCCTGCTATTTGATCTGCTCTCCCCTATGATAAGATATTGCTATGATGAACCATATGGTGAGATACCTTCCAAAATGCTTGTACCTGCTGTCATGTGTAACCTGGTGCTGTACCACTATTTTAGTAATTTGATATGAACTTTCTATCTGGTCTCACAACATTGTGTCCCGGCCACTTATTCTTCCCCTCTTATGGTACTCTATGTATTGCAATGCTGGCGGGATCCAAGCCTTTGACCTCTGGTTACACAGCATTGTTTTTATGTCACTTGCTTATCCTCCATTTTGACATATGCATTTTATTATATTATCTATATCATTAAATGCCTCTGATTATGAATGGGTTGGCTATCTTTCACATTGTGACACTATATTCATAGAATATGTATTAATATCATTTTTATTACACTTTGCCAGCAGTGATAATAAATAAATAAATAAGATAAATGGGGTTTTCTGGGAGGTAAAGGGTAGTGGATCTCGTTCCTTCCTCATTTTTGTCAGCAAACCTTTGTTTATGATCTCTTCCACTCAGCAGTACTGGGATGTGACTGTTTCTCCTTGCAATAACAGCACTACAGCACATGGAGGAAGAGAGACAAATAACATGCACAAATGAATTGCCCATTTCCTTTAAAACATGCTATTCCAGTGAACTGTTTTCTTTCTGTTGCAGTAGACTTTCAAATTTGCTAGGACTCATATAGTATGTGTTTACATTTAATTTCTCAGGGTAATAATAATAATACAATTGACAATCAACCTTGACAGGGTAACTGGAGAAAAGAGAATGATTTTTATCCTGTACAGCAGAAGAGTAGTGGAGACACAAGTAAAGCTTTGGTCCAAATTAAGGATTCATTTGCAGATGCAACCCCCCATGCCAAACTTATACTTCTTTAATTAAAGAGAACCTGGACTGTGGAACAGTGATTGTGAAGCCCAGTTTGCTCCAGTTGGTTGAGACTCTAGGAGTTTTGGTGCCCGGGGGGACCATAAGGCATATGGATACAGTGTGTACTTGAAAAAGCCGGTATACTCCTGATTTAGATGTGCTTTTATTGATATAAAATTAAACAACTAAAGATACAGAACTCTTCGCTCTGATTGAGCTTACATTCTAAGTCCCCCACTCCTTGATAATTACCAAACCTTTTCCGTCACAGTTGCTGTCCGGTTACAATCAAGACTTCTGCCAACTAGTCATAAAAATGCTTCCAGTATTTCATTTATGTATGTGTTTTTTATGTATGCATGTATGTATGTATACATGTATGTATGTATGTGTATGTATGTGTGTATGTATGTATGTATGTGTATGTATGTGTATGTATGCATGTGTATGTATGTATGTGTGTATGTATGTATGTATGTGTGTATGCAAGTGTGTATGTGTGTGTATGTATGTATGTGTGTATGTATGTATACATGTATGTATGTGTGCATGTATGTATGTATTTATGTATGTATATGCATATGTGTGTATGCATGTATGTATTTACTGAAAAAGTGGTAACAGGGAAAGTACACAGAGCAGAGGCTCATCCCCATTTGCAACCCAAGCATTCAGATTGTAGTCTGCCATTAGAAACAGAAGGAGCCATCAGCATTTTAGTCCCCTACTCTCCCAACAGTTGCCAGTGAATTAAGGAATTGAATCAGACTACCTGCATAAATACTGTAAAGGGGCTGTGGGTAGAGTGAAATGTGGGAGCAGGGGAGGGATTTAGAAACAGAATACCCAAGACAGTTTATGTTCGTAGTCTGAATTGTGGAATACCCTTACAGATTACTTATTTTAAATATTGAAAAGTTAGTCCAGTGAGCTGTTCAAATCCCAACTGAACCTCTTTATTTAAACTCAGCAAAACAAGGCACACAACTGTTCATGTTGCATAAAACCATAAAAACAGTGTACAGTAGTTAATGGAGTCTCTTGCTGGAGGCTAGCCAGTAGCTCTGTTAAGACTACTTCTCCAGTAAGGAGAGCTGGGCAGATACATACAGTTTAGGATTTTCTGTGAGATGCTCAACCAGAAAGCAGAACATATATTGAAAAGTACAGTACAGTAATAGCCAGAAGTGCGACATTTTTTTGGAAAACTAGCACAGTGTAGGCTGCACCCCTTTAAGATATTAACTTATAGCACTTTTATTGTTTTATATAACATTTCATTATGTGTTTTAAACTCTGTTTTTAGTAAGGATGTAAGACTTGTAAGGAGTGCCCCTGTTTTGCTCAGTTTAAATTCAGGCTCAGTTGGGATTCAAATAACAGGTTGCAAGATCTCATGTGTGCAGTGTTCTACACCAGCAATAGACAATACGTTTAATCCATAAAACTAAATTACAACTGAAACAGGGGAAGAAAGACATGATTATAGAAAAAAAGAAAAATATAGCAAAATATAGAAAACTAAATACAAAAATAATCAGACAAACATCAACTCTTAGCACAGCTGTGCTGGCTGCTCAGTCACTCACCACTGCTGGCTATTTTAAACACTACAGGACTACACATAGCTCCTGAGATCAGATATACCCTCAGGAACAATTGGACAGACTCAGATGGACCCTGATCTCCTTCTGTTGTCATTTTTTTGTTGGCTTGCGCTTGCGTGCCTGCCAACATATTGCATTAGTAGCAGATTTTTATATTGACTTGTGCTTGCGCACCAGCCAACATACTGAATTAGTAGCAGATCTGGATGCGTGGTCACTGTGTGCGAATGCAGGGCATGCATCAGTAGGTGCGACCCTCATTCCCCAGTACGGCAGCTGCAGGCGCTGACACCAACAACACATAAACTGGCCACCAGATGAAAGAAAAGGTCCACTGCAATGAGAGCCAAGCTTCTCATGCAGTGTGCCTTCCCTGGTGAACCAGTTTACAAAACAAAACATGGCGGCAAGCCGCCACAGAGTTCCCGACCCACTTCATTTGCCGATGGAGGAGCCCACTCACCATCAGCATAGAAACATAGAAACATAGACTTTGACGGCAGGTAAGGACCGCTTGGCCCACCTAGTCTGTCCATTTCCCTACCTACAGGATAAGCTGCAGATCCTAGTTAACCAACAGCCTATTTCTTCTTACCCTCCAAAAGAATTGCCTTATGTCTGTCCCATGTATTCTTGAATTCTCCCACAGTTTTAGACTCCACAACCTCCTCAAGAAGGCTGTTCCATGTGCCCACCAACCTCTCTGTGAAAAAATACTTCCTCACATTGCCCCTGAACCACCCCCTCTATCTTCAAATATGTTCCCTTGTTCTTGCACATCTCTTTTTCTGAAAGATACTACCCTCTTGGACTTTGTTGATTCCACTGAGGCACTTAAAAGTTTCTATTATGTCCGCCCTCTCCCTCCTTTCCTCAAGGGTATACATATTAAGCTCCTTTATTTATTTTTATTTATTTAAGAATCAGTTTACAACCTTTGAGCCAGAGGCTCGTTTCCAAAGGTACTTCGTCACATAAAGACATACATTGCGTTTCGGTTACATAGCAAAGATTTGCAAAAAATCAATAGGCATTCACCAGAGGTGCCACGTCACATAGTGGTCAGACAAATACAATTGGGTACAGGGTACATGTAATTGATAACAGGTATTACACAAGTCGGTATCAAGTGAGCATTCTGGTAGATAAACATTGAAAACAGCTGGCACTGGCCAGGTTAAACCTAGGCATGGTGTACAGGGAAGTGGTGGAGGGGATGGTAGGGTGGAGAGCTGCCCGGGGCGCATTGTCAAGAGAAAGAGGTGGAGGCTATGTTCAGAGACAGGAGCAGTTACGAGTGCTGAAGATGTGGTTCTGAAATGCGGTTTTGAATGTGGAGATGGTGATGGCATTGGTGATGGTGGCAGGGAGAGAGTTAAACCAGGTTGGGGCTCTGTAGCTGAAGGACCTCTGGCCACGGCTGGTTCGCGTTCTGGGGACCTTTTAGAGTGGTCTTGTAGGAAGACCGTGTTGCAATGGTGGGAGGGCTCTGGTGGATGGATGCCATTACCCAGGGGAGCCCAGTAGGTTTTTGGTGAGGAGACAGGTCTGGTATCGGAGCCGTTCATCCAGGGTAAGCAGGTTAGCATCGACATATAGCTGACAGGTGTGTGTGAGCCTGGGGCACCAGTAATCAATCTGCACACTTTATTCAGGGTTAGGTGAATTTTGTTGAGTGCAGTGGTGTCGGCAGCACCGTATACTGGTAGACCATAGTCTACAAGGGACAGAACGGATGATGTAACAGCTAGCCGGAGGGCATTTGGTGGAAGGCAGGTTTTATGGCGGAATAGGATGCCAAGCCGTGTGTTGGTGGCGGATGTTAGGGCGTCGATGTGGTTGTGAAATGTGAGGGCTGAATCGAAGGTAACCCCAAAGTATTTGTAGGAGCAGACTTGTTCCAGTGGTTGGTTGGTGCTTGGAAGGATATAGAGTGGGTGGTTGCTAGCTTTGTTTTGGGGGTGTGAAAAGAGCATAGTTTTGGTTTTCTTAAGATTGATGACGAGTCTTTAGTCTCTCCTCATATGGCTTCTCTTGCAGACACTGCACCATTGTAGTTGCCCTCCTCTGGAATGCCTCTATCCTGTCTATGTCCTTGCGGAGATGGGGTCTCCAGAACTGGACACAGTACTCCAGATGGGTTCTCACCAACTGTCTGTACAGAGGGATAAAAACTTCCTATTTTCTGCTGGTGATGCCTCTCCCTATACATCCCAGTATACCCCCAGCCCTCTCTACTGCCTTCTCACATTGCTTGCTAACCTTAAGGTCATCTGATATGATTACCCCCAGGTCCCTTTCCATTTTTGTTGTTGTTACTACCTCCCCCATTGTGTAATCTTCCCCTGGGTTTTAGTTTCCCAGGTGCATTATTTTGCACTTCTTTGCATTGAATCCAAGCTGCCATACTTCTGACCATTCCTCCAACCTTGCCAAGTCCCTTCTCATCCTTTCCATGCCTCCTTGTGTATCAATCCTGTTGCAGATCTTTGTATCATCTGCAAAGAGGCATACTTTCCTTCCAGTCCCTCTGCAATGTTACTTACAAAGACATTAAAAAGGACTGGACCCAGTACTGAACCCTGTGGTACCCCACTAGTAACCCCTCTTTCTTCAGAGTGGAATCCATTTACAATTACCTTCTGTGTCCTGTTGTCCAGCCAATGTTTTACCCAGACTACCACCCTGGGACCCACTCCCAGGCTGGTTAATTTGACTATTAATCTTTTGTGTGGGACTGTGTCAAATGCCTTGCTAAAGTCTTGGAAGACCATGTCCACAGCTCCTCCCTTGTCTACTACTTTGGTCACCCAGTCAAAGAAATCAATTAGATTCATCTGACATGACCTTCCCGCTGAGAACCCATGCTGCCTTGGTCCTGTGCCCCACTGGCCTCTAGGTACTCCTCAGAAGTGATTCCATCACTTTCCCTACCACAGAGGTCAGACTGACAGGTCTGTAGTTTCCTGCCTCTGTCTTGGTCCCACTTTTGTGAAGGGGAATCACATCTGCCTTCCTCCAGTCCTCGGGTACCACACCATCATCCCATGATTTGTTAAAAAGGGTAGTCAGTGGTTTCACTAGTTCTCCCCTTAATTCTTTTAGAATTCTGGGGTGAATTCCATCAGGCCCCATTGCTTTGTCCACCTTCAGTTTTAGGAGTTCTTTCAGAACCCTTTCTTCTGTGAAAGGACTGGGATCGACCCCCCCCTCTCCAGAGTGCTTCTGTTAATTGGATTAGGCACCTCCCCCTCCTCCTTTTTTGTGAATACTAAACAGAAATATTCGTTCAGTATCTCTGCTTTTTCACTGTCCCTCTCTGCCCACCCACCGTCCATTCTATTCAGCCTCACTATCCCTCCTTTTGACTTTCTATGCTTCCTGATGTACCTATAAAAGATTTTATCCCCCTTCTTAACCGAGTTGACTATCTTTTCCTCAGTTTGGGCCTTTGCTATTCTGATTTACCTCCATGCTTCCTTCTGCCTTAACTGGTACAGCTCTCTGTCCTGCTCCTTCTGTGTTTCCTTACACTATCTGAATGCTATCTTTTTCTCCCTGACTTTCCCTGCCACTTCTTTTGAGAACCATAGTGGCTTTTTCTTTCATTTTGATTTGTTTATTTGCTTCACACAAAGGCTTGTTGCCTCTGTGATGGCAGTTTTGATGTTTCCCCATTGTTGTTCCACCCCTCCTTCTAGTCTGTTTGCTAGTGCTTTTCTAAGGCACTCTCCCATCTTGCCAAAGTCAGCCCTCCTGAAGTCCAGTACTCTCACTTTTGTATGGCTTGACTCTGTAGCTGAGTTTATCATGAACCACACTGTTTGATGGTCACTTGTTCCCAGATGGCAACCCACTTCTAGATCTGAGATCCTCTCACTGTCCCCATTTGAGAGTACAAGGTCTAAGATTGTTCCCTCATGAGTGGGTTCCAAAACTAGCTGTCTAATGCCTGCCACCTGTAGGGCATTGAGAATGGCCCTGCTCTTGGATGTGGCTGCAGCAAATGTGCTCCAGTTAACATCTGGCATATTCAGGTCTCCCATCAACAGTATCTCCCCTTTCACTGCCATCCTAAGAATGCCTTCTATCATATCCTTGTCCATTCCCTCCCCCTGACATGGGGGTCTGTATACAACCCCTGTGTGGACTGTGGTGCCATTACCAGTCTCTCAGGTGACCCACAGTGCCTCCTCTCCTCCCTGTTTACTCTTTTGTTCAGTTGCTTTCATCCCTTCCTTTACATAGAGAGCTACTCCTCCCCCTCTTCTTCCCTGCCTGTCTCTCCTGTAGGTTATGTACCCTGGTATGTTAACATCCCAGTCATGGTTCTCTGTGTACCATGTTTCTGTGACTGCTATGATATCCAGACATCCCCCTTCCATCAAGGCCACCTGTTCAGGGAGCTTGTTTCCCAGACTATGGGCATTGATACTCATTACCCTCCATTTCCTGATGGCCTTACTCCTTTTTGCCCCATCCCTGTCCTTATTGCCTTTGTCACTTTCTCCATTTACCCCTGCGCTTCTCCCTATTGACATCTCTATCTTAGTGTTTACCTCACTTACTACCCTGACTTTTTTGGGGGGCTAGGATTTCCCTGCTCCTTTCCAGTGCATCCCCCCTTGGCTAGTTTAAATGCTTGCCACTAAAGCATTTAAACCTATCACCTAGGATCCTGGTTCCCTTCCTTGACAGATGCAGTCCATCATGCCAGTATAGGCCTGCATCCCTCCAGGTGGACTCCCAGTCTCCAGTGAAGCCAAATCCCTGAGTTATGCACCAGTTTTTCAACTACTGATTGAATCTCATGGTGTGGAGCACCCTAGCCTCACCTACGTCATAGACAGGCAGCACCTCTGAGAAGGTTACCATGCATGCTACTTGTCTAAGGCCCCTCCCCAACTTCACAAACTCTTCCTGCACTGCTCTGATCCCTTTCTTAGCATAATGCAACCCCCCCATTTGAAGTGTCTGCTGAGTGGCTGCCCAATCCCCCTCGGCATAATTTCCCCCTTACCAGTTTAATTTGCCAACGGGGGAGCCCACTCCCCATCAGCATAATGTCCCCCACCCCAATTTGCTGTGTGCCAATGGGGGTGCCCAATCCCCCATTGGCTACAGAACTCCCCAAAAAAACCCACTCAGGTGGCATGCTGGGAGCCCACCCCAGTGTGCCAAATACACCTGAAAAGCAGAAAACGGTCTCTCATCGACTCCAGTGGCCCTCCCCAACCCACACCCACCCTCTGTGCACCCTGCCTCCCCACACCCCCCACTCACCACATACTTACCTCTGGAGCATGGCATGACAATCTTCGGTGGACCGGGAACACGTCTGCACTCTTCAAAGCCAACAGCGAACTGAAGAAATGCCGGTAAGCTATATAATGGATGGCATAAATAGGGTTTTTTCAACTTTGGTGCATATCTTGGGTATTTTTGAGAATTTTGGCACCACACTTTCAACATGGAGTTATTGGAACCCCTCCTCATGAATTCAGTCACTGTCACTATAAGGCACTGATCCCAAAGGTGATTTCCGTAGTCACTGCATAGAATCACCTTTCGGACCGACAACAAAATGACAGAGACACCGTTCATGGGGCTCTCAAAAGCCTATGTTGCAAATTTGAAAAAAATCCAAAAATGGCTGTTTTACGTAGTGTGCATTGGCGCAGTTTCCACACACGCCAGAACTTCGAATCTGTAATATTTTACCATGGATTTTCAAACTGACATTCTTCCATACCTCCTTATGAACAGTACAGCTGTCATTTTACATATCCTGGCTGAAATGTGTTTTCACACGTATGGCACAGAATAGCTCAGTCGCTATGCAAAATCAGTTTTCAGGACAGTCTGAGAAAATGACAGTGACACTGTTCATGTGCAGAGGTCCTAAAATGCCTTTGTTGAAAATTTGGTGATGAAACTCCATAAAATGACTGTGTTCCAAGCATGCGTTATGCAGTTTCCATGCACCCTACTACCTTCGCAAATTTGCAATATTTTTATGCCAGATTTTCAACACTGGCATTTTTTCTCATCTTCTTATGAACAGTATAGCTGCCATTTTCCACATCCTGCCCAAAATATGTTTTCACACCTCTGGTGCACAATGGTGTGGTCGCTGTAGGAAATCAACTTTTGGGACAGATTAACAAAATCACAGTGCCACTGTTCATGAGGGGAGGTCCAAAAATGCCTACAGTATGTTGAAAATGTGGTTAAACAAATCCCCAAAATAATTGGGTTACGGATGTATGTTGCGCAGTTTCTATGCCTGCTCATGACTTCACCAATTGTTCATATTTTCACTCCAGATTTTCAGCGTTGCCATTTTTATACACCTCCTCATGAACAATACAGTTGTCATTTTTCACATCCTGCCCAAAATGTGTTTTTATGCCTGTGTCGCCAAATGGCATAGTCACTATGCAAAACCACCTTTCGACTAACAAACTGATAGTGCCACTCTTCATGAGGTGGGGTCACAAAAAGCCCATGTTGAAAATTTGGAATGAAAATACCAACAAATGCCTACGGCGTTAGGGTTTCCAACTGTATCATCCCACCCTGTAGAGACTGACAGGCATCAGGGGTGTGACTTGGGATCATTGGCTGTAATGCTCATGCCATTCCACCCCCACCCCCCACCCTGCAGCCACTGACAGGCATTGAGGTGTGCCTTGCAGTGTTCAGTCCTAACATTCACCCCATTCTCCTATACTGCACCCATCTCAGTATATTTCCTTATGGACTGGGGTAAGTATAAGGCCCAAAGACCCCAAAGCACACCACAACATTTGCCAGTGTCTACAGGGTAGAGTGAGGTAAAATGGCATGAGCGTTATAGCTGATGACCCAAAGGCACACCCCAACACCTGTCAGTCTCTGCAGGGTGGGGGTGGGGTTGTGTCAGTTCAATACTTCACTGCCATTCCCATTATGCTTCTCTAACTCCTGCACTAGCAATGCCAGCAAGACAACATTCAGCATTGACAAATGCTTGTTTGTTCTTGTTTCTCCCTTTACCTTTTTTATGGTCATTGTCGGTTACTGAAAAGGTTGCATGCTTTTTGCCTTCTGCAACTGCTATTCTGGAGTGTCCTGTAGGATTGGTGCTAGGATCTTATGCATTGTACTGTTATACATTGTATTGTTATGCATTGTATGGAGTATTATACATTGTATGGACTGTTATGCATTGTATGGAATGTTATATATTGTATGGACTGTTATGCATTATACTGTTATACATTGCACTGTAATATATGGATTTTTTAAATCAATACCCCTAAATAGCATACAAAAAATCCCTTCTAATACACCGGTAAAAACTCAATAATAGTATCGATGGAATCCCATAATACTATCATTGAGATCCCATAATATTATCGATGGAAGATCTCAATGATAGTATTATTGCAAACTGACTACAGCACAAGTGCCACCGGACAGCTCGAGCTGACCACGAGCCGGCTTTTACTGTAACTGTCACATACAGTAAAATCCAGCTAAACATTTACATCATGCCTACACTCTGACAGAAAAATGGCACTTTTAAAGGAACAAAACATATTGGAAGAAAGACTGAAATTTATACAAGAGCAAGAAAACGTATCACTATAAAAAAAAAACTACTTTCGACCTACGGCTGCTTCAAAACCACCTAACAAAAATAGGTGAGTCCAGAGAAACAGAGTCAATACCCACTGAAGAACTAGACAATATACTGGCAGACTTTTTATTTCAATTAAAAAAGCAGGATGGAACAGAGTACGAGCCCAGCACTATATGAGGAATTCAAGGCAGCATTGACCAATACTTATCAAAGAAAAATTACCCTGATTCAATTTTTCAAAGCTCCTCAGCAGTTTTCAAGGAAACACTGAAAACCCTTATAGCAAAGCAAAAATATTAAAAAAAACTAGGAATGGGCAACAGACCGAGGCAAGCACTAGCCTTAACAGAGACTGACATTAATTTACTACAAACTAGTGGAACTTTAGGATTGAACTCCCCAACTAGCCTACTACATATGTTATTCTTTAACATAGGCCTCCACTTTGCTTTATGAACCAATGAGCAGTACCAACTAAAATGGGGTGACATAGTTCCAGGCACAGACAGTGAAGGAAAAGAGTACCTAGAATATCATGAACGCCAAACTAAAACTCGTACAGGCACAAACCTACGAGATGTTCGACCTGTCCCACCAAGACTATATAAAAATGCAGCTTGCCCAGAATGAGATGCCCTCACTGCCTATCATATCTATGTATCTAAAAGACCCCCAGACATGAACACACCTGATACCCCATTTTATCTGATGCCTAACATAAAACTAAAGCCAACAAGCTTCTGGTATAGGTGTATGACTATTGGAGAGAATAAAATACACTCCATAATGAAACTCCTCCAACAGTCGGCTGGACTACCACCAGATAAAAGAATTACAAATCATTCCACTCGTAAAACTGCGATCCAAATGCTGATACACTCAAATGTTCCTCCAACTGATGTAGCACAATTGTCAGGCCACAAAAACCTTCAAAGTATTAACAACAACAACACCTTGTCTGGAGCAAAACAGAAGAAAATATGCTCCATCCTCTCCGGTGACCAAGACTCAACTACCACATCAAGAGAACCAGATATACCCACACCGACTATTTCCTCTGCTGCACAAGCAACTTCCTCTCTCATGCAACTTCCGCAAGAGGAAAGATCAATCGTACAGCAGGCATCCACCAAAAGTGCTCAATTTTCCAAAACCACAGGAAATATATTCGGATTGCACTGCAACTTCTTTGGGGATGTAGCTATCAATATACAAAAATCCCCTTAACCACCAAAAAAAGACAATACATCATGTACTCCAACTCGGAGTCTGACTAACTCTCCACAGCAACCATCCCTCGCCCGAGAAAAAAAAAAGTTGTTACTGCCGTTTTGTTTTGCAGTTCCTTTAACACTGCACAGTTTTGCGCTTTGAATTTTTTTAAAGTTTTCGATGTTGCTGCAATCATTGACTCCTTCTCGGACGAAAATCACCTCAGCACCCCAACTGAAGATTCATCACTCTATGGCAAAGGTAAGCACTTACAATTTCCTTGCATCCATATATTACAAAAAATAACAAATACATTCTTGTGTTACAAGGCAGTTCTTCATCTCGATGATCTGGGGGCACTTGAAACCTCTCAAGCTTTGCTCTTGAGGTTTACTGTGCCCCCAGATCCTCTCAATGAATTACTGCCTTGTAATACCAGAATGTATCTATTATTCTATTTGTTATACGTTGTATGGAGTGTTATACATTGTATGGACTGTTATACATTGTACTGTTATACACTGTATGGACTGTTATGCATTGTTTGTACTGTTATACATTTTAAAGACTGTTACATATTGTACTGCATTACATTGTATGTACTGTTATACATTGTACTGTTATACATTGTTCTGTTATACATTGTACTATTATGCAAAGCAAAGCAAAGATTTTGTTTGTTCGACAAAGTCATTACAAATTATAAAAAGTTAAAACATACATATGCAAATATCAACATCCATGATCTAGTCATATAAATGCATTCAAATGCCATTACAGTTCATCTTTGTTACACTTTCTCAAAAATGTTTAAACATCACAGCAATCATAACACATAATATTTATAAATGAGTAGACTGTAGAAAACCAACTACTTTTTGTAATATAGATAGGTCTTCGTTGTTCATTAAATATTTCACCATTTTATCGGGGGGATGTTGAGGTTTGCCATGATGTCACCAAGACATTTCAAATGAGGCCCTTTATATAACGGGCATAAAAGTAATACGTGCTTTAAGTCACCTTCAGATGACTTATCACATTTGCAGAATGGTGTAAGGATGTTTTCCCTTTTTTGCTTATGAAATACATAATTAGCATTATATATTTCGAACCTGAATTTAGGTATTATTCTCCTCTCCTTTGGGTGTGTTAATTTAACCAGAGAAGACTCCAGGACATATGATGTTTTTATCTGTTTGTACCATCTGTACAGCTTAAACTGTTTCAGTTTTATCTGAACCTTTGTTGTCTCCTGATCCCTTAACCTATTCTACACATTTTCAACTATTGTTTGCCATGGGTGTACAAACATGCTCCGTAGAGTTTCTCCAAGTCCATCTGGAAAGAGGAAGCAACTAAAAATTTCCATGGTGGGAAAAATCTTCCCCATCGAAGTATATTTAATTTCTTTCTCCAGACATTGCCTGGGTAGTCTGTTTTCTTCTAGGGAGAATAACTTCAGTGACAATAAAATCAAGCTTTCTTTCACTAATGTTAAAATAGAATATTGTCCCAATTCTGAATTTACTATTCCTGCTGGTACTGATTGCAGCACCATTACGATATATCTTTTCATTTTATTACACAACACTTCTAATTTATTTAAATGTGCTGTACCCCATATTTCTGCTGCATAAAGTATGCTTGAATTTGCTTTAGTCTCCAAAACCCTCAGCACCCTTTAACAGATTTCTGGCCCATCTTAGCGTTAAATATTTTAAACGCACTAAATGTTTTGTTTATCTTCACTACAATCTGTTCTATTTGATCTTTCCATTTTAGGGTCTTGCTAAATCTGACACCTAGATAGTCATAATGTCTGACTAAACTGTTATGCATTGTAGGGACTGTAATATATTGTATGAACTGTTATGCATTGTACTGTTATACATTGCACTGTTATAGATTGTAAGGAGTGTTATACATTATATGGATTGTTATACATTGGACTGTTATGCATTGTATGGACTGTTATGCATTGTATGGACTATTATCTATTGTATGTACTGTTATACATTGTATGGACTGCTATACATTGTATGGATCATTCTACGTTGTACTGTTATACAAGTGTACATTGTTTGCAATGTTGTACATAGTATGGACCATTATGCATTGCATGGACAGTTATACATTCTGTGAACTGTTATAGGGCTGTACAGGTTAATTTTCTGGTTCTACTGGGTCGGGTTAAGCAAATCAGAACCAGACTCAAAACCAGAATCAAAAGTGTAATATATAGGGGATACATGATGGGCAGGAGGAGTGCTACACAGTAGATATCTGAATGAATGGAGAGTGACCTCAGGTTAGCACACAAGTGGCAGAGTGTAGTGGAGTCACATGATAATTCCTGTGGCCACTCTCCATGAGTTTAGATATCTACTGTATTCCACTCCTGCCCATCATGTATTTGATTTATTCAATAGGGCCTTCATATTTACTGTTATTCTTGTTATTCTTGCTGCTGAATATTTTTTAGTTTGGTTTTCTGTGGGTGCTCTTTTCATGGTGGTCGTACTTTGTGTAACTTCTAGGTGGTGCTATTCCAAGGGCTACTACCCCTGCCTGCTTGGCTAGTTGCAGGTTAAGGGGTCTGCGTACAGAAACGGGTGCCTCCACCCAGAGGACAGGGTTTTTAGTAACAAGGCTAACCTGGGTATAGCCCTCTGGGATACTGTAACCCCCTCTTTCCCCTCTAGTGGCCTAGACAATATGCAACATACACTTTCACAAAAGCCCCATTCAGTATACAAATCCCCACACTGTTTGCACTTATCACCAGGGCTGGTTCTACCAATTCCACCCTGGAGACCCCCTGTAAAACAAGGTTATTCACAGCAAATAACAACAGTACAGTGCTTTTGGTGCACACTGGAACCACAGTCAGATTAAATGCAAAAAGAGTTAGATCTGATTTATTCAGGGGACTTGAACAAGAGAGGGGCGTAATAAGGTTGATTGATTTTAAAACTGATCTAGTCAGACAATCATGCATGCACTTTTTAGTCCCTGCACAGTCGCATGCTCTGGGTACCCAGTTGGAAGTAAGGTGGGCTAGCCTGGAATGTTTCCTGGGGTAGGCCGGCATTGCAGCTGGTCAGGGCCCTGTGATGAAAAGAAAAGGCATTCACAACCACACACAATTTGTAATCCAGAGCCAGGAGGCTCAGTCCATGAAAGGAAGACAACAATGCAATCAGATGACAGCACTTGTGATTTTAGCTGTTGTTGCAGGGAGCTACCCTGATTGTTACTCACACTACCCAATGCAAGATGCAGGAAGGATGAAATGGAGAATGCAGGTTGACAACTTGTATGCCAGGAGAAGCAGGGCCCACAGGAATCACTGAGGTGTCATTCCTGTTCGAGATGTTGAGCAGGGGGCTGATCCCTGGGCGAGTCTCTCATTGATGGTGTTCTCTGCATCTGAAGTAGCTAGTTGGGACAGTGTGGCAGGGCCCAGATCGGGTAAAACAGTTTGGAAATCAGTCCAGGAAGGCTGGATGCAGCTTCCAGCAAGCGTGGCAGAATTAAACAGTGGGGAACCAAACTGCGACCCACTAACAGCACACAGCACATTTATAGTAAAGCAATCACCATACCACAAAGTGGCTAGCAGTCCCCCAGCAATATCAGTGTCTCTGATCAAAACCAGGAGTTCTATGGTGAATAGATGTCTTGACAGGCTGATCGCATGCAGCAAATCTTCAGTCTTCTTCAGGTTTATGTCTGGTCACACTTCAGTGGCTTTTCTCCAACTCAGTTTGGATACAGTCTGGATTATCCATAGATTCCCTCTACAGGGACAGCAGGCAGACAGGCCAAACTCAGTCTTTTCACAAATCTCCCATGCAAACTACGCAGGAGCAGCTGCTCGAATCTCTTGAGCTATTTACTCTTTCAACTCCTCACCCCAACTTATTCACTGCAGCAGGCAGCTTGGGCATTTCCCTTCGGTCCAAAAGGAGCAAAGAAAGACTAAGGCAGGGATACTGAGGCTGAATAAAGAGGAAGGTGGTTGGTCAGAGAGCAACTTTTAAATACCTCAAGGGAATCAACAAATTCCAAGAGGGTAGCATCTTTCAGAAAAAGAGATGTGGAAGAACAAGGGGGCACAATTTGAAGATAGAGGGGGGACAGCTTAGAGGTAATGTGAGGAAGTATTTCTTCACAGAGAGGGTTGTAGATGAATGGAACAGCCTTCCTGAGGAGGTTGTAGAGTAAAAAACAGTGGTGGAATTCAAGAATGCATGGGACAGACATAAGGCAATTCTGGTGGGGGTAGAAGGAAGTAGGCTGTTGGTTAACTAGGATCTGCAGCTTATCTGTTAGGTAGGAAATTGGGCAGACTAGGTGGGCCAAGCGGTCCTTATCTGCTATCAGATTCTATGTTTCTATGTTTCTGTCAAAGCAAGGGCTCCCCTTCCAGGTGCATTTAGGCACCAAAGTCTCAAAACTACAATTCCTACAGAAATTCACTCCCACAAGACCCCTGGGGTCAGACTCCATTTTAGGGCTCCCAAATGTACTGAGTGGTCCAAATTAGCAGTCCAGAACCAAGATGGTGGTGATAAATAGAACTGTCCAAAGAAGGCAGGTTAGACAAACTACAATATCATTACTATTATAATAGATAATCAGCAAATAAGTACAACTTCTAATAGACCTCCCTCTGCGCAACTAAAGATGGCAAAATGGAGTGATTATCTGGCAGTCCAGTTGGGACTCGAGCACAGAAACACTCAGCCCCCTCTCAGATTAAATAAGCAGCTCTTAAAGATACAGAGCACAGAGGCATTAAGGCACTCTCATACAGACACTTTTAAAATGCTAAGACACAGGATACCAGCCTGGCAGTGGGCATTTATGAACACCCAAGGAAGACTTTCGGGAACCCCCATTTGTATGGGGGTTACATCTGCATGTGTGATTCATCTGCATGAATGTACTTAGTTTCGTTTCATGAATGAGTGGTTGTTTTGGTTTGTGATTGGTTGATTTTATGAATGGTTCTTGTTTCTGTAATGTTATTGGGTGTTTGTCTTGTGTGTGTGTCCCCTGACTGGTTGTTCTTTGTGACTGGGATTTTCTTTTGGTATGCGAGTTGCAGTGCTATGCAGTACATAGAATTTATTGTCCATTTTTATTCACTGGGGTGCTTTTTATTCAGTTTATTTTATTGTTTATAGGGGGTGTGTAGTGCTTAATGCAGTGTTTTTAAGCTTGCCATGCATGCACATACAGCAAACGTCTTGATATGAGTTGCTTTTGAAGGGTGTGACACTGTCTGTTCAATGCAGAGGGGCTTGACCGTGTCACACCAATCCACAGCCAGGCTGACTGTGATGGTATTTTTCCAGACATGATCTATACTTGAAAAGAAAACATCACACCAATCATGTGGTGGTTTTTTCTTTTCATCTTCAGGACACTGCCCAGCAAATAGCTGTTCGGTGTCCCGATCAGCCTGGCTGATGTAACCCCCCCTCACCACCCCACTGGAGCTGCTAAGCAGCATATAACTGATAACATATCCCCTCCTTGTATCACCCATTGCAAGGGGTCGGTATCCATTTGTTTAGGTGAGTTAGAAAAGTATGGCCATTGTCTCTTTGGCAATAGAACCTGCGGAAATGGGAAATTATTAAATGGGGGATTACAGAGGCAACAGAAGCCTGCACCAAGACACAGAGTAAGAGGAGCAGAGCAAGAAAACCATGCTGGTTGAACAGCGAGGTAGTGGAGGTTGAACAGCAAGGTAGTGGGGGTGGTGAGGGCAAAATGAGAGGTGCACCAGAGGTATAGGAGGATGGGGAAGGAAGTTGATAAGGAGGAGTATGCAAGATGGTCCAGGGAGGTGGCCAGAAAAGTGAGAGAAGCCAGGGCCCAGAGGGAGCAGAGATTAGTGCAGGAAATTAATGGGGGGGGAGAAAGACTTTTTCAGATACATCAGGGAGAAAAGGAAGTGCAAGGAGGCAATAGTGAGGATAAAAAAGGGTTTGGAGTGGACAGAAACAAGGGAGGAGCAGGCAGAAGCACTGAATGAATACTTTTTCTCAGTGTTCACCAAAGAAAAGGGGGACCACTACCACCATGGGCTGGAAGGGTGGGGACAGGGGGGAAGGAGGTGATAGATGGAAGAATGGAGGCAAGTAGAGTCCTAGAGGGACTGAGGGCACTGAAGGTAGACAAGGCACCAGGGTCAGATGGTATCCACCCCAGGGTGCTGAGGGAGATGGTGGAGGTGTTGGTGAAGCCACTGGCAGATCTGTACAGCACCTCACTGGAGTCAGGATGTGTGCCACTGGATGGGGAGACCATGCCCATGAGGGGAGAGTGAGGCTGCATGGTGTGTTAATAGCACTAGTGAGTGCAAGCTGTTAGATGCTCACCCAAACTGACCCCCGCTGAAGAAGATGTAATATTACTAAAGGTATGAAAAAATCATTTTCTGAACAAGAAAATACTACTGAAAGAAAAAACGCCAAACTGTTTAATGCATATGGGATGAGAACAGCCAGTCTAATGATGAAGAAATCCTCTGGTCTAGTTGCAACTGCTTGAGCAAAAAGTAAAAGGCAAGTTAACTTGGAAACACATAAAGCCCAAGAAGCCTTATCAAACAAAGCCAAATGTTCACAAACTGAACCTGTTACAAATGCTGATATGTCGGGGGAAGGATCTTCTAAACTGTTCCCACTGTTTATACCTTCTCCTGTGCAAGCAAATGAGTTAAACAATACAGGGGAAGTAGAGAAACCGTCCAAACTAAACCAGGAATTAAAAGAACTGCAAGTTACCCTTGTTCCTACTCCAGTGAGGTAAGAGATGGAAGCACTGAAACCATTTTTTGAAAAGCCCACGACTTCGAGTTTGGATGTTGAATCTGAGAAGAGCGAGCTGGATAAAGAAACTAGAGATGACCCAGTTAGGCTCCAAGAAGTACCTTTGAGGGTGGCTTATCTTGAATTGGAGCCACATAGAGCCGAATTAGAGCCAGAGTCTAGTCGGTATTGTTTAATGGAGAAGGCCAATGCCGAGCCTGACAGAAAATTTATGTCCAAAGCTGCCACTTTGGGATTGCAGTCAAACTTTCCGCAGGGCGACTCAGGGGTAAGAGACATTATTTTTAAACAACTGAATAATTTGGATACAAATGATCAATTTGTCAAGGAAAATGCAGCTAGTCTATTACATGAAGAGGAAAAAAAATGAAGATAGTGAACACAGCGTTTCCTCCAAGGGGGACTTTTATTTCTCTGAACATGAAACTGAGGATTCTGACCCCCCCTGGCTAAACTTTTGTTTCAGAAAGTTAATTCCATATCTTTGACATAGGAAAATATGAGTAAACATCAGGAAAAACTGGAACAATATATTCTTACAACACAAACTTTACTGGAAGAAAATACAATAATTAAACAGGACATAGTAGAAATTAAGCAACACCTGACAACTTTAGCAGATGATACTGCACCTTATGCGAGACAGCTACAAAATTTGGAAACAACAAATGCTTCTCCTAAAGAAAAGATCCTTGATCAAGAAGCTAGTGCTAGGAGATGTTAGACTCTAACAATGCTAACAATGTTAGAATCTTAGGTTTGCCTGAAGTATGGGACTCCTCTAGATCATTGAGAGATTATTTTAAAATCATTGCAGATGCTTATATGGAAACAGAAACATCTAAAATAGATTGGGTTATAGAAAGAATACATGGGGTATTAGAAATTTGACTAACAAAAATAATTATCCTAGACCTGTCATTTTAAAATTTATGAACTATGCAGAAAAAGAGCTGCTTATGCCAAAAGTGTATGAAAAGAAAATATTGTTTGCAATGGGGGCTGATATTTCGGTTTATAATGACCTGCCACATGAAATCATTCTACAGAGAAAATGTTTTGATGAAGTCAGAAAAAAGTTGTGGTCCCTAGGCTACAAAGCCACAATGATTTATCTGTCCAAGCTGAAAGTTGTTATTAAGGGGATCAGATATGTTGTTCAGGATGTAAAACAGGCTTGGGAAGAATTACCAGATAAAATAGAAAATTGGTGTTAAATGGGCCCTATTGAGTACGATTTCATATAAGATTAATAATACATCTTATTTGTAGGGCCTGTTGTTTAAGTACTCAGAGTGGGGAAGGGGAGAGTTTGAGCTAAAATTCAGCATATCCAAGAGGAAGGGGATGTCTCCACACAGGACTTCCTACATTACCGTCTTATTTGTTTTGCAGGAAAAAAAACAATTTAGATAGTTCTTGTTATGCTGTCACTAAGGGCATACCTAATTACTTAATATATTGGCTCATTATATTTAAGGAACATGTGAATGTATATATTCAATTTATAGAGATATTATGTCTAAATCTCTAAACATGAAAATTGTATCCATGAATGTCAATGGCTTGAATTCACCGAGGAAAAGATCTTGTGTATTAGCCTAGTTTAAAAAAAAACTATATCCGACATAATGTGTATTTAAGAGTCGCATTTAGTAGACAGAGATGTTGATAAATTGAAGAGGAAGTGGATAAATGCTATTTATCATTCTGCTGGGACAAAAAATAGAAGAGGTGTTACTACTATACTAAAAAAAGACAAGATTTATTGGTAATGGATAATTATAAAGACACAATGGGTAGAGTTCTGATTCTTAAAATCAGAACCCATAAATATGAACTTGGGATAGGATCAGTCTATGTTCCATTTAGTCATTATGGTGATTTTTTAGCTAAAATCACTGAAGATCTACAATCAATTCAGTGTCAAGATATTATTCTGGCAGGAGATTATAATGCCTTACAATCACCATTGTTAGATAAATAAAATTCACCTACACCCCAGAATATAACAACATCCATAAAGCTAAATAGTTTTTTGGATCAAGAAAGCCTTATTGATATCTGGTGAATAAATAATGGAATGGTAAGAAACTATACGCATTACAATAGGAAACAAACGATCTTTACCAGACTGGATTATTTTTTCATTTCAAGATCTTTAGTAAAAAGTGTACATTCATCTCTAATTGACTCCATCTGTTTAGCAGATCATGCGATGTTAACATTAGAATTAGCATTTGAGCAGAGTGAGAGGAAATATACTAAATCTTGGTCTTTCAATAATACTTTATTGAGGGGCTCCCTTTTTATTGATATGATCAAGAGCTCAATAAGAAAGCTTTTGTTTTACAATTTTACAGGAGCAGAAACAGTTCTTTCAATATAGGATGCTTTTAAGGCAACTATTAGGGGAATTTTATATCATATCAAATAAAGATAAATCGAATTAGAGACAAAGACAGAATATCATTGGACAACAGATTGAGCCAATTAGAGAAATTAGTTCTAAGTGACCACGATAAATATTTTAAAGAATGGCAAGAACTTAAAATCAAGAAAGCAGAATTAATAAATCAAGAAACAATTAAATCAATATCATACATGACAAAATATAAAATACTACCATATGGATAGGTCTGGGAAGTTATTAGCTAATTTGATAAAAAGTAAAAAACAGAAAAACTTGATCACTAATATAAAAACTAAAAAAGGGGAATTATTAACCTCTGATACAGATATTGCACAAGAATGCATTAAAACATATAAGAAAATATTTCAAAATTATTTCATACCTAATAGTGAGAATATGCAAATATTGTTTCAAAGGGCTAATTTAACAGCTGAACCTTTAGGATTTACACCTATTTCACTGAGTGAAATTGAAACAATAATTAAACAATTACCTAGGGGTAAAGCCCCAGGCCTAGAAGGGCTTACCAATGAATTTTATTTAACCTTTAAGGAGGATATAGCTCCTTGGATAAAAAGAATGGTGGAAGAATTATTAGAAAATAAAGAGTGTAGTTTAATCCCTGAATCAATGAATTTAGCTGAAGTTATTTTAATCCATAAAGAAAATAAACCAGCAGAATTGGTAGATATTTATAGACCTATCGCATTATTAAATTCTGATTATAAAATAATTGTCAAATTGATCAACAATAGAATTTTGCCATTTTTGGACAATTTCATTGAAGGAGACCAATATGGGTCCATGAAAAATAGGAATTTATTCCAAGCTAAAAAAAAACATCAAGTGATAAATTATCTATTAAACACCGATCCCAACTATAAGAGAGAAAACTATTATGTGGTCGCTTTAGATGCTAGTAAGGCTTTTGATTTAATAAACAGAAATTATATTTTTGAAGTATTTCTAGGTTATGGAATCCCAGACCCATTAATCACTTTAATAAAAAAAAATATTCAATAATACATTAGTTCAATTACAAATGAATGGTTATTTAACAGAAAATTTTGAAATGAGGAACGGGGTCAGGCAAGGCTGTCCCCTTTCCCCTACTCTTGTTATTCTGGCATTGGAACCATACCTGTCTGCTATAAGAAATAAAACAAAAATCCAAGGCTTTATTTGTAATGATATACAAACAAAAATAAGTGTATTTGCAGGTGATATCCTTTTGATACTTAGGAATATAAATACTTCATTAGAAGAATATCTTTCATTAACCAACTTTTTTCGGGCATTTCGGGTTACCAATTAAACAAGAATAAATCTATTATTATGTGTTTAACTAAAACTCCGTGCTTTCAAGAATATATTACAAATCAGGATTTTAAACAACAGGATTCTATAAAATATTTAGGTATACATCTAACTAATAATCAACAACTAAATATTAAAACTAATTATAATGAAGTGAAAGAAAATATAGATAATTTGTTAACTAATTGGCAAACATTAAAACTTTCCTTATGGAGTAAAGTGGATTTGGTAAAAATGATGGTATTACCTCATTTAATGTCTGTAATGAAAAATATTTTAGGATGCCCAAGTTATAAGTGGTCTATGGATATCAAGAGAATATTTAGGAAATTTCTATGGAGAGGTGGCAAGCCATGGATAGCATGGAATATAATATGTGCTCCTAGGAAACAAGGCAGGGATGGGATGTCCCAATCCAATCAAATATATGGAGGCCAAAATAATTTCTAACTTTGTTTTATGGTCATTTTTTTCCAGATAGAGATTTATATCTCTATAATAAGATGTTATTTGATAGTAGTTCAATTAGAAAAATACATCATATTTGGTTGGATCAAGAAATTTACAAAAATTCTAATCATATGCTAACTTCCTGGTTTTCTTTTTTTAAGAAATACATTAACAGACCAGACATTATATCTATCTCCTGGCTATTTTGCCCAATAGATTATATGCAAAGAATTTGTGGAAAGCATAAAAACTTTAATTTTTCTGTACTTAGAAGAAATAATGTTAAAATATGGTTAGACCTCTTGATAGAAGATAAATTACCCTCATATAATCAGGCTTTTTCATTATACATTACTGGCCAAATTTAGGAAATTGTTGAAAATATACAAGGTACAAAAGGAATCGTTGGGTAGAATGAAAGTATTACAAATGACTCAAATGAAGGCTGGTATGGAGAAAATATTGTCTAGAATATACAATATTGGATTCCCCCAAAGGAATTTCCATCATATGCAAAATAAATGGAATAAAGAAAATGATATTGGTCTTACCTCAGAAGAATGGAATAATATAAGGTTATTTAATAATAATATACATGTTTCAGCAAGAGATAAGGCTATTCAATATAATATTTTGAATACAGCATATTTAACTCCCACATGGTTGGCTAAGATCAACAATGAATATTCGGATTTATGTTGGCATGGCTGTTATCAGCGTGCAACAATAACTCACTGCTTATGGTCATGTCCTAAGATTAGACCTTGGTGGGAAAATATACAGAAAATTCTTCAAATATTATTGAAGATGGAAATTCCTTTGCAGATGGATGTATTTTTATTCAATAATTTCAACACAATAATCTTCCAGGAAATAGAGAAAAAAATGTTTTCACTGGCAACAATGGCCTTAAAACGACTAATATTAGAAAACTGGAAAAATGATAAAATACCCATTTTTCAGCATTATAAATGGGGTTATACATTCAAGGAAACTTTACAATACAAAGAAATTATTTACACTGTTGGCTTCAATTTAAATGATCCGACTGGGCAAACATGGAAAGAAATCATTAACAATATCGCTCCCCTCTGCTAACTAAGTTAAATACTCGAATAATTACTGTAAATTAGTCACAGTTCCCATAGCCATTATATATTAGATATGCTTGTATATTTTCAGTTAGATGCCCAAAGCTTAAATGATTTAGCACATTTTATCTAAAGGTTAATAAAAATGAACTATCTAAAAATGTTGTGGGGTTAAAGAGACCTGTAGAACTGTAAGCACAGTGAGGCATATAGGACAATATTTGTACAATAATGTTTAAGAAATTATTTGTTTTTGTATACAACTGTTTGGATAACTTAAGTATGTATTGTTTGATGTGTCACTGTCTTGATGAAATTATAATAAAAAAGTATTTAAAAAAAAAAGGATGTGTGCCACTGGACTGGAGGATGGCACATGTAGTACCATTACACAAGAGTGGACCAAGGGATGAACCAGGTAATTATCGTCTGGTAAGTCTTACCTCCATAGTGTGCAAACTCATGGAAATGATACTAAAGGAAAGACTGTTGTTGTACCTGGAGGACAATGGCTTCCAGGATATGAGGCAGCATGGGTTCGTTTCAGGGAAATCTTGTCAAACCAACCTGATACAATATTATGACTGGCAGACAGGTGAGCTGGATAAGGGTCATGCAGTGAATGTTCTTTACTTGGACTTCAGCAAAGCCTTCAGTTCGGTGCCTCATCAGGGGTTGGGGGAAGCTAACTGGTGTAGGGGTAGGGGCAAAAATGATGAACTGGATTACAAGCTGACTGAGTGGGAGGCTGCAATGGATGGTGGTGAGAGGGGAGCTCTCAACTCCAAAGCCGGTTTTGAGTGGGGTGCCACAGGGCTCTGTGCTGGGGCCAGTATTATTTGGACTCTTCATATCAGACATTGCACATGGGGCAGTGAGCAAGGTATGTCTGTTCACTGATGACACCAAAATCAGAGCAGTGGTGGATGGAGGGGAGGGATGGAAGCAGATGCAGGGGGACCTAAGCAAGCTAGAGGAGCAGTCAGAGAGGTGGCAGCTGGGGTCCAATGCAAAGAAGTGCAAGGTTATGCACTTCAGGGCAAAGAACCCAAGGAGAGAATACTGGCTGGGGCGGAGGTTAAGCTGGGGATCACTGAGGAGAAGAAGGACCTGGGGTAATGATAACAGGGACCATGAACAACACTGCCCAGTGCAGGAGAGTAGCTGCAAAGGTGAACAAAATGCTGGGGTGCATAGCAAGGGGGGGATTTCATCCAGGCAGAGAGAGGTGACCTTGCCTCTCTACAGGTCACTGGTAAGGCCGCACTTAGAGTATTGTGTGCAGTTTTGGAGGCCATACCTAAAGTGTGATATCAGGCTACTGGAGGGGGTGCAGAGGAGGGCAGCAAAGATGATATGTGGGATGGAGGAGAGAGACTATGACAGCAGACTGAGAGACCTGAATATGTACACCCTGGAGGATAGAAGGGACAGGGGGGGACATGATAGAGACATTCAAGTATCTGAGGGGAATCAATAAGAATGGGGCAGATGGGGTCTTTAAGCTAAGAAGGGGGAGGGACACCAGGTGGCATGGGCTAAGAAGAGAGGGGGGAAAATTTAGGAGGAAAATGAGGAGACACTATTCCACAGAGAGGGTGGTAGCAAAATGGAATGCACTACCAGAATGGGTGGTATCATGGAAATCTGTGAGCAGCTTTAAAAGGGCATGAGACAAGGAACAGGGGAGAGTGAGGGTAGGGGAGGTGGAGGGTGGCAGTGGGATGACAAAGGAAGGGGGGTGGGGCAGCTGGAAACTAGGGGTGCTAGCTGCACACTCGAGCAGACTTAGATAGACAGGGTGGTCTGTTTCTGCTGGCACATTCGTATGTTCATACGTACATTACAGCAATGAAGACCTCTGCAGCAGCAACCATGCAAACATTTACAGCACTTTTGCAAACTTTTGTAAGTTTTAGTGGGTGAGTCTCTATTGTTTTGTTAAACATGGGGCTAGTGACTTTGCAGCTGACTTCCCTGCTGATGTGGAACAAGATTTAGGAAAAAGATTAAGGCGCTACTAGCATCCCTTGTATCCTAAAACATGCAAATTGGTAGCATCTCTGTCCATGCTGGTAATGTTCGGGGCCCAGAAGGGACTAATCGCCCTGGTCTGTTTCCCCTGCTCACTCCAAAAAATTCTGGCTTTATTACTCACCCACTGATTGCAACCAGTTGGAGTCTGGAGAGTGATACTTACTCCAGCTCCATCACGGTTACTTCATTCTTCCTTGCTGGGAATTCTATGGCAATCCATCAAGGAGAAAATGTTGATCCCTTGTGCATCCCTGAGAAATCTCTGAGTTGCTTAGTCAAGAATTCTGCAACCCCCCAGAACCTTGTTCACTTTCCTTCCTTCCGCAGGCTGACCGCATTTGACTTGGCCTCTGTTCTATCAAATTGTCCACTTAAACTGATTTTTAATCTCATTTAACTGCCTCTGCAGATTTCAGTTATCTTGAAAAAAAGTGCAGAAAGAGAGAAAAGGAACTGGGAACAGGAGAAAGTGAAAGGCGAACTAAGAGTGTTCCGGCCCATTGCTGATGATTTTTTTCTGTGTCTGTCTAAGCTGCAACTCCTGAATGAAACACTGTAGTGGAACATTTTTCTTATGAACTTACAGTCCCAAGGAACCTCTCCCATTCTTCTCTGGAGTTGGAAAGAGGGAAAGGGAGGATTTTGAAACATGGAAATCTTTTAAACAGCTCTCCCTCTGTCTGTCACCCTCCTCTGTAGAAAGGAAGTGCCATGCTAGCAATCCTGGGAAAAATCCTTAGTGATACCTAAAAATCTGGCCCTACCTTGCAGAACTAAAATGGGCATATTAATAATTACCGATGATGAAGATGATGGTGATGTCACCTTTTTTTTATATTTATTTATTGAAATCTAGGATTACAATACCTGTGAGTCAGAGACTCATTTATACAGGTTCCACGTCACCTTGAAGAACAACAAATACATACAGAGAATGAAATAGGAGATCACATAACAAAGATACACGCTTCAGTGTTGCAATCAGAAGGTTATACAGGTACAATATACAAGAGCTAATTGGTGTCACTAATTACATACATGAGGGAGAATAGCTGAACTGTAGATTAGAACGAGCAGCCAGAGGGTGGCCTTGTCGGCTAGTTTGATCAGCCAGTGGTTGGCTTTGTTAGGAAAAGGTGCAGTCTGTGACACTGAGGATGGAGGGAGTCCCTGGTAATGCAGGGAAGGCATGGAAGACACGAATGTGCAGCCAGGCCATGGTAGGAGATGGGGGGGTATTGTAGGGAAGGGAACGTACAAATAGGTTAATTGGAGGGCTATGCAGGGCAGTTACAGTGGCTGCACTCAACCAGGAGTTGTTTAAGGAGAAGACTGAAAGGACCTAGTGTGGGTATCTTGAGGGTATCTATTGGTAGATAATTTAGCCAACTGGGGGCCCGGTAGCTAAAGGAATGTTGGGGTTGTGTTTTGCGACAGAAAGGGACTTGGAAGGCATGTCTTGATACACTCCCAGTGCTTTATGAGCAGGGAGTGCACGTGAGAAGGTGCTGGAAGTTTGGAGGAGTTAGGCCCAAGGTGATTTTCTTTGCTTATAAACAGCTGTGATATTTGAGCCTGTCACTGAGGTTCAGCCGTTTTGTCCTGGCATACAACTCGCACATATGCGTGTGGTTGTGAGCACCCGAGACTAGGTGACAGGCTTTGTTTAGGGCAGTGGTAACTCTTTTGAGGGTAGTGTCAGTGGTAGCACCATGAATGACTAGCCTATAGTCCACAATCAAGAGTATGGAGCTGGAAATTGCAGTTAGGAGTGCTTCTTGGGTCATGCTGCTTCTGTGCCTGTAGAAGGTACCTGATCTACTGTTAACCACCTTGGAGACTACATTGGTGTGGTTGGCAAAGGAGAGAGCGCTGTCGAGGGTGACGCAGAGGTATTTAAAGGTCTGGACTTGCTCGATAGGAGCATTGAGTTTGTTGAGTATGGTGAGCGGGACTGATTTTTGTCTGTTGTGGGGGTTAGCAAAGAGCATGGATTTAGTTTTTTTTATAGTTCACGATCAGTTTATGTTGTGTGAACCATTCTTTAACAGCAGAGAAGTTGACTTGTAGACTGTAGGCTAGTGAGTGAGGATCTGAGTGACTGGTGAATAACACTGCATCATCTACATATAGGAGTAGATCACCAGGGCGGGCTTAATGGAGGGAGGTAAGAAAGAGGCTGAATAACAAGGAGCCCAGAATGGAGCCTTGGGGACCCCTGAGCTGACCGATTAACTGGAGGATATTTTATCACCTATTTTTATGTTGGCGCGCTTGTGCAGCCAACATCTTGTGGCAGTGGAGATTTGGAGGAGCGGTTGCTGTTGGGTGAATGCAGGGCACGCACCAGTAGGTGCATCCCGCATTCCCTAATCAGCCAGCAGCAGGGGCCGACACCCTGCCTAGCTAATGAGGTGATGACATCTGAGAAAAGGTCCGCTGCAATGAGAGCAAAGCTCTCATGCAGCATGACCACAACACGCCTCCCCCTACGTGCAGGCAACATGGTGGCAGTGACTGCCGCTGTTACCTGTCAGCATCCCGTTTATTGTGTGCCGACGGGGGTGCCCAATCCCCATTGGCATCATGTAACCCCTTTTTGGTTGCCAAGGGGATGCCCAATCCGCCTCGGCATCATGCGCCCCAACAGTTTCTCTTGCCGATGGGGTGCCCAATCCCGTTAGCATGTATCTCCCTCCCCTGAATTTTGCCGGAGTGGGGCCCTCCGTCAGCATAATGTGGTCCCCTTCCATTTTTTGCTGCCGAGGGGTGCCCAATACCCCTAGGCTCCCTGCGGCTCCCCTTCCTTGTTTGCCGACGGGGTGCCCAATCCCTGTCAGCCAAAGCACCCACACACACTCAGGTGGCATACTGGGAGCCCATCCCAGCGTGCAAAGCACCTATTAAAATGAAAATGGTCCCCGATGTCTTTTATTTATTTTTTTTTCCTGTAAAGAAGGAAGGCCCTCGGTGGTCCCCTGGCCCCAGTCCCACAACCCGCACTCCATCGACTAGCACCCTGTCTCCCCACACCCCCACCCCATACTTACCTCTGAAGTCCGGAGGACGATCTTCAGTGACCGGGAACACGCTCTTCACTCTTCAAAGCTGACTGAACTGAGGAAATGCCGGTAAGCTGTGTAATGGAATGAATATGGTTTTTCCAACTTTAATACATATCTTGGGCATTTTTTGGAATTTTGGCACCAAATTTTCAGCATGGGGTTTTTGGGACCCCTCCTCATGAATTCTATCACTGTCATGGCATTAATCAGCCTCGAAAGGTGATTTTGCAGTCACTGTGTGGAATCACCCTTCATGACCAATTAACAAAATGACAGTGCCAGTGTTCATGCAGTGGCCTCTCAAAAAAGCCTATGTTGCAAATTTGGTGGAAAAAATCCAAAAAATGACTGTTTTATGAGCCTGCGTTGTGCAGTTCCTACGCAGGCTCATAACTTCGTGAATTCACAATATTTTCATGCCAGATTTTCAACATTGTCATTTTTGTACAACTCCGTGTGAACAGTACAGCTGACATTTTCCGCATCCTGCCCAAAATGTGTTTCCGCACTTCCGGCGCACAATAGCATGGTCAATGTGGGAAATCAGTGTTTGGGCCAGATTATGAAAATGACAGTGACACAGTTCATGAGCAGAGGTCCTAAAATGCCTATGTTGAAAATTTGGTGACGATACTCCATAAAATGACTGTGTTACGAGTGTGTGTTGGCAGATTGCATGCACGCTCGTAACGTTGTGCATTTGTAATATTTTCACTCTGGATTTTCACCATTGGCATTTTTCCACACCTCTTGATGAACAGTGCAGCTGTCATTTCACATATCCTGCCCAAAATGTGTTTTCGCACTTCCGGCGCAGAATAGCACGGTCGCTGGGTGAAATCACTTTTTGGGACAGTTTCAGGAAATAACAGTGAGACTGTACATGAGCAGAGGTGCTAAAATGCCTATGCTGAAAATGTGGTGCTAAACGCCCATAAAATGACTGTGTTACAAGTGTGCGTTGCACATTTCCCACGCACCCTTGTAATTTCGCAAATTTGCTATATTTAGTTGCCACATTTTCAACATTGGAATTTTTTACATCTCCTTATGAACTGTACAGCTGTCATTTTTCACATCCTGCCCAAAATGTTTTTCCGCACTGCACTACCAAAGCCAATGCCAGTGCAACAACATTCGGCATTGACAAATTCTTGTTACCTGTTGGGATCTATCCTCTTGGTCGTTTCTGAACCAAACCACAGTCTCAGAGGAGGCCCCAATGGTACTGAGTCTCGGAGGAGGCCCCAATGGTACTGAGTCTCAGAGGAGGCCCCAGTGGTACTGATGGAGTCAATTAGAAGGGAGTGATTTTCTGTGTCAAAGACCTTAGTGAGGTCACGGTACACTGACCCCACTAAGTGACCACAGTCCAGGGCTTTGTGGATAAAGTTAGTATAATCTAGTAGAGCAGAGGTGGTGCTGTGATTTGTCCTGAAGCCATGTTGCTTAGGGCATTGAATGTTGTGTTTGGACAGGTACTCCAAGAGCTGATCAGCCAATATCTGTTCCAGGGCTTTTGATATGGGAGGGAGGATGGAGATTGGGCAGTAGTTGGAGTGAAGGGTCCAGTCTCTACTCTTATGGATTGGGGTCACTACTGCAGCTTTCCACCATGAGGGGAATTGCCCATGGCAGAGTGACTGGTTCAGTATTTTTGTGAGGGGCAAGAAGACCGCATCTAGCATCAGGTGTAGCAGTTTGAGGTCGAGTGAGTCACTGCTACAGCGGGATTTGCCGAGGACCTTGAGCAGGTATTTTTTAGCTGATCTAGGGGAGACTGTTTTAAAGTAGAGGAGGGTTAGTTGATGAGGGGCCTGCATCCTTAGGGATGGTTGGGGGTAAGGGGGTCAAAGAAGTCAAGGGGGAGTATTCCACTGAGGTCTGTGAATGCAGTGTTAAACGTGTTGGCTATCTGCATTGGGTCTTGGGTGATTACCCCATCAACGCAAAGCTGGTGGGGGGGGGGTTGCTGGGTTTGCCACTAAGTTCTTTTAGGTTGCCCCAGAACTTCCTGCTGTCACCCCAAGAACTTGAGAGCACATCCTTGTAGTGAGCCATTTTGACCTGCGTGATGGCTTGGGTGCAGGACTTTCTGGCCATTCTGTAATATTAATTTCAGTGCAATATTACAACAGTCCCAAGTCCACCTGCAACAGAAAGCAGCCCCCCCACACACACAGAACAATATAGCAAGTAATTGGAGTTGTAACTAATTTACATTTAGGTAACCACATGCAGTTTTGTACTTTGGAGCAGCTATCATGTTGTAAAAAAATTTATTTTGCTGAAATTACTTATGAAGTATAATTCAACTCAAAACATTTATGTATGCATGTATTTATATGTAGGTGAGAGAGCTGAGTCTCTATTTTCTGTGGGACATTTTTCTTTGGGGGGGGAATGTTGTCTGTATATGATTGCGTCTTGTAATATGATAAAATGAAAGCTAATGTATATATATTCTCTCAGCTTAAACAGAAAAAGAAAGTAGAGGATTCAATGTCAGGACTTCTGTTAGAAGGGACACAGGTAAGGTGCAGTGAGACTCTTGTCTGTATGTGGAGTTAAAAGTTAGACTACATTAGGAGAAATAACTCCAAATGGAAAAAAAAATGTACTTACCGTAACCATTTATCTGACTAATTTTGAACCCGCCATTTACCTAATCTTTCAGCCAGAGATGGAGAAGATTAGTGACCACTCCTTTCTCTCATCATTCAGCTATTTGTTACTGTTCCCTGAAGATTACAGTTATCTAAATGCCAGTATCAGGTACCTCCCCCGTCCCCCCAGAAAAATCTTGTCAAGCTGTGGACCAGCCAAGGAGTTTGAAACTTACTTTGTGAAGAATTGAGAGGTTCTGCAATTTCTCCTTCCTGTCCCTAAATTCCTTTGTATGCATTTGTCCCCACAGCTAAAGCCTGATCCTTTTAATCACAAAGTGACTCCAGAGCTGAAAGCCAGGAAGCACCAACTGCCTTCTCCTTCAGTGAACTGGCAGCTGATATTTAAAAAAATGTCCAAAAAAGAATTGCTTGAGAAAGAGTTGATTTTCAAGTTTCAAGAACAGATCCTAGTTAGTGAGAATTTTCCTGTTTTTTATGTTGTCTTGCATGTGCAGCGCAAGCAACATTTTGTGGCAGCTTGCTAGACTAGCAGGTTGTGGAGGTGTGGCAGTGTTGTGGCCAATGGCGCCACTGCTTTTTTGGGCTGGTCCCTGTGGCACCAATGAATGAGAATGCTGTCTATGACATCAGTTGAGAAGCATACCACCAACTTGAAAGAATTTCGCTGCCACAGTGAGGGAGCACCCCGTTATTGCAGGGCATGCCTTGCCTGCTGAAACATTTCAATAAACATGGCAGTGGCTGCCACCGTCTGCCTCTCACAGTCCCTAGAAAGCTGACATCGGGGGTGCCCAATCCCCCTGTCAGCATGCCCCCTCTCCAGTTTGTTTGCCGACGGGGGAGCCCAATCCCTGTCGGCATAATGATCCCTGTTTTATTTGTCTGCCAAGGGGGGTGCCCAATTCCCCTCGACATCATGCCCCCCCAAACACAGATGCATTTCTTTGCTGATGGGGGGCCCAATCCCCATCAGCTTCAGTCTCCTGTCCCCAAAAAACACAGGTGGCCCACTGGGAGCCCAAGAGTATGCCCAAAGCAAACCTGTAACAAAAAACCTTCCCACGACATCCCTCATGGTCATGATGCCCCCCCCTCTCCTAACCTGCACCCACCCTCTGCACACCCACCTCCCTGCATCCCCCCCTCACCCCATACGTACCTCTGGAGCCTGGCACGACGATCTTCGGTGGAGCAGGAGACATCTGAACTCTTCAAAAGTCGACTGTGAACTGAAGAAAATCATGGTAAGCTGTATAATGGCATCAATGGGGGTTTCGACTTAGGTGGATCTCTTGGGCATTTTTGCAAATTTTGGCTCCAAATTTTCAACATGGGGTTCTTGGGACCCCATCTCATGAACTCAGTCACTGTCATTTCGTTATTAGGTACCAAAAGGTGATTTCATGGTCACTGCGCAGAATCACCTTTTAGGACTGACTAACAAAATGACAGTGTCACTGTTCATGAGGTGGGCTCCCAAAAAGCCTATATGGCAAATTTGGTGAAAAAATTCCAAAAAATGACTGTTACGAGCGTGCCTAGCGCAGTTTCCATGCACGCTCATAAGTTTGAGAATTTTTAATATTTTCACTCCAGATTTTCAACATTGCCATTTTTCAAACCTCCTTATGAACAGTACAGCTGTCATTTTTCACATTCTGCCCAAAATGTGTTTTCACACATCTGGCGCAGAATGGCACGGTCGCTGTGGGAAATCAATGTTAGGGACTGATTATCAAAACCACAGTGCCACTGTTCATGAGCAGAGGTCCCACAATGTCTAAGTTGAAAATTTGGTGAAAATATTCTACAAAATGACAGTGTTACAAGCATGCATTGCGCAGTTTCCATGCACGCTCATAACTTCAAGAAGTTTTAATATTTTCACTCCAGATTTTCAACATTGCCATTTCTTCACACCTCCTTACGAATGGTACAGCTGTCATTTTTCACATCCTGCCCAAAATGTGTTTTCACACATCTGGCGCAGAATGGCACGGTCACTGTGGGAAATCAACGTTCAGAACAGATTAACAAAATCACAGTGCCACTGTTCATGAGTGGAGGTCCCAAATGCTTTAATGAGTTGGGGGTCATAAAAAGCCCATGTTGAAAATTTGGAGTGCAAATACCAACAAATGCCCAGGGTGTTAGGGTTTCTAACCGTAATGTCCCACCCTGTAGAGACTGACAGGCATCAGAGGTGTGACTTTGGATTGTAGGCTGTAATGCTCATGCCATTCCACCCCCACCCCCACCCTGCAGCCAGTGACAGGCATCAAGGACTGCCTTGAACTTTTCAGCCCCAAAATTCACCCCATTCTCCTATACTGCATCCATCTCTATGTATTTTCTTATTGAATGGAGTGAGCGTAAGACCAGATGACCCCAAGGCACAATGTGACACTTGTCAGAGTCTGCAGGGTAAGGTGTGTTGAAATGGCATGAGCGTTATGGCCAACAACCCAAAGGCACACCTCAATGCCTGTCAGTCTCTGCAGGGTGGGGTGGGGTTGGCATCAGTTCCATACTTCACTGCCATTCCTATTATGCATCTCTCCAACTCTTGCACTACCAATGCCAATGCCAGCAAGACAACATTCGGCATCAACAAATGCTTGTTTTTTTCCTAGTGTGTTCCCCCTCTGTCAATTGCTGTTACTCATTGATAAGTGTTGGGATGATTGGATCAGGATTGTAAAGCCTTTATTTTGTTTAAGTTTGCTGTTCACTCACGTGCAGTGAACTTCTTGATATGAGTGGCTTTTGAAAGGTGTAACACTGTCTGTCCAATGCAGAGTGGTCTGCAAGAAGCTTGACTGTACCACACCAATCATCAGCCAGGCTGATCATGACAATATCTTGCCACACATGGTCTCTACTTTGAAAAGAAAATGCTGCACAAATCATGTGGCAGCTTTTTCTTTTCATCTGTAGGACACCGCCCAGCAAACAGCTGTTCAGTGTCCTAATCAGCCTGGCTGACATAACCCCCCCTCCTCGCCACCCCACTGGAGCTGCTGAGTGGCATACCTCTCATGAGATCCACATTCCATGTGAGGGCCCGAATTCAGGCTTGCCAAGTTAGCCTGTACTGCTGCGTCACATTCTTCTTTTCTCTTCCGCACTGCGGCCACTCAAATGCCAAAAACACATGCTGGCTGCTAAGTTCCTTTGTTCCCAGCTCTACGGACTACCTTTCCTTGCAGCGCTTGTCTCGGTGCAAAGATGCTGCCCAGTAGGACCACTGCAGCTATGGCAAGTTCCAGCCTCACTCCGAGCGGGGCTGCTGCCTCCAGGCATACTCCCCAAAACTCAGCGCGCGACACAAGTCTCAGAAAACAGTGGACTGCTGCTGCAGGGATCCCAACTGTGACATGGCAAAGTCTCTTGCTGGAAATGGTGGCTGTCTGTCTAGTCACTGTCTCACCACAGAAGGCTGGAGATCGCACAAACTAAAAATGTAAACCGTGTACTGTAACCAACTCTACTTAGTCCCTTTACTGGCTTCAGCTCATGGACATCAGAGAACCACTGCAAAAAGTATCCCCTAACTTCTGATTCTCATGCTGCCCACCCAACCAACATCACGCAATCTACAGCGAGCCATTCTGGCTTGCGGGGATTGAAACTTAAGACGGGATGGGAGCAACATTCCAAACTAGTCAACTGGCTCCAGAGTTAGAGGTAGGACACAAGCCATGGCAGCATTCACTGAGTGACAGATTTTATGAGGAGTTAAGGGTGCCAGGCTTTTTAGCTCTGTTGAAATGAATGGGGAGTCTTAGAGGTTATTTGGAAGGAGAGCAGTGAAAAGTGGCCATTTATGGGGTGTGAAATGAGCTGCAGAGGTTGAGGGTGAGACATCTGTGACAGACTCCCAATAATAATAAAAAGTTTAGTTTTCCCTGGCCCGTCCAGGACATGGCTGACTTGAGGGGAGTTATGCAGTCCTGTGTACAGGACATCACGGTGGAGTTTCATATTGAGGCTCTGATGGTTCATGCTGGGTAGATGGCTCTAGCTGTGGTACTTGGGGCAATACTGGGCATTCCTGTGACACTCCTGCTCTATATCTTTGTACTCAGATTGGAGCTGGGATGAAAGGTAAAGCACTGTTGCATCTAGGCTCCTAATGTTGAGCCTTCTGCCTTGCAAAATGAGGCAGTGTCCGGGTTAAAAAAAATAGGGACAAATAAGCACACCTCTCAAGCTGCTATGAATTTGGCATAGCGCTATGATTGTTACATGGAAAGTTACCCTTCCTCCCCAAAGGTTAATGTTACAGCTATTTCCGGACACGCAAACTATTAACTTGCTGAACTTACTTCATAGAAACATTCCTTAACACTAAATGTATGGACTCACTATTTGTAGACATTCTGCAACATAAGAAACTGCTACACATTCTGGCTCATTCTTCTCAACTGTGCCTGATTTCACCTCAGAATTTTCCTCTGTCCCTCATAAAATTGGTTTTGTCTCTGGGAGGTATGTACACCTGCAATACCAAAGACCAACTTTTGGCATTGACATATGCTTGTTATTTTATGTTTCCCCCATGTTCCTGTTTACTTCACTGGAATTGTCTACCAGTTGCTTTCGGTTTCATGTCACTGCTGGTTTGCTTCAATGGAGTCATTACTGCTCTGAAGTATATTTAGTGTGTTTTGTTTTTTATTTTCTGGCGCTGTTTCATTATATGGGTGCTTCTCTTGCGATCTCAGCAGCAATCTTTCTCTATCTGCCATGTGCGCAGTCTGAATGTCAGCACAAGATATTCATGGTAAACATGCTGAGATCGGCTACTGTCACAGGTAAGTTTCATTTTAGTTTTTAAAGCTTTGGAAGTAGTTTGGTCAGGAACGTGACTTGGAATATAGGTTCCCTGATGTAACCACTGTGATAATATCAGCTGCTGATGGATGCACTGTATGTATAAATGTAAGATATTATCACAGTGCATACGTCACACAGGATTTATTCAATGCTAGTGAGAATACAACTTTTTATTCATTCCGATTTCTCCTTACCCCTATTAAATAAATAGTAAAACTTAGTGCTGCATGTCACAAACCCACTCAGCAGGTCAGGCCCTCTGCTCCCACAGTGCCAACCTCTGAGCACAGTCTTGTGAGCAGGAAACAGAAACAGGGTAACCTTCCTGTCTGTTTTGTGGGTTCTAATCAACCTTTGGTCTCAAGTGTTGGAGGGATTCAAACTGTGAACCTCTTGTTAGCATACCCAATGTACAGGCTCAGATAATTCTGCTCTTTAGGGGGGCCAGATATCTTTCACCTATGGGCACCTAACCAGGCATACAAAATGAACCCTTAAAACTCTATTAAAGACCTCAGAATAAAATTCTTATCTTTTCCCAGTTTGGTAAAACCGGTAAGCTTTGTACAGTGTCAACTTTAACCATGTATGCTTACCTTGTCAAGAAAAAGAATTTCAAAGGCACACCAAGTAGTCTCTAAAGTAGAGGTTTACTTCAAAATAGAAAAAAAATGTAAAATATAAATACAGAACCATATATCACAAAACATGCAAATCACTTAAAAAAAGCAAGATTTTAAAAGTGCAATTTCATGCCACTAGACAATTAGACTTGATCTATCTAAAGTATCTCTTACAGTGCTGCTAACATGTTGTAGCTTTCAGAGTCCAAACATTTGTGTGTAAATGGAAAACAGAATACTGTTTAAAAACTGGCTTTGCCAACCTCTTTGCATGAGGTCACCTAGCTCCTCCCTGTCAGAATATAAAAAAAATATATCTATGCAAAACAGGATGTCTTATCAAAGTATTAAATTCTGTGACCTCAGCCCAACTCATTTTCTCATATAACCCTTTGATGTAGAGTGTCTTCCTGTTCTTTACAGACATCAAAGAAACATTTATGACTTCGCACTAAGACGTCATAACCTGCTCTTCTTCCTCTAAACATTATAAAAGTTTATGATTTCCCATCTTAGCAGCTGGCAAGTCACAAATAAGCTAGATAAACAGGAGCTGCTTAATTTAGTCTCTTCTAGCCTGTAATTATCTCTTGGCCTTCCACGTAACACCTTGTAGCCAAAACCTAGGAGAGGGGTGTCATTCCACAGGCTGTCAGCATCTCTCATGAGAGACATTCAATAACACATTTTTATATTACAAAAATCATAGATTAATCAGAACCAGCTGTCTGAGTGTCACAATCCTCCCCACATAGACTGAATTTGGGGGCTCTATACCCTCCATGGGATGAGCTTCCCAAATCAGTTCACTCCTCGTACATACGAGACAGCCCATCAGAGTTCTGATTTTTGGCTCCAGCCCTATGTAGAATTGTCATATCATACCCTTGCAAAGCAAGACTCCATCTTAGCAATCTACCATTGTTTTTCCCCATCTGCATCAGCCAAACCAGGGGGTTGTGGTCAGTCTGCACCACAAAATGCTGCACATACAAGTATGGCTCTAATTTCTTTAGGGCCCACACTATGACAAGACATCCTTTTTCCACAATAGAGTAAGCCTGCTCCATGGGAAGTAACTTCCTACTCAGGTACACTACTGGGTGATCTCTCCCTTGGCTGGATGTCTGACTCAGTACTGCCCCAATACCCATGTCTGAGGCATCAGTCTGAACTATAAAGGGTTTGCTATAGTCAGAACTTGTCAAAACAAGAGCACTGCACAGTGCCTCCTTTAGTTTGGAAAAGGCTTCCTCACAGGCTGGGCCCCAGGTAATTTTCTTGGGCATCCTTTTCTTTGTCAGGTCAGATAGGGGAGCAGCCCAGGCACTGTAATTGGGTACAAATTTCCTGTAGTACCCTGCTGTCCCTAGAAAACTCCTGACCTGCTTCTGTGTTTCTGGTCTGGGCCATGCCTGGATTACTTCTATTGTTTTTTCCCAATTGTTTAACCAGGCGAGACACACTAAGCTGAAAGTTTGTTTACAGGTGCAACCTGGGAGCACAGGGAAGTTAAGTGACTTGCTCAGGTTCACACAGTATGCAAGTGGAGGCTGTGGGATTCAAACCCAGGTCTCCAGATTTGCAGCTCAGAGCCTTAAACCACTGCGCTATACTGAATTCTATTTGGTTAGGATGGAGCTGTCCCTGGCCTACCACATGCCCGAGGTATGCCACTTCTCCCATGGCCACCTGGCACTTCTCTACTTTAACAGTGAGCCCGTCCCTCTGTATCCTGCCCAGCACTTCCCTAAGGTGGGATAGGTGTTCCTCCCAGCTGGCCCTAAAGATGGCAATGTCATCCAGGTACGCCATGGCATACTCCTCAGCACCATTTAACACCTGGTTCACCAACCTTTGGAAAGTGGCCGGGGCGTTCTTCATTCCGAAAGGCATTACTTTAAATTCAAATAAGCCTATTGGACTGATGAAGGCCGACCTCTCCCTAGCTCTGTTTGTCAACTCTACCTGCCAATACCCCTTTGTTAGGTCAATGGTCGTAAGGTAGGTCGCCCCTCCCAACCTGTCCAGGAGTTCATCCATCCGGGGCATCGGGTCGGTGTCTGACTTTGTGATTGCATTCAGTCCACAATAGTCCACACAGAAATGAGTAGAGCCATCTGGTTTGGGTGCAAGGACTACAGGTGAGGCCCAGGGGCTTTGGAATCTCTGGATTACCCCTAAATCCAGCATCTCCTCCACTTCCCACCAAATGTCCTTTTGGACAGCTTCTGACACCCAATATGCTGTCCACCATATGGGCGTCTGTGTCCCTGTCTCCACATCGTGAGTCACTAAGGGGGTTAGTCCAGGCTTGGTGCTAAATAATGGGGTAAAGTCTGCTAAAACCTCCCTTACTTCCTGGATCTTGTCTGGGGCCAGCTGGGGAGACAGTTTTACTGCCTCCACAGAGGACTCCTACTTACTTTCTTCCAGCAAGTCCAGAAGGGGGTCTCCTTTGACCATCCCCTCCCCAGGACTACACACCGTAAACACTATGTCCGCCCTATTTGCATATGGCTTCATCATGTTGACATGGTACATCCTTTCTGTCTGTCTTCGGTCAGGTAACTCTATGATGTGGTTCAAGTCATTTACCTTCCTAACAACTTTGTATGGTCCTGCCCATTCAGCCTGCAGCTTGTTTTTCCGGACTGGAATAAGGACCATGACTTCCTCACCCACCATGTATGAGCAAGTTCTGGCTCTGCGGTCGTACCACACTTATTGTTTCTGTTGGGCAGTTGTCAGGTTGCTCTGAGCTGTCCCCATAAGCTCCTTCAGCCTTTCCCTAAACCTAAGGACATAATCCACTATGGGATTTCCCTGGGTGGCATGCTTGACCTCCCAGTCCTCCCAGATCAAGTCTAGGGGCCCACATACCCAGCGTCCATATAAGAGTTTGAAGGGGGAAAATCCTGTCGACTCTTGGGGCACCTCCCTGTATGCAAAGAACAGGTGGGGAAGGTATTTCTCCCAGTCCCTCCCATGCTGTTCAGCAAACATCCAGAGCATTGACTTCAGGGTACCATTGAATCTTTCCACAAGCCCATTGGCTTGTGGGTGATACGGTGTCGTGCATCTCTGCACCACCCCACACTTCTCCCATAAACATTTCATCAGGTCCAACATGAAGGAACCACCTCGATCGGTGATAACCTCCTGCAGAAACCCAACACGGGAGAAAATCCCAAGTAAGGCATCTGCCACTTTGTCTGTTCTCAGAGAGGATAGGGCAACTGTCTCTGGGTACCGGGTGGCATAATCCACCACAGTCAGGATGAATCTTTTCCCTGAGGAGCTGGGGGTATTTAAAGGCCCCACAATATCCATTCCCACCCTCTGAATTGGCTCCTCCGCTATGGGCAAGGGAATCAGGGCAGCTTGGGTTTTCTTGCCCACCTTCCCTATTTCTTGGCACTGGTGACAAGACCTGCATTACTCCTTCACCTGCTGGGTGAAGTTTGGTCAATAGAAATTCTGGGCCAACTGCTGCATCATGCGTGCGATTCCCAGATGACCAGACAAGGGAATATCAAGGGCAGTCTTGAACAACTGCTCACGATACCCCTGGGGAATGACAAGCTGCCTGCCTAGCACCCCTCCCTCTGTCTGTACTGCCTGAGTATACATAAGTCCATTTTCCCAATAAACCTTATGTCTGCCGTCACCTCCCTGTGCTCCGTCAGAGTCTGCCCAAGCCCTCAGCTTCTCTAGATTAGGGTCACTTCTCTGAGCAGCTGCAAACCCCTCACATATTCCCAAGGCATGGGACAGGTCCCCTTCAGTCACTAAACTAGGGTCCCTAGCACTAGCATCAGGGCACTCAGGATCACTGTCAATCCCAACCCTCTGACAATGAGTCATCCCTCCCTCTTCGGAGTAACCCTCTGTAGCTGTGTGGTTACTTGCTACTGGGGAAATTTCTACCCCCTTTTCATTAGTCTCCCCATCTGGAGACACAGGCTGGGGAACCAGCCTCTCAGTGGTTTCCACAATGGCTTCTGTGGGGTTCAGGGAACTACAATTTTCCCTTGCCGCTTGGCTATGGGTAACTGCACACACCATCCCTTGTTTGAGATTGTTACCCAGGATCACATCCACTGCTATGGTTTTGGCTACAGCCACCTGTTGCTCAGTTCCCCCTGTTTCACCCCAGTCTAGGAGAACACTGGCAAGTGGCAATGTTTTCGCCTCACCAGTAAAGTCCTGTACAGTGACATATTTATTGGGTATAAGCTGACCAGGCTGTACCAGATCCCCCTTTACCAAGGTAAAGGATGCCCCTGTGTCCCTTAACCCTTGTGTCTGTACGCCATTCACCATGACTAGGTGCATGTGTTCCCTCATGTTCACTGGCATGCTCTCAGGGACACGCAAACATCCCACTTCCTTTCTAGCACCACCTTGCGTATTATTGCTCATCCATTTGGGACACTGTCTGGCAATATGCCCAGTTTCTTTACACAACAACATTCATTTCTTTTCTCAGAGAAATCTTTTCTCTGACACCTAGGGCTAACTGGTTTTGGTGGAGGCAGTGAGGGTTTTAGCTGCCCTGAAGGCGCGCTTTTCCCTTTCTGCACTGCCACGCCCACCCAATTTGCTCTCAGAGCAGGTCTGCTCTTGGCATAGCAGTCCGAGAGTTCAGCAGCCTTTTGCACTGTTTTGGAATCTCGGTCCTCCAGCCAGGTTTTCAGCTCTGCTGGGCATGCCCAATAAAACTGTTCTAACAAAATCACATTTTCAATTTATCAACAGAGCTTGCTTCAATTCCTTCCCACCAACATTTTAAAAACTGATGTTGTTTTGTGGCTAGCTCCTCATAGCTCGTGTCAGGGCTTCTCCTGATCTTATCCTCGGCCTGTCTGGTTAGATTTTCACCGCTCGGAATTCGTGGACATTGTGAAGATCATCCAAACAATGCGACCAACTAGCTGTAGTTTGGATCCGGGTCCTACACTGCTGTTAGTAGGCTGTGTAGAAGTTATCTACCCAATCCTTGCTGACATTATCTGGAAATCCTTGGAGGGGGGGGTCTTTCCTGACCCCCTTAAAGAGGCAATGGATTCGACCACTCTTAAAAAATCCTCCTTGGACCCAGACTGTCTAACTAACTACCGACCTATCTCTAACCTGCCATTTGTTGGTAAGGTTATTGAAAAGGCTGTTGCATTGCAATTGGATGATCATCTTACTTCTCATAATGTCTATGATACTCTCAGTCTGGATTCAGGAAAAGGCATAGTACTGAGACTGCCCTTGTTCGGTATTGGTGACCTCCTAATGGCCAGAGATCGAAAGGCTTGTACCATTCTGGTCCTTCTTGATCTGTCTGCTGCATTTGACACTGTAGACCATGGGGTGCTATTGGGTGACTACTGGGTCTTTTGTGGGCTGTCTGGTACAGTCCACAAGTGGTTTGTTCTTACCTCACTGGCAGGTCTCAGAGAGTTGTCAGTGGAATTTATTCCTCTGGCGCCTTCTCCTGCCATGTGGGGTACCACAGACTCCATTTAGCTCCATGTTGTTTGCAGTGTATATGCTGCCATTGGGAGAAATCATCCAGGCGATACAGTCTGAGTTTTCACTGCTATGCAGATGATACTCAGCTGTACCTGTCCTTTCTCCCGAACAGAGTGATGCACTCTCTGTACTTAACAACTGCCTGGATGAGATCAGAATTTGGATGAGTTCGAGGCTGGTTGAGACTTAATCCAGATAAGACTGAGGTATTGGTTGTGGATCCGGGTCATCCTGGGGTGGGTTTGGGTGTTGGACGGCCATCAGGTTTATTACTTGGTGGCGTACCGCTCTCTACCTCTCGACAGGTGCGAAATCTGGGCATTATTTTTGATGATGGTCTGACCCTGAAATCTCAGGTGTCAGCTGTTGTTAAATCCTCTTTCTACCATCTGAGGAATATCGCCCGGGTGAAACATCTGATTCCCCGGGAGGACCTTCCAACTTTGGTCCATGCCTTTGTCACTACCGTCTGGACTACTGCAATCCCTCTACCTAGGGCTACCAGGGGTTGATATCCGCTGCCTTCAGCTGGTGCAGAACGCTGCAGCCAGGCTTCTGACTGGGACTCTTAGAACCAGCCACATTACGCCTGTGCTTCGCGAACTGCACTGGCTGCCTGTTCAGTGGCGGATCACCTTTAAGGTTGGTTTACTAACCTTTAAAGCCCTACATGACCAGGGACCCGGTTACCTGAAAGATTTTCTGGTTCCCTATTGCCCCCTCCGCCCCCTCCGTTCCGCCAGCGAGGGATTGCTAGAGATTCCCAGGGTTCGTTTGAAGCTATGGGATCTCATGCCTTTGCCTTTTGGCTCCAACCCTGTGGAATTCTCTACCTCGCTGGTTAAGAGAATGCCCAACCGTTGATAGTTTTAAAACTGATTTAAAGACATATCTTTTTACTCTGGCCTATCCTGTCTAGTTATGGTTGTTTTAATGTTTGTATTTTGCTGTTCTATTTATTCCTGTACAGCGCCTTGATTTCGAAAGGCGCTTTATAAATAAACATGACTTGACTCGACTTGACTTACGGAATTTAGCTCTGTATGATTCAGCAGTTAATTCAAATTTCTTTAACAGTGCAGCTTTAAGTTTGCTATCATCATCACTGTCCCCATTGTCCACTTGACCCAATGCATCCCAAGCTTTCCCAGTAAGTAGCGGGGATAGCTGGAAGCTCCAGGACTCTCTAGGAATTTTAGCCTGAATACAAACTTTTTCAAAAGAATTTAAAAAGGCATCCATATCCTCTCCATCTTTAAATTCTGCTATCAATTTGGAATTCAATTTGTAACCCAGTCCTGTAGTCCCAGTTAAACCCAAGCCACTTACCTGCTCTGGTGCTAGTAGTTGGAGTCATAGCTTCTCCAGTTTGTGTTGCCTCTGGCACTCACACTCCTCATGGTTCATGTCTCTCTGTTCTCGCTCTGCCCCTCGGCGTTCTTGCTCTGCCTCTCGGTGTTCTCACTCTGCCTCATGGTCAGCCTCCCACTGTTCATGGTCCCTCTCCCTCTGGAACTCCAGCTCCATTCTGTGCAACTCAATTTGCAGCCTGAGTACTTCAGGATCCAGGATACTGGTGACTTTCCTCTGCTGCTGTGGCCCTTCGCTGACAGTGGCCATGTTGCTCTCCTCATTGGATCTGGACACTGCACTGGCCGCTAGCCCTGCCAGACTCATGTTTAGTCCTTGTCAGTCACTGTCTGTGACTCAATACTCTGGGTATCTGCTACCATCAGGGCATCCATGAGGTTCTGTTTGCTGGCTTTCACCTCAAATGGGACTCCTCTGTCCCCGCACAATTGCTTTAAGTAGTCTACAGTGTGTCTGGTGTAGTTGGAAGCCATCTTCTTCCCTAACTATGGCTACTCTGACTTGCACTTTAGAAAAAAAATAAAATGGGTAGGAACTTGACTGTATGCCAAGTGATATAGTGCTGTCTCCTTTTTAAAAATAAATCACTGCCTTTTTCTTTCTTTGCAAGTGAGATGATGGTCTCAAGCTGACACACTGAACAATAAAAGCTTGTAATATCAAACTTATGCACACCGCTGCCAACCAATCTGTCACAAACCCACTCAGAAGGTCAGGCCCTCTGCTCCCACAGTGCCAACCTCCGAGCACAGTCTTGTGAACAGGAAAAAGAAACAGGGTAACCTTTCTGTCTGTTTTGTGGGTTCAAATCAACCTTTGGTCTCAAGTGTTGGAGGGATTCAAACTGTGAACCTCTTGTTAGCTTACCCAATGTACAGGCTCAGATAATTCTGCTCTTCAGTGGGGCCAGATATCTTTCGCCTACGGGTACCTAACCAGGTGTACAAAATGAACCCTTAAAACTCTATTAAAGACCTCAGAATAAATTCTTACCTTTTCCCAGTTTGATAAAGCCAGTAAGCATTGTACAGTGTCAATTTTAACCATGTATGCTTCCCTTGTCAAGAAAAAGAATTTCTAAGGCACACCAAGTAGTCTCTAAAGTAGAGGTTTACTTCAAAATAGATAAAAAAATTTAAAATGTAAATACAGAACCATATATCACAAAAACATACAATCACTTAAAAAAAACAAGATTTTAAAAGTGCTATTTCCTGCCACCAAACATTTGTGTGTAAATGGAAAACAGATTACTGTTTAAAAACTGGCCTTGCCTATCTCTTTGCATGAGGTCACCTAGCTCCTCCCTGTCAGAATATAAAAAAAATATATCTATGCAAAACAGGATGTCTTATCAAAGTATTAAATTCTGTGACCTCAGCCCAACTCATGTTCTCATATGATCCTTTGATGTAGAGAGTCTTCCTGTTCTTCACAGACATCAAAGAATCATTTATGACTTTGCACTAAGGCATCATAACCTGCTCTTCTTCCTCTTAACGTTATAAAAGTTTATGATTTCCCACCTTAGCAGCTGGCAAGCCACAAATAAGCTAGATAAACAGGAGCTCCTTAATTTAGTCTCTTCTAGCCTGTAATTATCTATTGACCTCCCAGGTAACACCTTGTAGCTAAAACCTGGGAAGGGGGTGTCATTCCACAGGCTGTCAGCATCTCTCATGAGAGACATTCAATAACATATTTTTATATTACAAAAATCATAGATTAATTAGAACCAGCTGTCTGAGTGTCACACTGCAATCAACAGAACAACACAAGAGTATTGTTACACAGCATGTGTGCACATTGTGCAGGACAGAACAATCACAGTAACGTAGGGCTGTAGCAGGCAGCAGGCAGCATGTTATTGTGCTCTGTCCTGTCATGTAATTCATTGCAAGAGAGAACAATTACAGTAACTTATGGCTGTAGCAGGTAGCAGGTGCTTGTTTTGTACTGTCATGTACTGCAGTGCAGGACACAATAATCGTAGTAACTTATGGCTAGGCAGGTAGCAGGTGGCATGCGGCTGTCATGTTCTGTCCTGCAGTGCAGGACAGAACAATCACAATAACCAATGACTGTAGCAGGTAGTAGGTGGCATGTGATTGTTCTGTCCTGTCCTGCCCTTCAGTGCAGGTCAGAACAATCACAGTAAATGGTTACTGTACCAGGTAGCAGGCAGCATGTGATTGTTGTGTCCTGTTCTATCCTGTCCAGTCCTTCAGTGCAGGACAGAACAATAACAGAAACAAATGGCTGTAGCAGGTAGCAGGTGGCATGTGATTGTCTTGTGCTGTCCAGTTTTTCTGTGCAGGACAGAACACTCACAGCAAATTATAGTTTAGTGGGTAGCAAGCTACATGTGATTGTTGTGTCCTGTCCTGTCTTGTCCTGTTCTTCAGTACAGGACAGAACAGTCACAGTAAATGATGGTTGTAGCAGGTTGCAGGCAGCATGTGATTGTTGCAGCCTGTTCTGTCTTGTCCTCTCCTTTAGGGCAGGACAGAACAATCACAGTAACTTATGGCTGTAGCAAGTAGCAGGTGGCATGTGATTGTAGTGTCCTGTCCTCTCCTTCAGCACAGGACAGAACAATCATAGTAATTTATGACTGTAGCAAGTAACAAGTGGCAAGTGATTGTCTGGTCCTGTCCTGCCCTTCAATGAAGGATAGAACAATCACAGTAAATGATGGCTGTAGCTGGTAGTAGAAAGATGCAGCTGGAGGGAGGAGGTAGCCTTTACCTCTTAAGGCACCCACTGTAGTCCCTGCTCTGGAGGGAGCTTCTGTGGCTTGGTCTGGCATCTGAGTGGGGAGGGGGGACTGGCTGAGGCTTCTTAAGGTGCTCACTGTAGTCCCTGCTCTGGAAGGAGCTTCTGTGGCTTGGTCTGGCATCTGAGTGGGGAGAGGAGATTGCCTGAGGCCTCACAGAATTGCCTGCGATGTGCTGATAGGAATTCAGTTCAAATCAGCAAGAAATAATGGCTGTGGCATGTAGCAGGTGGCATGTAATTGTCCTGTCCTACCCTTTCCTGTACTTCAGTACAAGACAGAACAATCACAATAACTTATGGCTGTATCAGGTAGCAGGCAGCATGTGATAGTTCTGTCCTGTCCTGTCATTCAGCGGAGGACAGAACAATTACAATAACTTATGGCTGTAACAGGTAACAGGTTGCATGTGACTGTTGTGTCTTCTCCTGTCCTTCAGTGCAGGACAGAACAATCACAGTAACTTATGGCTGTATCAGGTAGCAGGCAGCATGTGATTGTTGTGTCCTGTCCTGTCATTCAGTGGAGGACAGAACAATTACAGTAACTTACAGTATGGCTGGAGCAGGTAGCAGGTTGTATGTGACTGTTGTGTCTTCTCCTGTCCTTCAGTGCAGGACAAAACAATCACTGTAACTTATGGCTGTAGCAGGAAGCATGTGATTGTTGTGCTCTGTCTTGTCCTTGAGTGCAGGACAGAATAATTCCAGTAACTTATGGCTGTAGCAGGTAGCAGATGGCATGTGATTGCTGTGTACTGTCTTGTCCTTCAGTACAGAAAAGAACAATCACAGTAAATGATAGCTGTAGCAGGTGGCATGTGATTGTTGTGTCCTGTCCTGTCATTCAGTGGAGGACAGAACAATTACAATAACTTACGGCTGTAGCAGGAAGCAGGTTGCATGTGACTGTTGTGTCTTCTCCTGTCCTTCAGTGGAGGACAGAACAATCACAGTAACTTATGGGTGTAGCAGAAAGCTTGTGATTGTTGTGTACTATCTTGTTCTTACGTGCAGGACAGAATATTTGCATTGGTAGATGTTACCCTCCACCAAGTTCCCCCTCCCCTTTATATCTGCTTCCCATGTCCCCTGCCCCCTCCTGTGGGGGAGTGCCAGCTAGTCAAGGGATGTCCATGTTCCCTTCCCTAGTCTCATACTCACACCCTCCTAGTTTAAATCCCTCTCCAAGAGCCTATCTATATATTCTTGTAGTTTTCCCCTTAGCACCCTAGAACCCACCTCATTTATCTGCAGTCTATCCTTTGCATATAAACCCTCATCTGCCCATGTGTCCCCCCACTTCCCTATACAGGTGAAACTCTCCCTCTCACACCAATCTCTGCACCATCTATTGAATAATACAATTCGCTGCTGTCTAACAGTACTGGCACAAGAAACTGGCAAGACTTCTGAGATGGCCAGTGAACCTACCTCCTTCCTGCAGCCCTTGGCTAGCTGCCTGAACCTATTCTGTGCCTCCTCTACTTCATTGCCCACCAAGTCATTTGTATCTAAATGTATGATGAGGTGTGGTTTGCCCCCAGTGCCCTTATGTCTTCCTTTATCACTTACTTTGCCCTTTCTGCCTCCATACCTGGTGAGCAGAAGACTAACCTCTGTCTATGGGTATCCCTTTTTCTAAGCCAGTGTACCCCCTTTATAATGGAGTCCCCGAAGACCATGACCTTCTCCATTTTACCTTTCTTGGCAGATGCCCCAGTGCCCTTTTCTGGAACCCCCGTCCTGTCTCTTCTGGCACCCATTACCTGGTCTCCCTGACCGGTGATGTCTACTGGCTTCCCTGGCTTACCACCTTGCTCCTCTTGAGTCCCCCTTTCCCTGTCCCCACTCTGCTGTTCCATATTTCCTCTGTCCTATTTCCTCCTTCATGACTCCATATGTTACTATAATAACTGGGTTCCTTTTATTCTCATAGTGAAACCCACTTATATTTTGCTGTTATAACCAGCTGTTTTTTTCATCACTTCTTTATTTTGCACCCTGCTGCAGCGCCTACTGGTGGGGGCATCGAGCCACCGGCTCTGCCCATGGGGAGAGCAGCAGGTTCACTCACATGATGAGGGGGTCAAGCATGGCTGTGGCTGACCCACTGAAGGGATCCCTGTCCCTGCCAGCTGGACCAGCACCGAACCCCCCCAGAGTGATCCCACAACAGTCCTCCCGGTGAGGCAGGGCATGGCCATCAAGCTGCATGGTTGTGCCCAGCCCTTTTTCCTTTTTCACCTCAATGGGAGCACAATCATGCAATGACATTCCTGCACAAATGTGTAGACATCCGCCATGCTCACTCCCTCCCTTCTAGGCACCATGCAGCTGCAGTACCTCCGGGCATCCCCAGGGACCACCAGAGCACAGTGTGGATCCCACCCTTTCCCCAGGACTAGGAGAGCTGCATTGGATGCTCAGTCCTAGTCCTCCCCTGCCGACCCCCAGTGACCTGGGCTTGTTCCTGAACCCAGGTCACCGGCATGGAGCGAGGTGTGGCATCCAGCGCCTCAATCCTCAGTGCCAGCAGGCTGACTATAACCAGCTAGTTTTAATGGTGAATGTGCGCTGGGCTTCCCTAACAACCCAGTCCATACACACTGAGTCACGCTGCTGCTATGTACGTACTTGGAAAGTGAACATGTCAGCCAGCACTTTCAACTGTCTGCCAGCCCATACAGCGCGCAGGCTGTGACCTACTCTGTGCAAGGAGGAGAAGGGACTTCAATTTATAAATAACTGTGGGGCAAAAAAGGGAGCCCAGAAATTATATAAAATGAAGCATGGAGAGTGTGCAAAACTCAAATTTTATCAACCCTCAGACTGGGATGCTTTTATAACCCCCTTGAGCTCTGCTGTCAGAGCTTATGTAGTATTGTACACCTCCAGGCATGCATAACATTCTCATTGTGCACAGCTCCTCATACATTATTGTGTATGTTATCTAGTGCACAATGTACCTGTTTTATTTTGAAATGTGAGGCAAGCTTAACAGCAAGCATAATAACTGCTGCAATCTTTGTCAATCCCTGCAGTCTATGCGTAGCTATATCATCAGCTCCAGCACATAATAGAAATGTGTTTTCATTTCTTTCAGAACCTGTTATCTGTAGTGTCAGTCTTTAAAGGATTCATTAGCTGAAGCAAACACCTTTCAGTATCTCCATTCCTCATTTTTTTTGGCTCTGCCTGTAGACTGGTAACTTGATATTTCGAAGATAGGCTGCCTGCATGCCAGGAGGCAGTATAACGCAGTGGGTTAAGGCTCTGAACTGCAGATCTGGAGACCTGGGTTTGAATCCCACAGCCGCCTTGGTGCATATTGTGTGATCCTGAGCAAGTCACTTAATTTCCTTGTGCTCCCAGGTCGCATCTGGAAACAAGCTTTGGTTTAGTGTGCTACTCCTGGTTAAACAATGTTCCCCCTTTGAGTCACTAAATTGAGCAGTTACATGGAAACATAGAATCCATCAGCAGATAAGGACCATATGGCCAACCTAGTCTGCCTATTTACTGCTGCAGCCCCAGATACTTGATCTGCGGCTCTCCTGCTCTGCACATCTCCAGAGTACCCTTATGTTTATCTAATGCACTCTTGAACCCCTGTACCCGGTTTATTTCCCTAAGGTACTTGAAAGTCTCTATCACATCTCCCTTCTCCCTTCTTTCCTCCAGTGAATAGATGTTAAGGTCCTTAAGTCTTTCCTCGTAGGGCTTCTGGTGCCGTCCATGTACGATCTTTGTTGCCCTTCTCTGGACTGGCTCTATTTTGTCAATGTCCTTCCGGAGATGTGGTCTCCAGAACTGGACACAGTACTCCAGCTGAGGCCTCACCATGATCTATACAATGGCATCACCCTCCCTTTTCCTCCTGCTTGTTATGCCCTTCCCTCTTATCCATCTTAAAGTACTGAACTTGTAAGACATCTTCCTGTGTAGTAAAGAAAACCCTAACGTGTAAGGACAAAAACATTGCAATAATTTTTTGTCACAGTCTGTTGTTAAGACAGGAGGGGAGGTGCCTGCCTGCCTGTCTCCTACAGGAACAGCATAGCATTAACATCTTTAGCTTCTCATCTACAACCACCAGCCAGCTACTTGCTTAAGGCAAGGCAGTTCCATGTTCTGGAGTCTTAGTTTTTCCAGCTAGTCCCATCCACAAGTAACTGAGAGTATTTTTGGGATTTAGGATGAAGCAGACATTACAGGTAGGCAACAAGCAGACACATAAAATATTTATTTCTTTAGCAGGAATAAGACATATTTTCCCATAATCTGTTACAGTTGTATTCCAGTTTTTGCCCAGTCTCAAAAGTGGGAGCATTTATTTACCCAGTCCCAAAAGTGGGAGGGTTTATTTACCCAGTCCCAAAAGTGGGAGGGTTTATTTACCCAGTCCCAAAAGTGGGAGCATTTGTTTACCCAGTCCCAAACGTGGAAGCATTTATTTACCCAGTCCCAAACGTGGGAGCATTTATTTACCCAGTCCCAAAAGTGAGAGGGTTTATTTACCCAGTCCCAAACGTGGGGGGGGGGTTATTTACCCAGTCCCAAATGTGGGAGGGTTTATTTACCCAGTTCCAAATGTGGGAGCATTTATATACCCAGTCCCCAAAGTGGGAGGGTTTATTTACCCAGTCCCAAATGTGGGAGCATTGCATGGCAGTTTAATGCCTTGCACTGGTGCCTTTGTCCATTCCCCCAAGGATGCATCTGAAAGTAAGCTGTTCCCAGCTCAGTGCGTCTTTAATAGTTAAACATTTTAAATAAATAAATAAAATGTGTTTTGAAAAACTAACACTGTACCAAATTAACATATTTAGATGTTTCAAAGGTACTTCAGATACTACAGAGAGGTACAAGCAGAATGATAAGAACATTTATACAATGGGGTGAAGTGATATCCCATGGGATAAAACACAATATCTCCAATGATAGCAAGATACAAATGAGTGCTTAACCCTGACCATACCTACTATAAGATAAATGTAGCTACCATGCTAAATGTTGAGAACATCCTTACCTTGGACCCTCTGCTCTTCGCTAACTCTCTGAACCTCGCCTACTCAGATCTCAGTAGTGGGCACCCGATGAACTTCTTTAATATCCCTGCTCCAGAGGTCAGTGGGAAGACCCCAGCATGACCAAACCAACCACTCTTCCATTTCAAACTGGTCTCCAAAGCTGCTGCTAGAAAATACCTTGAAAAAGTCCTTGGCAAATCAAGGCACAGTGGGGACTCTGTGGACAGAAAATTTGTTCGACTAACACTAGATGAAGCACTTGGTCCACTGACAAAGATAATTAATCTATCCCTCTGCCACTCCAAATTCCCCCAAATCTGGAAAGCTGCCACAGTCTCCCCAGTACACAAAGGTGGTGACCGGTCTCTTCAAAACAACTACAGGCCGATCTCTATACTCCCCCCACTCTCCAAGGCCCTTGAAAAGATTGTGGCTGACCGGCTGATGGAGTACTTCAATCAATATTAACTCCTATGCCCAGAACAGCATGGTTTCCAAGCCAGCCATAGCACCATCATGGCTCTCCTGGAATTTACCGGATTCATACATAGTGCTCTTGACAAAGGGCACATTGTAGTGTCGGCCTTTGTTGACCTATCAAAGGCATTTGACATGGTCCATCATGCCCTCCTCCTTGAACAGCTCTCGGATGTAGGGCTAGCCCTAGAAACCATAGAATGGCTTTGTAGTTACCTTAGCCTGCAATCACAGCAAGTAAAGATCAGGGACATTCTATCAGAAAGTTGACCGGTCAGATCAGGGATACCACAAGGATCCATACTCAGTCTGTTACTCTTCAGTGTCTTCCTAAACAACATCCTGGTTGCTTGCAACAGCCACATGGTTCTCTATGCAGATGATGTGGTGATCTTTACTTACAACCTCAACCCCACACTGCTGGAACACGACCTCCAGAGTGACTTCGCAACGGCTGAAAAATGGTTCAAAGAGCAAAAATTGGTCATGAACTATAAAATGACCAAGACAATGCTCTTTGCCACTGCCCAAAACAAGCTAAAAGGCTATCCCCTGGCAATACAGAATGACTCCGGTAACACCCTGGAACTAGTCCCCCATTTCAAGTACCTGGGAATCACACTGGACACTGCCCTGTCTTACACACAGCACATTGACATCATGGCCAAAGCCTTTAACACCAGGATCGGTATCCTCTACAGGCACAGGCATTGCTTGACCTATGAAGCTCTGAACTTGGCAATTAACAGTTCACTCATCACCTTGATTGACTATGGCCTAGCTGTCTATGACTCCGCTACTGACACAGTGCTCCAACGCCTCTCAACAGCCTTAAACAAAGCCTGCCACCTGCTCACTAATGCCCCAAAACTCACCCACACCTGTGAGCTTTATGCGCGATCGGGCTGGCTTCAATTGAAGGACAGAATACTTTATCAAACCTGCCTACTTACAAAAAAGGTCTCACTAAACTTACTTCTTCAAGGAGTTTTGAGCCTTTTGTCACCAACTGTACATGTCAGGCACACCAAGAGCTCGACTACACAAGTATTCCATGTGCTGAAAAACTATGGCCTGGTGATCCTTTGCTCACCGGGCCACGCTGTGGACAAATAGTCTTCCACCTGACATAGCTAGAGCCACAACCCTTGGTTCCTTTAAGCACAAACTCCATCAGCACCTCACCAACAATAATACCTGTAGGTGCCCCCGCTAGTCTATGCCCACAGCTTTAGTCTGCCTAAGCACTTCGACCTTCTGACCTGCCAAGTTAAGTCTTTGCCCAAGCACTTGCCTCCCACCCCCTATCCCTTGGCTCTTTTCTTTCCCTTTGCCCTTCCTATCCCAGGTATCACTGCCCCTCCCTACCTCACCCTAACAATCTGTCTCTGCCTCTCTCTCTGTCCCGCAGGACACTGACATACCATGTACTATGCCTTAGCACAATTTGTCTAACTGTTTGTCATTGCATCCCATGTACTGTTAAATTTTTGGTACTCTTTATGGATAATTACTGTAACTTTATTGTGTCTTCTTGTGCTAATGTATCTGATGTGGAACCTCTCAATGATCATCCGCTCACAGGTGTCATCCAAGATTTCAATAAATAAACAAAATAAAATAAATGGCATTTATTTCCACAGTAGCTACTGTACATTTATCTACATAATAGCTATGTCACGCATACCAGCAAATAAAATGAGTAGTAGCAAACAGCATGAAAGACCCCGGGAAAACTAAATACAAAACACCTGTGTAAGACACTGCAAAAAAGCACATAGACACATACAGAAAACAGGAGCTGACTGGCATAAATAAAACCGAAACCTCTAAGAACACGGCAAAAGTCCCGGCAGTGAAAGTCCCACTGGCAAAAGTCCCACTCACTCACACAAATCAACCATTAAAAGTACAACATGTGATAAAAATAATCAATCACAATAGTGCAATAACACACTACAGCAGGCACATAAAACACAACAGAAAACCCACTATAAAACATGCCAAAAAACCCACTATAAAACAGGTAAAAACCACCACAGCCCTATTGTGTGAACAGAATAAGGGTTGGGCTGTGGTGGAATACTGGATTTATTTGCATTCTTGTACACACTGATCTCGGGAAACATCACTTGTGCCTCTGCTACGCTCCCCCACTCATGAAGTTACCCGAGGTCAGTGTGCACTCATGCAGATAAATCCCGTATTCCACCACAGCCCAATACATATCTCCTGTGAGCCCGCAGCACACCAGTTGAGATGATAACAATTCAACAGTAATCATGTTGAAAATGATACAGCAGCTCTGCAAGGAACCTCAGTGTTAAAAGTCAATCACAATTTGCAGTTCAGCATTGGTCAATCATGGGGTGGGCCACTTCCTGACAATTAGGTAGTTAAGTCTGTTTTCACCTTCTTTAACAGAAGCAGCTACTGGCACACAAGTGGAGACAGACTGGAATGTGCCTAAGGACTCTCTGACTAGGGGAAGGGGTACAACAGGCAATGACTCATTCGGAAATGTTTAGAGAAGTACCCTCAAACAGTGTTTGGAAACAAGAGTGGATCTTGGAACAAATACAACTGGTTTTCCCTGCTGAGTATTTGGCACTGATCCAGTAAAATATGATAAAGTGTTCTCTGCTCAAGGATTTGTTGACTGCAAATTCCCTTCGGAGTCCGGTACAGGACTTTTTAAATATAACAATAAACATCTTGAAAATTTTGAAAATGGTAATTCCACTTCATTACTAAACAACTAGATGAACAGTTATCAGAACAGATAGCAAAGCAAATTCAGCTTAAAACAAAATGGAGAAAGGGGGGCAATGCTGTCACAAGGCTTGCTGGCATTACTGCTAAACTACCTCTCTCAAAGAGCTCTCGACAGTACTGGGGCAGCATTGAAAAAAATGTAAGTTTTTTGACTTGCTTCCCTTCATATTTCATGTATTTACTGTAACTCATTCCACATTTTCTTTATTACTGAGATCAGCTGCTTGAAAACAGGACCACTATCCTCCGGACTGTGTCTGCTCTGCCTACTCTGCCTGCTTGCCTACAACTTTCATCACAATTCCCCATTTATGGCATCATAATTATTTCCACAGAAACAGATTGTGATGTCATAAACAGAACTGTGATGTCAGGTGCAGACAAGCAGCCAGAGTTGAAAGGACAGAAATACAGTTTTCATGCAAGTACCCTTTAGTAATAAGGAAATACAGGTGAGACTAACAGAAAAAAATTAAATATAAGCTACACTGTGTTGAAAATTACATTTTTTCAAAGCTGTCTTATCTGCATTGGAAGCTCTTTAAGCCTGTCATTTAGAAGCCATGATGAAGGTAAGGATTTAGGGAACATGGGTGTTTTCAGAGAAACTGCAGCTTTACTTGCATGCCACGACCCAGTGCTTAAAGCAGCAGTGCAACAAAATTGGGCAAAATGTTTGACCTTACCTTTTTTCACTAAAACATTTTATTTTGTAATTTTTTGGCCAGGAATGCACACAGAGTTGAGGTGTGTTACCAGGTGCATCCTGGAAGCACAGGGAAATTAAATGATTTGCTCATGGTCACACAGTATGCAAATGGTGACTGTGGGATTCAAACCCAGTTCTCTAGGTTTGCAGCTCAGTGCTCTTAAGCACTACACTATACTGCCTCCCCATCAAAGATTCTAGGCATCTTCCTTGTTTTTTTTGATGATACAATTGTCTAATTCCAACAACAATTTTGTATTTTGTAATTGTATAAATAATTGCTCTTGTACCCATTTCATGACATGTATACTGCGTTATCTTAATGATCTTGTACCCTTACACGATATGTATATACCCATTTACTGCTTGTCTGATTTTATCACTATTATATATATCTAGGCCCAGATATTCAAAAGGGTTGCGCCATGCACAACAGGGTTGCGGCGTCTTAACTCAAAAATAGCCATTCTGCGATAGTAATGAGAAGGGGCCAGTTCGCCACGGCTACGCTGAGCCACAGCGCAATGGAAATGAAGGCATGCAATCAAGGAGCGGGTCCATGCATAAAGTGGCGCAATGCGACATTTAAAACACTTGCGCACGCGCAAGAGTGGCTCAGCCGGAAGTTGCGTAGTAATCGGATTTGAGCCAAAATAAAGCGCTCAAGGGAGCCGCAAGAACTCGAGGCAGGCCGCAAACCGGGGAGAGACAGAGAGAGAGAGAGACAGAGACAGGAGCAGGAAGGACAGAGAGGGACAGTGGGTCCTGGAGGACAGAGAGGCCAGTGGGGTGCCCGTGCAGTGGAAGTAGCAGTGGGGCAGTGGGGGACACACAGGAACAGCAGCTGGTGGGGGCAGAAGCCAGGAGATGGACAGTGTCAGCTTCCACATGGAAGCTGTAATGAGGGTGAGACAGCATGCTGCAGGGGGCGTGGCCGTGGAGGGCCCGGCCGCGGTATGCCCCCGACAGGCGGTATCGTGCCCGCATCAGCTACGAGCTGTACAGTGATGTTGAGATCGTGGCCTGGTACCGCCTGAACAGTGCAATACTGAGACGGCTCAGTGAGCTGTGCAGTGATGTGATGCAGGCACCCTCACGACGGAGTCACGCTCTGTCCGTGGAGACCAAGGTGACAGCCTGCATGTGCCTGCTCACCACGGGCACCTTCCAGAGGCCGACAGGGGACACCACAGGCATCACGCAGTCAGCCACGCCACGATCCTCACCCAATTCCTCAGCGACTACTGCCTCATGCTGGAGTACATCCATTTCCCCAGCACCCGGCAGAGCGTACAGCAAACATGCAGGAGTTCCACAGGGTAGCACAAATGCCTGGCGTGCTAGGTGCCATAGACTGCACCCATGTGGCCATTCGCACGCCACCTGGCCCCGACGGGCAAGCATATCGGAACCGAAAGGGCTACTCGAAAGTGTCAACTGCCAGGTGGTGTGTGATGCCACTGGGCGCATCATCAATGTCTGTGCCACACACCCTGGCGGAGCACATGTTGCCTTCATGGCACCAATCTGCACTGTGCCATCGATTCGAGAGTGGGAACATCCCCACGGGTCATCTAGTGGGTGAGTACATGTATGGAATGCAAACTCTGTGCAAGGGTGGGAATGACACAGGTGCCATGGTAGTGGCACACAAGGATATGGGCAATATGGACCTGACCTAACACTGATCTCCACTATCTCCACACAGGTGACTGTGGATACCCACTCCGTCCTGGCTGCTCACACCATACCGCGCCCACCACCCCAGCGCAGCACGAGTTCAATGAGGCACACGCCCAACACGGAACATCATAGAGCGGGTTCGGATACTCAAGGCACGCCCAATGCCTGGACACCGGCGGAGCTCTCACAGTACAGCCCCCAAAGGCCTGTGGGATATTCCTGGCCTGTTGCATCCTGCACAACATGGCCAAAGACCATGGGATAGCCTGACAGGTCCAAGAGGGGGACAGCGATGGGGACGCCAGTGGCGCCGTGATATGGGTGATGAGCTGCCCCCTAGGGACGGAGGGACCCCGACTGACCCGGCAGGCCCAGCTGCACCGGGACACCATTGCAGAAGAGCACCACGCACAACACAGGTAAGTCAAGGGGACATGTGCAGGCAACACTGTCTATGCGCAAACCACAGGCACACAGGGGAACACACCGTGCATGAAGGTCAGGGGAGTTGAAGGGTCTACGCATACCAACACATTAGCAGAGAGGGGTGAGCACTCAAATAAAACACACACACACACCAGGCAGCATACAGGGGCAGCAGCACAGCAATGCGGAAATTACACGCTATCACACAGCACCACCAACCACCCTCACCACCTGGACTGTCCACGTACATGTGTCAGGACCTGGGCAACCTTGCACCTTGGTGTACAGTGCAATGCAGGCATCATCATCCACACGCACCTGTGGACAGCAGTTGGGAGAGTGTGCAGGTGGTCCGTGTCAGTATGGTGAGCAGAGCACCCAGCAGTGCACTGCCCACCATGACACACATTGCACACAGGGCAGCACCAGACAGGGCCTGCATTGGGAGACAGCTCAGTCAGGGAGCACTGTCCCACGGCCACCACGGATGCGTGGGCGGCCCCGCCGTGGCCTAGCAGCACTGGCAGGCTGCGCAGGGGCCACATCGGGTGGCACTACTGCACCACCAGGGGTCCCAGTGCGTGACCGCGACCTTGCCCGCACAGGGGTCTGCATCCCGCGAAAGAAACTTGCACCAGGGGTGCTCGGGATGCCCACAGCAGAACCCGGCGTCGACAGGCCTGGTGTCGCACGACGCTGGGAACGGGAAGTGGAGTGCGCACTGTGTGGGGTGCGTGGTACAGGGTCACCAGACAGTGTGGTCAATGTGGTCGCCACAGAGACCACTGCCTGGGTCAGCCTGTCGATGGCAGTGGTCACATCCGTCCGCATATGGACCATCTCGGCCCGTCCCGAGCACACTCCCTGCTATGCCGCCCACGGACACAGTCAGTGCCTCCAGGACCTTGCAACCCGCCCTGCAGCTGTACCGACTCCTGCAGCAGGCGGGTGCACGCCCAAAGGTACTGTGCCCCAATGGCATCATGACCCCAGGGTGTGGATGGTCCTGGTGCACAGCACCCCTTGAGGGTGGCCGCTGTTTGCCAGGACCAGGTATGGCTGATCCAAGGGCGTGGACAAGTGCCACTGCCTGACGCTGTCCCCCAGGCCTGGTGTGCAACTGCTGCTGCTGCCCTCCAACTGCTGAGCCCCAGGTCCACCTGTTCCACCCCTGTGCTGTCAACAGTGCAGACACCTGCTCAGCCACCGTGCTGCCCCACCGGTGCTGACAGGCCCAGCCTGTGACTGTGCCAGCATGCTGGTACACAGGTGTGGAGCTGGACAGCCCGGGGCACATGTTGGCCTGCCGTGTGTCCCTTGTGGGACACACCTCTCACTGGCCATTGCAGGCCTGCCATCCTCAATAGTGCCGGTGCGTGCCACTGCCATAGGCACAGCATGCTGGCACACCTGCATGCCAGACTGCTGTGACACAGGCTGTGCACCCCCTGCACCCGTATCACTGCTGGCGGAGTTGTCAGCCCAGCCGGCCTGCTGCTGCAGTGCGTGCAGGCTGCTGGCGGAGGTGGAAGGTCCCTCCTCCTGGTCCAGCAGGTCTGCCTCACTGTCAGCACCCACCACCACCGTCTCCTGCAGACGAACAGGATCTGAAACAGAAAGAGAGTACATGTGAGTGCATGTGAACAACAGCCGCCCCCCCCACAACATCACCATGACATACCGCGCAGTGATGGGCTTCCACCTGTCTGGAATCCTCCGCCAGGAACACCCGCAATGGCACTCGGCTGCATGGCCGTGACCAGTGTCTCCTCGGTCGGGGTCAGCTGCAACACCACTGGTGGTCCCCCACCAGTGGCAGCACGTGCCACCCTGAAGGCTGCCACCTTCTCCTTCAGCCTCCTGCGGTCAGTCCCCATCTTCTTGCGGCACTCCTGCACGGAGCGCTGGTGGCTTCCGTGCAGGTTGACGGCCAGAGCTACCCCCTCCCATGCAGCTGCACGCTGCTGAGGGGTGCCCCTCCGCCCACTCAAAAGCGGCTCATCCTCCAGGTAGGCCTGGAAGAGGGCCTCGGTCTCTGCTGTGGTGAAGTTCGGCCTCCTCCTACGCCCGCTGTCCACACCCTCGGCCTGGTTCTCGTCAGTCATGCTGATCTGTATGGGTGGAAGTGGACACCTGTCACTCTGCAGTCCACAGCATTTCCCCATGAGCATAGCTGCAGGCCGGGGGGGGCAGAAGCCCCCCCCTTTAATCGCTGCCTAGCAGATACTGATGGATAGGGTGCCCTCTGCCCCTTCTAAGTGCCCTCATCATGCTCAGCCCCCTCATCCCGTGACACCCTCCAGCACCCCTGCCCATGTGCATTGTCCTGAGCATCACACAGCATGTAACTCACCCCCTCAGCTGCAACAACCAAATCTGGCCGCCACAACCCAGTGTCGTTTTTTATAGCGCAACATGCAAATGAGGTGTGGCGCAACTGTAATGATGCTAATCGCGCCACTGCGCCTTTGAATGGCTGATCGCCTGCTTTGCATATGTCGGCTGAATATCGCGTAAATGCACTTAGCGCATATAGGGAAGGTCGGCTGAGCCGATGGCGCATGTTTGTGGTTGTGTGCTACACTGCATTGCGCAAGCCCAGATGGGTTACGCGTACATCGTATCGCGCTGCAGAACTGCTGCGCGATAGGCTATTCTGGACATGGCCACCATTGTGCCAGTGGCGCTGCAGCACTGGGCACTATAATGGCGCTGTGGCACCTCTGCGCGATAGTCCCCTGTGGCACTGGTGCTGTGCTCGCAGTCGCCGCAGGATACCTATGCATTCTATAGCGCCGGTGCGTAGCCTCGCGCCATTGCCGGACTTTGGGTATGCCCTCTGACCCCTGGCGCTGAGTGCATGCCATGTGTACGTCCCTATTGCGCTGTCTGGCTACAGCGCCATGTAAAGTGATGGCGCTGTGTGAACAGCGCGATAGGTGCCTGTGCTGGTCTATTGCGCAACAACTCCACGTGGGGTCACAGCGCAGCGGGGTGCCATATTGCCTGCTGTAAAGTCGGTGCCATGGCTGGAGGAGGGCGGTGCCGTGGAGCCGTTGAGGTGGCCAACCTGGTAGGCCCTAGTGGAGCCCCACTCATGACCAACTGTATGGTGAGGCCCCCTCACGGACCGAGGACCCATGTGGCAGCAGGTGGCCACTGACCTGGTGGGGTCACTGGCCAGGGCCGGTCTGCGGAGCAGTGCCGGCACCGGGTCAGTAATCTCCGGCCGAGGGACCCGGAGCTGTTAGCGCCGGGTTACAGCTCGCGTTAGGCGGGCCTGGTGCCTAGGCCACGGAGTGTACCATCTATTCACCCATATTCCTGTAGGGGTGTGTGTGTGCCTGGGTGGCTGTGCATTGGTGTGTCAGTGTGTGCAGCTGTCGATGGATGGTTATGGCTGTGTGGGCAGGCAGTCTTACTGGGGCAGGGGGCACTCTGCTGAGTCACACTGATGTTTGTCTCACCATATGTCTCCCACAGGCGGATGGTGACGGCGCCGGACACGGCTGATGTGGGCCATGCCAGGGCCCCAGTCCCACAGGCCGCTGGCCGCAGCGCAGCAGCAGCATCAACAGCAGCAGCAGCAGCGGCAGACTGAGCTGCTGGAGGAGTGTGAGTATCATTACGCTATGGATGCTATTGCATGCTGGGGGCAGGACCACCAACCATGATGGACACAACCAGATGGGTGGTAGTAGTTCCACTATACGTAACACTAGTGAGTCCACACACTGGGTACAGTGTACAGTTCGGAACACAAGGCTGCGTGTGGACAGGGACTGGGTGGAGAGCGTTCACAGGAGGCGACATGGATGGTGCATGGATTGCATCACATGTCCTATGCAGACAGGTTGATGGAACTGAACATGTACTCCTGGAGGGAGGTGAGGGGATATGATGGGGTCATACGAGTATTGTACAGGGGGAACAGTGTGCAGGAACCAATATTTGTCAGCGAGAGGATGTTCCAGGTGTAGAGGGATGGGATGCAGTTGGAGGGGCTCGTTTAAGGAAACATGCTAATGTGTTTCCCTCACATCATGGGTGGTGGACAGTGGAACACCCTGCCAGAGGATGTGGTGGGGCTGACTTGGTCATGGGAGATCTGTATGTGTGGGCTCGCCATGAGGGACTTCTGGAGGTCAGGGGTGAGGGGAATGGACTTATAGGACATGAGGTGATCGTACAAGGCCAAATGGCCAGACTAGGTGTCCCATAGGCCCCTATCTGCCGACACTGTCTATGTATCCATGTATGTAGGCTGACACAGGTGACCTGCATCACAGTGCAGCATCACGACACGTCTGTGTATGCATCACAGGTGGTCCAGGCATGCACTGGGCACATAGCTGTGTGATTGGCATCGCACCACGTTGCAACATCACATGACAACCTAGTTTGTACTGTGATTGGCGTGGGCAGTGTGTGTGGGGGGTGGTGCGCATGGCTGGTGCCGCCTGTTTGTGATGGCCATGTGCATGTTCACTGTGGGTGGGTGCATGCCATCACATGTGCAGCACATTGGGTTAGCTGGGTTGCAGGTTGGGTGGTGTTCAGGGTTGTGGTCGTCTCAGCCATTGACTGTGTTCCCATTTTCCTAGGCCTCGTGTGCTTCGCGCATGGCACGCATGTCCGGCGCCTGACACAGCTGACCGCGACAACAGAGAGCTCCTGCAAGCCCTACAGCAACAGGGGAACGGCGGCACAGACACAGGAGGGAAGACGGGGAGGAGCAGGAGCCTGCTGGGCCGTAGCCCACCTTTTATTTGCCCTTCCCCATCCCTTTCACCCTGACTTCCTCTCCAAGTTGTTTTCCTTCCCCCTTGCACACCCCTGCCTTTTACCCGTCCCCCCAACTTGTACATAGTTTTAGCTGTTTTGTTACCTCTTTTTGTTTGAATATAAAATTCTATTTTGGTACAACTGCTGTGTTGGTGTCTGCTTTGCAACTGGCTCTGGGTGCTCCGTTGCAGGGGTGTACATGCCATCTGGGCTACTATGGTCCTGGATATATGTGTGTGTGTGTGTGTGTCCATGGGGAGGTATCACCAGCATAGCATTGCCTTTCTGTTGCTCTCGCCATCTGCTGCCACCCACTGCTCGGTGCACAGGGTGGGTCTGGCTGGTCTGCTTCTCTGCAGCATGGGGTTGACGTGTGGCACGGGGTGCATGGTGTTCCTGCAGTGCCTGTCACTGCACAATGAGCTGTCTTGGGGGCACGGTGCCGCTGTGCTGTGCGTACAGGGGGACTGATGTGCACTGTGGTTGTCAACCCCTGGGTGTGGCACTCTCTGCCTGCCAGTGGTTGTGCTGGGCGTCATGGCTCTGCTATGCTTTAGTTGGCTTGTCCCATGGGCACGTGGATCAGCCGTCCCACCCCAGTGATGCTGTGCTTGGGGTGTGCCAGTGTGGTGTGGGTTCTGCAGTGGTTCACTGTGCCCATGTGGCATGGCTGGCGGTGGGCCCCAGCCTGCCTCCCTGGATGTGCAGTTCCATTGCTTTCTGGGGGGCTGTGCTTGCGCTATGGCAGCTCTGCACTGCTCAGCTGAGCTTCCATGGTTGCGCCTATAGCGCAGCATTTTGGCTCAGCTTCTCCTTCCTGGTTGCGCGATGTATGCAGTATGTGCGACATTCAGATGTTGGTTGCTTGCGCAATTTGCTCTGCTCCATGTTTGAATATCGCACCTGTTGCGCATTTGCGCAACTGGTTTGTGCTTGCTCCTGCTGTTGCGCCAGTTTTGAGCGCAGTTTGAATATCTGGGCCCTACTGTTTATTGTTTGCACTGCTCAATGCCTGTACTACACTTCTTTGTTATGCTGTTATCCTGTGTGTAAATTTTATCTTGTAATCTCCCAGGTCACTCTGAAAATAGGCATTTCTTGTCTAGTGTGCTTACCTGGTTAACAAAAGCTAAATAAATAAATATTTTATAAATCCTTTAATTTGATTATTTCTAAAAATGGCTACCACATTTTGCACAGAAATAATGTAGGAACAAGAAAATAAAGAAAGTCTCCTGGTGCACAGCATAGGAGGTACCTAGATGAGTACGTTTGACCAGGTATGCTAATGTTTTTGTATTAATTGCAGCCAACACTAGCTTTTTCAAAACAAAACATTTTGTATTGTACTGCTGCTTTAAAAAACGTACAGTTAAATGAGAGAAACCCAAAGGGCTACCCAAGTTACTTAGGAGCGCAAAGTCAAAAATGACCTAATAAAGTGTGTTGGCAGGGATGTATGTAATACAATAATTCAGAAAGTGAAAGAGGCTGTATATTCAATAGTTTGCCAAAGCACAGCTCCTGCTAATTCCAAACAAGAGCAGTTATCTGTAGTTTTTATCTGTTTATTTCACTTAGTTTTGTTTTTTGTTGCCCAGGTAAGTGCACTAAGCACACAAACACTTATTTTCAGGCACAGCTCCAGAGATTACTTGTGGGAGATTAGTTCTACCTTATCTTATCAGAAATACAACTGTTCATGAGTGATTCATTTCCTGTTATTCAAGCAAACAACAGCACTTAGGCAGCTAAACTAACTACCTTTGTGAAACACTGAACCATTGTGGACACAGTATTTAAAACATCAGTGGCCAAGGATCTGAGGGTTGTGCAACAATGCTAGGTGCTTGTGAAGGAGTTCAGTTCAGGCTATTATTAGATAATCTTGTGATAATGATTATTTTGTTCATTGCTATGCAGACCTCTTGAATTTGGTTGTGTTGACACCTGTAGCAAAACTGCCCACAGTCATAATTTTTTTAGAGTCCTTGAGCAGCTGTCGTCATCACTAAGACTTCAACTAAAAGGCACAGGGACAGACTCATGAAAGATATGCCACACGGTAAATGCACATTACCTCAGTGATGAGTGGTGTTCCACAGGGCTCAGTGTTGGGACCAGTGCTGCTTGGGATATTCATTGCAGACATATCATGGGGCATCAAGAGCAAGATCAGTCTGTTTGCTGATTATACCAAGATGGTAGCAGTGTTGGATGATCTAGGGGGATGGCAGGGGTTGCAGGATGATCTGGCAAAGCTTGAAACCTGGTCAGACACCTGGCAACTGGGGTTTAATGCCAAAAAGTGCAAGGTGCTGCATTTTGGGGTGAAGAACCCAAGGAGGCGTTACCAGCTGGGGGGAGTACAGCTAGCCCAGACAGAGGAGGAGAAGGATCTGGGGGTGCTTATTACAGGGTCAATGAACAACTCAGCACAATGTAGGAAGGCAGCTGCAAAGGCCAACAAAATGCTGGGTTGCATTGCAAGGGTATATCCTCGAGGAGGAGGAGGTGATTCTGTCACTGTATAGGTCATTAGTTAGACCACACCTGAGTACTGCGCTCAGTACTGGTGCCTGTATCTGAAGAGGACATTAGGTTACTGGAGGGGTGCAGTGCAGGGTGACAAAGATGATCAAGGGGTTGGGGGACTTATCATATGAGAGGAGGCTGAGGAAGTTGAACATGTACTGCTGGAGGAGAGGAGGGACGGGGGGACATGACTGAAACCTTTAAGTACATGAAAGGAATAAACAAGACAGGTACAGAGGGGCTGTTCAAAGTAAGGCAGGGGAGGGACACCAGGGGCCATGATATGATACTGGAGGGAGGAAGGTTCAGGAGGGAGATGAGGAGACACTTTTTTACAGAGAGGGTGGTAGCTGGGTGGAATGCATTACCTGCAGAAGTGGTATCCAGTAGAACAGTGGACTGCTTTAAAACGAGATGGGACAGGACAAGGGGGAGGGTCAATGGAGGGGAAGGGTGGAAGGGAGGGGCAGCTGCATATTAAGGGGTGCTAGCTGCACATTCGAGCAGACTTGATAGACCTCTAGGCCTTTATCTGCTGGCAAATTTCGTATACCTCCTGATACAGAAAACAGCCTCCAAATGAAATAGCAGCAATTAGCAGGGACACAAGAGGACTCCAGCTAAATACTGTGGAAGTAACACATGCAAGAGTGGAGCAGTGAAGGAGTGGAACAGGTGACTGACATCTTAGGAGTCGGCAGGCATCAACAGAAGGAAGCAGAGGACTCTGCCAGTCGACTAGGGTAGGCCAAAACTGGGAATAGGAGCAACCCCCTATCTAGGGAAGGATTATCGAGAGATTTAAACAAGGCACGGGAGAACACAAATAGAAACAAACAAACAAAAGTGGGAAACTAAAAACACCCTATCAGGAGTAAGGGTACAAAAATATTTCCAGGTAAGACAGGGAAAATAGAAGCTGGGAATACGAGGAGTGGTACAGTGCAGTGGCTGCTGGCAGCAGTTTTCAGAAAGACATTCTGGAGACTGCGATGTTGCCCTATCTGCACACATGTCTCTGGGTCAAAGGAAGAGGTTGCCAAACTCCAGGCTGAGTTGGCTGGGATTCAGGTGACCTCTTCCCCCTACTCAAGGGCCACCAAGTCTGCCACCACTGCTTCAGAGGATGCTAGGAAGGAGCAACAGTGGGACTGTGGTGGGTTTGGGAAGGGTGGGGATGGTGGGTCAAAGGCACATTCCTCAACCGGTACCTCTATGCAATTCATATGCTGCTGTTGCCAGGCGAGACTGCCAGGAAGAGGCACTCATGGTAGAGGCCAGGGAGGATGTGGGGGTCCTCCATAGCAGAGATCTCAAGGACAATGGAAGAGGACTCCAGAGAAGGATGCAACTTCTGGTGGGGGACTTGACTGTGAGGGGGCTAGATATGGGAACAGGAGAGGGATATTAGGTGCCTACATGGTGCAATGGCCTGGAGGGATGTGAAGCAGAGCCTAAGGATCACTATGGCAACAGGACAGCAGGGAGAGCTGGATATCATTGTCCACCTGTGGACTAGTGACCTGGCTAAGGACAGGGCTTGGATAGTGCAGGGGGAGTTTAAGGAGCGGGGGAGGGGTCTTAGGTAGCGCACTCAGCGGCATTTGCTGAGGTGCTGTCTGTGTACAATAAGGAGGAGGAGAGGGATCTATGTAGCAGGAGCTTCAACTCATGGCTGAAGGAATGGTGCAGACAGGAGGGGTTTGACTACATTTGGGATGGACGACCACCTGGGAGGACAAGGGCCTATACAGGGGTGATGGCCTGCACCTTTCCAAGAGGGGAACCACAGTTCTCAGTGGATGGTTTAAATGTTACTTTGATGAACATTTAAACGAGCGGGGAAGGTGAGTGGAGATTGGGAGGCAGAAACCGCCCCTCATCTGGTTGGAAGTAGAGAATAGGAGAACACTAGAGGAGTGAACTCTAGATGCAAATTATTATAGGAAGCAGGGTGGAAGAAATGAAGGGTAATGGGAGCAGGTGCATTAAAAAGAGAAGGGGGAAGGAGGGAAAGCAAAAAGGAAAACAAGGGGGTAACAAATGAAGTGGTAACAAAACAAGGAAAACCATGTGTGCAAATGCTAGAAGTCTAGGAAATAAGATTCCAGACCTAGAGACCACAGTGGCAGAGGTTGACCTAGACATTATGGCCATTACCAAGTCATGGTGCACAGAAAACCATGACTGGGGCATGGCCATACCAGGCTATACTCTGTTCAGGAAGGACAGGGTGGGAAGGAAAGGAGGGGTTGTGATACTTCATGTGAGGGAGGGCAATAAAGTGACTGAGATATCCATTTCAAGGGATAGACATTGTGGGATGTAAGAAGAAACAGGTGGTTCCCCAGAAAAATGTTCCCATTTAAAGTATTTACTCCCATGAGAGGCCAGATAATAAAAATACAAATTTGGAACACATAAAACACCAAAGATCTTAGAAAGGATAAGCTTCAAATAGGGTCTACAAGTAGCCTTACCATGCCTCAAAAGGGACAAGAGAAATACGTGGAGGCGACAGAACCATGTCTGAGGCAAAACAACATTTAACATCCCCAAGGGATACAAAATAAGAGGCAGAATAGTGATTTTAATTATGTTGATATGGCCCCAACTTGAAAGAGAGAGGGCCATCCACCTATGACGGTCTAGCTTGATAGACTGTAAAAGCAATGATAAGTTTAGCCAAATCAAGTCAGTGAAGCGCCTAGATATATAAAAACCAAGATATTTAAGAGCTTTAGATTCCCAATGCAAACCTAGGGAGAGTAATGTTGGTTTAGACATAAAAGAATTAAGAGGCAAAACTGAAGTCTTGTCTAAGTTTAGTTTGTAGGCTATAATGGTAACAAACACCATAATCTCAGAAAAGACAGCAGGGAGAGAACATTCCAAATAAGAAAAATGCAATAATATATCATTGGCATATGCTGAACACTTACAGCCAGACTGATCGATTCATATGGATCCACGACAGGAGTCCGACAGAAATCCTGTTGAACGCCCTGTCAGCAACACCGGCAGGTTGACCGCAGTCTGCAGTCAGCTGCCGGTTCGCTATGTCTTTCTTCTCGGGGGCTTTTTCCGAATTTTCCCAGACACGGGGCTGTGCCCCGCACCTCCCACTTAAGGATTCTCAACTCCAGTTGGAGCTGATTGGGGGGGTGCAGGACCCCCGACAGACAGCTCCGGGTTCCAGTGGGTCTCCCACTGCGGGTAGGTGCTGTAGTTGCTGTGGGGGACCTCACTGGCGAAATGTCGCTGTGAGGGGGGTAAACAGATTCATAAATCTTGACTCTGAGAATTAGCATTTAGCCATAATAATAAGGATTCTAGATACAGTATAGATTAAAAAGGAAGGGAGATAAAGGGCATCCCTGACATGTACCCAAAGTGATAGAAAAAGGTTTAGAAATGAGACCATTACAAATTATTGTGGCAGTAAGGGAAGTATACAAGACCCGGATCCACTGAATGAATTCAGGTGGGATATTATACACTGCATGGGCAGCAAACAGGAAGGGTCAAGTCATACAATCAAAAGCTTTCTCAGCATCCAGAGAGATTCAGGGCCACAGGGGCCCTCGCCTCACCAGATGCCATGATCAGATGGTACAGTTTCCGCGTATAATCGCTAGAAACTCATCCTTTCATAAATCTGACTTGTTCTGGACCAATCAAAGAAGAGCATACACCTTCCAACTGATGAGCTAAGATTTTGACAAGGATTTTAAAATCAGTATTAAGAAAGAGATTGGATGGTAACTAGGAGAGAATTCATCCTTACCAGGGTTGAGAAGAAGTGTGATACAAGCTTGTGTAAGAGAAAGGTCAGAAAGACCATGGGAGTAAATGTAATTAAGCACATCAGTTAGTAGAGGTTCCATCTCAGAAACAAATGTTTTGTAAAAATTAGTAGAAAAACCATCAGGTCTTGGAGCACGGTCAGAAGGAAGAGAAGAAATAGCCGAGCTGCCTTCAAGTAAAGAAATGGGCTTTCGGACAGAGGCACATTGATCATCAATCAGGCGTGGTAGAGGATTTGGTGTAAATAGTCTAGAATTAAGTCCAGGGAAGAAGAAACAGAAGGACCAAGCATTTACAAGTGCTCATATTAAGTTCTAAGGAGTTCTAATATTTCCTGTGGACATATAACTAGGGCACTGGAATCTGGCTGACGAACGTCTCTCACCACTCGAGAAGCATCTTGTTGCCTCAGCCTTAATGCTAAGAGTTTACCCGCTTTCACCCCCTGATCTAGACATTGTACTGCAATCATTCAGTTAGATAAATCCCAAGGGGACTTTAATCTGCTGGATGTTGATTTGAGTTTCCCAGCTGCAGCTTGAGTTAGAAGACAGGACATCTTGGACTCCCTGCAGGGGGCATTCGTCAGGCAACTAGTCAATGAACCCACTCATGATGGGGCAATACTGGACCTGGTACTAATCAATGGGGACTACATTGCAGATGTCAAGGTATGGGGCCACCTGGGGATCAGTGATCACTGCACAGTGTGGTTCAATATAAGGATGGTTGCAAAATCAAACAAACAAAGGCAAGAGTCCTGGACTTCAGGAGGGCAGATTTTAAAAAGATAGGTGAATACTTCAGGGATGACCTGGCAGGGGGATAAAGTGGGTGGGGTGGAGGAACAGTGGGGGAAACCAAAAGGGAAGGCAACAAACCTCTGTGTCAAGCAAGTGAGCAAAAGAAAGAGAAAAAAGAGAGAGCCTACGGTTCTCTAAAGAGGTGGCAGAAAAGGTAAAAGCTAAGAGGGTAGAATATAAAAGGTGCAAGCAGATGCAGAGGGAGGAGGTTAGAGAGGTACTGTATATCAGGGAAAGAGGGTAGCAGGGTGAGCAGTAAGAAGTGCAAAGGCACAAACTGAAGACAGACTATGCAAGGCAGTATCAAAAAGGGGACAGGACATGTATTAGGTATATAAGTGAAAAAAGAAAGGCCAGGGGTGGGAATTGTAAGGTTAATAGGGAAAGAGGTGACTGTACAGTGGGGGAACAGTGTTCACAGAGGAAAGACATGGGAAGGGTCACAAAAATGTAACAGGAGCATTGGAGGGAAGGAGGTGGATACTAGTGCCTTTTTGAAAGAGAGTCCTGAAAGGACTTGCAAATCTGCCTTAACTGTGCTCTCTACCCACTGTTAGTTGTATACTGTATGTATTTACCCACCTTGAACCTTGTATGTCCTCGACAATGCTCCGCTGGGGCAGCCCCACATACTCTACCCTTAGTTATTCTATCATTAGAACTACTCTCTAGGTACTGCCAATTATGATGTAGAACCTTTATAAATGAGCTCCTGAGCCCAAATGTGTAATGTCCAAAATAATAAATGAATGAATGAATGAATGAATGAATGAATAAATCTGAAAGTGGAGAAGGCAATGGGGCTAGATGGGATCAACCCAAGGATACTGAAGGAGCTGCGGGAGGTACTGACTGCACCACTGATGGTTAGAGATGCAGCAAAGTTAAATTGCGCCGTCGAAGTGCCCACAAAGTGGGCACTTTGTGTTGTCACTCTGCTATGCAGAGGGCCAGTGTGAAAGGCTCACTTCGCCTTGTAATTATGACTTTGCATTGTCATTCCACCTTAATGCGAAGTAAGGCAAAGTGACAACAATATAGGCAGCCCATCCCCCCACACATCACATGGCTTACAGTACTGTAAGTCACATGCTTTAGCCAGGCAGGAAGGAAGTGACTCATGCAAGCAGATACTTTCACATTCTCCTTTGCAGAGGTAGAGAGAGGAGGCACTTTGTCTGTGTAGTAGTTGGAACAGAGAATCCAGATATCACATTCATATAAAACCCACCCAACAGCTTTTTTCTAAGCTATATTGTTTAGTGTCTTTTGTACTCTTTTTGTAGTTCATTTTTTCTTTCTGTGATTGTGATTTCTTTGTTTTTTTTAAATTTTATATGTTTTTGTTTGTCTGTGTGTGTGTGTCTGACTTTGTGTGTGTCTGTGTTTCGTGTTGTCATTGTCGGCTGTCGACTCGTCGTTGCTCAGACAGAGGGAAGGAGGGAGGGCAGTTGAGTTTGAGTACTTAAGTTGCTGAAATGGATCAGGGGCAGGGTAAAAGTCAGCGAATGTCTTGGATGGTGCTGGGGGCAGTGGACCGCGTGGCAGCATGGTTGGCAGGGGAGGAGTGTGCACCCATGGGGTACGTGGCCGGGTGCTGTTGGACCGGTCAAAAATCTTGGGTCCTCCCCCCCCAGCAGCAGTAGCAGCACCTCCACCACCACCACCAGCAGCACCTCCACCACCACCACCACCACCAGTAGCACCTCCACCACCACCACCACCAACAGCAGCACCTCCACCACCACCAGCAGCAGCTCCAGCACCTCCACCAGCAGCAGCAGCAGCTCCAGCAGCACCTTCACCACCACCACCAGCAGCAGCAGCAGCTCCAGCAGCACCTCCACCACCACCACCACCAACAGCAGCACCTCCACCACCACCAGCAGCAGCTCCAGCACCTCCACCAGCAGCAGCAGCAGCTCCAGCAGCACCTTCACCACCACCACCAGCAGCAGCAGCAGCTCCAGCAGCACCTCCACCACCACCACCAGCAGCAGCAGCAGCACCTTCACCACCACCACCACCACCACCACCAGCAGCAGCAGCAGCTTCAGCAGCACTGCCTCCACAGCAGGATGTGCCAGAAACATAGAAGCTGATGGCAGATAAGGACTGCAAGGCCCATCCATTCTGCCCATTTCTTTTTCTACCTTATAAATGTGCCATCGGCCTTTGCTCTGTCAGTGGCCTATCTATTCATAGTCATTTGTATTGCTCCCTTATGCCTATCCCATGCCTGTTTGAAGCCCTGCACTGTATTCATAGCCACCACTTCTGTGGTAAGCCATTCCATGCATCCACCACCCTTTCTGTGAGAAAGAATTTCTCACATTCCCTTAATCGGCTCCTCTAATCTCATGCTGTGTCCTCTTGTCCTGCTATTTTTCTTATATTTAAACATGTTAGACTCTTTCACCTTGTTTATGCCCTTAAGGTGTTTGAATGCCTCGATCATATCACCTCTCCCTCCTTTGCTCAAGGGTATACATATTGAGCTCCGTTAATCTGTCCTCATATGTCTTCTGATGCAGTCCCTGCACCATTTGGTTGCCCTTCTGGACTGCCTCAATTTGTTAATGTCTTTGTGAAGGTGTGGCCTCCAATATTGCATGCAGTACTCCAGATGGGGCCTAACCAGTGTCTTGTACAGAGGGATTAATACCTCCTCTTACGACTTGTGATACTCTACTAATACACCCTAACACCCCCTAGCCTTATCTACTGCTTTAGAGGTCTGCTTGGATGATTTTAGGTCATCAGTGATGATGATGCCCAAGTCTCTTTCTTCCTTTGTGACTGCTAGCAACTCCCTCCCAGCCTATAGGTGGCTTCAGGGTTCTCTTCCCTATGTGCATGATTTTGCACTTCTTTGCATTAAATCCCAGTTGCCACTCTTCTGACCATTCTGCTAGTTTATCCAGATCTCTTCTCATTCTGCCCACCCCATCTGGATCATCTACTCTGTTGCAGATCTTGGTGTCATCTGCAAACAGACAAGCCTTACCCTCTAGTCCATCTGCAAGGTCACTAATGAAGATGTTGAAGAGGACTGGCCCCAGGACTGATCCCTGAGGTACCCCACTTGTGACTTGCATCTCTTCTGACTGTATACCATTTACCACCACTCTCTGTTTTCTGCCCGCCAACCAGTTTGCCACCCAGTTGACCCAACTCTGACCACCCTGAGCCTACCCAGCTTATTTATCAATCTTCTATGTGGAACAGTGTCAAAAGCTTTGCTGAAGTCAAGGTAGGCGACATCAACTGCTCCCTTGGTCCACCACTCTGGTTACCCAGTCAAAGAAATCTATGAGATTAGTTTGACAGGACCTTCCTTTGTAAACTCATGCTGTCTTGGATCCTGTGCCCTATGGATTCCAGGTGTTGCACTATCCTTTCCTTAAGGAGTGCCTCCATAATCTTGCCCACTACTGAGGTAAGACTGACCGGTCTGTAGTTCCCTGCCTCCTCCCTGCTACCACTCTTGTGGAGCGGGATCACATGAGCCTTTCTCCAGTCTTCTGGGACCTCTCCTGTGCTCAGAGGCTCGCTAAACAATTCTGCTAATGGCTCTGCTAGTTCCTCCTTTAGCTCCTAAGTACCCTGGGATGTATGCCATCAGGTCCCATTGCCTTATCCACCCTGAGCTTAGCAAGCTCTTGTAGGACCCTTTCTTTGTGAAGGAGTAGTGCTCACCTCCCTCCCCTGTGTCCATGATGCTGAGCTGTGAGCCCTGCCCTACCTTCTCTTCAGTAAATACTGAGCAAAAGTATCTATTTAGGATAGATGCCTTTACAGGGTCCTCCTCCTCACATGCTCCTTTTCTCCATTAAGTTTAGCAATACCCCTCTGACTTTCTCCTTTCACTAATGTATCTATAGAAAGTCTTGTCACCTTCTTTTACTATTCGTGCTAGTGTTTCCTCAGTTTGGGACTTTGCCTTACCTGCCTTACCTGCTTTCCTTAGGGCAGTTTGGTATGCCTCCCTATCTTCATCACACTGTGTTCCCTTATATTTCCTGAAGGCCAGCCTTTTGGCTCTGACCTTTTCTGCTACTGTATTTGAGAACCAAAGTGGTTTCCTTCTTCTTTTGCACTTCCTTTTCTGTCTAACACAATGGGATGTTGCTTCAAGTATTGCATCCTTAATGCATCCAGTGCATCTGGAGCTCCCGTGCCTGGTTCCCCACACAGCTCCACAGTTTTGGAGTTCTTCAACTGTGTCAGGGGGGGACAGCAGCCTGGTTCAGTGCCGCATTTGTGGTGTCGAGGTGTGCTTTGGCCCCAGGGGACACACCTGGGGACTGGGGGCCAGCACACCCACATGATTAATCACTACAAGGTGGAGTGGCAGGCTGCCACAGAATGGGCCAGGCCTCCACCTGCTGGCCCTTCTGTGGCAATGGTAGAGGGTGCTGCTGTATGTCACTGCAGCAAGAGGAGGGCCACAGCAGCAGCTGCTCCATCATCAGCACCACTCCTACCACCACCACCAGCTGTACCACCACCAGTGGACCCCACACTGCTTGCAACTCAGGCCGACCTTACTGTGTTGTGGGCCGCGGTAGAACAGAACAACGAGAGGGTGAGTGCTGTCCAGCAGCAGCTGGAGCACATAGAGTGACACCAATTGCAGATTGTGTCGATGTTCATCTGCTGCTGGACCAGCAGGGGATCCCACATTAGCTTTTTTTTCAACACACCTTCCGGCCCCCGCTGTGTTATAATCCAAGTTAAGAATGTGTACCCTGACGTATTTCTGGTGCCTCAGTAATGTTTACTTTCTGTTGTGGAGTGGTTATGGAAAAGCAGGACTGAGCAGTGCAAGTATAATGTGCTAAATTGCATGTGTGCAGTCAGTGTTCTTTCCTGTGTGTGGACTGCAGACATTGTCCAGCTTCTTGCAAACATATACATGCTAACTTGTTGCAGTGTTTATGATATAAAGAATACAGATAAGAATATATAATGTATATTTTATTGGTACCATCAGCAGTAGCGGACCAAGTGATATGATATTTTTTCAGAGGTCTCTGGCCAGAGTCCACCTTAGTCACACAGTGCACACATGACTTTTAGGAGATCATATAGCAACCAAAAATCCTGCTTTTCAACAAACCGTAACCAACAGACATGAAGTATTGGTGATGGTGAGGCACCCAAAATATTTGACAGATGGTGTACAGCCACTATAAAGTCAGAAAATATATAAGGTCCAGTTCACTCACTGCCAAATGCCAACACACTGAGCTACCGCAGTTCTTCTTTAAATTTTTTGTTCTGGAATAAGTTATGTCTTTCTAGTTTATTAGCAGTGCCAGTTTTTTAGGAAGTTTATGTACACCATAACATGACACGGCACCAGTGGTTGCACAGTGTGGTGGCAGTGGACTGCAGGACCTGTTATATATTCCGACTTTAAAATGTGCGTACACCAGAACATATTTTGGGTGCCTCAGCAATGCTGTTGTCTCTGAAAAGTCATGTGTGCACTGTGAGTGACTGAGATGCACAGTGGCCTGAGACCTCTGAAAAAATATCATATCACTTACTCCGCTGATGATGATGGTACAAATAAAATATACGTTATACGTTCTTATCTTTATTCTTTACATACTGCAACAAGTCACACCACATATATGTTTTCATGAAGCTGGACAGTGTCTGCACACACAGGAAAGAACATTGACTGCACACTCAATCAATCAATCAATCAAAATATTTATCCAGGCGAATATCATTGAGCAGAGCTCTTTTACAAGATGGACCTGGTTAGAACAGGGTCGGGTAACATCCATCATAAAAACATATAAATACATGTAAATAAGTATATAAACACAAACACAATAGTGCAGTAATAGGGGAGTCAAATGATAAAAGGAAGACAAGGCAAGCCATAACAGAGGAGGATTCAAATACAAGGGGGCAGGTCCACCATTGAACCATGCAACTGTATATAAACCATGTTCTCTGTATAGAAGTACCAGTTAGTTCATTTACCAGGGGCAGTCACTAGTACTAGCCATGAAAATGGCTTGGAGAACCACCAACTAATGGCAGATGGGGTACCAGGAGGGGTAAGTATGTAAGTGAAGGATAAACATTGTGAGAAGTGAAGTCCAAGGATAGGTCGTAAACTGATGTGGTGGTGGGGCTCAGAGAGGGAAAGGGAGTTAGGACTTACAGTATGATTGGTGTAGATTGTGGATGAGTGCAGTATAGAGTTGTGAAAAGAAGGCTGGAGAAAGCGGGAAGATAGACCAGTATCAAAGGGAGGACAGAGGCATCAAGGTGTTACATGAAAGCATGATGACAGACCAGGGCCAAGGAGGAGACAAGCACTAGAAGTAATTCGTTCATGGTTAAATGGTACAGGTTAGCATGATGGCAATCCATGGTCATGGGCAGAGCCCCTACTTTTCTGCGGTACAGTGGGACCAAGTTCTGCGGCAAGACTACCATTTGCCGCAGAACTTCTGTGGCGGTGGTTTGCAATTTCTTCGGAAGTTCTGTGGCACTAACAAACTACCATATCACAGTGTCAGCTTGTCATCCTGACTTCACTTTCATGGCAGTGGTTATAGCAATCAGGATGGTGGAAAGCATAGTAACACTAGTTCAAAAAATAACAGACTTATAAAAATAATGTTATGCCTAAAAAGGCAAAACAAATGTCTCTCCCTTAAGGTCCTAGCCTGTTGAATAAATGACATATGCAGAGGGGAGCTTATGTGATAAATAACGTATTTCTATATGCATGCTTTCTATACAACTAATGAGGTTTCCACTATCTATCACTTACATATTTGTATGTGCTTTCTACACCACTCATGAGGTTCCCACTGTGTATCACTTATATATTTACATGCAATCTGTAACATACATACAAATATGTGTGTGTGTGTATGTGTGTGTGTGTGGTGAGAGACAGAGATACAGTGTGTGTGTGCGTGTGTGTGTGTGTGTGTATATATGTACACACTTTTTTTTTTTTTTTTAATTTCCATGAACTTGCATCCTCATTCATACAGGTCCCATTGGAAATACAATAGAGGAGTTATTGCAAAACTCATTTTTCATGTCAACCTGCTTTCCCTGACACACTGCGTAACACCATCAGGCCATGACATGCATGTGAACCGATTGTGAGATAGAGCTCTCCAGCCCATCACAATGTGTCACCATGTGACAGAACACTGCACCATACCTTCCCAGGCTCTGAGCAGTGCGTGTTCACCAATCCTTGTGCTGCCCAACCAGCTCCCAGAGCTAATCTCTGAACCTGACTTGCCGGCATGGAAACACAGCATGCTACCTCTGGCTCCAACAGCCATCCCCTGCATGCAATATTCTCGTGAATTTTAGGGGTGATTCTATCAACCAATGACAATATGTAATCATTAACCTGGCAAAATGCGCATAGTGCAATTATTTATTTAACAGGTCTATTCTTTCAACAGGTCTACACATTATTATATTCCACTTTTCTGGGCATAATCACTTTATTTTTCTTAAAATGACAGTTCAATTCATTTTACCAGTTATTCATTTCAGATGGCATCTCTATACCTTAAAGGCACAAATAGGTTTGTACAAAGTGAGGTATGGACTTAACAGGTCTGTGCTATTGACAAGGTTTTGTTAAGTTGGCCCTTAGCGCAATAATGTAAGACTGAAAATTGTATTAGGCTGTAGTGCAGGTTGAGCAAATATCACCATGCATGATGTGCTGTGCCGCTGTCTCTGGCAGTGGAGCTGTGGTAGATAAGACTGTTCATTTCTGTGGCAGAATGCAGCCGTTTCATTAGCTAATGTATGATATAGCAATGATAACATCACATTCTGAGCATATAGGGGGGTTCGGGATACAAAAAGAGGGGAAAGGAACCAGATTCTATAGATAAACTGAAATATTAATAAAAAATCACCAAAAGAGTGAATTCTGCAGCACCGCAGAAGTTCTGCAGTAGATTGCAAGTTCTGCGCAAAATTCTGCGGCCGCAGAATTCTAGGGGTCTTGGTCATGGGAAACAATTGCACTGATCATTTCTGAGACATGAATATAAGAGCTTGAAAGATGAGATGCCGATGGGTGACCTCAGTTTCAGTTTTTTTTGCAATTTATTCCACAAGGAGGACAGCGTAAAGCTTATAGCAGCCCTGCCAAAGTGAGAGTTAACTTTGGGAACCATCAGTAGGAGAGATTTGCAACTTCTCAGGGCCTAATTTCCTACTGGTTTTATAGAAAGACAGTCTGTAATGTATTGGGCAGTTTTTTGGAGATGGCTCTCAGGGTCCATAAGGCTGCATTTTTATTATGCCTGAATTGAAGAGAACTCCACTCCACTGACTGATATAGGGAGCATATGCAGTTTGGCACACATGTTGAACTGCATGCATGTATGCACACTTGCAGTTCAGCGCAGTATACCTGCACTGATCAGTCCTGCTTTTGGACAAACACTTCACGACAGAAAGTAAACATTACTGAGGCTCCCAAAAAATTAATGTTTTGAAACAGACATTCATTTATAATTTATGATATTATGTGCTCACACACAGTCACCAGAATTTTTGTGCATCTCCAAAATGCAACGGTCTTGTGTCCGGAAAATTCCCCAGTGCTGACAAAGTGAAATGGGAGCGTTACACCAAATACAAAGTGTCCTAGAATTAATGGTGCACTCAGTCATGCACGCAGTGCTGACACACAGTCACCAGAATTGTTGTGCATCCCTGAAATGGAACTGTCTTGTGTCCAGAAAATTCCCCAGTGCTGACAAACTGAAATGGGAGCGTTACACCAATTGCAAAGTGCCCCAGAATTAATGGTGCACTCAGTCAAACATGCAGTGCTGACACACAGTCACCAGAAGTTTTGTGAATCCCTGAAATGCAACTATCTTGTGTCCAGAAAATTCCCCAGTGCTAACAAACTGAAATGGGAGCGTTACACCAATTGCAAAGTGCCCCAGAATTAATGGCGCACTCAGTCATGCACGCAGTGCTGACACACAGTCATCAGAAGTTTTGTGCATCCCCGAAATGCAACTATCTTGTGTCCAGAAAATTCTCAAGTGCTGATAAAGTGAAGTGGGAGTGTTACAAGAAATGCTGCTGCTGTTGCAATTACATGTAATGCTGCTGTGTATTGACCTTACTGTGATGATGATGGAATGAATTGATGCACAGTGCCTTGCCAAACTGTATGAAGGAGGGATAACATGAATGACCATTCAGTGTACCATCACAAATGACGACACTGAGAGAACTGTTGGTTGCCCAAAGTGTGCTGCGATCACCTCAACAGGAAGGGTGCCCTTTGTGTGTACACCAATAGTAGCCTTGGTGAGTTGATATATACATATATACATATCTGTATTTTCTTGGGGGTGGGGTTGACGTAAATATACATGTACTCATTGTATTGTTTTCTGTCACAGGTCACATACTGTTGGTATGCACATTCCCATGCTTGAGAAATTGTGGCATTGGAACTGGAAAGGGAATGCTCTCAAGCCCATGAAGGTAAGTACTGTTTTTTTTTTGGGGGGGGGATTATCATATTTGCAAGTAGGTCTCATTAATGGTTTATTATTTGGTTACTTCTTCACAGACTTTATCTGCATCCTTCTCTGTCCAGCAGTGATGGTCAGGGTCATCATCGATTCATACAACTTCTACTTGTTACATGTCTGCCAGCCCGGGGGGGGGTAGGATGTTGAAGTTCTTTGGATAAGGCAACTATGGCACAATAAAGCATCTGAAAGTTTCCTAAAAAGAGAAATGAAGGACTTATTACAACTTGATTGCGGCAGTGACACATTATGTTTAAGCTGTGGCTGTTCCACCACGGGTATATGGATTAACACAGATAGCAAGCTGTGAAGCCACAAGAACACCAAATCATCAGATCACAATCACAATTAAATTTAGTACCAGGATGTAAGAAATACATTGTGCCAGTGTCCCTGCGTCTTAACTCAAGTTACATTTTAAAACAACATCTTGTCAAGTCACATGACCTGGGTCAAACTCTTTTCAACACTGGCATGGCTGCAGCTGCAAATTTGGAATACAGTGCATGATGTGTTGGTCAAATATTTTGTGACATACATGTCACCTACTTTACGAATCATCGGTCAGATTTTTTGCATTCTTATGAAAGAAAAAAGGAACAGATTAAATAAAATTGATATACTTACCAGTATGGAAATGGATATCCCATAGCTTGATGCACACAGAAATGCTGTACCATTGATATAGACCTTCAGCATAGGAGAGCCGTTTGTTAACCTGTAAAAAAAAAATAAGTTGACCATATTTGTTTGACCATTGCAGCTCGGAAAAGCAACAGGAAATAAAACACACAGCTAAAGGAAGTTGAATAGCATGAAAAACATTAGTACACATACTCACTTTATAGTATTCATAGTAAGAAGCCTTGTGCCTGTGGCTGATGGATGTGGTCTCCTGTCTGACTCCCTCCACCTTGGCATGGTCAAGACATGCAATGGAAAACATCGTCAGAATGGTGGTGGTGGGTGGTGATGGTCATAGCTGAGGCACATGATGACATTCCCTCTCACATCTTCCTGCATCTGGTGGTGGTGGCAGTGGCTAACAGCAGTCTTATGGTGGTGGTCCAGGGGGGCAAACAAAGTCATTCCTCCTGGTGGCAGTGGCTAACATCGGTTTCATGGTGGTGGTCCGGGGGGGGCACATGATGACATTCCCTATGGTGGCAGTGGCTAACAGCAGTCTTATGGTAGTGGTCCAGGGGGGCACACATAGTCATTCCCCCGGTGGCATTGGCTAACAGTGGTTTCATGGTGGTGGTCCAAGGGGCACACGGTGTCATTCCCTATGGTGGCACTGGCAGTGGCTAACAGCAGTCTTATGGTGATGGTCCAGGGGGGCACACAAAGTCATTCCCTGTGGTGGCAGTGGCTAACAGCAGTCTTATGGTGGTGGTCCAGGGGCCAGGACATATTGTGCTCTGTGTTACAGATGTGGTGTGACATATGGAATTTGAGTCACTCTGAGTGGGACACTGATTTAACTTTATGAAAAAGAAAACATGTATCATACAGCAATACCCCGCCAGTTTTATTTTGTGGTACGATGGCAGCTCTTGAGGGAATTAGGAGGGGCTGTGAAGGGGGCCTCTAGGGCCTTTCGGTGGAAGTATCAGAGTTGGTCGCAGAGTGCCTTTCACACGCTGGCCCACAGGGACCCATGGTATGTGCGACAAGAGAAAGGGGTGTGTAAGGCCCCCTGGCAGTTACTAAAGGGGGACCAAATAATAACGTTTGAGGAGGCCGCAGTCAAGTTTGGATGGACGCACAAAGATCTTCTTTTCTATTTTCAGATTAGAGATTACATAACGAAACATATGCATGATACTATCAAGACTACAGGGGAAATCTCCCAACCAATGGTGTTTGAGGGGATTTGGAGATTGGGGAAGGGGGAGAAGGCAATTTCGGCGTTGTACAAAAACTATATTAATGACTGTAAGTTCTCTACAAAATATATTAAAGAAAAGTGGGAGAGGAGCTAGGGATAATATTAAATGACGAGGTGGCTGCAGTCCTTTGGGAACGCCAGCACTTCCTCGTCGCGAGTAGTGAGAATTGTGTGGAAAGCTTAGAAGTAGGTACTTTTGGGTCCCGGAACAAGTAGCTAGATGGAACCCGCAGATCACACCATCGTGTTGGCGGGAGTGTGGCATTTCCCCAGCTTCACAAGCCCATATCTTTTGGTTTTGCCCTCGGCTCAAAAAATGTTGGAGCAGCATTCTTCGGCGCCTGCATGGAATATTCCACATTGAAAGCACGATGGGCCCGGAACATGTAATTTTGGGCCTGTTCCCTCTGGAGATTAGAGGGCAGGAGGTTAAATACCTCTAGAATATTCTGACGGCAGCTGCCTGCAAGGTGATTTCCAGGAAATGGCTTTCCCCGCAGGCTCCTACGGAATCGGAATGGAAGGACCTGGTGAACAATATTAAAATACATGAAAGAATCACCTTTTCTTTAAATTTGAGAAATTCGCAGTTCAACAACAGGTGGACCAGGTGGGAGCTATTAGCTTGGGAGGATGGAGAATTAGGGGCAGTGGGGTGATTATTGCAACCTTGGGGCATGGGTTAGGAAGGGTGCCTATTAAATTAAGTTTAGGAATAAGGTGGGTGTGCGCACTTTGCCCTGTTAAAGAGCGAATTTGGCAAATTGGCTAAGGTCCATAACTGGGATTTCCCAGTCCTTGGTCTTCCCTCCTTCAGCTAGGGAGTACGCACTCATGGACTTGGTGGCCGGGATCTACAATTGGTGGGAAAGTCAGAGAGTAGGGGGGAATAGGGTGTTTTTTTTTTTTTCTCGCTTTAGTAGTTCGGTGCAGGATGGGAACTCTGTATCGGTATGAATTGGTTGAGAATGATGGTCTCTATTGTTGGAAACCTTGTTAAGGTACCAGACAAAACAGTTATAGTACTGTAAATTGACTCAGGCTTTTGTCTTGTTAATATAAAAAACAAGGTATGCATTGTAATATTTAAATTTTTTTGGGTGTGGCCCAGTTGATGGCAGCAGGCTGTGCTCAGCCACAGTTAAAGGTGGTATTTTTTTTGGATTGTTTAATTATTATGACTGAATGTATTGTTCTTATGAACCTGGATGATACTACATCATATTAATAAAAGCTGAAGTATAAAAAAAAAACATGTATCATACAGCAAATGTCACCACCTTTTCACAACTTCAGTTAAAACCTGTCAACATTAACCACATCATCATTCTCATAAAGAAAGCTGCCCTCACAGTCATCTATGTCTGAAGTCTGACCACTGGGAAATTCTTTCTCCATTGTGTCATCATCTACGTCTGTGGTAGGCCATTTCATGCTGCCACTGTCAGTGCCACCAGGATGGTCAATTTCTACATCAGCAAAACCATGACTAGCCGGTGTATGAATGCTGAGGTTGCAGTCTGAGCTGGTATGTGCCTCTCATTCATTTTTATGAATGTCAGGAAACTGACATTTGCAGGAGAGAGGCTTGTATGACAATCCTGAACTGCACCTGCTGAGCTGAAGACCCTCTCAACACTTACACTGGAGGGTGGGCATGTCAGGTACTTTAGTGCCACTGCAGTCAGTTCTGGGCATTCACTTACCTTTCCACTCCAGTATAAAAGAAGACCATCAGTTATTGACAGATGCCTGTTTTCAGTCAAATATGACTCAACCATTTGCTGAGCTGCACTAAGGCCAGTGGTTGATGCATCATCTTGTTCTCTGGAATCATTTATTTCACAAATCCCCACTTGGGACAAGGCCTCCCAAAGTGGGTTAACGCCAGCCAGTTTTGATGACAGACCACGTGGAACTGCAGTCCCCTCCCCTTTACAGGATATGCTTGATACTCCTCTAGGTGCACCTTCAGCCTGATTATGCTGCTGAGGTTTGCTGACCTTGGCACGTGACTTCTGTGCCCCGTGAACCAAGCGCACCAGTTGCCCACTGACATTTTTTACCTGTTCAGGCCTGCCCTCCAGTACTGTGGCAATTCCATGTTTGTATCATGGGTCCAGCACTGTTGCTATGGCAAAGTTGTCACTACGCTGAATGCTCAAGATGTGATGATTCTGGTCGAATACTGTCAGCATGTGTTTCAACAACATACTGCTTGCACTTTCTCCGGCAACATCAAGACTATGCTGTACATTCACCAATGTCTGCCTCAGCACCCGCAGCAGTGGAATTGATTGGCTAATGGAGGTAGACTCGACACTCACTTCCTGTGTGGCAAGTCAAAAGGCCTCAAAATTGTTATTACAGAGTCCATGGTGGTGCAGAGGTGCCACTGTTCAGTTGTCATAGACATGGAGGTCCCGGAACTGTCACAGCTAGTGTACATGACAAGATATTCTGAGATGGCTTTGTATTGTTCATACAACCACTCTGCCATGTATAAAGTGGAGTTCCACCAGGTGACAACTTCCATCTTCAAGCGATGCTGCAAGAGGCGTTTCAGGATCTACAAGTGCCGAAGATGGTCACGGGCCTATGCAGAGCGTGAAAAGTGAGAACAGTTGCGATGTGTAACTGTCAGCATTTCCTTTATAACAGGGTGCTACAGAAGCTCCTGCACAAGATTTAAACAGTGGGCCATGCATGAAACCCGAACAAAGCCACCATTTGTGATGCATTTCACCACATTTGACCCATTGTCACTTGCTACGAACCCAGCTCTGAGGGACAGGGGTTCAGCCACTTGTCAATTTCCATCAGTACCATGTCCAACATGTTTTCACCAGTGTGTGAACAGGTCACATTCTGCATAGCAATCATTGCATGCTGTCAAATTCCTGGAAGATTGCTACCATGACACTCCATCTTACTATACTGATTATTCACACTACCAGCATCACAAACAACACCTGGCACCTGCGCCCAGTGTGTAGTTATACACAAATATGAACTCCCCGCTGTTTTGCCACTTGTCCACATATCCATACTTAAATGGATGAATGGAGAGGAGGAATGTTGAAGGGCATGTCTTACAGAGTCGGACACAGTATGGTACAACTCAGGGACAGCACGGGTGGAAAAGTATGTCCTGGATGGGACTTTCCATTTTGATAGGCATGTGCTGCAAGCCACTGGAACCCAGAATTCTCCATGAAGTAAAAGGGCAAAAGATCAGTTGCCAGCATTTGAGCTACAGCAGCATTAAGTTCACGTGACACTGTATGATTGGGTGGGTACTTCAGCTTATGTGCAAAAACACTCTGTAACATTGGCTGACTTAAACGTTTTACACAGGGTGTGATGACAAATGGTTCTGCTCTGGGAATGGCAGGGGGTGGAGTGTGTACGTGTGATGAAGGCGGTTGCACAGGTGATGAAAAATCCACAAATGAAGTTATTTTCCCAGATTTACGAACAGGGGTTGATGTACCACTTGCACTAGACATAGTACATTCAACACCACCACCACCACCACCAAAACTGCTACTCTCATCACCACTGGATAAGATTTCAAAATCATTATGCTCCTCCACCTCATCATGCCTGTAGTAATCCTCTGCTGTTATTTCATCGCTACTGCACACATTTAATTTCCTACATGATCTTACATTCATGAAAGGGGATAACATGCTCATTACAGTTAATGAGGAGGGTGAACGCCCCACTGTGGTATTAGCTGCCATCTTGTGCTGGGTCCACAGTGCCATGTGCCTATTCTTAAGATGCGTATGCTGTCTCCCTGTGCCCAGATGGCTCCCCTTTTTACCTCGACTCACATGTGAATGGCAAACCTGGCAGATTGTAACTGACTCATCATTTGCATCTTGTACAAAAAAATCCCAAACAAAGGATTGTGATCCCCTACTTTTAACATGTCCATGATGCTGCTTATTAGTTTTTTTAAGCCCTGAAGTGTGCGTGGTGGTGGTGGGGGGTGCTACATGATTTTCCAGGCAGGACACTCCTGGACTGCAACTGACCACCATGACTACCTATCATTATTACTGGGTCATCATCATCATCATCAATTGAAACTGGTGAATCACAACTTTTTACGGGGGGGGGGTTAATGCAATCAGCCCCAGATACAGCTACCTTGAATTTCTTTTTCTCCAGTTCCCAACTTGGGTCACTGACATCATCATCATCATATTCATCAACATCACCCACATCCACATCTTCTGCTTGGATGCTGGCATGTGGAGTGCATGTTGGAACCACAGCAACATCATCGTCATCAGATTCATCATCATCATCAACACCATCATCACTCGATATTTTTTCACCACACTGTGAATCATTGCATGGCAAATGCATGACCTGAACTGCAGTGGAAGAAATGTGACATTGTGTGTTATCGTTGCCATGATGACGATCAGAATCCTCATGTTCAGTTACCAATGGGATGTTACTGGGGAGTATGACATCATCTACACTGTCGCTCATTGTTTCACACTCAACTAAATTTTTGGATACAGTCAACTGGTCAGAAGTGGAACTTGAGGCAACAATACTCACACCACCAGCAACTGCACTAACACCACCAGCTGGGGCAACATCATCTCCTCCAACTATGAGTGAAGCTACCGATTGCGCTGTAAAAAACAATGAAGGAGAAATACATTTCCTCACATCAGCAATGCACTTTTGCATCTGCGTACTACCATGCCCACAGACAACCTTACCACTGACGGCAGTGCCATGACGAGAAACAGCTTTGCTTGCACGTCTCTTTGCGGGCATTTTGGGAGATCAACAAGAATATTCTAAACAAATTTAGATTTTGGAATGTTCACTGGGCCGCTAGATGTGAAGCCAAAAAAAAAAAGCAACTGTGGCTTCAACAAGAGATACAGACACAAAGTCACAACAAGTTCAACAACACCTTAACTAACCAGTGGTGCTCAAGTCACAGTACGATCTGGAAAAGAATATATTTTGCCGGTTGGGGGGGGAGCACTGTGACTGCAAATTACAGTAACAGTGCAAAGTCAAGATACCACAATGGCACTACAAAATCACGCAGGTATGGTGGGTAGCAGGTTCACACTGCTGCAATTACACTGTGGCACAATGAAAGGTGTATTATTTGATGTCACACACACACACTTTGTCTAAGCAAATTGAAAACTTCATTAATATACCACGTATTTTAAACAACCTGAAATTATGCACTGCTGCACCAGGTCCACAACACAATCAGCAAAGTAATTTAAACAATTACTGAAAATATTACTGTGTGTACATTAACACAGTAATACAAGAAAAATATAACCAAAAAATAAAGAACTCCCTATTTCTTCAACTTAAATCTACCTACACCACGGATACGCCCCTCCCCCAAAGCACACTTCCACTGTCTGTCAGTACACAGACTGAATGTTGTACATTAACATTCAAAATCCACACACAAACAATAAACACTCGATGATATGAGCACAGCAGGGTTTCCTACAATCAATGCACTAAAGTCTGAGCAAAAAAAAAAATAACTCAAAAAAGGCTTTTTTAACAGATTTTAGAGGGTTTGAATCGCAGAGAGCTCTCAGAGCAAACTGTCTCCTACAGCTACCTACACACACTACCCTGATCTGAGGCTGTGCAGAACAATCTAGAGCCCATGTGACCTGCAATCCCATGAATCACTGCAAAATTCGCCTTTGGAGCTCACCAACAAGGGAAGTGATGCGAAGTACATTGGTTTCAATGTACTTCACCTTAAAATTAGTGGAGTAGTGGTTTGGGGAAGGTGGAATAACACAAAGTCATTGCTTTCAATAGACTTAGCATTCTTCATTATGACACAAAGTACTCCACTTTGCATTGCGAAGTACCTCGCAAATTCTGCATTACTGTGCGAATCACTTCACGGAGTGAATTGGGGCCATTTTGCCTACCATTACTGATGGTCCTGTTTAACAGATCATTGGAAACAGGAGTGGTTCTGGAGAACTGGAAGAGGGCAATTGTAGTCTCACTTCAGACAAGCTCTGGTCACAGCCGATATGGCTGTGGAGAGCTTTTGGGATGCTTTTACCCATTATTTATAATGAATTTGCACAAAGCAGATTTGCGGAGAGGCAGTTTCAATGCAGTCTTCCTTTCACACATTTTTACAATGTGTTTTCCTAGAATATGCCTGCTGATTGCTACATGTTTAGCCTGGATAGTTCACAGAAGATCTGGCATCTTATTTACAGCGGGGCTGTACATCTACACAATATTATGCTGCACTGCGTAAAATCAGAACACACTGAAAACAATATTTTACATCTGGACTAGGCTACCCTGAATAAATACATTATAAAAATGGTAAAATCATGACCCCTCTGAAAACAAGATATTGCATCTAATCTGGGACATCTGTTGACATCCTGAGTAAATACAGTGCAAACATGTGTACAGTGAAGATCCCCATGACAACGAGATGTCGCATCAATTCAATGTAAATTTTCAAAGTCTGTACCTCCTCAGAGAAAATCTCCTGTTAGAAATTGCGGGAAATATAGAAAGTGATATGTTGATTACCACTCAAACGGTAAGAGATAGACTATAAAAGTTGGAGCCCACAGAATTGGCTTGACCAGATAATTTACATCCCAGGCTGTTAAAGGAGCTCTTGACAGTACATTGTGACCCCATACATGCCATTTTTCAGAAGTCCATTAACACAGGAGAGATCCCCGAGGAATGGACTATAGCAAACATTGTACCAATCCACGAAAAAGGGACCAAATCTATGTGTTCAAACTATAGACCAATTAGTCTCACTAGTATAATAGGAAACATTTCTGAGGGTTTTGTTAAGGAAGAGATTGAACAGCATATTCGGGAGCAAGGAAAAAATGACATCCATCAACACGGTTTCCAAAAAGGAAGGTCATGCATGACCGATTTAGTCCAATTCTTTGATCCTGTTAGCGAAGCACTGGATAATGATATCTCGGTGGACACAGTATATACTGACTTTGAGAAGGCATTTGGCAGCATCTCTCATGGTGAGGTTATCAATGCCTTAAAAGAAATAAACGTAGACTGTGGTTTAATAAAATGGATTTCTGCATGGTTAATGACTAGGAAGCAGAGAGTGATTATAAAAGAGCACATGTCTGATTATGCATCAGTAACAAGTGGAGTCCCCCAAGGATCTATATTAGGGCCCACATTGTTTAACATCCTGGTGCATCATTAACAATTACAAATGGGGCATGGACGGAAAAATTTGCAGATGACATACAAATGGGAGCACTGGTGACAAGCCTAAATGATGCAAAAATATTCCAGGAAAATATTGATCAATTAGTTAAAATGGCAGATAGAAAGAAACTCCATTTCAGTTTAGGTAAGTGTATGATTATGCACTTGGGGAAAAAAATCACCAATTTAGTTACAATATAAAAGGTTTTCAATTAAAAACTACTGACTCACAGAGGGACCTGGGTATCCAGATAGCAAACACCTTAGATTTTTCAGAAAACTGTGTTACGGCAGCAAAGAAGAGATACAGTATTTTCAAATCAAATCAAATCAAACGTTATTTCTTTAAAAGGCGCCTTTCTTAAACCAAGGCACATGTACATAAATTATCAATCTCCATTAAAAACCATAAGTGTAAACAGTAATCAACTTAATCCTATTCAGAACTTTGGCGACACTATATTAATGTTCATCCATAAATGCCAGCCTGAAAAGGTACGTTTTTAGTTCTTTTTTAAAAGTTTGGATGGCCAGGCAGTCCCTTATCCGATGAGGTAGAGAATTCCACAGAATTGGGGCCATATAAGTGAAAGAATGGGCCCCAGATGTTTGCAATTGAACCCTGGGAATCTCTAGCAATCCCTTGTTGGTGGATCAAAGTGGTCAGGAGGGGCAGTAGGGAGTAAGGAGATCTTGCAGGTAGCAAGGTCCATGGTTGTGTAGGGCTTTATAGGTCAGCAAACTGACCTTGAAGGTGATACATCATCACACTGGAAGCCAATGCAGTCCGCAGAGCACAGTTGTTATATGACTGGTCCGCGATGTACCAGTCGATAACCTGGCAGCTGCATTCTGCACTAGCTGCAAGTGATGCACATCAACCCCCAGGAGCCCTAGGTACAGGGCATTGCAGTAGTCAAGGTGAGTGGTCACGAAGGGGTGGACCAACGTAGGAAGATTATCAGAAGGAACCAAGTGTTTCACCCGGGCAATATTCCTCAGATGGTAAAAAGAGGTCTTGACAACTGCTGGCACCTGTGATTTCAAGGTCAGATCATCATCAGAAATAACACCCAGGTTCCGCACTTGGTCTGGGGTGGTTAGAGGATTGTCCTGCCAACACACCCACCCTCCAATGATCAGGGTCCACCACCAACACCTCAGTCTTATCTAGGTTCAACCTCAACCAACTAGAACTCATCTAGTCTTGGATCTCAGATAGGCAGTTGTTAAACACTGGAAGAACATCTCCCTACTCAGGCGCAAAGGACATGTACAGCTGAGTATCATCCACATAGCAGTGAAAATTCAGCCCATACCACCTAATAATGTCCCCCAATGGCAGCATACAGACTGAAAACAACACCAGTTTGGGCACCTAACTGGAGGCCTGCGGCACCCCACAGAATAGGGGGAGAGGATCAGAAGAATAAATTCCAGAGACCACTCTCTGTATCCTACCCTCAAGGTAAGATTGAAACCACCTGAGGACAGTACCAGACAATCCGCAGATGAGCCGCTGGTGCTCCAATAGCACACCATGGTCCACAGTGTCATATGCCATGGAGAGATCAAGGAGGACCAAGATGGAACGGGTCTTATGATCTCTCGCTATTAGGAAATCATTAAGCACCTGAACAAGGGTGGTCTCGGTGCTATGCCTCTTCCTAAATCCCAACTGGAGAGAATCATAGATGTTGTGGATAGACAAATGATCATCCAGTTGCTGCACAACCACCTCCTCAGTAACCTTACCCACAAAGGGCAGATTAGAGACTGGTCTGTAGTTAGCAAGATTATCTGGCTCAAGGGAGGGCTTTTTCAGGAGTGGTCGAATGACTGCTTCCTTAAGGGGATCTGGAAAGATTCCCCTCTCCAATGATTGCCAGACCATCTCAGCCAGAACTGGGCAGATCTTCTCCACGCACCCCACAAGGAGGCGGGTTGGGCCTGGATCCAAACTGCAGATGGTTGGCCACAGAATCTGAATGATCCTCACAACATCCATGATATCAGGTCAGCCAAAGTCAGACCAGACAGGTTGGGTACTTGTAAACTCCTGCCAACCTCCGCTGCACCCATTAGAGGGGGAGAGACGGATGCTAGACCTGATGGTGACAACCTTATCTGCGAAGAATCGAGCAAACTCATCACACCTCTCTTGTGACAATGCTCTGCCAGACCAGAGACAAATTGGATTGCATAATCTGTCCACAGTCTGGAAGAGCTGAACTGGTTGATTCTGCACAGTGGCAATCTTACTGGACTGGAATTCTGCCTTCTTATGGTGATTGTCGATTGATAGACAATATAATGATTCATCAATCTAAGCTTGTCAACCTCCAGGCCTGACTTCTGCCATGCCCTCTCTAGCCTTTGACCCACTCTCTTCAACTCCTTCAAGGCCCCATCAAACCATGGGGCCTTGGGCGAAGGGTGAGTGGTCAAACACGAGCAGGAGCAATGGAATCCAGGGCACCTGTAACTGCCCTATTATAGGCAAGCACAAGGTCTCCTGGATCCAAGCATTCACTCGATAGGCCTGATAGGTCCAGCACCACCATTAAGCCATCTGGGGTCAAACCCCTCAAGGGGCAGTACTGGACCATCTCTGTAGGGGCAGGCCCTTTGGGGGGAGCTCCAAAACTGAAACTTATGGTGTGATGGTCAGACCAACTGACTGGTTCCACCACCATGTCAGAGATCTCAATCCCCAGGAGGAACACTAAATCCAGTGAATGACCACCAATGCGTGTTGTGGAGGAAACAACCTGTGTGAGGTTGAGCATAATCATGAGCTGGAGGAGATCTTGACCAAAGTACAAGAGTTCATCGTCGATCCAGGCATTGAAATCACCCAGAATTAACCATCTATGGGATCCCAACATTGTATCGAAGAAGAAGAAAAAGAATCAGCATTTATATAATGCTTTTCATACACAGTATCCCAAAGTACTTTACAAGCAATGCTAGACTGTTAGTGAGGTGACTGAATGTGTGGTGGCAGCCATATCGCACATCATCACCCACACACAGCGTGGATAATTGCATGAACCGGTTTATGGGAAGGGGAATGTTGGCCAGGACACCGGGAATGTTCCCTGCTCTTTTGCGAAGAGTGCCCTGGGTTCTTTTACTTCCACCTGAACACCCACTAGGACTACACCAGGATGGGCAGAAGGGATCTCGGTTTAACGTCTCATCCGAAGGATGGCACCCCCAGCAGTACAGCACCCCCAATAGTGCACTCGGATGCCTGCGATTTTTAGGTGCAAGTCCAATCCCAGTGTGAGACGAGAATCCACGACCTTCTGGTCCAGAGGTGGATGTGCTACCAACTGAACCACGCTGACACGACAATGAATTCCACTATCTTCTGTAGGAATTCTTTCCCCATCTCTTGGTGGACAGTAAATGAGCAGAATCCTACACCCCACACCCACACCCACAATATATTCAAAGGATTTACTGGACCCCACTGGGACATCCAGAAGGCCCAGTTTGCTGTTAAAACAAATTGCTACACCCACAGCCCTACGATCCATCCTCGGGTGGTGTATCACTGAATACTCTGCCAGAATAGCTGCAGCCAATATAGGGCCAGCACTGTCATCCAGCCAGGTCTCGGTGATGCATGTCAGGTCAGATGTCCCAACAAGATCTGCTATTATAGCAGTCTTGTTATTGAAGACCTGGCATTGCACAACACTGCTGAAGTAGGATAGGCCATCGAGGAAGATAGTGCAGCCTGCCTGCACACAGCAGAGCCCTTGAGTATGGAAACCAGACAGGGAGGACCCCATTCTGGTCCCATTTCACCCTAGGGTGTCTCCATGTCCCTACTACCTCAATCTGACCACCCCTTTCTATTCCCCCACCAGGCCCAGTTCTCTCATGCCTCCTCCTTTTCCTGACTATCCCCGTGGCCCAACAATTCCTATAGGCCTCCAAAGGTAATGGGGGACAGTCAAAGAGGGGGTGATCTCTGAGTCTAGTGGGAAAATATCACCTGACCGTCATTATACCTTCCCATCACATCTCAGACAGCAGTAACTATCACCCATAAACCACTCAACCAAGACAATACACAACAAATCACACGCTAACACTCAATCACACACAGACACAAATTCCAATCACAAATTAACAACAACCTCACCCAAATAACTCAATAAACAACCAACCTGTATATGGCAGCAGGCAAATAATTTGAAGATAAAGGAACAGTTTAAACTCTCAAACAAGTTTAGCGACGTGAGCCTGAGGATCTCCCACTTCCTCAGGATTATGTATCAAACAATATTCCAGATGATGTCTCTCATATATCCCTGGAATTTACAGAGTTACATGAAATTTGGTCAGTTACTAGGCACTCACACTGCCAGATAGTCTTCTAGGTGATACCTCTCATGTATCCCTCTAGAGAAGTCACAGATTTAATTTAAAGTTTTGACAGTCATAGGGCTCTCTCACTGCCCATAAAGCAAAATCCGGCTCAAAAGTAAAGAATAAAGTAATAAAAGATCAAACCGTGCAGTGCACCAGTCCAGTTTCTCCAGTTGAAGTTATTCTTTAGGCTTCCGAGTCTCCAACTCTGACACTGGGAATATCCATCTAGTAGGCTGCAGAGTTCCGCCCCCCAGTGCTCCGGAGATGATCGCCCCTCGGCTTTACCAGCGACCCAACACCTTGATTGCCGCTTGACTCAGCCCACTGGCTGACTCTACAGGGAGCCTAGAAGCAGCAGAAACAAAGGGCCAACCCTCCAGCAGGCCCTATTCCCAGCCCCCGTGTGGGTCGCAAACCAGGCACAAATCAAGCGGTCACCCCAAAACCCAGGAGGTACATGCAGCTCCAACTAATCCAACAGACGGCAAGGCTCCCAGTTCAAAAAAATGGCACAAGTCCAAGAAAACTCCCAGTTCAAAAAGTCGGCACAAATTTGTTCATGGAAGCACTTCAGTTGGGGACAAAGCAGTCCGGCGTTGAACCCAGTCCAGCAGCGCACGCCCGGCCCTGCTCCCTGAACAACAGTTCTGCGGTAAAGTTTTGATCAGGATCCCCCTCCTTCGCTGCTCTCCTCGAGGCATGCAGCTCCCTCAGTCCTTCAGACAGTACAACCACATCGACTCCAACCAGATCATACAGGTATGGCTTCAGTTTATACACATCAATAAGTTGGGCCAGATCGATAAACAAAGTGCTCCGAGAAACCACAGTCACAACAATTCAATTATAGTGACTCGGGTGCTCAAAACCCACACTTCTCTGACACCAAACTCCTGATACATGGCCTAACAATAGCTACCTCACTAAAATGCCCTATCTCACTAACGCTGAACAAGGACTAACACTACTGTTAAAAACTAACATAAAACAAACAAATAAGAAAATAAAATAAAAAATAAAATAATTAAGCAAACTCAAATAAAAATGAATAAAACACTACTATCTACTCTGCTATGCAGAGATCAACTCAGTGTGGCCGCCATCTTGAAGTGGCTATCTTTTGGCTTGCATAAGAAATATAAGAAGTAGGGCCTGAAAGGTCATGATGCTACTGTATACATCGTTGGTGCACCCGCACCTGGAGTACTGTGGTCAGTTTTGGTTGCCTTATTTGAAGAAGGATGTGACAAGACTGGAGGGGGTTCAGAGGTGGGCCACAAGGATGGTGGTGGGAATCAATGGAAAGATATATGGGGAAAAAACGATCAGACTTGGGGGAATACTGGCTCCAGTACCACAGACACAGAGGTGACATGTGTCTAGTATTTACAGCATTTCAGGAAAGAGATTTGTGTGAATGCTTGGGGATCCAAAACAGAACTGTGACCACAAAAAATAGTGGGCATCAGTTCCAATTGGGAAGAGGTCCTTTTAAAAAAAGAGCACTGGTTCTCCCAGCGAGTGGTGGCAAGGTGGAATGCCTTGCCATCTGAGGTAGTATCTAGTAATACTATGAGATGGTTTAAAAACGCATTGGATAACTATCATGGTAATACTGTAGGTGTTTCCAATACATAATTTAAAATGTACATGTCTTATATGGCTAACGCTAATTGATTAAGTAAATTATCCTATGAATCCTATGAATCTCCCCTGCGCTATCCAAGATACAAAATATAGGATAAGAAATATTTAAAGGGAATCTACTGTAAACAGAACTTCATTGTGTTCACTGACATAAACAGTTTCTTTATATTTTTATAACATATTAGATTGCAGTATTTATTTTGAATGATGTGGCCATGAGGAAAGGTTGACATTTATGAGGTATGAATTTTTCTTGAAACACAATACCTGCCCAACTGAAGCTAGTAGCAAGAAAATGTTTAAATGCTAAGTATTTAAATGTGCAAGTTGCTGCATTTCGAAGGGGGTAAACAGATCTCCAGTTTAATAGGCAACCAATATTTAACAAGCTGTTTCAGTTTCCCATTGGCCATCTGATAAGCAGCTTGGAGTTCTGTCTCCAATATTATAAACAGAAAGCAGGGAATATTTTATTTCCACTGACATAGTGATTTATAGTTATGGAAGGATACATTGAAAACTCCAAAAATGTGTTCCACGGTCTTCCATTTTTCCAGCTACAGACAGCAAGATGGCTGTAGGCTCTGCCCACAGCCTTAAAAAGTAATAGCGAGGAAGAGGATGGCAATGTGAGGCCAGTCAGCCTGACTTTGGTGGAGGGTACGTTAATGGAATCACTGCTGAAAGAAATGTTTGTGGAATATTTTGAATCCGGTGGGTTACATGACCAAGACAGCATGGATTCACAAGGGGGAGGTCATGTCTAACTGATCTGATCTGATAGAATTCTTTGACTGGGTGGCCAAGGAACTAGATCAGGGTGGAGAGGTGGGTGTAGCCTACCTAGATTTCAGTAAGGCATTCAACACAGTTTTACACAGAAGACTAGTAAGCAAGCTAGGCAGCTTAAGAGTGGGTCCACAGGTGTTAAACTAAGTAAGAAATTGATTAAGGGATAGGTGGCAGAGGGTGGTGGTAAATGGAGTTCACTCAGAGAAAGGGAGGGTGACCAACGGGGTGTCTCAGGGATCAGTGCTAGAAGTGGTGCTCTTTAAAGCGCAGCTGATGCCTTCAGGAGAACTTTAACAAATCATATTTGGACACAGTTCAGCTTATATTTCACATTAGTTCTGCATTTTTCATGACCATAACTTATTACGGAGGTCATCTGCATGAAAACAAGACCTTTGCTCCCGAAGAGTTCATCTATCTCTGCTGCTTTCTCTGTACCTGATGTCATAATGCATTGCTTGTGACATCACAGTTACTCTCATGGCAACAGATTGTGATGTCACAACAGATGATTATGAGTTGAAATAGGGAGTACACTACAGAGGCAGATGAACTCTCAGGGATAAAGATCATGAAATCTTGCAGATTTTCTCAGTAATAAATAATAGGGAGGAGAAATCTTAAAAAAATCTGTTATGTTGCAGACAAAATTAGGGAGGAAAAATCTATAGAATATATATGGGACCAAAGCTGAATAGTACCTAATTACAATGTTTTTCAAACTTTTCTTTGAGGCGTCAGCAGCTCTTTAATGTCTTGTGATGTTGCAGAGGAGCTGGAAGGGAAAGTCTGGCTCTTTGTGGATGACACCAAACTCTGCAATAGCATGAACACTCCAGGAGATGGAAAGGATAAGAAGCAACCTGAAAAACCTTGAGGAGTGGTTAAGGGAATGGCAGCTGGGTTTCAATGCAAAAAAACACAAAATAATGCAGTTGGGGCACAGAAACCCAGGGGTGGAGTACAAAGTGTGTGGGGGGGTAGTTCCGATGGCCACTAAGCAAGAAAGAAACCTGGGGGTGATTATATCGGATAACATAAAGGTGGCCAGGTAGTGCAACAAAGCAGTAGGGAGGGCTAGTGGGATGCTGTGGTGCATAGGGAGGGGTATCACCAGCAGAAAGAGGGAGGTGGTGTTGCCTCTGTACAGATTGCTGGTAAGTTCCCACCTGGAGTACTGTGTCCAGTTCTGGAGACCCCACCTCAGAAAGGACATGGACAGAGTGGAAGAGATCCAGAGGAGAGCAACTAAAATGGTGCAGGGTCTGCATCAGAAGCCCTACAAGTAGCGATTAAAGGACCTAAATATGTATACCCCAGAAGAGAGATGTGGAGGGCGGATATGATAGAAACCTTTAACTACCTCTTGGGGGCAAACAAGGTACAAGAGGGAAGTATTTTTCAGGGAAAAAGGTGCTCAAAGACAAGGGGGCATGATAAGAAGCTGGTGGGGGGTAGATACAGGAGAGCTGTGATAATGTACTTCTTCACAGAAAGAGTGGTGGATTCCTGGAACATTCTTCCAGCAGAGGTGGGGGGAGGTGAAAACAGTGGTGTGGTTCAAGCATGCATCGGATAAGCATAAGGGAATCTTAAAGTTAGGGGCAAGGATGGGTGGGTGAACGGGCTGGAGATCAAGTAGAATTGGTGGTGAATAATGGGCAGTCTAGATGGGCCAAGCAGTCCTTCTGTGCCAGCAGATTCTATGTTTCTATGTTTCATACTGCAAAGGTACATCAGCATAGCAGAGCTGGACAGCACCGCTACTTTAGACAAAAATGCAGCCAGCAATGCAGGCGCAGTAACAAAACATGCACACACGCTGCAATTTATGAAGGATGCAGATTCTGCAGCACACAAAACTGCTGCAAATGGAGCTGCCTTCACTAGCATGGCCATGATTAGCGTACCAGCCACATCTCTGCACAGCATTCAGGCATCAAATTACACATTGTTCCTGCTGTGCTAAATAAGGGGGTTCTCAAGCAGCTTTTAAATAGCACATGACTGCACCAGGATGTGGTAGCTCCACAGCATGGCACCTGTACAGGCTCTCTACATGCTGGCAGCAGCCCATGAGGAGAAGGAAAGGGATGCAGAGGTTTATATAATTTTCTTTTATTTAGAAATTATTCACCCAGAATAGCCCAGCGGAGATGTAACATACTGGGTACAGTGGGTCCTGCCTGCGTCCATTTCCACAACTGGGTAGTCTGGAGCACTGGGAGGTAAAGTGACTTGCTTAAGGTCACACAGTGATAATTTGCCCTAGAACAATTTGAACCTGTGTTCTTCCAGTTTCTAGGTCAAGACATCAAGAGACCACACAAGACACTACAGCCGTGGGTGTCCAGAAAATAGACTGACTACTGCATATTGGGTAACTGTGCTTTTAATGACAGACAGCGTGTGCTCTCTGCCCATTCTGAATCACATGATGTTTGCACTACTGCAGGCTTCTATGTTGTGGTACCTGTGATGTACTCTGCAGCCCAGATAAGCTAACGGACTCATGAATATTAATATTCCATTTGCAACACTGCACCATGTGATTTATGTACACAACTACTGTGCCTGTTATCAGTGCGGCTGTTACTTCTTGAATCTTGTGGTACTACAGAAATGGTAGTGGTCTCTTTAGTTACTGTGTATGACTGTCACCTCCATCAATCTAGCCCACAATCTGTTTTTTACCATACATGAAGAGTTCTTAAAAGCCAGTGCTTCACTGAGAACACACACTGTATGGTACACACTGGTCTGTAGAATGGACAATGGTTGAGCAATGCTTGCAACCATCAAATCTGTACTGCAAACCCTAGAAAAAAAAATCAAGATTACACTATTGATAGAAAGATTGTTGGTGCCACGTGTGTAGTGGTGGACAAAGTATGATAAATTCGCTCTGCAGACAAATCTACGAGTTTTCTGAAATCTGTCTATTTAATCCACAAGGCAAATTTTTACTGTGCATTAAAGGAGAACGTTATCAATGGCGAAATTGTGAACTTTGGTTGTGAATTATGGCTCTAAGGTGAAGTTTGCAAGGCTCCATGGGATTGGAGGTCACATGGTGCTGCAATGGTCTGTATTGCCATGCATAGGCTCAGTTGAGTGCAGTGTGAGGAAGAGAGACCTGGAGTTAACTGTGCTCTATAGCTTTGTGCCTAAAAACCTTCATTAAGCATTTAAAACATGCATTTTTTTTAATCACTCCATTAAGTGTCTGCTGTGCCTTGTGTCTCTAAATCACCATTTACTTTTGAATTTTTTTTATTTTATCAGTTTAAGGTTGTAGTTTTGTTTTCTGTATTCCGTGTAGTGAGGCAGTGCTGTGAGGGGAAGGGGAGCTTAGCTGTAGCAACTTCCAGTGAGCCAAGTTCCAGTCAGTCACAAGGACTGCTACTGCAGAAGTACTGAAGTAATTTGGATGTACATGCTCGTCATAAGTCCCCCCCTGCCATTAAGTGTCACAGTGCAACGAAAGACAAGACAGTGAGACTCTAACCTACTTTATGCTAACTCAGAGGGTCGAGTCCACGCAACAGCCAGACACCCAACTGAGAACCAAACCGAGATCTACTAGAATCTCTGGATCAAATCCCATTCCCAGCATCCTAACTTTTGGATTCTCCTCCTGTCCCAGTGCCGCTGCCCCCAACACAACCACCTGCCTTGAGCAAAGTAATCACAGTGCATTTAAACCCCTGATAGGTCAGGCAGGCGCTTGCAGCTCTCCTTCCAAGAAGAGCTCAATCATTGTCTTTTCTCTTTCTCTCACATGACCAGCAGTTCTCTCAGCCACCAACCCCTGTCTCTCACAGAGGCTGATGGGAAATTTGTCCCTATGATATCCATTTCCATGATGGCCGCAGTCCACACACGTCTCCCCTCCCGATACAACCTTTCCACTCCCACTCCCTGGCTGACGGACCCTGTGCCTGTTTTGGTGCCACCGATGACTTGTTTAGAATATAAACTGCTGGATAAGTTGCCCTGATTTTCTGGTCTCCTTACCAAATAGTAGGGTACTAACAAGTGGCGAACCGAGGCTATAGTGTGGACTGCGGTACAGTTTGGTGCTCCGGGCGGGTGAGCAGAATTTAGGTTTTCACTGCGGCACAGCCTGACATTTTGTTCTCCCTCATCTCACCTAGCCTCCATGCTTCAGTCGGCACTCACTGTGGAGTCATGGCACTTTCTGTAAGCTCGCAAGATGCATCTCCAGGGACTGCCTCCCATCCTCTCTGCACCCACTGCACTAATCCTGATGGACATCAGCTACTGAGCAAGGGGCTATCATTCACTCCCAAACTGCCAATGGAAGAAAGACACAGTGGATTTGTTTGAGGGGGCCTCACCTCATTGCCTGATCTTATATCAAACTGCTCAATGTTGGCCAATTGGGCGAAGAGGGGTGTGTATTGTGAGCTTGGAAACCAGAGAGTTCTAGTCTTTTGTTAGAAAGTAGAGGGGGTTGTGTGTGGAGAAAGCATCTCTGGACACATCAACCATAACAGTGCAAGTTAAAAAAAAAAAACATAATTTGTAGAAGCAAGAAGGGAGACATACCTCCTTGTTTTCTCAATGCATGGCCAGCAGAGTCAGGAGCAAAAAAATAGTGTGGCAGCCGGTGTGAGGAAGAAGCAACTGCACTGTGCTGAATGGAGAAGATGCACGGAGATGTATGCTCAACTCCACTCCAGGGGACGGACACAGCTGTGGTGTATTTACAGTGACGTGCTACCAAAGCCCCCCAATTGCAGTCATGTGTTAACAAAGCCCCCTTCTCAATATGATTGCAATAGATTATGTTTACACATCAACTTGGAATGAATCAGAACTTTAATTTACAGTCACTTGATGCTGTTAATTTAACCACCACTTAAACAAATAAGACTTTTTTTACTGATTGGAAAGTTTGTGGTTCTTGCGAGCTGCCATTTTAGCCCTCGGATAACCCATCTTTCTGTTCACTCCCACTCCACAGAGTACTTCCAGATTCTTGGAATACTTTTGTGTCTGAGTCATGTTTTCCCATGTGCCTCTATATGCCACGTGCAAAATCCATTTGTTTTTTGTCTAAAAAACAATCACATGAATATTATTTTTTTTGGGGGGATGGGGTGTTTGTTATAGTTTTCTAAGACAAAACAGTAAATCTCCTAAATATTGCTGCAGCTTGCAGCCAATCACAAAGAAGGGATTTCTGAACATTCAGATCATTGAACATAATGGGAGATGGAGAGTAAGCAAAGACAACCATAGAAGGGAAGTAAGAACACAAAATTGCTCCAAAGGGAAACTCACAAGGGGTGGGAGTAGTTAATAAACTTCCAGAAGTCCACATCTGGTAGTTGTTCCACTTCTCTGGAAAAGTCCAAATACAGGTCCTAAATTTTGGAAATCAACTGTCTCAGACATACCATTTTTTGAACATCAATATTCTCTTTTAGGAAAAAAAAATCAATCATTTGAAAAGTCAAGGGCTAGTCAGCCTGCCAGCACAGCAGCAGCACTACCACTTGTGACGCCAATGACCCGGGTTTGGAAGTGAATCTGGGCAGTCGGAGGATTGACTGGGGAAGGGAGGGAGGATCCAGCATCTGTAGAACTGCTCTTCTCCTCCGGGGGGTGGGGCAGAGCCCATGGCTTACCTGATCCCTAGCAGAAGCTGGGGAAAATGCAGCCTGGGCCTAGAAGGTCAGGAGATGGAGCAGATGTTGGTGCACATCGAATGGGAGCACATGATGTGCACAATGATGTCATTGCACATCATCTCCCGGGGTGAAAACCGGAGGAACAAATTTGGTAGCAGGATGACGACGAGCAGCTGCAGGACCTGCATCCCACCAGCAAGGTGTGCTGACCAGAACTGGTTCCATTCAGCAGCAGGGATTGTGGAACCCCGCTGACCCAACTGGAGGGACATGCCCTGGGGGAAGATGTCTGGCAGCTAAGTCCTGGCAGATGTCGGGGTGATGGTGCTGGTGCGCTCAATGCAAGGAGGGCCGACCAGGTGAATAAGAAGAAAACAGAAAAGTGCAGGCCTGCAACAATAGATGTTACTGCTCCCCCCTCCTTAGGCGCCAAATACTTTCCATCTCATTTATTTTCAATTTTTATTGGGAAGGCTTTAAGTCTGAAGTTCATTGAGCGGAACAACTATGTCACTCCCCAATCAGGCCTTAAAAGGCCACTCCTCCTGCACTATTCCAGGATTCGTCTCTTCACTGTGGCTGGAGGCACCGCCTGTCAGCCTTCTTCTCCATATAATTCTACTTTGGGCTTTCGCCTGTGCGTTCTCAGTCGAATCCGGCCGCTAGCATCATTCCTGTTCTCTGATCCTGTTCCCTGCTTCAGTATGTGTTGCTTCTTCTGCCCTTCTGCTTAGCCACATCTGTCGTTCTTCCTTGTGGCTGGCAGGAGAGTGAAATAAACCTCCTTGGTGCCCCGGGTGAGTGTGCTGGGAAGCACTGCTTGCTCCTTCTCAACTGAGCTGGTTATGGTGCCATTGGTGCTGCGGCGGGGGAGACTGCCATGGGATTCTGTTGCTTGCTGCTTCTCCTCCCCCCGCAGCACAAATCTGCTCATGTTGGCTGCTCACTGTCTGCTTGCTCTGATGCTTTCCTAGCTGCTGATGTGTGCTGGCCCACCCGTGAGCTCTCTACGTTCTTTCATCAGTGCCTTGCTTGCTTTCCTGTCCAGGGGGCTTTCCTTGCAGTCAGTGACGGTTCATGCCTCTTACCCTCTTTCACCAATTTTCTACTCAGTCATTCGATCAAATAAATCTTGAGCCCTATAATTTTCCTTTATTTTCTTTAACAATTTGTCTGCTGCCTATCGCATCTAACATATGTAATGATGTTCCTTGTTGGCAACTTCCTGTGGTTGAGATGTATTTTCTGCAAAATCGGGGCTGTCTTGGCAAAATTGGGTCAGATGGCTACCCTACATATCTCCAGTTTGGGCATATGCTCCTACAAAGTAGTTCGAAGTTATGGTTGGTCAGGTCCCTGCAGGCACATCCCTTGGAGATTATTTGCTATGTCCTCTGTTTCGGGGATGTCTTCCCCTGTCGACTCCACTTGTTGCCCTCCTCCTCCCATTTCCTTCTCCCTCCATTCCACCCCTTCTATGACTTTTGCTTGCTTTTGGGTTTTTTTCCTATCCTGTCATCATCACCTTCCTTATTCGTATCCTTCTCTTACTTAGTCGATATGGTGTCCAGGTGCCTGAGTACGGTTCTCCTTCGCTCAGTCTGACCTAAGGGTCTACTCATTTAAATCGCTTAATCAGGCATACCCCTCACTGGGTCCTATGCTACCTCATCAAACTGCTGCACTCCTGCAGTTATTATCACCATCCGTCTTCTCATGAGTGCATCTGGGTATCCCTCGCTCATCCGACCTCTATGTGGGTCTACTCCTTCACATCGACTGCTTGAGCATAACCCTCTTGGGTTCATTCTACCTCAACTTGACCTGCTCTCCACTCAGAGACATGTCTTCATGTCTATTGTCCCTTTGCTAGGGTCTGGCAGGCTTCTCTCCATCATCATACATCATTCATTTCATGTTCCACCTTAAACCATTCAGGACTTCAAGGCTTCTTTCCATCATCATACGTCCTTTCTTGCTCTTGAGCATCTAGTTGCAGACATCGCTCACATCCCTCGACAGCTGTCCATTTAGAAGGGCTGAGTGAGAGATTCCTTGAAAATTGGACTTTTCCTCCTTCCTCGATCTCTACTTTAAATTGTTGTAACAGAGCCATACCTAATAAAAACATCCTTCAGCCTGGAGGGAAGGTGACCTAGGCCCTGGATCCCCAGAGGTTTCCTCCTCAAAGGGAATTTTTCCTTTCCTCCATGCCAATGGTCATAATATAAGTCAGGGTTAGTGCTTTCATAGGCTCCTTAGTTAGATTCCGCTGTTGGATGGAGTTGGATGGTGGCCCCGGCTGTTCCCCCTCTCCTTAGGAAGTCAACCCTTCTGCATATTGTCAGATTTCCTTTTGTTTATTGTCCTCACCTTTTCTCATTCTTCTCCTGTGTTTCCTATCTATGTCTGTCACATCTGTTTCTGGTCTAGATATCTTCTGCTTTCTCTCCTCTTCAATGCTCAATGCCCTTTTGGATATTCTTTTTGGGCTTCTTCCTAAGCTACCTTTAGCCATTGAAATTCCCCATGACACCTATGGGGGTTCCCTCCTCTAGGGTTCCTTGCATCGTACCCCTACAGGTGGTATATCCCACAGATAGAGAGGCAAACAACCACAATGTATTGAAGTCACATAACATACATCTCATCCAGTAGCGTAAGCATAATTGAATGGGAAGGCTTTAAGCCTGAGGTTTGATGGGTGGAGCGACTACGTCACTCCTCCATCAGACCTTAAAAGGCCACTCCTCCTGCACTGTTCCAGGATTTGAATCTTCATTGCCCCACCATCCACCCCTCCTCTTCCAGTGGTTCATCTCTCTTTCCCATGGGCTTCTTCCTAAGCTACCTTTAGCCAAGGGAATTTCCCGTGGCACCTGTTGGGGGGGAATCCCCTCTAGGGTTCCTAGCATTGTTCCCCTACAGGGTGATATATCCCATGGACAGAGAGGTGAACAGTCACAATGTATCGAAGTCACATAAGCATACATGTCATCCAGTTGCGTAAGCACAACTGAACCTCATTTTTGGAAGATTAATGATTCCATAAAGCTCAAGTGCTGCATATTCATTTGGTCCATCTTTCAACTTTTGCATTCAACCTGTAATTCTCTAATGTGGATTTATTAGTTTCTTCATATCTGACTAACGTTCATCAAATCTCATGCTGCTGAATCTATTAAGCACCTAATATTATATATACGTATATATGTATATGGATATATAGAGAGATTATATTTAGATATAACATGTCAAAACGTCATGCCTCATGTATATTGCTTACATTTTATACTTTTCTATAATTTTGTTCTGTAGCTCTCTTTCCATTTTGTCCCCCTTCCCCCAACAGTGAGGCATTCTGCGATGCATTCTGTGTGAAAGTTACTGTGCAGCAATACATTGCATTCTGCTCAGAATGTAAACCCAGCACTTCTGTCACAGCCAGTCAAGTGCCAAGTAAGAAATGTGCCAACGGGACTCAGCAAAGGGCCAAAGTACAGGACAGTGAGAGGTTAGCAGCTTGAGCTGGAAAGAATGGGGTACTGGAGACAATCTAGTTCCCTCACCAGATGAATGAAAAAGTCCCAGTGTACCTCATCTGGTCCCATAACCTTATGTACTTTCAAGGCAGCAACTTATTTCAGTAACACCTATTTAAATTCCACCCTCCTATGCACCCAGCAACCGCAATTTTAAAGCCCTCAAAAGTTACCTCCATAATTTATCTATCTAGAAAAGTTTCACCAGGAAAGACAACATGAAAGTGTAAACAGCTTGTTTCCAGAAGCGTCCTCGGGGGAGGGGATTACAGCATGACGTGTGCAGTGAGGATCCTGGGGCATCCCCCACCCTGTAACCGCAATTGCAGACTAAGTATGAACAGTAATCCCTGGCAGTCTAGTGGTCGCCTCTGTCCCCAATACCCCGATGAATAACATACATGACCAGCCCTGGTGGTCTAGTGGTCCCCCTCCCACCCAAGTCCCTGACAAATGCATAACCGCTGGTCCCTGGTGGTCTAGTGGAACCCCACCCTCCCACCCACAAAGAACCCTTGCCCACTCCCCCATCAGCCCGGTGGGTGGCTGCAATCCACCCACATACCACCTGGCACCAGGCAGCCTTTTCAATATCCGCTGAAATTGTTTGGGGATTTAAGCCAGCGCTTGCTCATTGTGCCAGGCTCAACCCCTTTGAATATCCGCCATATTGTGCAAAATCAGATACAGTGCAGAAACAAGTCAGTACAAATACAATATTAGGAACACGATAATGTGAACAGGTAGGCAAAAATCAACATAGGACATAGTGCTCAATTACATACAGTGCAAGAGTCACCAGTACAAATAATCTAAGAACCTGATAATGTAGACAGTTGCTTCATAAGTGCTAAATGAGAGTAATGGAGTGAGGGAAAAAGAGAGAGAATGGAAATAAGTGCTGTATTGAGGGGTAACAAGATGGAAAAACCAGCAAGGATGGGGGAAAAGGGGTTGGGGGTGCGTGGAGAAAGGGAAAAAGGCAGCCAGGACCAGCTCCCCACTAGGATGCTGAGAGCTCTGTGAGGGGACTAGGAGCTGGCAAGTTATTGGAGAGGAAGAGAGTAAGGAGGGAAGTAACAAGGGTGATGCAGAAGGTGGGAGGTGGAGAATGGAAAAAAAGGCAGCCAAAACCTGCTAATAATAAGAAATGTTACCCCATAACATCCCTCAAAAGTTACCCTTTCCCTATAAAAAGCCCTAAAGTTACTCCAGTAGAAAAGCTCTAAAATTACCCTAATAAAAGATCTAAAAAGTTACCCAGCCCCCAAAATGCCTTAAAGTTACCCCAATATAAAATTCTAAAAGGTTACCACCCCATTTTCATACAAACCCCCCAAAAGTTGCCCACCACCAATAAAACAGCCGAAAAGTACCCCATCCCTAGCTTGCAGCTGTCAGCCAGGCATCTGTAGCACGTGTGCTCCACCACAACATGCCAAAAGAGAACTCTAAAAAACACACCTGCAACCCCTCCATATGTAGATTTGTTACCATACAACTTCAAGACATCCAGAGTATTTCGTACTCCCTTCCCAATATGCTGTAGGCTTTGTGCCCAGTTCCCTTAATTTACATGTTAGATAGATAGATAGATAGATAGATAGATAGATAGATAGATAGATAGATAGATAGATACTGTTGATAGACAGACAGACAGATAGACAGATATATACTGTCGGTAGATAGATAGATAGATAGATAGATAGATAGATAGATAGATAGATAGATAGATATTGTTGTTAGATAGATATTGTCTATAGATAGACAGACACACACACACACACACACAAATAAATAGATATATACTATCTGTAGAATGATGGATAGATAGATAGATAGATAGATAGATAGATAGATAGATAGATAGATAGATAGATACCCTGTAGATAGATAGATAGATAGATAGATAGATAGATAGATAGATAGATACTGTCTGTAGATAGATGATAGAAACTGCAGATAGATATATAGATAGCTAGATAGATACTGTAGATAGATAAATACTGTCGATAGATTGATAGATACTGTCAATAGATAGATAGATAGATAGATAGATACTGTCTGTAGATGGACAATATCGATAGATACTGTCTGTAGATAGATAGATAGTGTTGCTAGATAGATAGATAGTTACTGTCTGTAGCTAGATAGATAATGTCAATAGATAGATAGATAGATAGATAGATAGATAGATAGATAGATAGATAGGGATTGGGTGTTTTTAAATACATTTTGTCTTGCCTTGCCTTACTGCCACCGCTCCTTGATCCCTTGCTTCAGTCTCAAAATTGCAACCCTGCTGAGTACCCACATTTTAAACTGCACTGCAAAACCACAAACAGTTGACCTCTTTTTACAGAGTTACAGTACTTTTATTTTTTCTGCCAGCTTGCTCTGTTGATCTTCATTCAGTTCCCGAACCTCCAATCTTTTAGAGCAGCTCCGTAATGTGGCTGCTCACCCACAACCTATCTTTTCCTGACCACACCTGGAAGTAACAGTTTGTGAAAAAAATAACTTCATTGGCAGCATCACTTCTTATGTCCTGCTCCCTATCAAGCACGGCTCTTGTATACACCAGCAGCCACTGCCGATGGATGTTTTCAGCTGGTAACTGCAATCCCTCCCAATGCTTACTCAGCAGCACACAGTGTGTGTGTGTGTGTGTGGGGGGTTGTTAGGAGGTCGAATTCAGCTGAAACCTCTACTTCTACTTGGTAGCTGTAGGAGAAGAGGGTTAATAAAGTATGTTATCTGTAGTTCATTCTTCTCTGCTGCTCTCTGAATTGACATTCTCTCTCTCTCCTTGTCCTGACTGTTACAGCAGCCAATGCCAGTTAAAAAAAAAAAAACAAATAAAAAAAACAGCAAAACTAAGTGCTGCATGACGGGGCAGGGGAGTTCCAAAACCACAAACATACGCAGAATTCTATGGGGGGGAGTGTAACTGCATATAACCAGATTCTTTCTTTAAACTACAGGGTTTCGAGTAGGATAAAATTCCGTACCTTAAAAAAAAACTAATTCTAAACCAGGCGGAGGAACTATTTTTTTCACAAAACTTACATAAAATGAATTCCTTATTAACAATTTTTTATTGAATTTTTTTTTTACAGTACCATTTTCTAAGCGCACCTCCAGGGTGGGTGGTATTGGGGAATACTGGTCCTTCCAGAGGCTATAAGGCCCTCCACCATACCGCCCATCCTGTTGAGTATTATTGCTTACTTATAACATATAATAACACCGCCAGTAATAACATTTCAATTTAAAACCCCAATGTAACTGGATTCATCTATCTATTACTAAAGACCGCAACAGTAGGTAGCTGCTGTTAAAGGCCTTATTAAATAAATAGGTCTTCGGGCCCCATTTAAAGGCTTCCACCAAGAGAGCCTCCCTTAGATGACCTGGCCGCGAATTCCACAGGGCTGGTGGGGTAACTGAAAAGGCTCCATCCCCTGCTGCCGCAGCCTAGCCCTGAGAATCACTACAAGGCTCCCCTCGGTGCAATGGAGAATGTGAGTTGGGCGGTAAGGAACCAGGTGGTCTTGCAGGTACTCCAGACCCTGGCCATGTAGGGCTTTTTAGGTAAGTAACCCTACCTTGAAGATCACCTGCCACCTGATCGGCAGCCAGTGCAGCTCATGGAGGACTGGCATAATGTGATGAAACCTACTATATGTGTAACCCAGACCCCCCCATTTTTTAAGGGTGACACCCCTCTTTTTGTACTCAGATAAGGCAACAACCACAAGTGGCAGAAAAGGTATCACCCCTGGCATTAGGGCAATGCCTGGCTCAGGCAACTCAGAGGTGGGGGAAAAGGCACAAAACAACATTTCTATTTTACCCAGGTCACAGAGAGAGGTGCCAGGGCAATGATGTGTCTCCTATCTGTGGGGCCCCAAAAACATCATACAAGTCACTCAGAGATGGATTATCCGCAACCAGAAATTTGGGATTTTACTGTATGGCTTTTATTCCTGACAAAGTGTTAACAGAGACAGTGGTGCCCCGTGGACGTGTAGCTGTACAGACACAGATGGCACATTTGTAGCGGGCAAAAACATTCCACAACTCTTTCCGGCAGTGCTGACGTTTTACAAAACGTTTCCCACAAATGTCCAGCCCTGTGCAGGGAGGCCCGGACTTATATGTGTCCCGCCCTATTTTAGGGGTACCTGGACTATTTTGAGCACCACTAGGTGACTTAAGTTAACACCTTAGAGCACCATTCCTCTTGTAACCAGGTAGGTCTCCTTGAAACCTGAAATGAGGGGACAGCTCACTCTGGCCATAGCTAGACTCTCTCTGCCATTACCTTTAGGAAAACAGTATTCACTATCCATACAGGGGCTACAAAAGACATCCTACTGCACAAGCTTTGTGCCAGGCTCCTGAGTACCTGTATCCTAGCCATCGTGGGCTCCTAACAAGTCACTGGCCAGTCAACCCCATCTGAACATCAAATGAGCCTTGTACTTGCACATCTGGTGCCCCTTAGAACACTTGTAAAGTACACTTGAAATTCACAAATCTTACACAAAATCTATACCTCTTAAGTTGTACACACACTAGTCTCTACATTCTGAGCAGTTCTAATAGCTCTTACAGTCTTTTGGGGGTTGCCCCAAAGTACTCACTGAACCTTCAGTCCCATTGCTCTTTTCTGTGAAAAATGTTCACTACCTCAGGGCTTCACAGGATCTGGTAGCTACCACATCACAGGAAACCAGCCGCTGGTCACTGTATTATGCCAGAAAATGGCAAATGAGGATCCTTCCCTCTAACAAGTGGTCTCTGGGCAGATCACCTCTTGCTGTAGAACTCTCAGCTTCACTCCACACACTCAACTCTGAACCCACAGAAGAACAACAGCAGCAAAGCACTGAAGTTTATTTTGCTGCGAGAGATCTAAATTCCATGACATCATCCTCTGCCCCTGCAGAGCTGAGCAGGTGATGATCTAATATTTTACAAAGAGCTTTTAAACCCTCTGACACTGCCCAGGCTATCTGACAGCTTTAAAACTGATGGGATCCTAGTAACACAAATAAACAGCTCAAAATAAACAACCAAATCATTGCTGACCATCCTACAGTAGCAGCAGAATTCAATTCCTACTTTACTTCCTGTGCCTCCACCCTGTTAGCCTCCTCCCACCCCACCCTACTACCTCTTCCCTCCCTTCCGATTCCTCCCAACACCACCAATTAGCGGAGAGATTTGCCTTTTCACCCATCTCTCCCAATGACACCTTAAAGGCACTACTCTCTATCAACCCAGCTAAGGGCAGCTCCCCTGGTGGCCTTCACCCTAAGCTGCTGTACCTGTCTGCTTCTGCTACTTCCCTCCCTCTCGCTGGTCTCCTCAACCTGTCGTTCCACACTGTGATAATCCCTGAAGCCTGGAAACATGCTACAGTTCTCCCCCTACCAAAGGGAGGTGATCTCTCATCTCCTGGGAATTACCATCCTATCTCACTTCTACCCATCCTGGCTAAATTTTAGGAATGCCTTGTTCTCTCCCAACTCTCCTCCTTTCTTGATGACTCCTCCTTCTTCACTCCCTTTCAATCTGGTTTTTGGAAGAATCACTCCACAACCACTTCCATACTTAGACTCACTGACTCTATCCATTCAGCCATGGATAGGGGTCACATCACTTCTGCTATCTTTGTCGACCTTGCCAAGGCTTTTGACAGTCTCCCACTCCCTCCTTCTCGGAATTCTGTCATCAGCTGGCTTGTCTCTGTCTGTCTGCAACTGCTTCAAAGCCTACCTGGTAGGTAGAACTCAGTCTGTTAAAATAGCTGAATCTACATCCCCTCCACTGCCCACCTCTAATGGTGTGCCTCAAGGCTCCGTACTTGGCCCTCTCTTATTCTCAATTTTTCTAAATGACCTACCGTCCGTATGCTCCTCATCCTCCATCCATATGTATGCTGACGACACGGTTTTATTCACCTCTGGCCAATCTTCCTCTGATGTGACTTCCAGACCACAGCTTGACTTCAATAATGTTCAACGCTGGCTAAGCTCGCATCAGCTCTTCCTAAATGCCAAGAAAACAGTCTTCATGACCTTTGGCACTAGGCAGAGACTCTTTAGGCTGCCCTTCCTTCCTTCCCTCCACACCCTTGACAGGACAACACTAGAGGACACCACCTCCTTCAAATATCTGGGTGTCTGGCATGATCAACACCTTAACGTTTCTGTACATATTGACGCCATCCTGAAAAAACAGCGCCCCAAGCTCAGCACCCTTTATAGGAACCGTAGTTCCTTACCACTACCGGTTAGGCGTGATCTAGTTCTAAAAATGATACTCCCTATTTTTGACAATTGCGACATAGTTCTACAGTGTTGCTTCTAAGTCTTCCCTTACAAGGTTGGATTCTCTCTTCAATGCATTCTGTCACTTTGCTCTTGACTCCTCCTCCCGCACATATCAATGTATATTGTATCATTCAATAGCTTTCCCCTCCCTTGAGTGTAGGCGTCTCTCTCTCTCTCTCTCTCTCTCTCTCGCTCTCTCTCTAACTGTGCCAAGTTCACTTCTAAATTCTGGGTTGGAACTCTCCCCTTTTACTTCTTCTCCTTACACTCTCTGCTCCACCTCCCTCCTCCTGCCATCTCAGATCTACTGATGCATGCACTCTAGCTATTCCTCATTGCTCTACCTCCATAGGACAGGAAGCTTTCATCTACCACTTTCCAAAGCTTTGGAACTCACTGCCACCTCCTATCAGACTTTTCTCTTCCCCATCTTCAATTTCCTTAGCCCTTCACAATTTCTATTCCCCTAACTGCACTTGTTCTTAGCCCCCTTTCAACACTCTCCATCCTGGTGCATTATCCTTTAGCCCTTCTTTACTTCTATTCTCCTAACTGTACTTGTTCTTAGCCCCCTTCACAACCCTCCCAATTCCTTGCACACTATCCCCTACTCCTCAATCCCTGACTTACCTCCTGTCTCCTAACTGAACCCTTCCTCTTATTACTTCCTCACATGCTACCTCCTAATTATACCCCCTCTTCCCACCCCCTACCACAACCTATTGAGCCATTTCAACACTCTACTACCATCCACAAGCTACTGTGCTATTTTGACATTTTATGGCTGTCCTTCTTCCCCACAACCCCCTCTTCCCCCCTACTGATGCTTTCCCCTTTTCCATTCCTAGTTTACCCTATTTTCTCCAGACTCCCTATTCCTTAATGCTCTTCTCCCTCCAGTCACTTACCACACTCCACTCTCCTACCTCCCCCTTCTCTCCCCCTCCTTTTCTGCCTGGTCCTGTCCCCTTGCAGGGTTCTTTGTCATCCTGAATGGGTATAGATCTTGGCTCCTCTCTCTACCCTCTTCCCCCACTTTCTAATCCTGACCCCTGGCAGGGTTCTCTTCATCCTGAAGGGTATAGATTGTCTCTCTCTCTCTGTTTCTCTTTTTCCCTCTCTCTTTCCCCCACTTTCAAATCCATTGTCTGCCCACCTCCCTCCTTTCTTCCTTATCCCTTCTTCCCCTCCTGTTCCCCTGCCCCTCTCTTCTCTACCACCCCACTCTGTTTCTCTCCCCTCCCTTTCTGCCTGGTCCTAACCCCCTTGCAGGGTTCTCAGCAATCTGGATGGGTATAGATCTTGTCTGTCCCTCTCTCTCTCTTCCATCCCCACCCTCTACCCCTCATCCGTTCACTTCCACACTTGTCTTATAACTGCCCTCCCTTGGGTATATGACAGCACTTTGAATCTTGTGCTCAGCCTACTACTTCTAGCACTTCAAATGTGTTATCCATCCTCTAACCTTTACCCTACTGGATCACCTGCTCTCGGGTTGTTGCAATGTATGCTGTATCTGAATATGATTTTGTTTACCCTGACCAGTTGGTCTGGGTTATTTCTGCTCTGTAATTGTACTACATGGCTTTGCTTTAGAAGTTGTACTTGTATTCCTATGTGTTAGCTTGTTCTCCCAACTCTTGTCCCCCCTCCCCCAAGACATTTCTGGAAATGAGCTGTTTACAGCTCATGTTGTCTTTCCTGGAGAAACATTTTCCAAATAAAATAAATAAATAACCCCAGGCACTGGTCGGTTGCGTACACATGCGGGGGGGGGGGAGTATTATTACCATTTTAGCTTTTCATTGCAGTTGGTGTTTCTTAAGTTTGCTCCTCTTCATGGTAACAGCAGTGGCGCTACATGGGGGACCATGTCTGTATGTTCTGAGGAGGCGGCATCTCTTGGCAGAGACCCCCAGACCCCTGCCTCACTGCACTGAATACGGGGGGTAAGTAGGAACACAGGCTGCTGCATGTCAAAGGAGTTACTCTGTCTCATCTCATCTCCCTCCCACCGAATACCTCAATATTCTCTCTCAGTCCTCCTAAATCAGCCTCAGTGCTGATAACCGCTGGAGCTCTCTGGGTGTCTGTGTCAGGATGTAAAATACCTGGGTCTGCCCACTCACTCGCACCATCACCATGTCTCTCTCTCCCACCGGTTACAGTTCCACAGTGCAAACCACGGTAGGGGAAACTGTGAGTGAGGAGCAGAACTCCTCTCACTCTCACTCAATCTGATGTAAATTCCTGATTTCCCTAAACTATTTGCTCCTGAGTTCAAAGCCACTTCAGGGTCACTACTAGCTGACAGATAGTTTGGTCCACACTTAGAAACTGCACTACTAAGCATGTACCCCCGCATCTACCTTGCAATGGTTGGATGACTGGAGAGTCTTTTACCTTTTGACTGGGTCTTGTTTTACCATGTGCTTCTGAATGCCATGTACAAAATCCATTTGTTTTTCATTTAAAATACAATTACATGCATATTTTTTTGATGGGGAAGGGGGGATACGCTTGTTATGTTTTTCCAAGACAAAAAAACAGTAACTCTCCAAAATAATGTTGCAGCTTGCAGCCAATCACAAAGAAGTGATTTTCAACACGCAGAGGGCTGGATATTCAAACTGCGCTATTCTTAGGCGCATGCCCTTGCGCTGCGCAAAATAGTTGCGAAGGGGTGTGGCCGGGGCGATATTCAAAGGAGTTGTGCTATTGAGCAACTCCTTTGAATATCACCCCCCAGCCACAGCCACTGTGCATGGTGCAGTGGAACTTGCGCCACCGCAAGTGGTCAGAGAGGAGCATTCAACTTGCGGTGGCACAAGTACCATTGCGCCATGCGCAAATGTCCAATATTCAAAAGGTGACATGTAAATGGGGCCATAATTCATGCAAGGCTCGGGGGGGCCATTTGCATCTGTTTATGGCCCCATTTGCATTCCATTAGCATGCAGGTCGCCGATCCGGACTTGCACTAGGCGCTGCCAGGCAGCAGCCGTCGGGGACCGGCGCCCCTGCAACCCGATCCGCGAGCAAAGTAAAAATCCCCCACCCCCCACTGGCCCGATCGCGGGCAAAGCGACATAACCCCCACTAGCCCGATCGCGGGCAAAAGCTGACATAACCCCCACCAGCCCGATTGTGGGGCAAAGTGCTCCTCCCAGAACTTATCCCTGGTGGTCCAGTGGACCACAAAGCCCGATTGTGGGCTGAATATGTGAACCCCCAGAACTTATCCCTTGTGGTCAGTGGACCGCAAAGCCCGATCGCGGGCTGCATTATGTAAACCCCAAGACCATATCCCTGGTGATCTAGTGACCCCACCCACTCACTCATTTAAGCCCCACTGCTCCCCGCGCAGCCGGCGGGCGGCAGCATCTCATTTCGCCGCCGGGCTGAGCTGCCTGCCGGGATCAGACGCTTGCTATATGAGCGAGCTGGTCGCGCAGCCTCATAACATAGTAAGGCAGTCCAGATATGTAATGAATTCATTCATATCTGACCGCTTAGACGTAGAGCATGCACGCCCATTGGCTCTGCTCTGCACCAATGGGCGGCAGCCCTACTGGCAGTCAGTGGCGGGCGGCGGGCGGCAGGGTGGATGCTGCCGCCACCGCCGCCGGGAGGAGCGGGTGGTGGGGCTCGGGTGGGTGGGGACACTAGATCACCAGGGATATGGTCTTGGGGTTACATATAATGCAGCCCGCGATCGGGCTTTGCGTCCACTGGACCACCAGGGATATGTTCGGGGACACTTTGCTGCCTGCGATCGGGCTGGTGGGGGTGATTAGCTTTGCCCACGACCGGGCCAGTTGGGGAGGGAGACTTTATGCTTTGCCAGCGATCGGGCCATTGGGGGGGGGAGGATTTTTACACTTTCGCCCACGATCGGGCTGCGGGTGAAGCAGGAGTAGGTTGAGGGCCAGCCACAGGTGGCAGCTGCTGTGTTGCGCCCTGCAATGCGGCAGCTCACCTGTGGGTGGCCCTAAACATACTCCTTTTTTTTTAGGCTCAGAGTTGTGCAGGCGCAGGTTGGGGGTTGCGCCTGCGCAACTCTGCACAGCCCGGCTGAATATCGGGCTGTGCAGTTTATGCATGGTTCCTCCCCCTCCGGTTGTGCATGCATTCATTTGCATTACGCTGTTGCTCAGCTTGCCTTGGGGGGCGCAACTGCCTCCTGCTGAATATGGCAGAATGGCGCAATTTCAGACTTGCGCATGCGCAACCCTATTGCGCATGGTGCAACCCTTTTGAATATCCAGCCCCGAATGTTTAAAGTAATGGGAGACGGAGAGTAAAAGGAGAAAAACATAGAAGGGAAGTAAGAACCCCAAAATTGCTCCAAAGGCAAACTCACAAGAGGTTGCTACAGTTAATAAACTTCAAAAAGTCCGTATCTGGAAGTCATTCCATTTTTTTTAAAGTCCAAATACTTTACAGGTCCCAAATTTTGGAAATCAACTGTCTCAGACAGACCATTTTTTGAACATCAATATTCTCTTTTAGGAAAAAAAAATCAATCATTAGAAAAGTCAAGGGCTAGTCAGCCTGCCAGCGCAGCAGCAGCACTACTGCTTGTGACACCAATGACCCGGGTCCGGAAGTGAATCTGGGTGGTCTGAGGGTTGACTGGGGGAGGGAGAATCCAGCATCCGTAGAACGGCTCTCCTCCTCCTCCTCTAGGGTGGGGAGAGGGGCAGAGTCCACAGCTTACCTGATCCCTGGCAGAAGCCGGGGGAAATGCAGCTCGGGCCTCGAAGGTCAAGAGATGTCACAGACATTGGTGCATATCACATGGGAGCACGTGACGTGCATAATGATGTCATTGCACATGCATTCCCGGGGCGAAAACTGGAGAAAAAAGCTGGTGGCAGGATGATGATGAACACCTGCAGGCCCTGCATCCAAGCAGCAGGGCACACCAACCAGAACTGGATTCATTCAGCGGCAGGACTTGTGGAACCTCGCTGATCCCATTGGAGGGGCAAACCCTGGGGGAAGACAGCTGGCAGGTAAGTCCTGGCAGATGTCAGGGTGACGGGGCTGATGCACTCATTGGAAGGAGGGCTGACTGGGGGAGTGAGAAAAAAAACAGAAAAGTGCAGGCCTGGAGCATTAGATGTTGCTGCCCCCAACCCCTTAGGTGCCAAATACTTTCCCTCCCATTTTTGTTTTTTAACTTTTATCCTTATTTTTGGAAGATTAATGATTCCATCATGCTAAAGTGTTGCACATACACTGGGTCGATCTTTTCACTTTTGCATTCAACTTGTAATTCTCTCACTCGGATTTATTACTTTCTTCATATCTGACTATCTAACAGTCATCAAATTCCATGCCGTTGAATCTATTGTGCACCTAATATTGGGGGCTATGCATTAATGGGCAGTAAGTACATGCCAGAGGTGCGTATCCCACCCACATAGCTCCACACCTGCTGACAGGTGCATGCTGGCTGGTATTCACCATTGGCCACCACCTGTCCATGGGCCTACCCCCCGGCACGCAGGACTCTGCAGGGCAGCTGAGGGGCAGGGATGCGGACCCAGGAGGGCATCCAACTGGATGCCTGCCCAGGTCCCTGAGTGGATCCCTTGCATGGCACAGCATGGATTCAGGTGCGTGACTAGCCCCACAGGTACCTGGACCCACGCGGCCATGCCCTCAAGACCAGCAGTGCACAAGCAACACCCCCTCACCCACCACATGACATGGCCACGGTCCCAGAAGGGTTCAGTACCCCTCCATACACACACACACACACACACACACACAGCTGTGCCCCATACTGGCGACCCCTATGCACATCCATGCCCATCCCAGTATGGTGTCAGTACCTCCCCGGCCCCCAGCACTTGTCCACCCTGGTCCTGGTGGTGTACCTGGCAACTCCCTGCCTTGCACACACATGTGCTCTTGTGCGCAGTGATGAACATGACCCCCCCCACACACACAGAGTTACCCTTGCAGCTAGATCCCAACCCCATCCTGGTACCCCTGCTACACAACTGGGGTCAGGGGGCATCCCTCACCCCGCAGCACTCGCAACACCCCACTCATGTCCTGTATTCTTCTGGTGGTGCCGTGGTTCATGATGGCCAGCAGCATAGCCCTTCTCACACCACCTCGGTTGCCCACTGTCCAAGTGATATTGGGAGCGCCATGCCTATATATAGGGGCATGCTGCCAGCATCACTTGGATGGCTGGTGGCCAGTGAGGTGTGAGGAGGGCTGTGCCGCTGGCCGGTCCAAGCCACGGCACCAACGGGCAGGTATGTGGTCGGTGTGGGAAGGGGCCAGTGCCATGGGGGTGAACACTGTCCACCAATGAGAGGGTGGGGGTTATGTATCTGGGGCTCGAGGGTGGCTGGGCAGTGTGGGTTGGGGATGGCAATGTTCTGGAGAAATGGGCACAGCCCAGGGTATGCTGGGCAGGAGTCCACAGGAATTATGTGCTGCCACCCCTGCCATGACTGTGTGCAGGTGCCCCCACGGCCGACATAACCCTCCAGGGACTACAGTGAATGATGGCCACCAGCCCGGATCAACAGTTCCACCACTGGGCAGTTCCTTGTGTGTGGTTGCCTACCCCAATGACACCAATGCAGCCACTGGGCACAGCCGCGATCTGTAGGGTGGGCAGGTACATGGGTCTGGGGCATCCACACGGGGGGTGACACATGCAGGGCTACCATGTGTTTGGGGTGTGCAATCCACACCCCAGGGAGGGGGCTGTTATGTGTGCAAGGGGCTGCCTTAATGATGCTGAGGCCACTGTGTGTGCAGGGGGATGCGAAGTGTGGTTATGGCAGGGTCCCCCTTAGCATTACCTGTGCCCTTCTCTGCACCCCCTTGGGCAGCACTATGTGCCTTTGTGCATGGTGCATAGTGCTGGCACACCCCCACCCACCCCTGGCATGTTGCGGTCCTCGTGATCGGGGGTCAGGTGCATAGGGGTTGTGCACCCCGGTTTGTGCATCCTGCTCAGGAGGACACAATGGGTGCAGGGTGGCTACACTCTATGGATAAGTGGTGCGTGGGCACTCCACACATATGTGCATAGGCCCCTTTGTATATGTATGCGTGACAGGGTGCCCCCCCTCTGTTTGATTAGAGGGTCAGCATGTTTGGGTGCCACCCTGGACTGTAAATGTCTTGTCCTGTGTGTAGGGTGCTGTCTGTGTTTTAGTGTACTGTTCGTTGGGCTGGCCACTCACTTTTGTTCGCTTATATGTTGTACTATCTGTCTTACAATCCCCAGATAGCCCCAGACACGCATGACTCCCCGGACTCATAATAGAGCCCTCTGATGTTATTGCAGGTTCCCTTGGATATGTCTGGATAGACGTAAGTATCAGTGGGTCTTTTTTGCTGCTATCTGCAAGTTAAAGTTCTTTAGGGGTTGTCAGGGGTAGCATAATGCCAGGTCAAGCCCCCGGACAAGCCATATGTAGCCGTATATATCCTGGTCTTCTGTAGAGAAATTATAAAATAATTTACCAGATTGTTTCACTTAGAAACCTTGCATTTTAGCTAGTTACTGTGCAGAAATTAAGTTTTTTGAATATGCTTAGTGCAGAGAATTAGAGCAGAGAGCTGTTTCCCCCTTTCTTGACTGTTAAAAATAAAAATACAGTAGCTTCTGTACAAACTCGTATGGGAAAAAATGTTCCCTTCTCTAGTATGAATTATGCCCCTTTGTTTCTGGTCTGTGGTCTGTTCTAAAAGGAAGGAAGGAATGAGTGGAGCAGCAGCTTGTAGCCAGGTGTAGTGAGGAGCCACCACCTGGAAAAAGCAGTTTGGAATTGGCCTTTTCCCTCAGCAGTGCGGCTTCTTGGGCTACGTTCCCTGCATTCTGCTGTCTCGACAGTGTGCACTATCATGCAGTACTGCAGACTCTGTTCTGCAAGAATGTTTTTATTTGAGCAGCAAACACAGTACCTTTGCTCCCACTCATGTTTACAGCTAATTCAGAGGTGATTTTGCTTTAATTTAGGTACCTAAATGTCCATTACTCACCAGAAGAGTTTCACGAAGCCTGGAGCCAGTGGCAAAGTCTCTGTTTGCACCTCCTCAGCAGTGTGCAGCTATAGAGCCAGCTGGCCACTTTCAGCCTATTCTTATTGCTGCTACTGCTGGGGGCAGTGCTTCAGAGAACATTTCAAACTGAATTCTGTCTCTAGATATCATAAATGTATTATAGTGATGTGCATATAATATTAGAAGGACATAAATGTTGTTTTTATTCTTAAATATTAATTACATGTAATATAATTGGCCTCTCTCCCCCTGGTCTCACCCCCCCCAGTCCACCCGGCACCTAAGCTTAAGCACACTCGAAGTTCTGCCAAGCCACTCCTTGCAGTTCCTTCCTGCCGAACCTCACAATTCCAAAGGTCCTTCAGCTTTAGAGCCCCCTCCATCACGCAGCTCAATCCCGCTTCCTTGTCCCCTACCACGTACCTCATTGCTGCTGTTTTCACTGCATTGGCTAGCCACTTTGCTGCTTCAGAGCATTGTCTTCCCTACAGTTTCTACGTTCATTCGGATCGCTACCCTGTGAATTTTAGGTCTTCCATGCTGATGTTGCCTCATTACGCGGTACCGCTACTTGTACTTCTGGAGGTCAGCTAGGCTACTGCTGATGCTGTAAACTAGTTTTAATATCTGCATGTGGGTCACGGTGCTTTCCCATCACTTTCTTGTTTTTCCTATGGCGGGGGACTTGGGGGTGCTGTTGAAGAGCCATGGCCCCCGTGCAACCTAATTTCTTCATATTTGAATCCCGCCTTCGCTGCTAAACTCCTCCAAGTATTTGTCACCTTTTCATTGGCTTCCTTGGTGGGACTGGTAGGCTTGCCCCTGCTAATTTATATTTGCTGCTCCTCTGACCTATGTGCAGGTACGACTATTGCTACTCTGCCTTACAGACCTACGTGCAGGTCCAACCATTGCTACTCTGCCTTATAGACCTGTGTGCAAGTACACTCATTGCTTACGCAGTTCGTTTGCTCAGTGCTTGCTACTAACACTTCCAACTTATGTGAGGGTCTCAGCACTCACTGCTTCATTCAGCTTTTCTCCTCATTTGTTTTCTGGTGCATGCCAACCATGACTGTTAATTCCATGGCGCAGGGCCATCCTGCAGCTGACAGTCTTGCTCTGCACCCAGAGTCCGCAGCTTGAGCATGTGAAGCTTGGGGTGGGATCCTTCTCACCTGGCCCATAGCTGGGAATGTCCTCACTCCAGGTGGGCCTTCAGTCATCAACTGTACCAATGAGACCTCAAGTTGTAGAATTTAAGACTCGGTGGTGAAGGGGTGGGGCTCTCACTGGGCCCCTTTAGCTGCCCGAGTGGATTTGGAGGCACCCTTCAAAGCTATTCTCCCCATGACTGACTCTGGTTTACCTGGTTTGTTATTAGGGTGAGTAGACCAGGTGAGCACCTCAGCAGTCGTTGCTCTCCTCCTCCTGCCTTGGTTGCCCGTTGTTGTAGAGTAGCGCTCACAACCTTCCACGGCATTCCCGTTAGAGGGATCGAGTGAGAGCTTTCCTCCAAATTGGAGTATTTTCCACCTCCCTTTAATTGGGTTTCCAAATCACAGCAGCAGAGCCATCACTAAACAAAATATCCCAAGCCTGGAGGGAAGGCAGCCTAGGTCTTGGGTCCCCAGATATTTCCTCCTCAAAAGGTTTTTTTTCTCTCTCTCCTCCATGCCTCAGATCATAAACATTAGTTAGCCATAATTAGTGTTTTCTAGTTTCTTTAGGTAGGTTCCACTGTTGGATGGAGTTGGATGATCTCCCTACCTGCTGGTCCCTCTCTCCTTAGGAGGCTCCCTCAATCTCCAGCACAAACCATTGTACTCATGTCATTTGCTCATCTGCGCATCTCATTACCTCTCAAGCTGCCTTTGCCTATTCTATCTTGCCTCATGGCTCCGATTGCTAACATTCTTCACACCATACATTTCTTTTTGGGGGGGTGCTTCCTAAGGTACCTTTAGCCAAGGGAATTGCCCCATGGCATCTCTACGGTGGAACCCTCTTCAAGGGTTCTTCTCCTTTGGTACCCCTACAGGGTGGTAATTCCTCTGGAATAGAGAGTGCGAATGGCCAAAATTAAAGTAACACAGTTGCATAAGCATAACAGTATACTGGCTGCGTAGGCCATTGAATTGGAAGGCTGGCCTGTAATTCAATGAACAAGCAGCCAGCCACTCCCCCTTCCTGAACTATATAAGCAGTTCCTCTTAGCCTCCTTCTGAAGCACTTTTTCTTTGCGCCACCATCCTCCCCTCCCCCTCCAGTGGCATCGCCTCTCTCCTCGGGATGCTTCCTAAGGTACATTTAGCCAAGGGAATTTTCCCGCGGCACCTCTAGGGGTGGAACCCTCTTTGAAGGTTCCTTGCCTTTGGTGCCCCTACAGGGTAGTAATTCCTCTGGAATAGAGAGTGAGAACAGCCAAAACCAAAGTAACACAGTTGCACAAGCATAACACTATACTGGCTGCGTAGGCCATTGAACCACCAGTTACTGCTCCACAGTGAAAACCACGACTGGGAAACTGTGAGTGAGGAGCAGAACTCCTATCCTCACTCATTCTGATGTAAATGCCTGATTCACCTTAACTACATGCTCCTCACTTCAAAGCCACTTTAGGGTCACTACCAGCTGATAGATAGTTTGGTCCCCACTTAGGAACTGCACTACTAAGCACATACCCCTGCAGCTACCTCGCAATGGTGGGATGACTGAAGAGTCTCTCTTTAATTTGTTGGGATCTGCTAATGGGGGACAAAGGCAGGGGAGTGGCAGACAGAGGGAGCATCTGCAAAACTCCATGATTTGCTTGTGTGCAGCCCTACATGGATAATGAATTCAAAGTCAGGAGGGGTAGTAACTCACAAAACCAGGAACAGATCATTGTGAGAGACAGACAGAGAACAACAATGCCTACTGACAGTCATGGGGTTCAGCTTTCTGTCCCCACATGAAGAAGTTGCTGTGCTACATTCTACAAAGTGCACACTTTCCCCACACTTCTTTATTATTAACATTTGCATGGCTTGCGGTGTCAGGAGCATGAAAATAGTGCCTCTTGGGGGGAGGAGGAAGTATCCACACTGTATTCAATGTAGTGCCCCAGAGTTGGGGGCACAACAGAAATTTAATCAAATAAAGGTACCCCGTGGGCCCCATTTAGGGGGATAGGGTTAGAGCAGTGTGTTAGGAGGGTCCCCTGCTAGAATTCCCCCTCCCCATCCAGACAGCAGCTGTAAATGTTTTATTTGTTCAAAAAAAAAAAAGTTTCTTTGGCTGCATGCTATGGTCACAGAATCCACCCCCCTCCCCACTCCTTCAGCCTGCAGCTCCTGTACCATCTTCTGCGTCAGTTGTCTCCAGTTGTGCGGTGTGAGTGTGCAGCAGCTGAGCAGAACAGTGGAGCAGTATCTCCTTTACTGGGTTGCGCTCTGATAGCCCTGTTTTGTTATTTTAATTAAAAAAAAGTTTCTCAGTCCTGGCCGGGTATGTAAGAAGCACATCCAGAAAGTAGTCATCGGAAGCCCTGTAAGGCTCGTTTGCCATCTGGTCCAGTGCCTGTCTTTGCCTACAAGCCCTCCTGCTGCCGATCACCTCCTGCCTCCCTCAGCACTGTCTTCACCCTGGGGCATTGAGTCGGCAGCAGCACCAGCAGCTAAGTGCTGGCCGCCTAAGTACATTTAAAAAGTCAAGATTTGTTTAAAAAAAATGTTTTGAAGTGTTTAGAGTGCTACTGGAGGGGCGGGTAGAAGGGCTGCTGAGAATTTAAATATTTTAATATTCACAGGTGTTGCAACGCCTGTAGTAGGAGCCACAGCGTAGAAGCCCATGGAAAAGGGGCTTAAATATTAATTAAGGGGCAGAACAAAGGCGGAGCTGGAGGGAAGTGATAAACAGGTCCTGCATGGGCCTGGAGAAAGTTAATTAAAGGGGCAACATCCTAGGAAGCTAGCAAAGAGGGTAAGACAAGCCCTGTATTCACCAAGGTGGCCCAGTAAGAGACTCACAAGATTTAAAGAGCAGACAGGCCCAGCCATATTTAAAGGGGCAAGTCAGGCCCAGTTGTTTATTTGAAGGGGCAAGTTAGGCCCAAAAGTTATTTAAAGGGGCAAGACAGGCCCAGCAACATTTAAAAGGGCAAGTCAGACCCAGCAGAGTACTTAAAGGGGCCCAATCACATAGGCCCACATTTAAAAGAGCAAGCAGGCCCTGTGTATTTAAGGACAACCCTGCAGTTCAGAGAGAGGGCCCACAGCTTGTAGGGGCACGTTAAGCCCACCAGTACTTTAAGGGCCCTAGCCAAATAGCCCACACTTAAAAGAGCAACCAGGCCCAAGTTATTTAGAGAGGTCTAATTTCGTAGGTGTTCAAGTAGCCTAGCCTGCAGTAGAGACCCGACAGCTCATTAAGGGGTTTAGCTAGCCATTTAAGCCCATAGATGTAAAGGGGTTTAGCTAGTCAGTCCATGTAGGTCTGAGGTTTATAACGTGGCCCAGCATGGCTATAGGAGGGGGCCCACATAATTAGAGTACCCCACAGTCTAAGAAGGCTAGTTAGTGCGTAGCCGCCAGTGTACCCACAGTTGCAGAAGAGCCCGTTTTAGTTAGAGGGACCCCACTATCATAGGTTCATGTTTAACTAGGGCTTCACCAAGAAGGTAACTGGCTCAAATCAATCAAGTGCCTGTTATTTACTGATGTCTGTACATTCAGAGACTGTGATATTGAACAAAACTGTTGGAACTGTGATATTAAGCAAAACTGTTGGAACTGTGACTTTAATTGCATTGAGCCAGCATCTTGTGCTACTGTGTGTTCGAATCAGTCTTTAGCAATCCTTCAGAGATATTTTACTTGGATTTGTTCGAATCAGTCTTCAGCAATCCTTGAGAGACATTCTACCTGGGTGTGTTCGAATCAGTCTTCAGCAGTCCTTCAGAGACATTTCACTAGCATATTCCAGAATCAGTCTCCAGCAGCCCTTGGAGAGGAAGTTCATCAGTGCACCCCAGAGACAGTCTGCAGCAATACTCCTAAAGCATGGAACCGAGATGTATTCGCACCTTTGCAACATCTTGTTTCTGATTTTCTTCTATCAGTTCCCAGTGTAGGGATTGGCCAGTGCAAAGTGCCATCCATTTTCTTGCTTTGTCGTCCGCACCGAAGTGCCATCCAGATCTTCTGTTCCAGTACCCTGAGTCAATGTCCTGTTTATTATTTTACATCAGTCCTTGGCTCATCTGGCCTTGGTGCCCAGTACTCTGTCGTTCTCCAATGTTTATGGACTTCTTCCTCCCATCTCCTTCTTCACCCGGCAATCCAGAAGTGGGCTGTGGGCAAGTTGTTCTGCATCCTCTTCCTCACCCAGCAGTCCAGAAGCGGGCTGTGGCAGGGTGTTCTGCATCTTCTTTATCACCTGGCAGTCCAGAAGTGGGCTGTGGCTGGTTGTTCTGTATCATCTTCTTCTTTTCCCAGCAGTCCAAAAGAGGGTTGTGGCAGGATGTTCTGCATTGTCTTCTTTACCCAGCAGTCCAGAAGTGAGCCATGGTGGGGTATCTACTGTATTGGTCATCTCAGCCCAGCAGTCCAGAAGGGGACTGTGGCCGGATCCATTATGTTTCAATTCCGGCAGCCCTCAGTGGGTTTTTAGCCGAGGAAATCCTTTTGCTGTTATTGAGTTCCAGCAACCCTAGAGAGGTGGGGTTGGCTGAGAAACTCATGGTCTGTTCAAAATCCTCTCTGCATTCCATTAGTTTCTAAAGAGAGTCACACTAGCCAGTCTGCCAAGTTGTTTCTTGTTTCCCCAGTTTCTTCATCCCTGTTCTCTTCTCAATGACAGAGAAAGTACAACCGTGAACTGCTTTTAATAACATATGTAGAGTCTTGTAGTAACCTGCTATAAGGTTTCATAGAATGGAGTGCTCCGGGTAATAGGCCTTAGCAGAAGTGCACCTCAGAGAAAAGCTTTAGAGGTTGCATAGTGATTCCGAATTCAAATAATACTAGGACGGTCTTATAGAGTAGCTATTACAGTCAATTTACTGTTGCTCTTACAGCACGACTGTTACCGTCAGTTTACTGAGTTTAGAGAGAAGAACGCTATTATAGTGTAGCTGTCACAGTTGATTTTGAGAGTTAGAGACCTCCTTGTACAGGAGGATAGAGTGATAGAACCCCTTCTTACCTCTGTGACCATGTCCCCTTTCCCTGGTTGAAGAATAAACAGCTGTCTAGCATTTGGAACTTACTTTCAACTCCCGCCTCTCGGTCAGGTGACAACATCCACTTCTTTGGGAACCTAACTGTCCCCCTGCCATTCCACCTGCAGGGGGCGACACTGGTGTTGGTGAATTGTGTGTGATTTACCGGAGTCATCATGACACTGCTACTCTATTATCCTTTTATTCTTTAGTGGATCCCAGCACACACGACCATCAGGGCACCACATCAATGGAGAGGACACGGAGAGATGTATGCCTCAGCTCCACTCCAGCAGAAGGACACAGCTGTGGTGTACTACTAAGCGTGTACCCCCTTGACACTAACTCAACTCAGTTGGAATGACTGAAGAGTCTCTCTTTAATTCACTGTGCTCTGCTAATGGGGGAACAAAAGCAGCGGAGTGGCTGACGGGGAAGGGGAGGGTCTGCCAAACTCCATTATCTGCTTGTGTGCAGCCTGTTATGAATAATGAAATCAGAGTCAGGAGGGGTACTTACTCACAAAGCCAGGAACAGATTGTTGAGAGAGAGAGAGAGAGACAGAGAATGTCAATGACTACGGACAGTCATGAGGTACAGTTTTTTGTCATCACATGGAGAAGTTGCTGTGCTAAATTCCACAAAGTGCACACTTTCCCCTCGCTTTTCTGTTATTAATCTTTCTGTGGCCAGCAGTGTTGGGAGCAAGTAAATAGTGCAGTGGGTTGGGGGGGGAGAGAAGCAACCACACTGTGCTGAATGGAGAGCATGCACAGAGATGTATGCTTCAACTCCACTCTGCTGGAAGGACACAGCTTTAGTGTATTTGCAGTCACATGCTACCAAAGCCCCCTTCTCAATGTGATTGCAATACAGCAGCATAGCCCTCAAAAAAAAAAAAAAAAAAAAAGATTCGGCTTACACACTTCAACTTGGAATAAACAAGAAATATAATTTACAGTCATTGGACACAATAAATGTAACCACCACCTAAACAAATAAGACTTTTTTTTTCCTAATAGGAAAGTTTGTGGTTCAGGCTAGCTGCCATTTTAGCCCTTGGACAACCCATTTTTCCATTCACTCCCACTCCACAAAGTACTCACAGATTCTCAGAATACTTTCAGACTGGGTCTTGTTTTATCATGTACATCACCCTTTCACCTTGCCCTCCCCCTATCCCCTACCCCCTCCTACCCCTCTTACAACACTGACAAAGTCACTGGCTGCTACCCTCTGCTCTGATCAGCATCACAAGGCCACCACATTCATCTACCCCTCTATCTTAACTCCACACTGCCTCCTTTGCTTAATCTGTCACTGCATGCTTTGGATGTATTCACTTGACTGTTCGTTGCAGCATAACTGTAAGCTCACCTTGCTGGCTCTTCTTACTGTTTATTCGCTATTTAATATTGCTCTAGTAATCACCTTGTTTTAAAGGTGTACCATACATACTGTACTGTATTTTTCTACATCATCTTGTTGTAGTCCCTGTCTAACTGTAACCCCTTCCCCACTGATGTGGAACCTTTGTAAATGAGCTGCCTTGTGCTCAAAGGTACTTGTAATCCGAGACTGAATAAATAAATCAAAAAATAAACTTCTGAATGTCATGTACAAAATCAATTTGTTTTTCATTTAAAATACAATCACTTGCATGTTATTTTCTTTTTTTGGGGGGGGGGAGGGCATTGCTTGTTATGTCTTTCCAGGACAAAAAAAAACAGTAACTCTCCAAAACATTGCTGTAGCTTGCAGCTAGTCACGAAGAAGTATTTTTGAACTCTCAGAATGTTTAATGTGACGGGAGAGTAAACAAAGAAAAACATGGAAGGGAATTAAGAACCCCAAAACTGCTTCAAAGGCAAACTCACAAAGGGTGGCTGCAGTTAATAAACCTCCAGAAGTCCACATTTGGAAGTCATTCCATTTTTCTTAAAGTCTAAATACTTTACAGGTCCCAAATTTTGGAAGTCAACCATCTCAGACAGACCACTTTTTTTTATATATCAGAATTCTCTTTCAGGGAAACAAAAATCAATCATTTGAAGAAAAAATCCAGGTCTGCAACATTAGATGCTGCTGCCCCACCCCTTACGTGTCAAATGCTTTCCCGCCCTGTTTTCTTTTTTTTTTAACTTTTTTTCCTAATTTTTGGAAGATTAATGATTCCATAAAGCTAAAGCGCTGCATATACTGTACACTGGGTCCATCTTTTCACTTTTGCATTCCACTTGTAATTCTCTCACTCAGATTTATTAGTTTCTTTATATCTGACTATCCAACAGTCATCAAATTCCACGTTGCTGAATCTATCATGCACTTAATATTGTATATACTTATTTACGTATACATATATAGAGAGATTGTGTAAATATACATATATATATATATATATATATATATATATATATATAAAGTGTCAAAACTTCAAGCATTCAGTCTATTGTTTACATTTTATACTTTTCTGTAATTCTATTCTGTAGTTCTCATTCCATTTTTGTCCCCCCCCCAACAGTGAGGCATTCTGAGATACAGTCTGTGTGAAAGTTACCGTACAGCAATACATTGCATCCTGCTCAGAATGTAAACCCAGCACTTCTGTCACAGCCAGTCACGTGCCAAGTAAGAACTGTGCCAACAGGACCAAGCAAAGGGCCAAAGTACAGGACAGTGGGATGTTAGCAGCTCGAGCTGGAAAGAATAGGGTACTGGAGACAAGCTAGTTCCCTCAGCAGAAAAGTAAACAGTCCTATAAAATGTTATCCCATTTAACTAAACAGTTACTCTTACACATAAAAAGTCTTACAAAGTAACACTCAATAAAAAAGCACTAAAGTGTGACCCCTCCATAAAAGTTCTCAAAAGTTACTTCCCAATAAAAAAAGTACTACAAAGTTATCCCATTAATAGCCCTCAAACATTATCCACATAAAGAAGCATGAGAGTGACCCCCATAAAGCCCTCAAAAGGTACCTCCATAATAAGCAATGTTACTCCATAACATCCCTCAAAAGTTACGCCTCCCCATAAAAAACCTTAAAGTTACCCCAATAGGAAAATCCAAAATATTACCCTAATAAAAGAACTAAAAAGTTACCCACATAAAAAAAGCTCAAAAGTTACCCCACCCCCAAAAATTACCTAAAGTTACTCCAATACACAATTACAAAATGTTACCACCCCCTCATTCAATCCCCCAAAAGTTGCCCACCACCAATAAGCTAGCTCAAAAGTACCATCATTTCTTGGTGATAATACTATCGTTCAGAACTGATAATACTATTGTTGCTGTCTGAATGATAGTATTATCACCAAAACTCCAAAGCGCAAGTGCACAACTGTCTCGAGCAGAGTCGGAGCCAGCTTTTACTGCAACCATTGCTGTGTAGAGTAGAAGACGACTTGCTGCTAGCCAAAAAAATGAAAAACTTTCCCCAGAGTATTACCTTAAACCACACAGGAATAATTGCTCTCCTCTCTTTAGTCCAGTCAAACTCTCGCATGTCGAACCATCAGACAGCTCTCAAGTCTGCTCATATAAACAAGCCACCATTTTGCCTTGAAAATTATATGAAAAGCACAGCTACAGCCAATCAGAACACACGCTGTGCACTTTACATGCGTGTGAGCATTGTGGCGTCAATAGCAACAGCTGGCAACCACGGGGGAAAAAAAGGGCTGCGTTACAGACATGAGTACTGTAGCAGGCAAATTTAAAAACATTTAAAGTGCCTTGGATCCATAAATTACAAAAAATAAATTATAGCGGACTGAGTATAACGAGGCTAAATAAGCATCTTGAGGTTCTGGGGACACGTTGGAACCTCTCAAGCTTTGTTCTCGAGGTTCACATGTCCCCAGAACCTCTTGATGCTATTATAGCTTTGTAATACTAAGTCTTCTTTCATTTATTCTATTTATGTATTTATTGACATTGGTTTACCAGACAAACATATGGAGATAAAATAAATCTCATTTACAGATACAATCTAGGGAGCGACAAGGGAAATACTTTAAATAGCATACAGCAGTATACATGGTATCTAATAATACATAATACATTGTTTCCTGTAATGTATACTTTATATATTTTTTCCAGCTCCATTTCCTGTTCATGTACACAGTACTATTTCAAAGCCAAAGAAATTACCGTACTTTTTTCTTGAGGAATAAAAATAATTTAAAACATTTAAAAATGCCTAAATTCTGTTAGAGATTAAAATGTTTACCAGCAGATGAAAGTGGAAGACAACTGGCTCTGCTATTGTTACAAAAGGTGGGGTCAGCTGTGCTGCTATTTCACTTTAAGATGCAGTGGTAAAGATTAGGTTAAGTAAGTGCTAATGGTGTTAATGGCCTTACTTTACACCTCCCACGTTGACTGCTTTCACAAACAAAGGGCTATATTGACAACAGAACTTGTTTTTAACCTGGACATGTAGCTGAAACAATTAATGATATGACAAAATCTGTTTCAAAAGTATGTGAGCACTCAAAAGGGCTCAAAAACCTGACCAGCACAGAGCAAAACCGTATTACCTGATAGGGACCCTGAAAACCTAATCACCAGGTAAAAAACCTGACAGGTGGCAACACCAGGACAGTCGTGGGTACTTTGCTCCTTTCTGTCACCACATGGAGAAGTTGCTGTGCTATATTCCACAAAGTGGACACTTTCCGCACGCTTTTCTGTTGTTAATCTTTGCACGGCCAGCGGTGTTGGGAGCAAGTAAATAGTGCAGTGGGGGTGGGGGGGAGAAGCAACCGCACTGTGCTGAATGGAGAGGATGCACAGAGATGTATGCTTCAACTCCATTCTGGTGGAAGGACACATCTGTAGTGTACTTGCTGCCAAAGCTCCCCCCCCAATTGCAGTCATGTGCTGCCAGATTTATTTATTTATTTAGATTTTGTTTACTGGGTAAGCCCACGGAGACCACAGGTCCCTTTTTCAGGGGCGACCCGGACTTAGTTACAGAGAGGACACTGAAACAATAATTGCATTAGCTACATCTGCTACACCAATCTGTTACACAAATAGTACAATGATAACATTTATATAGGGACAGCAATAGGGTTCGTACAAGGCTCATATTATAAACAGTAGGTTTAGACCACACACATACAGAAAGTTTAGACCACACACATTATATACAGTATATACATCAGTTTCGCCAGTAATCAGAGTCCATATTAGCATTTCATGTCAGTCATAGAGAGAGTTCAGAGCAGTACAACGGCCAGGAGGACTGTTTCGGGAGCTAGCGGTTACAGCCACAGAGGCTAAGATTGAGAAGATGTAGTTTGAGTTCATTTTTGAACTGTGTGAGGGAGGATGAATTTGTCAAGGCAGGTGGTAGAGAGTTCCATAGGTACGGGGCAGCAAATTTGAAGGAGCGTTTGCCATAGTTTGAGCGTGTTCTAGGGGTGACTAAAGGGTGACTTGCAGTTGAGCGCAGGGTTCTGGTATGTTTTCTAGGGGAGAGAATTCCTCTGAGATGGGGAGGGACCTAGGTGAAAACTTGAAAGCTAGGCAGGCAATGGGATAGGCAGAAGTTATGACGGAGAGTAGGCCACTTTAGCTCCTTTAGAGCCTCGCAATGGTGTCTCCTAGGAGAGGAGTTAGTGGCGAAATGGGCCACTCGGTAATAAAGCACGGAGAGTTTATTGTATTCCGTCTCACGGAGGAACTGCAGAAGTGGAGCCCCATACAAGACGGATGGAAGGAGATTGCAACAGGCTATTGCACGACGTGCAGTAGTGGATAAGGAGTTCCCCAGGCGGTAAAGGAGGCCAAGTTTTTGATGGGTAGACCTGGTTATTGAGTCAATATGGGATTGGTAGGGCATTTCTTGGTCAAGATGGACCCCAAGGTATTTGAAACTAGCCATGACCTCATCTCTTTTTCCTTGGCTGGTACAGATCTGGAGGAGCTGGCTTCTGTCAGAACCCAGGCATCTCGAGCCAAACAGTACGGCTTTAGTTTTTTCATCATTGAGTTTAAGGGAGTTTGAGGAGAACCAGGCCTCAAGGGTGGAGAGACTATCCTGCAGCGAAGTTGAGATGACACTAGGTTGGGGGTCACTGCAGTAAATGACAGTGTCATCAGCATACAGAATGAGATTGTTGCAGGGGCTGTTTCCCTCAATATTATTCAGGAAGAGTGAGAAGAGCAGAGGACCCAGGATTGAGCCCTGAGGTACCCCAGCAGAGACCAATCTAGGTCCAGACTAAGCACCCTTCCATCGGACCTTTTGGGAACAGTCCCGCAGGTAGCTCTCGAACCAGGAGTGTGAATGGTGATCCAGTCCTCAGGTCTGTAGTTTGGAGAGGAGAAGATTATGGTTAACCAAATCAAAGGCCCTGGATAGGTCAATGAAGAGGGCTCCCGTTGGGGAACCTTGGTCCATATGGGAGAGGATGTCCGTAGAGAGTCGGATAAGCGCAGTGTCAGTGCCATGGCCCTTTCTAAAGCCATGCTGGGCATCAGCCATGAGAGAGTGCCGCTCAAGGTAGTCTAGTAGTTGGTCTGAGACTAGCCTTTCCTGAATTTTTCCCAGGGGCCTGAGAAGAGAAATAGGTCTATAATTTCCCAATTTGTCTCGGGGCCCACTTTTGTGTACAGGTACAATGGTCGCTACCTTCCACATTTTTGGGACCTTTCCTTCCTGAAGTGACCTATTTATGAGTAAGGTGACAGGATGGGCAACAGCCAGGGCGGCAGCCCTCAGAAGGCGAGGCTCAAGCTGGTCATGCCCTAGAGAGGAAGAAGGGTTAATTTTGCGTAGGAGAAACAGTACCTCTGCCTGTTTGACCAGTTTTAGGTGAAATTGGGGCCGAGGGTGGGCCCATGCATCTCCAGAGTATAGGTTAGGCCCATGGGGGGCCAGAGGGGGAGACCCACTCGGGATAGAGTAGGAGGCACAGAAGACCTCAGCAACCATGGCTGGGTCATTTGTCAGAGAGTCCCCCACCATGATGGAGTCCGTTTGACTAGTTGAGGGGCCCTTGATAAGCAGATTTAGGTGGCCCCAGAATTTTTTGGGGTCCTGTAGGTGCCTAGTTTGTAGGTCATTTAGGTATTGAGACTTGGCTTTTTTCGAAGATTTTTTGCACTGATTTCTCAGCTCTCTGTAATTTTCCCAGTCTGTTGGGCTGCCAGAGGATTTGAAGGTGCCTCCCCTCTCAATGTGATTGCAATACATCACAGAGAGGCAGTATAGTGCAGTGGTTTAAGGCTCTTAGCTGCAAATCTGGAGACCTGGGTTTGAATCCCACAGCCCTCCACTTGCATACTGTGTGACTCTGAGCAAGTCACTTAACTTCCCTGTGCTCCCAGGTCATACCTGTAAACAAGCATTCAGCTTAATGTGTCGCTCCTGGTTAAACAATTGGGGGGGGGGGGAATTAGCATAGCTCTTACTAAACAAGGAGAAAACAAAAGAGATTGAGTTTACACTCTTCAACTTGGAATGAATAAGAAATACAATTTACAGTCATTGGATACAGTAAATGTAACCAGCACCTAAACAAAAAATACTTTTTTTTTTCTAAAAAGAAAGTTTATGATTCTGGCGAGCTGCCATTTTAGCCCATAACCCATCTTTCCATTCACTCCCACTCCATAGAGTACTCACAGATTCTCAGAATACTTTCTGATTTTGTCATGTTTTCCCATGTGCATCTATATGCTATGTGCAAAATCCATTTATTTTTCATTTAAAATACAATCACATGCTTATTATGTTGTGGGGACAGGGGTGCTTGCTATGATTTTCCAAGACACAAAAACAGTAACTCTCCAAAATATTGCTTCAACTTGCAGGCAGTCATGAAGAAGTGATTTTTGAACACCCAGAATGTTAAATGTAAAAGGAGATAGAAAGTAAATGAAGAACAACATGGAAGGGAAGTAAGAACTGTAAACTGCTCCAAAGGGAAACTCACAAGAGGTGGCTGCAGTTAATAAATTTCCAGAAAATACTGACTGGCACTGTAGCCTAGAAGTGAGAGTAATGAGCTGTGAATGAGCATAGTACACCCAGCAGACCAGACTTGGGTTTGATTCTCACAACCTCTACTTGAATATTGTGTGATGCTGAGCAAGTCACTTAAACACCCAGTGTTCCTAGGTCACCCCTGAAAACAGGCACTTGTGCCTAGTGGGCCTTACCTGGTTACCAGAAGCAAAAATAAATAAATAAATCAGAAGTCGTTCCAGTTTTCTGGAAAAGTCCAAATACTTTACAGGTCCCAAATTCTGGAAGTGAACCACCTCAGACAGACCATTTTTTGAACATCAGTATTCACTTTCAGGTAAAAAAAAATCTATCATTTGAAAAAAATCCAGGTCTGCAACATTAGCTGCTGCTGGCCCACCCTTAGGTGGCACATACTTTGTCTTCCTGTTTTTTTTCAACTGTTATCCTCATTTTTGGAAGATTAATGATTCCATAAAGCTAAAGCGCTGCATATACTGTGTACTGGGTCCATCTTTTCACTTTTGCATTCCACTAGTAATTCTCTCACTCAGATTTATTAGTTTCTTCATATCTGACTATCCAACAGTCATCAAATTCCACGTTGTTGAATCTATCATGCACTTAATATTGTATATACTTATTTATCTATACATATATAGAGAGATTATGTATAGATATAACATGTCAAAACTTCAAGCATTCTGTATATTGCTTACATTTTGTACTTTTCTGTAATTCTATTCTGTAGTTCTCATTCCATTTTTGTCCCTCCCCCACCAACAGTGAGGCATTCTGAGATGTATTCTGTGTGAAAGTTACTGTACAGCAATACATTGCATCCTGCTCAGAATGTAAACCCAGCACTTCTGTCACAGCCAGTCACGTGCCGAGTAAGAACTGTGCCAACAGGACCCAGCAAAGGGTCAAAGTGCAGAACAGTGGGATGTTAGCAGCTCGAGCTGGAAAGAATAGGGTGCTGGAGACAAGATAATTCCCTTGGCAGATAAATGGAAAAGTCCTAAAAACCCCATTTAACTAAATAGTTACCCTTACACATAAAATGTCTGAAAAAGTGACACTCAATAAAAAAGTATTAAAGTGTGACCCCTCCATAAAAGTCCACAAAAGTTACTTCCCCATAAAAAAGTACTACAGAGGTACGCCATAACAGCCCTCAAACATTACCCACATAAAGAAGCACTAAAGAGTGACCCCCATAAAGCCCTCAAAAGTTACCTGCATAATAAGCAATAAGTTACCTCACAACATCCCTCAAAAGTTACCTCTCCCCCATAAAAATCTCTAAAGTTACCCCATTAGAAAATCCTAAAAAGTACCCTAAGAAGAGATCTAAAAAGTTATCCACATAAAAACCTTCAAAAGTTACCCCACCCCAGAAAATGCCCTAAAGTTACTCCAATATAAAATTCTAAAATGTTGCCATCCCCTCTTACAAATCTCCCAAAAATTGCCCACCACTAATAAAATAGCGCAAAGGTACCCCCATCCCTCCCCCCGGCAGCAGCCAGCCAGGTACTGTAGCACAGGCACTCCAGCACAACATGCCAAAAGATAACTTTTAAAAATACACCTGCAACTCCCGCATATATAGATTTGTCACCATACAACTCCAAAACACCTAGAGTATTTTATGCCTCCTTCCCTATATGCTGCAGTCTTTGTGCCCACTTTCCTTAATTTACACGTGTGTAGGGGTGTTATTATTACCATTTTAGCTTTCCATGGCAGTCTGAGTTTCTTCAGTTTCCTCCTCTTCATGGTAACAGCAGTGATGCTTCATGAGGGACCGTGTCTATCTGTCTGTTCTGAGGGGGTGACATCTCTTAGTAGGAACCCCCAGGCCCCTACCTCACTGGCCTTAATATAAGTGAGAGTAAGTATGTACACAGGCAGTTGTGTGTCGAGGAGTTACTCTCTTATCTTGTCTCCCTCCCGCCAGATCTCTTGGAGTCTCTCTCAGCCCTCCCAAGTCAACCTCAGCACTGACTGCTGCTGGAAATCTTTCAGTGTCTGTGTTGGTCCATGAAACACCCATGTCCATCCACCCTCACTTGCTCGCACCATCAACATGTCTCTCTCCCACCGGTTACAGCTCCACACTGAAAACCACGGCTGGAAAACTGTGAGTGAGGAGCAGAACTCCTCCCACCCTCACTCAATCTGATGTAAATGCCTGATTCCCCTAAACTATTCACTTCCGAGTTCAAAGCCACCTCAGGGTCTCTACTAGCTGATAGATAGTTCAGCCCCGATTTAGGAGTTGCCCCATTAAGCACGTACCTCCTGCCACTACCTCACATTGGTTGGATGACTGGAGAGTCTTTTTTTTTTATTCGCTGGGATGTGCTAATGGGATACAAAGGTGGGGAAGTTGCAGACAGTGGAAGGGGAGACTGAGAGAGAGAGTCTACAAAACTCCATTATCTGTGTGCAGCCTGTCATGGATAATTAAATCAGAGTCAGGAGGGGTACTAACTCACAAAACCAGGAACAGATCATTGTGAGAGACAGAGAATGACAATGCTTACAGACAGTCATGTGGTAAAGTTTTCTGTCACCACACAGAGAAGTTTCTGTGCTACATTCATAAAAAGTGCACATCTTCCCCCACTTTTCTGTTGTTAATATTTATGTGTCCAGCGGTGTCTGGAGCAAGAAAATAGTGTGGAGGGGCAGAGAAGCAACCACACAGAACTGAATGGAGAGGATGCAGAGAAAGATATGCTTCAACTCCACTCTGAAGGAAGGACAAAGATGTGGTGTATTCGCAGTGATGAGCTACCAAGCCCCCCCCCAATTACAGTCATGTTCTACTAAAGCCCCCCTCAATTGCAGTCTCATGCTACCAAAGCCTCCTTCTCAATGTGACTACAATACATCAGCATAGCTTTCGCTATGCAGCTGTAAAAAAGGCAGGCAAGCCTAGGCAGTGTTTCCAGTCTTAGCAGCACTTCATTCTTAGTACCTTATTTGTTGCACCTTGCGTGTGTCACCTGGTCTCTTAAATCCCTGTTGTGTATTGTTTTTGTAAAAAAAAATAAATAAATAAATAAAAAAGAAAGAAAAAATATGTCTGGTGTTATTGTTTACTGTCTGTGTACCTCAGTAAAGTGCAGTGTAGTCTTGCATGTGTCCCCCTGTCCCTTAAATCCCTGTTGTGTATTGTTTTTGTAAAAAAAAGAGAAAAAGAACAACAAAAATTGAGGTGTTGCTGCAGTTTACTGTCTGTGTAAAGAGCTGTCAGTTGTTGTGTTGTGTTCTGTTACCTACACATATCAGAAAATGTCTGTAAAGAAATGCTCTGCTAAATAAGTTTGTGGCAGCGGCACTGCTTCCAAGAATAGCATAGTTTCCGTGATTCCAAAGGGTACCGTAACCACTTGTGATGATGCAGCTTCATGAGAGGCCGGTACTGCTGTTAGTACTAGTCAACACAGACTAGCTGCTGCAAGTGGGGGCATTCGTGCGGACACATTTTTCTCAGCAAAATGTGTGACATCAAGGCTGGTGGGTGCTGATGCTAGAAGTGCAGGCAGTGGAGGCAGGGACAATAGAAGCAGCCCAAGAACCCCAAAAATGTTTTCATCTGGGAATGTGGTTGAGTACTCAGATTAGGAGGTGGCTGATGTTTCCAAAAGGCTTGTAGAAGATCCTGAGTATGACTTACAGTGCGGTGTGGCAGATCTGTGTGTTTCTTCATACAGGGCCAGGGAATCAGATGCTGCTGAAGAAGAAATACAGGGTGGCAAAAGTGAGGATGAAGAGGAGGAGGACATATCTCAGGAGGTTAGCATCCTGTGTGGAGACAGTGATGTTGATCTGGACACTCTGTGGGTACCAGAGAAAAAGAACAGTAAGGGTCATGGAATCAGTAAAAGTCCCCTTCCCCCGGCGCAGTTCTCCAGCTGTTGGTTCTGCTGAGTCAATAATAATAACAGAGGATGAGTCACCTGTTGCAGCAGTGCAGAAATCATGCCCCTAAACACCCATTTCTAGCCTGCCAATGCCCCAGTACCCGGTCCAAAGCCATGTGAAAACAAGGACTACCAAATCCCTAGTTTGGGATTTTTACATTCTGGACCTGGCAGACAAAACAGTGGCTATCTGCTAACTATGCCAAGTGTGTAAGCTGTGGCAAAAGGGTAGCCATCTCGGCACTGGTGGGCAACACACACACACACACCTCAAGTCCAGGCACCTGTTATGCTAGACTCAGCTCCAAAGGGAAGCTGGTGCGGGGGGGGGGGTCTCCTCCCTTATTGACTTCATTGAGCACGGCATCCCAAAGTGACATAGATACAGACCCCAAGGTGGGATTCAAAAGTGACCACAAAGACTACCACATACACGAGGAGGACGACTTGGTGGGATTTCATAGTAGTGGGTAGAGTAGCAATGGTGGTTTGAGTATTAGCAGCCAGAATCAGTGAAACACATCAGACACAGTCCCTGAAACATCCAAAATCATGTCATTCACTTGTTTAGCATCTGTGACCCCCTCTGAGTCCAAACCTACCCCACCATCCATGCCACCATTGCACCCAGCTCAGCTGTTTGGTCTCTCTAGCCCCAAACCCTGAAAGGTGCAGCCTATATTGCATAGCATGTTTGAGCATCATACCAAATACCCACACATTCATGGTGCTGTATGTGAACGTAATGCAACAACTGCAGAAATGCTGGCAATTCATCTGTTGCTATTCTATTTTGTGAGAAATGTAGGGTTCCACAGGTTGATGGCATGTGCCTGTCCAAACTGAAAGATTTGGTCATGCACATATTTCTCCATCCATGCCATTCCAGAACTGCATAGGACTGTGACACGTATAGTAAGACTTGCCCTGCTGCATTCAGCATCACCATGCATGCACCTTAGTATGGATACGTGGATCAGTGGCCAAACAGCTCACAGCTCTTATGTAAGTATTGGGAACAGGTACCCAAGGTAGTATTTGATGCTGAGGTAGGAAAAAACTGTATGAAGCCCAACTGTGTTGGTAGCAAAATGCTGGGTATTCAACAGCATATCACTTTGACAATGAGGAGTGTACCAGGCTCACACACACATGGGTCAAATAAATGTTAGAAGCACTCCTGAATGAAATTGATGAGTGACTGCACCCACTGTCCCTGAAAGCAGATTTCATAGCAAGTGATAACGACTTTGATATTGTGAAATGCATCAGTAATGGTGAGTATCTCAAGGTTCCCTGCATGGCACATTGTCTTACTCTTGTAATGCTAGAGTTTCTAGCACATCCTGAAATCAAGTCAATGTTGACAGTGGCCTGCAGCATCCTTGCCCACTTTGCTCATTGTGGAAAGGCCCATGACCATTTTAGGCAGCCGTGGATCCAGGACAAGCTGTCGCAGTACCATCTCAAACTGGAAGTTGTCATGCGATGGAACTCAACACTGTACACCATCAGGCACTTGTACGAGCAGTGCAAAGCCATGTCAGAACAGCTGCAGCTGCACACGAGCCATGACAGCTCTGGAACATCACCGTCTCTCACAGCTGAGCAATGGCAACTCATGGATGGCCTGGTCAGGATTCTGAGGCCATCTGAGTATGCCATCCAAGCAGTGAGTGGGGATACTGCCGCCATCAGTCAGGACATCCCACTGCGAAGGGTGATGAGACAGACCTTGTTAAATGTATAGCAGGTACTAGAAGCGGGCAGAGATAGGGAAAGCTGTGCATTACTGGAACATGTGCTGCAAATATTAGATTGCAATATCCATAATTCCAGCATTCTGCAGTCTCCCAGTTCTGGAATTCCCACCATGCTGGACCCATGATCTAAAAAGGGCCTGTCATCCATACTCAACGGTGGGTGTGATCAGGTACAAAATCTAACTGATCAGCTCATAAGATGGGTTCATGGGGCACAGATGTCATGGTCACAGCTATGCAAGGCACAGCATGACAGTGATGACAGACCAGGTGTTGCTACCACCTCAGTTAAGCTGGCTGAAAAAAACAGGGCTTTTCACAGGACAGATGACAATATATCCACTTTGGGATCCTTTGTCCCTGGTGGTAACTGCAGACGCAGAGGAAAATGAGGAGCAGGCTGATGAGTCGGCAGCACTGTGTGCAGCACAGTGCATGGTGGATGCATATTGGTGGACACCAGGCACCTGAACATGTTGGAAGAGCCTCCGCTGTGCTGGAGTAGCAAGGTCACTGACTGGCCAGCACTGAACACCATAGCAGTGAAATAGCTGCGCTGTCCACCCTCTAGTGTAAGTGTGGAGAGGGTATTCCATTTGACGGGGGACATTGTGGGGGACAAACATATGAATCTATCATCTAGAAATGTTGGCATGCTAACATTTGTAAAATGAATGAAGGGCACATTCCATCTAGGGCAACTATGTCTGTGTTTGTACCACAGGATGGCGGTGGTGATGAAGAGGAAGCAGAGCAGCATGGTGGTATTGACAAGCTGCCTTCCAGTGAGGTGGCTGAGGCAGTTTATTTATGGAGAAAGAATTTCCAGTGGGGGCCAACTTCAGTCTGAAAGTCTGTGAGGGCTACTCCTTTGATGACGATGATGATGATGGCAGCAGTGCATAAAGGAGAAAAGTTCTAGTTCCCTCTGTTCCTCCTTGTAAGTTTAATCCTTTCCTTTGTGATTTACACCTGTAGGCGCCCCCTCAAATTGCCTGCCTGAGTTTGGATCGGGGTCAGCATGCCGCTTTTTTCTCGGACTATTTGCAAGTTGCAAGTTGTCTGCAAACTGTTCTTGTTCGATGAACTCAAGCTAACTTGGACTTGTTGAATTTATTGAGGAATCCACTTTGTACAGGTGTGTCTGAACTTGGGGGAACGGTGATTGTGCCTGTCCAGGTCAGATGGTGGAGTGGACTGGCTTGTGGGTGTTTTGAGGAGTGGAGTGTCCTGAGACCTGGAATTGGTGGTTGCTGCCTCGTGTGTTCTCCCAGCCTTCAAGTTGGTGGAGCATTGGTCCCTTGGTATTTGGGAAGTTTCTATTGGAGGAGTAACAAGGGGTGTGATCCTACAAGCCGTGGCTGTGAGGGGTCTCGGCCCTGGCTGCTATCCCTGGGGGGGCTGGAAGAGATTGATCTGAGGATCGATCATTCTTCTGGTCTAGCTCATTGGTCTCTGTGGTTCATCTGGCTAGGCTGGGTGCTCCTTGGTCACCTAAAGAGGGGGTGATAGCGGGATCTGGGTTTCCTTTACCGGTCTGTGCTGGGCTGGAGTATTCACACCCAAGGAAAAAGTCTGCTGCAAATCGAGCTCACCGATTTATTATGCTCGTTAGCTCCATCTTTGTGCTGGGAATCCCGAGGAATTAAGAATTAGCAAGCACCCTTCTCCTTGGATTATTGTGACTGGACTTTAGGAGGAGTGTGGATTCAATAAAACAGCAAGTACTTTGATTAGTTCCTGAAACTGCAAGTTTTTGACAATTCTGCTGATTTAAAAGGCAGTGAGAGATTTTGCTTTATGCATATAGAGCCTGATTAGGCAAGTTGGGGGTTTGTGGGGGGGGGCGCTCTATGCTTCGTGGTTTGGCCCGTGGATATCTCTGGCCTACTTTTAGACTGTTTTTATTTATGATTTGTACTTAGTTTATACACTGTGTTGAGTAATGCCTTGATTTGTCACTGAAGTTTGGGACTACTTGAAGGAAAGTGTGGGTGGTGAGAGAGCCTCACTAACCTTAAAGCCTTGGATTCTGGACAAAAAATTTAACCATTTGGCAGTGAGAGTGCCAATAATTTCAAATGGATTACTAATACTGTGTATGTTTTTCTCCTGTTTGCTGTGAGAGGACTTTTAGGAGGAAACTTGTTTATTTTTTATTTGTTTTCTTTTCTTCCCATCCTCATTACTGTGAGAGAGTCCGGGAGTTAAATTGGTTTTGTTTAGTTGTTTTTATTGTAGTTATTTTTAATTTAGACTGTGTTAAATTAGTATTTTGGTAATTTTAGTTATTTAGTTGGACTGAATTGTATAAGGGATTGATTTTTAAGTATATGTTATTTTGTTCTTAAATTGTTTAAATTTGAGGATTTGTAATTTATGAGATGTGTTTACCTGTTGCCCCCCTGGTTGTGCGCTACTCAGCCTCCGCTCTCCACTCCCGCCACCCTTTCCATACCCCTCTGTTTTTTCCATCTACCAACGTTGTCGGGCTCTAGGCATTGCCGTAGAGGGGAGGGGTGGGGTGTGAACAGTGGAGGCGAGTGGAGCGGAGCGCTCTCATTAGGGTGATTAAGCCCAGGAGATGCCCTGGGGTGAAGTGGAGCTTGGAGCATGGGCCACCTTGTTTGGTCCCCATATCCAATGGCACCATCATTAGTGATGGGCAGGTAGTCGGGGCAGCCCAGGAGTTTTGTCCAACCCAGGTGATGTTGTGCAATGCCAGATCTGTCCGGAACAAGACTGCTGTGATTTCAGATCTTGTTGGTTCGACAGATCTGGCTTGCATCACCGAGACCTAGCTGGATGACAATGCGGGACCAATATTGGAGGCCGCAATTCCAGCTGGGTATTCAGCGATACATCGCCCGAGGTTGGACCGTGGGGAGGGGGGGTTGCGGTCTGTTTTAAGACCGAGTTGGCTCTTACTAGTGCTCCAGCTGAGGAGACCATCTCTTTTGAATGTGCTGTTGTAGCAGGTGTGGGCTATCGAATTGCTGTCATCTACCATCCACCAGGAGATGAGAAGCAATTCCTTAAGGAAGTAGCAGACTTCGTTGTCGACATGGCTTTTGAGTCTCCCAGGCTGATGGTCCTGGGTGACTTTAATGCATGGATCGAAGATGAACTCTCGCAATTTGGACAACACTTCCTCCAGTTAATGGATTCACTGGGCCTAACACAGGTGGTTACCACTGCTACACATAAAGGTGGCCATTCTCTTGATTTGGTCTTCCTCCTGGGGATTGAGGCTTCTGACATGGGGGTGGAACTAGTCAGCTGGTCAGATCACTACACTGTGAGATTCAATTTTGGCACCCCACCTTGTAGGCCGACCCCTGTGGAGATGGTCAAGTACCACCCTTTGTGGAATATTTCTTCTGATGGTCTTGCTGCGGTTCTTGACCTATCACAATTTCCTGTGCATTGCAGTGATCCAGAGGCATTGGTTGTGGCCTATAATTGCCATCACCTCTGCCCTGGATTCTATTGCTCCAGTTTGTGTGCGTCCTCTATCCCTTTAACCTCAGGCTCCATGGTTTGATGGGACCTTGAGGGAGTTGTGGCAACTTGGACGCAGGTTAGAACGTTGTTGGCGGAAATCTGGCCTGGATGCCGACCACCTTAGACTGTTAGAACATTATCAATTATATCAGTCAGAAATCTCTCGTAAGAAGGCAGAGTTCCTGTCTGGGGAAATTTCTGCCACTCAGAACTGACCAGCTCAATTATTCAGAACTGTGGACAGATTGTGCAACCCAAACTGTCTACAGCTCCGTAGAGCGTTTTCACAATTACAGTGTGATGAGCTTGCTTGGTTCTTTGCTGATAAGGTGGCTGACATTAGGTCAGAGATCTGTTTGACACATTCTATGCATGTTGCTAGTGGTCAGGACCTGGTCACTGTTCTTCATTTTCCTGGAGTACCTTCGACCGCCCAGAAATCGTAGATGTTATGCGGATTGTCCAAGGGCTGCATCCTACCTGCTGTAGTTTAGATCCAGGCCCTACTTCCCTAATTTTGGGGTGTGGGGAGTCCATTCTGCTGGTTCTAGCACAGATAGTCTGATATTCCCTTGACTCAGGTGAATATCCCTGTTCCTTGAAAGAGGCAGTGGTGACACCCTTGTTGAAGAAAGCATCCTTGGACCCAGACTGTCTTGCTAACTACAGACCTATCTCGAACCTTCCCTTTGTGGAGAAGGTGATCGAGAAGGTAGTGGCGGCCCAGTTGGAGAACCATTTGACCATCCATACCATCTACGAACCTCTCCAATCAGGTTTTCCGAAAGAGGCACAGTACCGAGACTGTGCTGGTTTGGGTGCTCAATGATCTCCTGATGGCGAGAGACCAGAGAAAACAGTCCATTTTGGTACTATTAGATCTGTCATCAGCATTTGACACCGTTGACCATGGAGTCCTACTTGAGTGCTTGAGATGTATTTGTGGGCTCTCTGGGATTGTTCTCAGATGGTTCACCTCATACCTCACAGGAAGAACTCAGAGGGTGGCGTCAGGGTTTTTTTCCTCTGATCCCATCTCTCTATTTTGTGGGGTTTCTCAGGGCTCTATATTGTCCCCTATGTTGTTTGTGGTATACATGCTTCCCCCTCAGAGACACTGTGAGATGGTATGGGCTGAGGTTTCATTGTTACGCAGATGATATCCTGCTATACCTGTCCTTTGCACTGGACCAGGAAGGAGCTATCTTGGTATTTAACAGCTGCCTAAATGAAATCCAGGATTGGATGAGGTCCAGCTGGCTGAAGTTGAACTCTGGAACGACGGAGGTGTTGGTATTGGATCCAGATCGCCGGATAGGGGGACCTGTGACCAGCACCCCATCTGGATTGTTTTTTGGGGATGTCGAGCTACAGGTCTCTAAATGGGTGTGAGATCTGGGAGTGATATTAGACGCAGGGCTGACTCTTCAGTCCCAGGTGTCAGCGGTGGTAAAGTCATCTTTTTATCATCTAAGAAACATCGCCAGGATCAAGCACCTCATTCCGTCCGGTGATCTGCCAACTTTGATCCATGCTTTTGTGACCTCACACCTGGACTACTGCAACTTGCTTTACCTTGGGCTTCCGAGGGTTGATATCTGCCGCTTGCAGCTGGTGCAGAATTCCACAGCCCGAGTGTTGATGGGTACCCCTAGATCTTCCCATATTACACCAGTACTGCGGGAACTGCACTGGCTGCCAGTTCAGTGGCGGATCACCTTCAAAGTCGGATTACTGACTTTTAAAGCCCTTCACAATCTGGGCCCTGATTACTTGAAAGAACTCCTGACCCCTTATCGGTCTGTGAGATTGCTCTGCTCAGCCGATGAGGGGTTGCTAGAGATTCCAAGGGTGATGTTAAAATCTGCTGGGGCCCAGGCTTTTATGTTTGCGGCCCCTTCCCTTTGGAATTCTCTACCCCGTTGGACTAGGGAGTGTACGACCATGGGGAGTTTTAAACAAGCTCTTAAATTCTTTTTGTGGGAAAAGGCATATGGTTTTATTGTTCATTAATTTGCCTTTGTGTGTTTTTATAATATTGCTTCTGTATTTCTGTTTCTGTACTTTTTAATTTTTATCTTATTTTATTGGAATGTGCCTTGACACTTGAAAGGCGCAATATAAATAAAAAATATTATTATTAGTATTATATTATTAAAAATGTCCCCAGTTTCAAATACTTAGGTGTTACCCTGGACCCCTCCCTTACTGTCACTGAACACATTACCAACCCCGTACACAGAGTTAATCAAAAGCTAGGGGCTGCCTACCATCAAAAACAATTCCTGTCTACTAAGGCACGCCTAGCAATCGCGCAAGGCAACCTTCTCCCCCTTATTGATTTCTGCTTTCCCGTCTGTTCCCCCATATCATCAGCCATGCACTCAAGACTGAACTCGGTCTACAATAGTATCTGTCACTTCATCCTCAATGCTCCCTATTCAACCAGTCATTGTGCGTTGTACCAGTCTCTTGGTTGCCTCCCACTTCAAGGCCGGTTTGATTGTGCCCTTGGCTGCTTAGTTGAAAATACCCTGAGAAGCGGCCACCTGTCCCTGTACTCATCCCTCCTCACGGGCGGTTCTATGTCATAACGGTGATCACGGAATAGCGATTGCCGTTAGGGCAAGTGTACATTGCCAAAAATTAATTTCAGTGATGCACATTCGCTGAGCAGAGCAAGAGGGTGCCTGAGATCTAGGATATTTTATTTAATTCGGGGCCTGCACCTCCTGCACCGCTACTAATGAATTCTCAACTCTGGGGGGGGGGTGCATGTCTGTGAATGGGGGAACTTTGGTGAGGACACTGGGGAAATTCCCCTACTCTTTAGTAGGGTTCACTGTTCCATGGTACAGTGGAGCCTGCCATCAGTCTGATGCAGGTTGCGGAGGGAGCAGGATGGTCGACCTCTCCTCCTGGCTCTGTGGATGTGGAGGTCAAAGCTACTAATATGGATTTGGAAGAGGCACTGGGTTTCAGGGAGGACATCGAGGAAAGACTGCTTGGAGCAAAGTCCAAGCAAGATATGGAGGATGATTTTCAGCTAGAATTGGAAAGAAGAAGATGGGAGTTGACTGCGGTCATTGCCTTGCAGGAATGACTGCTATCCGGGCATAAGACTGAACTGGGTGAGTGTTGCCAAACAGGGACTGCAAATGCATAAAGACAGGAAGTGCGCCACCAGAATTTGGGATCAGATTCACTGCCCATGCTTTTACTGCAGCAACACAACCAAAGTACCAAGCGACTGGCGTCTGAGGTGGCTGGTTGCATTTCTTAGGTTGGTGTGAATATGACTGCAGAGGAGGTGCAGAGTACGGAGTGCCCTTAGCCATTCATCCCAATGGCAGTTCCTACAGACAGCCCATCAGTCGTTGTGGCAGGTATTTCTTTTACTTCTGTGGCTGACATTGCGCAACAAGTCTTGTGTGCTGTCTCTACTACTGTGCCTGGATTTATGGGGGGGGGCTGGGGAGGGCTGTGTGTGGCCTTCTCTTGTCTTCTCAGGATTCTGAAACTGTACAATTACAACCTGGGAATCAGGATTGTCATACTGTATCTGACAAGGATCCTGTAATTTTGTCTCAAGGCAATTTGGGGTCGAGACTGGGGGGGAATCAGAAACTGATGAGGATGACAATGTTGGCTGACCATGGCACCCCATTACAAACCTCTTTTGACAATAATCTTTCTGCATCCGGTCTCACTATTGCTGAGGCCCTTGAACAGACTGGTTGGGTGAAGAATGGGGGCACAAAGCCATGGTGCTCTCTGTGACCCGAAGCGGTCCCTGACTTGGGGTCACCAGTACAGAGTCTGTTGCCCTTACCCTCTACTGTGGAACTTACACAAAACTCGATTTTGAAAATTAATGCTTGCAAAGCACTCTAGCCTAAGGAGCTGGTGCCTTGTTGCTCTGACAGTTTGGCTCTTAAAGAGATGGTTCAAGATGACACACCCATTGCAGCCTCAGACTCTATGCAGGATTCTATTGCCCCCTCTTCCCCTGGGTCTGAGAATATAGCCGCATCGATTGGGCTTAGTCCTACCTCCACTGGTACAGATCCTGCTCCTTCTAGGTCCTATCTGGGGTTGTTTCAAGCCCCCCTTGTACCTGTGAAATGCTGGAATGCCATTCACATCAAATATTGTGATGGTCTTGAGACTTTTCCAAATCGGATTTACATGGGGAAACATCTCATTAAAGAAAGTCTACAATTGCAGGCTAGTGAGGTGTATGCCTTGATTCACACATTCGATGATCCAATATTTGACATCAGCTTCAAAACCGCAAAAGGTTTGGAAACTTTTTGGATGAGGTATCAGGAGGTTCGTTATACCCCTTTCTGGTCTCTCTTTGTAGTTTTTCTCTTGACTAAACTGGCCTTTAAAGTCATTACAGATTTGTTCAAAAGCTAAGGTGTTTACATTTATTTATTTATTTATACATCGGTTTACAACCTTTGAGCCAGAGGCTCATTTCCAAAGGTACCTCGTCACAAAGAGGACAAATACAATACAACATTTAGTTACAATATTGTGGTTACAGCATACATCTCCGTGGTTACAGTTTGGAAGATACAGGCAGTTATAACTTAGTTACAATTTACGTGCTACAGGAATGGTAATCACAGGTAGTTACAGATTATATGGGTATGTTTTGAGTGACAAGCGATACTAAAGGGGAACTGTCATCAAGCAGGGTTTCTTAATGTCTGAAAGACCATAAAAAGCTAATTTGAGTGAACCATTGTGTTTATCTGTGAATCTTTGCAGTCCAGAGTTATTCATATGTAAATCAGTCTGCAGCCATGTTTTAGGCTCCTGACAGGAAATGATGTCACCGAGGATCTTGGCCCTCCTTTGACTATAGGTTAAACAGGAAATTGTCTATTTTATTAAGTGTGTTTTAAGGTGTTATTACAACACTTTCTGCATTTATAATACTTGTTTTGTATGTGTATTGAAACTAGTGAGTTTTCATCCTTACATTTCAAACTGTTAGTAAAAATAATCCATCTTTAGGATTGCTTTAACCTCTAGGCTATATTGCCAGCTGATCACCAAAAACTACACATCTCAAGGCTGACTCTGTGGTGCCAACAGGTATTGGGGCTTCATACTGTATCAGGATGTCTAAACCCCGGCTGTGTTCATGTCAGTGCAGATTTATGAGGCAGCCACAGCACTAACTTCTGTCTTATTCCGCTCCCTTGCTTACAGCTTTTTCTCTTACAATTTCAGGAGTGAACTCAGGTTTGCAAGATGAAAATGTGGCTATGTACCTACTGGCCTGGCATCATGGGGCCAGCCTTGAAATGTGTCATTTTTGATTAACAGCTGGCAGTACAATCTAGAGGTTAAAGCAAAGAGCTGTGAACAAGCTTCAATCATCCAGCAGAATAGGGTTTTATTCCAACATGCTGTGCTTGTATATTGTGTGACCAGAGTAAGCCACAACCTCCCTGTGCTCCCAAAACACACCCAGAAACAAGCTGTTGCTGTATGCCTTTCCTGGACAAAGACAGTAAAAACAATCTGAGCATGTGTTATGATACTGAAAATATTGTACTCTTTCTATCCAGATTTGACTTTGAAAAGAAAAAAAAATAGGATACCTATTTCCTATTTAACCTACAGTCTGGAACAATATTAAAGAAGTCACTAGGAAGCAGCCCAAAATCTCCCCAACTATGCTAAATGTTGATGGGACCACTACACTTGACCCAACAATCATCGCGAACATCTTCAACGCTGCTTTCACTGACCTTAGTAGTGTTCTCCCCCTGATTTTTTCCAGGATAATGACTCCCCTACTCCCCACACAAGCTCTTCCGCACCTTCAAAATACTCGCCTTTCTACTTCAAATCAGTCAAGATGCAAGAGGCCTGCAAATATATTACCAAAGCAATCTCCAAATCTAGAAATAGTGGTGACACACTTGACCTCAAACTGCTGTCTGTCACCCTTGAAGAAGTGCTAGGGCCCTTATCAAGGATCTTCAACCTCTCTCTATGCCTCAACCAGTTCCCTGACAAATGGAAATCCGCTGCTGTTACGCAGGTCCATAAAAGTGGTGATAGGGCCCTCCATTGGAAGTATAGCCCGATCTCCATATTACCTCACCTCTCCAAGGCCCTTGAACTCATAGTCATTGACTAACTCACTGACTTCCTGGACAAACACAATATTCTGTGCACACAACAACATGGATTCAGAAAAGGACAGAGCACCACATCTGCCCTCCTAGAATTCACTGGAGCCTTGCACAGTTCTCTGGACAGTGGTCAACTCACTGGGTCCGTCTTCATCGATTTAACAAAGGCGTTTGATACCATCCACTATGGTCTACTACTTGAACAGCTGCTGAAGGCTGCGCTTTCCCCTGATTCCACAGCCTGGTTTCAAAGTTACTTGGAAAATCGGTCACAAAGAGTAAAAATTGCTGATGTCCTCTCTGATGTAAGACCTGTTCGCTGGGGTGTCCCGCAGGGATCTATACTGTGCCCAGTTCTGTTCAGCCTCTTCCTGAACACCCTTCTGCAGTCTTGCTCTAAGCAAATCATTCTCTATGCAGATGATGCTGTAATTCTCACTTCCCATAAGGACCCATTACCCCTACAAAACAATCTACAGCTTGGCTTCTTCTCTGTTGAAAACTGGTTTAGTAAGCACAAGTTGGTCCTCAACTACAAAAAAACAAAGTCAATGCTTTTCAGTAGCTCTCAAAACAGGCACAGGCTCCACCCACTATCCATCACAAACTGCCTTGGAGCTACCCTTGAACAAGTGCAATTCTTTAAATACCTTGGGATATCACTCGACCCCAATCTATCCTATGGCGCCAACATTGATAGTGTTGCCAAAACTGCTAATACCCATCTTGGCCTACTTTTCAGGCAGGGGCAACATCTCTCCCCAGAAGCCTTGATGGTCACTGTCCAGAGCTCTGTTGTCTCCATTATTGGCTATGGCCTGATCATGTACAGCTCTGCCTCAGCTACTGCACTCAGACGCATATCTACACCCCTCAACAAAGTCTGTCAGCTCATCACTGGATCTCACCATCTTACACATACGTGGGACCTTTATGTTCAAACTGGATGGCTTCAACTCTCAAACCGCACAAAGTACCTAACCTGCATTATGGCAAAGAAAATCACCATGGGCCTCGTGCCCCCTGGAGTCTAATCTCTACTTCACCCAAGCAATAATAATCATCATACCAGGGAATCAGTAACCCAGCTCCTACACGTTCCCCACGGTCGTACCACCACAGGATCAACAATCTTTTGCTTATAGGGCCCCCAGCTGGCTAAATGGTCTCAGCAGTGATAGCTCCTCCACTCCCAAACTTGGCACATTTAAATCCAGGCTCATCTTCTCCTCACTGCCTCTAGTTCCTGTGATTGCCTCAGTTAATTTGCCCAACATACCATTACCCTAGTTATATATCTGCTCCCACTACCTAGCACTTATATCTCTATCTACCCCTTCCCCCACCCCACCCTCACCCCTCTCCCCTCCCTTGCCTCCCTCCACTCCCACGTACACCAGCACTTCTCCATGTTTGATGCTGACAATGCCCCTGGCTGCTCCAACTTTCCTTTGTTCCCCCCATCCTCCTATCTCCCTTCCTTCTTTATTAATGCCTCTGTCTTTTGTTTTCCAAAATCATGTGCAATCAATTTCATATATCTGATTGTTGTTCCTGCTAATTGACACTGTTCTTTTATTGTTCTTATTTACTATATTGTACTGTAACTGACGTGGAACCTTTGTAAAAGGGCCTTGACTCAAAGGTACTTGTAATCCTAGACCTAAATAAATAAATGGAGGGCCAAGATCCTCTGTGAAATCATTTTCTGTCAGAAGCCTAAAACATATGGCTGCCCCCAGCCCTTATCTACAAGCTGATTTACATACAAATAACTCTGGACTTCAAAAACTCACAGATAAACAGAATGGCTCACTCAAATTAGCTGTTTATGGTCTTTCAGACATTAAGAAACCCTGTTGATGACATTTCCCTTTAATGACATTTTTCATTGGCTCAGATCGAAATGGTACTGTCCTTGGGACTCCTGATCCCATAATGGATTCTGAACAGCTTTGAACGTGGGGGTGGAACATTTGTGTGTGTTTACCTCACATGAATGGGTCTGTACAACACCTCCCCAGTTGCTTTTACTTAGGCTGAGACAGGGGATTTATTTTCTATGCTAGACAAACAAAATCTTGTTTTTGGTGTGGGGCCTATACCCATCTAAGCAATGCATGTGATCATTTGAAATGTTCATTGTGTGGAGGAATCGGTCTCATTAGTGCTAGCTGCCCAACACCCCTTATCTGCAATTTGTGTGGTGTGATGGATCATTCCTTCAGATTTGTCCATGGGTGACACATAATCGTTCATTGGCTGAGATGGCAGGCCAAGAGGAAGTGGTGTCCAAGGCACAAGAACATTTTCTGCCAACCCCCACATGCACTTCAGTCTGCCAGGGAACCTGCTGAGTGTTGGCTGAGCCTTCAGCTGGATAAGGTACTTACAGACAGCCAGGACATGTCTGCCCCTCCACAACTGACTGTACCACCAGCGACAGATGTGGTAGTCTCACTGAGGTTGTAACCAGACTCATGGAGACACTTGTTGGTCCTATGCTACCTTCAGAACCAATCCCTGAGGTTATGGCCTTTCAACCCTCTCTGCAGTGGGAAAAATGGCTTCCATGGAGACGTACTTGTCATAAATCGACTACGGTACCTCCCCCACAACAGTCTATTTCCAGAGAGGTTATTCACCTCAACAACAAATTTGCCATGCTGACAAAAAGGAAGGCTTGGGGTGGCTCAGAGAAGGAACTGGATACTTCTTCCATAGCACCATCTGTACAAGATCTTACTACAGACATGGATTTGGCCACAACAGAATCTAAAATCATTAAGAAGAAAAAGGCTAAAATGAAGAAATCCAGAAAACTTGACACTTGAGGTCATTCTTGTCTGGTCTACATGTCTTGGAATTTCTCATTTGCATCTCTTAATACTAACAGTATTAAGAATGGGAAACAGAGACGTACTACCTTCTCCATTCTCTGTGACATTGCCTTTCACATGCTCCTTTTACAGGATACACACTTACACATGTTTCAAGATATTGCTTTAGCAACATCTGAGTGGTTTGGAGGCCCTTCATTCTGGTCATCTGGGGAAGACCTCTGCTTTTGGGTAGGCATTCTGTTTAATGTTCTGGGCATAAAAGCAAATAGATTGGTAGATCTGGTCCCTGGGCAGGCTTTAATACTTGATATTTTACTTTTTCTACCAGGAATTCCAAGTGATAAATTTATATGCTCCTCAGATGAAAGCCTTGTGGATAGAGGTGTTTACACTTATTCAACCTTTTCTCTTTACCACAAAAACTGTCATCTTTGGTGGCGACTTTAATTGTATTTTGGGTTTAGCTGATAAGACTGGTAAAACAAAAAAGCTACATAGCGATTCTAATTTTTTGAATAAAATGATCACACTTGCAAAACTTGTGGACGGCGCACTGGTTGGGAAGAGGCCTCCGAGCCATACTTTCTATAAGGGTCTCTTATCTTCATGTATAGATGTTTTCTTTTTATTACAATGAGTTCCTTTGTATTGGTATGGTGTATACCCCATTGAAACAACTGACCATGGGCTCCTTGCAATGAAAACTGGAGCTGCACCTAATAAATGGGAATCCCACCATATGTATAGATTGAACATTTCTGCCCTGGAAGAAAGGTCCATGTGGTTGGCCTTATGTGAATCGCTTGAGGCCAGAAATCAATCTATGAGCTGTATTCCAGCTCAGTTCACTGGTGGGTGGATACTAAATATGATATGAAATTTTTTTTTCAAATATGGGCTAAGCACCACCATACATCCCGCTATTTCCATTATTTGAACCTTCTCAGACATTTACAAGTCCTCATTTCCAGACCTCATGGAACTGGTAATAATTATTCAGCCCAAATTGCCGCCAATAAAAAGGAAATGTGTTCTGTTCAATATGATAGGGCTACTTCCCTGTTTGCAGAACAAAAATATGGGACACAATAGAAGAGTGGCCATGGACACCCTTATGATTGTTGTAAAGAGCATACAGAAGCCAAATATATGACTGGTCTGTGATGATGGGATGGAACTTTGGCTTCGCATAATTTGAAAATGGCTAAGATAGTACATGAGCATACATTCCACTTATTTGGCCCAAGCTCTAACATATAACTCTGCTCCTAGCTTTCTTCACCACATTACTGTCCCAATTTTACCTCAGGAAGTTGGGGAAAGCTTGATAGTTCCTATTACTGCAAAGAAAATTTGTACAGTAGTGTCCTGCATGAAGAATGGTTCTGCCCCTGGGCCCTACAGTCTGCCTGTGGAGTTGTATAAACGGATTGTTGAAGACTTGAGTGAATATCTGGCTACCTTGTTCAATTACATTTTACAGGGTCATGTTGACTCTCCTTCTGCTATGATGGAAAGTTTTCTGATTTACCTTTATAAAAAAGGGGAGAGGGAGTATTTAGCTAATTGGAGGCCGATCAATCTGCTAAATGTAGATTGGAAAATTTTATGTAAAATCTTCTGGGTCTGGTTATCAGCTGCAGCTCAGATTTTGATTGCCCCTACACAATCCTGGGCAGTGCTGACAAGTACTGCACAGGATAACTTATTTATCCTTCGAGAGCTTTGTGCAATACCAGATACTCAGGGATATCTTCTCTGCTTAGATAAAGCTAAAGCATATGACATTGTTAATCATGAATGTTTATTTTCAGTTTTGACATGTTATGGTATGCCACCTCTCTTTGTGGAATGGATTAAGTGAGAGTACCATGACGTCACGACATGCCCAGTTGTTAAAGGTTTACCTGATGATGCAGTTACTATCTGTAAAGGAGTGTGACAAGGATGCCCACTCAGCCCCTTGTTATATGTTTTTAGTTTAGATCCTGTTATAAGGAGGCTTGAACAACACCCTGATATTGTCCCTATAAAGGGACCACTGGGGAGGGTATTCCCCTGTATCATTGTGTATACTGATGATTTATGTTTGCTGATGGTAGATGTACAGTCAGGAATTCTTGCACTGACTATGTTACATGATTTGAGATTGTGTCTGGGTCTACTCTAAATAAAAATAAGAGCATGGGGGTAGCTCTGAATGGTTCTTTACAGAGTCCGGTATTTGACATCAAGGGGATCTGCATAGTTACAGACCCTATTAAATCCTGGGACTTTGGTTTGGGGGCTCAGATCCAGCTCTACAGAATTGGATAGATCCTTTAAGTGTGGCTGAACAGACAGAGAAGAGGAAGGTATGACTAATGACGATGAAAAAAATGTTTTATTTTACTTTGGACTTTTATTGTACTTTTATTACTATATGTCAGTTATGTTTTTCCCCTCCCTACTCAATTAGAGACCAGAATATATAATATATTTTTTAGGCTCCTGTGGGGTAGCAGGTTAAATCCCGTGAAAAGGGTGGTTATGTACCTGCCAGTAAAGCAAGGTGGACTTAACATGCTTTATCCTGTTGTTTTCTTTTTTTCTATTTACAGTATATTTACTCAAATTTTCTCCCTATAGTATGCCCTCAAGGTAAAGGGTGGGCTCCCCTATTCATGGCTACATGTCTCCCTTTATTTCATAGATTACAAGCAGGGATCTGGGAAGTTTTTGAAACTTGCCAGTAGAGGTGGAGAAGGATCTCGCGTCACATTTTAAAAAATTGAAACAATGGAATGTGTCACGTACAGATCTTTTATGCAAAACTCTAAGAACATATAAGCAAATATTTTACTTATGAATTTTTGCACTGATCCATGTTTTCAGTGTTTCTCTAGTATCCATGAGAAATGTCTTATTGCTCAACTCACTGAACCCCATTTACCCCAAAAGATGTGGGATTTGATACGGTTATGCTGCCATGAAAAACTAAATGTACGAGACAACCACAAACATAAACAGATGGAGGAAAGGTGTTGCTTAAGGGAAAGCTGCAGGTCACAGACTGAGACAATTGAACATCAGTTTTGTTCATGCTCATATATTAAGGGTTTATGGCTTCTGCTAGCTGCCTGGTGGAAGATGGCGGTATTTTTATATATTACTTATAGGGCCAGATATTCAAAGCTTTGCCCCGGGGCTAAAGTAACACTGCCCGGTGGACAAACTTAGCCCGGAGCACAAAACAAGCTATATTCAAAAGGAATAGCCCGGGGCAAACAGCCTCTGAATATAGTAGGGAAGTGAAGACGTGCAAACTGGGCTGGGATTGCAGGGCTAACTTAGCCCTGGAATAAGATAGCACTGAATATAGTAACCAGGAAGTGCAAACCACAACAGCAACACGGCACAGCAACGAGAAGGACTGAAGAAAGGCTGTAGAGGTGGAATATGCGGCCAAAGTGTATACCAGCAACAGAGCAGCAGCAGTACAGCTGCAGGCAGCAGTGCATGTGCATGTACATTCAACAGAAATTAAAAATGCTGTGACAGTTGTGCAGTGCTCAGCCATTTGCCCGGCGCTAACACATTTGCCCGGGGCTAAAATCTGCCGTATTCAAAAGTGACATACAAATTCATCTAATTATCCAGTCAGTGGGCAAACAGCCACATTTGCATCTCATTATACCCTGATTTGCATGCAGTTTGCCCAACGTTACTGCAGGGCCCCACAGCTCCATCTGTAGGTCAGTCTGGAAGTACAGGGGACAGCAGAGTCTGCCGAAGCTCCACCTGTAGGTCAGTCGGGAACAGCATGGTAGGAGCTGCAGGCTACAGATGTTTAGAACTGCATGGTATACTGTGTTCCAGGGAACTGCAGTTCACAGGCACTGGTGGTGGTGCTGGCTACAATAGTCCAACTGTAGGTCATGCCATACAGTGGCATGGGGACCAGTGGGGTGTGGGACACAGCACTGCCTGTGACATGGTGGGCAGCATTGCCTGCAGCACTGTACAGAGTGACAGCCCCATCATGCTGGTGTGTACTGACAGTGACATGAGGGCCAGTGGGGTGTTTGACACAGCACTGCCTATGATATGGTGGGCAGCATTTCCTGCAGCACCATACAGAGTGACAGCCCCATCATGCTGGTGTGTACCGACAGTGGACTGTACCATATTACTGTTGTGTGACTCACAGATGCTGCACAACAGGCATGGGACGCCCACAGTGACATATGCAGTGCTGGGCAGGCATGTCAGAAGGCAGCCGCACCATACGAAGCAGCATACAGAACATACACAGCACCATTGACAGTGTATTAGATGGTGGCTGGGGACTGCCTGGCCCACCTACTCTGCCCAGTCCCTACCTACTGGAGCAGCTGCTAAGTCCAGTTTCCTACTACTCTACGGCCTCCAACCACACCCCAAGGGGTGCATCATGACTGCCCCATGCTGTCCTGCAGGCCCCCTCAGTCTGTGACCCCAGTTCTGCCCTGCTGTGTTGCCTACACATTGGCTGGGGCTGTGCAAAGCTGCACTAACAGCACACAAGCAGCGTAATGCATTTGCCTCGAGCTAAGACCACCTTTTCCCAGGCGGTATTTTCCGCCAAACAATGTGCCATGCTAAGCCATGCAATGGCGCCTAGTGTGGTGCTATGCTCTGAATATCACAGTGCGCTGGCCCACCCCCTCTGTTTGCACCTTGCATACATTATCGGTTTGCCCGGCGCTAATGCGATTTGCGTGTGCTAATGGTCCTTTTGAATATCACACTCCCACACTAATCCGGTGCTAGCCCAGTGCAAACAGTTTGCACGCGGCACTAAGTTTTGAATATCTGGCCGATGTATTGATTTATGACGATTTTGGGGGGTCTCTGTGGGTAGTCTTAGTTTGCTTAAAATGGGATATTTAGCAAATCCATTGCCTGTATGTTTTAGAACAAAAACTCATTCCTTTGGAAGGTTTGATACTACTGTTGTCCATAGAAATTCAGTCTATATTTGATAAGGAATGTAAGGAGTTACCCTGCAAGGTAGTGGAAACTTGGAGGAGACATTTTACTTGGCTTCCTGTAGTCGAGGCACAGGTCAGGAAGCATAGGAAAACCAGGAGCAGTTATAGAATTCAACAAAAATGATTTATTTACACTAGCAGTATCATAAAATAAACTTGTTCAGTATAACTATTTACAAAGGCAAAATAAAATAAAGCTTTCTTTCAGTCTCCGTGTCCCTTGTTCTCCTAATCTTTCTTGCAGTTGCAGCTTAGCTCTTATAAGTCTTTTCAACCCCCATCCTTAGCAAGCATCCTGCTCTTGTAAGTTTCAGGAGCTGCTAGAACACATTATGCCTGAGCTGAGGGGCCCCTTCTACAGCTTTTGCAAAAGGCTGGAAGATTTGCACTCAAGTAACCTCTGGAGTTTGCAATAGCTTTCTGCAATCATCTCAAATTATAAATATATACATTTCAACAGTAACACTATGTATTTTCTAAACAAAAGTGATCCCATTATCAGTTACATTTTCATCCAATGATTTGCACATATATTTATGTCAACAGATATGCAAGGGAGGAAAAACAAACAGCAAGGAAAAACTGAGAGACAGTGAGAGCCAAAGAATTGCGAGGTTGGGGTGAACAAATCCAAAGTCTCAAAGGAAAATTGGGTTGTGCAACCAGACAGAGAAGAGACAGGAGAGGAAAGAATAGATCCTTGCGTTTAAACACTTTCTCCATAACAAATGATACAGGGTCCTATTTCACCCTATCACATACACCTCCCTGCTTAAGAGGGATCCTGTTTTATTAAACAGGTTTCCAAAACCTTTTATTCTCTTATAACAGTTGCCGCTTTCAGCAATTAAGCACATATGCATAATCTGTTTTTTTCTAACAGTTCAGTAAGCAGTAAAGTTTAAACTCGTACATGTGTTTTTCAACCTTCAGAACCCTCAATTCCTGATCCATATCTTAACAGAAAATCAGCATTGCAATTCTTTTTACCAGATTTGTGTATCACAGTGAATTTAAATGGCTCAAGTGCCAGGTACCACCTTGTCATTCTGGAATTTTTTTCTTTCATCTGGTTAAGCCAACAGAGAGGACTGTGATCAATTACAAGAATAAAGTCAGTTCCTAGCAAATAAAACTTAAGGGACTCCATGGCCCACTTTGCTGCTAAACATTCCTTTTCGATAGCGGAGTACCTTTTCTATCTGTCATACAACTTCCTACTTATGTACAGAATAGGATGTTCTGTCCCATCTATATTTTGACTCAGGACTGCACCTAGGCCTACCTCGGATGCATCTGTTTGTAGCAAAAATGGTTTCTCAAAGTCTGGACTTCTTCCTGATTATTATGGGCAATTTCAACATATGTTGCCAGTTTTTTCTTAGGGCACAAATATAAGAAGTTATAGATTGTTTCTGAGTGGGGCTATCTTCCCACATTTATTTTTAACACATCCAGTGGCCCTCTTGGCTGCCTACCATGCAACATTTCAAATGGTGAAAACCCTGTTGATGCCTGTGGTACTTCTCTGTAAACAAAAAGTAGGTTAGGCAAGTATTGGTCCCAATCTTTCCCTTCCCCTTTTACAAACCTTTTTAACATAGAAACATAGACTTTGATGGCAGATAAGGACCGCTTGGCCCACCTAGTCTACCCATTTCCCTACCTAGAAGATAAGCTGCAGATCCTATTTAACCAACTGACTATTTCTTCCTACCCCCCACAAAAATTGCCTTATGTCTGTCCCATGCATTCTTGAATTCTCCCAGTTTTAGACCCCACAGCCTCCTTAGGAAGGCTGTTCCATGTTCTCACCCTCTCTGTGAAAAATACTTCTCATATGCCTCTGAGCCGTCCCCTCTATCTTCAAATTGTCCCCTTGTTCTTGCGCATCTCTTTTTCTGAAAGATGCTACCCTCTTGGACTTCGTTGATTCCACTGAGGTACTTAAATGTTTCTATCATGTCCCCCCCTCCCTCCTTTCCTCAAGGGAATACATATTAAGCTCCTTTAGTCTCTCCTCGTATGGCTTCTCTTGCAGACCCTGCACCATTTTAGTTGCCCTCCTCTGAACTGCCTCCATCCTGTCTATGTCCTTGCAGAGATGGGGTCTCCAGAACTGGATGCAGTGCTCCAGATGGGGTCTCACCAACTGTCTGTATAGGGGGATAACAACTTCCTGTTTTCTGCTGGTGATGCCTTTCCCTATACATCCCATTATCCCCCCAGCCCTCCCTACCACCTTCTCACATTGCTTGCCAACCTTAAGGTCATCTGATATGATTACCCCCAGGTCCCTTTCCATTTTTGTTGTTGTTACTACTGCCCCCATTGTGTAATCTTCCCCTGGGTTTTTGTTTCCTAGGTGCATTATTTTGCACTTCTTTGCATTGAATCCAAGCTGCCATACTTCTGACCATTCCTCCAACCTTGCCAAGTCCATTCTCATCCTTTCCACACCTCCTTGTGTATCAACCCTGTTGCAGATCTTTTAACATGCATTTTAGGGTTTGGTTAAAATGTTCAACAAGACCGTCTGTCTGAAGGTGATAGGGGGAGGTTCTTATGGCAGTGATACCTAATAGTCTGTACAGCTCCTTAAGTAATGCTGCACCAAAATTACTACCCTGAAAAGTAATAATTTTTTTAGGTATGCCTACTCTGCTGAAAAGTTTGGCAAGCTCTGCTGCAACTTTTGGGGCTGTAACAGTACATATTGGAACTGCTTCTGGCTATTGAGTAGCATAGTCGCATACTACCAGGATAAATCTATTACCCATTTTACTTTTGTCTACAGGACCAACCATATCCATTGCAATTCTTTTAAAAGGCACATCTATCAAGGGTAGGGGCAGAAGGGGCAACATGTCTTTTCTAGTGACTGGGGCTACTTTCTGACACTCAGCACAAGAATTCCAATAGGTAGCAACATCTTCATGAATTCCAGGCCAGTAAAATCTATACAGCAATCTGGCAAGGGTGCGATCCCTCCCTGAGTGACTAGCCTTAGGACTATCATGTGCTATCTGTAACAACTCTGTCTTGTACTTCTGTGGTGTAACCAATTGTTCTGTCAGTTCCTGTGTCAGAGGTTTAACCAAAACTCTGTACAATAACTCATTACATTTTTTAAACATTGGCCCACCCTGTTTTGGCTTCACCCCCAGCTGCTTGAAATAACCCTGGAGAGAAACATCGTTAGCTTGCTCAGAAAGAAAATCACAATCAGTTAACAATTTAGTTTCACCATTTTCATATTTTAACCCTTTATGTCCATCAGTAATTTGTTGCCAGTTTCTTCAGGCATTGTCTTTCTTTCTTGGATTTCTGGATCATGGAGCTGTGCACAAACAAGTCCGAATCAAAATCACTGAAAGGAAAAGTGTCCCCACCATCTGAAATTTTCTTTGCCTTAGCTCTTGTCACCACTGCTGCTGAAACATCAGGATTTGCTCTTTCTTTGATCAACTCAGTAAATTCTGGAAAGGTATTTCCAATAATCACAGGTACAGGTAACTTAGGAACTTCCCCCACTTTCATTTGGTGTGAGACACTCTTAATGGTCAAAGTCACTTGGGTGGTGGGGTAGTATTGAGTGTCCATGTGGATGCAGATGACACCACTGCCTGGTCCCTTTGCACAGTGTTTTCTCAGCACTTCAACATGCACTAGGGTCTGTCTGCTTCCCAAATCAATGAGTCCCTTCACAGTCTTATTCCCCACCTTCACATCTGTTAAGTACTTGCCCCAATTTGCCAAGGACAAATCTGGTCCAGTGCCACTCTCCTTACTACGGCAGTTTCTTGCAAAATGGCCTGGCTTATTACAGTTATAGCAGATAACTTCTTTGGGCACTGATTTGTTACCCCACCAGAGTTCTTATCAGGCTTGGAGTTTAAATAGGGAAAAAAAGTGTCTTACCAGTGCTTGGCTGTTACCTCGCTGCTGTGGCATCTGTCTGGCCATTTGGTAGTCCTCAGCCAAAGAAACAGCATTTTCCCCACTCTCTGGTAGGTGTTCCTTTACCCACAGCTGCACATCTGTAGGCAGGATGTTGATGAATTGCTCCATGGCAAATGTGTCGATGATCTGTGGGACTGTTTTGCACTCTGGTTGGATCCATTTTATCATGAGTTCTCTGAGTCGGGTGAAGGCTTCTCGAGGATTGTTGACCAAGTAGCACATCAGAGATCGAAATCTCTGCCTGTATGTCTCTCCAGAGATGTCATACCTTTTCAGAATTTTGCTTTTCATAAGGTCATGGTTTTTTGACTGTGCAGTGTCCATACTGCTGTAGGCAAGTTGGGCTTTCCCTGTCAAGTAGGGTACCATTCTGATTGTCCATTGCTGCTTTGGCCATTGGCAGGCTGTGACAACTCTTTCAAAAGTTGTTAGGTATGCCTCTATATCATCTGAGGGACACAACTTTGTAAGTTTCATGGCTTTTAAGTTGCTTGCATTTTGTTGCTCATCTGGATGTGTGCCAGATCTTCTGCCTTCGATAGCTTGCAAGGCATCCAGCCATCGTTACTCCTGTCGGTGCATCTTTTCTCTCATCTGCTGCTTCTGTTGCTGCATCTCTTCTTTCCTCTGTGCTTCTAAAGGTTGCATCTCTTTTTCTGTCTGCTTCTCAGTCTCTTTTTGTTGTATAGCCCACCATTTGAAAAAGTCCATCAGGCTTTCAGGTTCTATCACTGCCTGTTCTTTTTCCATAACTTGTGCTGGCTGTACAGTCTCAGAATGGACTTCTGTCTCTGCTAGTTTGGCTGCCATTCTCCTGGTAACCACTCCTGGACTTGCTGCTGCAGAATCCATACCTTCCTCTGTGCTTACCTGGTACTAGGTCCAGTACCCACGTACAAAACTCCTGTCTTAGGGTATGCACAATGTCAGTCCCACTTAGGCTGACACCATCTGTAGTTGAGGCACAGGTCAGAAAGCATAGGAAAACCAGGAGCAGTTGTAGAATTCAACAAAAATTATTTATTTACACTAGCAGTATCATAAAATAAACTTGTTCAGTATAACTATTTACAAAGGTAAAATAAAATAAAGTTTTCCTTCAGTTTCTGTGTCCCTTGTTCTCCTAATCTTTCTTGTAGTTGCAGCTTAGCTCTTATAAGTCTTTTCAACCCCCATCTTTATCAAACATCCTGTTCTTGTAAGTTTCAGGAGCTGCTAGAACACATTGTGCCTGAGCTGAGAGGACCCTTCTACAGCTTTTGCAAAAGGCTGGAAGATTTGCACTCAAGTAACCTCTGGAGTTTGCAATAGCTTTCTGCAATCATCTCAAATTATAAATATATACATTTCAACAGTAACACTATATATTTTCTAAACAAACGTGATCCCATCATCAGTTACATTTTCATCCAATGATTTGCACATAATTTTATGTCAACAGATATGCAAGGGAGAAAAAAGAAACAGCAAGGGAAAACTGAGAGACAACGAGAACCAAAGAATTACGAGATTGTTGGGGTGATCAAATCTGAAGTCTCACAGGAAAATTGGGTTGCGCAATCAGACAGAGAAGAGACAGGAGGGGAAGAATAGATGCTTGTATTTAAACACTTTCTCCATAACAAATGGGACAGGACCCTATTCCACCCTGTCACACTTCCTCCTTGAGCGATTGATGAATTTGATTTCAATATTTTCTTTGTATTATTAGTAGAAGGTCAGTAGTTTGCTGTTGAGTTTTTACATGCTTTGGCGGTTTGCAGTGTTTCACTGAGTGTGGTATGGTTTATTGTTTGTTTATGGCAGTGACTTGGTGAGGGGTAACTAGTTTTTGACACTGTTTTTCTTGATATCTGCTGTTTGTTTCCTGTGTCTGTATAAGTTCTTTTTTAGATTTTCTTTTCATGAATAAAAATTCCCCTGCTTTTTTTCAAGAAGTGCCATGGGATCTTTAACATCCTCCAAAATACGCAACTGGGACCTCAGTTTAATATCTCATCTGAAAGATGGCAGCTCAGGAGTGCAGCACCCCCCCTCATGCTGCACTACAGTGTCAGAATTGGGATTTAACCCAAGTGCTTGGTGTGGGGATAGAACCCACAGCCTTCTGATCTTCTGGCCTCAGTGGCAAGTGTGCAACCTGCTGAGCCACTGACTAGTACTACTGATCCTCACAGCTGGTGCTGGTGATTATCATACTAGAGCAGGAGTGGCCTCCATCTTGCTTCCAAGACATTTAAAGCAGCAGTATTTGTTAGTCAGCAAAAAATGTCATCCTGGTGCCAGCCCAGTGGTGCAGAGGGCTGATGCGCTGAACACCTTACCGCTCACCACACCTGTGACCTGGGTTCAGAAATGAACTTGGGTCATCAGGGAGCTGGCATGGGGGAGGGTCAGACCAGGACTGAGTAACCGGAAGGCATCTCTTCTCTCCCAGGGGTGGTTGCCACCCTCCTGTGGTCTGGTGGTCAGCGTAGGTGGAGGGGGTGACACAAAGTGGGATGGCACCTCAAAATGTGGCATGCCTCCACATCCCCATATGCATCCGGGTTATGGGATGGGTTACAGGGAGAAAAATGGGAAAATATGCTACAAAAATATAAACAAAAAAAGTCATCCTGTCCTTTTTTTGTCAAAAATAAATGTATTTCTGACATCCCAAGATCCATCATCATGCTCTGTCTTTTTCTGTGTTCTCAGATATTGTCCAAAGAGCTTTTACAGCAAGTTTTGCAATTAATGACTCATGCCATTAAAGATGGCCACTATTCACAGTTTTTACAAATCTGTTCTATACAGAATACACTATACTCAGTATATGGATACTGTTACCACATGTTTTTGACAGTAAACAACACAGCACTGGGTCACCATTTAATTTTTTCATGATGGGCATGGCATATGAGTAGAAACTTTTAAGAACGTCAAAATCCTATATCTTTTGGCTCAGGAATGAAATAAATGGAAAAAAAGGATATCTTAATATTTTTGCCAGACATTATTGATTAAGAAAACTATACGGTCACTAACAAATCCTGCTTTGTGTGAGTCTACCTTTTGTCTCCCTCTCACTTTACACAGCACATTAGAAGCCACAGAGTAAAGACATGTCTTCTTGCAACACCAGTTGCTGTGGCACCATTGTGACAGTACACGGAATTGCCATCACTAATCTGATGATAAGCATCTAACGTGATTTTTTTTCTGTTCCTACTTTTTCATCTTATCTTTTCCTTTCACAGGCAAACAGTGACACAGTAGCCATGTCAAACCAGGCTACCTAATGTCTCTTTTTTCTTCACAGGTGACAGTTTCTCATTCAGGAAGCAAGATGGTTCAACTTCTGTCTCTTCTGTGTGGGGAACCTTTGTTCCATGTCAAGGCTAGGCTATCACCAATGTGACGGTCGGTAGCCGTTCATAAAGTTATTTTCTGTTCCAATTTTTAATTATGTTTTCCTTTCACTGGTATACTGCAACCTAGTATGGAGCATACTACAGTGTCTAAATACTGTAGAACTATTAAACGTCACTGCCAATAAATATTCACTGTATTCGTGCTCCCTGACATGAGCGTAAAAAAATAATAGACAGTGAAATTCTTTATTCAGTTTTAAAAAACATTTTGAAAACCATACAAATAAAAAAATAGAAATAAGCAAAACAAACAATACTGCACTGTGCTACAAGTAATAGGCAAGTAGCTGGCAAGGACTCACAGTTCAGTACTGTCTTTGTTGCTGTCAAGGCAGGAGAAGTGAGCTTGCATGTGCAGACAAACACAAAAAGCCAAAACAAATAAATATGAAGCAAGAATGGTAGCCGTCAAAAAACTATATTGCTGTTAACTCTTCAACTATCCCTTCCCATTCTTCTATGGGGGGGGGTCCTTTTGCAGCTATCTCCATACCCTTCCCCATGGCTACAATGCAAATATGCCAGATATATAATGTACTGGCTCCTTTCACCATTTGGGGAGGCAACACAAGGATCAGGTTCGGGAACTGTAGCAGAGTTGGTATTCAAAGCAGTGCCTTTATTTTCTGAGTGATGGCTTCCCAAAATGTTGCTAGGGTGGGGCACGTGTAAAACACATGTGCATGTGTGCCTCCCCCCCCACACATTTTCTGCAGCAAACCAATGAGGCTGTTCCATCCCAATTAGCCTTTAATTTTGGCGTACTGAAGTACCTGTTTTTCATTTTCCAGACATCTTCATGCCATTTGGAGAGGAGAGGCAGTAGCTTTAAAGCAAGCTTCCCACACCCTCACCCGTTGCTTACTGGGAAGGAGGAAGCCTGCATCTCCTTCCCATTTGGTGATAAGATGCAATGCCGCTGTAATTCCTGGCTGGGATATATACTCATGAAGTGTGGCGATCACACCTCTCTGACCTAGGGTAGCCATCCTTCTCCTGCATCTGTCCTATGTGCGGCTGAAGATAGTGCTGCTGTACATGAATAGGTATGCATTGCTAAGTAGGTAGCTCTGATGCAGTGGTTTGTATACATCCTGGAAAGGCCTGCTGTTTCACCAATTTCTTTCATGAGGCCAGCAATGTACCATTCCCCAGAGGTGTTTTTCCTGTACCAGATGCCCATTGGTTCTTATGTTTTCCTTAGCATCTGGAAATATCTGGGCTGATCTGGGTGCAGTTTGTTGGTATACAGCAGGAAGCTGTGAATAGGGCAGTTCTCACAGCCATGCTGCCCACACAGGTGAACATCTGTCATTGCTGTGCTGTCATGTACTCCCCCTTGGGGATTTTTTGTCTGTGGTGCTGTAGTCAGAGTGATGTATTTTGCTCCACTGCTGTCTGTCATGAGGGCAAAGTCACTCTTACATAAGTTTGTTGTGTTTTCATTTCCTCTTCTACAGAAAATTGGATTTTGAACCAGACTTTGTAGAGTAATGTCATGGAATTTGCACAGCTTTAAGGGCCACTGCTGTAAAGTTTATTAAGTCATCTCTCGATATTGACTGCCTATGAGCTGCATGGTTCAGTTCATGGCATGGTGCGTTTCTTGGCTTGTAGATTTAAATACTTGTTTGTTTGACGAAACTGGGGGTCTTTACTGATATCAATGTTGTGCTCCTATGGCTGCTGCACTACCTGTTTATGCTACTCCTAATATTTATTAAGCTGCCTTTTTTTATAGAGGGTGCCATCATGTTGTCTCACTGACAGGAAGCATGTTTTCAATGGATCTGCCAGTTTGGTTACGGTGAGCAACTCAAAGTCTGGTGATATCCCCTTTTACCTAGAAACATAGATTTTGTCTGGGGAAAAGGACCTTTAGGCACATACAGTTTGTCGCTTGTCCCTGCCTATTCCATCACCATTGACCCTAGTTGGTCATAGGTGTCACTCCCTTCCCCGGTCCTCTACCTAATATGCCCCATGCCTATCTCACACATGCCTGAAGCGCTCCTATTTTTATGCAGAAATCTTTCAAAATTTTGGCTGCCCAGTTTTCTTGACACTTGGTGTTTTTGGGGGAATTGTCAGGCCTTCTAAAGTGGCTGTATCTTCCTTTGACAGTGTTGTAATCTACCTGGATCACTGTGTGATTGTTCTAAAGCTTGTGTCTCTATTTGATTTCTTCTAGATTCTCTTCACTGAGAGGGAAAAAGTCTTTAGTTTCAAGTGAAATGTAGAAATTTATTGGTTCCATCTTTCCAATTGCTTGCCACTTTACAGTGATGTAGAGATAGGCTGCCGTTGACTTTGAAAACTAACTACTTTTAGTATGGTTAATTTGTCTCACAGCTGATGCTGCTGAGGATATTCTGACAGGATGAGTGTCAAAAGGCAGTGTCACTATAGCAGGAGTCAGCTGTATGGAGCAGTGCGGGACAACAGCTGTAAGCTCCATGGGGTCTATTCACAAAAACGTGCACAAGAGGTGCATATCGGGGAGTGCAGCTTTACACACTAGGGATTTCTGTGCAGGGCCCACATTCACAAACACTGGCCCCTGCCTGGCTCCCTCACACAGCCCTGCCCTCGGTGCAAAGGTCCGTGGGGGGAAGGCGAGAGCAGAGTTGCAGATCCTGGTGGGCAGCCAATCAGCTCCCTAGGTGAAGACCCACAGTGGATCCTTTGCATGTTATGGGCACCATGTTGCCAGCCAGCGTGCAGTGCGCTGACCATGCTGAAGAGAGGGTTCACCCTGTCTGCCCGTCCCTAGTCTCCTGCAATGCCCACTGTGTCTGAAGGCAGCATCCCTGGGGAGCGTGTATCTGGCCCCGGTGGTTTACGATTGCCTCCCAGATGTGGAGCTGGAAGCCCCCATGCACAGCACTCCACATGATCATGCATGTCATGGAGTACTGACTCACCCCTCGCACTGCCCCCCCAGCCAGCCCTGCACAGAGCTCCACGATCGGCCAGGGGATTGGGTGCATGGAGGGTCGTATCCCCTTCATGCATCGAGCAGAGGGCCTCATCTCTGAAGCCTCTTCCTCAATCTTTTCCCAACGCACCTGGAATTCTGGGTTATTTCATGGGAATGCTACCTGAATTTGTGCCACTACCCAATAATCTTCTAGGGCCAGTATAACCCAGCCTCCCATGTCTTTCATATCCAGGAGAAGTGAGCTTCTGATATGCAGCTTAGCGTTAGCGTTAGCCTATATAAATTTAAAAGCTTGCCTTTGCATCTCACCCAGCCAGCATTTGGGCAGTACCACCAGGGCTCATTGAAACAAATAGAGATATCTGGGTAGGACATTCATTTTGATTGTCTGGATTCTGGCGTGATATGGTAAGGGGACGAGAGACAACCATTTAATATCCTCTTGCAGCTGCTTGATCAGAGGAACATAGCTGTCTTGGTATAGATGGGAGGTGGTAAGATATAAAATAATACCAAGGTACTTGAGTTGGGCCAGGGCCCACGTCATAGGATACTGTGTTCGCTGCATCCTTGGGAGTGTAATTCAAGGTGATGACCTCTGTCTTAGTAGTGTTAAGCATGTAACCCACCATAGGAGAATACTCCTTTATCTCACACACACACACACACACACACACACACACACACACACACACACACACGCACATGAACACCCACACACATGAACATGGGCGGAGATACTGAAGGGACTGTCACTTCAGGGAGAGTCTCTCTCTCTCTCTCTCTATCTGGAAGAAGGTGGGAGCCCTGCTAAGAGAGCTAGCTTATCTGAAAAAGTGAAGGAAAGACTCAGTGGATGGTCTTTCAAGCTAGTGGCAGGTAACATAGGCTAGGAGAGCCTAGGTTTTGAGATTCTTCTATCTAGCATCTGTCTGTATACTTGACGTTATTTTCCTTTTCCAGTAAACATGTAAACTTTTTAAAGAAAGTGGCCAGGAAGGTAAGAGCAAAAAGCTGGCTTTCAGGGAGTGCAAGGAAACCCAGCAGGAGGAGGACAGGGTAGTACGTCTGGATAAACAGAGGGAGGCAGAGAAAGCAGTCAGGAGCACAAAGGCACAAATGGAGGTAAAAATAGCCCAGACCTTTTATAGGCATGTTAGTGAAAGCAGAAATACAAGGGGTGGAATTGTAAGGCTTAGGGAAGAAGTAGAGTAGTGTGCAGAAGGGGACTTAGAAAAAACTACAATCCTGAACAAATATTTTTGTTCAGTATTCACAGATGTGGAAGGTGAGTGACCACAATTAAGTGACAGGAGCAATAAGGGAAGAGAGGTGGACATCAGTCCATTCATGAAGGAGAGAGTTCTAAAGGAAAGTGGACAAGGCAATGGGACCAGATAGGATGCTTCCTAGAATATTAAGGGAGCTTAGGGAGGTGCTGGCAGCACCACTGGCAGCCCTGTTCAATGAATCACTGGAAATGGGAGTGGTTCCAGAGGACTGGAGGAGAGCAGATGTAGTCCCTTTACTCAAAAGTGGGAGCAGGGAAGAAGCTGGAAACTGTAGACCAGTCAGCCTGACCTTGGTGATGGGGAAAATAATGGAATCACTGCTAAAAGTAAGCATTGTGGAACATCTTGAATCCAGTAGAGCACTCGATGTGAGGCAGCATGGATTCAAAGTGGGAAGGTCACGTCAAACAAATCTGATAGATTTCTTTGACTGGGTGACCAGGGAAGAGGATTGGGGGGAGTGGTGGATGTGGCCTACCTGGACTTCAGCAAGGCCTTCAACACTGTTCCAGTTAAGAGGCTTGTAAACAAGCTAGGCAGCCTGGGAATGGGTCCCAAGGTGGTAAACTGGGTTAGAAATTGGTTGATGGATGGAACACAGAGGGTGGTGGTAAATGGATCTCAATACAAGGAAAGGAGGTTGAGCAGCGGAGTTCCACAGGGATCACTTCTGGGGCCAGTCCTATTTAATGTCTTCATAAGTGACATTGCAAAAGTACTGGATGGAAAGGTATGCTTCTTTGCAGGCGACACTAAGATCTGCAACAGGGTGGACACGCTGGGAGGGGTGGAAAAATGACGAAGGACCTAGGTAAACTAGAGGAATGGTCAAAGAAGTGCAAAATCATGCATTTGGGGCTCAGAAACCCAGGGGAGGATTACATGATGTGGGGAGATACTGATGGTCAGCAAACAGGAAAGGGACCTGGGGCAATCGTACCAGATTACCTAAAGGTGGCCAAACAATGTGCTAAAGCTGTGGGGAGAGCCAGTGGGGTACTGGGGTGCTCAGGGAGAGGCATGACCGGCAGAAGAAAGGAGGTGGTGATGACACTGTACAAATCATTGCTGAGAACACATCTGGAGTAGTTTCCAGTTCTGGGGTCCGCATCTCCGTAAGGACATAGACAGGGTAAAAGCAGTTCAGAGAAGGGCAACAAAAATGATGCTGGGCCTGCACCAAAAGTCATATGAGGAAAGAGACTGGAGGACCTCAATATGTATACCCTGGAGGACAGAAGAGAGAGGGGGGATATGACAGAGACCATCAAATATCTCAAGGGTATAAATAAGGTACAGAAGGGTAGCATCTTTCAGAAAAAGAGATGTTCTAGAATAAGAGGTCATGACATGAGGCTGGAAGGGGGTAGACTAAGAGGTAAGGTGAGGAAGTATTTCTTCACAGAAAGGGTGGTGGATGTGAGGAACAGCCTTCCAGCAGAGGTGTGGGGGCTAACTCAGTAGGGTAATTCAAAAATGCATGGGATAGACATAATGGAACCCTATCGATGGGAAAGAATAAATCTGGAGATTAAGTAGAATCTGTGGTTTTTGCAGCAGATAGGCAAAATGGGCAGACTGGGTGGGCCTAGTGGTCGTTATCTGCTGTCAGTTTCTATGTTTCTGTAAACCTTTTGCCTAACTGCATGTGTATCCTGTTTATTTGTTAACACCTGCAGTAATTACCTGTAAACTCACTATCTTTCTAGAACCAGTGACCATGCCTCATTATTGAGGTCATTTTAATATTTTTGTTGCCATTATGAATTCTCTATTTACAGTCCACTGTCCAAAGTACACTCTACCTAATATTATTGTGTTTGATCTTACTGACCTTGAGCAATGGGGGATTTATTTGAAAAGGTTTCACCAGGAAAGACAACATGAGCTGTAAACAGATGGTTTCCAGTAGCGTCCTGGGAGGAGGGATTACATGAGTGGGTAGAGCAAGTTAAAACATATCCTGGCAGTATAGAACTGGGCTAATATACAGGCTAATTTACTGGCTAATATACAGGCTAATATACAGGCTAATATACAGGCTGTAACACAGGCTAATATACAGGCTAATATACAGGCTGTAACACAGGCTAATATACAGGCTGTAACACAGGCTAATATACAGGCTGTAACACAGGCTAATATACAGGCTAATACACAGGCTAATATACAGGCTGTAACACAGGCTAATATACAGGCTGTAACACAGGCAGGCAAGAATACATAAAGTGCAATACATAGTACAATGCATTACAATCCCAGACAATGGCTGAAGCTTGCAGTACATAGAGATGTTCCATACAGGGTGTCAATGCCATAAGCACAAATGTATACTAATAACAAGTAACTAGGTAAGGCATTTAGCCAGCAGCAGGACTACACCTTAAAGTGCTAGGAGGGGCAGATTGAGTACAGGTGTTGAAAAGTGCATAGGTTGCTTAATAGAAGGCAGAGAAGCAATGGGAGTGGCTGGGGGGGAAAGGAAGGGGTAGGGAAGGGACTGAGGAAGGAGAGATAGAAATGCTGTGTTCAACACCCCTGGATGCTGAGAATCCTGCAAGGGGACAAGGACCTGTCAAAGATGGTGTGAGGGGGAGGAGAGACATGCCAAGAACAACACCCTTTCAGGATGCTGAGAACCCTGCAAGGGGACGAGGGCCCTGAAAAGATGGGGGGGGAGTGAGGGAAGAGAGACATGCCAAGAACATTGTCGCCTGTGGATATCTGTGTTTTCCATGGTAGACCCGGGTTACTTCCACTACCCTCAGACTTTGTTGTATCCAATAGTGTTCACCCTGTTGCACATGATTTTCTACTCTTTATTTTATTGGTATATTGACATGGGCCTTTGCAAATGAGTCTCTGATGCAAAGGTTTGTAATTCCAATTGTTCTATAAATAAATAAATAAATAAATAAATAACTAAATAAATAAATGAAATGCTGTGAACCCTGCAAGGGACAAGGACCTAGCAATGTGGAGGGGTGGGAAGATGGAGTAAAGGGGTAGGGGAGGGAGGGAGATAGAAGTGTTGAGAACAACACCCTTCAGGATGCTGACAACCCTGCAAGGGACAAGGACCTGAAACAGATGGTGGGGGGAGAGGGGGAGAGAGAGATGCCAGGAACAGCACCCTTCAGGATGCTGACAACCCTGCAAGGGACAAGGACCTGAAACAGATGGTGGGGGGAGGGGGAGAGAGAGAGATGTGCCAGGAACAGCACCCTTCAGGATGCTGACAACCCTGCAAGGGACAGGACCTGAAACAGATGGTGGGGGAGAGGGGGAGAGAGAGAGATGCCAGGAACAGCACCCTTCAGGATGCTGACAACCCTGCAAGGGACAGGACCTGAAACAGATGGTGGGGGGAGAGGGGAGAGAGAGATGTGCCAGGAACAGCACCTTCAGGATGCTGACAACCCTGCAAGGGGACAGGACCTGCAAACAGATGGTGGGGGAGGGGAGAGAGAGAGAGATGTGCCAGGAACAGCACCCTTCAGGATGCTGACAACCCTGCAAGGGACAAGGACCTGAAACAGATGGTGGGGGAGAGGGGAGAGAGAGAGATGCCAGGAACAGCACCCTTCAGGATGCTGACAACCCTGCAAGGGACAAGGACCTGAAACAGATGGTGGGGGAGAGGGAGAGAGAGAGATGTGCCAGGAACAGCACCTTCAGGATGCTGACAACCCTGCAAGGGACAAGGACCTGAAACAGATGGTGGGGGGAGGGGGGAGAGAGAGAGATGTCTAGGAACAGCACCCTTCAGGATGCTGACAACCCTGCAAGGGGACAAGGACCTGAAACAGATGGTGGGGGAGAGGGGAGAGAGAGAGAGATGCCAGGAACAGCACCCTTCAGGATGCTGACAACCCTGCAAGGGACAAGGACCTGAAACAGATGGTGGGGGAGAGGGGGAGAGAGAGAGATGCAGGAACAGCACCTTCAGGATGCTGACAACCCTGCAAGGGACAGGACCTGAAACAGATGGTGGGGGAGAGGGGAGAGAGAATGTGCTAGGAACAGCACCCTTCAGGATGCTGACAACCCTGCAAGGGACAAGGACCTGAAACAGATGGTGGGGGAGAGGGGAGAGAGAGAGAGATATGCAGGAACAGCACCCTTCAGGATGCTGACAACCCTGCAAGGGACAAGGACCTGAAACAGATGGTGGGGGGAGAGGGGAGAGAGAGAGATGTGCTAGGAACAGCACCTTCAGGATGCTGACAACCCTGCAAGGGACAAGGACCTGAAACAGATGGTGGGGGAGAGGGGAGAGAGAGAGATGTGCCAGGAACAGCACCCTTCAGGATGCTGACAACCTGCAAGGGACAAGGACCTGAAACAGATGGTGGGGAGAGGGGAGAGAGAGAGATGTGCCAGGAACAGCACCCTTCAGGATGCTGACAACCCTGCAAGGGACAAGGACCTGAAACAGATGGTGGGGGAGAGGGGAGAGAGAGAGATGTGCTAGGAACAGCACCCTTCAGGATGCTGACAACCCTGCAAGGGACAAGGACCTGAAACAGATGGTGGGGGAGAGGGGAGAGAGAGAGAGATGTGCTAGGAACAGCACCCTTCAGGATGCTGACAACCCTGCAAGGGGACAAGGACCTGAAACAGATGGTGGGGGAGAGGAGAGAGAGAGATGCAGGAACAGCACCTTCAGGATGCTGACAACCCTGCAAGGGACAAGGACCTGAAACAGATGGTGGGGGAGAGGGGAGAGAGAGATGTGCTAGGAACAGCACCTTCAGGATGCTGACAACCCTGCAATGGGACGAGGACCCAGCAAAGATGGTGGGGGAGGAGAGAGAGAGAGTGCCAGGAACAGCACCCCTTCAGGATGCTGAGAACCCTGCAATGGGACGAGGACCCAGCAAAGATGGTGGGGAGGGGGGAGAGAGAGATGCCGAGAACAACCCCCCCTCAGGATGTTGAGAACCCTGCAAGGGAACAAGGACCAGGCAATGATGGAGAGGGAGAGGTGGGGGAGAGAGAGTAAAGGGGGTGGTCAGGAGAGGAGAGAGCGTGAGAGGTAGGGGGAAGTAGCAATCATGGTAAATCTTGACTTTTGGGGGGAGTAGTGAAGTGATGCTGGGGAAAGGGAGTTTGGCAAGCAGAGAAGTTAGGAGCATGTGCAGCAGTGAACTGAGTGCTTCCAGAGGAGGAGCAATGGTGAATGACGGGAATTAGCTGAGTGAGTATCTAGCAGGAGGGAATTCCAGATGCTAGGGAACTTGTATGAGAATGCAGCACAACTAGAGGAAGTGCATCAAGGGGGTAGTGCAAGAGTTCTATAAGTGTATGCACAGAGGGAATAGCGGGAGGTGGGTGGGCTTGATAAGACTGAAGATAGGTATGGAGGTAGAGAAACGAGCCAGAACTTCCTAATTAAATTAGTACTGTGCGATAGGCATCTGGTGTTGAGGGAGGGAAAGAAGAGCGAGGTATAAAGATCACACTGGTGAGCAAGTGGAGGGCAGTCAAGTACAAAGTGACAGAAGGAGTTGAAGAGGGTGTCCAGTCTGGAGAGGGTGGTTTTGGGGACAGAGCTGTAAACTATAACCCCAAAATCGAGGACAGGGAGAGTCATCTTTTGGACGATTTCTCTCCTGGCTTATAGTGGCAGGCAGCTGCAGTGTCTGGACAGAGCACCTAGCTTGGGGAGTACTTTTTTGTGGATAGCGTCAATATGGACCCCAAAGTCCAGATACTTGTCTAGCCATAGTCCAAGGTATTTAAAGGAGGGAACATCATCCAGTGCTGTACCAGTGAGGGTAGTAAAGGTAGGGGTGGAATCAAGTCTGGACAGTTTTTGTCTGGAGACAAAGGTCGTAGAGACAGTTTTTTTGACGTTCATTGAGAGTTCGTTAGAAGGAGGTGGGGGCAATGAGAGGACACGGATGTAAGCTGGAAGGGGCAGGCTCAGAGGGGAGAGGAGAGGAGAAGGTGTTATTTCACTGAAAGGGTGGTGGAGCCATGGAATGCCTTACCCAGGGAGCTGATTGAGGCAGAGACTGTGGACAGATTTAAGAGGGGATGGGACAGGTACAGGGGGAGGGTAAATCTGACCAGGTCCAATACAGGTGGAACATCTGGGACTAGGGACAGTATAACCCAAGAGGGAGGAGGGGACACCAAAATAGGCCCCCAGTGTGGGTGCTGACAATTGAGCAGGCTCAAAAGACTGTTAGGCCTACTCTTCTGGCATTTTCATATGTTATTATGTTAAACCAGCGCTGTACATTGTTGAAGTCCTGCTGGAGGCTGGACGCAACTTCAGAGGGTGAATTCCCGGATGAGAATAACACAGCGTCATTTGCATACATTTGATACATGAAGATGAGCAGATGGCAGGGAAGTCGTTCAAAAAATGGAGAATAGTATTGGTCTAAGTACTGAGCCTTGGTGGACACCTATGTTGATGGGAAGGGGAGGTGGAGTTACCAATTCTGACAAACTATGACCGGCCTAAGATTTAGGACCAGAACTAGTTGGTGACCAATTCAGAGATGCCAGCCGTGGTTAGCTTACTCCGGAGAAGGGAGTGGGAGACAGTGTCGAAGGCTTTGGCCAGATCGACATGGATAGCAGAGGTGATGTGTCCCTGATCCATGCCAGTGAGAATGGAGTTAGTGAGCCGGAGGAGGGAGGTGATGGTGGAGTGGTCTTTACGGAACCCAGACTGGAAAGGTGTGAAAAAGTAGGATGAGTCTAGGAAAGAGGAGAGCTGCTCCAGAGCCAAGTGCCCTTGGAGCTTAGCCAGTGTGGGGAGTAGAGAGCTGTGGCAGACGTTGCCAGGGCTGGAGGGGTCCCCACCTTTAGGAAGAGGGACTACAATGGCAGACTTCCTGGCATCAGATACAGTTGTGTGTAAGACAGAGAGGTTCAATAGATAAGTCAAGGGAAGAGCAATGGAATAGGCTGTAAGGTGGAGTAGTTTAGGGTCGAGATCATCAGGGCTTTTCCCTTACAGTGATTCAGGGTTAGCAATATGTGCAGGGTGTCCTCAGGGAGTACAGGTTTAAAAGAGAAGCATGAGGCAGGGGGTGAATGGATGTTTGGGGTGGCATAGATGGGACTAGTGAGATCACCAGGAGCAATGGAGGAAGAAGCGGAGGCACAAGAAGTAAAATAATTGTTGAATTCAGCAGCCATGGACAGGGGGTCATCCACTGTGTGGGCACCTACTTTTAGGATGGGAGAGGGGGAGTGGGCTGGGGTGTGTGTGAAAATAGAGCATGGATAACCTTCCAGAATTTGGAAGGATTGTTGATGTTTTCATGGAAAGAGGCTTGGAAGTACTCTGCCTTGCCAAGGTGGATGGCTCTGGTGCATGCATTGCAGAGCATTCTGTAGCGTTGGTGGTCTTGGGGGGGTACCAGAAGCTTTGAACGCAGCCCAGGCTTGGTGAGTTCAGTGAAGACCAAGGGGAGGTGGTTGGCACGGACCCTTGAGTTTCTAAATTGTGCATGTTGGTTCCAAACTTTAAGGAATTGTGAGGAGAAGTAGCTCAAGGCAGCATTGATGGAGGAGGCAGAGGTGATTGGTGACCAATCAATACTGGACAGATCGGAGTGGAGGGAGGATAGGTCAAGGGAGTGGAAAGAACGAAAGTTGAGGATGACTGGAAGGGACTTAACACAGTGGATTTTCTATACATAGAAGACCATATGATGGTCGCTGAGTGCATCAGGAAATATACCAGACTTTATGACTCGGTGTGGATGTGTGGTCAGGATCCAGTCGATTAGTGTGTGATTATCTGACTTGTAGTTGAGGTGTGCTGTGTCTGTAATAAGTTGTAATAGGTTGAGTGAGGAGACATGGGAGCAGACTTTGGAATGGGTACTGGACAGCCAATTTATGTTGAAATCCTCTAGGAGGAAAAGCTCCCCAGGGCAGCAAGGGTGGAGATGGAATAGAGGAGCTCAGCAAAAGAGGACAGGGAGGTTAGGGCAGCAGTAAGCACCACTTACAAAGATAGGAAGGGAGAAGGGGAGCAAACGTTTACTAGAAGCAGTTCATAGGTAGAGGGAGAGGTTACAGAAAGGCACACAGAGTAGTTGAGAGATATAGATATGTACATGGCAATTCCCCCGCTCCTGGACTTACGATCCTGGTGAATAAGGGAATAACCAGGGATGGAGATGGCTGAGTCGAGAATTTAAGAGCTGAGCCATGACTCAGACAAAGTGAGGATAGAGGGCTTAAAGTGTAACATAAGCAGCTGTACAAGGTCAATTTTGGGGAGAAGGCTTCTTATGTTAAGGTGAAGGAGCCCAAGTCCTTTTGACAATTCCTGAGAAATGGAGTGGAGTGGGGCTAGGGTTTGGTTCTATATCTCCTGCAGTGATGAGCAGAAGTGTGATAAGTGATCCTGTGAGGATGACCAGCGATTTTTTGGATGGGGGAGTAAACATCTGGAGGCTGTGTAGGTCTTAGTGTTAGTGCTACTAGAGCAAGAAACAAGGGTATGAAGGGAGGCCAAATGGGATCCAGTTCAATAGAGGATGGTGGCTGCAGCATGCCAGGGGAAGTATAAAAAGGGAGGCTGACAGGAGGAGGGAAGGGTGGGAGAGAGGGAGGGGTTGTAGGGGGGATGGGTGGGGGGATGGAAGTGAGGAAGGGGAAGGGAAAGGATGATAGGGTGAAAAGCAGGGGAAGGAGGAGGAACATGGCAGGTGACATGTAAGGGGGAATAAGACAGTGGATTAGGGAGAGAAGGGAATTTGCAGAGGTAGGAGAGAGGGCACAGCTTGGAGTAGGTAGGAGTAACTTGCTAAGTAGGAGGTTGGGGTGCTTAGCAAACTTTCATTATGTCAGTGGCAAAATTATGCTGAGACAGCTAAAAAGCAAAATTGAAGAAATGTGCTAAAGAAGTGGAAAAAACAGTATGTGGGAGGTTGAACAGAAAGCAGCAGTTGTTCTTAAACACAGTAAGCAAAGGACTGGGTGCAATGTACTGGATGCAGCCCAAAGGGAGATGTAATGAATTTGCACACAATGGGAGGGTGCAGATATGAGTCTAACAGGTCTAAAATTGCTGTCCTGGGTGGGGCCCCAAGTTCAGTTAGTGTATTAGAAGAGTGATGTGGGCGGGAGAAAATATAGCTTTTGTATACCAGCCGTAGCTCTGTTTGAAGCCCCAGAATCTGAGCAAATCCTTGCAAATAATCAAATAACCAGATTCATTTTTTTGTTGATTCACCAACTCCTGTACTCTGACATGGAGAGGAGTATAGAATGAACTGCAGTGGGGTTGCAGAGGAGAGCTAAGGGCAACGAGTGAGTTGAAATATGTTCCTGAGATAATCAGGTGGTGGCAGCCCAGTGAAGCAGCATACCCAGACAACTGCCCTGTAAGCTGGTACAGCCCAAGAGGCAGGTTGTCACAAACTGGTCACGCCACATCTCCCCCCACCCCAGGAAATAAAGCTGTGTCCCTTTTGGGCAACCCCCAAGAGACACTGTCATTCATGCATTTACAGGGAAGTGCCTAAAATATCCTGCCATGCTGCCTAGACAACCCATCTGCACTGGAATTTTATGAACCACTAGGGTGTTGGATGGTCATGTTATGCAACTGCAGTATCAAACTCCAGCTCAATAATTTTATGTTTTGCCCACTAGTCCTATGGAGCCATGTCAGGGGATTATGATCTGTGACCACAGTAAGCTCCCATTCGTACAAATATGGCTGCAGCTTCTGAAGGGCCCACACCATCTTGAGACACTCACTCTCCATTGTGGCATATGCTTACTCCCTGGGCAGAAGCTTCTGGCTCAGACACACTATGTGGTGCTCCTCCCACTGTGGTGTAACCTGGCTCAGGAAAGCACCCAGCCCATGGTTTGAGGTGTCCACATGCACGATAAACTTGAGCTCATAATTGGGGCTAGCAAGCACAGAAAATCCACATAATGTCTCCTTCAACTGCCAGAAAGCAGATTCACAAACCTCAGTCCATAGAACTTTGTCTGGCAATTTCTTTTCTGTCAGGTCTGTCAGGGGCTTGGCAACATCACTATAACGAGGAACAAACCTTCTGTAGTACCTGGCTATCCCCAGAAATGCTCTTACCTGTTTCTTTGTGCTTGGGGTAGGCCAGGTCAGGATGGCATTAACCTTCGCTGGCTCTGGATGAATGCATCCACTGCCCACCTGGTGCCTGAGGTAGGACATTTCTGCCATGCCTATCTGGCAGTTTTCCACCTTAACTGTCAGGCCTGCAGTTTTCAGTCAGTAGAATACCTACCTCACATGCCTGATGTACTCCTCCCATGTCTGTCTGTAAATGGCTATATCATCCATGTATGCCAGCACATAGTCACCTATCCCAGATAGAATGTGATCCACAAGTTGCTGGAAGGTTATGGGTGCATTCTTCATCCCAAAAGGCATTGTCCAGAATTTGAATTAGCCAAATGGCATGATGAAAGCCAACCTCTCTCTGGCTGCAGAGGTCAGGGGTACCTGCCAGTAGCCCTTTTTTCAGGTCTGTTGTGGTCAGGAACCAGGCTCCCCCCAGCCATTGCAAGGTCTCATCCGTTATGGGCAATGGGTAGGTGACTGACTCCATGTAGCTGTTGAGCCTATGGTAGTCAATACAGAACCATGTGGCACTGTACTTCTTGGGGATCAGGACCACAGGCAAGGCCCAGGGGCTACTAGACTCCTGGATTACTCTGAGAGCTAGCATCTCTCTGAGCTCCTCCTGCATGGTCTGCCTAACTCTCTCTGGTATCCTGTAGGGGGACTGCCTCAGTGGCACCTGGGTCCCAGTGTCCACGTGGTGTTCAGCCATCATGGTGTACCCTGGTATTCTCATGATCATGTCCCCAAGGGCTGGTATTAACTGCTCCGAGAGGATGAAGTTATCCACTGAAGATCCCTCCCATACCTCCCCGAGGAGATCCACTGGTGGATCAGCCTCATTTTCCTCTTGTGGTGTGCTACACACAGTGAGGACCATGTCCTCCCTACCATAGTAGGGCTTCATCATGTTAACATGATATACCCTCTGCCTGACCCTCCTGTCAGGCAGTTCCACTACATAACTGACCTCACTCGCCTCATCCTATTTCACTTCTGCCGCCTTTAGGTAAAATTTTTGAAAAACTTGTCAATGAAGAACTTTCTGATTATTTACATTCCATTGGACTTAGGACTCCTGATCAGCATGGGTTTCAGAAATTTCACAGGATGGGGACGCCTTGGCCAGGTTCACGAACCACACCAGTGTAGCTATGGATGAAGGTTTGCTCACTGGCGCTGTGTTCGTGGACCAGTCCAAGGCCTTTGATTTAGTGAACCATCCCCTGCTGATCAGGATGCTCTGGAACTATGGCTTAGCCAAATCATCACTTGATCGGTTTCAAAGTTATTTAACTGAACGGCCCTTGAAGGTGGGACTTAGCGGAACCTGTTCTACTGGTAGGTTTTTGCAACAGGGAGTGCCCCAGGGATCTATCCTGGGGCCACTTTTGTTTACCTTATTTGTAGATATTGTTCCATCATTATTGCAACATACAAATTGTTTGATTTATGCAGACGATATTATTTTGTGTATAAGTTCAGCTTCGGTAGAATCAATACACGAGTCCTTAAGTGAAGAATTTGGTGAATTGTGTAATTGGTTACAAGAGAATCATCTGGCATTGAACAGTACAAAAACCAAATGCATGGTTTTTGGGTCCAGACTGAGACTCAACAGAGCTCATGATTTGTTGATAATGGATAGTTTGGGAAATAAATTGGAGCAGGTAATACAATTTAAATATCTGGGAGTCCTGCTGGACCAAAGCTTATCTTTTTCCAATCATATTAATTTCATTACCCATCAAGTAAATCAAAGACTGGGCATTCTATTTAAGTTCCAATCGTTGTTAACCTTACCCACTAGGAAGGCAATAGCCAAGGGTGTATTACTTCCACAGTTAAACTATAACTCATTTCTTGTTCAAATTTGTCCAATACAGAATCATCTCTTCTTACCTCTATATTTCATGGCATTTGTAGATTTGCTTTTAAATTACCTTATTTCACTCACCATTGTGAATTATATAGGCTTTCTGCCTGGCTTCCACCGAGGCTGAATAGTCTATATAGTCTTTGTTGCCTGACTGATAATATTCTTCGACAGGGCACAAACTCTCCCCTCTATTCATTGTTATCAATTAAGATGAATATAAAGGAACTCCGGTCAAATGGCCAGATCAAATGAACTGTTCCCAAAACTAAGACTAAAATGGGGGTGGTTCTTTCTCTTGTTCAGCAGCTAAAAACTAGAATGAGTTTCCTATTTTATTGCATGAAAATTTTAGCCATCAAATTTTTAAAGCTAAGCTAAATAATAATTTTCTTAGTAAATTGTATTGTCAATGTTTTTGAATGTTTGTTTATGTTATGTTTACTGAGTATTATTAATTGTTTTGTCATTAATGTAATGTTTGTAATGTATGTTGAATAATTCTGTACCATCTTGACTGTATATCTATGGTCCGGGGTGGTACATGAAAATGGGCCTTGGCTCATTGTATTTACCTGGTAAACAAAAGCTTAAATAAAAATAAAGAAATAAATCACTCACCTTCCTAACTATGGAGAATGGGCCTTCCCATGCTGCCTGCAGTTTATTCTGTCGGACTGGGGTGAGTACCATCACTTGCTGTCCAACTTGGTACTCCCATGCTCTGTCCCTACAGTTGTACCATGCTTTCTGCCGCTGTTGTGCAGTGACTAAGTGCTTCTGGGTGAGTCCCATGAACTCTTTAAGCTAGGCCTTGTAATTCAGAATGTACTCAACAACAGATTCCCCTTGGCAGGCAAGGTCCCCCTCCCAAAAAGATGCAGTAGAAAATGTTGTGCACAGGAAATGAAAAGGTGCAAATCTGGGTGGCTAGCCCAGGCAGCTATGAACTGGATACAATAGCTATGCACTCACGGACCAATGAAATGATGCAAGTAATGCTAGATTTAAAAGTAACTAAGTTTACTGTGGCAAAGCGGAGGCTCTCTGGCTTGAATCCTCAGTCCAGAGTGCTTCAACCCCAAGCGGGTCTTCATCAGGGGGCGGTACTTTACTTGCATTATTTGCATCAACAACAACGTAGAGAGTGAGGTGGACACCAGTCCATTTACAGGAGGTAAAGTCCTAGAGGCGCTCACAAAACTAAAGGTAGACAAAGCAATGGGACCAGATGGCATACATCACAGGATATTGAGGGAATTAAGGATGGAACTAGCAGCACCACTGGCAGCCATGTTCAGTGAGTCACTCAGCATCGGGGGGGGGTTCGGAAAGACTGGAGGAGGGAACACATAGTCCCCCTACATAAAAGTGGCAACAGGGAGGAGGCAGCAAACTACAGGCCAGTCAGCCTCACCTCAATAGTGAGGAAAATAATGGAGGCATTACTTAAGGACAGGACTGTGGAACACTTGGAATCCACCGGTGCATGGGATCTGAGGCAGCATGAATTCACTGCAGGAAGATCATGTCAAACAAATCTGACAGATTTTTTTGACTGGGTGACAAAGGAGGTGGACCAGGGAGGAAAGGTAGCTGTCACCTATCTTGATTTCAGCAAAGCCTTCAACACCGTTCCACACAGCAGACTATTGAACAAGTTGGAAAGCCAGGGCATGGGACACAAGGTGGTATACTGGGTAAGAAGCTTATTAGAGGATAGAAAGAAGAGGGTGGTGGTGAATGGGATCCAGTCTGAGGACAGGGGAGTGACCAGTGGGGTTTCTCAGGGATCAGTCCTGGGGCCAGTCCTTTTTAATGCGTTCCTTAGCAACATTGCAGAGGGGCTGGAAGGGAAGGTTTGCCTGTTTGCAGATGACACCAAGATCTGCAACAGGGTAGGCACTACAGATGGGGTGAAGAGAATGAGGGGTGGCCTAGAAAAAATTGGAAACATGGTCTTAAGAGTGGCAGCTGAGGTTCAATGCAATGAAATGCAAGATCATGCACCTGGGCCTCAGATACTGTAGGGAGAGCTACAGAATGGGGGAGTTCAATCAATCAATCGATCAAAATCTTTATTTATCCAGGCGAACATCATTGAACAGAGCTCTTTTACAAGATGGACCTGGTTTGAACAGGGTCGGGTAACATCCATCATAAAAGCATATAAATACATGTAAATAAGTATATAAACAGAAACACAATGGTGCAGTAATAGGGGAGTCAAATGATAAAAGGAAGACAAGGCAAGCCATAACAGAGGAGGATTCAAATACAAGGGGGGGCAGGTCCACCATTGAACCATGCAACTGTATATAAACCATGTTCTCTGTATAGAAGTACCAGTTAGTTCATTTACCAGGGGCAGTCACTAGTACTAGCCATGAAAATGGCTTGGAGAACCACCAACTAATGGCAGATGTGGTACCAAGAGGGGTATGTAATATGTAAGCAAAGGATAAACATTGTGAGAAGTGAAGTCCCAAGGATAGGTCGGTAAAACTGATGTGGTGGTGGGGGCCTACGGGGAGAGGGAAAGGGGAGTTAGGACTTTTACAGTATGACTGCGTGTAGATTGTGGATGAGTGCAGTATAGAGTTGTGAAAAGAAGGCTGCAGAAAGCGAGAAGATAGACCAGTATCAAAGGGAGGACAGAGGCATCAAGGTGTTACATGAAAGCATGATGACAGACCAGGGCCAAGGAGGAGACAAGCACTAGAAGTTGCTGATGGTCACCAGGGAAGAAACGGATTTGGAGATTGTTATCTTAGATGATCTAAAGATAACCAAGCAGAGTACAAAGGCTGTAGGGAAGGCCAGTGTCATGTTGGGGTGCATAGGAAGGGGTATCGCTAGCTGAAAAAGAGAGGTGGTGATACCACTATACAAAACACTGGTGAGGCCTCATCTGGAATATTGTGTACTGTTCTGGAGGCCGCATCTTTGGAAGGACATAGATAGGGTGGAGGTGGTTCAGAGAAGGGCAGCAAAGATGGTGCAGAGCTTACACCATAAGACATATGGGGAGAGATTGAAAGACCTCATTATGTATGCGCTGGAAGAAAGAAGGGAACAGAGGGATATGATAGAAACCTTCAAGCATCTTAAGGGCATAAACAAGGTGCAAGGGGGAGACACCTTTCAATATAGAAGGAGTACAAGAACAAGGGGGCATGATATGAGACTGGAAGGGAGCAGGATAAGGGGGACTGTAAGGAAGTTCTTTTTGACAGAAAGGGGGGTGGATGCATGGAATAACCTACCCCAGGAGGTAGTGGGAGCATCCACAGTGGGGAGATTTAAACATACATGGGATAGGTGTAAGGGAATCCTAGAGGTGGGAAGAAGAGACTAAAGCCGATGACCATATAGGGTCATCGGTTGCTAATTAAGGTAGAAAATTTGGGCAGACTAGATGGGCCTAGTGGTCCTTATCTGCAAAGAATCTCTTATGTTCTATGTTGAAGGTCCACCCTGCCATTCATCCCTAACTAAATCTAGGGGCCCTTGCACTAAGTGATCAAACAGGAGCTCGAAGGGTGAGAACCCTGTGGACTCCTGTGGAATTTCCCTGTATGCAGACAGAAGGTGGGACAAATATTTGTCCCACTCCCTCTTGTGCTGGTTAGCAAATGTCCTGAGCATAGATTTGAGGATCCCATTGAACCGCTCAACCAGGCCATTTGTCTTGGGGAGATAGGGTGAGGCAAGGAGCTGTTTCACCCTGCACTTCTCCCACAGACCAGTCATCAGTATCTTGGGACATCAAGACAAAAGAAAGCCTAAGGCCCATCATGGTTGTCTCCCACCATCAGAAGGGTTATTGTTTGTTCCTAGAATCGATTGTGAATTTGTCTAGTTCCTGCTTAAAGGGAAACAGTGGTAAAGACAAAGCTTTCCTCAGACACTGCAGAAACTCTCAATTAGTGCTTTCAGACAGTAACAACTTTATTTAATGATTTAGAACAGCTACCCACAACTTCCACTTCCTGTTGCTGGCAGCAGCCATTTCATGAGCAGCAGTGAGCTTCCTGAGCTCACTGTATGCTAATATACCTGTTTGACCTCAGCTATTGGTTGACAGGACATATTAGCATAAAGTGAGCCTAGGAAGCTCTCTGCTACTCATGAAACGGTGGCTCCCAACAATAGAAAGCGAAAGTTGAAGGCCACTATTTAAATCACTAAAAAATCAATTAGAGTTATTTGTTAAAAAATATTATCATCTGAAAGCACTAATCAGGCATTTTTGTAGTGCTTGGGTAAAGCTGTGCCTTTCCCACTGTTTCCCTTTAAAACTATCCATTGTGTGCAGGTTTACCAAAAATCCAGGTAATGTATTCCACATACGGGCTGATCTTACATTAAAAAAATTGACTTTTATTTGTATTTCCTCTTTGAACTACGAGTTGTCTACTATGAGACCTTAATTGAATGGTTCATTCTGTAAGATGACTTCCAAGTTCTTTCATAAGGACCTAATTTTTCAGAATGTTATAAAGGAACAAAAGGTCGCCTCTTTGCTTCCTTTCTTGCAAGCTAAACAGATTCAGTTTCTCTATTCTATTGTCATAGTCCATATTACCAAATCCTCTTAACATCTTTGTTATTCTTCGCTGAGGTCTCTCAAGTATGTTAATATCCTTTTTTAGATATAGGCTCCAGAATGGAGAATCATAATCAAGATGAGGGATGACATAGGTTTTATATAGTTGCATAATACATTGTCAATCAACTCCTTCTCAGTGCAGTTTAAATAAGCCACTGCTAGTCAAATTTAGACTATGAATTACAATGAAGAAGGGAAAAGGTGAACCACTAGGAATTGAACCTAGGACTTCTAGCATTCCTTGCCAGTAACTCTGCCTCTGAGCTACGGTTCACACAGCTGCAGGGGCTGTCCAGGTCTTCCTTTCAAATTTACATTCCCTTCCTCTGCTGTTGTGTAACTTTGCAACCTCAGAAATACATCAGAACAATAGCCAATGAGGTGCTTCCTCAGCTGCTGAGGAAGGGGTTAGCACAGGCTGTGTTACCCCCTCTTCAACCTCAGAAGCTTGCCCTTTTGCTTGACTACGGGTAGTAACACACATCAGTGTTTCCCTCTGGTCAAAATCATTCCCCATGATCACATCCACAGGGAGAGCAAGTATGACTCCCACCTCCTGTACCCTATGGCCACCTTCCCAGCTCAGGATGACCCAACCCATTGGTACTTGGACCACTTGACTCATTATTCCCCATATCTGGGAAAACTGCCCTGGCAAAATCTGCTCCACCTGGATCAGATCCTGCCTCATAATGGAGACAGAGGCACCAGTGTCCCTCAATCCCTGTGTTATTATCCCATTAACTAAGATAGGGTGCATATGCTTGGAGGAGTTAGGTGGCACTACAGTCTGTGTGCAGGCTGTGATCTGCTGGGTACTGTCTTGGTCACCCCCCTTCCCCAGGCTTTTGCCCTTTGTTCATATTCTTAGGATAATCATAGGACAGAAGCTCCACTTCCAGGCAAATGTAGTACTTTTTTGCTCCCAGCTCCTTGTTCCCCTTAGGACTGGTGGATTGTGTTTCGGGCTGGGCTGCAGGGTGGTTTACTTTAGGCTGCTGTCCCTGGGTCCCCTTGAAACCATGTGCTGCCCACCCACCATTGTTCTTACTCTGTGTGTGTGTGGTCTGCTGGTCACATACAGATCAGCATTTTCTGCTGCCTCCTTCACGGAGCGGCACACCAGGTCCGGTAACCATACACACAAGTCCTCTGGTACAAATTTTAATAAATTGTTCCCTTACAAACAAATCTTTTGTTTGCTCTACAGTTCTGACTTTGTCCCCATCCACCCAGTAATTTAGATAGGTACACATTTCAGCATTCAACTCTACATAGGTGTCTCCTGAGCCCTTTCTTAATTCCTTGAATTTTCTTCCTTAGGCCTCAGGAGTCAGCTCAAAATGTTTCTGTAACACTGTTTTAACGTTATCATAGTCCATACAGTCCTGATCAGCCATTCTTGCAAATGCGTGCAAAGCACCACCTGTAAGCAATGCTATAAGATGGGTCATCCACAAATCCCCATCCAATTTAAACTGCACACATACCCTCTCAAATGATTTTAAAACAACTCAGGCTGGCTCCATGACACAGAGTGATAGTGGAATGTTTGGCACACTTGCAACAAAGGTTCATGCCCCAAGCCTGGACATGAGGATCAGAGACTGGCAGGGAGGAAGTAAGAGGAAATAAGAGCATCCTCTGGATGCTTCCCTCCCTGGGGGTGGGAAGTGCTGGACCTCTCTACTAGCAGCTCCTGGAGGTGGCTAGCAGAGGCATTCTAGGCAGCATGGACCACCACATGTTGCTGAATGTCCTTGCTCCCAGGACACCATTGTGGCTGTATGAATGTGGGAGGTGGGAAGACCCAGAAAAAGGGAAATTACCAGCCCAGCTGCTGGATGACAACCTCCTCATTCCCCCCCCCCATGCCATGTAGCTATTGCATCACCCCTCCTATCCTCCTAGCTCCCCCCCGTGCTTCTCAGTCAAGGTAATGGAACTGTCTCACCTCCTCTGCCCTACCCTTGAGTAGGGGGGCCCCCCCGAAGGGTTACCCTGGGTCTACTGAGGACGCAGGACCAAGTGAGGATGGAATAGATGGCAATGAGGATGCCCAAGCAGCAGGGGTTAAAACTGTGTGGCCTGAAGGAGCGGCTGGCCAGAGGGCAGGAGAGGTGGAAAAAAAGATGAAACAAACAAAAAAAACCTCAAGATCATCTCTCTCTCCCAGTATTGAGGAAATATTTTAGAATTAATTGTGGCTCTGTGGGTTTGGCCCCCTATGCCATTACTTATGGTTTGCTGCAGTGCTTTCTGGAGCAGTTTCACCATCTCTTTCTCATGCTGTCATTCTTGTTTCTTTCCACTTGTTCCTTCTTTCTTTTGTCAGCCTCCAGTCTTATTCTCTCCCTCTTGATCTCAAGCTTTGCCCTCTGCAGTTGCACATCCTTCAATGCAATTTCCATTTCGTAAGCTCATTCTGCTTTATAAACTCTGCTGCTCTGATTCTTGACTCAAGATTGTGCTGTGCTGTTTCAACAGCTCATGGCATGAGGCCCCACCCCCGGCTCAACTTCTGTGCCCTCAGTCTTGCTACTCTGGTCACCTACTCCACAGGCATTTGGTCATATGCCCCGGTGACTGGCTGCCTCCCTTGCACTTGGTCCTGCTCTGCGAGGGCTTCTATGAGTCAATTTTTTGTCTGGCCCTCTTAAACAATCCCGCTGTTTTTGCACTGCTTGCAGAGCTGAAACACATTACCTCTGCTGTATGTTGGAGACATACTTGCTAACTACACTGCATTAAGCTGTGTTTTCAGAAAAAAAAAAGAACAGTAGTAAACAATGTTATATATCCTGTTTCGTGACTGTTAAGGTAACATTTTGCTGCCACTGTCTGTTTTCCCATGTGCTATGTAAGGCCCTTACCTCTCTCAGCAGAGATCCTAGTCCCCTAGGAAAGCACTCTGTACACTAATTCTGATTTTAAATGTGTGCATTGATCTGCACCACTATCAAAGTTTGTGGCACTGATCCCGCCACTGCCACCTGTTTGTGAAACCTGTCCTTTGGGCTGTACCAGCTTACAGGGCAGTTGTCTGGGTATGCTACTTCACTGGGCTACCACTGCCTGATTATCTCAGGAAAATACCCCATTGCTCAGGATATAGAAACATAGAATTTGACTGCAGATAAGGACCGCTCAGCCCATCTAGTCTGCCCATTTTCCTACCTAGTAGATAAGCTGCAGATCCTAGTTAACCAACAGCTTACTTCCTCCTACCCTGCACTAGGACTGCCTTATGTCTGTCCAATGCATTCTTGAATTCCCCCACTGTTCTTGACTCCACGACCTCCTCAGGGAGGCTGTTCCATGCATCCACAACCCTCTCCGTGAAAAAATACTTCCTCACATTACCTCTGAGCCGTGATATGGAAGGTCAAACGTAATAATATTAGGTAGAGTGTACGTCAGACAGCAGACTGTAAACAAAGAATTCACAGTGGCAGCAGAAATATCAAAATTACCTTCTCAATAATGAGGCATAGCCACTGATTCTAGAACTATAGCAAGTTTACTGGTAATTACTACAGGTACAGTATTAACAAATAATGTCAAGTAAACAGACAGATGATGGGTAGAAGAATCTCAAACCTAGGCTCTCCTAGCCTGTCTTATGTGCCACTAGCCTGAAAGGAGTTCCACTGAGTGTATCCATCCCTCACTCAGATAAGCTAGCTCTGTTAGCAGGGCTCCCACCTTCTTCCAGATGTAACAGGTAAGCAAGAGAGAGAGCGAGAGAGAACTTTTCACCTCCCCCAGTTTTACCTGCACAGTGCTGTGAGGGAGTAACTCTCTCTCTCTCTCTCTCTCTCTCTCTCGAGTGACAGTCCCACCAGCATCCCCACCCATGTGTGTGTATGTATATGTGTTTCCAGGCCACTAGCCTCCTTAACACCTATGGCAACCTTATTCAGCTTGACAACCTTGTTTTGTGGGATGTCTGTGGTGTTGGAAATCGCACCCTTACCTTTGCCAGAGTCTGCACCTAGATGAGCTCTTGGGAGACTCAGCACTTAGCAGCTGGCCAGTATTTCTTCTGAGAGCTGCCTGAACATGTGACCTGGAAGCCATGTTTGCATCCACTGCAAATAACAGAACTTATAAAAGAAAAATAATTACACTAACAACCAAAAATAAGGAATAAATTACTCTGGCCACATTTCCCATCACAGTGACACTTATAGTAAACATCATCTCATGCTGAGCTGAGCACAGTATGTGCAGCATGAACTCAGTGTTCTTTCCCATAATACTACAATCGGAGCTGCGTTGATACTATTACGAGATCTGGTAATGCTGTTGAAGGATTCCAACCCTGATATTATGGGACATTTTTAGTATGACCTTCAGTGGTATTATTCTTAATATCCATATATTACAAACTATTTCTCACTCTCCCTGCAACATCATACAGTAATGAAAGAAACTTTTCAGCTTTAAAATTCATTAAAGATCACTTAAGAACAGCAGTGGCTCAAAAACGTCTTGGTGATGTCATAGGTACTGCTGCAGAAGCAGAGAGGATGCAGTCAGTAGAATGTGAATAAATGAGAGATTTTTTTCTGGCGCCTAACTGACAGCCATTAGGACACTTGTCCAAGATATCGTCAGACAAACTAAGAACCATATAATAACTGAGCCGAACAATATGCCACGTTCCGCAATATGTATTATGTTTGTATCTTGTATCTTTTGAGTGTGGATAGGAAGGATAGGAATATAAAAAGCAGTTGCTCAATATATCTAAACGTGTGCAACAAAGGAGGTAAGGGACATAAAGAAAATGTTTTGCACTGATAGAGGAGGAGAGGGAGACTTGGGGAGTGTTTGGTATCCTGCATCTGGAAGGGGGGTCGCTGGTGGGCAACGACAGCAATGGGTAGGGTGGTAGGCTACAACACTCGGTGCACCAATCTTTCTAAACATTGCCTGGAGTGTGGAGGATGTTTAGTGTGCAACCACATAGAAAACTTAGAAAGGAGATTGAGGGTCTGCAGGAGGAACTAAGACAGGCAAGGCAGATTGGGGTGGGTTTAGCCCAATACTGGAGGAAGGAAGAAGGGGAGATGAGGGAGGCGATTTAAGCCAACAGTGGTGAGAGAGGGTCAGAAGAAGGAAGCAGAGACAAAGGGGCCCAGGTCAGGAAGAACGATTGCCGGGGAAACCAGGTCAGGAGACAAAAGTCAAATGGAAGGAGGCGATAGGGATTTGTGAGGGGAGGCGAAGAAGTGGCAAAAGTTGTGGAGTGAAAAGGAGAGAACAGGTTACTATGCAGAGAGAGGGAGCGGGCATTTGTGAAGGGTCTTCAGAAAACAGCTCTGCACTGCTAGAGAGGAAGAAAGTGGAGGAGGGAAATGATGAAATTAGACGAGCAATTGATAAATGCCTAGACCAAACTGGAGCGGGAGGAAGTTCTGCTGGGAGAACTGCAACAGGGGTAAAAGGGGGAAATAATGTGCAGGAGAAGAAGAGGAGCTGGAAATGAGGAAGGGAGATGAATGGAAGCAAGCAGGGAGTAAGAAGGGTGGAATCTTAGTGCTGGGGGACTCAATACTAAGAGGAGTTAGGTGGGGTAGCAAGGGGAAGAGGCATAGTCGCATTTGGGTGGAGGCCATGCCAGGAATGACAGCGGAAAGGGTGGGACAGTCTGTTCTGAAATATGCTAGAAGGGGTAAGGACAAGCATCATTTAATTATACATCTTGGGACAAATGACCCGGCTGACAAGACAGTAGATATAGTCCAGAGGAGGTTTGAGGAACTAGCACAATTATGTGAGGGGGCAGGAAGATCAGTAACTTTTTCCGAGATACTTCCAGTGCCCAAGGCAAGCACAACAAGAAAGCTGAGAATAGAGGAATTTAATGGATGGCTAAGAACCTGGTGTCATGCTAAAGGGTATGGGCTGTTGGGGTGGTGGGGTGGGACCTGGGAGGACAGTAGTCTCTATGCCAAGGACAGACTACACTTGAGTGAGGAGGGGAAAGAAAGTGTTGAAACAGAGGATGGAAGAATATATAGAGGAAGTTGGGAATTTAAACTAGGAGTGGGGGGTGGCAGTTGGGGAAGAGATATGCAGAGACCACAGGTTGGAAATCATATGAGCTTGCCCCCATGACAGTGACAAAGGTCAAATGGCAAGTACTATTGGTGATGCTAGGAAAAGAGGGCAGGATGGGGGGGGTGGAAGGTGGTTACCCTTAATGCTAGGAGCCTTGGGAGGAAAACTGCAGAGTTACAGGTTCTCATGGCAGAGGGAGAGGTGGACATTGCAGCCATCACGGAAACATGGGCCACCCAATATAATGACTGGGACCTGTCTGTACCAGGATACAGGTTATTTTGTAGGGACAGGGTGACTGGGAAAGGAGAGGGTGGCACTATATGTGAAGGAAGGACTGAAGTGTGTAAGGGAGGAAGGGGAAGAGGGTAGTACAGAGTCACTTTGGGTGCAAATCCAGGATTCCAAGAATAGGATTCTTAGAATGGGAGTGGTATACAGGCCACCATCTCAGATGGAGGAGTTAGACAGGGAACTAGCGGGACAGATCAGGAGAACCTGCGAGAAGGGTAGTGTGGTGATTGTGGGGGACTTCAACATGCCAGGAGTGGACTGGAGCACCCCAACAACCAGTAACAGAAGGAAGCAGGTACTGCTGGATGCCTTCAGGACAGCTTCCTGCTGCAAATGGTCAGTGAACCAACCAGGTTAGGGAATACCCTTGACCTTGTGCTGGCAAATGGGGACTTTGTGAGAGAACTTACAGTGGAGGAACCACTGTCAGGGAGTGACCACCACTCAGTATGGCCCACATTGGATATGGGCACGGAAGGAGTGGAATCTGGCACAATAGTGCTGGACTTCAGGAGGACCGACTTTGGGAGGATGGGGGAAGTGGTAAAAGGGTACCTGGCCAGAATTCAATCTAGTATGGATACTAACCAGAGATGGGAGCTCATAAAGCTGGGGATAGTGGAGGCAACCAAAACCTGCTGCAAAGCCCAGAGCAAGAAGGCTAGGGCTAAGAAACCGAGCTGGTTGAGCAAGGAGGTCATGGGAAAGGTAAGGAGGAAAAGAGCTGCCTTTAGGAAGTACAAGAAAACAGGAGGGGGAGGACAGAGAGGAGTACTTGACAGAATCGAAGGAGGTGACAAGGGCAGTAAGAGGAGCCAAAGCATCTATGGAACTCAGGCTGGCACAAGGCTTTAAGAAGGGAAGAAGGACTTCTTTAAGTACATCAGGGAGAAAAGGAGCTGTAAGGACCACATAGTAAGGATTAGGAAGGAGGGGGGTTGGGTGGAAGCAGGGTACGATAAGGCGGAAGCACTAAATGAGTACTTCTGCTCAATATTTACTAAAGAGAAGAGGGAGGTGACACCAAGGTGGGAGAAATGGCAGGCCAGGGGGTGGTGACAGATGGGAAATCATAGAGGCAGAGTTCTAGAGGGTTTGAAGGCACTGAGGGTGGACAAGGCGCCAGGCCCAGATGGCATCCACCCAGGGTACTGAAGGAGCTGGCAGAGGTCCTTGCAGGACCTTTGGCAGACCTATTTAATGCCTCACTACATTCAGGGTGTGTACCTCAGGACTGGAGGATGGCTCATGTGGTGCCTCCACAAGAGTGCCCCAAGGATGAACAGGAAACTACAGACCAGTGAGCCTCACATCCATCGTGGGTAAGCTAATGGAGACTATCCTGAAGGAAAGGCGGTGGCCCTCCTAGAGGCCGAAGGACTACAGGACAGCAGACAGCATGGCTTCATACGTGGTAGATCCTGCCAAACCAACCTGGTTGAGTTCTATGACTGGGTAACTAGGCAGCTGGACAGGGGCCATGCAGTGGATGTCCTGTATCTGGACTTCAGTAAGGCAGTCATATCGGTGCCACATGGAAGGCTGGGAAGGAAGTTAGTAGGCACAGGGGTGGGTGCAAAGCTGGTGAGATGGGTAGGAAACTGGCTGCAGGGAAGGCAACAGAGGGTGGTGGTGGGTGGGAACTCTCACACCCAAGGGCAGTGATGACGTGTCCCACAGGGCAGGTGTTGGGACCAGTGTTGTTTGGCATATTCATTGCAGACATATCATGGGACATCAAGAGCAAGATCAGTCTGTTTGCTGATGATACCAAGATTGGCGGTGGTGGATGACCTAGGGGATGGCAGGGGTTGCAGGATGATCTGGCAAAGCTTGAAACCTGGTCAGACACCTGGCAACTGGGCCTTAATGCCAAAAGTGCAAGGTGCTGCATTTTGGGATGAAGAACCAGGAGGACTTACCAGCTAGGGGAGTGCAGCTAGCCCAGACAGAGGAGGAGAAGGATCTGGGTGTGCTCATTACAGGGTCAATGAACAACTTGGCACAGTGTAGGAAGGCAGCTGCAAAGGCCAACAAAATGCTGGGTTGTATTGCAAGGGGTATATCCTCGAGGAGGGAGGAGGTGATTCTGCCACTGTATAGGTCATTAGTTAGACCACACCTGGAGTACTGCTTGCAGTACTGGCATCCGTATCTGAAGAGGGACATTAAGTTACTTGAGAGGGTGCAGGCGCAGGGCGACAAAGATGATCAAGGGTCTGGGGGCTTATCCTAGAGAGGAGGTTGAAGGAGTTGAACATGTACTCACTGGAAGGAGAGAGACAGGGGTGACATGATTGAAACCTTTAAATACATGAAAAGGAATAAACAAGACAGGTACAGAGGGGCTGTTCAAAGTAAGGGAGGGGGGCCACCAGGGCCATGATATGAGACTGGAGCGAGGAAGGTTCAGTAGGAGATGAGAGACATTTTTACAGAGAGGGTGGTGGCTGGGTGGAATCGTCACCTGCAGAAGTGGTATGCAGTAGAACAGTGGACTGCTTCAAATGAGGATGGGACAGGACAAGGGGGAGGGTTAATGAAGGGGGAGGGTGGGAGTGAGGGGCAGCTGCAGAATAAGGGGTGCTAGCTGCACATTCGAGCAGACTTGATAGACCTCTAGGCCTTTATCTGCTGGCAAATTTCGTATGTTCGTATCTTCTTCCTTGAGGGTGGAGGGACTGACAGAGTGGCATTTTGATTATTCATGCTTTGCAGAAGTGGGTTACTTTTTAGTTTGGTACATATTGAGACTAAATTCTGTTTTTTAGTGAAGCACAGTGTAAGCAGACAACAGCGACAGCAACCAACACTGTTGAAAGATGCAAGTCAACACAAATGTATCTAGAACTAGAAACAGCTAAGTATCAGCAGAAAAAAAATGGCATCACAGCATAAAACCAGATTGGTAGTGAGACTGAACAATCAACAAAAACAAAAAATGACAGGCACCAGCAACAGAAGGAGACAACCTGAGCAAACAAAACAGACCTGACAGCCAGCTGGAGTGGACAACTAACAGAGAGAAAGAGCAGCACAAACAGAGATAGAGGCAGACCTGAATACAAGGAATCTCCTATGTATGCCTCATTGAAAGTTACAATGGAAAGGCAGAGATTTTTTCGGGTGATTGAGGGCACTAAAGTACCTATTTTGAATGTGAATACAATGGAATTGTGATCTGCACTGTCTCTTTCTTTCTTTCTTTCTTTCTTTCTTTCTTTCTTTCTTTCTTTCTTTCTTTCTTTCTTTCTTTCTTTCTTTCTTTCTACTTATCGGAACTGCAAACCTTTGAGTCAGAGACTCCTTTACAAAGGTTCTATGTCAGTGAAACAGTGTACAACACGTAAGACAGATGATCATTAATGAGCTTATACAAATGAGTTACAGAGCAAGGAGGTCATAATTAAGCAATAATGCATGACAGAGTGTGTATTGGGTTGGGATAACATCACACCTGGGGTGGTGGGCACGAGGCTGCAGGCTGAGTGTGTCCAACGACCCCAGGCGTGATGTTATCCCAGCACAACACACACCCTGGAGTGCATTATTGCTATTATACAGTGGCGCTTTTTGTTATAAAATAAAGAAAATGTAAAAATGTGTTTAAAATATTTATTATTTTTTACTTTTTTTGCTAGGGGAGATATACCAATTGAAAAAAAAGTCCTTAGTTTGAGTGTAGTCCAACAGGTGGCGCTGCCCCTACATAGTTGTGTGGATTCCCATTTCGGTCTGTGGCTGTGTTTGTGACACTTGTGCCCTCTTGAGCTGGTACTGTTTCTCCCTCCTGTCCTGTTACACAGATGCATTGTTTACAGAGGGAGTCTGCACCAGTTTAAGGTGTATTTTTATTAAATAGTTTATCTGAATGCAGCAAACGGTCATGATAGGAGCTACGTGTATACTTCCGGTTTTCCGTTTGCATTGGTAAGTGTGCCTGGATCAAGTACTGAAAGCGCTTCAAAAAAGTGTTTTAAATGGTCTGTATAGCCGCTTAGTGCAGCTGTTAGAGAAAGGCTGCTTTTTTTATTGTTATAAAGTGAGCGGCATTTGTGTTAGGTGCTTCTTTGTGGTTGGGGGAGGAAGCAGGTAAATGAGATGCTGCGGCCATTCATTTCACAGCACAGACCATGAGCACATGCTCACACAGAGAGCGGGTGAAGCCACTCCAAAATGGAATTAAACCAAGGGGAAAAAAGTTGTTTTATCTGTAATGCTAGCAGCCAATCATGGTCGTGGAATGATTCATTTACAACTATACTGTTAGTGTGAGAGCAGAAGAGTAGTGCCGTGAAGGCAAGCAGGAATCGGTGTAGTGGGTGCCGTGTGGGCTGGGATCCATGAAGCAAGCTGCGTGGAGTGATTACACTTGACAATAGATGCGGTCATTTGTGTGCTGGGGCTAGAGCTGTGATGTTGTACTGGGATAACATCACGGCTCCAGTTCCAGATGGACCAATCAGAGTTCAAGATTCTTTCATGCCTTGTATAATAAGATATTGTTACAGTCGGGGATGTAGATCTTAGCATGTGATTAGACAATGGCTATAGTCTTGAGGGTGAGGGACTGGTTGAGGTTAAGCAGGATTAGACAGTAGTAATCAAACAGGACAGGTGCCCAATGAGACACTTGTCCTTTGTCAGAAATACTAGTAATAATAATAATGCGTGGTAGGTGTGGTGGGGATATGAGGGTAGTGGGTGGTGTGGAATTTGACACTGGCCAAAAGTAACATAGGGGTTTGGCTAGATGCAGTCACAGGCCCCTACAGAGTGGAGATGTTCCCTGAGGAGTAGTTTGAAGCTGCCAAGTTTATTTTCGGAGGTGATAGCACTGGGAAGTGCATTCATCCAGAAGAGAGCCCTGTAATGGAAGGTTCTCTGACCCAAGGCCATTTTGCAGCAGGGAACATGGAAGGGAGATTTGGAGGAGCTGCAGGTGGCTTTTAACATGGGTACAGGTAGCATTAAGGGTATGAGGCTTGGGGGGGGACTATTTGTAATCTTTTTGGCAAGGAGGCAGGTCTTATATCTAAGCATCCCGTCAAAATCAAGCCAGCTAGTAAGACTATATAGTGAGCAAGTATGTGTCAGCCGATCACAACCGGTAACAAGGTGACATGCTTTATTTAGGGATACCCTGATTCTATGGAGGGTGGTGCTATCAGCCACCCCATAGACCAGGACCCCGTAGTCAATAAGGGACAGGATAAAAAAAGAGACAGCAAGCTGCAGGGCTTTCGGTGGGAGACAATGCTTATGGTGGTGGAGTAGGCCAATTCAGGTATTGATAGAGGAACTAAGGAGGTGGATATGTTCATGATAGGTTAGAGCAGAGTCTAGGGTGACTCCGAGAGATATTTAAAGGTGTTTACCTGCTCCAGGGGTACCAGTTAAGAATTAAGGGTTAGCAGTGGGAGGCCACTATGTTTGTTCTGGGTGTGTGCAGACATCATTGTTTTTTTGTAATTTAGCACCAGCCGGTGCTCATGTGAATCAAGATTCTACTTCTTTGAAAGATTGTTGGACAGACTGCTGTAGGAGGGTGGGGTCTATATGGGTGGAGAAGAGTACCGCATCATCAGCGTATACAGTTTCCTAGAGCAGGCCTTGGGAAGGAAGTTGAGAAATATACCAAAAAGAAGGGAGCCCAGGATGGATCCCTAGGGTACACCAGAACTGATGGGGAGGCAGGTGGAGTGTGTGTTATTTATGTTGACCTGCTGAGACCTACCAGATAGGTAGTCAGAGAACCAGTTGATGGCATCTAGGGTGAGACCAGTGAGGGTGGGAGCTGATAGTAGAAGGGAGTGGTTAATGGTAGTGAAGGCTTTTGACAGGTCCATGAATACCAACCCAACCAGACATCCACTGTTAAGGGCTGAGTGGATGGTAGTGGTAAATTCTAGCAGTGTCGAGGTGGTGCTGTGTCCTTTTCGAAAGCCATGTTGCTCTTGGCAGAGAAGGTCATATTTAATGAGGTGGTCTGTGAGCTGGTTAGAGATGATTTTCTCCAGGGCCTTTGAGAGTGGGGGAAGAATGGAGATGGGGTGGTAGTTCCCTGGAGAGGTACAGTCACCACTTTTGAGGATGGGTGTGATGACAGCAGTTTTCCATTCGGAGGGGAATTTACCTCGGCAGAGGGAGTGATTTAGAATGCTAGTTGGGAGGGGGGACTTAATGTAGAGTTAATTGCAGTATTTTTAGATCCAGGGAATTGCTGCTGCAGTGAGACTTACTTAAAGCTTTTAATATTTCAAAATTAATCAGACCTGAATAGACGAACTATTACCGAACTATGTTGGATTCCTCCACTGCATGCCCTGCAAAGTTCTGGAAAATGCTTAAGGAGATTGAGGGTCCTGTACCTTCTGGTTCCCTCCCATTGAAAATTTTGTACAGTGGCACTTCAATCGTTGACAAAGCTGGGATCCTTGATCTCCTGAACAACCATTTTGCCACTGCAGGGCTGGCCTTTGACTCCTCACGCACCAGTCACCTTCATAACCAGCTCTCAGCCCAGGACCCAGCTAACCCTAACCCTATCCCCCCCCCGCCTCAGCCTTCTTCTTTCACCCCATCACCCTCAATGAGGTAGAAGATCTGTTCCTACAACTGGACACCAGAAAAAGTGCGGGTGCGGACCACATTGAGCCATTCTTCTTAAAGATTAGCTACCATGCTTTGGCTGTACCAATTACACACCTCTTTAATTTATCCCTTTCTCTGGGGGATCTTCCCATGACCTGGAAGACTGCTCAAGTCATACCCTTATTCAAATCTGGTGACCCAAGCGACCTCAATAATTATAGGCCTATTTCTCTACTCCCCGTCCTCTCTAAATTGCTTGAAAAAATAGTTAATTCGCAACTTAGAAATTACTTGGACTCCTCAAACCTACTCAACCCAGTTCAGTCAGGCCTTAGGCCCCACCATAGTACAATTTCAGCTCTCACCAAGGTAATGAATGACTGGCAGAAAGCCCTAGATGATAAACACTTTGTGTCTGCAGTCTTCCTTGACCTAAGTAAGGATTTCAACATTGTTCGTTGACCATAACTAACTTCTGGATACCCTTCGTAATACTGGTGTGTACAATTTATCCCTGAAAGGGTTCTCCTCCTACCTCACTGGTTGTACTCCGCAAGTTAAAGCAGTGGGTGATCTCTCACCATTAAAACCAATCAGCAGAGGTGTGCCACAGGGCTGTATTTTGGGCTCTTTACTTTTTGCATTATACATCAATAACATTGACTTTGGAATTAAATCATCTGACATCCATCTTTTTGCAGATGGTACAGTCCTCTGCACCTCCAGACCTATACCCGAGAGTCCCTGCATGGACCTTCAGTCTGATTTTAACATACTGCAACAAAATCTACTTAAGCAAAAATTACTCTTAAATGCCAAAAACCAGGCCGTTACTGCTCTCACAATCATCTCTTCCCTAATCAGGTCCATGATGGGTACTGGTAAACCTATTACCATGCTGCTAAGTGATTCAGTGGACTATGTAGAAAAATTCAAATACCTAGGGATGTGGATTGACTGTCGCCTTTCCTTCACTGAACATGCTGAGGAACTCGTCAAAACACTGAAACAAAGGCTTGGTTTATTTTATAGAAATAAACATCTCCTTTCTCATGAGGCTAAGATGAGGTTGGTTCAATCTACCTTCTTAACACTTTTGGATTATGCAGATTTCCTATATGGTCATGTCTCAGTGTCAGTCGTGTATAAGCCTGATGTTCTATATCATAGAGCCTTACATTTCATCTCTAGTGCAGCCTATACTACTCATCACTGTGCCCTATATTCGCTACTGGGCTGGCCATCTCTTACATTTAGGAGCCAAAGAAATGCTGCTCTATGGACGTACAGAGCAACTGCCAAAATGTTACCCCATTATATCTCTGATTGCTTGCCCCTCTGTGCCTTGGGTAACTATTCCCGAGAAGTCATTCCTACATCTCCTCAGTTGTACCTAAGGTTTAATCTCACTTTGGCAGATCCTCTATTAGCTTCGCCCTACCCCAGCTATGGAACACGCTTAAAAAACATGAAAACTGGCAAGTCCTGTAAAGCTTTCCAAATTCAAAAAGCTTTATGCAAGATGCTTCACTGAGCCTTGTAAGTGCCTTACCTAATATGTTCCATCCTGCCCAGTTCCCTTCTGACAGCAGGTTGCTCCACTCTGCTCCCTTTTCCTGTCCACCCCACCCTTTCTCTCTCCTTTTCCCTGCCTCCTCTTACTACTTTCCCCCTTCCTTAATAGCTCTTCCCTGTTACCCGCTGCCATTGTCCAATGCTGTTAATGTTGACATTATATGTGTGTTTATTGTACATGGTCCTTTTACTGTATTGTTATCCTCATTTGAGAATTTATTGTATATTCTACACATTGTTGTACCTTGTATTTTCTCCCCGTTGTGTATCTCTACGCTTTGTATTTACAAGTGTCTCAATCTATGTATTGCTGATTCTGGAAGTTTACCCAGGACCACCTTGAAAATGAGCTTGCTCAATGGTGTTTCACCTGGTAAAATAAAGATTGATTGATTGGTTGATAGATAATAGATAGGGCTTTGCCTCCCACTGGGAGATAGTTTTAAAACAAAAGGGAAGGGGATGGAGAGTGGGAGGACAGGGTAGGATGTGGGGAGCAAAATAATTAGGGGGAGCACACTGCTGAGGTCAGAAAAGGAGGAGTTTAGGGTGTCAGCAATGAGTTTGGGGTCAGTCGTGACACAGCCGTTGAAGTTGAGTTGGGGGGGCAGATACAGACTTTCCGCTGAGATTTTTCAGGTAGTTCCAAAACTTGCGACCTGAGCCCCTGGAGGAGGTGAGGGATGCCTGATAGCATTCAATGTCCCAGATACATTTATTCCTTGCCACCTGACAGCACTGCCTATCAGCTGGCCGGATTCAAGGGCGAGGTGCCAGAAGGTGTCTCTATAGTGTTTGAGAGCATGAGACATCCAGGGGCTGTCTGGGCCTTTGACAACATGTTTGGAGAAGGGGGCAAATATGTCACAGGCTGAGCTGAATGATCGAATGAAATAGTCCAGAGCCGAGTCAATATCAGGGACATCATTAAGGGAGGCCAGTCCCAGCAGGCTAGGTGGTATTTTAATTGCAGTACAGAAAAAAACTCCAGCACCACCCAAGGTTGGTGGGTCTTGCTGTGTGCCTGATTTTTGGGGTCTGTTTTAGTCTCTGGATTTTTGTATTTAATAAATATATTCATTTTACTGAATTATATCTGTTACGAGCTTCATTTAGCTTTATGTATACTGGGTGGTGCTGAAGTTTCTCTCTGTACTCTTGCTTTGTCTCCTATAGCACACCTGGCCATTAGGGTGGCTTTTTGGTTTACTTTAGGTATTTTAATTGCCCCAGTTTACCTGGTTTGAGATGGTGTTGAAGTACAATTTTTGGTGTTGGCTTTTTTACCTTACAGGACAAGTTACAGAGCACAGGCGAGTGGTCGCTCAGGGCATTAGGGAGGACAGAGACACCAGTGATTTTATTAGGGCGGTTGGTGAGTACAAGGTCAAGTAGGGTGGAGGAACCAGATTTGGGATTTCTGCAGGTAGGGGATGTGACAATTTTTGAGAGATCAGTAGTAGCTATGGCATCCTTTAGGGAGGCAGCTGAGTTTGAGTGCCAATTAATGTTGAAATCCCCCTGTGTAATGAGCTCTGCCTTGGTACACAAGAGGGAGAGGTGGTTAAGAACAGACTGAAATGCTGGTTTTTGGTTACAGGGGGATGTAAATGGAGGTAATAAAGAGGGGGGGCCCTTGCTAAGATGGTGATAACTTTCAGGGAGATAGCTTGGGCACCATGCTCCAGCATGGACGGGGGAGTGAGTAACCTTTCAGCGATTCATGGAGATAGATTGCACAGCTCCCTCCACGCTTTCCACATCTGTCCTCACAATAGTTGGTGTCCTCGGTAATGGATACAGCCAAATCAGGGGTATTCTTAATGAGCCAGGTTTCAACAACAGAGAGAATGTTGGGTTGGTATTGGGCAACCCCTCCCTAGAGGTTATCAAATTTTTTCAGCAGGCTGCAAATATTGATGGATGCTATATGGAGTCCATCAGCAGCTGGTTGGTTAGAGGTGGGGGCAGGGAGAGGGCCGGGATTAGGGTGTATGTTCCATTGTTCCATGACAACAGTAATAGGAGTAGGAGGGTCCTGAGAATGGCATAATTAAGTAGCTTATGAAGATCAGCACCACGGTGTGAGAGACAGGTTAGCTTGGAGCAGATAACTGGGATGGGCAGGCTCTGAAGGAGAGGTATGGCAAGGTAGAGGGGGAGCCAGGGAGAAGAGGGGCTGGAGAGGACAAGTATATAAGAGGGTTCAGGGGGTGAGTGCAGGGAAGAGACATCAGTGGAGATGGTATAGCTATAAGGGATGTGGTTAGTGGGGGAAGTGGGTGGTCTGATCATGGGTGTTAGGGCACAGGGTGGGTGCCATCATGGTGAGGAGTGTGACAGGGAGTGCCTGCAACTCTTGAGGACTAACCTTTTCTTAAATCTGTTGCAACAGTTCTTCTATTTCTTAGCCTAATCTATCCTTTACAATTTCTAGTCCATAAGGTTGGCCACCTATGGGCACCCCCTGCCTTTCCTTGACTATGCTATAGTGTCCTCTTTAATTTTCCTTTTCCTTCTCAAGTTCTTGCACAGGGAGGTTATTGCTGTGACCTCTGAGCTGATATAAAACAGGATGTGTTCCTCATTGTTGGATTTAGTATGCAATGGCACTATGTCATAAAATACTTTAATGTATATACCTTATGTGTATAACACCTGTAAATGTTGAAAATACCATGGCACTAGGTGTTTTGGATAAAGGTAAAACATACTAGGTGACTGTATATTATGGAAATTAAGTTAGTTGTGCTAAAATGCATGTAAATTGCTGTAAGTTGAACAAGTCTGAAATGTCATAGTGATGTACATATATCCCATGATACTTTGCATTATGGAAGTATGTATGATGTTGTGTTTCTTTGAAACTTGGCTTATTATCAATGCCCTTTGGGGTAACCCATGTTTCAGTGTTTTTGCACTGAGGTTCTTTGTCTTTAACTTGTTTTTAATTTTTCTTATTTGTGCCCTCAGCACCCAAGCAAACAAGGCCCACATAGGGGTGGAGGCTGAATCTCCACTGCTAAGTTAGATCAGAGATCAGTGAGTCAGTAGGTGCTGGCTAAGTGTAGAGGAAAGACTTGCATAGTCTGTTGTTACAGACTGATGTACTGAAGAAGGGATATGCCATTGCTGAAGGTTATCTCCTGCATTTTGAATAAACATCACACAGAGATTGTGTGTTGAACTTGAAGTTCGGTGTCTGGTCCATCTGTTATCTCACCACCCCTTCACAAGGAGAATTAAGCAGAGAGATATTGAGAAGGTAGGATGGTTGCACATTACCGATGCCATAGTAGATCCTTGTGGTAGTGGACGAGTGACTCAAGTGTCAGAAGGTACTGATAGAAGGGAGGGAAGGAAGGATAAGGGAAACTATTGGACAGTCAAAAGCAGAGCAGTCCACATGGTGCAGGGGTAGGGCCATGGACTGGGGTGCAGAAGGTACGGGGTTCAATACTAGTGAGGGGAGCCTTGTTGAGATATGCTGGTGAGTGTGGAAGGTGGCAGAGGCTGAGAGGGAAAGTGGAGGTGGAGAGTGGTGCAAGAGTGGCAGGAGAGGAGAAAAGTGGTGCTGAAGGGGGTGCAACACTGACTCCTGGTGGCCGACAGGTATAACCTGCTAATGGGAAATCAGGCACTTAGAGAAAGTAAGGGCCTGGTCACGTGATCTGATGAGGTCAATAAATTAAAAGACCCCCTTGGGTGGGCTGGGCAGTTGATGCAAAGCACCAAAAGGCTAACACCCCCTACAACAGAGTAGTAGTAGGGAGGTAAATTACCTTTAGGGACTCCTTGGACTGCTCAGTCCCTGCTGCGAGCAGGCGTGTGTGTGGAGGGATGAGGTTCCAGGGCCTCGCGAAGTCTTGCTCATCTTTGCACTGCTGCTGCTCCCGCCGACAGAGCTGAGTGTATCTGTCTGTCACTGTACCTACATTCCCGTTCAGACGAGTCAGAGTCCTCTCCAGGTCATGGCTGTGCATCCCTCGGTGTGCTGGCCTCTTTGAGTAGGGCTTTGCTGTCTTCATGTATTAATGTAAATGTTTACTTTGCTTTATTGTATTTTATTGTTAATATATATTTCTATGCATCTGTGCCATCCAGGATCACCTTGCAAATGAGCTCACTTATAGGTGTATAGACCAGGTAAATAAAGTTTGACTGATTGATTGATTGATTGGAATTGAGTCATCTGCAAAAAGCCAGTTCTCAGTCTAAACACCACTGTACATTTAGATGGCCCTGACAATGGCAGGTAATTAAAGGAGTACTACAGCCGACTTTTTCAGAAACATTTGTTGTGCAGAGTATTTTGCTTTTGCATGTAGTTCTGGTGTGTTCTTTCCTTTGTTAGGTTTGATGTGATAATGGTGATGCCTTTATGTCACCAACCCACAAACCGCAAACCAAAGAGTGCCCGATGACAGAAGGGCGAGCAGGATAACACTGACCACCACAAACAGTGATGGTTGCTTACTTCTCCCCAGGCATCATTTATATGCTGGAGGCTTAGCCACCTGTACTCCCCAACTAAAGAATTACCAACTCCAGGGGGGTGGGCTTAGAAAAAATATAAAAAAAACGCAGTAAGGAAAAATGTCATCCCGCACCAGGACCCGGACCCGGGTCCACCGACTCCATACGTGGTAGCTTAAGTCACTATGTGAAATGGCCAGCTCGGCAGGGCTTAGCCAAAGTACTCTCCTCATATCTTCTTCTGGCGAGTGCAGCTCACTGCTACACTGGCTCTAACCTACTCCTCAGTATTGTGCACCACACGCCCTTACTATTAGCTGTTTTACTGAGTTGCTGTTATTGAGCCATTTAATAAAACTCACTCATATCACTAGACACCCTTTTGTTTGCTACTATGTGTTTTTCTAAATTTGCCTGCTAGTTATATGGTAGCTTTATGGCCCCTGGGGCTCTCCATCTTGGCATAATTTATTGCTCTACTTTTACGTACAATGCCTCCTGTCCCATGTGACAGTGGTGTGTTCAGGACTACTAATTCTGCTAGTAGTAGGAAAAAAGAGCCTGATAGTCTGGTCCCCACTAAATAGCTCTAATTCAATAGTTTTGTTTTCTATGTGTGTGTGTCAGGTGCAGTCGATAGGAGTAAATGTTTTGCTTTTAAAACTTTTCATTTCATTACTCTACAAACAGCCATAAGAAGAATACAAATCACCCCAGATCATCAATGCTATAATTAGTAAAGACTCCAATTGTTTTCTTACAGAATAACCCACTCAGTTAGTCCTAAAGTATTTGATAAACTGTAAATGTAGCCATTCATGCTTACTGGATAAAGAAAGTTACTTGATATCATATCTTCTGTTGTAAAACTGACTCTGAACCAGTATTTGCTGAATTTATGGTCTTGGATACATCACTGTCACAAGGGACAGGAGGCACTCTAGGGAAAAGAAGAGCAATATATCACCCTAAGATGGAAATCCCTTGGGTCCATAAAACTATCATAAAACCAGCAAGCTAATTTAGAAAAAAAACTCCTAATAGCAGGCAAAGGGAAGGACACACTAAGACTACACACATAAGTCAAAACAGTGTGCACAACATATTTTTTTAATAATTCTGACTGTAGTACTCCTTTAAGATAATGGGGGACTTGTTAAGATTGAGGCCCTTGCCTTAATTAACATGGCTAGCTGCATGAGTCAAACTGATCTTAACCAGTTAGTAGTCTTGTAAAAGTAAGTATGTGATTCTAAGAGGATTTCGTACAGAGGAAGTTTCTGGTAGGAAGTGGTCTGAACCTTCCAAGTGATGTGGTGAAGTAGGATGGCCCTGAAGGGTACATTCCCATGTGTCTTAGCTATAGCAGTCAGAGTTGGAGGCAGACACAATACAGGATGCCTGCTGAACCAACAGTGGAGTTGGTCTTATAAATCTCAAGCCTGAGAGGCAAAAATGTCTGTCATTTCCTGAGAAGGCCTGTGAGGTAAGACAGTAGACTGAAGTGAGAGTTAGTCAGTGTTTTTCCATTTGCAATTCTTTCTGCTTAAAATGGTTTATCTGAGAACATCTGTGCGATAGTGGAGAACGTAACCTCCTCCCCATGCTGGACAGAGAATAGGTGGGAAATAAATGAAACATAGAAACACAGAATTTGATGGCAGATAAGGACTGCTTGGCCCACCTAGTCTGCTCATTTCCCTACCTAACGGATAAGCTGCAGATCCTAGTTAACCAACAGCCTACTTCCTCCTACCCCCCACTAGAATTGCCTTATGTCTGTCCCATGCATTCTTGAATTCCCCCACTGTTTTTGACTCTACAACCTCCTCAGGAAGGCTGTTCCATGTATCCACAACCCTCTCTGTGAAGAAATACTTCCTCACATTATCTTTGAGTCGTCCCCCCTCTATCTTCAAATTGTGCCCCCTTTGTGCACTCATCTTCTTGGTCCCCTCCGTCAAACAATATACAGGGACAACACAGAAGGACCAGTGCTGGTGGGGATGCGGATGAAGAGGCGCTCATCTTTATATATTCTGAACCTGCCCCACGAGTCTCTTATTGGACAGAGATACACAGGGAGCTGGAAAAGATGTGGGGGAGATCAATCCCATATACATATAAACATCTGCTACTAGGCATGAAAAAAGGAATTCAACTTTCAACCAATAAAGTGAAGGTGCACCAAGCAATGATGTTATTGGTAATCAAAGGAATCACTATAAATGGGCGGTCTCCAGCCCCACCGACAGGTAATTCCAGGATAAATGGGATAACAGCATTATATAAAATGGAAAGCATTATAGCAGACCTTTTTTAAATTGAATAAACTTTATTGAACTTTTCATTAATGTACAAAATATATATAACAAATGAACATTGAATGGTATAAAAAGAAATGCATACAAGTAAATAATCAGGAACAAATGTCAAGGATATCTATCATAAATACCTAATCAACCTAATCTTAAACCCCTCTCCCCATCCCAACCACCCTGGACCTAGAGGAGCGTTATATGTAAAGCAAAACTAATAAAGCTAATATAACCAAGAAAAGGAAAGCAAGAGAAGAACCGTTAAGTACAATACGAAGCCAAAATATGTGATACATATTCTTTGCAGTGCATTAATGCTGGCGATTACTCAATGTGGTATACTTACCCAACTCATAGAGCTAATTGAGAATACTGTAAGGAAAAGTATGAGTTCAATTGTGAGGTAAGAGGGATGGTCAAGAAGGAATATTACAGCTCAAATCTATAGTCAATAAAGTGTAAAGTGGTTCCCATACCTTTCTGCACCTATCAATACTACCAGTAATACTAGCAATAGTATGCTCTGCCTGTAAGGCAAATAATATTTATTTATGCCATTCAATATACTGAGGGATGGTTTGATGGCCCCAATGTCTCATAATTACTTTTTTAGCACAGGCCAAGATCAAGGCCATATGTGGCCTCTGATTTCCAGGTAAGTTTGTGTCAAAATCTCCCAATAGACATGTAACTGGTGAGAAAGCTGAATCCAGACCAAATAGTGGGTCCAAGTGCTGTTTAATGGTCTTCCAAAAAGGTGTTACCTTCTCACATTCCCAAATAATGTGAAATAAGGTACCTGGGTCCTTATTACACCTACAGCAAGCCATCGATGAGAGTTTACCCATCCTATGCAGTTTGATTGGAGTATAATAAAGGTGATGGATGATTTGAAACTGCATAAGATGGTATCTATCCCATTTCAGGTACTTGCAGAGATTCTTCCAAATGAGACCCCCGTTAAGAAGGCCAGTGGAGGAAGGAAATACCTGATTCCAATAATAATGAGGTTCAGATTCTCTGTTTGAGAGTATTTCTTGAAATTTATTATAATAGAACGCTATTACATGGTTTACTGGTGCAACCAAGGCCAATTGGAGAATTTGAGATTCATGGGAATTAGACCACCGTCCCGATCCATAATGTTGAGTGAGCATATGAACTAACTGAAAATATTGAAAACAAAGGGATGTAGGCCATCCATATTGTTGTCTCGCCTTCAAGCACATAGGCAGTTTACCATCTTGTAAAAGGTGGTACACTGTACTTATCTCTGCGTAAAGCCAGAAAGTCTGAGTCAATGGTTGACCTGCAATTTTAAAATTCAGGCTCCCAAGTAAAGGTTGTGTGTTATCCCTTTGTGGGTTAATCCCAGAAAGAGAAGCTAATTGTTTGTTGACTGTCAGAGACACATCTGTTGGGGTGCTCCAGACAGAGCGTGGAAGATTTTTACAAGGAATATATAACAAAGCTTTAATATTCAAACCTAATTTGGAACACTGATATTGTTCAATAGCCAACCAAAATGGGGAGTATGGCAAACATTGATCTTTTGATGCTGATTTGAGCCACTGAAGATATCTAGAACTATGTATAGCTAGGTAATTCAGAAATAAGTTGGGAACTTTCAAACCTCCAATTTCTGTAGAATGCATTAACTTGGTGAGTGTTATCCCGGGGGTAACCCAGCCATAACAATTTTGATAATATCCTGTTTACTTGTGTAACCTCCCTGCAAATGGGAGTTCCCAAAAGACTTCCAGGAGCTTGCTTGAATGCTCCAAGCCTGAATGGTGTTTGGCGTTTAAGCCATTTATCTATGAGTGTTTTTAGAGCCTCTGGTACTGTCTCTTTAAGAGCTGTCTGCTTGCAGACATAATTAGTTTGTATGGGGGGACTGTGTGTTTCTGTGCTTGAGTACCACTCGAGTTGCTGCCAATTTACTCCATTTTTGCAGTCACTAGGAGTGCAAAGGGAACCTATCTGAAAGATGTAACTGTTTGACAGAAATCATTTAGAGTAATAATGAAAATACAGTTTGTCTAACCTGCTTTCTTTGCAGTCAGAACTGTGTTTGCCTAGTTCCCCATTCTAGTTTTGAACTGCTGAACTGGACCAATCAGTGTGGGTTAAGGTAGCTCTAAAATTTTGCCTTGGACGAATCAGAACTTGGACTCATAATCTGAGCCAGCCACAAGAGGATTGTATGGGCAGTGACTCTGGGAGATGTAGTTTGGACTTAGCGCCTTTTGGACCAACAGGGCAGTCTATTGTGAGTGACAGCCAATCCAGCCAAGAACTGGGAGGAACTCAAAGGAAGTGCCCGTTTTGTCTGCTGGAGTTTCAGTTGAGCTCTGGCAGTAAGAAGGAAAGGAGCTCTGTGCTTTTGGTGTGCAGTTTTAGTGGGAAGCATGTAAGGCCCCGAGTTCCAGTCTGCAGCTTGTGTAACTGCTTGTTGGACTGAGTCCATCCTGTGAAGAGAATCAAGGAATATCTGAAGAGTAGAAACCAGGCTCACCCTGAGAAGACTGGAGAAATTGCTGAATCGCTCGGTCTGTCAGGAACTGAATCTGCTGTGTTCTCCGGTATTGTGCAGTAATTGCGATTGGGATAGAGAAGCAGCCTGCCTGGTATAGTACTTTCTTTTACCATATAAATGTGTGAGGAGAGGCTTGTGTAGCTCAAGTGAATCCTGCTGCCATTAAAGGACTTTGCCTGTTACTGTTTACCATATAAATGTGTGAGGAGGCTTGTGTAGCTCAAGTGAATCCTGCTGCCATTAAAGGACTTTTGCCTGTTACTGTTTACCATATAAATGTGTGAGGAGTCTTGTGGAGCTCAAGAGTAGCCCTGCTGACGTTGAAGGACCCTATCTTGTTTGGAGGTCGTGAGTACTAATTCAGGGTCGCTCCCTGTTGAATTGCCACATTGAATCCAAATGGAATTACTGTACTGCTGACTGTTTAACTAATTTTTCTTTCTCTGTGTGAAAGGGCCCCTACCAGCTGCCATGGTTTGGACTAGCCACTAGGGCTTGGGTACCCAGGACAGTAACTGGTAGGAAAGGCCTGTGCACAGAGCCATAGGTAGATGAGTAAAGTGATAAGCTAATTAACCTGATTCCCCTGTCCTTGTTATATCCCCTAAATAAATCAGAGCTGCTTGTTTCAGCAAAGTTATACTGCCTGAGGTATTTGTCTATGTTAAAGTATTGTACTGTGATTGTTGCACTGTATCTTATTTTACAGGGGTCCCAGTGCCTGAACCAGTCCTGGGGTAAGTGTATACTGTGAAGGTAATTCTGATATATTGTGTGGGCCACTAGTGGGAAGAAAGGGGGGTTGCAGTGTCCCAGAGGGCTGTGACCAAGTTAGTTTAACTATTGCAAACCCTGACCTCTGGGTGGAGGCACCCGCCATCGGATCCAGGCCCCTCAACTTGTTAGTGGCAAATCAGGCAGGGGTAGTAGCCCCTGGGATAGCGCCATCTAGGGGTTACACTTGCAAAAACCACATTTGTGGTAACATTACTGGAAACATTGTAAGGGGATAAAGGATATGTGAAAGAACATTCATTTTAATTATGTCCAACCTACCCCAAAGGGCAATGGGCAGAAAAGGCCAACGACTGAGGTCCATTTTAACTTTATTGATGATGGAGTCAAAGTTGTATTGCTTCAATTTAGCGAAAGATGTGCTTCAGTGTATTCCAAGATATTTAAGTTTGTCTTTAATCTATACATGACTGAGATGATCTACACCAGCCCTCATTGCTTCAACACTTAAAGGCACACTTTCAGTTTTGGATATATTTAGTTTATAGTTAGAAATGAGACCAAACTGATTAATTGTATCCAATGCAGCAGGAAGAGAGATCTCAGTGCTGGTGATGCGAAATAAAACATCATCCGCTTATGTTGAGAGTCTATATTGGCGTGGGCACATGGGGATACCTGATATTGAAGGGGTAACATTAATTTTCCTGATCAAAGGGTCTAAAAATAGGTTGAACAGAAATGGAGAGAGTGAACACCCTTGTCTGGTGCCCTGTTGCAAAAGGAAATGATAGGAAAGCCCTCCATTGCAAAATATGCATGCAGAGGGATTGGTGTAAAGTACCTTTATCCATTGAATAAATAGGGAAAGAATGCAGTGATGAGATAAAAGAGAAAATAAGTAGTCCCAAGATACCCTGTCAAATGCTGTCTCCGCATCCAAGGAGACCAACACAGCAGCTGTGGAAGAATCCCTGGATGTGGAGATGAGGCACAGTAGTTTCCATAGGTGATCCACTGAAAGCCTTCTTGGGACAAAATCAGCTTGTTCCCTGCTAATAAGGAGTCCCCATACCTGGTTTAACCTTTTGGCAAATATTTTATGAATATTTTAAGATCCACGTTGAAGAGCAATATTGGCCTATAGTTAGCAATCAGTGATGGATCCCTTCTGAACTTTGGTAGTACTACAATCAGGGCCTCTGTCAGAGATAAATGCAAGAGCCCATGAGCCAAAATATAATTAAGACATCAAGTAAAATGGGGTCTATTAACATATTCAATTTTTTATAAAAACTGGAGGAAAAAACATCCAGTCCTGGGGACTTGTCAGGTACTAAAGAGTCTACAGCACAATGCATTTCCTCTAAGGTCAGAGGAGATTGTAGAAAAATTACTTGCACCTCCATTAAGCAGGGTAGAGCCAGATCTTGGACAAAGCCTACATCTGGGTAATGTTAAAAGTCTGTGAAGTCGGGGAGTATAGATCTTGATAAAATGCTTGAAAGCCATTGCAGCAGACCTGAGGTTGACAACAAACACATTTTTAATAAAATTGCAGGCCTGGCTTCTTAATATACAGGGAGTTGCAAATGCTGGAGACAATAACTCCTCAGATGGTTAGGTGGCCACAGGGGACCACCATAAATTAAATTAATTAAATCAATTCAATAGGTGAAGTCATGGGACAGAAAAGGAGGATGGGTTGGGTCGGGGCGGAGAGAGGGGTGGGAGATAGCAGGGAGCAGTTAACAGGATTGATGATCTGGTGGAAATGTTCTTGTTGAAGTATTTTCTTGAAATGTTTTACCCATAACAGAAAACACACATACAGTATAATAAAAATAACTACAAGTCTGACTTCACAACTGATAACAATAGAGGTAACTCCTCATTGCAGAAAATGGAATGCAACTGAGAATACCATAATGTAGTTATCTACCTGTCTAATGTATGCAATTACATGAGCAGAAATAAAGAAGGACTTTAAAAAACTGGTTTATCTGTTAGGTTTATCTGTTAAGTTTCCTAGTATTGTGTTTCCACTAATTTTCCGTATATCTTGTAAATTTAGTGTAAATATTAAATATGATGATATTTAATAAGCCCTGTTAATTGATTTTTATTATTCAAGTTCATGATCTGATTCTAGAGAGAACACTACAAAACTTCAAAATAGAGTCTTTGTCTGATACAGTGTAAGGGGGACGGTTACCCGATGTGATTAAGGTGGTTCCTATTTCCCAGAGGACTTTTACTGTGTAAGCACAAATATCTGGCCTTGTGCTGTATGAGTGCATACCTGGCCATATGCTGTATGAAAGCATACCTGTCATTGTACTATGTGAGTGCACACCTGTCCTTGTGATGCGTAGGCACACACCAGTCCTTGTGCTGAGAGAGTGCACACCTGTCCTTCTGTTGTGTAAGCATACACCTGGCCTTGTGCTGTGTGGACACACTCTTGATTTTGTGCTGTGTGAGCACACATCTGGCCTTGTGCTATGCGAGCACACATCTGGCCTTGTACAGTGTGAGCATACACCTATCCTTGTACTGTACAAACACACACCTGACCTTGTATTGTATGAACACACACCTGGCCTTGTGATGTGCAAGCACACATCTTGCCTTGTGTTGTGTGAGCACACACCTGGCCTCATACTGTGTGAGCATACACCTTGCCTTTTGCTGTGTGAGCACACATCTTTCCTTGTACTATGTGAGTACACACCTTGTCATGTGCAGTGTGAGCATGCATCTGGCCTTGTGCTGTGTGAGCACACACCTTGCCTTGTGCTGTGTGAACACACACCTGTCTTTGAGCTGTGGTAGCACACACCTGTCCTTGTACTGTGTGAGCACACATCTGGCCTTGTACTGTGTGAGCACACACTTTGCCTTGTGCTGTATGAGCACACACTTTGCCTTGTTCTGTGAGCACACACCTGTCCTTATGCTGTGTGAGCACACCCCTTGCCTTGTGCTGTGTGAGCACGCACCTGTTCTTGTACTGTGTGAGTACACACCTTGCCATGTGCTGTGTGAGCACACACCTGCTCTTGTGCTGTGTAAGCACACACCTGTCCATGTACTGTGTGAGCACACACCTGTCCTTATACTGTGTGAGCACACACCTTGCCTAGTGCTGTGTGAGCACACACCCGCTTTTGTACTATGTGGGCACACACCTTGCCCTGTACTGTGCACACCTGTCCTTGTACTGTGTGAGTACGCACCTTGCCATGTGCTGTGTGAGCACACACCTGTGCTTGAACTGTGTGAGTGCACCCCCATCCTTGTACTGTGTGAGCACACACCTTGCCTTGTACTGTGTGAGCACACACCTGGCCTTGTACTATGTGAGCACACACCTTGCCTTGTACTGTGTGAGCACACATCTGTCCTTGTACTATGTGAGCACACACCTGTCCTTGTACTGTGAGGGCACACATCAAGGCTTTTATTAGCACTAGTAAAGGGGGAGCCAGTTTGACCCTCTGCTTCAAATCTTTGGGGTCAGGCCAGCCTGGTGGCACTGAAGGTTGAGGCACTGGATGCCACACCTCATGCCATGCCAGCGACCCGTGTTTGAGGATGAGTGTGGGCCACTGGGGGTTGGCAGGGGAGGAGAAGGATTGAGCATCTCAAGGACTGCTCTCCTTCCCTGGGGGGGGGGTTCCAGTAGTTGGTGATTGCCTGCCCCCTAGTGGAGGTGGGGGGCAGAGCACCAACACTAACAAGGAGGGCATGGCTGGGGCAGATGCCTGGAGGAGTGTGCAAGAGAGCATGCGTGTTGCCTCCACTGGTGTCATTGCATGCCCCACCACTGAGGGGGAAAAGAACAAGAGGAAAATACGGTTGCATGGCTTGACAGCTGTCCCGGGATACACTGGACTCTGAGGGTATCACCCTCAGTTCACTGTATCTGGTTCTGGTTGTGAGTAAGGGGAGTTTGCCTCCTCTCCACCACTTGGGGTAAGCCATGGGGGTATCATTGGGTATGAGGGCCTTAATTGGAGCTGGGGCACACCAGGATGGTGGCCAGATGTGGATCGACCATGGGAGAGAAAAAAGGAATAACCAAAACAAATCTTAGGGGTCAGTACAAGAAAATCTTGGGGTCAGAAATTTCTTGAGTGGCTTTGTACAACATTATTCAATACTTTTTCTGCTAAGGAGATCTGTGCAAACCTTTCAATATACAGGGTCAGTGCTGAAGCAATGCTTTTATTTTTATGTTTCAAAATCCTCAAAAATCCCATTTGAGAACTTCAGCCCTGACACACCTTGCCTTGTACTGTGCCATCACACACCTGACCTTGTACTGTGCAAGCACACACCTGGCATCATACTGTGCGAGCACACACCTGGCATCATACTGAGCAAGCACACACCTGACGTCATACTGTGTGAACACACACCTGGCATCATACTGTGCGAGCACACACCTGGCATCATACTGTGCGATCACACACCTGGCATCATACTGTGTGAACACACACCTGGCATCATACTGTGCAAACACACACCTGGCATCATACTGTGTGATCACACACCTGGCATCATACTGTGCAAACATACACCTGGCATCATACTGTGCGAGCACACACCTGACATCATACTGTGCGAACATACACCTGGCATCATACTGTGCGAGCACACACCTGACATCATACTGTGCGAACACACACCTGGCATCATACTGTGCGAGCACACACCTGACATCATACTGTGCGAACACACACCTGGCCTTGTGCTGTGTGAGCAGGGTCTGCGGTGGGACCCAAAAGGAACATCCCTGAGAGAGTTGTAAGCAGGTTGGTGGCAGTGTGATCTAGCAAGTGAGCCAGTCCCCTTGTTAAGCAGTAACAACGAGACTTTTAAAAAGAAATCAGGTATATTTATGGAAGGGACATGTTAAAAGATTATTATTACTGTGGGTGGAGCTAGTGGCCATCAATACAGTATGCAGTCCCTCCAGCTCCTGCAGACACTTCAAAAATAAGGGCATTTTCTAAAGATAACTCAACAGTATTGTCATAAAAACTTTACTAAAGACAGGGACAAAGATTCTGTTGTAAGTAAAATGATCAATATAACAGTATGGCAAATCCCAAAGAAGTGATGGGGGTGGTAGTGGGAAGAGAAGGTGGCAGGCCCCATCCCCCTGTGGCTCAAAAGCAGCAGCTATAACATGTACAGATGTGCCTGAAACTAGACTGAGAGATGTGCTGCAGGCAGGGAAAGCCCTTGAGTTAAGAGTTACAGCCTTCATTTAAAAATAATGGACTTTCAGACTTGCCTCACAGTATGTGACTAGCAATCCTCTGTGGCCACTGAAGTGGCTTAAGAAGCAGCTGAAACAGCACTGCTTGCAGTAACCAATTTGACTGGCTCGGTGAAAGAAAGGTGGGCACGCTGTTGCAGGCTCGAAGCCGTATAAAATGCTGCAAGATCCCCAAACCTGAGAATGTTGGGGATTCTGGAATCCTCAGAAGTCAATAATCTGATTAGGTATGCCAGCACCTGGCTAAGAGACATTTTACCTTCAGAGTGGGACCCAGTAACTTGCTGAGCTTACTAAATTATTCCCTGTAGGAGGCCAGACAACAGCCTCATGTGTAACAACGCACACCAAGGTGTGCGTATATCAGAGCATGACCGCACACCTCAGAGTGGTTTATCTATCTTATAAAATGTCAAAATTGTTTTGAAGAGGGGTAAAAGTGCAGGTGTGCGGATGCACTCTGATATACGCATGGTCATGTGATGTGTTTTATACGATCAGAACACTGGATTTGGATTTGGCTGAGCTCCTCATTTTATAAATATGCATATATATATATATATATATATATATATATATATATATATATATATATATATACATATATATATATATATATATATATCTGTATATTACCCACAGGCCTCATTTGGAGGTAAAACCTCAACTGCTTGTTCATGTTCCCTATTGTAACTATGCAGTTTTATCTTATTCTACAATGTGTATGTCCTAGCTAATGTTTGCAAGAGTTTCCAATAAAACTAATAAAACATTCCAACTGTAACTCCAAGTACTGTATAACACCATTCAGGGCATCTTGGGGTTTGCGGTAACACAGTGAATAATGTATGGGCAGTCATATGCAACAAGCCTGTGTCTGCATCCAAGAGGTTTCTATGGCAATCAGGAACCTCTGGAACAGAGCTTAAGTGGTTCTCTGGATGCCATAGAAAACTTGAGATGAAGACACATGCTTGCCTGTGTAAGGATGCCCATACATTATCTTTTATAGTGTATGGCATCCACGCCCATTTCAGACACTACGCTTCCTTTCAGTGACCTATCGGTCATGGGAGAGGCACGTTTGGGTTGGTGGCAGGCTCAAATTACAGACTCAATGTGTGGCTAGCAACTGCAGCTGTTTTTGCAAGCTCAAGTTATAAACAAAAACAGCTTCTAACTCAACTTGCCAGAGGAAAGCAGCTGAGTGGCACCATTGTAAGCTGTACTGCAGAAGTGACATCACTACTGCAGCACAACTCTATTGTAGTCATGGATTTCCATGCAGAGCAAATTCCACCATATACAATATAAGGCATAATGTATTTGTGATGATATACAATGCATCTGTGTTTCCATTGAGGGGTTGAAATATTAGCATAAGGACCCTGAGATCGAAGAGTGAGAGATCCATGCTGGTATCTGAACCCCAAGATGGAAACACAAGGTGAGTTTTGTTTGGTCACCCATATTTTATTTTTGATTATATATGGTTTTGCAAAGGGAACTAGTGAGCTGGCACTACGAACAGTACCGAGCATCAGTACTCGAGCAGGGACACAGGTACATTTAATAATAGTATATGCACAACAACTTCTTTGAGATCCACTGATTTCCACACAGAATAAGCTCTTACCCAGCCTGAGTGACTCTGGCTTCTGTGCACCCTACTTTGTTTTTGCAGGCTCCCACACCATTATACCAGAGATAAAGTCAAAACGTTGAAACTCCGCTGTATGTTCTTGGATATTGGAAGGTGCCATCTTTTATGTGGAAAGCCTCTGCAAGGTCTCAGATCTGTCATCACCAGCCAGGAGGTTACACTGAGGTACCAGTTTAACCTATTCAGTGAACTTCAATTACCATCTGCATCATCAAGCAAAGAACTCCGAAGGCAGGCCATTGAAACCTAGTGAACTTTTCAGAGACTCCAGATATGAGGACTTATAAAAAAGGAGACAGAGGCAAAATGAACGAGCTTTCATTCCTATCTAGTCTATTCCTTTCTTTCTAGATGACAGTCCATACACATTATGATTTAATTTAGTAAATGTTAAATGTGTTTTGTAAACATGTTGTTATAATACTGTTCCCAGATTATTTCTGTATTTCTTAGTTAAAAAATTATTTTTTGACAGGATGAGACTTTAGGCCAAAGACCTATTTAACAAAGTTGTCCTGTATACAATACAAAGTTTCAACAGATCACTTGACAGAACAATAGTGAACAATGAAAACAGTAATCACAATTACAACAATTTGTATGCACTTTTTAAAATAAAATCTAATTAAAAAAAGAATAAGCCCTAACTACATTCTGTATGTCTGTTGACCTTTTCAGATCAGAACGTCAGTTGTGCTGTGACTTGAAACAAAATGTTTCATCTTCACTAAAATGAACACAAGGCTGCTAGAAAATGAAAAAGAATGGCGTGCCTGGGAGAGTTCACTTGGTAGTTATTTCTGCAGTATTTATAGAACTTTTTCCACAGCAAATAGAAACTTGATTCTCTACCAAAAGTGTGAACAGTGTTTACATGAATTGTGAAGGACATACCTATTGGGGCTCTGAATGCTTCTGGCACTGGAAAAATGCGTGGCAAGTCAGCACTGCCTGAGGTTCTGTTCTGAACTTCCCTCTTTTTACTTATTAAATGGTGTATTTACTCTTAAAATAGAGCTAGCCTTGGGAATCCACTCTTAAAATAGAACTAAGCTGGAAGAATCCTCCCACGGAGAAATATACATTTCAAAATATGTTTTTTTTTTAAATACTGTATATTGAAATATATTTCAGTGCAATCAGAAATACTGGAAAATGACTATCTTACGACGCAGCAATATTTATTTTTGTGAGGTATATACAGTGCCTGTTTCCCCACCAAATGTTTAGGCATGCCTCCACAGGTTCCACCATTCAATTCAAATCAAGTTTCAATTCAAGTTTATTGCAGGAATAACTCAGTTGAGCAAGCTCATTCACAAGGAGGTCCTGAGACAGATATTAGGAGCACATAAAATGCATCAACATAGTGCACATACATACATACATACAAACATGCATACAAAAATACATACATACAAACACATACATACATACAAACATACAAACAAACATACATACATACATACATACAAATATACATACAAACATGCATACAAACATACATACATAAATACATACATACATACAAAATCAGGGTGGCAACATAGTGTACAAACATACTTGATACAAGTAATAAGAATGGATACACTGTGCAAAATATGCATGCAAGCACATATACAAGAGTAGCAAGGTGGAGTTTATACAGGCATTGTATACAGTAAATAAAAATGGCTGCAAGTGTGTAAAATGCACAACAGGAGTACAGATTTAATTGAGGCATGTAAATATCAGTGACTGAACTAAAACAATAAATACAGGGCAAGGCATTACAGTGGCTAACAGCTGCATAGATAGGTGGCCAAGAGAGCATGCATAATTTATTTATTTAGTTAAAAATCAGAAAGATCTTTGAGCCAAGGGCTCTTTTACAGAGGTTCCACATCAAGTAACAAGAATAACAAATTACAATGGTTTCAGTAAGTAGTAATACAACATCAGGAAAGTAATTACATAAACAAAAGAATAATATGGTAAGATAAATATTGTGTCAAGTGCAGCCAGTGGCCTTGTATGAAATGGGGTGGAAGGGATTACAAGGAGAGAAGGATAGGGGGTGAATTGGGGAGGGGGGTGGATGGAGCAAAATAAGAGCAAGGAGGGAGCTGCCACAATATAGCTTATGTAGGAAAAGACCCACAGGGGGAGTAGAGGGAGAAAGGTGAGAAACAGAGGGAGGGAGGGAGGAGGTGGGAGTGGAGGGGTGAGGAAGGGGGATGAGGTAGGACGAAAAGAGGACAGGGATGGGGACGGTAAAGGGATGAAGGAAGGAAGTGCTGCATGTAGAATATCGCAGCAACAGGGTAGGGCTATACAGGGGTGAAGGGTAAAAGGAGTTCCCAGTGCATTTAGCTGTCTGCAAAGATTAGGTATAGCAGTCACAAGACGCTCTAGAAACTAGGAATTGACACAGCTTCTGCTTAAATGGTCCCTAGGTTGCAGTCATCACAGTCTCAGGAGAAAGAAAACTGCAATGGATCACTGTCAGAGTGAGGTTCGACAATGAGGGACAGTAAAAGTTTGGCTTACAGACTTTGTGTGTTATGAGTGTCTCGTAAGGGACTGAAAAGCTGAAGGGAACCTGGTGGTAGAAGACAAAGAGCTGTCTTCTTAGCCAAAAGGCAGGCTTGATATTCAATGTCAGCTTGGAGTTGAAGCCAGTTTGCATGTCCGTAAAGGTCACAAGTGTGAGTATGATACACTGAACCAGTTAATAGATGGCATGCCTTATTCAGAGCTGTGGCGAGCCGCTGTAGGGTTGTGTCTGTGGTGGTATCATAAATGACCAAACCATAGTCAATAATAGACACAACTGAACTTTGGATAGCCAGTCTGAGGGCTTCAGTAGTAAGGCAGTGTTTGCGTCTGTGTAGAAGGCCTAGGTGAATGTTAACTGCCATGGCAACATTCTCAACATAGATACATAGACAGTGTCGGCAGTAAAGACGCAGCAAATTTTCAATCTGCCGGCAAAGTGGATGCAAAGTCGCCACTTTGCATTATCATAATGCTACGTGAAGTGGCCATTGGAAAGTGCTCACTTCGCCTTCTCATTATGACTTCGTGTTGTCATTCTGCTTTAACACGAAGTAAGGCGCAGTGACAACAATATAGGCAACCCCCCACACATGCTTTAGCCAGGCAGGAAGGAAGTGAGTCATAAAAGCACTTAGTTTCACTTTCTCCTTTGCAGTGGTAGAAGGAGGAAGCATTTTGGGTGTAGAGGAGAGTTTGGTGGTATTGTTCCTACACCTCTTGCAATGTTTAGTTTTTTTTTTGTGGTGTGTTTTTTCAGTTCTTTTTTGCTACTGATTTTTTTTTTATAAGTTTTGTTTTCTGTGTGTGCGACTGTGTGTGTGCATGTGGGTGAGACTGTGAGTGTGTGAGAAGCAGTCCTTTGAGGCGTCGGTCAGAGAGGGACTTAGTTGTGTGTGATGGACCTGGGAGGAGAATCTGTGGCCCGTGGGTGTGGGCAGAGGGGAGTGGGCACACGAGGGGCAGTTGGGTGTCATTGGACTGCTTCCGACTGTTTGGTGTTACCTCTCTCCCTCTGGAAGCAGCAGCAACACCACCAGTGCCACCATCAGTGGCACATCCACCAAGTCTGCCACCACCACCACCAGTAGCAGCTGCAGGGGCTCCAGCAGCACCCCTCCACCACCTCCACAGCCACAGGTGGAGCCCCAGGTGCATGACGGTGCTGCCAGCAGTACATCTGCCCCTCCTGTGCCTGGTACCCCTACAGCTCCGCAGTCTGGCAGTTTTTTAACAGTATGGGGGGGGACAGCACCATTGTGGTTTGCCATTTATGTGGAGTGCAGGTGCGCTGTGGCCCCAAGGGGACACATTTGAGGACTGGTGGCCAGTGCACACACATGGCAAACCACCACAAGGTGGAGTGGCAGGCTTCCACCAAAGGGGTCCAGGCGTCCACCTGCGAGCCCTTTTCTGTGGCTGTGGCAGAGGGTGCTGGGGGTGCTTTGCTTCACTGCCACTGCAGAACGAGGGCAACAGCCGCAGGTGCTCCACCACCACCACCACCACAGCCACCACAGCCACCACCACTACCTGGCTTTCCTGCTGCAGTGGACCCTGCCACAGTGCCTGCAACACAGGCAGACATTGCACTAGTGTGGGCAGCCCTTGAGGAAAGCAGCAAGAGGGTGGGTGCTGTGCAGAAGCAGGTGGAGCAGATCCAGCAACAGCAGCTGCAGATACTGTCAATGCTCCACCTGCTGCTGGAACACCGTGGAATCCCCATTAACATATTTTTTTTCTGCCCCCCCCCACTGCCATAGTGTTTTGTGATTTTTTTTTAATGTTTAATAATAGACAGTCATACATACTCCTATTGCCCTGTTGTTATAATGCAGTGCCTCAGTAATGTTTACTTTATGTTGTGGAGTGCTTGTGGAAAAGCTGGTGTGAGCAGTGCAAGTATGATGAGCTAAATTGCATGTGTGCAGTCAGTGTTGTTTCGTGTGTGTGTGTGTGTGTATGTGTGTGACATCAGACATTGTACAGCTTCTTGCAAACTTATATTGCTGACTTGTTGTAGTGCTTATGGTATAAAGAATAACGAGAAGAATAATGTATATTTTATTGTCACCATCATCATCAGCAGACCAAGTGATACGAAACTATTTCAAAGGTGTCTGGCCAGAGTGCACCTTAGTCACATACTACACAAATGACTTTTAGGAGAGCATGTGCTTTTTGCACCATGATCTTCACAAAGTCATGTGTGCACTGTGAGTGACTGAGGTGCACAGTGACACGATACCTGTGAAAAAATATCATATCACTAACTCCGCTGGTGTTGATGGTACAAATAAAATATATGTCATGTATTCTTTGTTATCTTTATTCTTGAGATACTGCAACAAGTCAAACCATATATATGTTTGCATGAAGCTGGACAACGTATGCACACACAGGAAAGAACACTGACGGCACACATGCAGTTTAGCACAACATACTTGCACTGCTCAGTCATGCTTTTTGTGAAACACTTCAAATCATGAGTTCCGACACAAAGTGAACATTACTGAGTCTCCATAAATATTCAGTTTGTGAAACAGACATTAAAGAGATTCACCAAATTATAGCATTGCACCCTATATATGGGTGCCTTACTTCCAGGAGAATCTTTCTTGCTCCACATGTCCTTATATACTACAATACTTTTCTTGCAAAAATGCCCATAATTTCATTAAAGCAGGTCACATAGGACTTCCTGTTCTGAAGAGCCACCCAAGTTCTGCCCCCCGTGCTCAGCAACATTATGACATGATGCCAGGGAGAGCGCAGGGGCGTGCTCCATTATACTGAACGTCCGGCAGCTTTCCGAAAGTTTCTTTATGTTATAATGGTCAGTTTGTGGTGAAATGTGGGCACGTTTCCAGTAACAAGAGCCTTGTTAGTGGAAGTGTGCCTCATTCTACAAACCAGTCTGTATAAAAAGCTTCTAAAGTAACGGACATTCTCCTCACATCTTGGTATACCCAATGCTGCACTTTTCACTCTCTTGCCACCCTTCCTACATTCCTTCTCCCCACCCTCTTCCCTCTCCTATGACTCTGGCACTTCTTATCTGTTGTCTATCTTCTCTGACAAATGCCGCTGGCTGCCTTGTTACAATGCTACCCTTGAACTGTATTAATCTGTACTCTGTTTGCAATGTCCACATTGTTGCAATGCCTGTCTTGATGTTCCCCATAATTTGTATTTCTCTGACGTGGAACCTTTGTAAAAGAGCCATGGTTCAAAGGTATTTGTAATCCTAGACTTGATAAATAAAGAAATAAAAATAAACATTCGGTATAATGGAGCACGTCCCCGCACTCTCCCTGGCAATGCGGGGGGCAGAACTTGGGTGGCTCTTCAGAACGGGAAGTCCTCTGTGACCCACTTTAATGCAATTATGGGTGTTTTTTCCAGAAAAGTATTGCACTATGTAAGGACATGTGGAGCAAGAAAGATTCCCCTGGAGGTAAGGCACCCTTATATTGGGTGTAACACCATAATAACTATGTAACTTGGCGAATCTCTTTAAAGCAGCAGTGCAACAACCTGTTGAAAATTTTGACCTATACTTTTTAATGCTATTTTACATTGCCAGTTTACTTACATCCTGACTTGTATGATACTATAATTTCTAGTGTTTGAGTCTGCTTTACTACTTTTTTTCATGTCTAAAATGATAAAAGGAGCACTCCTTTTAATACGGTGCAGACCAGGTCTTTATGTCAATATTTTCTGCTGCTTTTCTCCATCAGTTGTTATATATCACTTCTGTTGTAAAATTAACAGTTATGTAGAAGGCAGTGTTTTATGACCTCACAGAACAATATTTATTGAAAAACCTCTGCAAATAGTGCTACAAACCTGGTCAGAACAATATTAAAAGCTGTGCTCCTTTTCTTTTTCAGACGTGAAAAAGTAGTAAAGCAGACACAAATTGTGAAAAGAAGAGTGTCATTCAAGTCAGGAGGTAACTAGTGGCTGGCAATGTAAAATAGCATAAAAAAGTATAGGTCAAAATTGTCACCACATTCTTGCAATGCTGCTTTAATTTATAATTTAAGTATGACATTATGTGTTCACAATCACAACACACAAAATGCATCTGTCTTGTGTGCAGAAAATTGACAAGTGTTAATGAAGTGAAATGGGAGCGCTGCACCACATACAAAGTCCCCCAGAATTTATTACGCATGCAATCATGCATGCAGTGTCCACACAGAGTCCCCAGATTTTTTCTGCATCCCCAAAATGCATCTGTCTTGTGTGCAGAAAATTGACAAGTGGTAACAAAGTGAAATTGGAGGGTTACACCACATACAAAGTCCCCCAGAATTTATTGCATACGCAGTCATGTGTGCAGTGTCCACACAGAGTCCCCAGATTTTTTCAGCATCCCCAAAATGCATCTGTCTTGTGTTCAGAAAATTGACAAGTGGTAACAAAGTGAAATGGGAGCGTTACAAAACATGCAAAGTGTCCCAGAATTAATGATGCACTCAGTCATGCATGCAGTAGTCACACAGAGTCCCCAGATTTTTTCTGCATCCCCAAAATGTATCTGTCTTGTGTCCAGAAAATTAACAAAGTGAAATGGGAGCTTTACACCATATGCAAAGTGTCCCAGAATTAATGGCACACTCAATCATGTACGCAGTACTCACACAGAGTCCCCAGATTTTTTCTGCATCCCTAAAATGCATCTGTCTTGTGTCCAGAAAATTGACAAGTGGTAATGAAGTGAAATGGGAGCGTTACAACAGATGCACAGTCCTGTCAGAAATGATAACTGTGAGCGAACTGTTGCTGGTCCAATGTGTGCTGCGATTCCTGCAAATGCAATATGATCATCTCAACTGGATGGAAGGGTGCCCTTTGTCTGTACACTAATAGTAGCCTTGGTGAGTTGATGTATATATATATGTATTTTGTAGGTGGCGGGTTAGCATATATAGACATGTACTCATTGTATTGTTTTGTATCACAGGTCACAGATACTGTTGGTGTGCATATTCCAGTGCTTGATGAGAACTTTTTGCATTGAAATTAGAAATGGATAACTCTCAGGCCAATGAAGGTAAGTATTTTTTGTTGGGGGGGACATATTTGCAGGTAGGGCTCCTTAATCGTTTCTTATTTGGTTACTTCTTCACAGATTTCATCGGCATCCTTCTTGAGTTTGGTCGGTAATGATGGTCATGGCCATCGACTGAAATGACTTCTGCATGTCTGCCCCAGCCCGGGGAGGGGGCCTGATGTCGAAGAACTTCTTTGGATAAGGCTACTATGCCACAACAAACCATCTGGAAGTTTCCTAAAAAAAGAAATGAAGAACTTCTTACATAGAAACATAGTAACATAGAATTTGATGGCAGATAAGGACCGCTTGGCCCACCTAGTCTGCCCATTTTCCTACCTGATGGATAAGCTGCAGATTCTAGTTAATCAACAGCTTACCTCCTCCTACCCCCCCACTAGAATTGCTTTAAGTCTGTCCCATGCATTCTTGAATTCTCCCACTGTTCCTGACTCCACAACCTCTTCAGGAAGGCTGTTCCATGCATTCACAACCCTCTCTTTGAAAAAATACTTTCTTACATTAACTCTGAGCCATCCCCTCTCTATCTTCAAATTGTGCCCCCTTGTTCTTGCACATCTCTTCTTCTGAAAGATGCTACCCTCTTGTACTTTGTTAATTCCCTTGAGATACTTGAAAATTTCTGTCATGTCCTTCCTCTCCCTCCTTTCCTCTATTAAGCTGCTTTAGTCTCTCCTCGTATGTCTTCTGGTGCAGACCCTGCACCATTTTGGTTGCCCTCCTCTGAACAGCCTCCACTCTGTCTATGTCTCTGCAGAGATGGGATCTCTAGAATTGAACGCAGTACTCCAGATGGGGTCTCACCAACTGTCTGTACAGAGGGATAACAACTTCTTGTTTTCTACTGTTGATGCCTCTCCCTGTGCATCCCAGTATACCCCCAGCCCGCCTTACTGCCTTCTCACATTGCTTGCCCACCTTTAGGTCATCTGATATAATTACTCCTAGGTCTCTTTCGAGTTTTCTTGTTGTTTTCTCCCCTCCCGCCACTGTGTACTCTTCCCCTGGGTTTTTGTTTCCCAGATGCATTACCTTGCACTTACAGCTTGATTGCAGCAGTAACACATTATATTTAAGCCGTGGCTGTTCCATGGGTATCTGGATTAGTAACACAAATAATAAGCTGTCACATTGCAATCAGCAGATCAATCACAACTTCATTTAGTACCAAGCTGTGTAACAAATACACTGTGCCAGTGTCCCTGGTTCTCAATCTCAACTCAAGTTAAATTTCAAAACCACATCTTGTCAAGTAACACAACCCGCGTGCAACTTTTTCAACACTGTCATGGCTGCACAGCTGCAAGTTCAGAATACAGTGCATGATACCTTGCAGAAATAGTTTTGGTGACGTACACATGTCACCTAGTTTATGAATCCTCCTCAGCTGGATAAAAAAAATTGAACAGATGAAATCAAATCTTGATACTTACCAGTATGGATTTGAAATTACTATTCCATAGGTTCCTGTGTACGGTACTGCTGCAGTATCATTGACACCGACTTTCAGAGAAGGAGAGTTGTTTTCTGTTAACCTGTCAAAAAACAAAATAAGCTTACCATATGCGTTTGACCATTGCAGCTCAGAAAAGCAACAGAAAACATAACATACAGCTAAAGGAATTTAAATAGCATAGAAAACATTAGTACACATACCCACTTTATAGTTTTAATATTAAGAAACCTTGTGTCTGTGGCTGATGGATGTGGGCTCCTGTTCGACTCCCTCTGCCTTGGCATGGTCAATGTAATGGGGAAACATTGTCAGAATGACACTGGTGGTGGGTGCTGGTGGTGATAGCTGTGGCACATGATGACATTCCCTGTGACATCTTTGTGCATCTGGTGGTGGTCGCAATGGCTAACAGCAATGGTCGTGGTGGTGGTCTGGGGGGGCACACTAAGTCATTCTCTGTGGTGGCAGTGGCTAACATCGGTCCTGGTGCTGGTGGTCCAGGGGAGCACACAAAGTCATTCTCCGTGGTGGCAGTGGCTAACATCGGTCCTGGTGGTGGTGGTCCAGGGGAGCACACAAAGTCATTCTCTGTGGTGGCAGTGGCTAACATCGGTCCTGGTGGTGGTGGTCCGGGGGCACACAAAGTCATTCTCTGTGGTGGCATTGGCCAACATCGGTCCTGGTGGTGGTCCGGGGGGGGAACACAAAGTCATTCTCTGTGGTGGCAGTGACTAACATCGGTCCTGGTGGTGGTGGTCCAGGGGAGCACACAAAGTCATTCTCTGTGGTGGCAGTGGCTAACATCGGTCCTGGTGGTGGTGGTCCGGGGGCACACAAAGTCATTCTCTGTGGTGGCAGTAGCTAACATCGGGTCCTGGTGGTGGTGGTCCCGGGGCACAAAGTCATTCTCTGTGGTGGCAGTGGCTAACATCGGTCCTGGTGGTGGTCCGGGGAAAACAAAGTCATTCTCTGTGGTGGCAATGGCTAACATCGGTCCTGGTAGTGGTCCGGGGCACACAAGTCATTCTCTGTGGTGGCAGTAGCTAACATCGGTCCTGGTGGTGGTGGTCCAGGGGGGCACACAAAGTCATTCTCTGTGGTAGCAGTGGCTAGCATCGGTCCTGGTGGTGGTGTTGGTCCAAGGGGGCACACTAAGTCATTCTCTGTGGTGGCAGTGGCTAACATCGGTCCTGGTGGTGGTGGTCCGGGGGGGCACAAAAAGTCATTCTCTGTGGTGGCAGTGGCTAACATCGGTCCTGGTGGTGGTCCGGGGGGAACACAAAGTCATTCTCTGTGGTGGCAGTGGCTAACATCAGTCCTGGTGTTGGTGGTGGTGGTCCGGGGGGGCACACTAAGTCATTCTCTGTGGTGGCAGTGGCTAACATCGGTCCTGGTACTGGTGGTCCAGGAGGACACACAAAGTCATTCTCTGTGGTGGCAGTGGCTAACATCAGTCCTGGTGGTGGTGGTCCAGGGGGCACACAAAGTCATTCTCTGTGGTGGCAGAGGCTAACATCGGTCCTGGTGGGGGTGGTCCAGGGGAGCACACAAAGTCATTCTCCGTGGTGGCAGTGGCTAACATCGGTCCTGGTGGTGGTGGTCAAGGGGAGCACACAAAGTCATTCTCTGTGGTGGCAGTGGCTAACATCGGTCCTGGTGGTGGTGGTCCGGGGGCACACAAAGTCATTTTCTGTGGTGGCATTGGCCAACATCGGTCCTGGTGGTGGTCCGGGGGGGAACACAAAGTCATTCTCTGTGGTGGCAGTGGCTAACATCAGTCCTGGTGGTGGTGGTCCAGGGGAGCACACAAAGTCATTCTCTGTGGTGGCAGTGGCTAACATCGGTCCTGGTGGTGGTGGTCCGGGGGCACACAAAGTCATTCTCTGTGGTGGCAGTAGCTAACATCGGTGCTGGTGGTGGTGGTCCGGGGGGGCACACAAAGTCATTCTCTGTGGTGGCAGTGGCTAACATCGGTCCTGGTGGTGGTCTGGGGGGGAACACAAAGTCATTCTCTGTGGTGGCAATGGCTAACATTGGTCCTGGTAGTGGTCCGGGGGCACACAAAGTCATTCTCTGTGGTGGCAGTAGCTAACATCGGTCCTGGTGGTGGTGGTCCAGGGGGGCACACAAAGTCATTCTCTGTGGTAGCAGTGGCTAGCATCGGTCCTGGTGGTGGTGTTGGTCCAAGGGGGCACACTAAGTCATTCTCTGTGGTGGCAGTGGCTAACATCGGTCCTGGTGGTGGTGGTCCGGGGGGGGCACAAAAGTCATTCTCTGTGGTGGCAGTGGCTAACATCAGTCCTGGTGGTGGTGGTCCAAGGGGGCACACAAAGTCACAATAAAGAAGACATGTATCATACAGCAAATATCACCGCCTTTTAACAACTTCAGTTAAAACCTGCCAACATTAACCACATCATCATCCTCATAAAGAAAGCTGCCCTCACAGTCATCTATGTCTGAAGTCTGATCACTGTGAAATTCTTTCTCCATTGTGTCATCATCTACGTCAGTGGTAGGCCGTTTCATGCTGCCACTGCCAGTGCCACCAGGATGGTCAATTTCTACATCACCAAAACCACCATGACTAGGCCGGGGTACAAATACCGAGGTTGCAGTCTGTGCTGGTAATTGCCTCTCATTCATTTTTATGAATGTTAGCAAACTAACATTTGCAGGAGAGAGGTTTGTCCGACGATCCCTGACTATTGCACCTGCTGAGCTGAATACCCTCTCAACACTTATACTGGAGAGTGGGCCTGTCAGGTACTTCAGTGCCACTGCAGTCAGCACTGGCCATTCACTGACCTTTCCGCTCCAGTACAAAAGAGGATCATCAGTTATTGACAGATGCCTGTTTTCAGACAAATATGACTCAACCATTCTCTGTGCCTCACTAAGTCCAGTGGTTGATGCATCATCCTGTTCTCCGGAATCATTTATTTCACAAATCTCCACTTGGGACAAAGTCTCCCAAAGTGGGTTGACGCCAACTGCTTTGGATGACAGACCACCTGGAACTGCAGTCCCCTTCCCCTTACAGGATAAGCTTGATACTCCTCCAGGTACACCTTCAGCCTGATTATGCTGCTGAGGTTTGCTGACCTTGGCACGTAACTTCTATGCCACATGAACCAAGCGCACCAGTTGACCACTGACATTTTTCACCTGTACAGGCCCTCTCTCCAGTACTGAGGCAATTCCACGTTTGTATCATGGGTCCAGCATTGTTGCTATGGCAAAGTTGTCACTACACTGAATGCTCACGACATGACAATTCTGGTTGAATACTGTCAGCATGTGTTTCAGCAACACACTGCTACCACCGTCTCCGGCAACATCGAGGCCATGCTGCACATTCACCAGTGTCTACCTCAGCACCCGCAGCAGTGGAATTGATTGGCTAATGGAGGCAGACTTGCCTCTCACTGCGTGTGTGGCATGTTCAAAAGGCCGCAAAATTGTCATTACAGAGTCCATGAGGCACCACTGTTCAGTCATCATAGACATGGAGGCCACAGAACTGTCACGGCTAGTGTGCATCACAAGATATTCTGAGATGGCTTTGTATTGTTCATACAACCTCTCTGCCATGTGTAAAGTGGAGCTCCACTGGGTGAAAACTTCCAGCTTCAAGCAGTGCTGAGGGAGGCTGTTTTGCATCTGCAACTGCCAAAGTTGGTCACGGGCCTTTGCAGATTGTGAAAAGTGAGAACAGATACGGCGTGCAACTGTCAGCATTTCCTTTACATCAGGGTGCTGCAGAAACTCCTGCATCACAAGATTTAAACAATGGGCCATGCAGAGAACATGAAAAAAGCCATCATTCACGATGCATTTCACCACATTTGACCCATTGTCACTTGCTATGAACCCAGCTGTCAGGGACAGGGGGTTCAGCCACTTGTCAATTTCAGTCAGTACCATGTCCAACATGTTTTCACCAGTGTGTGAACAGGTCACATTGCCATAGCAATTGTTGCATGCTGTCGAATTCCTGGAAAATTGCTACCACGACACTCTACCTTACTGCACTGATTATTCACACTACCAACATCACAAACAACTCCCGGCACCTGTGCCCAGTGTGCAGTTATACACAAATATGAACTCCCCGCTGTTTTGCCACTTGTCCACATATCCATACTTAAATGGATGAATGGAGAGGAGGAATGTTGAAGGTATGTCTTACTGAGTCGAACTGACTGGTACAAACTCGGGACAGCACGAATTCGAAAAGTATGTCCTGGATGGGACTTTCTATTTTGGACAGGTGTGTGCAGCAAACAGCCGGAACCCAGATTTCTGCACAAAGGAGAAGGGCAAAAGATGAATTGCCAGCATTTGAGCCACAGCAGCATTAAGTTCACGTGCCACTGTATGATTGGGTGGGTACATCAGCTTATGTGCAAAAACACTCTGTAACGTGGGCTGACTTATAGCGTTTTACATGGGGTGTGATGACAAATGGTTCTGTTCTGTGAATGGCAGGGGGTGGAGTGTGAACGTTTGATGAAGACAGTTGCACAGGTGATGATGACAAACCCACAAATGCAGTTATTTTGCCAGATTTGCCAACCGGGGTTGATGTACCATTTGTATTAGACATACTGCATTCACCACCACCCAAACTGCTACTCTCACCAGCACTGGACAACATTTCAAAATCATTATGCTCCTCCACCTCATCATGCCTGTAGTAATCCTCTGCTCTTATTTCATCACTACTGCGCACATTTAATTTCCTACTGGATTTAACAGTCATGGAAGGGGATAACATGCTCATTATGGTTGATGACGAGGGTGAACGCCCAACTGTGGTATTAGCTGCCATCTTGTGCTGGGTCCACAGTGCCATGTGCCTATTCTTAAGATGCGTATGCTGTCCCCCTGTGCCCAGATGGCTCCCCTTTTTACCTCGACTCACATGCACATGGCAAACCTGACAGATTACAACTGACTCATCATTTGCATCTTGCACAAAAAAATCCCAAGCAAGGGATTGTGATGCTCTACTTTTAACATGTCCATGATGATGCTTATTGGACTCTGTTCTTTTCATCCATGGGGGGGGGGTTGAGCTGTGTGATTTTTCAGGCTGAACACACTTGGACTGCAACTGACCACCATGACTGCCTATCATTATTACTGGGTCATCATCATCACCATCAACTGAAACTGGTAAATCACTAGTTTTTACTGGGGGGGGGGATTAATGCAAGCAGACCAAGACACAGCCACATTGAATTTCTTTTTCTTCAGTTCCCAAATGGGGTCAATTACATCATCATCATATTCAAGAGAGTCATGTGATGCAGGAAACCTAGTAGCAGCACTAGTCTGGGGCTCCTGCCTTTCACCTCTTACCACCATTCCTAATACCTTAAATAGGGAGAATTTTCTCAATATACTCGCTTTAAAAGAGAACGCCTGCCTTCAGCGATTGATTTCAAGCTAAGGATTGCATTGCATTTGGCTTTACTCACCGTGATGGACGCTGATATGAGGCTGGCCCCGATGAAACACACGCTGCCTACTACCCCGGAGAAGATGCCTAAAAAACCAAGGGCTCAGGGAACGGTGACCAACAAATTGGATTCTACAGTTCCACCAGCGATCCCCCTGACTGAGGATCATTTTCTGCAGGAGCTCATGCCATTCCAGGAAACTTTATCGGATATCTCATCAGAGATAAAAACTATTAGAGGAGATCTTACTAACCTCACTCAGAGAGTAGTAGACTCCGAGGCCCGCTCATTGTCCTTGGAGACATGGAGAGACAGAAAATAGATCCAGAAATTGTGCAGCTCTACCAATAAATCCACAAATTACAGCTGAAAACCGAAGACCTCAAGGGGGAGAAGTAGAAGAAATAATATTCTGATAATGGGGCTACCGGAGGCTGAAGAAGGGCCCAACATCATTGCCTTTGTGCAGAAGTTTCTGCAGAAAGTCGTGGGCCCCTCCCCACTCAATCCCACTTATCAAATTGAAAGGGCTCATTAATCTCTTAGACCAAGACCTCAACCAGGGGGCCCCCTCTGACCAATCATTTTTAAATTTCTCAGCTCCGTGGAAAAACAAAGTCCTCTCGAAGGCCAGAGAACTGCAAACAATTACCTGGAAAAGCTCCAAGGTATGAATTACACAAGACCTACCCTATGAAATCCACCAGAAACACTCGGCTTTGCACCCTACAGTCAGCAAATTGATCGCGGCAGGCATCCCTTTCAAGATGCTGCACCCGGTGAAACTGCAAGTCTCCACAGATGGCACTTGGCTTTCATATGACTCGCCGAATCAAGCTACAACAGATCTAATCAATAAACTGCCTAACCTATTCAAAATCAGCTGAACATTCTGCGGATGCTTCTGGGTGTCTACTGATGTAGGAGGCTTTTCTCCTAACCGTTGGTGTTTTAATGTTTAAATTCATAGGTTACCTGATTGATGTTTTCCCCCTTTTTCCCATCCTCAACTAATAGGATCCTTGGCTGAGGTAGGCCAATCAAGCATCGCTAGTGGTACTTAGGCCACAGTCCCTGGCACAGTTAATCACAGGGTAACCCCTGAAAATGAGGAAGGAACCATAGTTTTTGTAATGGTTCCAGGGAGAAGCTTTTTCTGTTGGGCTGCTTTTCAGTCCCACCTCTACTCTCTTCCCCTTGGCGCTTCCTTTGACTAGCACTACCAGAGGGCTTTGGACCGCCAACCCCTGCAAGTAATGTGCTTACCATATGTCATTTGTTTTAAATCTGTCCAGTTTCATAGCTAAAAGTTTATTTGTCTTGTTCGAGAGGGGTGGATAAGTTGTAATTCCACTTTTGGTGACTAACTTTCAAACTGCCTGGAAGCTTTAGTCTCTTCCCAAGGCCTCCAACTCTTTTTACATCCCAGGACTTGGTATTCACAGTTTATTATGGAGACAAATGATAAAAGGGATAAAGGACGGCTGTACAAAGTTGCGATTAGCACCTGGCTCACCGGGACCCTCTTGTATTAAACCAGGTCAGCTGGAACCCCATATCCATTTAATTTTATGCTGGGGAAAATGCCCTAGGAGTAACTTTTGGCCCTTAGAACATACCAAGTTTAGACCAACTCCTAACTGAACGAGTATTAGTGGTGCAGTGTTGGTGGTGGTAGTGGGGGGTGCGGGGAGGGCTCCTGGATGGCACAGGCTAAAGGTAGAGCTACATAGTGTACCGGGTTCATGGGGGGTTGGCTTTGTTCTCCTGTTCCTCAACCTATTTGAAGGAATATGGTACTCACTATTGTATTTCATAGCTTCAGAGCACTGGGCAACAGTTAATGCCATATTTCTAATACTCCAGTTTCTAACAGGGAGTAAAATAGCCAAACAGGATTGGCCTTCTGTGAGCTTACATTTTAAGTTAATAACTAGATTGTTAACAAAGTGGAGGTCCTATGTAAATAGTTGCTGGGGACTTGGGGGGTTGGGAGGGCTCCAAATAACAGGTCGATTTTGTCTTTCTATTAATAAAGGAATTTAGTTTAAGGGGAGGGGTGGGTAGGATTCAAATATCAGATTATATAACAGTCACTCTTAGTTTTATGTTTCTGTTTTCTCTATTATCGTTACTTTGGGGAGGGGTGGGAGGGGGAAGGTTGGAGTGTGCCTTGTGGGGTGCTGTTATCTTCTTATTACTCAAGTTTGGATATTCCTGCCTTATGAAGAAAATAGCTAATAATTCATTAAAAATTGTTACGTGGAATGTTAGGGAATTAGAGACCCACCAAAAAGGTATCAGGTTCTGAAACATTGTGCCCTACTCAATGCTGATATAATTTTTCTACAAGAAACCCACCTGTTAGCAAGTGAAGCAGTCTGGCTATGCCGGCAAGGTGTTTCTCAATTCTTTGCAGCAGGCGACTCATCATCGAGTCGGGGGGTGGCTATTTTAATTAAGGAGAAGATATCTTTCCAGGTGGAATCGAACATTGTAAATACAGGTAGAAGGTTTATCTTAGTTAAAGTGTCTTTCAATAACACTGAAGTGGTTTTAGGTTCTATATATAGTCCACAGGGTGGCAACACAAGGCTGCTTATGGACCTAGCCAATAAAATTGCAAACCTCTTGCCCACTCCCTTGATTTTGGGAGGAAATTGGAATATACCACCAACACAAGCTCTAGACAGATCTTATTTACCATTAAAGCCCCTTTCCCCTTCCCAAAAAGCCTTGAGTGATTTCACAGATATGCTTGGATTATATGATCCAGGGTGGATCCTTAACCCTTCTCATTGCCTTTTCTCCTTCTATTCGAATATCCATCAATCATGGTCCAGACTGGACTACATCTTAATCAGCTTCTCCCTCATGGTTGGCCTTTGCCAGGTCAAGATTGAACCTATTGTCCTATCTGACCACTCGGTGGCCTGGATGGTCCTATCCCCCAATCCTGACCTACAGAGAGACACAGCTTGGAGGTTGAATACTCAATTACTAAAAGACAACACAACTGTCTCTCTTATATACAATCCCTTATTCAAACTTTCATTGGCCTTAACAAGGGCTCTGTACAAAGGGAAGATCTTGTATGGTGTGCACTTAAATATTATCTTCGAGATGAATTTATCAAGATTGCATCCAGGAGAAAATGGCAGAGGGAAGCCAGGGCTCTATCTCTTCTAACCCAAATTAGAGCTGCAGAAAGCTCTCTATTCTCAACCACCTCCTCTGCCTCTTTGGAAACATTGCTAACTCTAAGGAATGAATATGCTGATCTGTTGTGACAGAAGGCAGAGTTGGCCATCCTAAAGACAAAATCTAAATATGTGGATCAGGGCGAAAAAGTGGGCAGACTGCTAGCTCTTCGGTTACGCAAGCTGGAAAGCTCCAGACTAATTTCCTCTATTTTGGCCCCAGACAGCTCCACCAAAACTACTTCCAGGGATATCGCTCAAGTGTTTGAAACCTTCTATTGTATGCTCTATGGTAAATGTACCTCTACGTCCTTGTCCCAAGAAATAGAGGCCTACCTATAGTCTCTTGACCTTCCCTGTCTATTGACCCATCATCAGGTCTCCTGTCATCCCCAATCACTCTCACTGAGAAAGAAGAGGCAATCAATTGCTTACCCCTGGATAAGGCACCTAGCCCTGATGGGTTTCCCTCTAATTTCTATAAAGCCCTTTCTAAGGAATTAGCTCCCCTTCTGCTTAACCTATACAGATACATGTTTAAGGCTGATTCCCTTGACCCAACATTATTGGAAGCCACGATAGTCCTCCTACTTAAACCAGATAAACCCCACACAGATCCAGCCAGCTATCATCTGATCTTGCTCCTAAATTGCAACATCAAAATTCTAACCAAGATTCTCTCATTACATATTAAAAAAATCTGAACTCATCTATTAAGCACCGAACAAGTTGGGTTGTTCCATGCCGGTCCTCTGCAGACCACCTTAGAACACTTCAGCATATTTTTCAAGCTGCTCAAACTTCTCAGAATCCCATGGCACTGATTTTCTTAGATGCTGAAAAGGCTTTCGACAGAGTAGACTGGAAGTTTCTTTGAGCAACTTTAAGGAAAATGGGTTTCCCCTCTTTCTTCCTTAAGTGGATACAAACAGTTTACTCCTCACCTTCAGCCAAGATATATTGTAACAGTGTCTTCTCTTCCCGCTTTTCTCTCTTCACCGGCACTAGACAGGGTTGTCCTCTCTCACCTTTCCTCTTCAACCTTTATTTAGAACCTCTCCTCCATCACATTAAGCTGTTTCCTGAGATTCAAGGCATTTCAGTACTTAACCAAGTCTTAACTCTATCGGTATATGTGGACGATATTCTTCTCCACTTAGAACATCCTCCTTGGAACACTCCCTGGAAGTCATAGCCCAATTTAGTCACTTATCTAATTATAAGTTAAATCTCACTAAAACAGAGATTTTCCCCTTAAATTGCTTTACCCATAAAACTGATTTCAATCACTTTGGTATGAAGTGGTCACCACATTCAATTAAATATCTGGGTATATTTCTAACTACTGACCCCATGAAAGCCAAGAAGTTAAACCTTAATGATCTGGTGGCTACTGTTCAACATGATCTTCAGAGATGGGATGCCCTTCCTTTATCTCTATGGAGTCGAATAAATATTATTAAAATTAACGTCTTCCCCTGGCTTTTCTATCCCTTAAACATGTCGAACATTTGGCTCCCTCTATCTTTTTTTCAACACATACACTTTATCATCTCTAGGTTCGTCTGGCTAAACAAACACCCCAGATGCTCTTTCCTTAAATTAAGCCTTCCCAAAGAACTTGGGGGGGTCTTCGTCTTCCAAATTTCCTTTTATATTATTGGGCCAGCCATTTCTCTAGATCTGGAAGATGGTTTTCCACCACTGATAGTAAATATATCCCCATTTGGCTTCAACTAGAAAACCTTCTTCTGAGAACACATAGCCTAGACTCTGCCACTATCTTCTATTTATCATGGACAACACTTTCAGTACCATTACGAAACTCGGTGTTCGGCACTTCACTCAAGGTTCTCTCTCAATGTTGTACCTACTTTAAGATCTCCCTAAAGTATTATTTCGCTCATTCTCTTCTCCTTAATCCCAATATCAAGATAGATGGAGCATGTCTCTCTTCCAACTGGCTTCTTCAACTACAAGGTGTTTTGGTGGAAGACTTATTCTCCCATAACTCCCTTCCTTCCTCTCCTGAGCTCCTCATGAAGTACAAAATACACCAAGTGCACATCTTCAAGATCTTCCAGTTGAGACATCTGATAGGCCAAACTTTTGGTGTCATCCCTCAAATTTCTCAAGCAAGGTCCATATTGGTCCATGTGCAAGATTACTCTTCCAAACCCCACTGTATCTCCATGCTATATGCCTACCTTCTGAAGAAAAGTTTCCCAGAACCTCTTCCAGGTTCCAAGGTCTGGAACTCCCTGCTGCCTGATTTAACCCTTAACTGGGCTCAAATATGGAAGGATCTTTATAAGTATCACACTCAGGACAGACTCAGACTCACCCAGTATCATATCTTAAACAATATGCATTATACTCCCTTCAAACCAGCCAAAATGGGCAGACTTCCTGATAACACTTGCTCCAGGTGTGGTAAGTCAGAAGGGAATCTTGTGCATATATTCTGGCAGTGCGAAAAGGTTGCTCCTCTATGGCAAACAATCTAGTCCAAGTTGGACCCCTTGTTGGGACTAGAGGGACTTTTCACTGCCGAAATATGTATATTGGGTATGTGTTCTAACATTAGGGTCAGGGAACGTTAATTCCATATGGCACTAATATCTATAGTGGTTAAAAAACTCAAACATTGGCTGGATCAATTGGCTATATCATACACTGAATGGGTGAATGATCTGTCAGCATGTTTTAGAACTGAATGCTTGATTGCTAGCTCTTGTAACAGCCTGAAGTCTTTTGACAAAAAATGGGGCAAGTTATATGCTCTATATTTAAATTAGAGATATGAGATGTAATATATACCTAACTCTGCAAGGCTGTCACTGTCAATGATGTTACATTGCTGTTTCTATTTCTCCTCAACTGGCACACTCCAGGAGAGGGTTGGGAAGGAGAAGGGAGGGAAGAGGGGTTGTGGACTGTTCTTATGTTTTCCAAAGGCTGTTCTAGTCTCATGTGCCTTATCTTGTATTGTACTTATCTTTATAAAATCAATAAAAATATTTGAATATCATCATCATATTCATCAGCATCACCCACATCCACATCTTCTGCTTGGATGCTGGCACGTGGAGTGCATGTTGCAACCAAAGCAACATCATCATCATCAGATTCATCATCATCATCAACACCACCATCACCTGACATTTTTTCACTACATTGTGAATCACTGCAAGGAAAATGCGTGACCTGAACTACAGTGGAAGAAATGTCACATTGTATGCTGTCGTTGACTTGATTATCAGAATCCTCATGTTCAGTTACTGGGATGTTACTGGGAAGTATGACATCATCTACACTGCCACTCACTTGCACTGCTTCACACTCCACTATATTTTTGGACACGGTACTGGTCAGAAGTGGAACTTGAGGCAGCAATACTCATACTACCACCACCAGCAACTGCACTAACACCACCAGCTGGGACAACATCATCTCCTCCAACTATGAGTGATGCGACTGATTGGGCTGTAAAAAACATTGCAGGAGAAATACCTTTCCTCACATCAGCAATGCACTTCTGCGTCTGTGTATTACCACGCCCACAGACAATCTTACCACTGGCAGCAGTGCCATAATGACAACCAGCTTTGCTTGCACGTCTCTTTGCGGGCATTTTGGGGGATCAACAACAACAATATTCTAAACAAATTTAGATTTTAGAATGTTCACTCTGCATGGGGGGACGCTGGATGTGAAGCCAAAAAAACAACTGTGGCTTCAGCAACAGATACAGATGCAAATTCACAAGTGAAAACAACACCTTAACTAACCACTGGTGCTGAAGTCACAAACATTCCAATCTGGAAAACAATTCCTTTTGCCGGTGTGGGGGGAGGGCACTGACTGCAGATTTTTAAGGCAGTGCAAGCAGCTAAACAAAGAAAAGATACCACAATGGCAGTACAAAATCACGCAGCTGCAGTGGATAGCAGGTTCACACTGCTAAGCCTGCAATTACACTGTGGCACAATAAAAGGTGTATTATTTGCTGTCACGCAGCACCACACACACACACACACACTCACACACACACAATTTGTCTACAAGTAATGCGTAGCAAATTGAAAGTTCAGTAATATGCCGCATTTTGTAAACAACCTGAAATTATGAACTGCTGCACCAGATCCACACAACACACAATTAGCAAGGAAATTTCAACAATTACTGACAATATTACTGTGTGTACATTAACGCAGTCAGTTATATAACAAAAATATAACCAAAAAACAAAGAACTCCCTATTTCTCCAACTTAAATCTATTTGCACCACAGATACCCCCAAAACACACGCTCACTGTCTCTTACTACAAAGACTCAATGTTGTACATTAACATTCAAAATCCACACACAAACAAAAACGCTTGATGATATGAGCACAGAAGGGTTTCCTACACTCGATGAACTAAAGTTTGAGCAAAAACATTACTCAAAAAGGCTTTTTTAACAGCTTTTAGAAGGTTTGAATCACAGACAGCTCTCAGAGCACACTGTCTCCAACAGTTTCTTACACACACTACCCCGAACTGAGGCTGTGCAGATCAATATAGAGCCCATGTGACCTGAAATCCCATGAATCACTGCAAAATTCACCTTCAGAGCTTAAAAACAAAGCGAAGTGAGGTGAAGTGCATTGTTTTCAATGCACTTCGCCTTAAAATTTGGTGGAGTAGTGGTCTGGGAAGGCAGAGTAACACAAAGTCATTGTTTGCAATGGGCTTCACGTTACCCATTATAACGTGAATTACTCCACTTCGCATTGCAGAGTATTCCACAAATTCGCCTTGGTTCCACGATTCACTTCACAGAGCAAATTGAGGCCACTTCGCTCACCACTAGTCAGCAGATAAGGGCCCACGGCCCACCCAGTCTGCCCATTTGAACTTGTAAGTTCACTTTATGTTTTCCTAGAAGTCTATTGCCCCTTACCCCTGACCTCCAGAATTCCTTTATGTCTATCCCATGCATTCTTAAATCCCCTGATTGTTTCAGTCCCACCGCTTCCTCTGGCAGGGTGTTCCACTTGTCCACCACCCGTTCTGTGAAGAAATTCTTCCTCATGTTTCCTCTGAATCGTCCTCCCTCCAACTTCATCCCATGCGCTCTAGTCCTGGAACATCTTTTTCACTTAAAAATAGTGTATTCCTGCACCCTGTTCCTCCCTGTAAGATACTTGTATGTCTCTAGCATATCCCCTCTCTCCCTCCTCTCCTCCAGGGAGTACATATTCAAGTTCTTCAACCTGTCCTCATAGGACTTGTGATGCAATCCATGCACCATCTTTGTTGCCCTCCTTTGAACCTTCTCTACCCTGTCTATGTCCTTACGTAGGTAAAGTCTCCAGAACTGTACACTGTACTCCAGGTGGGGCCTCACTAGTGTCTTGTATAGTGGAATTATGACCTCCCTTTTCCTGCTGGTGATGCCCTTGCCTATGCATCCCAGCAACCTATTTGCTTTATCCGCTGCCTTGCCGCACTGTTTCCCTACCTTGAGGTCATCAGAGTTGATAGCCCCAAGATCCCTTTCCTGCTTGGTGCATGCTATACCCTCATCCCCCAACTGATATATTGTGCCAGGGTTTTTGTGCCCCATGTGTATTATCTTGCACTTCTTTACATAGAATTTCAACTGAAAAGCCCCGGATCATTCTTCAACATTTCTGCAGGTCCCTCCTCATTCTGTCTACCCCCTCAGGTGTGTCCACTCTGTTACAGAGCTTTGTGTCATCAGCAAACTAGGACATTCTGCCTTCTAGGCCCTGTACAATGTTATTGATGAAGATGTTGAATAGGACTGGTCCCAGCACTGATGCCTGTGGTACCCCACTGGTCACTCTTCCCTCTGTGGAGTGACAGTTATTTACCACCACCCTCTATGTCCTGCCACCCAGCCAGTCACCTACCCACCACACTACTGTCCTGCCCACACATATTCCCAAGTTTGTATAATAGTCTTCTATGTGGCACAGTGTCAAAGGCCTTGCTGAAGTCCAGATAGGCCACATCCACTACCCTCCCCTGATCTACCTCCCTAGTCACGCAGTCGAAAAATTCAACAAAGCTGGTCTGACATGACCTCCCCCTGGTGAAACCGTGCTGCCTTGGATCCTGTAGTCTGTTGACAACCAGACGTTCCACCAATGTCTCCTTCAGTAGTGCTTCCATGATCTTTCCCACTACCGAGGTGAGGCTGACTGGTCTGTAGTTCTCCACTTCCTCTTTGTTCCCACTTTTGTATAAGGAGACTGCATCTGCTGTTCTCCAGTCAACATAGTGGTAGTAGAAGAGCACGCTATCCAGAGTAACTCCTAGGTATTTAAAAGATTGAGTCTGATCAAGGACTACACCTGCACTGTTTTTAATCACCAATTGTTTGGCTTTGTGCTTGCTGTGTGTACCATGGAAGAGCATGACCTTAGTTTATTTTGCAATTAAGCACCAACTTATGAGAGATGAACCAAGACTCAGCTTCAGTAAAACTTTTCTGAAGGTGGGCTTGAAGGAGGGTAGGGTCAGCAGTCTTTGAGAAAATGACTGCATCATCTGCATAGAGGAGCACTGATTTGGAACAGGATGCCAGAAGATTATTGAGGAAGGTGCTAAATAGAAGGGGTCCCAGGATCTATCCTTGAGGAACCCCAGAACAGACAGGCAGTTTAGCAGAAAGGGTATGCCCAGAGTCACGTGATGTGGAGGAATGAATAGCTGCTTTCACTGCCAGCTGCTGCTTCTCCCCTCAGTAACAACCCAAAAATAATCTAATTTGTCACTTTACTAGTGCAATTACCCTCTGCTGCAGCTCTTAATACAGGTAGTTACTCCAGAGATATGATCTTGCATCTGGGATGGAGTCAGAAATGAAGAATCCTCCTCCAAAGCACACCCCACCATCTACTCCTGAGAAGGCCTCCAAATGATCCAAGGCTCAGGCATCAGGAACAGGGTGCTCATCCACTACTACACCAGGGCCCATGCCTCATACAGAAGATAGATTCTTGGCTGAGATGTCCTCTTTTAAGGATGAACTGAGAACCATTTTACCAGGGAGCTCCAAGCCATTAATACTTCTATTGAAATCTTAATAAACATGCGGGAGATTTGGAAGCCAGGATTACATCGATTGAGAAGTGGACTGCCCGCACAGATAGCCATGCATCAGAAAACAGCCCGGCTAGAAGCAAAATTGGATTTGGAAGGTCAGAGTCGACTCAATAATGTGGTCATTATTGGGCTCCCCAAAAAAGAGGAAGGTCAGAACACCATTACTTTTATGCAGAAACTGGTACAGAAGTTGGCTGGGCCTTCACCATTTGGGCCACACTATTCAACTTAATGGCTGCATCATTCGTTATGACCCATGCCACCTGCTGGTTCACCACCCAGACCCTTCATGTTCCATTTCTTGAACTTTCTGGAGAGGCAGCACTTTATCTCCCTGACTAAGGAGCTTCAGAAGGTGCTCTGGGAGGGGAAGCCCATTCGCATAGCTCAAGACCTCCTGGCCTCAGTGAGACAGAAAAGGAAGGTGTTTTACCCTATAGTCACCAAAGTGATAGCGGCTGGCATTAAATTTAAAATGGAGTACCTAACCAGGCTACAAGTCCTGATAAATGGCTCTTGGAGGCTTATGAAACCCTTGATAAAGCCCTGGATGACTTGAGGAGCTCCCTGCCAGATCTGTTTCTCAAATCATGACGTTCCACTATTGCCAGGCTGGTTAGGTGTTACGATCTCAGAAGTCTACTGTATGACTGCATGTTTAAGTTTTTTCAGTAAGGTACTGAGATGATTTTCATTGCTGGACTATACCTGATCCAGGCGGCCACATTTACCAGTCTGGGATTTGGATGGATGTTCTTTTTTTCCTGAGTTACCATCAGGCAGTCCCTTAGTACGTGCTTAAACTGAACAGAGTTAACCGAGGGTCTTTATCTCTGTTTCATGGTGTGATCACTGGTGGATCTATCTCAGCTGTGCTCCACAGTAGGCAGCAGGCCTGGAGAAATGGTTTTGGGCCCTGCTTTGATCCAGCTCCTTGGTTCCCTATTACGGCCATGACAGAACAGCGCTATTGTGAGGAACCGAAGGGAAATGAGGAGCCCTACAGCGACATCAAGTGACAGAACCCAAGATTGAATTGCCTGCTCTCTCACACCTGCTAGACTGGACTATCGAACTCAATTTGAGATCAAGGATGATCGGATTGTCTCTTGATTGGTCACTTCATAGAAGAATGCTGGGAGCCATGGACCTGAAGTGGCATCACAGGAGTCTAAGTGGGACACGGGTTGCAACACCCATCTGCTTAGTAGCTTTGCTTTTCTCCATTAGCACTTGAGCCCCTGATCAAAACTTGCCTACAGTGTAAGGTCAGGCAGTACATCGATTACTTCCCAACCCATCATGGTGCTATGAGCACATCTCTAAGTCCTGGAATACCTTGTACAGTGTGAATACTTTGACTGTCGACTGCTGTTTGTAAGCAGTTTGACTCACCTCTTAAGGACACTGACAGGGCTCGACCCCTTGAGACTCCACTACCCATTATGGTCCTTGCCTGGCAGTTATATCAGTCCAAAGTGTTGTATTCTCCTAAGTCATTGGGCTATGGAAGTTGTTTTTTCAAGTTTCTTTTTTACCTTTGAGAAGCCTGAACAGGAACTTTCCTCAGTGGACTGTTTAAAAGGCCTGTATCTATTTTGTGGTAGCTGCTTCGGGCCGTTGCCTGAACAATTTAGGTTATGTTGTAGTAGATCAGTTCAGGATATCCACGAATATGGCCTAGCAAAATAGTTTCTGTGTTACTCTACAGAGGGGTTGTTGAGTGGAGGGAGTGGTAGAGGGTGGGATTTAGTGATCGTTGCTGGTTCATCATGGGCCATTATATTTTTCGTTGGGGGGGGAGAAAGTTGGTTTATTGTTATGACTTATCTCTGACAGTTACACAGTTTGTTGTTGGTCTGTTTTGGGGAATGGCCTGGGGGGGGTGGGGGGATGAGATCGGGGAGGGATGTGAGGGCATGGGGTAGGGTGGCTATGGCTAGGTAGGGATCTGGCAGGAGACACTCAAGTTGGCAAGTGCTCTTTACTACCAGGGTTCATGAAAACAGGCATCAGCATAATGCTAGGGATCAAGATTCCATCTTTCGACTTTGTGAATGGCTAATGCCAAGACATTAATTTCATGGAATGTAAAAGGGTCTCACTCTAAAACAAAAAGATACCAAATTTTGAAACACATTCCAGCTTCTAAAGGGGACTATCTCCTTCCTACAGGAGACACATTGGTTGGACTCTGAAGGTAATCTATTTTGGAGACAGCATGTGGGTCAGGTCTTTGTTGCAGGAAACAGCACACAAAGCAGAGGAGTGGCCATAGTTTTCCCGAGGCTCATCCCGTTTGTATGTGAGCAGTGCATTAGTGACCCCAAGGGCCGATATATACTCTTAAAGAGAACTTTGGACAGGACAGGAGTCCTTTTGGGAAGTATATACGGCCCTAATGCCGACACTCCAGCCTTTTTCACTGACCTCATGTCTCTTCTTGCACCTTTCACTACGACTCCTGTTGTTCTTGGAGGGGACTGGAACATCCCCTTCCCTCCAGATAAAGACAAATCAGAGAGGAGGCGCAGTGGCCTTTCCCCTGCCCAGAGGGCAATTTGGGAGTTTGCAGACAGTTTAGGCCTTTGTGGCCCCTGGAGAACCTTACATCCGAAGGTGAGAGAGTATACCTTTCACTCAATAGCTCACAACTCCTCCTCCAGGATAGATTACTTCCTGCTCAGTCACTCTTTTCTGCTAGGGATCATGGCATGCCATATTGAGCCAGTGGTTACCTCAGATCACTCGGCTATTTGGTGCCACTTAAATATTGCCCCTGACTTTCCAAAGGAAGCAATTTGGAAATTAAATAATCAGCTTCTTAAGGAGGAAAAGATTGTCCAGCATATAACTGATACAATCGATCAGTACACTCGGCACAATCTGAACACCACAAATAGAGCAGCTATGGAATGGGGGGCCTTAAAATATGTGGTTAGTGGAGAACTTATATGACTAGCTTCCCATAGGAAAAGAAGTAGACAGGAAAAAGCCCTAGATCTACTATCTCAAATCCGCAACTTAGAAACTAAGCTAGCCCCCCACACATCAGAGGAAGACAGGAGTAATCTGAAAGCTCTCAGACATCAGTACAATGAGCTCTTGACAGAGAAGGCAGAATATGCTATACTAAAAACCAGAGCAGTATACTTAGACCAGGGGAAGAAAGCAGGGAAACTCCTGGCCCTTAGGTTAAAAAAGCAGGAATCCTCCAGGGTGATTAATGTGAAATGTTCCTTTACAGACGATACCATTAAATTAGACCCCAGGTCCATCACAGTTGAATTTGCTAAGCATTATCAGAAATTATGGGGCTGGCCTGCAGCAGTTGGATTTCTGGTTGCAACATCGGCGACCCGCGTTTGGGAACGGATCCGGGTCATTGGAGGGCCGGCCGGGGGAAGAAGGATCAAGGGTCCCCAGGACTGCTCTCCTTCTACAGGGGGAGGGAGGGCTATGTGCTCAGAGCAGGAGCGACACCTGGAAGACGCCAGTTCATTGCCCTGCACCAATGCAGGGTCTAGAATCTCTGGGGCGGGACAGATGCTGCACATCATTGCACATCACTGCCTTAGCCTACAGGGGATGAAAACCTCCGTTCCTGCCATCTCCATGAAGCCCTGCCCCCAGGCTCTGATTAGCCTCCTGGCTAAGCTCTCCCAACCAGTTACTGGTTTCATGGTACTGGTGCCCTCTATGGTGCTGTGACCCCACTCTCTGTGGGGTAAACCAGGGGTAACTGGGAGAGCAGGGGCTAAGTAGGAGGTAGGAGTCGTGGGGGGCACCGTGACCAGGGCAGAGCAATGACGGCAGGAGCGAGGCAAAAAGCAAAATAAATAGATAAATAGAAAAAAAAAAGTAAGAAGTTATATAGTGCAATGTCCAGCCGACCGAGATGCTCAGAGGTCGATGACTACATGGACACTGTTCCCTGCCATCTTTAGAAGAAGATCAAAAGCCACTATTGATAGCCCCACTGACTGAAGCAGAGATACAGGCCACCATTTCGTCCCTACCTCTGGGCAAGGCCCCAGGTCCGGATGGTTTTTCCTATAATTTCTTTAAGATTTTTGCTAAGTAGCTGTCTCCTTGGCTGCTTAGACTTTTTAACTGGTTACTGGAGTCAGATATTCTAGATAAAAGTGTCCTAGAAGTTTTAATTATTGTTATTCACAAACCAGGGAAAGATGCAGAGAGGGTCACTAGCTACAGACCAATCTCTTTATTAAACTATGACATCAAAATTCTAGCTAAACTGCTTGCAGACAGACTCTCAAAAGTCCCCCCCCCCGATCTCACTGGAACAGGTGGGGTTTATGGCTGGTAGAACCTCCTCTGATCATTTGCAGAAGTTAAGCCATATCTTCTCTGTGGCTAGGGACTCAGACTGTCCTGTAGGCTTGTTGTCCCTAAACACAGAGAAGGCCTTTGATAGAGTAGACTGGCAGTTTTTGTTTCATACAATGGCTAGATTTGGTTCCCCCTCTCTATTTGTCGAATGGATTGCATCCCTCTACGGGAGCCCTGGTGCCCGATTGTATTATTATGGAGTGCTCTTGGATTCCTTTGCTTTACAATAGGGCTCTAGGCAAGGCTGTCCTCTGTCCCTGTCCTTTTGTTTAACATCCATCTGGAACTCCTGCTAGTTAAACTAAGAAACAATCCAAAGGTAAGCGGTATCGCCATCAGGTCCCAAGAATTCAAACTATCGACCTACGCGGACAGCATTTTATTGCATCTAGCTCATCCCAGTGAATCCTTCCCAGTGGCTCTGGGTATCATTAATGAATACAGTCAGTTTTCCAATTATAAAATTAACCTAGACAAGACAAATGTATTCCCCCATAATCATAAACTCCTTCGACAAGATATCTCACATCTCGGGGTGCAATGGAATCCCCAAAGCCTACAGTATTTAGACATCAGTCTGGCTAGAAGTGAAGCTAAAATGATTAAACTTAATTTGGACTCCCTTATACAAAAGATCCAGTAGGATTTGGATAGATGGAAAAATCTCCCACTCTCCCTCTGGAGGTGTATTAGCTTAATCAAGATAAATATCTTACCCAGAATTTTTTACCCTTTAAATATGCTGAATTCATGGCTCCCCCAAAGCTGGTTTAAAAAAGTTCACTCTAAAATCATGAATTTCTTCTGGCTGGTAAACCCCCAAGACGGGCTTTCTCCAAGTTAGTCATCCCAAAAAACAAAGGCGGGTTACGCCTGCCACACTTTTGGCTATATTACTGGGCCTGCCATGCTTGTAAATACCTGAAATAGATCCCTGGTACAACTGAGTCACATTCTATATACAGTATCCCCTCATGGTTAAAGCTGGAAAAGGAACTAATTGCACCATCAGGTATATCCCCTGAAACACTTCTGCACATCTTACCAAAAGATCTCCCTTGGTCTGTGAGGGGCACCCCCATTGCCACTTCAGTTAAAGTACATGGACAACTCTGCTCTTTCTTAAAATATAACCACAAAACAGACACGACCCAGCCCCTTCTAGGAAAGCCTAACTTTAAAACTGGAGGGAGAATTATCTCCAATCATTGCATTCCCCAGTTACAAGGGGCCAGACTCAGTGATTTCATAACAGGCGGGGTCTGTAGCCCAGCAGGGACCATTCTCCAAAGATTCAATATTAAACACGAGCAAACTTTCAAAACTTTCCAGTTGTGGCATTTGGTAAACTGTGCAACAGACATACGCTCTGATGATAAGGCCACTGTAGATTTTTTTAAAACCGTTTCTCTTTCCGCTCTACTACCACATGCAGTTTCAAAGATTTATGGTACTTTGCTTAACAGAGCCTTTCTGAATCTTGATGGAATACCCTGATACTGGGATGAACAATTTCCTACCTTGGGGGATAGGTGAGATAGAATATGGAGGGATACCTACAGGTATACTACCCAGGATAGACTCAGATTAACACAATTTCAATTTCTAAATAGCATGTTGTGGACCTCTCCCCCAGACTGTTCAAATTGGGCAAGGTCTCTTTGCCCAGCTGCATTAGGTGCCAGCAGGCACCTGGCACCTTGACACATATTTTCTGGGACTGTCCTTTTATTCAGTCCCTTTGGGACACCATTAAGGCCAAGGCAGACCTCTTACTTGGAATTTCTGATTGTTTTACACCTGAAATTTGCCTGGTCGGGCACTTTAAGAACATAACTGTTAAACAGCATAGGTTCTATATGGCTTTGATTTCTCTGTCCTTCAAGAAAGTGATTCTATGCCACTGGAAAGACTCAAATCCAATAACTTATTTAGAGTGGCTTCAAGAACTGCTTTTCAATTTGAGCGCCAAGCAATTTCATACCAGCCTCCGAGGTTCTCTTAGCCCTCACAAAAAGATTTGGGAGGGTTTGCACAAGTTATATCTGGCTCAAGTAGAACCCAAGGGATCCTGAAGACTATATGTTACTTTAAATATGGTTTCCTTAGGTTTGTGTCTCTGACAGAACCATCTTAAACAGCTGTCTCTTAAGTGGCGACCATATAGGTTGCCCCCGGCCATAGCCTTAGGGTGGGGGTTTCAGGGCTGGGGGATGGGGGGGTGGACATGAAACCTCATTCCTATTTGGTGCATTATGCATTTTGTGAAACAGTACTGTTTCATGCCTATTTTTGTATGCACAAAACTAATAAAGATGGTTAATTTAAAAAAAGAAAGAGTAGACCCTATTCTCACCTGTTCTATGTGGTTTGCTAGATAGCTGGTGAACCACTTTAGGGTGCCTGAAGATATACCAAACCCAACAAGTTGATGTGTCAGCAAATGGTGATTGAGCATGTCAAATTCTTTAGACCGGTCAATAAAGGTTGTACCAACAAGATGACCCTGATCAAGAGTATGGTGAATGAAACCTGTGACTTCCAGTAGGGTCGTAGATGTGCTGTTCCCTTTCCGAAAACCATGTTGTTGGACACATTGTAGGCTGTATTTTTCCAGGTACTCCACAAACTGGTCAGCAAGAATCCTTTCAAGTGCTTTGGACAATGGGGGAAGAATAGATATTGGCCTATAATTCCCAGGTAGCAATCTGTCCCCACTCTTAAAAACTGGCGTAGCCTGAGCAGATTTACAGATCTGGGGGTAGTGTTAAAGTATAAGGGAGCAACTGAGAAGCTTGCTGAGGGGGAAATTACTTCATCTACAGTTAGGGTAAGAAGTTTCAGGTCAAGGGAATCATTGCTTGTCTTAGTTCCTCCTAGAACTTTAAGTAGGTATGTCTTGCCCTTGCTTTCCAAGATAGTTTCGAAGTGGAAACATGGGTTAGTCAAAACCTCTTCTGATTTGGTGGACATAGGAGCTGTGCTGGGTAGTTCAAAGAAATGTGGGAGCAGAATTTGGCTAAGATCTGTGAAGGATGAAATAAATGTGTTGGCAATTATCACGGGGTCATGGGTGATAGACTCATCAGCATTTAACATAGTTGGAGCCTGCCTGGATGCTTTCCCAGTGATTTCTGAAAGGTTTTCCCAGAATTTTTTCCTATCCGTCCAGGTCTTGGCAAGGATGTCCTTATAGTACTGTGCTTTGTGCTCATGGATAGCCTTAGTGCATGTATTCCTGGACATCTTATAGGCCTGTATGTCAGATTGACTGCCAGAGGTCCTGGCCCTATGCCAGAGGTGGTCATGAGCTTTCATTTGAGCCAGAAGGTTAAAAGAGATCCAGGAATTATAAAGTCCCCTGATCCTATGTGTCCTAAAAGGGGTGTGGATGTTACAGGCTGCATTGAAACGTTCAATGAGGTATTGTAGAGCTGAGTCAATATCAGGTGCGGTTTCAATGTAAAACCAGTTTTGTTGCCAGAAGAGAGACTTTAGTGGCTGCAGGTGGCCAAGGAAGAGCACTCTACTTGTGACTGTTCTGGCAGGTGGCTTGATAAATTTGTTAGTCCAATAACACTGTTTAGGAGAGTGATCACTGATAGTGTCAGGCAATACTTCAGAATGGGAGATATGTGTTAGACAATTCGTTAGGACCCAGTCCAGGAGTGTGCTAGTCCCAGTCTTATAGTTTATCCCGGTTGAAGTTGTTACTAACTGGGTAAAGTTCAGGCCTGTTAACTCATCCCTATGCCTACTGGCACCTGATGAGAGCCAGCTGACATTAAAGTCACTTAACAGGATGATTTCTGCATATTGTTTTAGACTTATGATGCAGTTCATAAGGGGTTTTAAGCCCCACTCGGTGAGGTCAGGGGGGAATATAGACTGAGCTAATGTTGAGGGCCTTGTTGTGTGCACCAAGCAATAGCCTTATCAGCAAGGATCTGAATATCCATAGCTGGTTCAGGGAGGGCAGTGGATGAGCCAACAATGACTCCTTTAGGTATGTGGCACAGCCACCTCCTCTTCTAGATAGTCTGTCCTGCCTAAAAAGTGAGTAGCCTGGTAGGATGATGACTGAGTCAGGGCCATATGGTGACAGCCAGGTTTCGACGACTGTCAGGATGTCGGGGTTGTGTACTGTGACCCAAGCAGTGAGGGCATCAGATTTTTTAACAGACTGCAGATGTTCATACTGGCCTGGACAAGCATACCTTGCTTTTTCTTGCCATAGACTCCATAAAAAGGAGGGCCCAGATTAGGATGTACACTCCCAGAGATAAGGAGAAGTAAAAGAATGAGGTGTTTCAGGAGTTGTCTTAGTAAATAAAGGGTAAGAGGATGAGATTTCCCCTTTTGACGTACATTAACAGGGCCCTTAGGAGCAGAGAGGCTTTTAAGTAGCATAAAAACAGTGGGTTAATACAGGACAGACTTCTTCCATGTTTCATGTGCAGCCTGCTGTAGTGCAGCTGTCATGGGAAGAAAGGAGTGTAATGTGTTACATTGTCACCAGTGACCATGCCAAGTGTGAAAAGAGGAAGTTCTGTGGTTGGGAGAACAGGGGTATGTGATATGGACTCCATCCAAATGAGAGTAGGACCCACAGTGCACAGAGAAGCACCAGAAATAGCGTCACACCCTGTGATGTCATTGGACAAGAGAGGACTAAGTGAGCTCCAATATGATTTAGTAGGAAGGCAGTACCGAGAAGGTATACAGCAAGTAAAGCTGCTGTGACTTTGAGAGGGCAAACTTCCTTAAATGAAAGCACAAGGTCTCTCTGGTAGCAGCTCTGTATAATCTGCTAATGCGAAACTGGCCACTTAAAAAAATTAAAAGTAGCAGAAAACAGTAACTTTAAGAAAAATATTAAATGTAACCCCTAGATGGCGTTATCCCAGGGGCTACTACCCCTACCTGATTTGCCACTAACAGGTTGAGGGGCCTGGATCCAATGGCGGGTGCCTCCACCCAGAGGTCAGGGTTTGCAATAGTTAAACTAACTTGGTCACAGCCCTCTGGGACACTGCAACCCCTTTCTTCCCATAAGTGGCCCACACATATATCAGAATTACCTTCACAGTATACACTTACCCCCAGGTCTGGTTCGGCACTGGGACCTCCTGTGAAATAAGATACAGTGCAACAATCACAGTACAGTACTTAACATAGACAAATACCTCAGGCAGTATAACTTTGCTGAAACAAGCAGCTCTGATTTATTTAGGGATATAACAAGGACAGGGAAATCAGGTTAATTAGCTTATCACTTTACTATCTACCTATGGCTCTGTGCTGGGCCTATCCCTACCAGTTACTGTCCCTGGGTACCCAAGCTCTAGTGGCTAGTCCAAACCGTGGCAGCTGGTAGGGCCCTTTCACACAGTGAAAAGAAAATTAGCAAACAGTCAGCAGTACAGTGATTCCATTTGGATTTAATGTGGCAATTCAACGAGGAGCGACCCTGAATTAGTACTCACGACCTCCAAACAAGATAGGGTCCTTCAACGTCAGCAGGGCTACTTTGAGCTCCATGAGACTCTTCACACATTTATATGGTAAAAAAAGTACTATGCCAGGCAGGCTGCTCTCTATCCCGATCGCAATTACTGCACAATACCCGGAGAACACACAGCAGATTCAGTCCTGACAGACCGAGTGCAATTCAACAATTTCTTCAGTCTTCTACAGGGTGAGCCTGGTTTCTACTCTTCAGAGATCCTTTGATTCTTTTCACAGGGCGGATTCAGTCCTAACAAGCAGTTACACAAGCTGCAGACCGGAACTCTGGGCCTTACACACGTTTTTTGACTGAAACTATGCACTGAAGGAGCACAGGGTTTCTTTCCCCTTCACTGCCAGATCTAAACTGAAACTCCCAATAGACAAAACCGGGCACTTCCTTTGAGTTCCTCCCAGTTCTTGACTGGATTGGCTGTCACTCACAATAGACTGCTGCTGTTGGTCCAAAAAGGCACCGAAGTCTAAACTACATCTCCCAGAGTCACTGCCTATACAATCCTCTTGTGGCTGGCTCAGATTATGAGTCCAAGTTCTGATTCGTCCAAGGCACCATTTTAGAGCTAGCTACCCCACACTGATTGGTCCAGTTCAGCAGTTCAAAACCAGAATGGGAATTAGGCAGACACAGTTCTGACTGCAAAGAAAGCAGGTTAGACAAACTGTAATTTCATTATTACTGTAAATGATTTCTGGCAAACAGTTACATCTTTCAGATAGGTTCCCTTTGCACTCCTAGTGACTGCAAAAATGGAGTGAATTGGCAGCAGCTTGAGTGGTACTCTATCAAAGAAACACACAGTCCCCCATACAAACTAATTATGTCTGCAAGCAGACAGCTCTTAAAGAGACAGTACCAGAGGTTCTAAAAACACTCACTGATAAATGGCTTAAACGCCAAACACCATTCAGGCATGGAGCATTCAAGCAAGCTCCTGGAAGTCTTTTGGGAACCCCATTTGCAGAGTTACACCTTCCTGGCCTGGAAAGCTTGGCGTCACGTCAAGCAAGTAATAGTTTCAACTGCAACCATATACATTTGCATTAGGCTCGCACATGTAATCGTCAGTCAATGTATCATTTACCAGAACACATTTCGAAACATTGCGAGTACGTCCTCTTTACACAGTATTACATACACATTGTACCATAACTCAAGTTTATCTCTTGTACATGAAACCTGAAGAGAGAGCCCTTCCCTATCAGTTACCTTAGGGCTGGACGGGCAAGGGCACCATGCCTACAGGGCAACACAAGTAACTTGGAGTTAGCACTGGCGCTCAGTTTGGGCAATGAGCTCGGGACACATACACTCCTTTATGGACAACATTGAGAGAGCAAGTCCACAGGCCTCCCAAGTGAATCATAACTGAGGTGCACCACAGGCTTTACAGCTCGACCAGTCTTTCTAGGGGAACTGTTACAGTCTCTGCACTCTGAGCCTCATTTTCAGCATTGTCCTCACTTGTCAGGAGTCTCCATGGGGTAGAGAGGCTAGAACTGGGCACTTTCAGCTCCAGGAGTTACAGTTTCTGAGTCCACAACATTTGGCTCGCATGGAGAGCTTTGGGACACTGGCAGTGGACTGTCAGGGCACTCAAAATACTCTTCTTGTTCGGGTGTATCACCAGTCTGCCCCAATCTATCATTTTCTTCCCCTGAAAGCTCAAACAGTTCAACCATGCACAATGATTCCATTTTATCTGATCTGATGCTTTGCACTTCACTTTCTGGGAGCATTGGCTCCAGGGATGAAGCTGGGGGCTTAGACAGTCCAGAATTGACTAGGGGATTGCCCTGAAACAATTGACTCAGTTCGTAAGAAGGATAGTATTCAAAGTCACTCTCACTTTCTTCTGATATGGACTGACAGTCATGCTCAACTGGGACTTGTGCAGGGAACACTTTAACTCTGCTTCTGTAGGTGCAGACTTCCTTGATCTTTTCTTAGCAGCAGCTCTAGTCACTGGTCCAGAGGGGCATCTTCTGGGGGCTCAGACTCAATCAGGATTTGTCCAATGGGCAGTAAATGATTTCTATGCATTGTTTTACATCTTTTGAATTGTTCTCAGGCTTTACTGTTGTACACTGGCAGATCATCTAGTTTGCCCACTACAATGTGAGGGAGATGGTGCCATCTGTCAGCAATCTTGTGTTTGCCATGCAGTCCCAGATTTCTTAGCAATACCGATCTCCCTCCTGGAGTTCCTGTGCTTCCACCTTTTATCATACCATTCTTTTGGCCAGATTTCTTTTGGCAGCCATGGTTTGAGCCAGTTGGTACGCATGAGTTAGCTGGGCCTTTAACTTTTGCACATACGTAAATAGTTGTCAGCTTGAACCCCATCAGGAAGACCAAAACACACATCTACTGGTAGTCGAGCTTCTCTTCCAAACATCAGGCGGTAGGGGAGAACCCAGTGGCATCACTTTGGTGCAGTTATAAGCATGTACCAGGGTGCTAATTTGTTGGCTCCATCTAAGCTTCTCTTTGGGTGCAGGGTGCCTAGCATATCTAGCAAAGTGCGGTTGAAACGTTCAGGCTGTGGGTCCCCTGGGGAGGTAAGAGTGGTTCTGGACTTTCGCACTCCCCACAGAGAAAGCATCTCTTTGATCAGACAACTCTCAAAGTCTCTCCCTTGATCAGAATGGATTCTTTGTGGAGCCCCTAGTGAACAAAAGTTTTCTACAAGTACTTTGGCCACAGTGGATGCTTTCTGGTCTTTGGTGGGAAAGCTTGGGCATATCTCGTGAAATGGTCAGTGACCACCAGCATTACTGATATTTCTTTGATCTGACTCCAAACTCAGAAAATCAATACAGACCAGCTCCATGGGTGCACTGGTGGTGATGTTAACAAGGGGCAGCCCTCTGGGGCAAAGCTTTCCTCTGTAAGCAGCGACTACAAGTTTGAATGTGTTGCTCCACATCAGCCCCATCTTAGGCCAATAGAATCTGGATCTCACCAAGTCAAGTGTTCTGTCTATACCAAGGTGCCCCATGTGGTTGTGCAAGGACCTCAGTACTGAGTCTCGAAAGGCAGTGGGCAGCACTAGTTGTTGTTTGTCTACTTGTCCCCTCTGTCTACTGTTTCTCTGTATAACAGTTTATTGATCAGTTTCAACTTAGGACCTTCTTTGTATAACAGTGCAGTTCTCAAATCAGTGGGCGTAATTTGGACCATCTTTTCCTGCATAGAGGGCTTCTAAAGCTGCTTTGATCATGGGATCGCGAGGATTGAGCCCGCCGAATACTGTCATTGTCCAGCTGAGGCAGTGCACCAATGTCTATTGCAGAAAAGTGGCAATATGCAGCAGGTATGCACATTCTCAGAGGGTCCCAAGCAATCCACCATGCAGTCCACTGATCCGTGGACATTTGTTCCTCCCTGTCAAACTTCGGCAGAGTGCCCGAATGTCAGGTTCTGCCAATCGGACCCAATCATTCTGGGGAACAGGCCTCCGGGAGAAGCATCAGCATCTATGTGGTTCAGACCTGCTCGGTGTTAGGAGCATAGTCATATGTAGATAATGCAGAAGCCACCTATGGCCAGTGGCATCCAACTTAGCTGAGGTCTGCACATAGGTCAAAGGATTATTGTCAGTTTTACTAGTATTTTAGCCCCATACAAGTACTCATGGAATTGGTCAACAATAGCCCACTTCAAAGCTAGGAACTCTAACTTATGTACAGGATAGTTCTTTTCGGATGGGGTCAGGCTTCTACTGCAAAGGCCACTGGTCTCAGGCCATTCTCGTGCTCTTGGTACAACACAGCGCCAACCTTTGCAGCTAGCATCAGTGTGCAGGGCGTAAGGTTTTCTTGGATCGGCATAGGCCAGCACTGGAGCATGGGTAAGTTGATATATGATCTCATGAAAAGCAGTCTCACAATCAGGAGTCCAGCGGGCCCCAAATACTTCACTCGGATGAAAATACACTCTTTCAGTCTTGAGGGCGCTGACTTTTGGTATTTTTGTGGGTTGGGGATACCCTTGAGTAAGGTTAAGTAAAGGGTGGATCACTCTTGAATAGTCCTTGATGAAGCGCCGGTAATAACCACAGATCCAGGAATCTTTGCAGTTCTTTTAGATTTTTGGGCTGTGGCCAGGTGGTCAAGGCCTCAACTTTACTTGGGTCGGTCTCTATTCCTCGGTGGATACTATGTGTCCCACATACTTTACTGATGTTTGAAAGAATTAACACTTATCAATGGACAGTTTAAGGCCAAAGTCCTCCAGTCGGTCCAATACCTTAAATAATCTGCTCTCATGTTCCTCCAGTGAGCTGCCAAACACAATAAATCATCTATATCCAGGCACTCTAGTAAGTTCATGTCCCCACTGCACGCTCCATCAATCGTTGAAAAGTGGCTGGGGCACCTGAAATCCTTAGAGGCATCCTCATGAATTCATAGAAGCCAAGCGGACAGATAAAGGCTGTCTTCTCACGGCCCTCTGGGGCCATCGGGATCTGGTAGTACCCACTGCGGAGATCCAGCACAGAGAACCACTTGCTCCCGTTTAGGCAGTCCAAACCATCCTGAATGCGGGGCATTGGGTACTGATCAGGGATAGTCCACCGGTTTAAGGTGCGATAATCCACACACATCCTTACTGTTCCATTCTTTTTCCTCACTACCACAATGGGGGAAGCATAAGGGCTTCTGGATTCTTGTATTACACCAGCAGCTAACATTTCTTGCAGATGCCGTCTCACATCATCTATGTCAGCAGGTGCCAGGCGTCGAGACCTCTCCACGAAATGGTCTTTCGCCATGCAGCCGGATATTGTGCTCAGCTCCTTGCACGCATCTACATCCCATTCCTTTAAAGAAAACACCTGGTCTCTCTGGGCAAGCTTCTCACTGATCCTCACTTTCCATTCAGCCGGCGGCGAAGTCGCGAAATCAAACAAGTCAGGCGTTACTCTGTCATTCTTCCTTGAACTCTTGCTGCTGGGCAGCACTGCAGTGTCTGCACAATGCACATTAGCCAGGATGCAACCTCTATTTACTCGAATGTCTCTTTCAGACACATTATGAACTTGGACCATTACCCTTCTGGCATAAGCATGGGCTCTAGCGGGCAAAATACTAGGCTTGACCAGCAGTCCCTCTGGCAATTTTCCATCGCCTGGTGCATCCAACATTAATATTTTATTCTTAACATCCTTTCTGATATGGACCTCTCCTGCAAGGTACACTGGGCATTTGCGCCAGGATCAGAGACTCAGGATCCTTCTTCCATACAATTCCGACCGGTTCCTCTGGTTCTATTTTCCAGCATCTCTCTGTGCCTCATAGGCCTTCTTAATTAAAGCCGAACTCTTAAAGCTCTACTAGTCTTTGACCCTGTTTTCATAACACAACTGTGCCAGCCTTCCGAACATATGAGCATTTGTTCCAATCAACAAAGGGACACCATCATACAGTCCAGTGGGGGACACACTAAGGCTAGGGTCTCTCACTTGTTCGGCCACTCAGCCACAGGAGGTGGGGAAAGACAGCCAAATTCGGATATACCTGGAATAGGGTAGGCCTTCTCACTTAATCCCATACATGCAGTCCTTCTAATGGTTGTAAGGGTACGCCTGACAAATGCTTCTGATACCAATCCTGGAACATAATTGTCACTTGGGAGCCACTGTCTAATACAGCTCTTGTAGACACTCCATTCACCTTTACAGTGGTCTCCATGGAGGGACCCACTATTCTGGACCAGTCTGGAGAGGCGGTAGTGGGGCCTGGGCAACTGACCTTGCCACAAAGGACGTGAGTTAGCATTTTTGGTGCCCTCACTGGGATCATTTGTGCACCTCTTAACCACTGATTTGTTCTCCGAAGCTCTCCTTGTAGCCTATATGCAACTTTGTCAGTGTCTTTTGGGGACCGCATTCCCTTTTCATGTGCCCATCTTTCCCACAATTATAGCAAACATACTTTCTGAGTTTGAGCTGGCCGAGGCGCCACACTGGGAGCCAGGGCAGGGGTATTACTAACTGGAAACCTTGGTGCCATCTCTGTCTCGTGTGATAAGCATTTGGAGACATCTAGTCAGTTTCTCCACTTCCATGGTCAAGGAATCGAGTTCGGAGCTGTTATCAGCAGGAGATACATCGGTGGGTATCCCCACCCCATAGCAGATGCAGTCGGATATAGGTCGGGGCCTGTACTTGCAGGCGTGGCCTTCATAAAGGGACTGTTAATTCCCGGATCTCTCTCAACAGTTCGCCCCATTGTGGCATATCTTTTTCCTTATCAGAGCACTCATTGACTGCCAACCTCTGCCCCTGAACTTCACTTGATGGGCCACCCTCAGTCACTTGGGTCATAGCCGCAGCTATTGGTGCAGGTCCCTCCCGAGGTCGCCTTTTCTCAACTCCTCGAATTTCTCTCATTAACTCATCATAAGAGGGTGGGGATTCCAGTCGATTTGCCAGGCGTAACTGAAGCAACAGCAGTTCTGAGAAGGGGGCAGACTTAAGGATCCTGTCCAGCCTGGTTCGGTCCAGTTCAATCGCTGGCAAACTACCCTTTCTGAGGCATTCTTGCAACAATTTTTCCAACCGAGATACATACACAGACAACAACTCCCCTTGGTACTGTTGTGCATCTCTTACTCTCCACCATAGGTCTTCATTAGAATCTGGGCTCCCATACACATTCTCCAAGGCCTCAAGATAGGCCTGCGCAGTCACTTCAGGGTTACTGGCCCGTTTAGCACAGATGGTAGCCAGGGCAGGATCTCGGAGGCTCTCACTAACCCTCTTTCGCTTTTCGGCTTCCGAGCATTGCCATTCTAGCACTTGGGGGGCAACATAGTCTATCCAGGTCTCCCAGTCATCCTCCCCTTGGGGGGTGGGGAGGGTACCAGAGAAGATCCTCAACCTTCGGTAAGAGCCGTGACTAATGGCAGGTGCAGAAATAGGAGTCTGCATTGGTTTAGCCACCATTACGGGTACTGGAGCGGGAGAGGGTGTTGGGGGAGGAACACCCCCAGGTGGCAAGAATAGTTTCTTCAAGTCCTCCACAGTTTTCCCTTCCCCCAGCAACCATTTAGCAAATTTCTCCTCAAAAGTTTCAGACAGTGGTGGGGGCTCATTCCCCCCGGTCTTTACTGTACTTAGTTATCACTCTCCAGGCAGTGAGGGCTCCCTCTGGGGTAATGGTCTGTGGCACTTTGGAGCTATCTATGGGATCCTTAAACTCTACTAAGGCCAGGAAAGTGTGGGTGAGCAGATTAGCATGCCGACCCACCACCACAGGGTTTTGTAAACTTTCCACCTTGGAAAGTACTCCTATACAGTGTCGTATTGATACCAGGGGATGTCCAGGATAAGCATAGCATTTTGAGGGTCAATCTCCTCCCCAGTACACCACTCCACCAGCCGGTGCACAGCCACTTCTGTCGAGGTACCTATTTTTTTCTTAACAGTGGTTCGTAAATATGGCCACTAGGGACACACAATCCCAGCGGTGAGCCTCCAAGATGTAACCCCTAGATGGCGTTATCCCAGGGGCTACTACCCCTGCCTGATTTGCCACTAACAGGTTGAGGCCTGGATCCAATGGCGGTGCCTCCACCCAGAGGTCAGGTTTGCAATAGTTAAACTAACTGGTCACAGCCCTCTGGGACACTGCAACCCCTTTCTTCCCACTAGTGGCCCACACAATATATCAGAATTACCTTCACAGTATACACTTACCCCCAGGTCTGGTTCCGGCACTGGGACCTCCTGTGAAATAAGATACAGTGCAACAATCACAGTACAGTACTTTAACATAGACAAATACCTCAGGCAGTATAACTTTGCTGAAACAAGCAGCTTTGATTTATTTAGGGGATATAACAAGGACGGGAAATCAGGTTAATTAGCTTATCACTTTACTATCTACCTATGGCTCTGTGCACAGGCCTATCCCTACCAGTTACTGTCCCTGGTACCCAGCCCTAGTGGCTAGTCCAAACCCGTGGCAGCTGGTAGGGGCCCTTTCACACTGTGAAAAAAATTAGCTTAAACAGTCAGCAGTACAGTGATTCCATTTGGATTTAATGTGGCAATTCAACAGGGAAGCGACCCTAATTAGTACTCCACGACCTCAAACAAGATAGGGTCCTTCAACGTCAGCAGGGCTACTTTTGAGCTCCACGAGACTCTTACACATTTATATGGTAAAAAAAGAAAGTACTATACCAGGCAGGCTGCTTCTATCCGATCGCAATTACTGCACAATACCGGGAGAACACACAGCAGATTCAGTCCCTGACAGACCGAGTGCAATTCAACAATTTCTTCAGTCTTCTACAGGGTGAGCCTGGTTTCTACTCTTCAGAGATCCTTTGATTCTTTTCACAGGACTGATTCAGTCCTAACAAGCAGTTACACAAGCTGCAGACCGGAACTCTGGGCCTTACACGCTTTTTGACTGAAACTATGCACTGAAGGAGCACAGGGTTTCTTTCCTTCACTGCCAGATCTAAACTGAAACTTCCAACAGACAAAACCGGCACTTCCTTTGAGTTCCTCCCAGTTCTTGACTGGATTGGCTGTCACTCACAATAGACTGCTGCTGTTGGTCCAAAAGGCGCCAAAGTCTAAACTACATCTCCCAAGTCACTGCCATACAATCCTCTTGTGGCTGGCTCGGATTATGAGTCCAAGTTCTGATTCGTCCAAGGCACCATTTTAGAGCTAGCTTACCCACACTGATTGGTCCAGTTCAGCAGTTCAAAACCAGAATGGGAACTAGGCAGACACAGTTCTGACTGCAAAGAAAGGTTAGACAAACTGTAATTTCATTATTACTGTAAATGATTTCTGGCAAACAGTTACATCTTTCAGATAGGTTCCCTTTGCACTCCTAGTGACTGCAAAATGGAGTGAATTGGCAGCAGCTTGAGTGGTACTCAATCAAAGAAACACACAGTCCCCATACAAACTAATTATGTCTGCAAGCAGACAGCTCTTAAAGAGACAGTACCAGAGGTTCTAAAAACACTCACTGATAAATGGCTTAAACGCCAAACACCATTCAGGCTTGGAGCATTCAAGCAAGCTCCTGGAAGTCTTTTGGGAACCCCCATTTGCAGGGGGGTTACATAAAATTAGCAGAAAACAATAATTTTAGGTATAAAAAGCAATTGTGGCATCAGGAAAAATTAGCCAGGGGAAAAGCTTCTTGAGATGCAGCAACAGTGGGCAGTGTCCAATCAGGATTTGGCTGTAGAAAGCAACAAAAATTGAACCTGTTGGCAGAGTCCTATCATACCTTTGCAGGGTAGGGGTGCTTTCTTCTGGGCAAACCAGCTGAGCAGCACAGGCGGAGGCTTAGTTAGAGCCGACTGCACTGGGCAAGGCTTCAGGAGGCAAAGTACTGGTGTACCGGTAGTGCAGTGCTGGAGGAAAAAAAGTAAAGGAGGGGAGGAGGAAACTAGACAAGAGGGTGGGAGGACAGTGGGGAGTAGCAGAGCAAGAGAGAAAGGAAACAAGGCTGTGTGGTAGGTCTATTGGGAAGGGGAGGGTGGGAGAAGGTTTGTGTTATGGTAGGCCTGAGGGGGCGAAGATGGAGCTGAGCAGAGACGAGGGAACCATTAGCAGATACCTGGTTTATGGCCTACGACAGTTGCATATTTCTTTCACTATTCTCGTGATTAAGGTTTTAAAGGCATTAACAGATATGGGTCTGGTAAGCTTAAGAATAGACTGTAGATTGTTCCAATTGGTTGGTAGGGTATAGGAGATGGCAGTTTTGCCAAAGGAAGTACAGTACAAATCCCGGGGACATCTAGATACACAAAGTCAGACTTCCTGAGGGAGTATGTACTCTGTGAGATGCGCACAATGGAGAGTAAGTAGCTTGGGAGCTTCTTTAAAAGAGTTTTTTAGTGTCCAGATGCACGAGCATAAGCACCTGGTAGCGAGGGAGGTCCAGCCCACAGAGGCATATAGGTCATATGGTCAGTTCTATATGGGGCATTAATGACGAAATGTAAGGCCTGGTGACAGGCAAGGCAATTGTTATTTAAAAAGACGCCCAATCCCATAGGCGCTGGGCGCTGTACATATAAAATAAACAAATAAACACAGCCAAAACTCAGAATAAATATCATTAAACATTAAATTCCATAAATAATAAAATAAAATAAATTTGCCTAGAGAAATTTAAAAACACGGTGTCCGGGAACTAAAATTAAAACCTTAGCATACTGATCTCATTTAAAAGGCTAGGTCGGGGAATGCCTGGGTGAACAGGAAGGCCTTGAGTCGGGCCTTGAATACCTCTAAAGACGAGGCCTCCCTAACCCTGAGTGACAGAGGGAGTTCACCTTGTGTAGATTAGTAGCCGTGGAGGATTTGTATATTGGGTCACCATAATTGAGGAGGGGTAAGAAGGTGGCCTGGATGAGCCTGACTCTCGTCTCCTGGGGGGAAGAGTGATCTATTTCTGTAGAACAAACCTAGTTTAGATTTTAGCTTGCCGGTGAGGGTGTCAATATGGGCGCTAAGGGAGAGTTTGCAGTAAAACCGTATGCCTAAATATTTGAACTTGGAGACTGCCTTGAGGGGTTCCCCAAGGAGGATGATAATAGGGGCATTTGTCTGGGCTGATAGGGAGGCTGTGGGGACGTTGTTGGGGGTAAAGAACATGGACTTGGTTTTATTTGTGACACGGATTGTGTAGAACAGAATTACAGCAACAGCACAATGCTGACAGTCGGCATTGTGCCTTCCGGGAAAGCAAGTGTTATGAGTGCATTGACATCATTAGGGCAACAGGGCCCTATTTACAAGATGGTCCTGTTTCAGGTTACAGTTTAAATGTTCACAAACAGTATGGACTAATGATCATTAGTTGCAGACCGAACATGTTTAAGCAGTGTGAGTTTAAATATTCCTAAATAATAATGACAAATGAACAAATAGTTACAGACAGAAACATGTTCGCATAGTGCCAGCATTGAAAATATGTGTAAAAATCATGTGTAGGCTCATTTTCTGCTAGTGCAGCATGTCTGCAATTTCATTAAGTGCTCAGCACACAGACACGGACAGCTTCTCATTATGCTTCCTGGGTTTATAAGGTTGATTGTAACTAAAACAAAGGGGGGTGTTAATCTCTTAGACTTTAGTTTGGCCCTACGATGCCGGTTTGACAACACTTTCGTCGACCGGCATCACAGCGACAGAATTTATGTCGACTCCAAGTTGCGGTAGACATAAACCCATTGTCTCCCGTCCGCTTTTCTCATCAGGAGCTTTTGCCCCAAACCCCCATGTGGGCTGCTCCCCACCCCGTACTATAGATTATCAACTTTGAGTTGGAGTTGATTGGGGAGGCGCAGGACCGGAGACAGTGTGACCCTGTGTTAGGCACACCAACACAGCGACCTATTGGCAAAGGAGGCAGTATATCCTCCCTAAGGAGGCAGTATAGCGCAGTGGTCTAAGGCTCTGAGCTGCAAATTTGGTGACATCCAGCAGACCAGACCTGGGTTTGAATCCCACAGCTTCCACTTGTATACTGTGTGACCCTGAGCAAGTCACTTAACCTCCTTGTGCTCCCAGGTCGCTCCTGTAAAAAAGCTTTCAGCTTAGTGTGCTATACCTGGTTAAACAACTAAAAAAAATAAACTGTCAATTTTGTCGACAGGTATGTAGTTCGCTGTGTTGGTGTCGCTGACCATGGCACATTCCCTTTAGTTTTACACATGCAAAACAGCTGTTGTAAATGCTTAGAACACACACACACACACACAGAGTCTCCAGCAGCCCGATTCTAAAAGTGGCTGTGATTGCCGAAGGGGACTTGCAACAGGCTGTTTGATGCAAGTATTGATTTGTGTCAAACTTGATATTCCAGAAGCCGATGCCGCTAGTCCCTGATGCCGCAAAGTTAGACCATCTCCCCAATGGTCTAACATTGCATCCATGGGAGTACCCTTACTATGGGACTTGTGCCAATCATTTGGTGCAGGCTGCCATAAAGTGAGAGAACTGTTGCAACTGCATCAACCCTTCTGGAATAGCACAGAGCAGGGTCACAGGGCTTTGACGCAGTTGCATCACACTTTTCAGTGGACACAGGGCTTGACACAAACCTTGCACCCACGTTCTGGACGCAGGCCCCAGATAACCACAGGTATGTGTTTTACATATTTCTAATTATGAAGGATTATTTCATGTGGTATGGGTTTACTGAGCACTAGGCCATGCCTGGGGGTTTGGAGTCATGAGGCAAAGCCGGTGACTTCAACCACCAGGCGTGGATTACTGCTTGGTAAATCCATACCCTGGAGTTGGTTAATCCTCATATAACGTGGGCAATTTTGTGTTAGAGTTTTACCTAAAGAAATCATAAAATAAAGCCCTGTGAACATGCAACTGTGGGTATATCAGGAATTAATCAATGGTCAGGTGACCTGTTTGGATGAATGAGAAGACAGTATTTTCGGAACTGTTGTTATAATATGCTTTAGAGTGCACACACACACATATTTTCTTTAACTTGGCTTCAGTGAGATTTGTAACATCAGATGATTTACTACATAACATTCCATTTCGTGCCATTTGACTTGCTCACTGCTGTAGTCTCAGGGATGCCTGCTTATCTCTGGTTGTATTTATTAACTAATTGCTAATCTATCACACTCATGTGTAAAAACATTTTTGTTTCCCTCTGGGCTTTTAAAAGTGAGTTTTCTAAAAGATTTGACATTTCTTCTGAAGAAGAACTCTGCTTTAGTTTGAAAGCTTAAGCTTTTTCTGTAATATCTATTGGTCCAATTAAAGGTATCAAATCACCTAATTTGTGCATCTTGTAGTACAAGGATCATGTGACAGGGTAGAATACGGCCCTGTCCCAGTTGTAATGGAGAGTTTGAATGCAGGGATCTGTTCTGTTCTTTCCTTTCCTGTCTCTTGTCTGTCTGGTTGCATAACCAAATTTTCCTGTGAGACCTGGGATTTGATCACCCCAATAGTCTCACAGTTCTTTGCCTCTCACTGTTTCTCAGTCTTCCCTTGCTGTTTCTGTCTTTTCCTCCCTTGCATATCTGCTGGTATAAAAATATATGCAAATCATTACGTGGAAATGTAACTGATATTGGGATCCCTTTGTTTAGAAATTATATAGTGATGCTGTTGAAATGTATATAACTATAGTTTGGGATGATTGCAAAAAGCTGTTGGGAACTCAAGGGGTTAACCTGAAATGCAATTTTTTAAGCCCAGGGCCCCTAGTGCTCTGCGGCAGAATTTTCTGATTTCTGCGGCAGGGTTCCTAGGATTCTGCGGCAGCATTTTCTGATTTCTTCGGCATGATTTATTCATTTCTGTGGCAGAATGCAGTCCTATCATTGGCTAAAATATGATGTGATGTCATAGATGACATAACCTGCCAAGCAAAAAGGAGGAGCTTCAGGATAAACAAGATGGATACGGGAGCCTGGCACTGTGGAAAAACTGTATATTTGAATGAAAATTCACCTAAAATGATGAATTCTACGGCACTATATGAATTCTGCGGCATGATGCAAATTCTGCAGAAAATTCCACAACCGCAGAATTGCAGAATACCAGGGGCCTTGTTTAAGCCCTTTGCAGAAGCTGTGGAAAAGGGACCTCAGTTCTGGGACATTGTGTTCTTGCAGCACCTGCCTGATATTTACAAGAACATGTTAGAAAAAAAAACAGGATGCTTGTTAAAAAGGGGGGTTGCAAAGACTTATAGGAGAGAGCTGCAAATGCTTGCAGGACACACAGAGATTGAAGGAAAACTCCGATGGATCTTCTCTATTTATCTGCCTTTGTAAATAGTTATACAGAGCAAGTTTAGTTTTTATGTTACTGTTAGTACAAATAAATACTTTTTGCAAATTCTACAACTGCTCTTGGTTTTTTGGGAAGACTATAAGCCCGAGGTTCGATTGGGTGGAGCAACTACGTCACTCCTCCACCAGGCTTTATTAGGTAGCTCAGCCCGGGCCTTCCCAGAATTCATTTCTTTTGCAGCTAGAGGATTGTTGGTCTGTCCTCTGAGCTGGCTGGGGCCTACCCCCCCACCTGCTGTTTCTGTGTGTTTCTGCTGGACATCAGTGCTTGTTTTTCCTGCTTCCGGTTTGTATCTTTCCTCCGGCTATGTACTTCCTTGTGTTTTGTGTCTCTTGTTTTTGGGCCTTGTTCCCTGTTTTCTGTTTTGCTGTATTTTGGTTTTGTCCTTTGGGGCTTTATTTCTAAGCTCCTAGCATACTGCTACTCAGAGCTCATACTACTGCTTTTGGTTACTACAACTGCAGCCACTGCTACTGTTTACTCCAATTACTATTGTACCCAGTGCTTGTGTTTTTACACTGTTGCTAACCTCACTCAAACTGCTGCAATGCACCTGCACTCATTATCTGCGTGTTTCAGCGTAACCATAGCTGCTCCATGTTGCATACTTCTTTTCACCCGACACAGGTTTACTCTGACCCTAGCTGTGCTGCTCATTCATGCTCTCATTCTACTTGCAGCTTCATTGCACTGCCTTGCTGCACCTGTTTTCAGTGCATTGTCTCCCTGTTTTATTGCAGCTACAACTCTGAGGTCAGCCACCTGAACTCCTGCCGAGGCTGTTAATATAGTTTCATTATTATTAAATCCTGCCTCACTGCCAAATATCCGGAGAGTATTTATCACCTTGATTTGGCCTCCTCCTCCACTTCGACATCCTGCAGTTCTCCGCCCATGCCAGCCATCTTGGATTTAATCCACTCCTGGCCTGCTTTCATTCTTTTTATTTTTGGCATTCATCCAACTCACCCTCCTGCCATTCTCCTTCCCTAACAGCCATCTAAGATTCATTCCATGATCGGCCTGCATTCGATATTTCTTTTGGGCTTGCCTATCATGGTTTCTATGCCACCTTATCGAACCGCGTCCCTTTTGCCATGTGTATTCAGGTTCATGACTTCATTCTGTATTCCCTCATCCATACCGTCTCTGCTCAGCCATCTGGATTTAATCCACTCAAGGTGTCACTCCTCATCGTCCATTGTCCGTTTTGCTCAGTGACCCACAGCCCTCCTGTCGCATGTCTCAGGTTCCTGACTCCTTATCTCACAGAAACATAGAGACATAGATTTTGATGGCAGATAAGGACCGCTTGGCCCACCTAGTCTGCCCATTTCTCTACCTAATGGATAAGCTGCAGATCCTAGTTAACCACAGCCTACTTCCTCCTACCCCCACTAGAATTGCTTTATGTCTGTCCCATGCATTCTGGAATTCCCCCACTGTTTTTGACTCTATGACCTCCTCAGGAAGGCTGTTCCATTCATCTACAACCCTCTCTGTGAAGAAATACTTCCTCACATTACCTCTGACCCGTCCCCCCTCTATTTTCAAATTGTGCCCCCTTGCTCTTGCACATCTCTTTTTTTGAAAGATGCTACCCTCTTGGACTTTGTTGATGACCTTGAGGTATTTGAAAGTTTCTATTATGTCCCCCCTCTCCCTCCTTTCCTCGAGGCTATACATCTTAAGCTCCTTTAGTCTTTCTTCATATGTCTTCTGGTGCAGACCCAGCACCATTTTGGTTGCCCTCGTCTGGACATCCTCCACCCTATCTATGTCTTTGCAGAGATGGGGTCTCCAGAACTCTACACAGTACTCCAGATTTGGTCTTACCAACAAGTCCGTTTTCTACTGGTGATGCCTCTCCCTATGCATCCCAATATCCCCCCCAGCCCTCCTTACTGCCTTCTCACTTTGCTGGCCCACCTTTAGGTCATCTGATATAACTACCCCCAGATCTCTTTCCATTTTTGTTGTTGTCAGTATCTCATCCCCCATTGTGTACTCTTGCCCTGGGTTTTTGTTTCCTAGGTGCATTACTTTGCACTTCTTTGCATTGAATCTAAGCTGCCATACATTTGACCAGTCCTCCAACCTTGCCAAGTCCCTTTTCACCCTTTCCACCCCACCTTGTGTATCAACCCTGTTGCAGATCTTTGTGTCATCTGCAAAGACATGCCTTCCCCTCAGTCCCTCTGCAATGTCACTTATAAAGACATTAAAAAGGACTAGCCTCAGTACTGAACCCTGTAAATTCTACCATTAACCTCTTCTTCACTGTGGAGTCCATTTACTATTACCTGCTGTGTCCTGTTGTCCAGCCAGTGTTTTACTAGGCTACCACCCTGGGACCCACTCCCAGGCTGGCTAATTTGTTTATTAATCTTTAGTGCGAGACCGTGTCAAATGCCTTGCTAAAATCTAGGTAGGCCATGTCCACAGCCCCTCCCTGGTCTACTACTTTGATCACCCAGTCAAATAAATCAATTAGACTTGTTTGACATGACCTTCCTGCTGTGAATTCATGCTGCCTTGGGTCCTGTGCCCCACTGGCCTCTAGGTACTCAACAATTCTTTCCTTCAGAAGTGATTCCATCATTTTCCCTACCACTGAGGTCAAACTGACAGGTCTGTCGTTTCCTGCCTCTGTCTTGCTCCCACTTTTGTGAAGGGGAATCACAGCCGCCCATCTCTGGTCCTCAGGTACCACACCATCCTCCCATGTTTTATTAAAAGGGTAGTCAGTGGTGTTACTAGATCTTCCTTAGTTCTTTTAGAATTATGGGGTGAATCCCATCAGGCCCCATTGCTTTATCCACCTTCAGTTTTAAGAGTTCTTTCAGAACCTTTTCTTCTGTGAAAGGACTAATATCAACCCCCCTATCCAGAGTGCTTCTATTGACTGGATTAGATCTCTACCCCTGCTTTTCCACTGTGAATACTGAGCAAAAATATTTGTTCAGTATCCCAGCTTTTCACTGTTGCTCTCTGCCCAACCACCTTCCTCTTTATTCAGCCTCTGTATCCCTGCTTTCATCTTTCTTTGCTCCCTAATGTACCTATAAAAGGTTTTATCCCCCTTCTTAACCAAGTTGGCTATCTTTTCCTTAGTTTGGGCCTTTGCTATTCTGACTGCCTTCCCCGTTTCCTTCTGCTTTAACTGGTACAGTTCTCTGTCCTGCTCCTTCTGTGTTTCCTTATACTTCCTGAATGCTATCTTTTTCTTCCTTACCTTCCCTGCCACTTATTTTGAGAACCATAGTGTTTTTTTCTTTCATTTTGATTTGTTTATTTGCTTCACACAAAGGCTTGTTGCCTTTGTCATGGCAGTTTTGATGTTTCCCCATTGATGCTCCACCCCACTTTCTTGCCTGTTTGCTAGTGCTTTTCTGAGGCACTCTCCCATTTTGACAAAATCCACCCTCCTGAAGCCCAGTACCTTCACTTTTGTGTGGCTTGACTCTACAGCTAAGTTTATTGTGGACCACACTGTTTGGTGGTCACCTGTTCCCAGATGGCTACCCACTTCAAGATTAGAGATCCTCTCTCCTTCCCCTTTTATGAGTACCAGGTCTAAGATTGCTCCCTCCCGAGCGGGTTCCAAAACTAGCTGTCTGAGGCATGCCACCGTAGGGCATCAAGAATGGCCCTGCTCTTGGATGTGGCTGCAGCAAAGGTGCTCCAGTTAACATATGGCATATTCAGGTCCCCCATCAGCAACATCTTACCTTTCTCTGCCATCCCAAGGATGCTTTCTATCATTTTCTTGTCCATTTCCTCCCCCTGAGATGGGGGTCTGTATACAACCCCTGTGCAGATTGTGGAGCTATTTCCAGTCTCCAGGGTGGCCCACAGTGCCTCCTCTGCTCCCTGTTTACCCTTTAGCTCTGTTGCTTTGATCCCTTCCTTTACATAGAGAGCTACGCCTCCTCCTCTTCTTCCTTCCCTGTCCCTCCTGTAGATTGTGTACCCTGGTATGTTGACATCCCAGGCACAGTTCTCTGTGTACCATGTTTCTGTGACTGCCATGATATCCAGGCATCCCTCTTCCATCAAGGCCACCATTTTGGGGAGCTTTTTACCTAGGCTATGGGCATTGGCACTCAGTTCCTTCCATTTTTTTCTGGCTTTATTTCTTTTTGCCCCATCCCTGTCCTTACTGCCTTTGTCTTTTTCTCCATTTACCCCTGCCCTTATCCCTATCGACTTCTCTATCTTGGTGTTTACCTCACTAACTACCCTGATTGTTTTGGGGGGGCTAGGATTTCCCTTCTACTTTCAGTGCCTCCCCCCTTGGCTAGTTTAAATGCTTGCCAGTAAAGCATTTAAACCTATCACCTAGGATCCTGGTTCCCTTCCAGGACAGATGCAGACCATCGTACCTGTATAGGCCTGCATCCCTCGAAGTGGAGCCCCAGTCCCCAGTGAAGCCAAATCCATGAGCTCTGCACCAGTTTTTCAACCAGTCATTGAATCCCATGGTGTGAAATACCCTAGCCTCATCCATGCCAGCTGCCTTTTCTCATACTGGTCATCGGGATTCAATCCACTCATGGCATCACTCCTTTTCATCCATCATCCATTGCTTCCCTCCAAGTTCCTTTCCAGTTCATTGCTGAATTTACCTCCTTTCGAGGAGCTTCCTTCATCACATTGCTCGATTTGTTTCTACCTCCATTCAAGGCCATGCCTTCCTGTTAGTCGCGCATTGCTAAGGGCTGGTTGGCTGCTCTCCACCATCATTCAGTTCATCTTCGAGTTCCTTCCTGTCTCCTCTTCCTCAGTCTTCTTGTGTTGGACTGCTGCACTCCTGCGGCGATCATCATCATCAGTCTGACTCATCCTCAGTCTTCTCATGAGCGCATCTGGAATTCCCCTTGCTTCTCTGACTTTTACATGTATCTCCTCCTTCCCATCTCCTACTCAAGCATACCTCTCCCAGGTCCCTGCTGCCTCATGTTCTTTCTTTGATCTGTGCTTTCCTTTTGGAGTTTTCTCCTATCCCGTCATCATCCTCCCTACTCATCCTTCTCTTTAATGAATCCTTCTCTTTAACACGTATGCCCTTAAATCAAACATTGTCAGCCTGCAGGGAAGGTGACCTAGGCCTTGGATCCCCAGAGGTTTCCTCCTTAAAGGGGGTTTTCCTCTCCTCCATGTCAATGGTCATAATATCAGCTAGAGTTAGTGTTTCCTTAGGTTAATGTGCTGTCTTAGGTTAATTAGTTAGGTTTCACTGTTGGACAGAGGTGGATGGTGGCCTAGGATTTCCCATCTCTCCTTAGGAAGTCCGCCTTAATCATCATGTCAGTTTGCATTCATTCATCATCCTCACCTCTTCGATGCTTGACACCAATAGAGTATTCTTTTTGGGCTTCTTTCTAAACTACCTTTAGCCTATGGAATCATCACTGCAGCACCTGTGGGAGGAACCCTCCTCTAGGTTTCCTCACGTCATACCCTAATTGGGTGGTATATCCCATGGATAGAAAGGCAGAAAGCCACAACATAAATCATATTCACAATATAAGTCAAGTCACACAAGCATCATCTCACCAGTTGCGTAAGCACAATCGAACCTATGCTTCCTGACCTATGCTTTGATGACAGATGGTGTCAGCCTAAGTGGGATTTACGCCACGCATACCCTAAGCCAGGGGTTTTGTGCATGGGTACTGGATCTAGTACCAGGGAAGCATAGAGAAAGATATGGATTCTGCAGCAGCAAGTCCAGGAGTGGTTACCAGGAGAATGGCAGCCAAACTAGCAGAGATAGAAATCTAACCTGAGATTGTACAGCCAGCACAAGTTATGGAAAAACAAACAGGCGGTGACAGAACCTGAAAGCCCTATGGACTTTTTCAAATGGTGGGCTATACAACAAAAAGAGATGGAGAAACAGAGGAGAGAAGAAATGCAATGACAGGTGCAGCAGAGGAGAGAAGAGAAGCAGTAGATTAGAGAAGAGATGCAGTGACAGGAGCAGCGATGGCTGGACGCCTTGCAAGCTATCAAAGGCAGAGGATCCGGCACAGATCCAGAAGAGCAACAAAACACATGCAACTTAAAAGCCTTTAAACTTACAAAGTTGTGTCCCTTGGATGATATCGAGGCATACCTCACAACTTTTGAAAGAGTTGCCACAGCCTGCTAATGGCCAAAGCGGCAACGGACAATCAGAGTGGTGCCCTACCTGACAGGGAAAGCCCAACTTGCCTACAGCAATATGGACATTGCACAGTCAGAAAACTATGACCTGGTGAAAAGCAAAATCCTGAAAAGGTATGACATCTCAGGAGAGACCTACAGGCAGAAATTTCGATCTCTGAAGTACAACTCAGTCGACAGTCCTCCAGAAGCTTTCAACCGACTGGGAGAACTCCTGATAAAATGGCTCCAACCAGAGACCAAAATAGTCCCACAGATCATCAGCACATTTGCAATGGAGCAATTCACCAATATCCTGCCTACTGATGTGCAGCTTTGGGTAAAGGAACGCAGACCAAAAATTGGAAAAAGGCAGTTTCTTTGGCCAAGAACTACCAAATGGCCAGACAGATGCCACAGCAGTGAGGTAACTGCCAAGCACTGGTAAAAAAACTCTTTTTCCCATTTAAACTCCAAGTCTGATAAGAACTCTGGTGAAACATAGAAACATAGAAGTTGACGGCAGATAAGGACCTCAAGGCCAATCCAGTCTGCCCATTTCTTTTTCTACCTTATAAATGTGCCATCGGCCTTTGCTCTGTCAGTGACCTATCTATTCATAGTCATTTGTATTGCTCCCTTATGCCTATCCCATGCCTGTTTGAAGCCCTGCACTGTATTCATAGCCACCACTTCTTGTGGTAAGCTATTCCATGCATCTACCACCCTTTCTGTGAAAAAGAATTCCTCACATTCCCCTTAATCGGCCTCCCTCTAATCTCATGCTGTGTCCTCTTGTCCTGCTATTTTCTTATATTTAAACATGTTAGACTCTTTCACCTTGTTTATGCCCTTAAGGTGTTTAAATGTCTCGATCATATCACCTCTCTCCCTCCTTTGCTCAAGGGTATACACATTGAGCTCCGTTAATCTGTCCTCATATGTCTTCTGATGCAGTCCCTGCACCATTTTGGTTGCTCCTCTGGACTGCCTCAATTTGGTTAATGTCCTTGTGGAAGGTGTGGGCTCCAATACTGCACGAGTACTCCAGATGGGGCCTAACCAATGTCTTGTACAGAGGGATTATTACCTCCCTCTTACGACTTGTGATACCCCTACTAATACACCCTAACACCCCCCTAGCCTTACCTACTGCTTTAGAGGTCTGCTTGGATGATTTTAGGTCATCAGTGATGATGATGCCCAAGTCTCTTTCTTCCTTTGTGACTGCTAGCAACTCCCCTCCCAGCCTATAAGTGGCTTCAGGGTTTCTCTTCCCTATGTGCATGATTTTGCACTTCTTTGCATTAAATCCCAGTTGCCACTCTTCTGACCATTTTGCTAGTTTATCCAGATCTCTTCTCATTCTGCCCACCCCATCTGGATCATCTACTCTGTTGCAGATCTTGGTGTCATCTGCAAACAGACAAGCCTTACCCTCTAGTCCATCTGCGAGGTCACTAATGAAGATGTTGAATAGGACTGGCCCCAGGACTGATCCCTGAGGTACTCACTTGTGACTTGCATCTCTTCTGACTGTATACCATTTACCACCACTCTCTGTTTTCTGCCAGTCAACCAGTTTGCCACCCAGTTGACCAACTTCTGACCCACCCGAGCCTACCTAGCTTATTTATCAATCTTCTATGTGGAACAGTGTCAAAAGCTTTGCTGAAGTTAAGGTAGGCGACATCAACTGCTCCCCCTTGGTCCACCACTCTGGTTACCCAGTCAAAGAAATCTATGAGATTAGTTTGACAGGACCTTCCTTTTGTAAACCCATGCTGTCTTGGATCCTGTGCCCCTATGGATTCCAGGTGTTGCACTATCCTTTCCTAAGGTGCCTCATAATCTTGCCCACTACTGAGGTAAGACTGACTGGTCTGTAGTTTCCCGCCTCCTCCCTGCTACCACTTTTGTGGAGCGGGATCACATGAACCCTTCTCCAGTCTTCTGGGACCTCTCCTGTGCTCAGAGACTCACTAAACAATTCTGCTAATGGCTCTGCTAGTTCCTCCTTTAGCTCCTTAAGTACCCTGGGATGTATGCCATCAGGTCCCATTGCCTTATCCACCCTGAGCTTAAAGCTCTTGTAGGACCCTTTCTTTTGTGAAGGAGTAGTGCTCACCCCCTCCCCTGTGTCCATGATGCTGAGCTGTGGGCTCTGCCCTACCTTCTCTTCAGTAAATACTGAGCAAAAGTATCTATTTAGGATAGATGCCTTTACAGGGTCCTCCTCCTCACATGCTCCCTTTTCTCCATTAAGCTTAGCAATACCCCTCTGGACTTTCTCCTTTCACTAATGTATCTATAGAAAGTCTTGTCACCTTCTTTTACTGTTCATGCTAGTGTTTCCTCAGTTTGGGACTTTGCCTGCCTTACTGCCTTACCTGCCTTCCTTAGGGCAGTTTGGTATGCCTCCTATCTTCATCCTGCTGTGTTCCTTATATTTCCTGAAGGCCAGCCTTTTGGCTCTGACCTTTCTGCTACTGTATTTGAGAACCAAGTGGTTTCCTTCTTCTTTTGCACTTCCTTTTCTGTCTAACACAATGGGATGTTGCTTCAAGTATTGTATCCTTAATGCTTGCCCACTTTGCCTGTACCTCCTCACCTGTGTTTCTTTTTGCCAGGGCTAGCTTAACTCTGTTGGCCATCTTATCAAAGTCAGCTCCTCTGAGTCCCATATTTTGCCTTGGAATGGGATGATTTAGATGTAGTAGCCAAATTGAACCATACCATGTGATGGTCACTGGCCCAGGTGACCTTCTACCTGGAGATCTGTGATCCCTTCTTTGTTAGTCAGTACTAGATCTAGGATAGCCCTGTCTCTTGTGGGTTGCTGTACCAGTTGTTTGAGGCCCTCCCTGCAGGAATCCACTATGAGTCTAGTTCTGCAGATGTTCCTGTTGGTATTGACCAATCTGTATCTGGCATGTTGAAGTCTCCCATTATCAGAACGTCCCTTTAGCTGTCATGTTTGTATATCTTCTAACAGTAATGTGTCTATGTCCTCCTCTGGTCTGGGGGCCTGTAGACAACCCCAGTTCTTATGGCTGTCCCATTTCCTGTTTCAGGGTGACCCACAGTTCTTCTGGCTCCTTATGTGTATTCTGAATTTCTGTAGCTTTGATATTTTCATTAACATACAGGGCCACTCCTCCCCCCCTTTTTGCACCTCGGTCTCTTCTGAACAATACATAGCCAGGTACTGAAGTCTCCCAAGTGTGGTTACTGGTAAACCACGTCTCACTAATTGCTACTATGTCCAGTTTAGCCTCTGACATTATTGCCTGCAGGTCTGGGATCTTATTTCCCAGGCTGTGAGCATTTGTGTACATGATTTTCCATTGGCCAGATTTTGGTGTGTTAGTTGTTGGGTGAAGTTTGGCATTACCCTGTGCATCGTGTGGGGAAACAAACCTTTTTCTTACCTGGTGATGCAAATGAACGGCAAACATGCTGAATTCCTGTTTGACCACTAGCTGAGGGGAGGGTGTTCTTCCCATTCTAATGGCGGGGTGCTGCACCTCTCCCATTTGCTAGTTTAAATATTCCTGCAAAGACATCAAACTTCTGCCCCAATGCACTGATTCCTCTTTAGTCAGATGCAGTCCATCAAATTTAAAGAACTTCGCTCCCAGAACTGTTGCCAGTTCCTACAAATCTGTGTCCTTTTCCTGGCACCAGTCCTTGAGCCACGTGTTTAGCTCCCCTATCTCCCTTCTCTGACCTTCCGTCCATCTGCTCCCTTCTCCCAGACTGGCAGGATCTCAGAGAAGGAGATGCGGATGAAATAGATGATAGTTTGTCACCCAGCTTAGTCAGGTGTTCCTTGGTCTCCACAACTGACCGCTGGCGAGATCATTAGTCCCTATGTGTACTAGGACATCAATGTTTTCTCCTGCTTTGTGAACAATTTTAGTAATGCGGTCAGTGTCTCTCCATGCTGATGTACCTGGAGACATCTGACCATCACCCTGGCTGGAGATGGGTATCAACTCCCGAATCATGGAGTCTCCTATGATCAGAAGTTTTTGGATTTCCTTTGTGCTTGTTTAGTTTTGGTTCCTGATTTGGGTGAGTATTGTTGTGCTAGCTCCTGTGCACGAGTGTCCTGCTCTGCAGTGTCTTCTGCCTCTTTATTTGATTTCAGAGATGAGGCAGATACCTGTTTGTAGTGTTTATATGGTTTTGGAGTAATGTGTTGGAGAGCAGAGAGTGATGGGGCACCTGATTTGCTCCTCCTAACCACCTGCCAACCTCCTGGACCAACTACCCTCTGCAGTCGAGGTTTTTCTGTTGGATGCTGGGGAAGTGGCGGGTGGTTCTTATAATGTATTTCCTCTTCAATATGAAATTTGAGGTGTGCAATCTCTGCCCATGCTGCCCGGAGCTGAGACCTAAGATCTCCAAAGGCCCAGCATGTAGGACAGTGTCCTAAATCCTGTAAGACTGTCCTTCTGAAAATTGTTCCACAGTACCTGCAGTTAATGAAATCCATTCCAAATAAGTTGCTGGGTTTGTAACCTAGTCAGAGTAATTAGAAGGAAAAAAAAAGGAAAAAAAATGCAAGTAATGGTTTAATTGTGCTTTGTTTAACTTGTTATAACAAGTTAAATTACTAGTGCCCCTGTAAATGAGATCACCTTGTGGAGGCCCACTGATCCGCCCTTCCTGCTCTGCCACAGGAAATGTCACAACTGTGGTACCCTATAAAAGGAGTGTGGCGTGGGTGGTTGGGGATGGGGTGGGTGGCTGGGCCCTTCCCCTGCCTAAAAAGAAGAACCACGGATGAAAGAACAAGGAGGTAAGAGCAGAAACAATCAGTCAACAACAAATGCAGTAACCCTGAAAGCTTATCCTAATGTTAGATAAAACTGTAAAACCTGTAAAGCACCACCTGTAATAATTTCAGAGAAGATATACCCTGTAAGAAACACTTTGCTCCAGAGAAAAATAAAGCAGTAACAGAAGATATACCTTGCAAAAGATAATTTGAATCAGAAGATTACAGCAGTAATCTGTTAGCACACACCTGTAGGCACACCTTGTAATAATGCAGAAGAAGGTATACCAGCAACAACAATTTGAATCAGAGAAAAAATAAAGCAATGAAATGTTAGCAACAAACAGTCGCAATCCCTGTAAGTACAAAATAAAAACACCACCACACAGTAAATCTGCTTAGCCAAACTAAGTCTTAATCCTTCTCCCTTGCTCTGGTAAGTTTCTCTACTCTGCCTTTCAAGCAGTCTTAGAAGGAAAGAGCTCAGGTGAAGCTAGGTGCCTTAGCCAGCAAACCTGTTCCCAAAGATGTTATTTGCTATAACTGTAATAAGCCAGGCAAAAAACTGCAGTAGTCAGCAGAGTGACACCGGAGCAGATTTGTCCTTGGCAAATTGGGGCAAATACTTAACAGATGTGAAGATGGGGGATAAGACTGTAAAGGGACTCATTGATTTGGGAAGCAGACAGACCCTAGTGCATGTTGAAGTGTTGGGAAAACACTGTGCAAAAGGACCAGGTACTGGTGTCATCTGCATCCACGGGGACACTCAATACTACCCCACCACCCAAGTGACTCTGACCATTAAGGGTGTGTCGCACCAAATGAAAGTGGGGGTAGTACCTAAGTTACCTGTACCTGTGATTATTGGAAATGACTTTCCAGGCTTTACTGAGTTAAAGAAGGAGTAAATCCTGATGTTTCTGCAGCTGTGGCGACAAGAGCTCAGGCAAAGAAAAGTTCAGATGGTGGGACTCTTCCTTTCGCTGATTTTGATTAGAACTTGTTTGAGCACAGCTCCAAGATCCGGAAATCCAGGAAAAAAGGCGATGCCTGAAGAAACTGTGGCAACAAATGACTGATGAACCTAAAGGGTTAAAATATGAAAATACTGAACCTAAAGTGATAACTGATTTTGATTTTCTTTCAGAACAAGCTGATGATGTTTCTCTCCAGGGTTATTTTAAACAGCTGGGGGTAAAACCAAAACAGGGTGGACCAATGTTTAAAAAATGTAATGGGGTTACTGTACAGAGTTTGGATTAAGCCTCAGGCACAGGAACAGACAGAACAATTGTTTATACCACAGAAGAAAAGAACAGAGTTGTTACAGATAGCACATGATAGTCCTATGGCTGGTCACTCAGGGAGGGATCGGACCCATGCCAGATTGCTGTATACATTTTACTGGCCTGGAATTCATGAAGACGTTGCTACCTATTGTAATTCCTGTGCTATGTGTCAGAAAGTAGCCCCAGTCACTAGAAAAGATGAGGTGCCCCTGGTACCCCTACTCTTGATAGATGTGCCTTTTGAGAGAATTGCAATGGATGTGGTTGGTCCTTTAGAGAAAAGTAAAAAGGGTAATAGATTTATCCTAGTAGTATGTGACTATGTTACTCGATACCCAGAAGCAGTTGCAATGTGTACCATCACAGCTTCAAAAGTGTCAGCAGAGCTTGCAAAAATATTCAGCAGAGTGGGCACATCTAAAGAAATTATTACTGATTAGTGTAGTAATTTTGGTGCTGCATTACTTAAGGAGCTGTACAGACTACTAGGTATCACTGCCATAAGAACCTCCCCATCACCCTCAAGACAGATGGTCTGGTTGCACATTTTAACCAAACCCTAAAATGCATGCTAAAAAGGTTTGTAAAAGGGGAAGGGAAAGACTGGGACCAATACTTGCCTTACCTACTTTTTGCTTACAGAGAAGTGCCACAGGCAACAACAGGGTTTTCACCATTTGAAATGCTGTATGGTAGGCAGCCAAGAAGAGGGCCACTGGATGTGATAAAAGAAACGTGGGAAGATAACCCCACTCAGAAACAATCAATAACGTCTTATATGTGTGCCCTAAGAAAGAATCTGGCAAAATATGTTGAAATTGCCCATAGTAATCAGATAGAGGCCCCAAACCAGTAGAAGGTATATTTTGACCATGGGGTAAAAGAAAAAGATTTTGAGACAGGTGAAAAGGTTTTGCTACTGTTACCCACAACAGAAAATAAACTGGTAGTGAAGTGGCAAGGGCCTGATAGAGCGCTTAGATATACTGGCACTAACTACCCCTGACAGGAAAAATCCTACTGAGATATACCGTGCTAACCTCCTCAAGAAATGGGTTGAAAAAGTGCCAAAAGCTGCTTTGCTAGTTTTACCAGAAACTGATAAAGAAGATACTGATGTAGTTTATGATAGACTGGAACAAACTGTAACTGCTGATGCTGTAAAGGTGACTGTTTCCTTAACCTCAGAACAAACTGCAGAAATTTGTAATGTGTTAAAGATGTACTTTTACCACAGCACCAGGCCGAGCAAAAGGGGTCGAGCACATGATAGTGCCAAGGAATGCTCGCTCTATTAGGCTAAAGACATACAGGTTACCAGAGCAGTTAAGAGCTGACGTGGTTAAGGAAATACAAAAAAATGAAAGAATTGGGTATTATAGAAGAGTCAAGGAGTACTTGGTCATCCCCAATGGTAACTGCAAACAAAAAAGAAGGGGGTGTTAGAATCTGCCTTGATTTTAGGAAACTTAATCAAGTGTCAGAATTTAAGTTATCCTATGCCTAGAATAGATGATTTGATGGACAGACTGGGGAGTGCAAAGTATATCAGTACCCCCAATCTTACCAAGGGTTACTGGCAAATCCCCCTAGCTAAAGAATCCAGAGACAAAACTGCATTTGCCACTCCTGTTGGATTCTATCAGTTTTCCACCATGCCATTTGGTTTAAATGGTGCGCCAGCTTCATTCCAGTGGTATATGGATGTAATTTTATCCCCTCACACTGGTTATTGTGCTGCATACCTGGATGATGTCGTGGTGTACAGTCCAGACTGGAAAAGCTACCTGGAACACATATGAGCAGTTATCCAAGCTATCAGAAATGCAGGTCTGACTGTTAATCCTACCAAATGTGCATTGGACATGCAGGAAACCAGATATTTGGGCTATGTGTTGGGAAATGGAGAAGTTAAGCCAGAAATTGCTAAAATAGAAGCTACAGCTAAGAGCCCTGTCCCTAAAAACAAAGAAAGATGTCATGTAATTTTTAGGGCTGGCTGGTTATTATCAGAGATTTGTTCCCAACTTTGCTGAGTTAGCTACTCCCCTCACTGAACTCATGAAAAAACGGTACCCAAATAATGTGAAATGGACTCCAGAGTGTGATGAAGCTTTTTAAGCCATAAAGACTGTATTGTGTTCAGACCCTGTTTTAAGAAGTCCAGATACTGAGAAACCATTTTTGTTACAAATAGATGCATCAGAGGTAGGCCTAGGTGCAGTCCTGAGTCAAAATAGGAGGCAGTATGGTGCAGTGGTTTAAGGCACTGAGCTGCAAATCTGGAGACCTGGGTTTGAATCCTACAGCCCCAACTTGCATACTGTGTGACCCTGAGCAAGTCACTTAACTTTCTCGTGCTCCCAGGTTGCACCTGCAAACAAGCTTTCAGCTTAGTGTGTCTTACCTGGTAAAATAATCGGTAAAAAAATATATATATATAAATGGTACAGAGCATCCTATTCTGTACATAAGTAGAATGTTACATGACAGAGAGAAACAGTACTCCACTATTGAAAAGGAATGTTTAGCAGCAAAGCGGGCTATGAAGACCCTTAAGTTTTATTTGCTAGGAAATGATTTTGTACTTATAACAGATGACAGTCCTCTCTGTTGGCTTAACCAAATGAAAGCTAAAAATTCCAGAATCACAAGGTGGTACCTGGCACTACAGCCATTTAGATTCAAGGTGATACACAAATTTGGTAAACAGAATAGGAGTACTGATTTTCTGTCAAGATATGGATCAGAAATTGAGGATTCTGAAGGTTGAAAAATAAATGTATGAGTTTAAACTTTACTGTTTGCTGTACTGCTATAGAAAAAAGAATATTGCTCATGTGCTAAATTTCTTTAAGTTAGATGCTAATGTTAGAGAATTAATAGAAAGTTTTGGAAACTTGTCTGATAAAACAGGTTCCCTCTTAAGCAGGGGGTGTATGTGACGGGGTAAAATACAACCCTGTCCCAGCTGTAATGGAGAGTTTGAATGCAGGGATCTGTTCTGTTCTTTCCTTTCCTTTCCTGTTTCTTGTCTGTCCGGTTGCATAACCAAATTTTCCTGTGAAACCTAGGATTTCATCACCCCAACACTCTTGCAATTCTTTGTCTCTCACTGTCTCTCAGTCTTCCCTTAATGTTTTTGTTTTTTTCCTCCCTTGCATATCTGCTGGTATAAAAATATATGCAACTCATCATGTGGAAATGTAACTGATATTGGGCTCCCTTTGTTTAGAAATTATATAGTGTTATTATTGAAATGTATATAATTATAATTTGGGATGATTGCAAAAAACTATTGGGAACTCAAGGGGTTAACCTGAAATGCAATTTTTAAGCCCTTTGCAGAAGCTGTGGAAAATGGACCTCAGTTCTGGGATATTGTGTTCTTGCAGCACCTGCTTGATATACACAAGAACATTTTAGAAAAAAACAGGATGCTTGTTAAGAAGGGGGTTGCTAAGACTTATAACAGAGAGCTGCAATTGCTTGCAAGACACACAGAGATTGAAGGAAAGCTCCAATGGATTTTCTGTATTTATTTCACCTTTGTAAATAATTATAAAGAACAAGTTTATTTGTTTATGTTACTACTAGTACAAATAAATACTTCTTGTGAATTCTACAACTGCTCCTGATTTTTCACATGCTTCCTGACCTGTGCCTCCATGACAGATCAATACAGCAACAAACATTCTTTTATTTCTAGATGACAACCCTTACATACGGAACTAGATCAAAACCGTTCGGCACAAAAGAGCCACACCGGGAGTTCAACTGCCAGGCCTCACACAATTTCGGTAAAAAGTCATAATATTTAATACAGAATTCATTTCAGATGGATTTCCCCTAATGAATTCCATATTAAACAGTAGGCAATTCTCCACCATGGAGTTTTATTTGTTAATTTATGTGGAATACAACAGAGGACTTACAGCACGACCACAGACTCCACATAAATTAATTATTCAAAATCCACAGGAGACAAATCTTTTTTTTTATTTTCTTTATTAAAATGCCTACTATTAAGACATACTTGATATTGAAACATTCTCTTAGCATAAGGAATGATACAGAGATCACATAACAGATAACTGAGAATCCACACAGGCTCTCGCCTTGAAATACATACAACAGCATAGCTAAGTGAGGCTTGCACTTCTAGAAGTAGCTGGAGAAACGGTTGAGGAAATCTCACAGAAGTAAATATGACCATTAACGTAGTATGGGTAACATTACATACGTAACTTAGAAGTTCTACCCCAGGGGCCCCATAAACCAACACTTGGTGGGGTAGCCTAGAAAAGGAGATTTATGTTTTAACACTCTGTGTAGCCCAAATGTACATAATAACTGTCTATAAACCAAACTTGATTTTTAACTATCGTTAGCAGAAGAGAGAAAAGCATTATAGTAAAGGGGGAATATGTAAACACAAAGGGCCAGATATTCAAAAGGGTTGCGCCATGCGCAATAGGGTTGCGCATGCGCAAGTCCGAAAGTGCGCCATTCTGCGATATTCAGCAGGAGGCAGTTGCGCCACTGAAAATATGCTGAGCAACAGCGCAATGCAAATGAAGGCATGCGCAACCGAAGGGGGTGGATCCATGCATAAAGAGCGCAATGCGATATTCAAAGACTTGCGCAATGCGCAACAGCGGAACAGTCGGAAGTTGCGCCCCAGCGGAAATGAGCCAAAATAAAAAGGCTCAAGGAAGAGGTGCAAGAATGCTACAGGGATGCCAAGTGGGGAAGAGAGAGAGAGAAAGACAGGCAGTGACAGGCCAGGGCAGGCAAGGGAAGCAGTGTGGGCCATAGGCTGCGTAGGCCAGCGGGGGGGTGCCCGGTGCAGTGGAAGTAGCAGCCAGGACAGCGGGGTAACAGAGCAACATCAGCCAGGGGGGGTCACAAGCCAGGGAGATGGACAGTGGCAGCTTCCACATGGAAGCTGTAATGAGGGGGGTGAGAATGCAGGTGCAGGGGGACGTGGCCGTGGATGGGCCCGTCGGTAGTATGCCCCCAACAGGCAGTACCGTGCCCGCATCAGCTTTGAGCTGTACACAGATGTAGAGATCGTGGGCCGGTACCGCCTGAACAGGGCAATACTGAGGCGGCTCTGTGAGCTGTGCAGTGATGTGATGCAGGCACCCGCATGACGGAGTCACGCCTCTGTCAGTGGAGACTAAGGTGACAGCCTGCATGTGCCTGCTCACCACGGGCATCTCCAGAGGCCAACAGGGACACCACAGGCATCACACAGTCGCATCACGCATCCTCACCCAATTCCTCAGCGCACTGCTGCCACATGCTGCGGAGCACATCCATTTACCCAGCACCGTGGCAGAGCGTACAGCAAACATGCGGAGTTCCACAGGGTACTTCACGTATGCCTGGCGTGCTAGGGGCCATAGACTGCACCCATGTGGCCATTCGCAAGACGCCACCTGGCCCTGATGGGGCCGCATATAAGGAACAGAAGAGCTCTCCAGTGTCAACTGCCAGGTGGTGTGTGATGCCACTGGGCGTATAATCAATGTCTGTGCCACACACTCTGGCGGAGCACATGATGCCTTCATATGGCATCAGTTCGCACTGTGCCATCGATTTGAGAGTGGGACATCCCCAGGCCATCTAGTGGGTGAGCACGCATGCAGGAAATGCAAACTCGGGCAAGGGTGAAATGCCACAGGTGCCATGGTAGTGGCACACAGGGATATGGGCAATATGGACCTGAACATGATACTGATCTCCACTATCTCCACACAGGTGACAGCGGATACCCTCCGTCCCTGGCTGCTCACACTGTACAGCGCCCCCATGACCCCATCGCAGCAACACTATAATGAGGCACATGCCGCCACACGCAACATCATTGAGCGGGTGTTTGGGATGCTCAAGGCACGCTCCGATGCCTAGACACCTCCGCAGTGCCCTACAGTACAGCCCTCAAAGGCCTGTGGGATATTCCTGGCCTGTTGTATCCTGCACAACATGGCCAAAGACTGTGGGATAGCCCTACAGGTTGAAGAGGGGGACAGCGATGGGGATGCCAGCGGCGCTGGTGTTGATGGTGATGAGCAGCCCCCCCTTGGACGGCGGGACCCCCGACTGATCCGGCAGGCCCAGCTGCACCAGGACACCATCGCGGAGGAGCATTATGCACGACACAGGTAAGTCAAGGGGCCATGTGCAAACAACACTGTCCTGGCGCAACCCACAGGCACACAGAGTAACACACCAGGGGTGCATGACGGCAAGGGGAGTGGAAGGGACCAGGCACACAAACACACCATCAGGAAGGGGCGAACAGTCATATGGACACACACACACACACAGGCACAAAGCGTACATGGGCAGGTGCACAGCAGAGCAGGAACAGACATGGCAAACACACAGATCCACAGACCACACCCACCACCTGTACTGTCCAAGTACGTGTGTCAGATGCTGGGCACCCTTGCACCTTGGTGTACAGTACAATGCAGGCATCATCATGCACACGCACCTGTGGACAGCAGTCGGGATGGTGTGCAGGTGGTCCGTATGTCGGCGTGATGTGCAGAGCACCCACCAGTGCACTGCCCACCATGACGCACAGTGCACACAGGGCAGCACCAGACAGGGCCCGCACTGGGAGACAGGTCAGTCATGTTGCACCATTCCATGGCCACCGCGGATGCGTGGGCGGCCCCGCCGTGACCTAACATCACTGGCAGGCTGAGCAGGGGCCACATGGGGTGGCACCGATGGACCACCAGGGGTCCCACTGCATGATCGCGACCTTGTCCGCAGTGGGGTCTGTAGTATGCCAAACATACCTGCACCAGGGGTGCTTGGGATGCCCACAGCAGAACCTGGCATTGACAGGCTTGGTGTCGCACGACGCCGGGAACGGGGAGTGGAGAGCGTACTGTGTGGGGTGCACTGTACAGGAGCACCTGCTTGTGTGCCCAATGCAGCCACAACAGTGACCAATGCCTGGGTCTGCCTGTCAATGGCGGCGGTCACATCCATCCGCATATGGACCATCTATGCACGGTCCAGAGCACAGTCCCTGCTGTGCCGCTCCACAGCCACACACAGTGCCTCCACGGACTTTGCAACCCGCCTTTGCTGCTGTACTGATTTCCGCAGCAGGCGGGTGTGCTCTTCAAATGGATACTCTGCCACAACGGCATCCTGTCCCCCAGGGTATGGAAGGTCCTGATTCTCAACACCCCTTGAGGGTGGGCGCTGTTCACCAGGACCAGGAATGGGCATATCAAAGGGTGGTGGGCATGTGCCACCACTGAACACTGTACCCCCAGACCTGGTGGGTGACTGCTGCTGCTGCTGCCCCTCCACCTGCTGTGCCCCAGGGACCACTCATTCCACTGCTGTGGCCGCAACAGTGCCAGACACCTGCACAGCCACCGGTGCTGCCCCACCGGTGCTGACAGGCACAGCCTGGGACTGTGCTGACATGCTGGCACACACGTTGGAACCATCTAGGCCCAGGGGCACGTGCTGGCCTGCTGTGTGTCCGTCATGGGACACACATGTCATGCCCATTGCAGTCCTGCGTCATCAATGGTGCAGGACGTGCTGCAGCCACAGTCACAGCGTGCTGGCATGCTTGCATGCCAGACTGTTGAGACACAGGCTGTGCACCCCACACCCGACTCACCGACACCAGAGTTGGCAGCCTGGCGTGCATGCTGGTGCAGTGCATGCTGGCTGGTGACAGAGGTGGATGGACCCTCCTCCATGTCCAGCAGGTCTTCCCTCACTGCCTGGACCCACCACCACTGTCCCTGAAGATGAACAGGATCTGTAACAGAAAGAGAGGACATGTGAGTGCATGTGAACAACCTTCCCCCAACACCACCACCATGTCACACGTGCAGTGATGGGCTTCCACCTATCTGGAATCCACCTCCTGGTACACCCTCAATAGCACTCCACTGCATTGATGCAGCCACTCGGTCCCTCAGCCGGGGTCAGCTCCACCACTGCTGGCTGGCCCCGCCAGTGCCAGCACGTGCCACCCTGAGGCTGCCACCTTCCCTTCACCCTCCTGCAGTCTGTCCCCATCTTCTTTTGCATTCCTGCACGGGCGCTGGTGGCTTCCGTGCAGGTTCACTACCAGACTACCTCCCCCATGCAGCCGCATGGGCCTGAGGGGTGCCCCGCCATCCACTCAGTAGTGACTCCTCCTCCAGGTAGGCCTGGAAGAGGGCCTCTGTCTCTGCCGTGGTGAAGTTGGGCCTCCTCCTCCGCCCACCATCCTCACCCTCACCTTGGCTCTGCTCGGTCATGGTGATCTGTATGGGTGGAAGTGGACACCTGTCACTGTGCAGTCTACAGCATTATCCCATGACCATTGTCCAGAACATCCCACAGCATGCAACCCACCTCTCACCTGCAGTAACCAAATCTGGCCAGCGCAGCCCAATGTCGCACATTTACAGCGCAATGCATGCAAATTAGGAGTGGAGCAACTGTAATGAGATGCAAATCACACCACTGCGCCTTTGAATGGCTGATCAGATGATTTGCATGTGTCGGCTGAATATTGCGCCGTTGCGATTTGCGCAATACGGTTGAGCCGGCTGAGCCAATGGCACAGATCTGTGACTTGTGGTACACTGCATCGCGCATGCCCAGGTAGTTCACGGCGTCTGCCGCGCTGATGACGTGCTGTCGCGCGATCGGCAATTCAGGCCATGGCCACCATTGTGCCAGTGGCGCTACAGCACTGGGCACCATATGGCGCTGTGGCACTACTCGGGCGCAACAGTCCACTGTGGCACTGGCACGCAGGGTGATCGGTCACGCAGGATGCGAGACATCAGATGGCGCTGTGCGTGGCCTGGGCGCCATAGACCCCTGACCTGGTGTCCGACCTTGCCCCTGGCGCTGTTCGGCTGCCATGTATACGCTCTATTGAGCTGTTTGGTCGGCTGGCTATAGTGAACCGGTGGCGCTGTCGAACAGTGCAATTGGAACCTATGGTGGTCTATTGCGCAACATTTCCGTGGGGTTGCGGCGCTGCAGGGTGCCATATTGCCTGCTGTACGACCCCAAATATGGCGCACAGGAGAGCTCCCCAATGGAGCCAGGTGGAGGTGGCCAACCTGGTGGCCCTGGTTGAGCCCACTATGAGGCACTGTATGGGGATGAGCCCTCACCATGGCCCACACCCAGATGTGGCTGCAGGTGGCCACTGACCTGGTGAGGGTCACAGGGCGGTGCCGGTCTGTGGAGCAGTGCAGGCACAGGTTTAGTGACCTCCGCAGGAGGGAGCTGGATGTGCTGCGACACCTCAGGTCACGTGCCACGAGGGGCGTTGTGCCTAGGCCAGGTGGGTGTACCATCTATGCACCTGTATTCTCCGTAGGGGTGTGACTGTGTTTTGGTGGCGGTGCATGGGGGATGGCTCTGCCATGGTTGGCTGTGTCAGTGTGTGCAGGTGTGAGATGCATGGGTCTGGCTGTGTGGGCAGGCACACTCACTGGGGCAGGGGGCAGTCTGCTTTGGAGTCACACTGATGTTTTTCTCAACATTTGTCACCCACAGACCTGGCGGAGAGGATGCAGGCACAGGCTGAGGAGGGCCGTGGCAGGGCCCAGGTGGCGGACGGAGGAGACGTGAGGGGTGGGCCACAGTGGCAGCAGCAGCAGCCACAGCTGCTTGATGAGTGTGAGTATCATTACATCATGGATGCTATTGCATGCTGGAGGGGGTGGGCATGACCACCAGCCATGGACAACACAACCATGCACAACACAGGCGACAGTCATCACTGTCCAGTGTCACTGCACGTCTGTGTGTGCGTCACTGGTGGTCCATGCATGCACTGGGCACATGGCTGTGGAACTGGCATCCCACCACATTGCCACGTCACTTGACAGCCTTGTTTGTGCTGTGATGGACATGGGCAGTGTGTGTGTGCAGTGGTGCACATAGCTGGTGCTGCTTGGTTGGGTGTCATGTGCATGGTCACTGTGGGTGGGTGCATACCATCACAGGTGCGGGGCACTGGGCCATATGCCTTGCAGGATGGGTGGTGTTCAGGGCTGTGGACAGTCACAGCCATTGACTGTGTTCCCTTTTCCTAGGCCTCAGCATCCTATGCAGGATGGACCATGCCCTCCAGCGGCTGACCAGGGTCTCCATCGCAACACATGACATCCTCCGGGACATTCAGCGCCATGGGGTCAGGCGATGGCGGAGGCGACAGGGACAGCACCAGACAGCAGCAGACCAGCCTGCAAGGCAATGAATGTGCTTCCCTTCCACTTCACCCATCCCTCCCACCCTGCCTTCCTCTCCCAGTTGTTCAACCTACCCCTTGCCCACCCTACCTTGTACCCCTACCCCCTTGTCTTGTACATATCTGTATATAGTTTTGTTCTTGATCTTGTGTTGTAATTTCTGTTTCCAATATATATATTTTGTTATGAATACTGTGGTGGTCTCTGATTTGCAGCAGGCTATGGTTGCTCAGTTGCAGTGGTGTGCATGCCATCTGGGGTGGTATGGTCCTGGGTATGTGCGTGTGCGTGTGTGTGTGTGTGCATGGGGAGGTGTCTCCAGTGTGGCAGTGACTTTCAGTCGGTCTTGCCATCTGCTGCCGCCCACTGCTGGGTGCCCAGGCTGGGTCTGGCTTGTATGGTTCTATGCTACACGAGGTTGACGTGTGCGGGGGATGCATGGTGTTTACTGCAGTGACAGTCACTGCACATGGGTGGTGTCTTGGGGTCACGGTGCAGGGTGTGCTGTGCAGATGGGGGGCTGCTGTGCACTGTGGTTGTCAACCCCCTGTGTGTGGCAGTCTCAGCCTGACAGTGGTTGTGCTGGGGCATCATGGCCCTGCTGTGCTTTGTTGGCTTGTCCCCATGGGCCAGTGGATCATCCATCCCTCCCCAGTGATGCTGTGCTTGGGTGTGTGGGTGTCTTGTTGGTTCTGCAGTGTGTTCCTGTGCCCATGTGTGGCATGGCTGGCGGTGGGCCCCAGCCTGCCTCCCTGGTTGTGCAGTTCCATTTCTCTGCTGGGGGTGGGGGGGCTCTGCTTGTGCTATGGCACCTCTGGACTGCTCAGCTGGGCTAGCCTTGTTGCGCTATGGTGCAACCTTTCTGCTCAGCTTCCCCTTCCTGGTTGCGCTATGGCGCAGTTTGTGCGATATTCAGACGTTGGCTGCTTGCGCAATTTGTTTTGCTCCATGTTTGAATATCGCGTCTGTTGCACCTATGCGCAATTGACTTGGCTTGCTCCTGCTGTTGCGCACTTTTTTGACGCAGTTTTGAATATCCGGCCCAAAGTATTTAGAGTCCTGCTCGAAGGATATCATACACAAAGTAAACCACTTCCCGTACTGAAATGCACCTACAAGATTAGTTGCCAGCAATACTAGGAACCCTATAATTACTAGAAGTGGGATACATCAATCATCTCAGTAACTGCTGTAACCACAGCTCTTTTAGAGGATGAGCGCAAGAGACCCAAGTTTTTCAGTTCTTTCAGGGAACATCTATCTGATCATCGTCGGATGCGTGCTCTTCATGAGAAGGAAGATTGTCAATAAAGTGAGCAGCTGCTTCAACTTTGGTGAAAATATAAGGTTTTCCCCTATAAGTAAAATGGAGGTGAGCTGGGAAGGATAGATTTGCCATGATACCATGCTCTTCTAGGCGCTGCCACATTTGGAGGAACTATTTTCATCTCGTTTGTGTATGAGATGCAACGTCTGGATGTATAGAGATTTTCTGCCCCATGTGATGTAAATCCCATTTCTCCCTCACCACAGCCAGGATAAGCAAGCACTTCTCCAGTGAGTTCATAGAGACCAACACAGTCAATGGTTGCACCACACTCTCCATGGATCTAAGACGGTTGGGTTAGCGAAAGATACGCTTTATATGGACAACATTTTCAGTAAGTCCCAAAGAGGTAAAAAGCATAGACTCAAACTCTGTTTTTAAATCCTTAGCAGGAATAGTGTAAGGGAGTCCCACAACCAGTAGGTTAGCTGTGTGAAGCTGGTTCTCTAGAGTTTCAACTTTGCTGGACAAAAATCTATAGTCCCAGACTTGGGTCACACCAAAGCATTCCTGCCTGCTAGCACTTTCTTCCAGAGCCTTGGAGCTCTCCTCTCTCCCCTCCTCAAGCTTACAGGCCCTTAGATCCATGGCACATAAAGTAGCATTCATCTGATTAACTTTTTCTTCTATTTTTGAAGAATATTAAAAATCTTGTCCTTGGTCGGGTCCTTCTGCGTAGTCATCTGCACCACTGCAGATGAGCTCGACTTGGGGAGCATATATTCATCCACAGAGTTTGAATGCGAAGCTGTATTGTTGTCCACTTTTTGGGACCCATTTTTATCCATACTAGTACCAAAGCACATAAGTCTATTAAAGATAAAAAGGCCAAATAGTAATGGATCTAGTATTAATATACCACAATCTAGCGTGCAGCAGATCTGAGGCACGTCTTTTCAGCTTGCTGGCTAGCTCTGCCCCCCCAGCGAGGACGAATCTTTAAGGACTTGGTAGAGATTTTGTTCAGGGAAGTCTCCCCAAACAGAATTCTGTGATAAACAATATGATTTTTGCAGATGATGTAGAATGATGACTGGCTGAACTCCTGGTGTCACTCTTTTTGTATGGACAGTTTTGACCGCCTACCCTTACATACTCTGATTTACTTTTGTGAATGTGTTCATGTTATGCTATATTATAAAAAGGGTCTGAGAAATGGAGCTTTCTGATTGGCTGTAAACATTCTAACAGCCTTATGTTAATCTTTTATTAATATACATGTAGAGCTTAGTCATATGCTGAAGAAGGTTTAACACTATTTAAAAAAAACAAGTTTATTATAATAGCAATAAGGCACTCCCAGGGGTTATGTTAATGGTCAGTTAATCACCCTCTAAGGGCATTTGGCACTCGGCTACACCTCATGCCACATTACATCCCTAGAAGGTGATTAACAGACCATTAACATAACCCCTGGCCGTGCCTTATTGCTTAAATACTGTTCTCAATACTATGTTGTTTCTGTATTTGTATAACAATTTTTATAAAATATAATTTAAAAAAAGAATAAGCCCTAATTACATTCTACATGTCTGTTGACCTTTTCAGATCAGAATATCAGTTGTGCTGTGACTCGAAACAAAATGTTTCATCATCACTAAAATGAACACAAGGCTGCTAGAAAACGAAAAGGAATGACAGTGCCTGGAGAGTTCACTTGGCAATTATTTCTGCAGTATTTATAGAACTTTTTCCACAGCAAGTAGAAACTTGATTCTCTACCCAAAGTGTGAACAGTGTTTACTTGAATTGTTAAGGACGTACCTATTGTGGCTCTGAATGCCTCTGGCAGTAGGAAAGTGGTCGGCGAGTCAGAACTGCCGGAGGTTCTGCTCTGAACTTCTCTTTTTTATTATTTGGTGTATTTACTCTTAAAACAGAGCTAGGCTGGGGGAATCTTCCTATTGAGAAATATACTGTATTGCTTCACATTATCCCGTTGTTATGCTTAATGCTGGAATTTTGTTTTGTCCTTTGCAGTTTCTTTAATTCCTCTGCCTAACTACTGTTTGTTTCCTAGCTCCCCACAAATTCTCTCAAGTGGGAAGAGTTTATGATCAAGGCCACTGATTTTCGGTGATTAAAACAATTAGATTCCGTTTTCAAGACTTAAGATTCCGGAATTTCACCGGTGATTGTTACTCTAATTTCCGGGTTTTACCAGGATTCTATTATCATTCTTTTAGTATGTGCAAAAATAATCAGAATTAAAGAAGGCTTAATATAAAGAGCATTAAATAAAGCAAATTGAAAATAGTACAGGAAGGAATTAAAAGAAAAACACACTTTTTTATAGACTTACTGATCTGATAGAAAATGCCAGATTCCATGAAACCTTCATTTTAACCGGTTTTCAGGTAGCCCTAATTCCGGAATTTTACCGGATTTTCCGGTAAAAACCAAAAAACAGTGGCCTTGTTTATGATCATACAGAACTGGTGAACTGCTTTAATAAACTGATGACACAGGGGAGCAGAGTAATGTGAAGAGTTTTAAGCAAAGCATGTATATCAGTAAAACATTAATGCTAAAATGTTAGATTTGGTATAGAATAAGAAAAATGGTATGCACGTATGTGTTAAGGACAAATGACTGAAATTGTATTTACTGCTGTATGATACATTGAAAATTTCATGAAAGTTTAAAAAAGAGGGAGAAAGCTTGGGGAGTCAGGAGACAAATGCTAGTGATGTTGTACCATGTTATACTTATCCACCCAGAGAAAAGGATCTAGGGACACCATGAAATGTTGGAGGGAAACAGGCATGGTATAGATGTAATCCCCACCTCGGGGGGCTTACCTTAATGGCCACAATGTCCTTTGGTTTCCCCTGTTTCCTCCCTCTGCTGCTGGCATCCCCCCAAACTCCTTCAGTGCTCTTGGTGCTCCTGTGTTCTCCACATTTCCTAATGCTGCCAATTTTGTTATTTAAGACCAGTTCAGACTAAAATCCTTAATTCTGAGTCACTGGCATTGTTTTGGTGCTGCCGGCGACTGCGCATGCACAAGCAGTGCATTTGATTTACCAACTGCTCAATTTGCGACCAAACAGAGAGTCTGTCAATAGTCCCGGCACCCTGGTAGGCTAAATAGGGGCCAGTGATCTTGGCAATGTAGCGCAGAAGCCGCTTAAAAGAAAAACAATAAAGTTTGAGCAAAGGTATTATCGGGGTGCTCATTAATATTCACAAGCTCATTATGAGTATGCATGAGTTGCTGCCTGCTGCCTAGGGGGACAGTATAACGGCAGCAGCAACAGCAGAACTATTGTGTTTAGATAAATAAAAGTGGGCTCATTTTAAAGAAAGGTGTTAGGGCTACAAGTGTGTGTGTGGGAAAATGCAATAATATAACTTTTATCCTGGCTGCACCAGACCTTGGAACATTTGGGACTGCATAAACTGCATACGCATTGTTTCAGCAGCCACTATATTGGAAGTGCATTAACCTATCAAAAGACTGGTATTTCATTCAGAGACTCTTGGGAGTGTAATACAGATGTGTAGGAGATAATCAGGGACAAAGTTTGGGCACCTAAAGTCCAGCCAATTAAAAGACTCAAACTGTCTTAGGCATCCTGAACAGCCAATCTGATTCCTTGGATTTTGTTCTATATTTAAGAGGGACAATTTGAATTTCAGTCAGTTCTGAGAGAGATATGTCGTGGGTCTGCAGAGAGACCAGGAGAGTCTGTGGGGAGCAACCTGAAGACCAATGCAGACCTGTGTTGTGTTGGGACTCCAGCTCGAACTACCGAGCAGGCTCTGCGGAGATCGGGCCTGCAAGGATCCTAGTTCCCTTTGGTGTGCATCCTGTGTCCTGAAGTGGGAATTAATTGCCAAGAACTGCCTGCCTGCAGATTGAGAGGTTTTGCTCAGTGAATCAACTGCAATTGTGAACCGATCTGAAACCCAACTGAGAGGTAGAGACTTGAATGCTATTTTCATTAAATGTGCTGAATGTTTATTGTGGCTCAAAGCCTGCTGTTCAGGGACCCCTGATTGCCAAAAAGGAGCCCACCTTTACCAGTGACTGAACTGCCTACCAGCTGGAGGGGTCACTAGCCCACAAACTGAACTTTGTCAGAGACACTTTATTGAACTTGGGCCTTTGTCCTTCCCAGCCCATGCCTCCTGTCCATGTGCCAGCTCTAGTGTTAGCAGTAAGAGATCAGCTTCAGGGATCCAGCCCCTGCACAGAAAAGCCATCGCAGGTTGTGGCCACCTTCAGGGAAAGGTTGTGAAGTGGAGGTGAGTTGTGATGGCCCAGCTTCCCCCTGTGCATCAGTTTCCAGCATCAGGTCTTCATTTCGTCAGGTCATCATCTCCAGTTGACTGTACAGTGAGTAAATTCAGGGTAGCTCCCTGAAACAGACAGCTTAATCTTTTTGTGCCATCATCTAACTGTTTCCTGCTTAATCTTAATAATTTTGATCGACTGGGACAACTGGCTGTGGATATGAATAATTTGGTTTGCCTTGCTTCATTTAATAATAATTTTCATCAAGGGTCCTAGTGACAGCTGCAGCCCCTGACAATGATTCTGTCCAGCCAGCATAAAATCTGGGTACCCAGTAGTTAAGGGACTGTCTGTCAAGGGGATTAAATTACTTGTGGTTTGTTAATCTGGTCTACCAAACCAATAATCATTTGCCTAAATTGGATCCCCCTTCTGGATCATGTCCTCTTAATAAAACTGATTTGTTGGTTCACGTTTAAACTGGCTTATGAACGTAGTCTTGGGGTAGAGTACTAAAACCTGTTACAGTATTGAGTGTGCATGCTTGCTTTGTTAACACTAATTTTTACAGGGGGTTGCAGGGCACACACCAGGACCAGAGACCCTGCTGTAAGTGGGACAATGTGAGCATTAACAATATGCTCACAATTGTCCCACGTACCAGCAAACTGTTTATTAAATGCTGTTAAGGTACATTGTCTGCATCTAGGTAATTGGTCACTAGGTGGGACTGTAGGTGGTTAGAGCTTCTCAGAGGGCTATACCAGTCTAGATAGAAACCCACATTATGATAACTCTGGCTATAGGCACCAAAATATTGTGTTTACTGAGGGTAGGGAAACCCCAGTGCTTGTCAGTTTCGAACCTAGGCCCCTCAACCTGTTAGGAATACAGACATGGGGTAGTAACCCTAGAGATAGCACCACCTAGGGGTTGCATATACATCACAAAAATAAAAATTGCTACTTGAATTCTTAAATGTGGTAAGTGAATTATTGTCCAATATTTCTGAGTGAATTGAATTAGCTATTATTGGAACAGTCCATTCCCTGCAAAAGAGTTTTCTTTGTGCCCTTTGGTGGCTAAGCCAGAAAAATCAGATTTAGAACTATTGTTCAACTTATAATTGCTATTAAAGATATATACAGCAGGAGCGGGGGTAAAAATGATGAGATAAAAAAGACATCTTGGCTAGTAATGTAAGTAACAGCAACATATCAAAAATTTGGTGTTACTGTTTGTCTCAATGGCTATTGTTAAGTAAGCAATAAGAAACAACCAGGTATGCAATATGGTAAGATAACCGCATGCCCAGGGACATAGAGAGGCATAAGGCTGCCAGCAGAGTGCTTTCAGCCCCTGGATGTGCAATTATCTCAGCACAATGCACATCCTGGAGTGTCTTACTGTTGGGTTTCTTCTTTTAAAAATGTATAGGATTTTAAAAACCTATGTTAAAACATGTAGAAATGTACAATTGTACTGGCATTGTTGGTTAAATAGTCCTTTTGCCTGCTGGAAATACATGACACATTTATTTTGCTTTGGGAGGTTTGTCAAACATGGCATGCATATTACTACTTTCCCCTAAATCTGTGTAGTTGTGAATAAAGATCAGAACCATGAAATGAAAAGATCTGCAAGGAATTATGTTTCATTTATTATCTCTAATGCAGTCATTCTTTTCTTTTGTTACTGAAAGGTTTGGGAGTTGTGCCGTTTAAGTTAGATCCCCACCCCCACTGTACCAAAGGCCGAACATGGAGTGGTGAAAAAAATTAGCTTTTTATTATTATTTTAATTTAGCACTTTGTTTTAATGATGTGTGTCACTGAGACAGCTGACTGATTTGAGTGCTGAGAAGTGCCACTCTGAATGTTTCACTTCTGTCCCGCCATGGCTGCCCGCTCACTCTTTCGCTGGCTAGTTCACTAACACCGTACAACAAACAAGGGTCAAACATGGAGCAGGAGAAGAAAGGACCCTGCAGTTAAGAATCCCTGCTGTTGTTCTGCCATGTGACATCAGCAGTGCTGAGCGCTGTGCATTGACAAGTCCAGGGAACTCAGGAAAGGATCTGATTTCATCACCTGATATGGACGCTCCTGGATCAGTGTCTGCTCTTCTCAGCTCACCAGTCCCACTTTTGTCCCTTGTTTTTTAAATAAATTTGTGCCCTGGTGACTTGTTTTACTTCAAATAAACCACTGCTTGCTTCAACTAGAAAAGATGAGTTTGGGTGGCTTTTTACTGTTTGTGTCTGTGATGCTGAACATATGGAGGCAGGAGAGGGAAAGAGAGAGAGAGAGAGAGAGAAAGACTTTTCACACGTGCAGACAGAAATCCTTACAAGGAGTCATCATATAAAGGTTAAGGTGAAATGAGGTCTGCAAAATTCAGCACAGCACAGAATTATGAGTTTTCTCCAGTTCTGCTGAACAGTTTTGCAGTTTTTGAAGGAGCAGAGGGCTGTGCCGTGAGACTATTTAGCAGAATTTTTACAACAGAATTGAAAAATAAGCTGAAAACAAAAAGAAAACAGGAGAGCAATAATACTTCTGTAGATACTGTAATTTTTGTTTTTGTTTCACTGTTTTGAGGTGGGAGTGGAAAATAAGTATTTACATATTGTGAACTTCTCAGTTCTTTAGTGAGAGCAAACAAAGGCTGACATAATTGTTCAGGTCATGTACTGGCACTGGGATTTGTGAGAAGGCTAAGTACCAGGATAGCCGTGCATTGTGCTGTATTAATGCACAGTCAGGTGACTGGTTCTAGCCTTTCAGTTACTGGATTTTGGTCATTTTAGTACCGGGTCGCTATAGCGCTGCCTAAACAGCGCATGAATGACCGCTCTGCCTATAGCACAAAAGTTTCTACAGCATCAGGAGTAGCTCAGCGTATGGAAATAACCACAACCCCTGTCACTGTAAGCTGATCTGGAGGAGCATCTAGGAGGCTGCCAGTGTGGTGCTTAGTCAAGCTGCTCCCATGGTAGAGTGGTTAGGGCACCTGCAGCTAGCGGTGTGGGGGACCTGGGATTGCAGCTCGATTCCCGGCAGGTCCACTACTGCTGCAGGTTTTTTATTTAAAAAAACAAAAGCTTTTCCCTCTCCAGTGTTTCACCCCATTCCTGAAGTCCACACCCCCTCAGAGTTAGCTATATTAAATCTGGTGGGTGTTTGGGGGGACGAAGCCCACCACAAAAACAGAAGATCTGTGTTTCCTTGTACCATGTGCGGTTATGTCTATGGTCGGTGTTTTTTCCTGACCTTGTTTTGCTGCACATTGTTTTGTGTGTAGCATTGATGTGTTGCATGGTTTCAGCTGCGACATCATGACCCTGAGCCGTGGATTTTTGACCCCTTTTTATGTTTGCCATGCGTGCTTGCACACAGCAAGCAAACATCTTCCTATGACAGTGGCCTTTGAGAGGTGTGATACTGTCCCTTCAATGCAAAGCAGTGTTTAATGGGCAAGTCTGTAGCAGACCAATTATCATCCAGTCTAATTATGACAGAGTTTAAGCTTGGTGGGTGGAAACTGCATGGACTTCAAAACAAAAAGCCGACCCAATCATGGGTTGGTTGTTCCTTTGATGTAGCGGCACAGTATGCTGACTTCTCCTTATTGGCCAGGCTTAGGAATTCAGAACATCCAGCAGAGCCCAGTGTTATTTCAGACACCAGCTGTTAAACGTAATGTGTGTATGTGTGTCTTTCTTTTTCTCTTTTTTTTGGCAACTGGTATTTACTCACCTGGTAAAGATAATTATCCCTACAACCTTTCTGTTTTTACATGTCTCAGTAACATCCACGCTATGTACTGTATTTATGTTTGTAACAACATTGATGCATGTCAAGCTGTAGTAGTCAGGTGTTTTTGTACAATGGAGGTCTGAAGTGGACTGTTCATTTAAAACATATCATGCTGTTAGATTTTTTTTCGGGGGGATAGTCAAAAATCTTTTTAAGTAGCCATGAGGGCTTGTAGTAGAAAAGGTAATATTTCAGTAAGCACATCAGTTGGGCCAGTAGAAATGTCTGTGGGGCTAATGGAATTTCCAAGTCACTAGCCCTGCTGGCTAGTGGCTGTAAAACTTAAAGAGCCAGTGGAGCCAAAGCAGACAGATAGGACAATGATACCAATTTTAAGAAGTAGTCAGTTGTAACTTTTCAATTCTGAAACTTTTGTTTATTTTTGCTTTTGTTCATTAGAAAGTCTTGTATGTGATAATATTGTACTGGATGAGTGGAACAGCTCTTAGCCTGTCAGCTGACTTATCTTATCTGTATCACCCCCTCCACTGAAAGTGACATCACAAGTGAATGACCTGGCAGTCATTGAATGGCTGTTCCTAAGCAACAGTGATGTCACAGTCAGTGAGGTAACAATGCTGTCTGCTGATGATGTAGTGGGGGAGACTAGAGCTAGACATGTCAGCTGCAAGGTTAAGAGCTGCTCACATATCACACCTACTAACATCAGGTAAACAATCTTCTAATTAAACAAAGGGAAAAGGAAAAGTACCTCAGATATAAAAAATAATGGCTAGTTGCTTTTAAAATCTAATATTAGTTTTAGGCAGTACACTAGCTCTTTAATTTCAGCCCCTGCATGGACCAGTTTGAGATGGGATTTCTCTTTTTTCATTCTATTTTTTCTCCCCTAGCCTGCAGTTCTCTGCCACCTGGTCCCCAGATACATCAGCCCTCCACACCACTTGATGGAAGACCACTGTAACCTGTACAGTGGACCTCCTTATGGGGATCATGACAGGTCGTAGAGAGAGTATACATATATACAGAGAACAGTGTACTCCGAATCCCTGTCTTGTTGGTTGTGCTGTCCATTTCTGTGCCATCATCTTGGTGACCACATGTCATGATGCAGGAATCAGTATTACAAGTTGTTGTTTTGTTCTTTCCTGTTGTCAACAGGGTGCAACAGGTATGCACAATGATGCTGTGTGTTTCTTTGTTTGTTTTTTTTTGTTTCTGTTAATTTTCTGAATTGCCCCGTACCAGACTTCCCCAACATACAACGGCACCTACCTGTCAGCCAGTGTTCACCAAGGTTCCTCACCTGATTCGGGCAGTCATGTTTCCCCAACTCCCATCGGATATAACTAAACAGAAGTTTGTGGACTTAGGTGAGAATGTGATAAAAAAAAAATGTGAAAACAACAATTTCATACTGACATGACAGATGCACATCACTTTTGTTGCATCACATGTTATATATACTCTTTGTGGTTGTTGGTTTTGTTTCTGTGTGTATTTTAACAGCATGTTTACCGCTTTTCCATTACCTTTTTTTTTTGTTTATGTTGGGAATCCTGCAATCATTGTGCTGTCATGGACTCAGCACTAGAATGCTTATGCTGCCATGAGGTGAATGCTACAGTATATTGTCCAAATCTGCATATGAACATAAGAGAACTGACAGCAGAAAAAGGCCGTAATGATCCACTGAGTCTGCTTGAGTGTGCAGTTCAGTTACTTCCTTGGAGCTGCTCCCCCTCCTCAACTCCACCCACAGTTATCTCTCACCTTCCCATTCTGCTCTCCTAACCCCTTCCCAGTAGAGCCCCATTGGAGTCCTAATCCTCCTCATCACCCTATCCCACCCCCTCTTGAAACTGGCCACCGTCTTTGCCACCACCACCTCCTCCTCCCGTAGCTGATTCCACTGCTTCACCACCCTTTCAGTGAAAAAGTGCCTAATTTCCTTCTTGAATCTACCCCCACCACCAATTTAAGGTTCTGTCCCCTTGTTGTACCATCCTTTCTTAAGTTAAAGATGCCCTCTGTACCAACCCTGTTTATGCCCTTAAGGTACTTGAAGGTTTTGATCATATCCCCTTCTCCCTTCTGTCTAGGGTGTACATGTTCAGTTACCGCAGCCTCTCCTCCCATGTTTGTTTAAGTACAAATCACCCTGAGCCAAGTAAAGAAACTTACTATAGGCTGTGTCTAACTCCCCCCAATCCCCCATCTGGCTCTCGCCCCTCCCTTATTTCCTCTTGGTCTAGCCCCCCCCCCCGACTTGGTGTTATGTGGGGATTTCAGTATCAGTTGGTTGGGATCATGAGCTGGCATCACTCACACCTCCATATCTGAAGCCCACCTATCTCAATTAATAACTGAACCCACTTGGCTCAATATTCAATCTGGCAATTATTCCTTTATAGACTGGGTCCTTACCAATAGCTGGCTAGGGGAGAACAAATAGAATAAAAAAAATCCCATCTCAGGCTGATCCATGCAGGGGTCAGATTACGTTTTGTAGCTACTAGCCAGCAGGGTAGTGACTTGCAAAACCCATGAGCCACACAGACTTTTCTACTAGCCCAGCTGATCTATTTATTGAAATATTACCTTTTCCAGTACAACTCCTCCTGGCTACTTAAAAAGATTTTTGACTATCCTAAAAGAAAATCTAACAGCATTTGGCTAGTGGACTGGTGCCACTTTCAACCCTGTCCATGAACATCCACATGTGGTCACACATTCCTGTACTGTCAACTGTGTGACCACATCCACGTGTGATCACACCGTTGACAGTACAGGAATGGACAGCCAGGACCACCCTCCCTGCACACACACACACGCACACACACACACACACACACACACACACACACCATGGCAAATGTCTGGCATTGACAAATGCTTGTTATATGGTTACTGTCATGACAACATAAGGGATACACAATGAAGAGCTGTCAGATTAATGATTTATCTACACAAGTGCTGTTTGACCTCAGGTAACCGCACTATCTTTTATAGTGTATGGGCAGTCACAGCATAGAAAATCACACAAAACCAGCTGGAGAAGACAACAGAGAATACAAATTTTAACATTTTCTTTTTTTTAACTGACACAGTGTGCTGCAGATGTTTCTGCAAGTTCAAGTTTCGAAAAAACAGCAACTTCCAGCTTAACTGGATTGAGGAAAGCAACTGTGTGGCAGCATTCCAAGTTGTTATGCAGCAGTAGAGACATAGCTAGTGCAGCGTAACAGCTGTGATGACATAGCTACTGCAGCATAACAACTCCATTCTAGTTATGGATTTCTATCCATAACAACATTCTACCATACACTATGCATGGATTTATTCGATGAGTTTTGAGCCCACTCCTATTGCATAAAGTGGAATACTGTACCAGTCAGAGAGCAGCTTTCACAGTGGTGATGACATCACAATGCCTAGTGCAGCACTGAAGCCAGCTGTTAAAATAAAATAAAAACAGAAAAATCAAAACAAAAGAAAAACAGAAAAATCTTAAAATGTATTTATTTATTTCAAAAGTTTCAACAGGAAAGACATACTGACTGCTAACAAATCATTTCCAGATGCATCCGTGAAGGTGAGGGGAAGTAGAGGTAGAACATATGTAACATATGAGTGAGCCAGTAGAAAAAGTCCCTGCTGTCTATTATGTCTGACTGAGTTTGCAGACCCCTCAGTGTCTACTGAGAGATCTGTCCTCCCTCCTCATTATCTGCTCCTCCCTCCTCGCTGATGTCCTCCTTCTCCCCCACTCCAGTTCCCCCACAGCTTCTTTCCTCTTTGCTCTGTCCCACCCTCTCTTGAAGCTGTCCACTGTCTTCTGGGAGATTTCTTCCTCCAGTAAATCACTCCAGTTAGCTACTACCTTCTCTGTGAAGAAGTGCTTCTTCATTTCTCTTCTGAAATTCCTCCCACCACCTTGAGGCATAGTCTGCTAGTGGTCCTGTTCCTACTAAGGTTGAAAATACCTTCAGAGCTTGCCCTGTTGAAACCTTTAATGTACTTGAAGGTTTCGGTCATGTCACCCTTCTCCCTTCTGTCCTTCAGGGAGTACATGTTGAGGTCCCTGAGTCTTTCCTCATATCTTCTGCCTTGCTGCCCTAGGATCATTTTGGTTGCCTTTGTTTGACCCATTCCCAGTAGCTTGATGTCCTTCTTTAGGTAAGGGCACTGATACTGCACACTGTACTCTAGGTGTGGCCACAGTAGGAATCTGTACAGTGGCAGAATGACCTCTGCTTTCCTGCTAGTTACACCACAGGCTATGCAGCCCGGCATCCGGTTTGCTTTGGCTGCTGCTTTCTTGCAGTGTGCTGAGTGCTCCAGGTCACTCATGAGGATCACTCCCAACTACTTCTCCTCCTCCTCCTCTGGCCTGGCAACCTGCACACTACCCAGCCAGTAATTCGCCTTCGTGTTCTTCTTCCCCTTACACTTTTGAATCCCAATTACCAAATACCCAACCATTTCTCTACTTTAGCCAGGTTCTCCCTTAGGTCCTGTCTCTCTTCATCTGTGCTAACTTTCCCACAGAGATCTATGTCATCCACAGACAGACATACTTTAGCCTTATCCCATCTGCAATATTACAGATGAAGATGTTAAATAACATGACCCCACTAGTATTGTAGTACCCTGAAGTTAAACATTTTCCTTCCTCCTCATCCCCCTCCCTTCCAGCCCCTGCCTGTAGCCCTGCAGGGCCCTCCCAGTCCCTTTGTCTTAGTTTGCACCGTTTGGTGCTAATAAAAGGGGGTCAGGGTCTGGAGACCTTCCCTGCTGGGCTGGTAGTGCCCAATCTCCTGGCCAGAAGCCAGGACCTCCCCTGCCCTACAAAAGGGCTGGGGAGTGGCTAGAGGGGGAGAATTGGTGGCATAGTGAGGAGGGTGGAGGACGCAGGGAGCACAGATAAAAGGAAAAGGTACATGCATGGTGTCCATGGCTCCCTCGGCATTGCTACCTTCCAGCTCCGAGCTGGGACGTAGAGGTGGTAGCAGTAGCAGGGTCGGTCGGGTGGAGTGCGGCTCCCTGATGTGACCTGTTTCCTCTGAGCAGACTCCTGATTGGGAAGGGGGGAAAATAAAGGGCTGACAGACCAGGTGGTGTCACCAAAAACAAGGTCCAGGCTGAGAGTGCGCCCGAGACCTTGGGTTCCACCACTGGTTAGAAGAAAAAATGCAGAAGTACAGAGCAGCTGGGTGGGAGCATGGCTCCCCAGCCACCTTCTCCATCTCCCCAGCAGATTAGAGGACCCATACTGTGGCAGTGAGTGGTCCAAGTGCCCGATCACTGTGCATGCTCGCGCCACAGGTTCCAGGAGGGGGGAGGGCAGCAGTAAGGGGAATCCAAGGGGCAGAGTGCCCAAGAAAAATACTTAAAGGGCCAGAGCCCTAGTAAGAAGAAGGGAGGCATAGTGAGTTCCTGGGGGGGGGGTGGACAGCCTAAGGGGATCAGCAGAACTCAAACTGTGGGCTAAAGGCCCAGATGGACAGGGGGAGAGAGAAGGCTCTGGGTGTGGCCAGAGCCCACGGGGTTGTTTTATTTTATTCTGCTTGTTGGGAGCAGGGCACTGTGATTTTGGAAGCCCTAGGGGGAGAAGGGGCAAAGAGGTGGGTTGCCAGCCTTGGTTCCGACATGAGGCCATTCCTTACTAGAGGCAGGGCGAGAGGCAGTGGCCCACAGCCAGCCAGCCCCTGAAAAGAAGCTCAGACCTGTACCGAGGCCAGGAAGGGGCAAGGCTGGACAAGGCCCTACCCAGGGGCAGTGGCACCATTAGCATTAATGAGAGAGGCGATATTTGGACAGGGAGCCCCATAGGCCCAGCCACAGGGGTTGGTTATGCAGGGGTAGCCCACATTAGAGGTGCAGCACCCAGGGATGAAAAGGGATAAGTGGGCTAATGGCCCTAGGTTACCCACAGTAAAGGTTGTTCAGGCACCACTCAGACTGAACTGTGCTGTTGCCTGCCTAACACTCCCCATAGACTGTATTTCCTACAAAAACTGAACTGTCTGCCAGAAACAAAACTGTTTGCTTGCAACTGAACTGTGTTATCAAATTGTGCCTTTGTGTACCAGATGTCCAGCTTTGCCTTTGTTGCCTGGAGCAGCTTCACCAGAGCCTGACACTGACCCAGGGAAGTCCCTGGCCCATCCACCATCTGCAGCAGAACCACCTCCAGTGATGTCAGCCAGTTCTGAAGTTCCGCCACAAGTGTTTCAGCATTAGTCCTGCAATGGTAAGTGGTAGAGAGCTGCTAGTGAGGTATCTAATAGTGAGTTAGCTTAGGAGCCACCTGGCTCAAGCTTGAGGGACCACAGTTATCATCGTGCATGCCCTTTTATTATTTTGCCTGCTGCCGGTAAGTGTGCACGTGCCCGTGTCACTCCGCAAAGTCAGTCCAAAGATCATTCCATCAGCAGTTATCTTGTTGGGAGATCATTTGGGGCTGGGGACCTGCCAGTGGTCATTGCAGCAAATCATCTAGAGAACTACTTGCCAACCAGAAGTCTTCAGCCTCTTGCCTGGAGTCACAGAGCATTACCGAGTTCTTCATTAATCAGCTAGCAGTGTTCCTCGTGTTCTGTTCCATCGGGGGATGCCCCATTATCATCTTTTTGCAAAAGCACTTTGTGGGGGCAATGCTCACCTGCTGATCAGCTGACTCATCAGAAAGTCCAAGCTTGGTTCGTCTGCCGCTTGTCATTTCAGCCAAGGCATGCAGGACTTGGACTAAAAAGGGGTTAACTCCCTGTTCTGGGTTTGACCAATTGTTGGTCCTGATGATATTGTTTTGTTGTTTATTATCCTGTACTGCTGTAAACAACAGTTATCTTATTTTTATTGTCCCTTGCAAATAAACCGTTTGCACCTTGGTCACTGAGTAAGCTTCTTGCCTCTCATTCCAGATTCATCTGGCCTGTCCTAAGATTATTAAGGAACCTTTCGGCCTGTTACAACTTGGCGCAACGAGCAAGGTAATACCATCAAGGAGTCCAAAGCTTGAAGCTACCCACACCAAGACGCCTGCAAAAGAAGATATAAAGTTGGATCCCTGCCATGCTATGCAAGAGAAGCTGGTCCGTGTGGCATGCCAAGTGCGGGAGCTGGCAGCCCTCGTTGCAGAAATGAGGCAAGGAGTCCAGACCCAAGTTGGACCATGTCCACGCCGGCCCAAAAGACAGAGAAGAAGCTGAGGGAGAAGACGTATAGATCAACGAGTGGAACAGGGCAGGACCATGCCCCCAGGCAAAGGAGCTGTGAGGCCTGGTCACCGTCCATATCAGTGGAGTGACCCCAGGAGCAGTGAAATCAAAAGAGCTCGGCACCAGCTGTATGAGAACACTAGGAGTGAGATAGACAGAATCAGGCAACACAATCTAGTTATCATGGCACCTTCAGGAGGTCCACACAGAGGTCCTGATGCCCAAGTGGAGGAGCCTGTATACATGGCGAGTGCTGTCAGCAGGTTCAAGAGTGGAATACCAAAGGGGAGGCCCAGTACCAGGTGCTTATACAGTGGGTTGTACAATATGCTAAGCAGAACACCGAGCTGCAAAAAGAGTGTGAGGACCTCAAGAGGAGCCTCAGACAGTGGGATCAGAAGATCAAGGAACAGGCCGAGGAAGCTCTTCACCAAAAAGAGGAGGCGGCCATATGCACCACAGTTATCCAAAGCTATGAGGTTATGACCAAAAAACTGAGGTGTGCACTGCTCATCGAGATGCAAAAGAAGGAGGAGCTTGGCTGACACTTGGAGGAGCTACAGGCATCCTTGCAAAAAGAGGAGTGCACCCCAGCTAACCGCTGCATGCCATCAGAAATTGCCAGAACCCCCAGGACTCAACGCCCCAGTAGTGCTAAATAAGCCAGCCAGCCAGCATCTGAGTCCCGAGGCACCTCAAGTTCGTCCAGCATCAAACACCCAACCAAAACAAGAACCAGATCCAGTTCAGGCCACTGTAACCAATATCAGTGGGCAGCACATGCAGGTTGCACCACCCCCATCCAAATGTTAGTCCTGGCAGTAGAACTGCACCACCAAAAGGAAAAAGAAACACCTCCTGAAGCAGAGCCTAAGTCACCAGTCAGTCAAAGCGAGTGTATAGACCAAGAAGATGTGGAAGATTCAGATGATGCCTATGATCAAGAAATGCCCTTACCCATAGAGGAGCGAGTGCTGGTGAGATCTGGGAGTGATGAAGAGTCATCTTCAAGGTGGGAACTGAACCCATACATCATCATGGACAAACCTTTCCCCAGAATGTATAGCTACCAACTCCAAGCCTTGGATGGAACACAAAAGCTAGTGCCCTGAATGCATCTAAAGTCCTGCCCAAACCCTGTCAAGACAGCTGGACGGATCAACAAGGAGAGGCAGGGACCACTCCCGAAACGCACCTTTAGGCCGTCCCTCCCTTTTCTTGGTTCATTTTGGCGGTAGGTTAAACATGTTAGTCAACCTGTTAGGAACTAATATTTTCAAGTAGACTAGGTAAATAGGTTATAGTACTAAAATGTTGTTTGTGTTTTAAAACTCCCCCCAAAAATTAACCATCATACGTGGGGACATGTATGTTTAAGGGCCGGGGGGCGAATTGTAGTACCCGGAAGTTAAACATTTTCCTTCCTCCTCATCCCCCTCCCTTCCAGACCCTGCCTGTAGCCCTGCAGACCCCTCCAGTCCCTTTGTCTTAGTTTGTGCTGCTTGGCACTAAAAAAAGGGGGGTTGGGGGCTGAAGACCCTCCCTGTTGGGCTGGCAGTGCCCAATCTCCTGGCCAGAAGCCAGGACCTCCCCTGCCCTACAAAAGGGTTGGAGAGTGGCTAGAGAGGGAGAGTCGGTGGCATAGTGAGGAGGGTGGAGGATGCAGGGAGCACAGATGAAAGGAAAAGTTACCTGCATGATGTCCGTGGCTCCCTCGGCATCGCTCCCCTCCAGCTCCGAGCCGGGACTTAGCAGTGGCGGCAGTAGCAGGATCAGTTGGGTGGAGCGCAATTCCCCGATGTGACCTGTTTCCCCCTGGGCAGAGTCCCAATTGGGAAGGGGGGGGAATAAAGGGCTGATGGACCAGGTGGTGTCACCAAAAACTAGGTCCGGGCAGAAAGTGTGCCAGAGACCTTGGGTTCTGCCGCTGGTTGGAAGAAGAAATGCAGAAGTACAGAGCAGCCAGTTGGGAGCACAACTTCCAGGCCATCTTCTCCATCTCCCCAGCAGACTAGAGGACCCAGGCCGTGGCGGTGAGCAGGCCAAGAGCACAATCTTTGTTCATGCTTGCACCACAGGTGCCAGGAGGGAGGGAGGAGGGGAGAGGCAAGGGGAATCCAAGGGGCAGAGTGCACAAGAAAAATACTTAAAGTGCCACAGCCCTAGTAAGAAGAAGGGAGGCATAGTGAGCTCCCATGGGGTGGACAGACTAAGGGGATCAGGAGAACTCAAACTGTGGGCTGAAGGCCCAGATGGACAGGGTGTGGGAGAAGACTCTGGGTGTGGCCAGAGCCCATGGGGTTATTTTATTTTATTCTGCTTGTTGGGAGCAGGACACTGTGATTTTGGAAACCCTAGGGAGAGAAAGGGCAAAGAGATGGTTCACCAGCATTGGTTCCGATGTGGGGCCATTCCGCACTAGGGGCAAGGCCAGAGGCAGAGGCCAACAGCCTGCCAGCCCCTGAAAGGAAGCTCAGACCTATACCGAAGCCAGTAAGGGGCAAGGCTGGACAAGGCCTTACCCAAGGGCTGTGGCACTATTAGCATTAATGAGGGTGGCGGGATCTGGACAGGGAGCCCCATAAGCCCAGCCACAGGGGCCGGTTACATAGGAACAGCCCACATTAGAGGTGCAGCATCCAGGAATGAAAAGGGAAAAGTGGGCTAATGGCCCCAGGTTACCCACACATTGTTCGAGCCCCACTCAGACTGTGCTGTTGCCTGCCTAGTGCCCCCATAGACAGTATTTCCTACAAAAACTGAACTGTCTGCCAGAAACAAAACTGTTTGCTTGCGACTGAACTGTGTTATCAAATTGTGCCTTTGTGTACCGGACATCCACCTTTGCCTTTGTTGCCTGGAGCAACTGCCACAGAGCCTGACGCTGACCCAGGGAAGTCCCCTGTCCATCCACCATCTGCAGCAGAACCACCTCCAGTGACGTCAACCAGTTCTGAAGTTCTGATACAAGTGTTCCAGCATCAGCCCTGTTATGGTAAGTCATAGAGAGCCACTTGTGAGGTATCCAGTAGTAATAATAATAATAATAATAATAATAATTCTTTATTTAAAAGGTGCCTTTCAACAAATCAAGGCACCTGACAAACAATTAAATAAACAAAAATCACAAATCCACACATTATAAATACAATAAAATGCAGGTAAAACAGATAAAAGTCAGCATTAGATCATTCACCATATGTCTGATTCCACAAATAGGTTTTGAGAGCCTGTTTAAATCCTTCCACAGTCGTGCACTCCCGTAACTGACGGGGTAGAGAATTCCAAAGGGTTGGGGCCATGTGCACAAATGCCTGGGCCCCAGAAGATTTTAAACAAACCCATGGAATTTCTAGCAACCCCTCATCAGCCGAGCGGAGCGATCACCCAGTGCAGCAAGGAACCAGAAGTTCTTTCAGGTAGTCCGGGCCCTCTCCTTGTAGGGCTTTGTAAGTTAGAAGTCCGACTTTAAAGGTGATCTGCCACTGTACTGACAGCCAGTGCAGTTCACGCAGCACTGGAGAAATATGACAGGACTGGGGAGTCCCCATCAATAACCGGGACGCTGTGTTCTGCACCAGCTGCAGGTGGCGGATATCCACCCCAGGTAGCCCTAGGTAAAGGGAATTGGAATAATTCAAGCGTGAGGACACAAAGGCATGGACCAACGTAGGGAGGTTGCCAGATGGAACAAAATGCTTAACCCTGGAGATATTCCTCAGATGGAAAAAAGAAGATTTGATGACCGCCGACACCTGTGAATGCAGTGTCAGCCCTTCATCAAAAATTACCACCAGGTTTCATACCCATTTAGAGGTAGGGAGTGGCAGGCCCCCAAGGAAAAGTCCTGAAGGCGAACCTACCCCCAACCCCCCTATCCGGAGCCCTGGGTCCACAACCAGCACCTCAGTCTTTTCCAAGTTCAACCTCAACCAACTCAAATTCATCCAATCCTGAATTTCCACGAGGCAGTTGTTAAATACCAAGAGAGCTCTATCCTGGTCAGGTACAAAAGAAAGGTAGAGCTGAGTATCATCAGCATAGCAGTGAAACCTCAGCCCATACCTTCTTACAATGTCTCCGGGGGGTAGCATGTACACTGTGAACAACATGGGGTACAACACCAAACCCTGAGGGACCCCACAAAGCAGAGGAACTGGGTCAGAGGAATTAATCCCTGACACCACCCTCTGCATTCTTCCAGTGAGAAAAGATGTAAACCACCTGAGGACTGTACCTGGCAGGCCACAGATGAACCTTGGGCGACCGAGAAGAACCCCATGGTCCACAGTGTCAAATGCTGATGAGAGACCTAGAAGAACCAAGATGGAATGGTTTTTCTGATCTCTTGCCAACAGGAGATCATTGAGCACGTGAACCAGCGCCTTCCCAGTACTATACCTTTTTTGAAAACTAGATTGGAGAGGTTCATAGATGTCATAGATGGTCAAATGGTTCTCCAGTTGTAGGGCCACTACCTTCTCAATCACCTTCCCTGTAAAGGGAAGGTTTGAGATTGGTGTGTAGTTTGCATGGCAGTCTTGGTCCAAAGAAACTTTCTTCAGGAGGGGTGTCACCACTACCTCCTTCAGGGAGCTAGGAAACTCACCTGTTTCAAAGGAGCACCACACTGTCAATGCTAGGACCGGGCCAATGATGTCATTACAACCCAAAATCAGGGTAGTTGGTCCTGGGTCCAAACTACAGCATGTAGGGTACATACCCTGGACAATCTGCATGACATCCATGAACTCCAGTCAGTCAAAGATACTCCAGGAAAATTGAGGAGCAGGGACTGAGCTCCGATTCAAAGCAACACACATAAAGAGTGTAGGTTGGAGCTCTGCCCTGATGTCAGCCACCTTAGTTGCAAAGAATTGAGCAAGCTTATTGCACCCTACTTGCAAAAAAGGCTCTTCAAACCTGCAGGCAGGATGGGTTGCACAGTCTGTCCACAGTTTGAAAGAGCTGAGCTGGTCAGTTCTGAACGGCCGCAATCTCCCCAGACAGGAACTCTGCCTTCTTACAGGTGATTGCAGATTGATAGGCTTGATAATGATCCATCAATCTAAAGTGGTCAGCACCCAGGGCGGATTTCCTCCAGCAAACTGTAACCTTTGTCCTAATCACCACATCTCCCTCAAAGTCTCGTCAAACCAAGGGGACCTAGGGTGAAGGGAGAGAGGATGAACTTGGACAGGAGCAGTGACATCCAGGGCCGTAGAAATTGCCTTATTATAGGTCATCACTAAGGCCTGTGGGTCATTGTTTGCCGATGTAAGAACCACTAGGTCAAACTCCGCCGCCAGGCCTTCAGAGCTTACATCTCGTAAAGGGCAATACCTGACCATCTCCACAGGGGTAGGCCTTTGAAGGGGGTGTGAAAACTGAATCCCATGGTGCAGTGATCAGACCATTTGACAGGTTCCACCCCTAGATCAGAAATTTCGATCGCCAGGAGGAAGACTAGGTTGAAAGTGACCATGTTTATGAGTAGCAGTGGTAACAATCTGTGTGAGGCCCAGAGACGTCATCAAATGGAGGAAGTGCTGTCCAAATTGCAAGAGTACGTCATCAACCCAGGCATTAAAGTCACCCAGGACCATCAGTCTGGGTGACTCAAACGTCATATTGATCACGAAGTCCGCCACTTCCTACTGGAAATGCTTCTCATTCCTGGGTGGACAGTAGATGAGGGTGATCCTACAGCCTACACCTGCTACTATGGTACACTCGAAAGAGTTAGCTTAGGAGTCACCCCGGCTCAAGCTTAAGGGTCCGCAGTTAACGTCGTGCACACCCTTCTATTATTTTGCCTGCCGTCCACAGCATATTTTTAACATTCAATTTACCAGTTTTATTACATGAAAGAAATGTTTCAAAAAATATACAGTGTAAGTCTAACAATTGCAACAGTTACATCACTATACTGAATACTGAAAGTAATTTAACAAATATAATTCTATAAATGATGTAGTTATAAAACACATTTCTTTTTGCACTGGCAAATGTTGACACCACACAATTTACTGTACACAGGTTAGCCTAACTGAGATGTAATATCTGATGTGCAGTGGGAATGGGTGGTGGGAATTGCTTTTACACTTTTTATAAATACATTTTTTATTAAGTGTTTGATATATAACACAACAAAAAGAAAAATGTAGTCAGACAGTGTAAGTATTCAAAGCAGAAGCAAAATAATGATGAATTCATTCTGCCTAATATACAAAACGCACACCCTGAAAATGAACAGTAAAGAGCAACCCTGGTTCAGGAGGGGTTAATGAATCGCACATAAAAAAGGCATTATTTTAAGCTAAGCATTTAAATTCACACAAAAATAAAACAGATATCTAAAAGGCTTCCACAAAGTCTGGGAAAAAATACCACTCACTCACCAATGCAGTTAAGATTTTTTTATTAAAGTTATGTAGTCACCAAAATACCAACATTCCCCAGTGTTTCCTTGTTTTTTCTCATGCTTCCTCATGTTTAGCAAAAGATATAATAAGAAACAGAAAAACTAAATATGTTGTGTGTGATACCATATATCAGACAAAAAAAATTGTTTGAAGCAGTAGAAGCGAAGCTTAATTGAATGCCAGATATATCAAGACTGAAGCTTGAGATTCAAATCAGACATGGGGGCAGTCTGTTAGAATACCAGAGTGCTATAGAGTTAATTTACTGCAAACAGCTGGGTGGTGGGATTGCAGAGTGCCCCCTCAGCTTAATATCTTTTAGAAAATAAACAAGTGTCTCTGCTGTTGTAAAACTGTCAGAGAGATTTAACAATCTGGTAACAATCATCTGGAAAACTTTGCTAAAACATAATATTTACACACTGCCATTTCACGTACTGTCTGTATTTAGTTCCGCTCTGTCTTTATTACTGAGGACAGTTGTCTTAATTACTCCTCCTGGCTATCACAGAGAGAATTCTTTCCCAGAGCCAGTGGACCAGTCCCTGGGGCTGACCTTCACAGTGTAAAAAGCTGGGAAAGTTGGGCCAATGATCATTGACCTCACAGACAGTGTGGACTGGGAGCTCGCCACAGGAGAGGGTGGGATCAAGGCAGTTTACAAGGCCCAGACATTCGTCAGCAAACAGGAAACTACGGATGGGCTACTCATCAGGTAGCTGGAGCAAGTATGTTGGGTAGGGTAGTTTGGGTAATTTACTACCCTAACCAACATAACAGTGCACTTCTAGGGTTGGGTACTTTTGTGCATGAGTAAAGGGTCAGGTAGCGGGTAATTAAAAAAAGGGCATTTTTTCAAACAGCCTGTGGGGTCTTGGGATTTTTCTGATGTACAATCAGGCATTACAGGGAGCCTATGGGGTCTTCACAGCAGACAGGGCACATGATACCACCCTAACAATCCGATTGGTCACTGCTGGTGTCTGAGCTCCCTGTCTGCTGTGTGAGCATACAGAATACATACGGAGCTTGGAGGGAGAGGGAGTAGTCAATCGGTGCTCACTGAGCCTTCAATCACATCGAAAACAGTAACATTAAACAAACAAACACCAAGCACAATAGTCTACCAATGAAGGAGGCTAGGAGAAAGGGAACTTGGGGACTGATGGCAGAACTTGTGGTATCGTGTGACTCGGTGTTCATTAGCAAAGGAGAAAGAGGGGAGGCACTCATTGCTGGCAGCTGCTGTGAAAGCCATTCAGGCTGTAGACACTGTGTTGTTTGCTGTCCTGAGCCATTTTGTGACATAGAGCTACACTGTTTGTCTCAGTATAGTGAAAGCCATTTCAGGCTGTATTTAGGCATTGTCTGTTGGGTGCCCCGAGCTCTGTCTGTGACATAGCTACTCTGTGTGTTTGTGCAGTATAGTGAAAGCCATTTAGGCTGTATAATTACACACTGTTAGGTGCCCCAAGCCCTGTCTGTGTCTCTACATAAAGTCATTTAGGTTGTATTACACAGTATCTGTTAGGTGCCTCAAGCCCTGTGTGTGACCTTTAGCTACCCTGTGCCTCTGTATAAAGCCATTTCGGCTGTATTACAGTGTCCATTAGGTGCCCTGAGTCCTTCCTGTGACATATAGCTACTCTGTGTCTCTTCATAAAGCCATTTTGTCAGTATTACACACTGTCTCTTAGGTGACCTGAGCCCTGTCTGTGACATAGCTACTCTGTGTGTCTCTGCAGTATAGTGAAAGCCATTTAGGCTGAATAATTACACACGTAGGTGACCCAAGCCCTGTCTGTGACATATAGTTACTCTGTCTCTACATAAAGCCATTTAGGTTACATTACACAGTGTCTGTACACAGTGTCTGTTAATGTGCCCCAAGCCCTGTGTGTGATGATACTGTTCTCTATGTTGCTGAACCTTCCCTTGAGCTCGCTTGCAGTGCGCTGCATCAAGAATTCAGTTTATTGCAGTATAATCTCTTGAATCTTAAATTCCTGATGAATGCAGAGAAAACAAAAGCTATGATATTTTCCCCTAAACTTAATTCGGTCAGTTCTCCCTCACTGTGACCCTCCAGCAAATAACATCTCTCCTGGGGAAGCCAATTGAGCTAGTAGACAAATTCAAGTATCAAGGATTCTGAATCAATCACAAACTCTCCTATACAGTTCACATAGAGGAACTGGCAAAAAAGCTAAGGCAAAGATTAGGACTGTTCTTCAGAATCAAACACCTATTATCCCAGGAAGCTAAGCTGAGATTAGTACAATCCACATTCCTCCCCCTCCTGGACTATGCTGACCTCCTGTATAGTCACGGCCCAAGTACTGCATTGGCTAAGCGTGACACCCATACACTAGGGCATTATGTTTCATCACTGCTGCTCTGTACAGGACTCACCACTGCTCCCTTCATGCTCTTCTTGGTTGGCAGTCCCTAATAACCAGGAGATTTATAAATGTGGCAGTTTGGACATATAGGGCCATAATTGACAAGCTACCGCAATACATATCTAGGGTCCTAACCAGGACTCCTGGAAGTTATTCTCTCAGGAGGCACTCCTGCATCTCACTTGATTTTCCTAGATCTAGAACGTGCTTTGAGCTATCATCCTTAAGCCATGCTCTTCCAGCCCAATGGAACAACCTTCAACAGTTCCTGAGGCTGCCAACCTTAGTCAAAATGGCAACCTTCAAAGCATTAATCAGACAACATGTCAGGGATATCTGCAACTGCTTCTCTTAACTTCCTGCTAGTGCTTGCTATGTCCTCACCCTGGCTCTGCTCATCCACTTGCTAATAACCTAAAGGTCTTCCTTGAGTACTCCAGTCCTGCTGCTCCTTTTCTTTTCTTCCTTTCTTTCTTTCTTTCTTTCTTGGGGCTCCTACCTATATGCTAATCCATTGACACTCTGCTGCATTCCCATCTTCCAAACAGGGGTGTAGCCAGGAATTTTAAACTTGTACTCAAAACTGATGCACTGTTGCCTCCCCGTTATGTAAACATAAATCAAAATATGCGCTGCCACACCACGCCATTGCTGCCCCCTTCTGCTAGCCATGTCTGAGTTTAAGTAATCAGTTTCCTCCTGTAATCCTCCTTCCTTTGTTTTTCTGCCTGCCTGGTAAGTTGTTCTTGTTTGTGTATTTGGCTGGTGGCATCAGTGCCCCATAGCGAACAACAAAGGCAAAAGGGATCAGCATGACACAGACACAGTGTGACTCACAATGTCCTTGCTTTCCTCTTTTTGTTGCCCCTGCCTGATTTTTTTTTTACTGTACTCTGCTGCGTACAGTGCATGTGCCTGCCGACACCCCTGCTTCCAAATGCTGATCGCACTTTCTACTGAAGTAAAATATGCATGTCTGCTGTTGCACTTGGGCACATTATGCCCATTTATATATGAACGTATTGTAAACACCATACATGATTGTTGTGCATACCAGCGTCGTATTCTTGTTATTGTTTATCCTAACTGCACTGTGTCTCTGCAATTTCAACTGTATTACATACTGTTTGTTAGGTGCCCCAACCCCTGTCTGTGACATAGCTACTCTGTGTGTCTCTGCAATATAGTGAAAGCCATTTTGTCTATATTACACACTGTCTGTTAGGTGCCCCAAGCCCTGTGTGTGACATATAGCTACTCTGTTTCTCTGAATAAAGCCATTTCAGCAGTATTACAGTGTCTGTTAGCTCATTCACACCACAAGAGCTCTTTGAGACTTCCATCACTTGTGTCCTATATACTCTTAGCACTGCAGGAGAGAAGGATTAGTTAATTCTGCTTGCTGTGGAGAGAGTAAGTGTGGAGAGGATTTTTGTAAGCTTTGCTATTGTTTTTTAAACTGCAGGAGAGAAGGATTAGTAAATTCTACTTGCTGTGGAGAGGATTTTTTTTAAGTTTTGCTATTGTTTTATTTTTTTTTTTATTTAGCTTGAAGTGGAATTTAGCTTAAACGTTTCTGTGGCTGTGTTTTTTGGAATTAAGCTCAATGTGGGGAGCACAACGGCCCCACTTAAAGCCGGGCAGAGGGGCCTAAAGAGGACCTGGGGCAAACGTCTAATTTCTGGACTGTATGTGTTTGCGAGACTTGGGAATGCTATTGGTGGGTTTGTAACTGTGTCATAAACAACTACAGTCAGTAAAGAGAGACTGTATTTCATTGTCCTGTGTAAAAAGTGAGAACCATGGGTAGGATTGTGGGGGTGCAATGGCTGTGGGGCAGCAGTGTGGATGAACATACTGTGGAGGCTGGGAGGGTGCCCAATATGCCACAGGCTAAGGAGGCTTGAGGAAGAGGTTCAGTGGCTTGGCAGGGAGCTGGGGAGGTTGAGGGATGAGGGGTGGGTTGCGTTGGTAGAAGGGCTGACATCTGAGAGTATCGGGGGGCACCACAGAGAAGGAACAGTGGATCAAGGGAGGGGTCAGGGAGGGGCAAACTAGACATGAAGCCAGCTGATGAAGAGTGGACTGTAGTAGGGCCTAGCAAAAAAGGACCATTGGTAAGCAGGAGAGAGGAGAAAACACATAATAATGCAAAGAGGGTAGGGAACATGTTTACTGTACTAGCAACACATGGGGAAGAGGACGCAGGAGGAGATTGCACAAGGGATAGTACTCATGAAGAGGAGGGAGTGAGGAGCATTACTAGTGGAGAGATTGAGCATAGAGTGGCAGGGGGGATAATGCTTGAAGAGGTAAGGAGGAAGAGGGAGGTTGGCAGTCAAACAGGAGGAGGGGGAGGGGTCTCAATTGGGAGAGGCAGGGGAACACATTGGGGCAAATGGTAAAAGCACCATTTTGAGTGGCCCTGAGAATGAGAACCTGGGTGGGGGTGTGGTGATGGGCACAAGGAAAGAGGAGGGGGTTTACTGGTGTTGGGGGACTCCATACTCAAGGGGATCAGATGAGGCAGCAAGTTGGAGAGGCACAGTCAGATATGGGTGGAATCCATACCAGGATTAAAGTTAAACAAGGCAGGACAGGCAATCCTAAGGTGCGCAAGGAGAGGTAGGAGGAAACCACACATTGTTTATATGTGGGGACAAATAATCTAGTGGGGGAAATGGTGGCAGTAACAAGGGAGAGGTCTGAGGAAGTGGGAAGGTTGTGTGAGGAGACTGGGGAATCTGTGGCCTTCTCAGAGGTGCTCCCAGTCCCTTTCAAGCACAGTGAGAAAGGAGAGTGGATTGGGGAGTTGAACACATGGTTGGTAGAGTAGTGTTGAACTAAGGGGTACAGGGTTTTGGGCAGCTGGGGCAGTACCTGGGAAAATAACAATCTGTTTGCAAGGGATAGGCTACACCTGAGTGGGGAAGGAGGAATTAAAGCAAAGACTGGGGAGGTATATTGTGACAAAGGTGGGTTTAAACTAGATGGGGGGTGGCAAGTGGACAGCAGGTAGGCAGGGATCCGATAGAGTGGAGTCACAGCCTATTCCCCCAGGCTAGCAGGGAAGGGCTCAGGGCAGCTGAAAAGGGAGGGAGGGAATAGAAGGGAGGAGATGGAGGACAATGAAGGGAAGGGGCAGGGTGGAGGGTGGTCTTGCTGAATGTGAGAAGCTTAGGCAACAAATCAGCTGAGCTACAGGCACTCTTAGTAGTGTGGAGGGTGGATATTGCAGCTGTCATGGAAATGTGGGCCAACCAAGCACCAGGACTGGATCTGGCAATCCCAGGGTACAAATTATACAGAAAGGACTGTAAGGAGAGGAGGGGGTGGGGTGGGGTGGCAGTCTATGTGAGGGATGGGATCAAATGCAAAGGGATGAGGGGGAGGAAAGGAGAACATAGACAATCTGGCAGCAGCTCCTAGACTCAAGGGGTAGGAAACTGAGGTTTGGGGGTGGTATACAGGCTGCTGTCCCTTTCTGAGAAGCTTGACAGGGAATTAGTGGGACAAATCAGAAAGGTACATAGAAAAGGGAAGGTGGTCATTGTGGGGGATTTCAACTTGCTGGAGGTTGACTGGAGCATTCTGGTCATCTCCAGTGCTAGGGAGCAAGTGCTCCTGGATGCGATCCAGGAGGGTCTCCTGACGTAGTTGGTCAGTGTATCTACTAGGCTAAAGAACACTTTAGAACTGGTATTGTTGAATGGGGAGTGTGATCTTGCGTGGGATAGGAGACTCTTCAGACAAAATTAGCAGAACAAAAATATTATGTTTAATAGAATACAGCGGACTTGAGTAACGACAAAACAATAAAAAACAAAAATTCTTCTTCAAGAACAAATAGCGTTACATTCCAGGAGTTAGAATAGCGCTAACTCAGGTATAGGTGTTGACAGACACACACCTATTCCTACCACTAACTCAATTCCTTTGGGTAAAGTCTTATATAGGAGTTTCCCAAACATGTGACCACAAGACTCCACCTTATTGCAGTGGTTTGAACAAAACCATAATAATTCTTTTTATTTCCATTAAAGAACATACTTTCGTCTGTTGTCTATCTACAAACGTCTGGATTTGAAAACTAAACATATTTTAGTATAGGCAAAAGGTAAAATACAGTTAGTGTGTTGACCCCTCTGCTTGACACCATAAATGTTTGAGATTTCGGCCGGCCGGCTCATAATAGGGGAGGCAGAAGAAGGGAGCAGAAGCAAGCGGAGATCCCAACCTGCAAGTCCTTCCAGGTATCCCCTCGCTATTTCCAGTTCCATATTTCAAATCAAAATAATATTAAGGTACAAGGTACCTGCCTTGGCAACGTAAAGGATTGAGTTTATAAAGTAATTTAAACTACACCTCGCTAATTCCGCTTTAGCAGTCGTCGCGATAGTGCGAGCATTCATGCGGTAAATCTTACCGCGGCTCGGCACTATAGCGACGGACTGTTTTCTAAGTCTGGGACTCTGAAGGCGTCTAAAGGGGGGGGAGAAAAGGGGTTAACACACCAGAACAAGAGCACCACTAATAAAGCTTCACACAGTACCTCTTCGAGCGGGTTTTGGAGTCAGGGGTGCTCGCAGGACTGACTTTTACATTTAAAAGCAAGGCAACCACTGGGAACCTAAGCAGCGCTTACGCGCTTGTATAAGGATTATAAGGACAGGAGATTTTATGTATAATTCATCCTTCCCCTTTTCCATTTTTAAGTTTCCCTGTTTACCTATCCCTGAAGGCTGTCTTCTATTTCTCTAACAGTTTGAGAAATCTGGGTTCCTATAATTTAAGGAGGACTGAAACTTTCGTTTCGTTTTAACAAAGTCCTTCCATAGAAACACACATTACTATAATATTAAAGGGGAACTGAATTGCACCAAACAGGGAGAGGGTCAACAGCAAGACAGGGGAACAAAATGGGTGGCCAGCCCAACAAACCAACAGACAGACACACAGTCACGAACAGAAACATAAAGGAAAGACATGTTGGTGCATTCCAGAATAAAAAAAAAAAAACCTTAATTAGAAGAAAGAGGGGGGGTGGAATCTTTATCACATTCCTTCCCCCTTAAGATCTGACATGCAGACTTTTAAGCACATCCGGGGGAGGGAAGGATGGGAGAATGGGAGACCTCGGTTACTGCCATCAGATCCTAAAAGAAAAGGATGGAGCCATAGCCCGCCCTCTCTAGGGCTCCACCTCGGGGTCCCTAAAACAAAGTTATCTTAGAAATAAAAGAAAAGACAATGAAATTCTTCAGGAAAATATCTGAGTTATTTTTCTACTAATCTTTATTTTATTCTCTACCCCGAGGCCTGTGGTCAGTAAAAGCGTCTCCCATACCATATCTCGATAGGAAATCAGCGTTGGAATTAGCTGAGCCTTTTCTATACTTTATACTAAATTTATAAGGTTGCATTGCCAGGTACCACCTCATTATGCGGGATTTTTGTCTTTCATTACATGTAACCACCGTAAAGGGTTGTGGTCTACCCATAGTTCAAATTCTCTGCCCATAGATAGAAACTGAGCTTCTATCGACCATTTTACAGCTAGGCACTCTTTCTCAATGACAGAATAATGCTTTTCTCTTTCGTAGTTTTAGCATAGAAAATTACAGGGTGTTCTTCATTTTGTACTATCTGCGAGTACAGCCCCAATGCCACAGTTAGAGGCATCGGTCTGCACAATAAAGGTTGGGAAAAGTCAGGGAATGTAAAACAGGAGAAGAGCAAATTCTAGCTTTTAAATTACAAAAGGCTTCCTCACACTCAGGGGTCCACTTGACTTTATCCGTTTGGCTTTCTTGGTTAATTCCGTTAAAGGTTCTGCTATTGTAGAACAATTAGAATGAACCGCCTATAATACCCAATGAGGCCTAGAAATGATCTAACATCCTTCTTAGTTAGGGGACGTGGGCTTTTGGCAACAGCCTCGATTTTTGTAACTTCGGGTTTCACTGTCCCATTTCCAATTTGAAACCCCAAATATTTTGTTTCCTGCATTGCTAGTGAACATTTAGTAGGGTTGATAGTTAGCCCAGCTTTGGACAAGATTGATAGTATAGCTTCTAGATGATGTATGTGCTCTTCCCAGGAGGGACTAAAGATCACTACATCGTCCAAATAGGCGGCGCTATACCTTGAGTGGGGTTGTAAGATGTTGTCCATTACTCGCTGAAATGTCGCAGGAGCACCGTGTAAGCCAAAAGGCATTACTGTGAAATGATATAAACCAATGGGGGTACTAAACGCAGTCTTCTCCTTATCTTTTGGGTCTAGAGGTATCTGCCAATAGCCTTTTGTCAGATCCAGGGTACTGATATATTTAGCTGTCCCTAGCTGGTCTATGATGTCATCAATTCTAGGCATTGGGTAGGAATCAAATTTAGACACAGCATTCAGGCCTGAAATCAAGACAAAGTCAAATTCCCCTTCTTTCTTCTCTACAATAACCATGGGAAATTCCATTCACTATATGAAGGTTCGATAATTCCAATTCCTGCATTTTTCTAATTTCCTGTATTACTTCACTTACGTAATTTTTCTGGAATCCTATAAGCTTTTTGTCTAATAGGAAGGGCATCAGGTACCATAATATGATGGACAGCATCCTGAACCCTTCCTGGTATGCCAGTAAATAGGGTTTGAAAGGGTTTTAGCATAGTTTGTAAAGTTAATCTTTGCTCTGGAGTTAGCAGAGGATTGATTTGTGCTTCAGATAAACTACCCAGTTTTTCTAATCTTCCATAAGCTATATCTAGTTCAGTCTCGGAATTTTCTGGGAGAACAAAGCTGCTTACGGTATGCGTCCGTTCTACCCATGGTTTTAACAGATTTGCATGATATATTTTGCTTTTCACCTTTTTGTCTGGTAGCTCAACTGAATAAGTCACAGGACCCATGCGTTTTACTATGTTGTAGGGTCCTTGCCATTTCATGAGAAGTTTATTTTCAGAGGAGGGTAACAGTAGAAGTACTTTATCACCCGGGGTAAACTCTTTCGGCTTAGTTCCCTGTCATAGTACCCTTCTGCTGATCTGTTGTTGTAGGTTAACCTGCTGAGCCTTTTGATATATCCCTTTAACCTCTGACGAAGATTTTGCCAATATTCAGAAGGTTCTACTACCTCTGTGCTTTATTTTCCACTCTTCCTTTATGATGTCCAAAGGACCCCTTGGGTTATGCCCGTATAATAACTCAAATGGGGAAAACCCAGTAGATGCCTGTGGAACTTCCCGGTATGCGAACATCAAGTATGGAAGATAGATCTCCCACTTATTACCCTCTTCTGCTACAAATTTCCTCAGCATTTTTTTTAAGGTCTGATTAAACCGCTCGACTAGCCCATCAGTTTGTGGATGGTAGGGGGTAGTAAAAATGGCTTTGATGCCTAATGCTTGGTATAGCCGTTGTAGTAACTGTGAGCAAAAATTAGTACCCCTGTCTGTTAGTATAGTTTTCGGGATTCCCATACGACTGAAAATTTTAATTAACTCTTCCACTATTCTGGAAGCAGTAATTGTCCGCAGTGGTATGGCTTCGGGATACTTAGTAGTAATCTACCACTACTAGAATAAACCCGATTTCCTTTGCACTTTTAGGCAATGGCCCTATGATGTCCATTGCAATTCTTTCAAACAAATTACCAACTAAGGGCATGGGTATAAGGGGCACTCTATCTTTCTGGCCTATTTCTGCTACTTTCTGACATTCTGGGCAACTTTTGCAATATTCCATCACCTGTTGATGGATCCCCGGCCAAAAAAATCTATGTAATAAGTGTTGTAATGTCCGATCTTTACCTAAATGGCCAGCCATGAGTATATCATGGGCAACAGATAAGATTTTTTCTCGGAAGTCCATAGGAACCATCAATTGTTCTACCACCTCCCTTGTGTGAGTGTTAGTCTGTACCCTGTATAGAAGATCATCCTTAACTACATAATAGGGTTGCTGTGACCCCGAAGGGATGGTGGGTGTTACCTGTGCAAAGAAAGGAGTTAAAGTAACATCATTTTTTTGTTTAGTTAAAAACTCTTCATTAGATACTATACATTTATTATTCAATACATCCAGTCCGGTGTTTTCTTTTATCCATCCCTGTTTATCATTTCTTTTCTGGGATTTACTTTTCCTGTTTTTCCCAATAGTTCCAAACATTTCTTCTTCAAAAGGGAATAGCTGCCCTAGATTTTGTTCCCATTTCACTTGGGCACGGGTAGTGACTGCTCCAACATTTATATTTAGTAAAGAGTCAAAATAAGGGTAATCGTGACCAACTATCACTGGCACTGGCAGGGAAGGAACAATGCCCACCTTCATCTTGTGTAATGTTCCATTTACCTGGATGGTCATTTCTCTTAACGGATACCAGTGAATGTCCCCATGTACACACTTGACCCTGGTAGTGGGTTCCCCTGGCCCTGGCTCTTTTACCAATGAAGCATGTACTAATGTTTGCTTGCTGCCAGAGTCCACAAGACCCATTACTACTATTCCCCCAGTTTCTACAGGGTTGACGTAATGACCCCAATTAGCAAGGGCCAGATGTAGGGCTCCATTTTCTTTTTGGACAAACTCTGGCAATATGCCCTTTACTTTGCACTCATGACATATGATTTCCTGGCTAAATCTTTTACTGTGTTCTTTGCCCCCAGGTATACTACTGGCTTGTGTTGGGGTTGCTGTAGAGGACTTTACTATAGGGGGTGGATTTCTGCTACCTATAAATGTTCTAGGGCGTTGAGGCCTAGCAGTCAGATAGTCCTCAGCAAGTCTTATAGCAGCCTCAGAAGTCTCAGGACGATGCTCTTTGACCCACAGTTGTACGTCAGGTGGTAAAACACATATAAATTGTTCCAATATCACACTTTCTGTTATCTGGGCTACCGTTCGGGTATCAGGCTGGAACCACTTGTAACACAAGTCTTTTAGGTGAGTGTATAAGTCCTGGGGGGTATCGGTTGATTGGAATTTGTAGGCTCTAAAGCGTTGTCTATAGGTCTCTGGATTAATATCATATCACTTTAAAATGGCTTGCTTGATATAGTCATAATCATTTATATGGGTCAGGTCTGTGCGACTATATGCCAACTGCACCTTTCCAGTCAAATAAGGGGCTAGCCGGATGACCCACTGATCCCTTGGCCAAGCACAAGCAGTAGCAACCCTTTCAAAAGTCATAAGGTATGCTTCTATGTCATCAGAATCAGTCATTTTTACTAATCGTATATCTTTTTGGCCTACCCCTGGTGTCGAAGATGTTCTTGGTGAGCCCATAAGTTGTATAGCGTAGGGTATCATTCCATCTGGCTGCATTCTCAGCACGATCTCTTTCTCTTTCTATCGTTCCTGTTCCTCTCTCTCCAATTCCACCTGTGTGAGACATAACCATCGCAGTAGCTCATGGGGACTCTTGGGGGGGGTCTGCCTGTGACATCTCGGCAGCTTGTGCCCCCTGTTCAGCAGATTTTAAGTCCTCCATGTCTCCACTTTCCCCTTTTATTGTAGTCTTCGCCACCCTCTTCCGCACCACTGGCCCTAGTCCAGGGAATAGGGTTAACTCGGCTGCTTTCACAATGGACCTGGTGGCTGGTGTAGTCTGCTCGCCTGCCTTGTCTGTGTGCATAGGATTCCGGTCTGAACTCAGATCCAATAGGCCCCTCCGGACCCACTATCCCACTTCTGACACCAAATGTGATCTTGCGTGGGATAGAAGACTCTTCAGACAAAATTAGCAGAACGAAAATATTATGTTTAATAGAATACAGCGGACTTGAGTAACGACAAAACAATAAAAAACAAAAATTCTTCTTCAAGAACAAATAGCGTTACATTCCAGGAGTTAGAATAGCGCTAACTCAGGTATAGGTGTTGACAGACACACACCTATTCCTACCACTAACTCAATTCCTTTGGGTAAAGTCTTATATAGGAGTTTCCCAAACATGTGACCACAAGACTCCACCTTATTGCAGTGGTTTGAACAAAACCATAGTAATTCCTTTTTATTTCCATTAAAAGAACATACTTTCATCTGTTGTCTATCTACAAACGTCTGGATTTGAAAACTAAACATATTTTAGTATAGGCAAAAGGTAAAAATACAGTTAGTGTGTCGACCCCTCTGCTTGACACCATAAATGTTTGGAGATTTCGGCCAGCCGGCTCATAATAAGGGAGGCAGAAGAAGGGAGCAGAAGCAAGCGGAGATCCCAACCTGCAAGTCCTTCCAGGTATCCCTCGCTATTTCCAGTTCCATATTTCAAATCAAAATAATATTAAGGTACAAGGTACCTTGGCAACGTAAAGGATTGAGTTTATAAAGTAATTTAAACTACACCTCCTAATCTCTGCTTTTTAGCAGTTGCCGCTGAGCAAGTGAAGACTGCGGCGTACCCATCATGTTCGCACTATAGTGACGGACTGTTTTCTAAGTCTGGGACTCTGAAGGCGTCTAAAGGGGGAGAAAAGGGGTTAACACACCAGAACAAGAGCACCACTAATAAAGCTTCACACAGTACCTCTTCGAGTGGGTTTTGGAGTCAGGGGTGCTCGCAGGACTGGCTTTTACATTTAAAAGCAAGGCAACCATAGGGAACCTAAGCAGCGCTTACGCGCTTGTATAAGGATTATAAGGACAGGAGATTTTATGTATAATTCATCCTTCCCCTTTTCCATTTTTAAGTTTCCCTGTTTACCTATCCCTGAAGGCTGTCTTCTATTTCTCTAACAGTTTGAGAAATCTGGGTTCCTATAATTTAAGGAGGACTGAAACTTTCGTTTCGTTTTAACGAAGTCCTTCCATAGAAACACATATACTATAATATTAAAGGGAACTGAATTGCACCAAACAGGAGAGGGTCAACAGCAAGACAGGGAACAAAATGGGTGGCCAGCCCAACAAACCAACAGACAGACACACAGTCACGAACAGAAACATAAAGGAAAGACATGTTGGTGCATTCCAGAATAAAAAAAAAAAAAACCTTAATTAGAAGGGGGGGGGGATCTTTATCACAGGGAGGCAGTAAGGGAAATAAGGGTGGAGGACCCACTAGCCGGCAGTGATCACCAAATGGTGTGGCTTAATATCATGATGTGTGGGAAGCCAGAGAAATCAGTACCCCGCGGGTGGTAAACTTCAAGGGGGTGGGCTTTGGGAGGATGCGGGAAGTACTGAAAGGGAAACTGGAGGGCATAAGGCAGGATATGGACGTGGAGCAGAAATGGGATACTATTAAATGGGTATTACAGAGGCAATGGAAGCCTGCACCAAGACACAGAGTAAGAGGAGCAGAGAAAGAAAACCAAGCTGATTGAACAGCAAGGTAGTGGTGAGAGCAAAACGAGAGGTGCACCAGAGGTATAGGAGGACAGGAAAGAAAGGGGACAGGGAGTAGTATACAAGACGGTCCAGGGAGGTGACCAGAAAAGTGAGAGAAGCCAAGGCCCAGAGGGAGCTGAGATTACCGCAAGGGGTTAATGGGGGGAGAAAGACTTTTTTCAGATACATCAGAGAGAAAAGTGCAAGGAGACAACAGTGAGGATAAAAAGGGTGGGGAGTGGATGGAAAAGGGGGAGAAACAGGCGGAAGCACTGAATAAATACTTTTGCTCGATGTTCACGGAAGAAAAGGGGGGACAGCTACCACCATGGGCTGGGTGAGTGGGGACAGGGGGAGAGGAGGTGACAGATGGATGGATGGATTAAGGGAGGTAGAGTCCTAGAGGGGCTGAGAGCACTGAAGGTAGACAAGTCACCAGGGATGGATGGTATCCACCACAGGGTACTGAGGGAGATGGCAGAGGTGTTGGAGCCGCTGACAGATCTGTACAGCCCCTCACTGGAGTTGGGATGTGTGCCACTGGACTGGAGGATGGCACATGTAGTGCCATTACACAAGAGTGGAACAAGGGATGAACTTCGCAATTATGGTCTGGTAAATCTCACCTCCATAGTGTGCAAACTCATGGAAACGATACTAAAGGAAAGACTGGTGTTGTACCGGGAGGACAACGGCCTCCAGGATGTGAGGCAGCATGGGTTTGTTTCAGGGAAGTCTTGTCAAACCAACCTGATACACTATTATGACAGGGTGACAGGTGAGCTGGATAAGGGTAATGCAGTGGATGTTCTTTACTTGGACTTCAGCAAGACCTTCAATTTGGACCTCATGGGTGGCTTGGGGGGGAAGCTAACTGGTGTAGGGGTAGGGGAAAAAATGACGAACTGGATTACAAGCTGGCTGAGTGGGAGGCTGCAACGGGTGGTGGTGGGAGGGGAGCGCTCAACTCCGAGGCCGGTGATGAGTGGGGTGCCACAGAGCTCTGTGCTGGGACCAGTATTATTTGGGCTCTTCATATCAGACATTGTGCACAGGGTGGTGAGCAAGGTAAGTCTGTTCACAGATGACATCAAAAAGGGAGCAGTGGTGGATGGAGGGGAGGGATGGAAGCAGCTGCATGGGGACCTAAGCAAGCTGGAGGAGTGATTAGAAAGGTGGCAGTGGGGCTTCAATGCAAAGAAGTGTAAGGTTCTGCACTTCAGGGCAAAAAAAAACAAGGAGAGAATACTGGCTGGGGGGGGGGTTAGCTGGGGACCACTGAGGAGGAGAGGGACCTAGGGGTAATGGTAACTGGGGCCATGAACAACACTGCCCAGTGCAGGAGAGTAGCTGCAAAAATGAACAAAATGCTGGGATGCATGGTGAGGGGTTTTTCATCCAGGCTAAGAGAGGTGATCTTGCCCATCTATAGGTCACTGGTAAGGCTGCACTTAGAGTATTTTGTGCAGTTTTGGAGGCCATATCTGAAGCGTGGTATCAGGCTACTAGAGTGGGTGCAGAGGAGGGCAATGAAGATGATATGTGGAATGGAGGGGAGAGACTATGAGAGCAGGCTGGGAGACCTGAATATGTACACCATGGAGGATTGAAGGGACAGGGGGGACATGATAGAAACATTCAGGTATCTGAGGGGGAATCAATAAGGATGGGGCAGATGGGGCCTTTGAGCTAAAGAGAGGGAGGGACACCAGGGAACATGGGCTAAGAATAGAGGGAGGAAGATTTAGGAGGGAAATGAGGAGACACTATTTCATGGAGAGGGTGGTAGCAAAATGGAATGCACTACCAGAATGGGTGGTATCATGTAAATCTGTGAACCGCTTTAAAAGGGCATGGGACAGGGAACAGGGGAGAGTGAGCATGGGGGAGGTGGGGGCCATCAGTGAGATGACAAAGGGAAGGGGGTGGGGCAGCTGCAAACTAGGGGTGCTAGCTGCACACTCAAGCAGACTTAGATAGACCAGGTGGTCTGTTTCTGCTGGCACATTCATATGTTCATATGCATCCTGGACCTTTCTAAGCAAAATCAAGCCATAATCAGCATGCCACAAACAAATGCGAGTATCTCTTGAACCATAAGTGCTACATGCAAAGCACGAGTGGCAAAGTTGTTAAGAACAAAATTACCTTTCCAAAGGTGCTATGTAATCAATTGTAATCAATTCATTTTTTATTTTACACTAGCTGAAATACCAAACAACTGTGGGGTTTTTTGGATTTATTCAAGGTGCTTAGGTGAGGCTTGAGACAAATGTCAGCCATGCACACCATATCATAAACAAATGCGAATAACTCCTAAAGTATATGTGATAGAGACAAAGTACCAGTGGCAAAGTTGTTCAGCACATAATTACCTTTGTAACGGTGCTATGCAATCAGTTGTAATCAATTTGGGTTTTATTTTATGCTAGCTGAAATACCAATGAGTTTTTTTCAGATTTATTCAAGGTGCTTAGGTGAGGCTTGAGAGACAAATGTCCGCCATGCACATCATACGATAAAGAAATGCGAATAACTCCTAAAGTATGTATGATAGACACAAAGTATCAGCAGCAAAGTTGTTCAGCACAAAATTACCTTTCTAATAGTGCTATGCAATCAATTTTAAGCAATTTGGTTTGCTTAATATTTACGTAAAAACTGCTGACTTCCTCAGACATTTTCAGGCCTGAGTGAAAGTCAGCTGAGTACGTCTGTAGTCGTTATTGGCCTGAGTGGCTATGCTTTCAGATGTCACCTACAGGTGTATCTAGGCCTGAATGAGTTAGGTGCCCCAACTCCTGCCTGTGACATAGCTACTCTGTGTTTCTCTGCAATATAGTGAAAACCATTTTGTTTGTATTACACACTGTCTGTTAGGTGACCCAAGCCCTGCGTGTGACATATAGCTACTCTGTGTCTCTGAATAAAGCCATTTTGGCTGTCTGTAACAGTGTCTGTTAGGTGCCATGAACCCTGTCTGTGACATATGGCTACTGTGTGTCTCTTCATAAAGATATTTCATCTGCATTACATACAGTCTGTTAGGTGCCCCTAGCCCTGTTTGTGACATATAGCTACTCTGTGTGTCTCTGCGGTATAATGAAAGCAGTATAGTGACAGCAATTTTTGGCTATATTACACACTGTCTGTTACGTGCCCTGAGCCCTGTCTGTGACATAGCTACTCAGTGTGTGTCTCTGCACTATAGTGAAATCCACTTAGGTTGTATTGTACACTGGCTGTTAGGTGCCCCAAGCCCTGTCTGTGATATATATTTACTCTGTCTGTCTGCATAAAACCATTTAGACTGTATTATACAGTGTCTGTTAGGTGCCCCGGGCCCTGTCTGTGACATAGCTACTCTGTGTGTATCTGCAGTATAGTGAATAATAAACAATAATAACATCACCAGGACTGGCACTAACCATTGTTCTGAACCAAGAAAGCATGTTAGTAATGAAATGATAGTAGAGTTTTGGAAAGAACTGACAGAAGTAACTCATAGAGGTACTGATTGTTTTTCCACATGTGCCTGGAGACTTCCAGCTGCTGAAGCAGCATGCAAGGATAAGGAGGCATCCTCCTCCAATATAAGCTCAGATGTTGAGGCAGCGAATGCTGACGACAATGGTGGGGGTAGTGGAGACTGGGAACGGGATAGCCCAGGCTATGTCTTACATGGTGGTGATGGTGATGGCACTTCCACTTCTTCTGAATCTTGTGGCAATGAGGTCTGTAATTGTTTCTATGAGGGGGTAGGAGAGGATACTGCTGTAGGGCATAGGAGGCAAGTGCAAAAAAAAAAATCATATGCTAAATGTAAAAATAAGATGAGCACGAATGAGAACAATTCATGTAAACAAGGAAATGACAGTGTAGAGTTTCCTCCAGGTGCCTTGACTGTACAAGAAATAGTGCCAGGCACCATAGTACAAAACGCCAAAGGGTAAATCTTTAGAGTGGAATTGATTTTATATTGACCCCGCAGACAACTCTTGAGCTGTATGCGCAGTCCATAAAAAAAGAGTGTTAGTCATCTGTGCAAAAAGAGTGCAGTCATGGTGGCAAAGTGGGACATAGAAACATAGACTTTGATGGCAGATAAGGACCGCTTGGTCCACCCAGTCTGCCCATTTCCCTACCTTTTGGATAAGCTGCAGATCCTAGTTAACCAACAGCCTGCTTCCTCCTACCCACCACTAGAAGTGCCTTATGTCTGTCCCATGCATTATTGTATTTCCCCATTGTTTTTCACCCTACTACTGCCTCTGGAAGGCCATTTCATGCGTCCACCACCTTCTCTGTGAAAAAATACTTCCTCACGTTGCCCCTGAGCCGTCCCCCCCGTCTTCAAATTGTGCCCCCTTGTTCTTGCACAACTCTTTTTCTGAAAGATGCTACCCTCTTGGACTGTGTTGATTCCCTTGAGGTACTTGACTGTTTCTATCATGTCCCTCTCTTCCTCCTTTCCTTGAGCATATACATATTAAGTTCCTTTAGTCTCTCTTCATACGGCTTCTGGTGCAGACCCTGCTCCATTTTAGTTGCCATCCTCTGGACTGCCTCCATCCTGTCTATGTCCTTGTGGAGATGGGGTCTCCAGAACTGCATGCAGTACTCCAGATGGGGGTCTCACCAACTGTCTGTACAGAGGGATAACAACTTCCTGTTTTCTACTGGTGATTCCTCTCCCTATACGTCCCAGTATACCCCAGCCGTCCTTATTTTTTTTTTCAAAAGTTCTTTATTTTGTCAATACAATGTTTATTATATTTAAAGGTTATAAACATCATTAGCATTGTACAGGAAATATTTTAACATAGATTACATACGTATTAGTAAATAAATACCATATTTACGCTAAATGTCTCAATGAGCTCCCTACACCCATCTTTCATGAACATAAACTAGGCCCTTTCAAGATCCACCTCAAAAGTCTGCTCCTTTTGCTATCAAACTGTGACTGTCCCTAGTCCTCCTCCTCCTCCACCCCTCATCCCCACACTCATCCCTAGTGTCTCTCCTGCATTCCACTACTTGGGCTAACTTACACCTCATCTAATGCTAGGTCTGGCAAAAGCCTCTGAGTTTCTCTGTTTATCTGACATTTGACTATGGGCCTATACTGCCCTAAGATCTTATTTTACTACTTACTGTACAACTAATTTCTATATATTTTTGTATTCCTCTGTAACTTCCAAGGTATCTATGATGTGGAACCTTTGCAAAGTAGTTTATGACTCAAAGGTGTATTTCCGATTATTGTAATAAATTAAATAAATAAAATAAATATACACCCAATCAGGGTGTTATTTAAAATAAATTACAACATTAAGATTATTGCTTCTAAATGCATTTATTTATCCTACTGATTCTTTAAAGGGAAACTCTTGAAATCCCTCTATTCAAGCACCGAAGGATCAGAAATTGCCAATTATGTTAATGTGTCTGGTGAAAAGCATGTAAACTAACTTTGTTTTTTTTTTCTTTCTGTAGGTTTGTATGTGATCAGTAGCATCGTGTGCAGTGTTGTCAGGCACCATTTCGCATTTGCGGCCGCACCGGAAGAGTGTCTGGAGCAAGTTCATGAGTTTTCTTCCTCCCACACTCATGCAGTCGCTGCATACATCGCTGTTGTAAGGCATGAGTATGACAAGGTGCGTGCACTCACAGTCATCATGAAGTCTTTCTCGGGGAACCATATATACCACCTCCTTGAAGTTCACATCGTTGCTACATAATTGATCAGATTCTTGACAATTACTGCACAGTACTTGACTGTAGCCTCCAACCCCCCAAACCATAAAACATCTTCGGTCAGTATGGTCTTGTAAAGTTTTATTTGCCCAAAGTACTTCACGGCAGTCCCCACCCCCCAACCATAACACATCCTTTGGCAGTATGGTGTTCCAAATTAGTATTTGCACACATCACTTGCCCGTAGCCCTCCCCCCACTGAAAAAAACCCAGGAAACATCCTCAGGCAGTACAGTTTTGTACACAGCATTCTGGATGCTGGTACCTCGGTTTTACTACCAATGCATAAAGTGGACACCCTGTGAAAACTAAAAGTGCTGTCACTTTACTCACTATGCCTTTTTGGATGTCATGGCACTGTTTTCCCCTTCACATTCCTGCTGCTGAACCATCATTTAGTCACTGCTCATGCTGGGTACAGCGATCGTTTGGGTCAAAGGTCATATGTGTAATGACATGTTGTGAATGGTCTCCGGTCATTTCTGCTTGATAACGTTTAGAAATTTGTGGGACACAACACTATATATTACAACTGTGCCATGCATTCCCATTGTGCTGTTAACATGGTTCTGTCAAGTTGCTGAGCATTCCAATTTTGTCATCAAGCTGTAACTTGTGAGGCAGCTAGATGCATTAGTACCAATGTGATAACCCTGTAGTCCTGCCAAATTTATTTGCATGTTGCAGTTTTACATATGGGGTGGGATATTCAGACTGCGCCAGGCAGGGGCGCAGGCCTGGTTGCAGTGCAACTAGGCTTCGCCAGGGCATGGACCAGGCAATATTCAACGGTGCTGCACCTTGGCTCAGCACCATTGAATATGGCACTGGGAGTGCCCACACTGCATACGGTGCAGTGGCACTGCGCCAGTGCAAGTGGCAGGTGAGGAGCAGGGGGCTGCACCAGCACAAGTGCAGCTGCGCTAGGTGCAGCAAGAGCGATATTCAGATGTGAGCATGCAAATGAGGCCATATGAATGCAAGGCACAAATGGGGTCATTTGCATGTCATTATGGCCCCATTTGCATGCAAGTGCGCCAATCCGTCGACTGCGCCCAGCACCCTGCCAGGCTGCAGCCGTCGGGGACCGATGCCCCCTGCCCCTCAGCGGGCAACGCGTCTCAATGCCCGATTGTGGGCCGTAGTTAAAGTTACATCCCTGGTGGTCCAGTGGACCCTACCTCAGTGCCTGATTGCGGGCTTTAGATAAAATAAACCCCCCTGGTGGTCCAGTGGACCTGCTCCCCTGCCCGAATGTGGGCTTATGTTATATTAAATCTCCCTGGTGGTCCAGTGGACCCGAACCTCTGCCCGATCGCAGGAAAATGATATTATATTTCCCTGGTGGTCCAGTGGACCCACTCCTCAGCTGGATTGCAGGATTTAGTTGTAAATATACTCCCTGGTGGGCCAGCGGTACCACCCTCCCCACCTGCCCACTCAGACCCACCACCCCGCTCCTCCCCGGTCAGCGGCGGGCGGCAGCTCCCTACCTATGAGCCACCCGGCCACCCACTGACTGACAGCATACAGTACTGCTGTATGCCCATTGTTCCCCTGCATGGCCCAATGAGCATGCAGACTGTACTGTACTACACAGTCCCAAAATGTGAATGGTTCATTCGCATTTTGGGACACAATAATAGCATCGTCTGCAGGCCCATTAATACCCTTGAGAGACCAATGAGTGTGCAACATACTGTATGCTGTCGAATAACAAATAACCCGAAGCTGACCGCCAATGGGCCGGAAGCTGCTGCCCGCCACTGGACCGGGGGGAGCGGGTGGCGGTTCTAGTGGGCGGGTGAGTGGGGGTACCGGCTGGCCCACCAGGGATTATATTTACAACCAAAGCCTGTGATCAGGCTGAGGATCAGGTCCACTGGACCACCAGGGAAATATAATATCTGTTGCCCGCGATAGGGCTGAGGATTGGGTCCACTGGACCACCAGGGAAATATAATATCTGTTGCCCGCAATTGGGCTGAGGATCGGGTCCACTGGAGCACCAGGGATATTTAATATATCAAAAGCCCGCGATCAGGCAGGGGAGCAGGTCCACTGGACAACCAGGGGGGTTTATTTTATCTAAAGCCCATGATTGGGCACTGAGGTAGGGTCTATGCCCGCGATCAGGTGGGGGGGGGCAACGATGCCCGGACTGTGTCTCTTGAGGTCGGGTGGCCACCCACAGCTGGCGGCTGCTGTGTTGTTGTTGTTAAAAGGTTTATTTTTATACAGGAAATTTTGTTGGGAAAAACACCCATTTTTAACAAATTCCTGTGATATACATACAAAGTTACAAGTTATATGACAGAAAGACAAAACAAAATAAACAAGAACAAGGTAACAGTATAAAAAAAACATAATTAACACATATAAAAACAAGCAAGATAAGCAAGATTATCCAAAAACATTGACATTGAACCTTCAAAAAATTATACAGCTTAAATTTAAACCTGTGCAAATCAGCAATCTCAGTTAGTTCAAGTGGTAACTGATTCCAGTTTCTAGCCAGACTATTCTGAAGTGTCATATCCCCCATCCTGTTTAAAATTCTGTTCATTGGTACCTTCTCAGTTGATTTCCTTAATTTGAATGAATGTAAAAAATCTGTTTCCAGTTGCACTAGGTATGACAAAGGGTGCGATTTATTAGTAGGGTAGATAATTCCGTGACAAATCAAGGTCTACAAATAGTCCCTCAGTCTTACTGGGTGCAACCAATCAAGTTCCTGAAAAACTAAACAATGATGTACCCCATAACCTTTTTTCAATATATAATTTCCCATCCTATAATACAATTGGTCCATTTTAACCAGAGACTTACGATTTGAGTACATATAAAGTGGAGATCCATATTCCAGTATTGGTAGGAATAATTGCTTTACTAATCTAGATCTATTATCTCTGGGGAGACACCCTGATATCCTTTGAAGAGCTCCCAACCTTTGGTTAACTTTCTTAATTTGTAACTGGATATGTTCTACAAAGGTCAGTCGAGAATCAACAAGGACTCCTAAGTATTTATAGGTGGTCACATTCTGGACCATTGACCCATCATTGAATCTTATCCACAGATCTAAAGTACTGTTTTTCTTTACTTGAGTTCCTACTGAGAATATCATACACTGTGTCTTTTTTTTACTTATTTGTAAGCAGGAATCCCTCATCAACTTCTTCATAAGGGAAAAGTCTGTCTGGATCCGCTGTCTCAGGTGCTCAGGATTGTCTGCAGAAGCCACAAGCACTGTGTCATCTGCATAAAGCCTGATCTCAGTACCTGTCATCTCAGTTACTAAATTATTTACGTAGCTGTTAAACAGTACAGGGCCCAATACTGAGCCCTGTGGAACGCCTCTCTCTACATCCACCAGACCCGAGACAGTGGCCCCACTCAAAACACACTGCTTACATTCAGATAAATAAGACCGAAACCACATCAGGGTTTCTTGCTGCACCCCAATATCAGACAGCTTCTGTAACAAAATCTCATGCCGTACCAAATCGAAAGCCTTACTGAGGTCCACAGTGCTTCTACCTTGATTTAAAGATGTTGTCACCAGGTTATTAAAGTCTATTAGGGCGGTGTTCGTGGACCTTCCCTCGCTAAACCCATACTGAAACTTAATTATTATTCCCTCTTGTACAAGGTACTGGCCAAGCTGGTAATTAACCAGCTTCTCCAGGACCCGCGAAAGAATGGGGAGTAGAGTTATTGGCCTACAATTAGAGGGAAGTGTGGGGTCACCACCCTTGTATATAGGAATGATTTCCCCCATTTTCCAAAATTCAGGCACCAAAGAAGAGTTTAAATTCCAGTTGTAAAAATACGTTATTATCGGGGCAATTATATTGGCACTAATCTTTAAAAACGTTGCCTCAATACCGTCCAGTCCTCCACTTTTTGAGACTAACAAGCTCTTTAGCTCTTCTTCTGTTTCTTTTATTCTAATATTCCTAAATTTGAAACTTCCAATATTGGTCATAGAGCCAACCAAGTTCTGTTGTTTAACACAAGTCATTTTTTGGTTCAATTTTGGTGTCATTAAATCAGGTAAGTCTTTAAAATAATAATTCAGTAAATTTGCAAGCTCTAGGGGGTCATCAACCAATTTGCCTCCATCGAATACGTTGATTGGGCTTTTGGTTTTTACTGTGTTTCTCAGGTCAGAAATATTTTTCCAGAACTTGATTGGATCCTTTTTTAGCTAGTACTATCTCCTGCTTACATTTATTATGCCACTGTTTGAACACATTCCAGTCCTCCACTGATTTAGTTCTTTTTGCTTTCTTCCACACCCTATTCCTTATATGTAGCTGGGTTTTTAATTTCTTATTTAGCCATGATACATTTTTGTCACTATTATTCTTTTTTATTTTAGGGGTGTGCAATTGCACAATATCCAAAAAGGAGTCAGTAAATTCCTGAATGGCTAAGTTTAAATCAGGAATTAAATACACTCTAGTCCAGTCAAAATCACTAATACTATTCTTAAAAGATTTTTCATTAAAGTTTTTTAAAATCATGCACCCAATAATCCTGTTTACTACCACCCTGAACTCCCTGCATAAGTAAACTACATTGAATGGGGTTGTGGTCCCCCAAATTCAGTGGGAGGACTTTGCAAGCATCCACTCTCAAGTCCTGCGAAACAAAGAACAGATGCAAAATGGATCCAGAAGTTCTGTTATTTAAACTTCTCGTAGGTTGATGACTTATTTGTCATAAGCCCAGAACTTCCGGACTTATTTTCAACTTTATTCCTCTATCTTGCTTCCAATTTGCATTAAAATCACCTGTTAATAAGACACGCTGATCATCCTATTATTTTCAACAATATATCAGCCGAAATGTCAAATGTGCTTATTTTAGTTTTTAGAGGGGCATAAAAGACATCAATTAGTATTTTTAGTTTTAACAATTCTATTACTAAACAATCAACACCTTCCACATTTTTAGCTAAATGATAAGGTCCTAAAGTGTCTTTTACATATAACATTACCCCTTCCCCTTCTTTCCCTATCCTGCCTCTGTATACTATACCCTGCAAGTGCTATCTCACTATTATAGATTCCAGAATGGAGCCAAGTCTCAGAAATTGCCATTATGTCCTGACCCAGTTCAGAAGTCCACACCCTATATTGGTCAATCTTATGTGTAAGGCTCCTAACACTCTCATGTACAATGGTAATCCCTCCATTACCTTAGGCCCTGGATTATTCTCTATATCGCTACATTGGGCTAGCAAAACAAAGCAAAATAAACATTTTGCCCTGCAGTTTATTCCCCCAAATGGGCTACTATTAATCATCAAGGACCGGAGGAAATAATTCCTATTGTTTGTGAAGGAATTACGTCTTTTCACATACATAATTTGATTATCCTGAGGTATTCCCTTCATGGCGAAGCGGGTCGCGAGGGCTACGGATTTCTCGCTCTCCCCCTGAGCCTCCTTGATGGTCAAGAGAGCCAGCTGCGCTCTCCCAGGACAGGAAGACTTGAACAGCGGAACCCCCTCACCCACCCCAGAAGCCAGAAGAAGCGGGTCGCGAGGCTCTGATTTCTCGCTCCCCTGAGCCTCCTTGATGGTGAAGGCAGGCTCGGTCTCCCAGGACAGGAAGACTTGAACGTGAGAACCCCCACCCCACCCGAAGCCAGAAGCGGGTCGCCGAGGCTACTGTTTCTCGCTCTCCCCTGAGCCTCCTTGACTGTCGAGAGAGCCGGCCTCTCCCAGGACAGGAAGACTTGAACAGCAGAACCCCTCACCCCACCCCCGAAGCCAGAAGGTACGGCGTTCACTGGGAGCCTGGACTCAGCTCCGTTGTCCATCCTTTTGAATTTTGGCGCCTCTTTCAGCGGAGGCCCTGAGGCGAACGCAGCGCTGCTCTGCTCTGCCGTGGTTCTTAAAGGCAGTACAGTCGGCGTAGCACTATAGAAAGTTTTTTTGTTTGTTTTTTGTATTATTTTTCTGCATCTGCTGCATCTACTTGAACGAGTAATTAGCTGCTTGTTGGTTGAGTGGAGCCCTCCCCTTTAATGCCTGCTGCTGGATTTTGACTGAATCATTGTATGGAAGCTGCTAAACTGTGTGTCTAGTGAAGGCTAAGGTTCTGAAAAGTCAGCGACAGGCTGATGCACATAGCAGGGGAGATAAAGCTAGGGAAATATTAGGGCACCGAGTGCTTTCCACTAAACCGAGTCTCGTGTCTCAGGTCAAAGCACTCAGTCTACTCGGGGGCCATTATAACAGCTGAATTTACATCTCGCTTTTTTACCTGCTAATGCTCAGTCTATGTACTTCTGTAGCACTGCAACCCATTACCACCCCGCACACTGCTCTTACCTGCAAACTGCTCCGCCCCTCCTGCTGCACATATATTTCCTAACCTCTCTTTTCTCCTTCCAGAAGCGGGTCGCGAGGGCTACGGATTTCTCGCTCTCCCCCTGAGCCTCCTTGATGGTTGAGAGAGCCGGCTGCGCTCTCCCAGGACAGGAAGACTTGAACAGTGGAACCCCCCCACTCCACCCCCGAAGCCAGAAGGTACGGCGTTCGCTGGGAGCCTGGACTCAGCTCCTTTGTCCATCCTTTTGAATTTTGGCGCCTCTTTCAGCGGAGGCCCTGAGGCGAGCGCCGCGCTGCTCTGCCGTGGTTCTTGCCCCACCGCCCCCACCACCACCCTCGGTCAGCTGTCAGATTTATAGGCTGCTGGCAGGTCAGGTGACGCTGCCAAAACCTATCAGCCAACTTTCAGGTCTGCAGGTTATCATCTCTCACCAGCAGAGGCCACCAGCCCAATCCTACCGCTCTGCTCTAGCATTCTCCTATTTCAAACATGCATTTTCTTGTAGTAGCACTGCTTGCCACAGTTATGCCCCTCTCCTCACTACCCCAGGCAAACCTGCCTTCTTGCACCCCTGCTCCTAGCATTTGTCTCTCCACTTCTCCCTCTCCCCACCCCTGCCAACCCCCATGGGCTGGCTATTCTAAAATCCACCCCATCGTGGTGCATAAGCCCCTCAATTATACCACTGTCCTTTTCCATGAGGTTACCTGTCCTAAGTAACCTAAGTGCTGGTGCCCTCCCAAGCGACACACCTGCCGGATCCAGATGCAAGCCAAGATTACATGGCAATATGCCTCTAGATATCTCACCTTGCTACTCCTCATGTCAGGTGACATAGAAACTAACCCAGGCCCAATATCCCAGCACAACCACGAGCTCCCTACAAAGGGGAATTAGCATACTCCATCTGAATATCCGCAGCCTACTAAAAAAATATCTGAGCTGCAAGTCACCATCCAAACACTCAAGCCAGACATCTGCATCATATCTGAGACTTGGCTCAAACCTCATCATCGGATGCCTCAATAGCCATCCGGGGTATACTGCAATCAGACAGGACCGCCTAGGCCCTAAGAAAGGTGGAGGCATAGCCATGTATATGGCTACCAGCCTTAATTTCACCCCTGTCCAAACCAGCAGCCCATCTCCCCAGACTGAATCTACAATGATTAAACTCCTGCTGCCACACTCCTCCCCGGTATACATTGCGGACATCTACTCCGCCCCGGCTACTCCTGGGGATACCATCATCAGTCATCTAGCCGCACTAAAAACTCTGGCTGCCACAGGCGAACTCCACATCCTAGGTGACACAAATCATAACTGGCTTGCACTTGCGTGTACGAAAATACGCAACAGTGTCAAAGCCCTTAACCTCTCCCAACTAATTGAACAACCCACGCGCCTCAATCCCGCAACAAGCAACCACTCCCTCCTGGACTGGGCTCTCACCTCCCACCCACACAGAATAATCAGGGCGGGCATCCTCCCAGACTCCTTGAGTGATCACCACATGATCTATATGTCAAGGAAAGTGCACAGACCTACTAACCACCTCCCTCCTAGGATGATCCTCTCCAGAGCCTACAAATCCCTTTGTCTCCAGTCACTCCTAGATGATCTCATACTTGCCAACTGGTCCTTTATCAATCTAGCGCCCTCAATTGGCCATGCTTTTGAAAGGTTTAGAAAGCAGTTCCTCAACATATGGGACCATCATGCCCCCCTAAGAAAGAAAAGAGTCAGGGATTTCCACCTCCCCTGGATATCAGCAGACATAATTGGCAAATGCCTAGCTAGGGATCAGGCCTGGAAAATCACAGGAGACTTCAATCCCTACATCTCTGCACACTACTGCACTCTCGAAACAATTGCACAAAGCCATAAGACAGGCAAAAAACTACTATTTCCGCGACACCCTCACCAAAAAAATCTTAGCCATCCCTCCAAATTCTGGAAAACCATTAAAGCCCTGTTCTCTCCCCCTGCCCAGACTCCCTCCCCCACCCTAAACCTTCAGGACAACATCTTATCAACCCCCAGCGAAGTTGCATCCGCTTTCAACTCCTTCTTTGCTACAAGTGCCAAATCTCTCCTAGACAACTTACAGCCTTGCACAGCCGCCAACAACCACCCTGCCATACCCCAGCCGCCCCCAAGCACGCCCACCTTCTCCTTCTGGCCGGTCTCCCCGGCAGAAGTCTTCACTGCTCTATGCTCCCTCGACCCCCCGCAGAAGTCTTCGCTGCTCTACGCTCCCTCGACCCAAACAAAGGCAAGTGCCCACAAGGCCTGGACGCCAAACTCCTCTTCCTATCTGCCCCTGCCATTGCCTCCCCCCTTGCAGACCTACTAAACCTCTCCTTCGCTATGGCAAAAATTCCAGGCACCTGGAAGGAAGCAGTAATCATCCCCCTACCGAAAGGGGGCGACCCATCTGAACAGGCTTCATCCTATCTCCCTCTTACCGGCCTGGCCAAGCTGCAAAAGCAGCTCGTACTCATCCAAATAACACAGTTCCTCAACTCCACCTCTTTCTTCACTCCATTCCAGTCGGGTTTTCGCAAAAATCACTCCACTATCACAGCCTTGCTAAGGCTCACTAATGATATCTCCTTGGGCATGGACAAAGGCCTTGTCGCCTCTGCTATTTTTATTGACCTGGCCAAAGCCTTTGATACCGTGTCGCACACTAAACTCCTCTCAAAATTGCAACAAACAGGCCTCTCCCAACCCGCCTCTAACTGGTTCCAAGCCTACCTGTCAGGCAGAATGCAGGCCGTAAAAATTGGCCCTCACATCTCCTCCCAACTACCAGTGAACATGGGGGTCCCCCAGGGTTCAGTCCTGGGTCCCCTACTTTTCTCTATACTCTTAAACGATCTGCCTCAAGTCTGCTCTAACTCAGTGCTACAAATGTATGCGGATGATACAGTACTGTACACCTCTGGCCCCCCTACCGATGTCACATTTGCATCTCTACAATGGGATTTTGATGCCGTACAAACATGGCTCAGGTCCAACCAGCTTATCCTAAATGCCAAGAAAACCATCTCCATAACCTTCGGCACCCATCCCAAGTTATCCCGCCTAGCAGCACCCCCTGTCTTCCACACCCTGGATGGCTCAAACCTAGATTCCCTGCACCTCCTTCCAGGTACCTAGGGATATGGCTAGATCAACACCTCGATTTTCAGCCCACATTGAATCACTGCAAGAAAACTCCACCCCAGGTTGGGCTCTGTACCATCACAAGGTTCCCTTCCACCTATGTTAGGCGGGAGATAGTCCTCAAATGATCCTTCCATCTTTGACTACAGGGGCGTGGTCTCAGCAGACCCCCATCCACATTGGCTGGACTGGACCCCCTCTATCACTCATTCTGCCATTCGCCGCCTGACCGCCCTCCCACCACCCATCACTGCGACCTGTACGAAGCCCTGGCCTTCCCATCCTTAGAGTCTGAGCGTAAACAACAGTGCACTAACCTTATCTACAAGCACTGGTCAAATACCTCCCCACTACCTCAGCAGTGCTATATCTGACCAACCTCCCCGGCCTACCGCTCAGGCTTATGAGTCAGAAAAAGCTCCATGTCCCTTTCATGCACCTCTAAGGGCCAAATGGCCTTCATGCACCGTCTGCCAAAACTATGGAATGAGCTACCTGCAGACATCAGGCATTCAGACTCTCACTGGGCTCTCAAACCACTCCTGAGGTCCTACTACTCTGCTGCTTGTAATTGCTACCCAAAGACCTAGTTGCCAAATAATAATATTTGCCTCTGAACTGCTGTCTGTTGTCTTCCCAAGCTGTGCACTTTAACTATGACTATGACTACAGTTAGCCACTCTAGACCTATGTAACACTGATGTACTGTGTTTTACTGCTTTACGGTATTGAATGTACTGTGTTTTACTGATTACTGTATCTGTTGTCTGACCTATGTAACCCCAGGTCGCATCTGGAAACGAGCGGTCCCCGCTCAGAATGCTTATCTGGTAAATCTCTTAAATAAATAAATGAAAAATAAAAATGGCCATAAAGGCCAAACCCTTGCTGACACTAGTTCAATTACTTTCTGGTATCTGAGTATTTACTAAACACATACCCAACGATACCCACCCCACCAGTAAATAACAGCAATGCATTTTTGTGTTATCCTGCTTTAAATGATATTACAAACAACTTCATGCCCAAACTGGGTTTCCTCACCAAGTGGCACGCACACCACTCACAATGCTAGCACCACGGCACTCATGCCCATTGGTGGCGCAGGCTTTTCAAGTACAATGGAGGCCTGCCCCCAATAGAATTTGAGCCCTCTGATGTTGGTCCACCACCAGACCCCCTCCAATTATGGGCAGACATACAAAGACACAGTTAGCACAGTCACAGACTAAAGTCCCAACACTGAATCCAGTAAAGCACAATGTCCGTGGAGTATTTTGGCTACTGTGCAGCTCTCACCTGCTGCCGACTGCTGGATCCTCCCGGTCGCTTCGGATGTAACAGCTGATTCAGTTCATTCAGGGTGGTGCGGGCTTTTCAAGTACAATGGAGCCCTGCCCCAATGGAATTTGTGCCCTCTGATGTTGGTTCACCACCAGACCCCCTCCAATTATGGGCAGATATACAAAGACACGGTTAGGACAGTCACAGACTAAAGTCCCAGCACTGAATCCAGCAAAGCACAATATCAGTGGAGTATTTTAGCTACTATGCAGCTCTCACCTGCTGCCGACTGCTGGATCCTCCCGGTCACTTCGGATCTAACAGCTGATTCCCTGTGTTGCTCCCTGCAATACGGCAGCTCACCTGTGGGTGGCCAGGCCTTGCTCCTGCTTTTTACAGGTGGATCTTTTCGCCCCCTTGTGTGGCACAAGGTAGGTTTGTGTCTGCATATATGCTGCACATCCTGGGTTGAATATCGGGATGTGCCGCATATGCATATAGGCATGCCAGCGCACTTGCACTGCATACAGTACTAGATGCACCAGATTGCATCCAGGATTTCAACTGTAGCATCACTGAATATCGTGCAGGGGGGCATCAGTGGGTTGCGCGGCACAACACTGTTGCACCATGCATGACCCCTTTGAATATCCCACCCTCAGTGTACAGCCATAGTTAACTGCAGATTGTGGCACTTGACTGTATTGGCTGTCTTTTTTCACCAGCTCCATTTGGGCTTGTTGTCAGAATCTGAGCTCCATTTCTGCTTTTACCTTGAAGTTGTCCAGGACATAGTTTTGAGAATGCCAACTTGTATTGCTACTGGGTGCGCCAACACATCTGGCAAGACCAAGTGTGGCCATCCTGTCAGCTTTCATCAGGTACCAACAGAACCTGAAATGAAAATGACGTGGCTGTTGCCTTTACATCGGGCAGATATTGATGTGGATCAATTTGAGCCAAAAAAGCATAATGTAATTTGCTCCAATCATTTCAGAGAGGAGGATTACTTCTTTAAAGGTAGCTATCTTATGTTATTTTGCAATTTCTTAATAGTTCTGACATACCCTTTTCAGTCATGAAACGTATCGTGATGTCCTTTGTATCATTAGTGCTTTTATTTACATCCCATTACATTGATGACATGCTCACAATTCACATGGCTAGTACTGTTACAGAGTGCCACTGTGAACTTCTACAGTGTTGGAACACTGAAGCTGTGCCTCTTAGCACTCTAATTGCACTTTGATGCCATGCACTCCCACAACAGCATTACTCACTATTGCCACGCGCATGGAAGTTAGTTGCAGCAGGCTGTTTCCATTACCTACTTCCTCAAAATACTGTCAGTGTTCTGTTCTTCTGTTGCTGCCTGTTGCTATCAATATGTTGCTGTGTTGTTCCTGTAATCAACATTGACTACACATGTCCACTGTTCTTCCCAGACCGGCAACACATGTCATGTCCCCCTACTCCATCCTGGGTACACTGCCCGCCCCTCTCCATCCCTGTAAACCCATCCCCATCATCACCAAACACAACCAACTACCTCACTAGACACATTACATAGCCCATCTGCAGACCATCCCTATCGTGGGTACACCTACAATATTGGTCTATACCCACCCTGCCCATACTGTGAACAAGTCAACCACAACACCCGAGTCCCACGTAAAAATGGAGTCACAGTTCCGGTGCTACCCTCCCCATCCTCATAAGACTCACCCCATCCTTGCAATAGCCAGCCTGTGTCCCTCTTCCCATCCTGGGAACATGTCACCCGACATACACCACTTCCCAGTTACACCTGTGACAGTGGTCCTATCACACTCCCCATCCTCGGTCCACTGTTCACGGCTGACCTCTGACCAAAACCTAGTAATACAGTCTTTTCCCCAAAAACACCCCTACTATTCCTCTCTACCCATCCTTGGAACATGGTCCATCTGTCCCACTCCACAACTAGGTCACACTGTGGACACTGGTCCTCTGACACAGACTCCCATCCTTGTAACACTGATCCCATCTTTCAGTCACCCCTCCTTTGGCCCTATCCCTTCCCTTGGAAGGGAGTTCATCTGCTACACTCCACTTCCATGTCACACTGTGGAGACTGATCCTCTGCCACACCCACATACTTCTCACACTCATCCTCGCATCACCCGTCCTTTGGGCCTATTCCCATCCTTGGCACACAGGTCATCTGCTTCACTGTACTCCAGTGTCACACTGCTGACACTGATCCTTTACCATCCCAACCCATCCTGGTAACACTGATCCCATCATTGTATCCTCTCCCCCCACCCCAGCACTGTATGGGTGCCATGAACACAAGTCACGTGTCTGTACCCTAAATTAGGGGCATAAAAGTCCACAGTAGTCTTCTTATTCTCTTCTTAGCATGGGTCCTAATGTCATCTGATCCCTACCACCAGGTTACACAAGGGGCAATGGTCCCATAACAAACCCCATAACCTTCAGGCACCCATTCTGTATCTGCTGTGCACAGTTGTCATGTGACTACTGAACCCTCTACCCCACACTGCACTACTGACAATGTTCATGTCCTGTATACTGCACTTGACTTCATCATAACCCCATCACATGAAGAATGGTGCGTAGATGACCCACCATTATTAATTAAAATCATCAAAGTGTGTACAGCAGTGTGTGGCTTGTGCTGAAAACATAGAAGACCAATCACTCCTGTTTTACTATGCCAAAGTTGCCATTCTCACTAAAACCTAAAGCATGACTTATGTTATTAGTCCCTACATGCAAGCAATAATACCCGACAGGATGGGCAGTGTTGGGCAATACCAGACCACCCAGGGCATAATCAGCCCCTATAGCCCCTGGAAGGTCCGGTATGCCCCATACTGCCCACCCTGAGGGTATTATTATGCTTAGAAAATGGGCCGTGTGGCATTTTTTATATGGGAATTAAAAAAAATTAAGAAAAACATAAAAAAAAAATAGGAATACAATTTAGCTCTGGGTTGTAAAGTAGTCCACTGTTTTGTGCTGTTCTGTATCCTGTCCCCCCTCCCCAAATAGAGCCATTCTGTTTTATTTGTGCCCCCCCGAAGAATCTCCACAAAAACAAAAGACATGAAGCTTTATTACACCGTCCAGCAGCAGTCTTTTGCCATTGTTTTTAAGTTTATTACAGTTGTCGGCCTTTCTTGCAAGACTGTTTTAATTTTTTGTCATGGTTGGGAGATACGGCAGTTAGGCACGTGATCTTGCAAATGCAGGAAATAGATAAATGTGACACACCAGCGGTTTAAATGTTATTTTTTTTTTTTTATGTTTAAGACATAACTGGTATCAGGTGTTACATTTTGTGATCAGATTTCTGAGGGAGAGATGTACACATTGGTTGTGGAGGGAGCAGCTGTGTAGATATTGTGGCTGATACCGCCGGTAGTGAGAATAGCGCTGCATGCCTTTCGGAACTGGAGAGCTACTGTGCAATCTGGAGTAAAAGGTACTTGGATTAAAAGGGCAGACTGGTCAGACATGGAGCCGATCAAACTGTCACTAGTAGCTGCTACTGTTGAACAGGGAGAGAAGGCTACACTTTTGGATTCATGGATTAGACAGGTGCACGGCTGCCTTATGAAAAACACACTGCTGGTAACAATTTATGTGAAGCCGATCTCACAGATGGTTTCTTGGAGGGATTTCTTTTAGAAAGGGGGAATCTTTACAAAAAAAAACTGTTAAATGAGGCTACACTTGGAAGGAAGGGTGAGGTACTGACAAAATGGGCGAATGAGTTACCCTTCCACGGTCTGGTACTACCAATGGGGAGCTAGCATCTCTTGGTAAGCGAGAGAAAACATGACGACAATTTAAGATGGAAATTATGTGTGTTAGCCAATTAGGAAGCAGGGTGGGCATCAGGATAAGTAACTGGGTGAAGGGGCACTATAGGATGGTCCTTTTTATTTCCTGGGCATCTACTGAAAGTTAATGTACCCCCCGGGCAAGGGGACTAGCCAATCAGATGCCAGGAAATAAAAAGCCCATTTTCTAAGTTGTTACTGACACTATGTGACTGCAGTGATGCTTGCTGTCGTCGGTACACCAGACAGAACATGTACCTTTCATTCACAGCATGGAAATGTGATGCCACATTTCCATTTGCAGCATTATGAAGACATCAAACAGGATTAGTTAGGCAGTAAAGGCATGGGACAGCACCATAGACTTTTTAACTACACCAATCCAATATTGTCTGGACATTGGTTATGTGGTGCACCACTGTTTATCGTGATGAAGTCATGATATCAAATTCAAGCACAGATGACTGTCTGCAGTCATTGTTAGGTATCTGTGACAATGCAGAAGTCTTTATTCACACCAGTCCTCATGTGGTGTGCCACTCCACACATCCTTTATTACTGGTTGTATGATCCTGAAATGTTTACCCTATGGTGACTTATTGTCATTCTTCATGTAACTTCACAGGTCATACTAAGGATTGAAACACCTGAAACCAGATGCCATTCCATCCATCTTCAAGCAATTTGCCAGTGACAGCACATCTGAAAGCAGCAAAAAACGTTTGAAGGTATTGGTTGGTTTGTCATCCCTATGTTACTGAACATGTGGTCGTAACATTTTCATACTCTGCAAGTAGCTAAAAAAATACCATGTGTTCCATACAGTCATTCCAGCAGTCAGACAATTGATCACAGTATAAGTAAATAAAAGCTAATACAGGCCATACAGACCATCAAGTCTGCTTGAGTCTGAAGCTGTCAGTGTGTGATGCTGCAGCCGTAACCCACACCAACACCACGCGAATACATCACCATATATGTGATCATCACCACAATGTGGTTGGGCATTTTTCTTGAACTGAACATCCAATGTATGGATTCCAAGTACAGTCGATTCCACTTGTGTGCCATTCGGTTGTGTGCACATTCCGTTTGTGTGCACAGATTTCCCAGGTACCGATTAATTTTCTATCTATCACCATGTTAGAACAACCTGATGTATGCACACCTATTTTCGCTTGTGTGCACAAATTTTTCTGATTTGCTAGCTGTCATTGAGCTCCAGTTGTTAGTGTTAATCACTGCTTATCACTCACTAATTGCATCCCGCGGTTGTACAACGTTTAGCTATAATAAGGTGATCAGATAACAATGTTAACAAGTCTTAACTAGTTCCCAACTGCCCATTTTAAAAGCAACGGAAAGCTCAGCATGATTCAGATTGTTAGCAAAACATGGAGCTACCGAAGCTAAAGCATAATGTGCTGACCCTGGAACGCAAGGTAGTGCTTCTTGATAAAGCTCTCCTACCTGGTTTATCCCATAAAGACCTCGCTAATGAGTTCAGGATTGATATCTCATGCGTCGAATGCATATTGAAAAACAAAGAGACAATCTTGCAGGAATGGTGTGCTGGTGGCAAAAAAGACCGCAAAAGGAAACGAGATGACAAGGATTGCAGGGTCGAGGATGCTCTGCTCAGATGGTTTACAGCTGCCCAAGACCATGGTGTGCCTCTCTTTGGTCAGATCCTATGTGAAAAAGCAAGAAGCCTTGCATCGGTAATGGGGGTGGATTTCAAACCCACTGCAGGGTGGCTCTCCCGCTGGAAGGAGAGGAACAGTATTGGGTACAAAAGGATGCATGGTGAGAAGGCAGAAAGTGATTTCGACAGCTCCAAGCAGTGGCTCCATGATGTTTTACCTTCCATCACATCTGCCTTCTCACCACAGGACATTTTCAATGTGGACGAGACCTCACTCTTCTTCCAAGCAACCCCAGACGGCACCTTGTCTTTTAAAAAAAGAAATAGTCTCCGGCCACAAAAAGGCCAAAGAAAGGGTGTCGCTGATGGTTTTGCTAACAGTACAGGCAGCAAAAAACTACCACTGCTGCTTGCTGGAAAATCAAAAAAGCCTCGTTGTTTTAAAGGGGTGAATGTGGAAGCATTGCCAGTTTTGTATCATGGTAACTCAAATGCCTGGATGACAAGTATCATCTTTCATGACTGGTTAAAAGAGATCGACAAGCAAATGAGGAGACAGCATCGGAAAATGAGCCTATGGCTCAAAGGTTTTCCAAACTGCTGTTTAAATAAATAAATAAATTGCAATGATAGTCGACAACTGCCCTGCTCACAAACCTACAAGTTTACGAAACATGCTATTGGTGTTTCTCCCCCCAAACTGCACTGCCCTGATTCAACCAATGGATCAGGGCATTATCAACAATTTGAAACAACAATATCAAAAGAAAATTGTTAACAAAATTTTACTAGAACTTGATGCACAGGACACATTGCAATTTAACCAAATTGCTAAGTCCTGTATGATATTGGATGCAATACATCTGCTTCATTCAGCTTGGGCGGAGTTAACTCCAGAGACAATACACAATTGTTTTAGGAAGACAGGGATAGGTCCAATTCAGCCATGTGATCTGTGACAGGAGCAGGAGATCGATCTACCAACTATCCCCATGGTTTCCCCTCCTGAAGGAATACTGGCGGCACAGTTCAACGCATTCGTGGCCATAGACAGCGATGAGCCAGCCAGTGGGGAGTTAACAGATGTGGACTTTTGTGCCACAGCTTTGGATGCAATGGAAACACCGGATGAAGAGGATGAGAACGAATCTGAAGTGACCATTCCTTCAACTGCGGAGGTATGGAATATAATGCACAAAATATGCCACTATGTAGAGCGTAGGGAACAGAGAGACTTCACTTGGTTTTATAATTTTGAAAAAAGGTTGAACTTTTAAGCACTCACACTTCCAAACAGACCATGATAACGGACTTTTACAATAATGACATGCCTGTCTTGTAAACTTTTTAAAATCTTCTTAGAACAATGTTAATGCATTAAATGCGCTTTTACACTCGATTAAAGTCATTGCATTACTGTAATTGCTATATTGTTTACTAGTGCTTCAACAGCATTGCATTTCCCGGTCTCCCATTTTCATTTACAGGTATTTTGGTTTGTGTGCAATTTCGGTTGTGTGCACACTTTCTGGCAGTCCCAGCTATGTGCACACAAGTGGATTTGATTGTATTATGATAATGCGTTACACACAAGTGTAACCCCCCTGCAAATGGGGGTTCCCAAAAGACTTCCAGGAGCTTGCTTGAATGCTCCAAGCCTGAATGGTGTTTGGCATTTAAGCCATTTATCAGTGAGTGTTTTTAGAGCCTCTGGTACTGTCTCTTTAAGAGCTGTCTGCTTGCAGACATAATTAGTTTGTATGGGGGGACTGTGTGCTTCTCTGAGTACCACTCGAGCTGCTGCTAATTCACTTCATTTTGCAGTCACTAGGAGTGCAAAGGAACCTATCTGAAAGATGTAACTGTTTGCCAGAAATTATTTAGAGTAATAATGAAATTACAGTTTGTCTAACCTGTTCTTTTGCAGTCAGAACTGTGTCTGCTAGTTCCCCATTCTAGTTTTGAACTGCTGAACTGGACCAATCAGTGTGGGTAAGCTAGTCTAAAATGGTGCCTTGGACGAATCAGAACTTGACTCATAATCTGAGCCAGCCACAAGAGGATTGTATGGGCAGTGACTCTGGGAGATGTAGTTTAGACTTCAGTGCCTTTTGGACCAACAGCAGCAGTCTATTGTGAGTGACAGCCAATCCAGTCAAGAACTGGGAGGAACTCAAATGAAGTGCCGGTTTTGTCGGGTTGGAGTTTCAGTTGAGCTTTGGCAGTGAAGAAGGAAGGAGCCCTGTGCTTTTTCAGTGTGCAGTTTTAGTCAAAAACGTGTGTAAGGCCCAGAGTTCCGGTCTGCAGCTTGTGTAACAGCTTGTTAGGACTGAATCCGTCCTGTGAAAAGAATCAAAGGATCTCTGAAGAGTAGAAACCAGGCTCACCCTGTAGAAGACTGGAGAATTGCTGAAAATTGCACTCGGTCTGTCAGGAACTGAATCTGCTGTGTGTTCTCCCGGTATGCAGTAATTATGATCGGGATACAGATGCAGTCTGCCTGGTATAGTGCTTTCTTTATATGGATATGTGAAGAGGTTTGTGTACCTCAAGTGAGCCCTGCTGACATTGAAGGACCCTATCTTATTTGGAGGTCGTGAGTACTAATTCAGGGTCGCTCCCTGTTGAATTGCCACATTAAATCCAAATGGAATTACTGTACTGCTGACTGTTTAATTCTCCTTTTCTCTGTGTGAAAGGGCCCCTACCAGCTGCCACGGTTTGGACTAGCCACTAGGGCTTGGGTACCCAGGGACAGTAACTGATAGGGATAGGCCTGTGCACAGAGCCATAGGTAGATTATTAGAGTGATAAGCTAATTAACCTGATTTCCCCCTGTCCTTGTTATATCCCCTAAATAAATCAGAGCTGCTTGTTTCAGCAAAGTTATACTGCCTGAGGTATTTGTCTATGTTAAAGTACTGTACTGTGATTGTTGCACTGTATCTCATTTCACAGGAGGTCCCAGTGCCGGAACCAGACCTGGGGGTAAGTGTATACTGTGAAGGTAATTCTGATATATTGTGTGGGCCACTAGTGGGAAGAAAGGGGGGTTGCAGTGTCCCAGAGGGCTGTGACCAAGTTAGTTTAACTATTGCAAACCCTGACCTCTGGGTGGAGGCACCCGCCATTGGATCCAGGCCCCTCAACCTGTTAGTGGCAAATCAGGCAGGGGTAGTAGCCCCTGGGATAGCGCCATCTAGGGGTTACACAAGCACCACCTGTCCCCTGAAATAATGCCTTCTCACTTGTATCCTTAACTTTCTTCCCTGTACTCTCTGACTGCGCCTCTTTGGGTCTTTCTCACTGCATTTAATTTGTATACTTTCTATATAGTAACCACATTTTTTCAGTCATATGACAGAAGGTTAACGTCATGTCTTCTATATCCTGCCTATTCCGCCTAGATTCTCTAAGGAAAGTGGAAAAGGCAGTATGCAGAGCAAGATCGAGAACTGAGGAAGGTTTAGCATAGTGTTCACAGAACATGTGGAGGGGCAGGGGCCACAGCAGTACAGCACTTCCCAATGGGGTGAAAAGTTGTACACTACTGTGTTCACAACGGAAAGAGTCCTGTAGGAACACACTAAATTGAATGTGGTGAAAGCAATGGTACCCAATGCCATACTACCAAGGATATGAAGAGAACTACAAAGGGAGATAGCAGAACCTCTTGCAGCCCAACATAGGGGTGGTACCAGAGAATTGCAGGAGGCTACATGTGGTCCCTCTACAGAAATACAGCATAAGGGAGGATGAAGGAATGATAGTCCGGCCAGCCTCCCCTCAGTAGTGTTGAAGATTATACAGACATAGCTTAAATAAAGGATAGTGGGGCATGTAGTAGCCATCATAGCCTCGGACCATAGACAACATGGTTAGAAAAATGGACTGAGAATTGCCAACTGATGCTAAATTCAAAAAATATCAAAATGATGCACCTTGGACACAGAAACACTGGGGAATGCTACAACATGGGATGTGGGAGTTGATGACAGTCACAGAGGAGGAAAGGGACATGGTGATTATTATTTAATATATCCTGAAAACGCCACAGTCTAGTGCTGAGTCAGCTTTGAGGGTCACTGGCATGCAGTGGTGCATAGGCAGGGGTGTCACCAGCTGAAGGATGGTGGGAATGATGCCATTATATTAAGCCATGGTCAGGCCTCACACAGCGTACTGTGTGCATTTCTGGAGGCTGCATCTTCATGAGGATATTAACAGGCTGTAAACTGTCCAGAGGAGGACTACCAAGATGGTAAAGGTTTGCTACACAAAAAAATATGAGGACACACTAAAGGACCTTAATGTGTACTCATAACAGGACAGGATGTAGAGGGGGGACATGACAGATGCATTGAATTCACTCAAGCCTATAAGCCAGGTGCTGTACAGTGACATCTTCAAACATAGAAACATATAAATTAACAGAAGATAAGGACCACTTTGCCCACCTACTCTGATCATTTCCCTGCCTATTGGATAAGCTTAAGACTCTTAGGTACCATACAACCGAGTTTATGCCACCCCTCTGTATAATTGCCTTATGTCTGTCCCATGCATTCATGAATTCTCCCACTATTTTTGACACCATGACCATGTCACGAAGTATGTTCCATGCGTCCAACAACCTCTATGTGAAAAAAATAATTCATCACATTGCCACTGAGCCACTCCCCCACTATCCAAATTGTTACCCCTTTTTCGGAAAGATGTTACTGTCTTGGAATTTGATGATTCCCTTGAGGTACTTGAAAGTTTCTGTCATGTCTCCCCTCTCCTTCATTTCCGCCATGGTAAACATATTAAACACTTTTATTGACTCTTCATATGGCTTCTGTTGCAGACCCTGCACCATTTTAGTTGCCCTCCTCTGGACAGCCTCCATCCTGTCTATGTCCCTGCTGAGGTGTGGTCTACAGTACTGTACGCAGTACTCCCACATAGGGTCTCATGAACTGTCTGTACAGAGTGATAGCAACTTCCTGTTTTCTACTGGTGATGCCTCTCCCTGTGCATCCTAGTATCCACCCAGCCCTCCGAACTGCATTCTCACAATGTCTACCTACCTTAAGGTCATCTGATCTGATCTGACTACCACCATGTCACTTTACATTTCAGTTGTTGTTAGTTTCCAACCCCCCCCATACTTTTCCCCTTGGTTTTTGTCTCCCATGTGTATTACTTTGCACTATTTTGCGTTGAATCTAAGCTGCCACATTTGTCACCATTCCTCCAATCTTGCAAAGTCCCTTCTCATCCTCTGCACCCACCGTTGTGTATCAACCCTGCTGAACATTTTTCTGTCATCTGCAAACAGGCATACTTTTCCTTCCAGCCACTCTGCAATGTCTGCTAGAAAGACATTAAAGTAGACTGGTTCCATTAATGAACCCTGTGGCACCCCACGCATAACCCCCCTCTCTTCAGAGTGTACTCCATCCACTATTACCCTCTGTGTCCTGTCGTCCACCCGTTTTACCCAGGCTACCACCCTGGGACATACTCCCAGGCTGGCCAACTTGTTTATTAGTCTTTAGTGTGGGATTGTGTGAAATGCCTTGGTAAATTCTAGGTAGGCCATATTCACAGCCCCTACCTGGTCTACTACTTTGGTTACCCAGTCAAACAAATCTGTTGTATTTATCTAACATGACCTTCATGCTATGACACCAATGCTGCCTTTGGTCCTGTGCCCTGCTGGCATCTAAGTACTCTGCAGCTCTTTCTTTCAGAAGTGATTCAATGATTTTCCCTAACACTGAGTGAGGTCACGCTTACGAGTCTTTACTTTCCTGCCTCTGCCTTGCTCCCACATTTGTGAAGATGAATCACATCCGCCCTCCTCCAGTCCTCAGGTACCACACCATCCTCTCATGATTTGTTAAAAATGGTACTCAGTGGTGTTAGTAGGTCTCTCCTTACTTCTATAACAATTCTGAAATGAATCCCATCAGTCCTCATTGCTTTGTCCACCGTACGTTTTATGATTTTGTGACTTCTGTGAATGGCCTGGCATTGATCACCCTTCACAGAGTGTTTTTATTGTTGGCTTTAGGTACCTACCATACTTCTTCTAACACATGAACATATGAGGAAGCATTACAAATGCCATTTTGTCTATCAAGTATGCTCCTATTTCAGGGTCCATGGGTGGACCTAATGCCCCTGCCCTACCGCCCCATTCCTCCCATCCTCCATACCCGTGACCCTAACTGTCCACCTATGCCTATCCCAGTCTCTCTTAATTCCGCCCACTGTCTTCCATGTGATAACCTCTTCTGCAAGTGCATCCCTATTGTTCGCCATCCACTGTGTGGAGAAGTGCTTCCTGATCTCCCTCCTAAACTTCCCACACTCCCGCTTAAGACTGTGGCCCCTCGTGTTATGGTTGCCACTCAGCTCAAAGAGAGTCTCCTTATCAACCTCTATTTATCTGTTTCAAGTAGTTAAAGGTGCCAATCATATCACTCTCTCCTGTCTTCCAGGAAGTATCTATCTGTTCAGTGCCCTCAACCTCTCCTCATATGCGTTACCCTACTGAATGACTGTCATGTTTGTATCCCTCCTCTGGACCTTCTCAAGCCGGTCAATGTTCTTTTTGAGATGTAGGCACCAGCAATGAACTACATACTCTAGATGCGGCCTTACCACTGACCTGTGCAAGGTCACTTTCGCCTCCTCTCTCCTGCTAATGATACCCCTCATATGCATCACATCATTTTGTTTTCCTTCACTGCTGCTGTCTTGCACTGCATGTAGTGCTTCATGTCAGTAATGATCATCAGTCCCAGGTCCTTCTTCTCTGATGCATATAGTCGTATTCCATCCCGGTAGTACTCTGTCCTAGGAATCTTGGTTACAAAATGCATAACTTTGCATTTCTTGGCATTGAAGATAAGCTGCCATAACCTGGACGATCTCCATAGCTTTACCACTTCTTCCTGTAGGTCCTGTATCCCTTTAGCTGTGTCCACTGTCCCACAGGGTTTTGTGTCATCCAGGAATAGGCACTTCTGTCACTTACTGACATTGCCAATGTCATTGATGAAGACATTGAACAACATCGGCTGCAGCACCGAGGACTGCAGGACCACACTGGTTACCTGTCTGGTGCCAGATAACTGTCATCCCACAGCTACCCTCTGGGTTCTGTGCTTCAGCCAGTTTGCCACAAATCTGGCTATCTTTTCCACAACTCCGAGATCCACCATTTTCCTGATTAACCTTTATTGTGGCCCAAACTGAAAGGCCTTTCTGAAATCACAATACAGGATGTCTACTGCTTGGCCCGTCTACTGTGTTAGTGACACAGTCAAAGAAGTCAATCACATTTGTTCGACACAATCAACCCCGCATGAACCCATGCTGCCTTGCAACCTTGATAGCAAGATCCTCTACATATTCCATGGATCTCTTCTTTAGTATGGTCTTGATGAGCTTTGCAAAAATTAAGGTAAGACTGACTGGTCTGTAATTCCCTGTGTCATCCTTGGGCCTGCTTTTGTGGACCAGCAGTACATGAACTGTTCACTCTTGCGGTACCATGCCTGAGTCTAGTCACTATTACATAGGTGGGTCATCGTTCCTCCTGTCACAGATTCTCTCAGCAGGTCAGGCCCTCTACTCCCAAAGTGCCAACCTCTGAGTGCAGTCTTGTGAATAGTGTAAGAGACAAGGTAGCCCTCTTGTCTGTTTTTGTGACTTCGGATCAACCTTTGGTCTCGGTTCTGGAGGGATTCAAACTGTTAACCTCTTGCTAGCATACCCAATGCACAGGCTCAGATATATCTGTCTTCTTTGCCTACAGGCACCTAACCAGGTATTCAGAGATGAACCCTTTAAAACTTTAATAAAGGCCTCAGATTTTAAACGCTTCTCTTTCCAGTTTGGTACCACCCTACAAGCTTATGTCTGCTGTCTGCTATAACCATAAATATTTCTTAGCAAAAGAAAGCAATTCAAAGACAGACCAGGTTTGCTCTAAAATTAGAGGTTTTACTAAAAGATATAATAATACGTCAAACATACAATACAGAACTCATATCCCAAGACATACATATCTTTAAACAAAACAAGGTTTAAAACAGTGCAATTCCTACAACTATATTTAGATTTTGTCTAGCTTTCTAAATGCCTGTTTTCAGTGCTCAGATGTTTTCTTGGTCAGTGTCAGATAAAAAGTGTCTCTGTAGTGAAAAAGAATAATCTTTACAAGCAGTGTTTGCCAGCCCCTTTTGGATGACGTCATCCAGCTCCTCTTCTGTCAAAATATCTAAAGAATATATTTCTATACAACCACAGGATGTAATTTCACAGTATTAATTCTGCAACCTTAGCATAAGTCAAGTTTCAAATGACACTTTCTTTGATCTCATGCTGCACCCTCTTCACACAGGCTTCACAGGGTCATTTACAACCTTACACCTGTATGTAACATCCTAGCTTCCCTTTCTAATCTCATAAACCTAGTTCATGATTTCTCTCTTAACAAATTAACTTAAACAAGTCTGTAATTAACTCAGAGAAACAGGATCCTTAATAAAAGTCTGCCATGTAACACATGTCTCTAAAAAAAACTGAGTGTGTGTGAACTCACATACTGTCAGCCATTTCCCATGGCTTTCATCTCTCAGCTGGAATCTGGGGGGTGGGGGAATAAGTGAGGTCATTCCTAGCATTTGAATTTTTTAGCAGAGACAGTAATACATCTTATATTAAAAAAAATATAATACAGCACTCAGAACTGGCTGTCTACGTGACACTCCTCCCCACCTAGACTAAATTTGGGGGATCTATCCCCTACATGGGATGAGCTTCCCAAATCAGTTCTCTCCTTATAGACCCTAGACAGCCCATCTGAGTTCTTGTTCTTCACTCCAGCCCTATGTAGATTTTTAGATCATACCCCTGTAAAGCAAGACTCCATCTTAGTAGTCTGCCATTGTTTTTCCCCATCTGCGTCAGCCAAACCAGGGGGTTGTGGTCAGTCTGCACCACAAAATGCTGCCCATGTAAGTATGGCTCTAATTTCTTCAGGGCCCACACTATGGCAAGACACTCCTTTTCCACTGTGGAGTACGCTTGCTCCCTGGGGAGCAGCTTCTGACTCAGGAATGCTACCAGGTGGTCTGTCCCTTGGCTAAACATCTGGCTAAGTACTGCCCCAATACCCACGTCTGAGGCATTCGTCTGAATTATAAAGGTTTTGCTATAGTCCGGACTTGTCAAAATGGGAGCACTGCACAGTGCCTCCTTCAATCTGGTAAAGGCTTCCTCACAGGCTGGGCCCCAGGTAATTTTCTTTGGCATCTTTTTCTTTGTCAGGTCAGATAGGGGAGCCGCCAGGGCACTGTAATTAGGTACAAACTTTCTGTACTACCCTGCTGTCCCTAGAAAACTCTTGACCTGCTTCTGGGTTTCTGGTCTGGGCCATGCCTGAATCACCTCTATCTTTATTTGGTTAGGACGGAGCTGTTCCTGGCCTACCACATGCCCGAGGTATGCCACTTCCCTCATGGCCACCTGGCACTTTTTGGCTTTGACAGTGAGCCCGGCCCTCTGTATCCTGCCCAGCACTTCTCTAAGGTAGGAAAGGTGTTCCTCCCAGCTGGTACTAAAGAAGGCATTGTCATCCAGGAACACCATGCGTACTCCTCAGCACCATTTAACACCTGGTTCACCAACCTTTGGAAAGTGGCTGGGACATTCTTCATTCTGAAAGGCATTACTTTAAACTCAAATAGGCCTATCGGAGTGATGAAGGCCGACCTCTCCCTAGCTCTGTCTGTCAATTCTACCTGCCAATACCCCTTGGTCAGGTCAATAGTCATAGATTCATAGATACATAGACAGTGTCGGCAGATAAGGGCCTATGGCCCACCCAGTCTTCCCATTTGAGCTTGTAAGTTCAGTTTGTTTTCCTAGAAGTCTGTTGCACCTTACCCCTGACCTCCAAAATTCCTTTATGTCTATCCCATGCATTCTTAAATCCTGTGATTGTTTCAGCCCCCACCACTTCCTCTGGCAGGGTGTTCCACTTGTCCACCACCCGTTCTGTGAAGAAATTCTTTCTCATGTTTCCTCTGAATCGTCCTCCCTCCAACTTCATCCCATGCCCTCTAGTCCTGGAACATCTTTTTCGTTTAAAAATAGTGTTTTCCTGCACCCTGTTCCTCCTGTAAGATACTTGTATGTCTCTATCATATCCCTCTCTCCCTCCTCTCCTCCAGGGGAGCATGTTCAAGTTCCTTCAACCTGTCTTCATAGGACTTGTGATGCAATCCATGCACCATCTTTGTTGCCCTCCTCTGAACCTTCTCTGCCCTGTCTATGTCTTACGTAGGTATGTGGTCTCCAGAACTGTACACTGTACTCAGGTGGGGCCTCACTAGTGTCTTGTATAGCGGAATTATGACCTCCCTTTTCCTGCTGGTGATGCCCCTGCCTATACATCCCAGCATCCTATTTGCTTTACCTGCTGCCTTGTCACACTGTTTCCCTACCTTGAGGTCATCAGAGATGATAAACCCAAGATCCCTTTCCTGCTTGGTGCATGCTATATCCTCACCCCCCAACTGATATATTGTGCCAGGGTTTTTGTGCCCCATATGCATTATCTTGCACTTCTTTGCATTGAATTTCAACTGCCAAACCCCTGACCATTCTTCAAGTTTCTGCAGGTCCCTTCTCATTCTGTCTACACCCTCTGGTGTGTCTACTCTGTTACAGAGCTTTGTGTCATCAGCGAACAGTGAAATTCTGCCTTCTAGGTCCTCGCGAGTGTCACTGATGAAGATGTTGAATAGGACCGGTCCCAGCACTGATCCCTGTGGTACCCCACTGGTCACTCTTCCCTCTGTGGAGTGACAGCCATTTACCACCACCCTCTGTGTCCCTGCCACCCAGCCAGTTACCTACCCACCACACTACTGTCCTGCCCACACCCATATTCCTCAGTTTGTGTAATAGTCTTCTATGTGGCACAGTGTCAAAGGCCTTGCTGAAGTCCAGATAGGCCATGTCCACTGCCCTCCCTGATCCACCTCCAGTCACCCAGTCAAAAAATTCAATGAGGTTGGTCTGACATGACCTCCCCCTGGTGAAACCATGCTGCCTTGGGTCCTGTAGTCCATTGACAACCAGATGTTCCACCAATCTCTCCTTCAGTAGTGCTTCCATGATCTTCCCCACTACCGAGGTGAGGCTGACTGGTCTGTAGTTCCCTGCTTCCTCTTTGTTCCCACTTTTGTATAAGGGGACTACATCTGCTGTCCTCCAGTCTTTGGGTACCTCCCGTTTCCAGTGATCAGCTAAACAGGATAGCCAGAGGTTCAGCCACCACCTCTCTTAGTTCTTTAAGGACCCTGGGGTGCACCCCATCTGGCCCCATTGCTTTATCAACTCTTATTACTTCCAGTTCCTTCAGGACCCTTTTCTCGTGTAAAGGACTTGTGTCCATTTTTGCACCATTCTCACCTTTGTACTCCTTTCAGACCCATTACCCTCCTCTTCCTCAGTAAAGACTGAGCAGAAATACCTGTTCAATATGTCAGCTTTACTGTTGTCATCCTCCACGCGGCCCCCATCCTCCCCCTTCAGTCTCACTATCCCTCCCTTTGTCTTTCTTTTTTCACTTATGTACCTGTAAAAGGTTTTGTCCCCTCTACCCACTGATTTTGCAATGTGTTCTTCTGTCTGAGCTTTGGCTTCCCTTGCTGACTTCCCTGCCTCCCTTTGCTTCTCCTGGCACTTCTCCCTATTCCCTTCTGCCTGTGTCTTTTGTATTGCCTGAATGCAATCTTTTGGCTTTCACTTTCTTTTGCTACCTCTTTGGAAAACCATAATGGTCTCCTCTTTCCTTCTTGCTAACCAGTTTAATGCATAATTCTGTTGTTCTTGTAATCCCATTTTAAATACTGCCCACTGTTCCTCAACCCCTAGATTCCTGTCCCATTCCCTTAATGCCTCTTTCAAGTATCTCCCATTTTCCCAAAGTCTGCCCCTAAAATCCAGGATACGTGTTTTGTGTGGTTTGGTTCTGCTCTTTCTGTGATTTCAAACCACAATGACTGGTGGTCACTGTTTCCCAGGTGCTCCCCACTGTTACCCCCATCACACTGTCCCTGTTTGTAGAGCACAAGGTCCAGTATTGCCTTCTGTCGAGTTGGTTCCATGACCAGTTGTTAGGAAGGCACCTGAAGGAGTCCAGGATAAATCTGCTCCTAGTTGATGCTGCTGCTGGGATGCTCCAGTCCACGTCTGAATATTGAAGTCTCAACCAGTACTACCTCACCTTTGTCTGCCATCCTTTGGATGGCTAGCATCAACTCCCTATCTGTTTCTTCCTCCTAGGCTGGTGGTCTAAGACCACACTCTATGCGGATAGCTGTCCCCATTTTCCTTTCCAGCTTAACCCACAGTATCTCTCCCCATTTTGTTCCTCCTGGATCTCTGTGGCCCTTATGTCATTTTTCACATACAGTGCCACTCCTCCTCCCTTCCTGCCTGCTCTGTCTCTTCTGAATATGTTGTACCCTGGTATGGTCATCTCCCAGTCGTGGTTATCATTACACCAGGTTTCGTGATGGCCACAATGTCCAGGTCTGATCTAGTACCATGACAGCCTCCAGATCTTCCATCTTGTTGCTAAGGCTCCTGCATTGGCACACATGGCTTTCCATGATTTGACCTCCCAAGACTGTTTCACTGTTCTACTCCAGCCCTTCCTTGGTTGTCATTATCCCTGGTTCTCTGCTGTCTGCCCTTCTGCTGAATTTTGCCCCTTTTCTGCTTATCCACCTCTTGGCACTAATCTCCATCTTTTGCACACTGCTTTGCAGAGATAGCCACTCCTCTGGTTCACTGGTTCCACTGCTGCTGTGGGGGTGAGCAAGTAGGTACCCTCCTTGCTGGCCTGTCACCCCCTTTGCTAGTTTAAATGCTTGTCAATGTAGCATTTAAACTTATCATTGAGTACTGGATTCCCTCCAGGATGGATGCAGGCGTCAGGCTTGAACAAACCTCCATCCTCCGGTGGGTCCCAGTCACCAATGAATCAAACCCTTCTTCACAGCACCAGTTCTTCAACCATGAGTTAAAGTTCCTGGTGCATGCTCTCTATGCTCTCCTTGCCTCTCACAGGTAGTACTTCTGAGAAAGTGACAGAAGTAGCTACTTGCGAGACCCTCCCCAGTTTCCTAAACTCTTCCTGAACTTCCTTTGCCTCCCCATTTGCCAGGTCATTGGTAGCTAGGTGGATGATGACATCCAGCTCACCCTCCATCTTGCCTTCCCAGTGATCCCAGGATCTTCCTTCCATCTCCATGCCGTGGCACCTGGTGGCCTTTCCCTCCTGTCCTCCCCCCTCCTGTGTTCCTAGCTGGATCCCTCTTATGATGGAGTCCCACACCAGGTTGCTTCCTCCTCCTCTGGGGTCCACTGCTTTCCCGCTGGAGGTCACCTCCTTGGCTAACCTCCCATCCTTTCCTTCCACTTCTCTGGTACTCTTTGGTTGTCCTCATTTGCCAGTGTGGCATAAGTGAGTTCTTGAGTGGAATAGGATCTGGGATGTGCCTCTGCCTAACTGCTCTAACCCTCCCTGAGCCCACTGTTATCCAAGTGCTCCTCGTCTCGGCATCCTTTGAGGCAGTGGCATTGGACTGGGTGGTCCCTGGACAGAGGTGATGGTACTCCTGACCCAGTTTACTTCTGCTCTGAGTCTGGCTACCTCATCCGCAGTCCAGAGATGCCTGCAGATAGGGCAGCACCTCAGTGTCCAGAAGGTCTGCCTGAATATGGCTGCCCCAAAGCCACTGCATTGCACCACCCACACATTATACTGCAATTCCACTACTTGTCTGCTACTGAAGCTCTCCTAGTTCCCTTTTATTAATTTGCTGTACTAAAATCCTGCCACTGATCCTCAGATAATTTTTTTTTAAAGAAAAGAAACCAATAAATAAACAAATGAGTCAAAACACTTGTGGTGGTGAGGGTGGGCTTCTTCCCTATGCCCTCCTACTTGCACCCTTACTATACCCTGTGTTTAGCTCCTGTCAATCAGATTTAACAGGGCATATAATTAAGAGTTGGGGAAGGGAGGAGGGGGCTAACATTTGCAGCAATTAAAGACAGCACAGAATTACACCACCACTATGTTTTAAATTTTCAACAGCCCAAAAACAATTATAAGTAAAGACAACAAAGAAAGTATAGTGTCACTAAAAGTCCACAATCTAAGTTTAAAAGAAAAATATCAATTACCAGTTACTCTAAAGCACTGAATTGAATATGTTTCCTTCCTTCCCCTTCTGGCTTCTTCGTAGTTGTAAGGTAGGTCGCCTCTCCCAGCTTGTCTAGGAGTTCATCTGTCTGGGGCATTGGGTGGGTGTCAGACCTCGTGACTGCATTCAGTCCATGATAGTCCACACAGAAATGAGTTGAGCCATCTGGCTTGTGCACAAGGACTATGGGTGAGGCCCAGGGGCTGTGGGATCTCTGGATTACCCCTATATCTAGCATCTCCTCCACTTCCCTCCTAATGTCCTTTTGGACAGCCTCTGACACACGATATGCTGACCGCCATATGGGCATCTGTGTCCCTGTCTCCACATCATGTGTCACTAAGGGGATTAGTCCAGGCTTGGCACTAAACAAGGCGGGCAAAGTCTGCTAAAACTTCCCTCACTTTCTGGATCTGGTCCAAGGTCAGCTGGGGAGACGATTTTACTGCCTCCACAGAGGACTCCCACTTACTCTCTTCCAGCAAGTCCAGAAGGGGGTCTCCTTCGTCCGTCCCCTCCCCATGACTACATACTGCGAACACCACGTCAGTCCTGTTTGCATATGGCTTCATCATGTTGACATGGTACATCCTTTCAGTCTGTCTATGGTCAGGTAACTCCACAATGTAGTTCACATCATTTACCTTCCTAACCACTTTGTACGGTCCTGCCCACTCAGCTTGCTGCTTGTCTTTCTGGACCGGAATAAGGGCCATGACTTCCTGACCCACAGGGTACGAGCAAGCTCTGGCTATCCAGTCATACCACACCTTTTGTTTCTGTTGGGCAGCTGCCAGGTTGCTCTGGGCTGTCCCCATAAGCTCCTTCAGCCTTTCCCTAAACCTTAGGATGTAATCCACAATGGGAGTTCCCTGGGTGGCGTGCTTGCCTTATCAGTCCTCCTGGATCAAGTCTAGGGGCCCACGTACCTGGCATCCATACAAGAGTTCGAAGGGGGGAAATCCTGTCGACTCTTGGGGCACCTTCCTGTATGCGAACAACAGGTGGGGAAGGTATTTTTCCCAGTCCCTTCCATGCTGTTCAGCAAACACCCAGAGCATTGACTTTAGGGTACCACTGAATCGTTCCACAAGCCCACTGACCTATGGGCAATACGGTGTTGTGCATCTCTGCACCACCCCACACTTCTCCCATGAACATGTCATCAGGTCCGACATGAAGGAACCCCTTCGATCGGTGATTACCTCCTGTGGAAACCCAACATGGGAGAAAATCCCAAGTAAGGCATCTGCCACTTTGTCTGTCCTCAGTGAGGATAGGGCGACTGCCCCTGGGTACTGGCTGGCATAATCCACCACAGTCAGGATGAATCTCTTCCCTGAGGAGCTGGGGGAGTTTAAGGGACCCACAATATCCATTCCCACCCTCTGGAATGGCTCCTCCACTATGGGTAAGGGGATCAGGGTGGCTTGGGTTTTCTTGCTCGCCTTCCCTATTTCTTTGCACCGGTAACAAGACCTGCAATACTCCTTCACCTGCTGGGTGAAGTTAGGCCAGTAGAAATTCTGGGCCAAACACTGCATTGTGTGCGTGATTCCCAGATGACCAGACAAAGGAATATCATGTGCAATTTTGACCAACTGCTCACGATACCCCTGGGGAACGACAAGCTGCCTGCCTAGCATCCCTCCCTCTGTCTGTACTGCCTGTGTGTACATAAGTCCATTTTCCCAAGAAACCTTATGTCTGCAGTCACCTCCCTGTGTGCCCTCAGAGTCTGCCGAAGCCCTCAGCTTCTCTAAACTAGGGTCACTCCTCTGAGCAGCTGCAAACCCCTCACACAGTCCCAAGGCATGGGACAGGTCCCCTAGAGTCCCTAGCACTAGCGTCAGGGCACTCAGGATCACTGTCAGTCCTAACCCTCTGACAATTGGTCATCCCTTCCTCTTCCGGAGTAACCTTCCCTAGCTGTGTGGTCACTCGCTACCAGGGAAATTTCTACCCCGTTTTTATCAGTCTCCCCATCTGGAGACACAGGCTGGGGAACCAGCCTCTCTGTGGTTTCTACATTGGTTTCTGTGGAGTTCAGGGAATTGTTATTTTCCCTTGTTGCTTGGCTACGGGTAACTGCACATACCATCCCCTGTTGAAGATTGTTACACAGGATCACATCTACTGCTAGCATTTTAGCTACAGCCACCTGTTGCATAGTTCCCCCTGTTTCACCTTAGTCCAGGAGAACACTGGCCAGTGGCAATGTTTTCTCTTCACCCACAAAGTCCTGTACAGTCACGTACTTATTGAGTATAAGCTGACCAGGCTGGGCCAGATCCCCTTTTACCAATGTCAGGGATGCCCTTGTGTCCCTTAACCCCTGTGTCTGTACACCATATACCAGACTGGGTGCATGTGTTCCCTCATGTTCACTGGCATGCTTCCAGGGAAACACAAACAACCCACTTCCTTTCTGGTACTACTTTGCTTATTATTGCTTGCCCCTTCTTGGACACTGTCTGGCAATGTGCCCAGTTTCTCTATGTAGCCAACAAGCATTTCTTACTTCAGAGAAATCTTTTTGTTGAAACCTTGGGCTAACTGGTTTTGGTGGAGGCAGTGAGGGTTTTAGCTGCCCTGAAGGCACGCTTTTCTCTTTCTGCACTGCCACACTCACTTCATTCACTCTCAGAGCAGGTCTACTCTTGGCATAGCAGTCCGAGAGTTCAGCAGCCTCTTGTACTGTTTTTGGATCTCGATCCTCCAGCCAGGTTTTTAACTCTGCTGGGCATGCCCAGTAAAACTGTTCTAATAAAATCAGATTTTAAATTTTATCAACAGTGTTTGCCTCAATTCCTTCCCACCAACATTTTAAAAACTGACGTTTCCTGACTAGCTCCTCATAGCTCATATCAGGGCTTCTCCTGAGCTTATGGAATTTAGCTCTGTATGATTCAACAGTAATTAAAACTTTTTTAGTAGTGCAGCTTTTAATTTGCTGTAATCATCACTGTCTTTATTGTCCATTTGACCCAATGCATCCCGAGCTTTCCCGGTAAGTAGCAGGGATAGCTGGAAGCTCCAGGACTCTCTAGGAATTTTAGCCTGAATACAAACTTTTTCAAAGGAATTTAAAAAGGCATCCATGTCCTCCCTATCCTTAAACTCAGCTATTAATTTAGAGTTCAATTTGTAACCCAGTGCTGCAGTCCCAGTTAAACCCAAGCCACTTACATGCCCTGGTGCCGCTGGTTGGAGTTGTAGCTTCTCCAGTTCGTGTTGCCACTGGTGCTCCTCTCTCCTCTCCTCTGCAACTCCGCGTTCTCACTCTCTCTTCTCCTCTGCCTCTCGCTGGCACTCACGTTCCTCACGGTCTGCCTCCCTCTGTTGTCTATCTGCCTTATGGTTCACCTCCCTCTGTTGTCACTCTGCCTCATGGTCCGCCTCCCTCTGTTGTTGCTCTGCCTCCAGTTCTATCCTCTGCAACTCAGTTTGCAGCTTGAGTACCTCTGGATTCAGGATACTGGTGACCTTCCCCTGCTACTGTGGCCCTTCACTGACAGTGGCCCTGCTATCTGCCTCATCGGCTCAGGACCCCTCACTGGCCACTAGTTCTGCCACACTCGAGGTCTGGTCCCTTTCAGTCATGGTTGGTGACTCACTGCTCTGGGTATCTGCTACTGTCAGGGCCTCTATGAGGTTCTGCTTCTTGGCTGTCACCTCGAACAGGACTCCTCTGTCCTCGCACAACTGTTTTAACTGTTCTACAGTGTGTCTGCTGTAGTTGGACACCATCTTTCCTAACTACTGCTACTCTAACTTTGCACTTTAGAAAAAAAAATAGGTAGGAACTTGTCTGTACACCAAGAGATATATAATTCTGTTTTCTTTTTAAAATAAAACTCTGTCTTTTTCTTTCTTTGCAAGAGAGCTTACGGTCTCAGCTGACAGAACAATAAAGCTTGTGATACTAAAATTAATGCCACCGCTGCCAACCAATCTGTCTCAGATTCACTCAGCAGGTCAGGTCCTCTACTCCCAAAGTGCCAACCTCTGAGCACAGTCTTGTGAACAGTGTAACAGACAAGGTAACCTTCTTGTCTGATTTGTAAGTTTGGATCAACCTTTGGTCTCGGTTCTGGAGGGATTCAAACTGCTAATCTTTTGCTAGCATACCCAATACACAGGCTCAGATATATCTGTCTTTGGGGGGCCAGATATCTTTGCCTATGGGCACCTAACCAGGTATTCCAAGATGAACCCTTTAAAACTTTAATAAAGACCTCAGATTTTAAATGCTTCTCTTTCCAGTTTGGTGCCACCCTACAAGCTTATGTCTGTTGTCTGCTATAACCACAAATATTTCTTAGCAAAAGAAAGCAATTCAAAGACAGACCAGGTTTGCTCTAAAATTAGAGGTTTTACTAAAAGATATAATAATACATCAAACATACAATACAGAACTCATATCCCAAGACATACATATCTTTAAACAAAACAAGGTTTAAAACAGTGCAATTCCTATAACTATATTTAGATTTTGTCTAGCTTTCTAAATACATGTTTTCAGTGCTCAGATGTTTTCTTGGTCAGTGTCAGATGAAAAGTGTCTCTGTAGTGAAAAAGAATAATCTTTACAAGCAGTGTTTGCCAACCCCTTTTGGATGACGTCATCCAGCTCCTCCTCTGTCAAAATATCTAAAAAACATATTTCTATACAACCACAGGATGTAATTTCAAAGTATTAATTCTGCAACCTTAGCATAACTCAAGTTTCAAATGACATTTTCTTTGATCTCATGTTGTACCCTCCTCACACAGGCTTCACAGGGTCATTTACAACCTTATACTTCTATGTAACATCCTAGCTTCCCTTTCTAACATCATAAACCTAGTTTATGATTTCTCTCTTAACAAAATTAACTTAAACAAATCTGTAATTGACTCAGAGAAACAGGATCCTTAATAAAAGTCTTCCATGTAACACATTGTCTCTAAAAAAACTGAGTGTGTGTGAACTCACATACTGTCAGCCATTTCCCATGGCTTTCATCTCTCAGCTGGAATCTGGGGGGAGTGAGATCATTCCTAGCATTTGAATTTTCAGCAGAGACATTAATACATTTTATATTAAAAAAATATGTAATACAGCACTCAGAACTGGCTGTCTACGTCCCACCTCCCACTTCCTCAGCCAGTTAGTTTATTACCCTTGGAGGTACTCCATCTTGTCCTTTTGATTTGTCAGTCTTCAATGCCAGCAGCCTCTGCGTCACTGTATCATCCTCTACCATCCTCTAACACTACATTTGTATTCCCAACCCGCCTCCTGTTCTCCTTGCTGAATGCAGTGGTTGGAACTGCTCCCTGTTGAAGACGTAGCAGGAATATTCATTTAGTATCTCTGCTTATCCAACATTATTCTTCACCCACTGTACCGTTTTTCCTAAGCTTAACAATCCCTTCCTTCTTGTCCCTTTTGTCACCTAAATATCAAACAGAAGCCTCCCCCATTTAATTCCTTCCTCTACCTGCAGCTCTTTCTGTGCCTTTGCTCTCCTTACTTTCTTACTTACCTCAATAGCCAACCTTACCTAATTTTCCCGATGCACCTCTCTCTTGTTGTTCATGAATTTTCTGTAGCCAACCTATTCTACATTACTGCCTGTACAGTCCTGAACTGAAACAGCTGGACGCTTTGGCCCTTGTGTTTGTTCTTCTGAGGCTAACGTAGTCATCTGTGTTAACTACTTTTCATTACTTAATGACGGGTCACCTTTGTTCCTCCCCTGTATCTGCTGTGATGCCCACCAGATGGCTTCTTAGCCCTTGTCCCATTTTCCTGAAGTCCACCCTCCTGAAAAAAATGGTTTTGGTCTTAGTTGGTATGCTTTCCATTCCCATATTCAAGTGGAACCACAGTGTGCAATGGTCATTTCCACCCAGTGGCTCCCTGACCATTACTTCCTGTACATGCTCCCCATTTGTGAGTGCCAGATCAAGAATTGCTGCAGATGTTGATGGTTAAGTGATGCCCTGACTCAAGAACACACTGCAGTCCTACAATATGATCTTCCTTCTTTTCCCTCTGTTCTTATATTCACAGTTATCCCCTCCGTGTGCACCCATCCATGTCCCCTTCTTATGTGTTTCGCACCCCGTCCACACTTTGCTGTGTTGTTGCCCCTTCCACTTAATCTCTCCTGACTGCTTCCATCACTGTCTGGGCAAAGTTCACTGAGCTCATCCTCTCCTACACTGTGGGTCTGCATGCCCACTGTCTCCTCCTCAGTAATTTAAAGTAACTGTACTAGTTATGTATTTGCCCGCAGATTGTCCAAGAGTACGCTGACACCCTCCCTACTGAGGTGTAGCCTGTCTGTTGAAAACAGTCCCTTGTTTCACATGGTTTCCCACCACTCCATAATATAGATGAACCTCTCCTCCCTGCACCATTTCATCAGCCAGTCATTAAAATCCTCTTTTCCTGGCTGTGCTGGCCCTTGGTACTGCTATCACCTCTGACAAGGCCAGTGAACGTCCTTTCTCCCTGCAGATGTTTCCTAACTACCAGAAACTAGTTTGTACTACCTACCCCTCCTCCTCAGCTATGTCGTTGGTTCCCAAATGTATAACTACATTTGTTTTTCCTCCAACCTCCCTTACTATTTCCCTTATTCTTCTGGAATATTGAGTTAAAGTATTTGTTCCTTATCTATGCCTTTTTACAGTCACCCTCTACCCACCATTACTCACCTTTATTAAGCCTCACTATCCCTCCTTTGTTCTTCCTTCACTCCCTGATGTACCCATTGAAGGTTTTATCCCTCTTGGTAACCAGCTTGGCTATCCTGACCTCTATTTGACCATTCTGTATTCTGCCTGCCTACCCTGCTTCCTTCTGCTGCGACTGATACAGTTCTCTTTCCTTTTCCTTCTGTGATTCCTTGCACTTCTGGAATGCTATCTTTTTTTTCCATAGCCTTCACTGCTATCTCTTTTGAGAACCATAGTGGTTTTTAACTTCCTTTCATTTTGTTATTTGATTCACACAAAGGCTTGTTCACTCTGCGTTGTCAGTTTTGATTTTTCCACATTCTTCTTCCATCTCTCCTTTAGGACCATTTGGAAGAGATACTGAGTGGCATGTCTGAACTCAATCTCATAGTGTTGCACTATCAGGTAAATGTTTACAGTACAGTCATAGGCGTGTGAAGTGGGTATCAGATCACGCACTGACCTTTGCAAAGTACTTCACTGCCCTTCATGGTACTCCATCTCGGCATGGTTCTGTACACATTATCACAGCTGTAAGTCTTTGCAGCACACCAATCACAGGGATGTGCACCTACGTTAAGGAGGACCACAAAAACCATGCTCACACTCTGCACCTATGCTGATGCACTATCCCTATTGACCTCGTAGCAGACTCATAATCAATCGAGTAATTTTGTACCACTGCCTTCCCCACTAGCTGTTTCCATCAGCCTCCATTATTCTGTTATCCTCACACCATTATCTTTATATGGTATTGTCTCCAACATACACTGCAACAAATGTAGTTACACTTCTATGATCATTTGCGTGACCAAAAGCTACATTGATGTCTTGGTCATGCTTACCATTCTTCTTCCCTATCTCTCTTCCTTTCTGTACTCATCCTTTTCGTGCTCCCTATTTCCTGACATGTTTTCTGAAGTTAACCAACTGTCTGTGTTCAGTTCCAATGATCTCCTTGTCTAATAAGAATGGCCTCTTACTCTGATACTTTCACACAGGAAAGAGACAACCCAAATGTGAAATGGAACAATGATTGGCATAATGTGGTGCCATGTGAGTACAGCGCTCTGTTTGACTTACACTGCACCATTGGCAACCAAAACATCAACACATGTGTATTCCAGTACACAAGACTATGGATCAGTGACTTCTATGCTGTGATAAAAATAACAAGGGCGATGCATTTGTACAAGGGGCTACTTCAGCCATGCACATGCCCAAGTTCTCATGCGGACAATGGACATCATCAAATGTGGCAACCATCATACACATCACACATTGCCTTCCATGGCCTGATCATGGCACAGTGGAGAGACTGAGCAACATGGGTGTGAATGCATATGGCCATGGCACCACACCTCACCACTAGAGTGGATCAAGGCAGTATTGCAGAATGCATGACTTCCACATCACGGCCATCGTTGGTGCCACAAATTATCTTTCCATAATTGTCTGGAGCTTGATGCATAAAGTGTGTATCGGGGTCATTCAATCAAAAAATCAGTAACAAAATATGCATGGGGTGGGATATTCAGACTGCGCCAGGCTGTGGCGCAAGCCTGGGCACAGCGCAGCTGGGATGTGCCAGGGTGATATTCAATGGTGCTGTGCCATGGCTTAGCACCGTTGAATATCGCTCTGTGACCACCCACACATCATGCATGGTGCAGTGGCACTGCACCAGTGCAAGTGGCCAGAGAGGAGCAGGGGGATGCGCCAGTGCAAGTGCTGTTGCGCTAGGCGCATCAACCGCGATATGTATCTATGTATCTATGATATTCAAAGGTGCACATGCAAATGGGGCCGTTTGCATGTCATTATGGCCCCATTTGCACACAGGTGCACCCACCCCTGGCGACTTGCACCTGGCGCCCTGCCAAGCTGCAGCCATCAGGGACCGATGCCCCCTGCACAAGCGGCAAAGTGCCCCACTGCCCAATAGTGGGCATATGTATAGAGTTTAAAATGTCCCATATCCCTGGTGGTCCAGTGGACTGCTGGCTGCCTGATCGTGGGCATACGTATAATAATTAGAATGTCCCATATCCCTGGTGGTCCAGTGGACCACTGGCAGCCCGATCGCAGGCATATGTATAATAATGAGAACGTCCCATATCTCTGGTTGGCCAGTGGACTGCTCGCAGTCTGATCGTGGGCATATGTATAATATTTGAATCATCCTATATCCCTGGTGGTCCAGTGGACCCGCTCGCAGCCCGATCACGGGTAGAAGTCTAAAGGAAGATTAAATCCCATCCCTGGTGGTCCAGCGGTACCCCTCCCCACCCTCCCACTGAGCCCGCCACCCCACCCCCGGTCGGTGGCGGGTGGCAGCTCCCACCCATAAGCGCCTGGCTGCCCGACTGACTGCGTGCAGTACAGTTGTCGCCCATTGGTCCCCAAGGTGGGTCAATGGGCGTGCGAACCGATACTATGCTACACAGTCAGATATGTGAATGGATTCATTTACATATCTGGACTGTGCAATATGTCTGGTCTGCACCCATTAGCCCGCTGTGGACCAATGGGCATGCAGCTGTATTGCATGCAGTCAGTCGGTGGGCGGCGGGCTTGCAGGTGGGGAGCTGCAGCCCGCCACTGACCAGGGGGGAGTGGAGTGGTGGGACTCAGTGGGAGGGTGAGGTGGGGGAGTACCACTGGACCACCAGGGATGGGATTTAATCTTCCTTTAGACTTCTGCCCGCGATCAGGCTGCAAGCGGTCCACTGGACCACCAGGGATACGGGACGATTCAATTATTATACATATGCCCATGACTGGGCTGCCAGCAGTCCACTGAACCACCAGGGATATGGAATGTTTTAATTATTATACATATGCCCATGATCGGGCATGGGGGGGCGCTACCTGATGGAGTGTGCCGCTGGAGCTCGAGTGGCCACCCACAGCTGGCAGCTGCAGTGTTGCGCCTTGCAATACGGCAGCTCACCTGTGGGTGGCCAGCTGTTGCTCCTTTATTTTCTGGAACAACTGTAAGCGGCACATGTAGGGGTTGTGCCTGAGCAGACTCCGCACATCCGGGCTGAATGTCGGGATGTGCGGGGGTATACATGGAGCGCGTTCCCCTACTTGCACACGCGACATTACTGATGCACCCGGCACATCAGGATTTGTGCTGGCACTTCCTTGAATATCGTGCTGGGGCGCATCAGTGAGTTGCGCATGGTGCAACTGTGTTGCGCCATGCGCAACCCTTCTGAGTATCCCAACCACTGAGTGTATAGTAACTGAAACAGTTTTTCTCCATTTCTTTCAGTTTCCACATGAGGATGGAAGTACTGAGGAGATTGTAACAGAAGCATGCCAGGTGACTACAGGCTTTTCTGACTCTGCCATTGAATACAGCTTGTCATCCAATCTTGTTCCTGGTGCCACGAGGTACAGTGATGTAACTGGTTCCATGTCTGGAATGTCAACAGTGGTAGGACAAGCATCAACTGCCACTCAATGCACGCCTCTGACACAGGACTTTGCATGCCAGTGGCCTGAGTCCCCCCAGACTATTTTTAATGACCATGCGTATTCACGTTGTCAGTCAGACAGCACAGCAAAACATCAGCATCCAAGTGTAAGAAGGCCACTGATCAGTGATGAAACCACTGAGCGATGCAACATGGTGGCTCACAAGAGGCCCATACTTACATCCACCCCACAGAAGTGTCACACACCTCTGGACTCATCAGAATTAACTGAATTCTTAGCTTGTAGATGTTATAAAGAACAACGTCCCAGGGCAGTGCCAACAAGCTCAGTTATCCTTTCGTTCACATGCACTGCTGTAGTGGGCGGTGTAGTCTTAAGTACATTAAGTTCTAATGCACAACAAGATTGTTTAGTTAGTTGGTAGCTAGGGATTACCAATGAGTCAGATTAGTGAGGGTGCATTTATTTTTGTTCTATCGGGGTCCCTTTAATGTTTGTTTGTTAATGCGGTCATTTGTATTAGTGCTTGAGCTACACGCAGGTTTAAGCCCTTCATTCTATAAGTTGGCGTTTTTATTTGTCCTGCGGTAACCCGATTTTGTTGGCTGTTATCGGGTTATGATCACTTTTTTAAACTTTTCACTAATGCAGCCTATTTACTGAACTGAGCCCGTTTTTGAACAGCGCTCAGGATCTGGGATATTACCTTGGAAGCATGAAGCGTGAATAGTATTTTGGAGTCGGGATGCCACTTTAGGATCTGTGACGCTAAGAAGACTGTGCAGAAGCTGAATTATCGAGCTGGACGTGTACTTCATTCCTTAACATTACATCTTGGGGAGCGTGGCCTGAAGCTGATCATGGCAGACGTAGCTTAGCCATGCTCCTGCAGGCGCTCAACACTCTCGCAGTATAAGGTGTGCCAGTCAGTACATTTTGAGCTAATCTTCAGTGGAAGTGATCAGTGAGATCGATGGCATCAGGTCAGAGCAAAAACAAACAATCCAAGCTAAGTTGTGATACACCGCAACCTCCTAAAGTGCAAAGGCGCAGCCTAGAAGTCACAACCAATCCTCAGGGCATGAATAGGAAAGCACAGCAGAATTGGAAAACTCACTTGCGTCAGTGCCTAAAACTCTTGCTCTTATTCAGCATGACATGAAAGCTGGGTTCAACAATACGACAACTCAGATCTCAGATATGTAGGCTATTATTACTGGGCTCACGGAGGTGTCCTCTGCTCACACTAACCAGACCACCAAGCTTGAGAACCAGGTAGGCCTGCTTGAAGATTCTCTGCTAGAAGCAACTAGAGATAACAGTGATCTTAAAAAGCAGCTTGCGGACTTATTCGAAAAAAATAGATGATCAGGAAAATCTATTTCGTAAATCAAATCTTCGGATAATAGGACTACCTGAGGGTAACTAGGGGAATGACCCTGAAATGTTGTTGCATGCCTAGTTGGTAGAACACCTCGGATTACCTCCTGAGCTACATAATTGTGAAATCGAGCGTGCATACAGAGTAGGCCCTCGGTTGGCAAATTCCCACCCCAGAAACTGCCTAATAAAATACCTGAGATTCGTGGAGAAAGAAGCTATTTTGCAGAAAGCAAGGGAGAAAGGCCCAATCATTCTGGGGAATGTGAAGGTGTTTGTGTTACAGGATTATAGCAAGGACCTACAACAAAGGAGACAGAGATTCAGCAATAATAAGGGTCGTCTGTATAGAATGGGCTGGACTTTTGCCTTTCAATACCTGGCCAAATTGAAAGTGGATCATCCTGGAGTTGCCTCACAAATTTTTACATGCCCAAAGGAGGCCATGAAATGGGTGGATGACATGGTGAAGAATGGTACAGGAGGGAATGCATCGCTGCATAGAGTGCAGGAGGACCTGACCATGGAGCCATGATGTGCCACATTTGGTGAGATAACTAGTTCCTACGATCATCGAGTGCACCGTTTCCCCCACCCCTCCCATGGTGCACTTTTCGAAACTGAACAGAAGACATTATTTCTCTACTTTCTTTAGACCCTCAGCATCCTTTTTATTTTGAACAGTGATGTCTGGCAGCATGAGATTGCTGAGTTTTGGTGCAGAGGGGAAATGTCTTGGCTTGTCGATGATAGGACCTGGCTGATAAAGTACCCGACCTAATCTGGGGATCAGGGTACCAGAGGGGGAAACTGCTCATTTCAATGTTCTACTCCTCAAGATAAGGACCTTCCTGCTTGACATTATGCTAATATAAGGATTTACAATATAATTTGATGGGGGGGGGGGATGAAGGGTGAAGATAGTAGTTTATAGCTCAAGCATTTATCTTGCTGTATGGTAAAGTGAGGTTGTTGCTTAGATAGTTTGTGCTATTACTTGGGCACACTTTCATAAGATGAAGTGATTAAAGAGTGTTCTGTGAATTAGTTCATAAAATAATGTTCGCTAATAGTTTGCAAGGGAAAGTTGGTAGGACCAGTTCCGGTCCTGGGGAGATGGGTACTGAAAGTGCCTGGGGATACAGGGCTGTTGGTGTTTCATAGTTTTGGTAGTAACTTTGGGGTTGGGGGGTTAAAGAGGGGTTTAGTGGGGGGGGGAGACTTCATAGAGTTTGTTTCATTCGGGAGCAAACCTGTTTTGCAGTGTGGGTTGACTTCTTGTTTGGATATTCCCTACATTTTTCAAACTCCAGGGCCCTAGGGCATTGTTGGGTTAAGAAGGGAAGGGGGTTATTAAATAAAATGAGACTGGATATAATGAGTGATGCTGGAGTACTAAAAATGATGTTTATGATGTGTTGGAAAGATGTACAGTTAGTGCTTGGAAATAATCTGACGTATAAATTTTACATATGGCTAATGCGATACGAGTAGCTACGTGGAACATTAATGGGTTAAAAACAATATTGAAACATAAGAAATTAATGACTGAAGTCAGGCGTACCAAATGGCAGGTGATTCTAGTTCAGGAGACACATAGGACCAGAGCTGAAGCAGACAAAACAGAGAGATTCATGGGAGGGTGCTGGATTTTTGCTAACTTCACCAAGACCAGAGGGGCAGCTATATGGCTTCCTCGGGGAACTCATGCTGAGGTGTTGGAGTCCCGAGTGGACCCAACAGGCCGATTTGCACTAGCGAGGATATTGTTTCTGGGGAAAGGTGTCCTTAATGTGGGTTCAGTCTATGCACCCAACACGGATGACCCTCAATTTTTCCAGAAACTTTCTTTGAAGTTGGCTGCATGGCAGGGACCCTGGGTGGTGGTGGTGGTGGGGATTTTAATTGTGTACGGCAATAGTTCTCAGACTTTGTCACAGTGAGCCTCCCCAAATCCAAGGAAAAGATTTTGAGCCTCCCCCCAAAATTGAAATAATCTTGGGCCTCCCCAAAGAGAAATAACACATTTTGCACTGTACACCATGAATAAATTGAAACCCCTTTGAGTACTTGGCTCGCATTCAATTCTTTGTCTTACACTGACTTGGAACTTTTAAAAAAGAACCCCTGTACTGTACTTAAAGGTGTTATCTGAATAACAAATAAATAAAATAAACAAATATTATTCAGCTTATTGTAACCCCCCCCCCCAACACACACACACACACACAGGCCAACCTACTTCTCTGCTATTTTCATTCTTGAACCATTGTTACCCCTTGTTGCAGTACCTTCATGGGTCAGTCTACTTTCTCTGTTTCCTCTCTATATGAAATAACCTTCCTACATACTTTGCCTCTATCCCTCCTTCCCTGTTCCAACGCAACTTCTCATGGATTACTTTGCTCCTTCCTGCTATTGCTCTGAACACTTCTATGCTCAACCCTTGTATTTGGGCTGTTATGCCATCAGTTTACAAATTGATGAATTATCACCACTCATTATTAATTTATTGTTCATATTTATTTGCACTATTGCTCACTGTATATTTCTTGATTGTGTTGCAGTTACCTTTTGAAATGTATTCACTCCCTACCCTTCCCCGGGTACACCTGAAATGAACATTGGCTCTTTCACCTTCCCTTGTCGCCTATTAGTAAATAAATACAGAAAATTCACCTACTGTTATTATCCTCTTTCAGTTTGCTTCATCTCTTCACACAAAATATATAAAACCCAAAATTTAAATGCAGTACTTTTTCAGACTTGCTTGAGCCTCCCTTGGAACAGGTTGGGGCCTCCCCAGGGAGGCTGACCTCACCATTTGAGAACCCCTGGTGTACGGGATACAATTTTGGATAGATCTAATACAAAGCCTATACCAGTTACAAAGAATGCTAGAGCCATGGGGGTTATGGAGGAGGAAGTTGGCTTGGTGGAAGCATGGCGACACTTACACCCCTCCAGTAGAGATCACAGCTTCTACTCCCACGCACACAGATCCTGTGCCAGAATTGATCACATCCTGGTGGGGCTTACTCTTCTTCCGGCTCTGATTAGGGCAGAGTACTCCCCCATCCTTCTGTGGCAGTGGAGTTTTCCTTTGGGGGAACTACTTCTGGCAATAGGCCATGGAAACTGGGCCCTTTGTTGTTGAAAGACCAAACATATATAGAACTTATGACAGGATGTATTGGGGAATTTTTAAATTTTAATAAAAAAGGGGACACCTCTCACTCCACCAGATGGGAGGCACTGAAGGCCTACATCCGAGGACAAATCATTTAATTCGCTGCCCATAAATCCCGGATAACAAACAGGGAAAGTGAAGCCCTGAGAGTTCAGAGTGAGGCTTGTGAGAATGTCCACAAAACTTCTCCCACCCAGATGTTATACAATACTCTGCAACAGCTGAAGTGGAAGTATAATGCTGTGAATGGTGCCCACCTTGAGACAGCAATTTTGTTATCACAGGTGGGGCAGTACTTTGAAGGGGACCAAGCTGGAAAGTTATTAGCCTGGCAACTGCGTAGGAAAGAAGGGGAAAGAATGGTATTCTAAATCCATGACTCTGCTGGAGTGCTGGTAAATGATCCGGTGGGAACTGGATGTGCATTTGCAGATTATTATCAGCAGCTTTACACTGCTGAGGTTACATCCTCATCTGAAGTTATTCATTCCTTTCTTGATAATGCAGCACTGAGTGCACTCGCTGAACAACAGGCCTCAGACTTCAATGTTCCAATTAAAGCTGCGGAAATTAGTAAGGCCATCAGAGCCTTACGAGGTGGGAAGGCCCCGGGTCCTGACGGGATCCCAGTTAATTTTTTAAAATGCTTTCATGATTCCCTGTTAGAACCCCTGGGAGATATGTTGGCTGAAAGTTTGATGCTGGGAGTGATGCCCCCTTCCACCCGGTCCCCCACAATAACCATCCTTCCAAAGCAGGGCAAGGATCATACTCATTGCGCTGCGTATAGACCCATATCCCTCCTGACCTCAGATTATAAGGTGTTGGCTAAGATCTTAGCTACCAGACTTGATCTGGTATTGGCAACAATTATTCATCAAGACCAAACTGGGTTTGTAAAGGGCAGACAGGGGAAGTATAATATCCAGAAAACTCTGAATATAATACATCACAGGTGAAAGACAAAGCAAAAGCATGGAGCTGTGGTTTTGGCTTTGGATGCGGAAAAGGCATTTGACTGGGTGGAGCGGGGGTACCTCTTTGGGGTGTTGGAGAAATTGGGGTTTGGAGCTTAGCTCATTTCTTGGATTAAAACATTATATACTGAACCCTCAGCCCAAGTAGCTGTAAATGTCCGTTTGTCTCCTAAAATCGCATTGAGCTGGGGCACAAGACAGGGCTGCCCTCTGTCCCCGTTACTCTATGTGCTATCCCTGTAACCGCTGGCTGGGACTATTAGGAAGCAGGTGCAGATTAGGGGATTTCAAATAAAGGGCAGAGAACATAAATTGGCCATATACACAGATACCTCCTCTTGTACCTCCAATATCTGGCTGAGTATCTCCCAGAGAGCTACTCAGTTTTGCAGAGATATGGCTCCCTATCGGGGCACAAAATAAATTGGACAAAAAATGAGGTGTTGCCAGTTGGCGCTTTACACAGGCAGCCCCTAATTCAACAATTCAATTTACTACAACTGGTGCCAAAAATTTAATATCCGGGGATCTATATTTCTAGCAAATCACATGCCCTATATAGGCTCAATTTTAGACCTCTAATAAAGAAAATAGTGGAAGATTGTGATAGGTGGACAGCTCTTCATCTGTCCCTAATGGATAGGGTGGGCATGATAAATACGATGGTACTATCAAGAATTTTATATCTTTTTCAGGCACTGTCAATTAGGATACCAAAAAATGATTTTAAACACATAAATACCGTAGTACACAGATTCCTATGGTGGGGAAGGTCAGCTAGGGTTCAGAGGGTTGTACTGCAGCTGCCTCTTAAGTGGGGTGGGCTGGGTCTTCCTGACTTCTTCCACTATTACCTCACCGCACAATTAGTGGCCATTCCTACTGGACTGGGCGGGGAGGATTTGGGTTGGCTGGAGTTGGAGGAAGCAAACAGCATCTGAAAGGTTAAAGGAAATCTGTTGGCTGAAGTTTTGTGGATGGGAGAGGAGCAAGTGCACCCGAATCCCTTCATGGCTTGAACAATTAGGGCTTGGTATACTGTACAAAAACTTCTGGGTAGGTCCTTCCCGACTAGACAAACATTGATACTCATAGCGGTAAAACTTAAAACATCTCCTATGGTTGCAATGGTTCAGAGACTAAAGGATTGACAGAAAAGAGGCCTCAAATGGGTAGGACAGCTCTCCGTGGGTGATCTACAGGTTAGTTTCAAATATTTAAATGATCAATGGAATGTGCCTAAGGGTGACTTTTTTGTGTATCATTATATTAAATATCTCCTTGGTGACACTTTAAGTGAGGAGGATGGGTGGGCCACACTTACAGTTTTTGAAGAGGGTCTTTATTTCCCCCAGCTAGGAGGTAAGGCATTGTCAACATATTACCAGAGCCTAAGGGGGGAATGGGAGGCCACACAGAATACTGTCAAAAAATGGGAAAGGGATTTGGGCTGCAAAATTGATGAAAAAACATGGCTTACTGCTTGTAAACACCTAGCTCTGTGCTCCAGAAATAATAAACTGAGGCAGATACAATTTAAGTTCCTACATCAGGCCTATTTCACCCCAGTAAAATTGAATCTTTTTGATCTCACTAAACCAGATATATGTCCTAAGTGTGGGACGACCAGGGGAGACTTCATACACCTCGCTCTGACGTGCCCTCATGGTGCCCCCATCTGGCACGAGATCTACTCAATTATGTACCGGGTGCTGAACACCCACCTCCCAAAAAGTTCTATTGAAGTGCTCCTTGGAGCGGACCTAGGTGACCCTACTCACAGGGGAGTTAATGCATTATGGTCCCTGGCTCTTACCAATGCCAAAAAAACATTGCACAGGTGTGGATGGCTCCCTCCTCACCCACTATACAGCAATGGGCCAATAATTTCAGATCCTGCATGTCAATCGAAAAGTCCAGATATGTAACATCAGGCCATTTGGAGGATTTCAATGACTTATGGGGCCCGCTTATTACTGCTATAGAAAATAACATTTTCCCCACATGAGTGGAGCACTTGGTTTGGGTATACAAGGGGAGGTGCAATGTATACCAACCCACTGCAAAATGATAGCTGTATGTAGATTAAGTTCCATGGTAGGTGTACATAAGCAGCTTTGTTGTCTAATACGAACTACACTTAATATCCAACCTAATCGACTACCTAAAAACAGAACAACGTTGGTGCTATGAAATAATGTTTTGTGCTTAACATCTGTCATCTGTAAATGTACGATGACTGTGTCACTATTACCCTATGTCTTCATAAAAACTATGTTGACAAAAAAAAGTTACATCTTGGGAGGTGGTGAGCTTGTCTGCCCACATGCCCTTGTTTCCTTAATTCGATTGATAGGTGGAACTTTGGTTGGGACTGGTGGCTCTGACTGGGGAGGAGTGGCTCGAACTGAGCTCTTTGGGGGTTAGGGGTTGAGCAGGAGCTCACCGGAGGGTGTCGTACATCTGTTCATCTCGTGGAGCTCTCGGCATGGAGTGGTTGTTGAACTGCTCTGTGCCAGGGCTGACCCAGGTGAGGGCTCGATTTGGGCTAGCTGCAAACTGTCTGTTGCCCCAGGGTCCTGACTGTTTGGTTGGCATTTAACATCTGTTAAGGAGTCATATTTTGTATTCTGCATGAGCTGGAAGTGACTGCTGAAGTGTATGCCTGCTTGATCTAGGAATGTTAAAATTGTTCATCGGAGTTTCCATCATTAACTTTGCCCTGCAGCTAGAGCAGGGGACTGCGGCCTGGCCTGATACTTCCAGGAGTAAGAAGGTTGGGTGAGTGCTCACCAGTGGGTGTAGCTTTTCTCCACCTTGGGGGCCTTTCAGAGCAGCGCTGTTGTGGGACTCCATTAGCTCTGGGGCTCTGACTCGACGGGGGACTTTGTGCTGGCTGACTGTAGTCCAGCTCTGGTAGCAGTGTTTTGGCTGGACTGACCATCTTATACCATCGGTGTGGATTATTTGGCTCCTCCCTTTGGAATGGAGGAGACTGTGTTGGAATAACGAGACTAAAAAGTGGTGGAACGCTGTGGTGATTTGAGGGCTTAGCTGGTATTTGGCTGCTGGATTGGTGAGGCGGTGAGAGGCCCTCTGGATTTTTATTTTCATTCTTTACTGATTACTGTGGTGTGGTGAGGGAACAGCATTTGGACCCTACATTTTTGAGTGGGGGTGAGATCCCCACTTCAAATCTGGTACTATATGATCATTTTGTAGAACTACACTTGACACTGACATTATCATTTATTTGGTTGTGTTATTGCTTTATTGTTTTATTAATGGTTAGGAGGTACATTATTCATAAATTTATACAGTCATCGATTCTCGTTTACGTAGTTGTGTTAATATTTGATAGTATATTTTATTTATTTTGATTTGTTAATTATTTTATTTGGGTGGGATTAAGTTATATAGTGTATGATTGTTATTGTTTTAATAATGTGCTGGGGAGGCCAAATGATGGTCAGGCAGTATTCCCCCACCAGGCTTGGGCAACTGCACCCTTTTGACTGCCCCTATCTTCCAGTGGGGATTTACAAATGCTGTCAGTCCCTTGGAATTGCTAGGAGGTGCAAGAAGGGATGGTGAACTGGGCCTGGTGAGGAAATGGAAAGGGGTGGCCAAATTGGGGTGGTGAGGGCCAGGAGATGCCTTGGGGTCAAGTGCTGCCAGGACAGGGGTAATCCCTGTCTTGTTCCCATTTCCAAGGGCCCAGCAATTAATGCCGGGCAGGAGTTGCGGTCTTCCTCAGCATCTCATCCAACCCAGGCAGTGTTATGTAATTCCAGGTCCATCAAAAACAAGACAGCTATTATAGCTGATCCTGTTGAAACAGTGAATCTGGCATGCATCACCGAGACTTGGCTGGATGAAAATGCAGGCCCAGTTTTGACTTCTGCAGTTCCAGCTGGGTTCTCAGTGATTCACTGCCCGAGGTTGGATTGTAGGGGTGGGCCATCTTTTTTAAGACCAAACTAGGCATTGTGGAGGTTCCAGTGGGGACCACCAGATCCTTTGAGTATATCATGGGAGAGGGTGTAGTTGCAGGATACTCCTCATTTACTGTCCACCAGGTGATGGTGGTTTATTCCTGCAGGAGATTGCGCACTTCATCATTGACAGGTATTGGAGTCTCCCAGATGGATTATGCTGGGGGACTTTAATGCCTGGGTCAACGATGAACTCTTGCAGTTTGGTCAAAATCTCCTCCAGCTAATGACAATGCTGGGTCTTACACAGGTAGTTACCTCCTCTACCTATATAGGAGGTCACTCACTGGATCTGCTGTTCATCCTGGAGATGGAGATCTCTAACTTGGGGGTGGAACCAGTCAGTTGGTCTGACCATCACACCATAGGGTTCAGTTTTGGGGCCCCCCCCAAATGGGCCTACCCCTTCAGAGATGGTCCGGTGCCACCCTTGAAGAGGAGTTACCCCAGATGGTCTGTCAATGATTCTGGACCTATCAGGATTACTGGGTGAAAGCATAAGTCTGGGGGATCTCGTACTAGCCTATAATAAGGCAGTGGGAGATGCCTTGGACTTGATTACTCCAGTTCATGTTCGACCATTCACTCCACCCAAGGTATGATGGGTCCTTGAAGGAGCTGAAGTGGTTTGGTAGAAGGCTGGAGAGAGCATGGCGGAAGTCCGACAGGCTTAGATTGATGGAACACTATGAGGGCTGTCAATCAGAAATCACCCATAAGAAGGCAGAGTTCCTGTCCAGGGAGATTTCTGCTGTGCAAAATTGACCGGATCAGCTCTTCCGAACTGTTGACAGATTGTGCTATCCAATCTGTCTCCAGTCCAGAAGAGCTTTTTCACAAATTAAGTGTGATGAGCTAGCTCGGTTCTTTGCAGATAAGGTTGCCAACATCAAGGCCGGAATCGGCCTGGCTCTCTCTATAAGGGGGTTGCAGAGGTCGATGGGAGGTAGTGAGCACCCGGTCTGTCTGGATGGATTTAAGCTGAATGGAATTCATGGACATTGTGAAGATCATCCAGACTCTGCACCCAACCTGTTGTAGTCTGGATCTGGGCCCTACTCCCCTGTTAGTGGGGTGTGTAGATGTTATCTGCCCGATCCTAGCTGAAATTGTATGGAGATCCTTGGAGAAGAAAATCTTTCCAGACCCCTTAAAGGAGGTGGTCATTTAACTACTCCTTAAAAAACCCTCTTTCGATCCCGACGATCCAGCTAACTACTGACCTATCTCTAACCTTCCCTTTGTGGGGAAGGTTATTGAGAAGGTGGTTGCATTGTAACTGGATGATTACCTTGTAACTCATAAAGTCTATGAAGCTCTTCAGTCTGATTTTAGGAAGAGGCATAGCACAGAAACTGCCCTTGTTCGGGTACTAAATGATCTCCAAATTTCGAGAGATCAAAAGGCTGGTACCATCTTTATCCTTCTTGATCTCTCAGCAGCCTTTGACACAGTGGACCATGGGGTACTTTTGGAGACCCTGCAGTTCTCTTGTAGACTGTTGGGTACAGTCCTCGAATGGTTTTGATCCTTCTTCGTAGGCATGTCTCAGAGTGTGGTCACTAGAATTGATTCCTCTGATGCTCTCCCCCTGTCCTGCGGGGTGCCGCAGGGCTCCATATTGGCTCCCATGTCATTTGCAGTGTATGTGCTGCCATTGGGAGATATCATCAGGCGATACAGCTTGAGTTTTCACTGCTATCCAGCTGATACTCAGTTGTATATGTCCTTTGTGCCCCGACAGGTTGATACAATCGCTACACTAAATAGTTGCCTCTCTGAGGTCAAAGACTGGATGAGCTTGAGTTGGCTGAGACTGAATCCAGATAAGACTGAGGTGTTGGTTGTGGACCCGGGTCACCCAGGGGCAGGTTTTGGGGCTGGGCACATGTCGCACCTATGGCTTGATGGTGTCCAGCTCACCACTTCAGATCGGGTGCATAACCTGGGCATTATTTTTGATGACGGCTTGACCCTGAAATCTCAGGTGTCAGCTGTGGTTAAATCCTCATTTTATCATCTGAGGAATATTGCCTGGCTGAAACACCTGGTTCCACAGTGTGGCCTTGGTCCATGCTTTCATTACTACCCATCATGACTACTGCAATGCCCGCTACCTAGGACTATCTGGGGTCAATATCCGCTGCTTGCAGGTAGTGTAGAATGCTGAGCCAGGCTGCTGACTGGTATTTCTTGGACCAGTCACATTACGCCTGTGTTGTGTGAACTGCACTGGCTGCCAGTTCAGTGGCAGATCACCTACAAGGTAGGCTTGCTTACCTTTAAAGCCCTACACGAACAGGGACCTGATTACCTGAAAGATCTCTTGACTCCATACTCCCCCAATTGTCAGCTCCGACCTGCCAGCGTGGGATTTCTAGAGATTCCCAGGGTTCATTTAAAAACTTATGAAGCTTGTGCTTTCTCATTTGCAGCACCAACCCTGTGGAATTCTCTACCTTGTCGGTTAAGAGAATGCCTGACTGTCAGTACTTTTAAAACCATGCTGAAAACGTATTTATTTTCTCTGGCTTTTCCAGACTGATTTTAAATAATTTATATTGCTGTTTGTTTTTAAATATTGTGGCTTATGTCTGTACGGTGCCTTGATTTCGAAAGGCACTTTATAAATAAAGCATTGATTGAATGTCATCTACTCTCCATATTATCCTCTGATCCAGTTGATGACACGGACAAAGACATATCAATGTTCACACTTGAGGCAGATGACAGTGATGAGTCTGACTCTACTGAAGATGATGAGGTTGATGAAATTTGGCCCAGTAATAGTACCGCCACCACAGAGCAAAAAAATCTGTTGTATTTCGGTCACAACTTTTTCTGTTGTTTCAAATGGTTGTTTGCCATGTTTGTAAGATTCCATTGATAATAAAGTCAGCAGTTAGAGGTACCATGTTTGCTGCTGAATTTTGGTGTGCTCGGTCACATGTATTCTGTTGCAGATCACAATCAATGACTGGTAAAATGGCAGTTGGTAACTTGGTACTCAGTGCTGCGGTACTGTACACTGGCAAAACGTACAATCATATTAGCAAATTTTTCAAGTGTCTTCATGTTCTCTTCCTTTCAGGGAGCTGTGTTCATGACCTGCAGAGTCAATATTTCTTCCCATTAGTTAATCTTCACTGGACTAAGCAGCAGAGGAAAAATCTTGAGTTGCTACCAAAAGTACGCATCACAGTAATTGGAGACGGTCGCTGTGACTCCCCTTGTCACAGCACCAAGTACAGCACATACACAGTAATGGAAATGACCATTACTGTGCAGGTCGCAGAGGTCCTAAACTCAAACTGTATGGAAAAAGAGGGTCTTCTGAGAGTGATTCAAAAGCTTCTGCACAATAGTGTTGAAATTAGAACAATTGCTATGGACAGACATCCATAGATTTCTGTGGTGATGAACAAGGGCTCAATATTTTCCGGAATAGCACATCAATTCGAGTTGTGGCATCTGGCAAAATCAATAATTAAAAAAACTGTTGCCCAAAGAAAACAGGCACTGCGAAGTCCTATTGCCATGGACTCATTCCATCATAAATCACTTTTGGTGGTCGGCGTCAACATGTCGTGGAAATGCAGTACTTCTAAGAGAGAAATGGGTGTCTGTGTTAGGGCACACAGCAAACTGCCACAGTTGGGTCATTGGACTTGTTTTCCATGCTTGCGAGTTCCTTCCAATTGATGAAGTAGATGAAAGGGAAACATGCTGGCTTGCAAAGGTAAGTGTAGCGCATGATGCCTTAATGTCTGTGGCGATGGAGAATAAACTTCTGAAAGACCTTGCAAAGATGGGCGAGTTTTGCCATACAGTCAAGCTGGAGGTCTTTCACTCGTTGCTGAACAATTATTGTCCTAACGTCAGCATTTTCATTACATGGGTATGCAGGCAAGAACGCAACTTGCAATGTTTGATTACTCAGAAAATAATAATCGACTACAAGCTACATCAGTGCAGGTCCCAACAGAGGTCAAGAAAAGCATCGCTTCATGTTCTCAAAGCAAACCAAACAATGGATCTCGAAACCGGTGTATGCAAAAAAGAGCTACAAATTTCTTGACAACCTCATGGACAATGTTGTATGGATGAAAAATGGCAACCTTGCCTATGTTTTTGACATTGTTAGGCCTGTTCTTCCAAAAAACATTGCACCAGTACCAATGCCTGAAAAGCAAGAGTTACTACAGAGATATTACTCTCATTTTGTGAAGAGATGAAAATCTGCAGATATCATCTTTGTCAATCACTCAAACCTGTTACTGGTTGTCTCCTGACAACAAACATGGACTCCAGTAAAGTGAATGTAATAACAGTGAAGCAAAAAAATTATGTGCGTCATACTATAGTGTGACCGTTGTCCTTGGACAGTTTCAATCCATACCCATGCATGTACACGGTAACAGCAGATAGTGTTCAATTACTGAAAAGTGGTGACCCCACCGAAACAAGCAATTATAGACCAATTTCTATCCTGACACCCCTCTCTAAGGCCCTTGAAAGAATAGTATCAGATCAACATACTAACTACCTATCCAAACACGACCTGCTCTGCCACAAACAGCACGGTTTCCGGAAGGACCACAGTACCTCCACCACCCTCATTGAACTCACTTCTTTTATTCATGAAGCCCTTGAACAAGGATCGGTGGCGGGAGCCATCTACATTGACCTGACCAAGGCATTTGATACTGTCAGTCATGAGCTACTACTCCTTACCCTTCCATCCCTAAACCTTGCCCCAGAGGTTACCACCTGGTTCAAAGATTACCTCTCAGGTCAGACTCAACAAGTCAAAATTAATACAACTATCTCCACATGCAAGCCGGTTCACACAGGGGTCCCACAGGGGTCAATACTTGGCCCCTTACTCTTCACCCTCTTCCTAAACTCCCTCCCTAAATGCTGCAGTGGACGCATGCTGCTTTATGCTGATGATGCGGTAGTATTCTGGAAACATCCTCCCCCAAATTCTCTTCAACTAGCCCTGCAAGGCTACTTTAGGGAGCTAGAAACCTGGTTCACTGAACACTGTCTTATTATCAACTACAAGAAAACAAAGTCCATGATCTTTGCTCACCGCCAAAGCCCCCAAAGTCATGTGACACTAGTTGTAAATAACTCTCATGGCGAAGCGCTAGAGCAGGTCCCATGTTTTAAATATCTCAGCGTCACCTTAGACACCTCCCTCACCTACCTCACCCACATACAACAGGTCTCCTCCTCCATTAACACTAGACTAGGGATCCTCTAAAGGCATAAGCACTGCCTACCCCCCCAGGTCATGCACCTCACTGTGTCCTCATCTATCCTATCCTTGGTAGACTACGGTATAGTTATATATGGGTCAGCCGACCAATCTGCCCTGCGCAGCATCAACCTACTGTAGACCTTAACAAAGCTTGCCGGCTAGTCTCAGGATGTGACAAATTAACTCACACATGTGAGCTCTATAAGCATACTGGCTGGCGTAACTTCCTAAGTAGGCTAAAGTACTTTGCCTGCCTCCTTGCCAAAAAGATACGACTTAAGCAAGCCCCAATCGGCCTCCACCCACTTATCTGCACAGCCCCCCATAGGCGGACACAAAGGCACACAGCTAACCATACCCTTCTAATCCCCCACTGTAGGACGTCTCTTGGATAATGTTCCTTCCGCTGTCGGGCCCCTCTATGGCTAAACAGCTTACCATCCTCCATCTCCTTGACCCGTAATCTCAACCTATTTAAGTCAGGTCTCAAATCCCTACTACTTGACACCACCACCTGTGACTGTTACTAACCCACCCTCTCTTTACTCTCTTTTTGCCCCACCCCTGCCCTCCTTTCCAAGGACAATGTTTTTCAGGAATCTAATCTGTCTCAATAATTTTTTCCTGTAGCCCTTGGTTAGACTGTTGCTGGCCTCCCTCCTCTCGCTCTCCAACATCCCCCTTCCCCCCGACCCTGGCATTATGACTCTGGGTCCCTCGAGACCCTATGAAACTGTTTTCTATCTTAGCACTGACCCAGAACCTCCCGTATGTTCCCAGTTAATGTAACCGACAACCTAAACTTAAGGCAGGAATGTCTAATCCTGTATCATACATTGCTACTGTATGTATATTTTTTTCTCTTGAATTTTACTCTGTACTCTTACTTTATTTGTACCTTTAATTTTGTCTGACATGGAGCCTTTGCAAAAGAGTTTATGACTCAAAGGATTGTAATTCTGATTCTATTCAAATAAATAAATAAAATAAATAAATTGTACTATGTGAAATCTATGACCCTCACCGTTATGCAATAAGCAACTTGCACAGTGATCACTGTTGCAGTGCCTTTCCTCCAATGTGACCCTGTTATTATCATCGCCTTTTGACAGCACGGAGTGCTGCATTACCACCTCATGAGTGGATACATAAATATTGTTTTAATTATTGTCTTTTTTTCTGTACAGTTTGGTGACTGGGTCAGTTACAATAGGCACAAGTGCCTGTTTACATGTGTGACCTGGGATCAGTGGGGGTGGTTACATGACTTGCTCGGACTCATAAAGAATGCACGTGGAGGTTGTAAGAATAAAACCATGGTCTGCTGTATGTACCAAGTCTCTCCATAGCTTGTTAATCTAACCTCGAGGCTATGATGCCAGCAACATGTTATGTGACGTGGCTCACTGACTTGTTCCACATGATAAAGATCCTGAAGCCTAATGTTGCCTGTGGGGGGTGGAGGATAACCTCATCCAGTTTCTGGATGTAGGTAGGTAGGTAGGTAAAGTAGGATGTATGCCATAATAAGTACCTTGGTCTTCAAAGGAGTCATGCGGATTGCTCCCACAAATTCAGGCTACACATCCCCCCTTGGAGTTGGATGTTGGTAGGCTTGTCGAGGTGTAATGCCGCAGCCATTCACTTTTTGTTAGACTGACATGCAGTACCTCACTGTCTACGTTCCCCCTGCATGCCACTGCCTACTGTTATGCCAAGTACTGGCATGAGACAGGGCAGTACATGCTGTACTTACCCCACCCTTAGTTGAATGAGAAAGAAATTTCTTGAATTTATCACAAATGTATCAGATTGTTTTGACAGGAGGAACACACAAGTACAGTTGCTTCATGCTGTCCCGGTGTTCTGTCCACCAGGAGTGGCTCCAGGTATACTTCATGAATGTTCGCTCCCTGGAAGTTGGTTTTCCAAACCTTCCCCCCACCCAGAACCTAACACAGATTGTTCTGCTTTTCCCTATAGTCTACTGATCTACTGCGTTATCTTACCCACACCACATACTTCTTGGCGTATGACCATTTCTCATCAATCTCCTCAACAATCATATAGTTTTGCACTGTGTTCCTCACTTGTACTCCCATAATGCTGAAGTCTCACCTTCAGAAGTGTGAAACTCTTGCTTTATATGGGTGAAGTGGATTCCTGTGTGCAGTATTCAACACACCGTCTTGTGGTTGGGGGCCCATAATAGACATTCCACAATGAAGTGTGCTACCCTACACCAGTTTCTCATCACAACAGGATTTCCTGGGGAATCATAAGTTCAAGGAGCATATGCATAGGGCCTGCAGTCTCAAGGTAGTCCACAAAGTCCAGTTTCATACATGAGGCACCTGCTTGGATGGTGTAGTCTCCCAGTATCAGTCCACCCCCCCCCCGATGACATTACGTGTATGTTTTCATGCAGATGCTCCTGAAATGGCCTGGCTTGAGCCAGGGGTCTGTAAACAAATCCTGTGAAAATGGATGCACCACTGCTTGTCTCAGTGGTGACGTAAAGTTCATAGCTATGCTCATGCCTGCTGTGATTTGCACTCAGCTTCCTGTAGTGTTTGATGTGTTGGCCAACACTGCGACACCCCATCCCCCAAATGTACACTTTCCTACAACCTATCTTGTCTGATGTTACCATAAACTGGTACTGTTAAGTCAGAATTGTGGTTGTTGGTGTACCATGTTTTTGTTATTGCCAACATGTCCCGACTAGCGTCCATCATTTCAACCACCAGGCCATGGATCTTGATCACCAAACTGCGATCATTTACTTTCAATACATGTCCGGAAAAGCAGTAGGTTTTTGTTCCCTCCATATGGTTTGTACCTCGATTCATCTGAACAATTGAGTCCCACAGTTGGAGAAGCTTCATCATCCTCTAGAATTCTGTCACCATCCACTGTGTGCCACACCACTAGTGTTGGTTCTGCCAGTCAATGGTGGTCAGAATCTTGTGTTTACTTTTAGTGGCTGCAAGAACAAAGTCAGTGGTACAGTAAGGATCAATTTAAATGACAATAGAAAGTCTGTGTATGTGACTATGTTCTACACAGTGCTACAGGAAATGAAAGTATTAATTTGTGCTAGTGTGCAGTCCCAAAATCATGGAGGCCAACATCATGTTTCATTACTTTGATTTGAAATTACAGCGTAATGTGTTACCTCATGCACTTTCTTGTTATGTTTCACGAGTACTTTTATTACAGCCAGTGAAAGTAGATTTTGTTGTCAATGAAATGTAAGTACAGAAACACGTACACAGTTTGATATCCATGACAAGTACTTGAATGTTGCCAAATGTGTGTTTCACATTCTATGAACAAATATGTAACTGAAAGAGTCACGGTATAAATTTCTGTTATAAATGCTATGGCGGTAATTTTTCTGTTTTTGTGAATGAACACAGGAAGACTTATTTTGTCTACATTGTTAACTTTGTAAGTAATGTTTTAAGAAATGCATACAGAATTAAAGATGTGCTGAAAACAACACAGCTGAGCAAAGAACCTTCAATTCCTTGTAAGTTATGTCCATGCTGACTATATTCACTGTCCTATGCAGCCAGTATACTTTTATGCTTGTGCAACTGTGTCAGTTTGGTTTTGGACATTTGCACTCTTTACTCCAGAGGAATTACCACCCTGTAGGGGTACAAAAGGCAAGGAACCTTCGGAGAGGGTTCCACCCCTAGAGATGCCACAGGACAATTCCCATGGCTAAAGCTACAGTACCTTAGGAATCCCACTAAGGAGAGAAGTGCTACCACTGGAGAGCAAGGAGGATGGTGGGACAAAGAAAAAGTGCTTCACAATGAGGCTGAGAGGAACTGCTTATATAGCTCAGGAAGTGGGAGTGGCTGGCTGCTTGGCCACCGAACTCCAGGCAAGCCTTTCCAATTCACTGTCCTACGCAGCCAGTATAGTGTTATGCTTGTGCAACTGTGTCAGTTTGGTTTTGGCCATTCACACTCTCTATTCCAGAGGAATTACCATGCTGTAGGGGTATGAAAGGCAAGGAACCGTTGGAGAGGGTTCCACCCCTAAAGGTGCTATGGGATGATTCCCGTGGCTAAAGGTACCTTAGGAATCCCCAAAAGAAATGTAGTACAATCATATCTCAAAAGGATGAGGTGACACAAAGCATATGAGGAAGCAGTAACTGTGACACAGGAGCAGTAACTGTGATGTAAAAACTTCCCAGTCCCCGCAGGAGGACAAACAAGAAAGTGATGGGAAGGCCGAGAACCACATGCAGATATTAAAGCTAGTTTAACAGCCTCAGCAGGAGTTTTTGGCTGACCTCAGAGTAGAACAGGGTGAATAAACATAGAAGCAACATCTGTATGGAGTACACTGAATTGTAAAACTGCAATAAATCATGGAGACACAATGCTCTGAAAGCAGGTATAGCCAGGCAGTGCAATGAAGCTGCAAGTAGAATGACAGCATGAATGAGCAGCATAGCAAGGGTCAGAGTAAGCCTGTGTCAGGTGAAAACAATTGAATATGCAACATGGAGCAGCTATGGTTTAGCTGAAACACACAGATAGTGATTGCAGTTGCATTGCAGTAGTTTGAGAGTGGTGAACAACAGTGTAAACAAAACACAAGCACTGAAACAATAGTCATTGGAGTAAACAGTAGCAGTGGCTACAGTTATAAGTAACTGAAAACAAGTAGTATGAGCTCTGAGTAGCAGTATGCTTGGAGTTTAGAAACAAAGCCCCCCTCCCAAAAGGCAAAACCAAAGACACACAAACACAGAAAACAGGGAACTAAAAAACAGAAGCACACAGCCAAAGGCAAAATACAAACCAGAAGCAGGAAAACAAACACAGAAGCCCAGCAGAGACAATCAGGATCAACAAGGTGGGGGGGCACAGACCCCAACCAGCCAGGTAGGCCCAACCAGCTCAGAGGACAGACTGACAGAGCCTTCAGCTGCAAAGAAAAAGTGCTTCACAATGAGGCTGAGAGGAACTGCTTATATAGCGCAGGAAGTGGGAGTGGCTGGCTGCTTGGTCACCGAACTCCAGGCAAAGCCTTTCCAATTGAAACATGAAGTTCAAAGAAGTACATCTCATGGCAACTTAGAACTGTAAGACATTACATCCATTATTTCAATTTTGAATTAACATGCAACAACAGCTAACACAAAGCTAAAGCTATGTTAAACAACACGCAATGTAGCAGAAAAACCTTACATTACCTGTAAGTAATGCCTATGCTAGCTATGAAAACAAAGGGTTCCGGGTGGTCAGGGTGCCATCGGTAGGTGCCGGCAATCACAACACCAGCAGAAGGTTGCCTGAAAGCACTGCTCTTGTCCACACAGCAATGTGCGACCAGGGGGTGACAACCAACAGGGCGAAGCATGGCAGTGACACACATCGCACACCAAACATCACTGCAGTAAGCCGTTGCTCTATTGAAATTCAGAAGGTACTGTAAACACATACCAATACACAAATATACTGCTAGGAGGGTGCAAACACAGCTGGCCTGGTTCAGATGGCGAGTTGGTTTCATACTGTGGCACAAACTTACAAATGGAGCTGGATATGTTGCTCAATAATATCTGCATGCCATCCCTGAGATTTTGTAGTACTCTTCCAGTTCCATATGAACTGACGATTCTGTTGGCAGAAACAGACCAACTGGTCTATCACGGTGTGCCTGAGTGTGCAGCTATCACCCTAGATGTATTCTACATTGCCTTCAATGTCACCCAACAGCATGGCACTCTACCTGCAGGGTACATGTATTACTCCAGAACGCCGTGAGCCCTGTTGCACAGGTGCCCTGCTTGCGGTGGTGCCCTTGTTGTTTGCACCCTCCTGTCGGTGCTCTGATTGCCGGTGCCCTACCGCCAGAGCCCTGACCACCCGGAACCAAAACAAAGTACAGCAAGGTATGGACATCACAAACTTACAACATTATCAAAACATTTTAAACAAATTTAGAAATGTTACAGTGCTAAGAATGGGTGCAATGCATATTGGATCGGAGCAATGCAGTGGTAGCTAAAACAACTTATTTAAGAAATGATTGAGTCAAGGAATCCTCATCATTTTCATCTGCATTGCAGAAACTTTTATATTGCCCATTTTCTTCAGGCCACTTGTTCCAGATGCATGTGACAATACAGGCCTGGATCACACGACAAACCTTTTTCCCTAAGATACCATGCACTCAGTGAGTGTACTGTATGTATGAGGAGAGACGCATAGACCTGCGTGGAGAAAAAGAAAAGGTCACGTTGGTCTCACATATGAAAACACTTCAAGCAGACTTGCTTTAACAAAACTGTAAGGAACACAGCAGCTGAATTTTGGTGTTGTACCTGTGATCAGTGGTTGTGTACAGTGTGCTTGTGAATCATGTTTCACAGATGGGGATAGTTGACCATGGAACATTGGTGGCAACGTAGTGGTGGTGGTGAGGGCAAAACAAGAGGTGCACCACAGGTATAGGAGGATGGGGAGGAAAGGGGACAGGGAGGAGTATGCAAGATGGTCCAGGGAAGTGACCAGAAAAGTGAGAGAAGACAATGACCAGAGGGAGCTGAGATGTAAAAAGAGAATTAAGAGGAGGGGGAGAGAAAGACTTTTTCAGATACATCGGGAAAAAAGTAAGTGCAAGGAGACAATAGTGAGGATAAAAAAGAGTGAGGAGTGGATGGAAAAGGTGGAGTAACAGACAGAAGCACTGAATGAATGCTTTTGCTTGGTTTTCAAGTAAGAAAAGGGGGGACTGCTACCACTATTTACTGGGAGGGTTGGGATGGTGGGAGAGGAGGCAACAGATGGAATAATTTGAGGGAAGTAGACTCCTAGAGGAACTGAGGGTGGACAAGGCACCAGGGCCAGATTGTGTTCCCAACAGGGTGCTAAGTGATATGACAGCGGTGTTGGTGGAGCTGCTGGCATTTATGAACAGCACATCACTGGAATCAACATGTGTGCCACTGGACTGGAGGATGTCACATGTAGTGCCATTACACAACAGTGGACCAAGGGAGGAACGGGGTAATTACCATCCATGAATTCTCACCTCCATACTGTGCAAAGTCATGGAAACAATATTAAAGGAAAGCCTGTTGTTGTTCCTGCATGACAATGTCCTCCAGGAAGTGAGGCAGCATGGTTTCATTTTGGGGAGTCTTGGCAAACCAGCATGATACAATATTATGAGTGTGTGACAGTTGAGATGGATAAGGGTCATGCGGTGCATGTTCTTCACTTGGACTTCAGCAATGTCTTGGCTTTTATGCATGGGCAGTTTTGGTGGAAGCTATGTGGTGTAAGGGTTAGGGGCAAAAATGACAAACAGGATTACAATCTCGCAGAGTGGGAGGCTGCAACTTGTGGTGGTGGGAGGGGATATCGCAACTGAAAGGCCAGTGAGGAGCAGTGTGCCACAGGGCCCTGTGCTGGGTCCAGTATTATTTGGTATCTTCCTAAAAGATATTGCACATGGCATGTTGAGAAAGGTAAGTCTGTTCACAGATGACAACAAAATGGTAGCAGTGGTGGATGGAGTGGAGGGATGGAAGTGGCTGCAGGAGGACCTAAGCAAGCTAGAGGAGTGGATATAGTGGTGGCTCCATGCAAAGAAGTAAAATGCTATGTACTTTTGGGGAGAAGAACAGAAAGAGAGAACAATGGCTGAGGGAGATTCAGCTTAGGATCACTGAGGAGGAGAAGGGCATTGGAGTAATGGTAACAGGGAACATGAACAACAGTGCCCAGTGCAGGAGAGGTGCTGCAAAAAGTGAAACAAGCATTTGTCAACACCGAATGTTTGCTTGCTGATATTAGCATTGGACATGCAGGAGTTAGACAGATGCAGAATAGGAGTGGCAGTGAAGTACTTATCTCACGCCAATCACACCTCCATCCTGTATAGATGGACAGGCATTGGGTGTGCTTGTGGGTCATTGCCCATAATGTTCACAGCATTTCACCTCACCCTATCCTGTAGACCCCAACAAGTGTTGAGGTGTGCCTTGGGGTGTTTGGCTTCACAGTCACCTCATTTCATAAGGACATACACTGAAATGGGTGCAGTACAGGAGAATGAAGTGAAGTCTGGGGCTGAAGAATGCAAGGCACACCTCGATGCCTATCACTGGCTTTAGGGTGGGGGGTGGGATGGCATGAGCTTTATAGCTAGCAATCCAAAGTCACACCTCTGATGCCTGTCAGTCTGTACAGGGTGGGATGTTAGGGTTAGAAACCCCAACGCCCCAGGCATGTGTTGGTATTTGCACTACAAATTTTCAAAATGGCCTTTTTGTGACCCCTACATCATGAAAGCATTTGGGACCTCTTCTCATGAACAGCGGCACTGTGACTTTGTTTATGTGTCCTGAACTTCGAGTTCCTACAGCAACTGTGCCATTCTGTACCAGATGTGCGAAAACACAGATCAGGCAGGATGTGAAGTATGACAGCTGTACCATTCATAGGGAGGTGTGAAGAGACGGCAATGTTGAAAATCTGTAGTGAAAATATTAAAAATGCTCAAAGTTCCGAGCGTACGTGGAAACTGTGCAACACATGCTTGTACCACAGTCATTTAATGGAATTATTTCACCAAATTTTCAACACAGGCATTTTGTGACCTCTGCTCATAAACACTGTCACTTTGATTTTCTTAATCTGTCCGAAACATTAATTTCTCAACAGCGACCGCACCATTGTGCACCAGATGTGCAAATGCATATTTTGGGCAGGATATAAAAAATGACAGCTGTACTGTTCATAATGAGGTGTGGCAAAATGCCAATGCTGAAAATCTGGAGTGAAAATATTACAAATTTGTGAAGTTACAAGGGTGCGTGGAAACTGCGCAACACAGCTTGTAACGCAGTCATTTTATGGACTTTTGTCACCAGATTTTCAACATAGGCATTTTTGGACCTCTGCTCATGAACAGTGTCACTGTGATTTTCTTAATCTGTCCAGAACACTGATTTCCCACACGTGATCGGCCATTCTGCACCAGGAGTGCGAAAACACATTTTGGCTAGGATGTGAAAAATGACAGCTGTACTGTTCATAAGGAGGTGTGGAAAAATGCCAATGCTGAAAACCTGGAATGAAAATATTACAGATTTGCAAAGTTATGGGCATGCATAAAAACTGCACAATGCACGCTCATAACACAGTCATTTTTTGGAATTTTTTCACCAAATTTGCAACATAGGCTATTTGAGAGCCCACCTCATGAACAGTGACACTGTCATTTCGTTAATCAGTCCAGAAAGGTGATTCCACATAGTGACCGCAAAATCACCTTTCGGGACCGAATAACGAGATGACAGTGACTGAATTTGTGAGGTGGGGTCCCAAGAACCCCATGTTGAAAATTTGGTGCCAAAATTCAAAAAAAAAAAAGGACAATGTCACAACATGACAGTTGTCAGGTCGTGAGGTGATGTGTCTTTCATGGATGATAAGGTTGTTCTCTCAAAGTGTGTTTCATACAAGATAATTAGAGATGCAGTAAACTTAAATTTTGCCAGCGAAGTGAACGCGAAGTGGGCAGTTCATGTTGTCACTCTGCTTCACGGAGTGGCCAGCATGAAATGCCCACTTCACCTTGTTATAATTACTTTGCATTGTCATTGTGTCTTAAGGCGAAGTAAGGCGGAGTGACAACAATATTGGCAGCCTCCCACACACACAGCCACTGGAATTAATGTGCATCCCCAAAATGCTACTATCACCTTGTCTCCACAAAATTCCCCAGTGCTGATGAAGTGAAATGAGAGAGTAACAAGAATGCAAAGTCTCCCAGAATTAACGGCACACTCAGTCTTCAGGGCAGTTGTCAGACAAAGTCACCAGAATTAATGTTCACCCCCAAAATGCTACTGTCCTGTGTCCAGAAAATGCCCCACTGCTGACAAAGTGAAATGAGAGTGTAACAAGACATGCAAAGTCTCCCATCTTAGAGATGCAGTGAAATTAAAATTCCACCGGTGAAGTGCCTGTGAAGTGGGCACTTTGGGTTGTCACTCCGCTACGCAGAGTGGCCAGCATGAAATGCCCACTTCGCCTTGTTGTTGTGATTGTGACTTCTCGTTGTCATTCTGCCTTAACCTGAAGTAAGGAGGAGTGACAACAATATTGGCAGCCCCCGGGCCCCCTCACACCACATGGCTTATAGTACTGTAACTCACATGCTGTACAGGAACGCGAATGCCTACGGCTGTAGTTCCCCGATAACAATGACCTGTATCACAAAATTCCCCAATTTGAAAACTCGTATCAATGAGTACAGTGGTGAAATTTGGAGAGATACTACAAAACAGGCTTACATGATGCAAGTAACTAGTGAAAAAATAAATTTTGCGATTCATGATGTGATCGGGAATCGTGTCTGCATTCATGACCATGAAATATGAATTTCTTTTTCTCGGACTTGGAGCTGACGAGCGTATTGGGAACGCGAATGCCTACGGCTGTACTTCCATGATGACCCGGCTGTTCACAAAACTCACCAGTTTGAAAACTCATATCAATCGGTACAGTGGTGAAGCCTGGAGAGATACTACAAAACATTAATTTTGTGATTCATGACGTGATCGTGAATTGCGTGCACCACACCAGTACTCTGAAGGGAAGCCAAAGAAACAACTATGAATTAAGTAACAGATGGAGATTGGGCCCTAATGAGATGCAAATGCACAGACAGATTAAGATTGCGCTGTGCACTAAAGAGATGCAGACACAAAGGCATCACAACAACAACATCTAACTAGTGCTCACCATCAGAAATCCAAATTTGGAAAAGAATACCTTTTGCCATTTGGGGGGGGGGGGTAGTGCATGGCAGTAACAGTCCACTACCACCAGTAAAGATATCACAAGCAGTACAAAAAATTCATGCAGGTGCAGTGGATAGCAGGTTCACACTGCTGCAATTACTCTGTGGCACAAATGATTTAATGGCATGCATCGCACACACACTCACGCACACTACAAGTAATGCATAGCAAATTGAAAACCTTTAGTAATACAACCAAATGTTTTAAACAAACTGAAATTATACACTGCTGCACCACAACAATCAGCAAAAAAATGCGAAGAATTAATGACATTATTACTGTGTGTACATTGACACAGTTATACAAGAAAAATATAACCAAAACAGAAAGACTGCATTTTTCTCCCAGTTAATCTACCTACACCACAGAATGCACAGATACGCCCCTCCCCCAAAGCACACTTCACAGTACACAGACTAACTGTTCTAAATTAACTTTAAAAATCCACACACAAACAATAAACACTTGATGATATGAGCACAGGGGGGTTTCCTACAATCGATGTACTAAATTTTGAGCTAACAAATGGCTCAAAAAGGCTTTTTTAACAGCATTTACAGGATTTGAATGGAAGAGCTCTTAGAGGAAACTTTCTCCATCTTCCACTACACACACTCACTACACAGAACTGAGGCAGTGCAGAACAATCTAGAGCCCATGTGACCTGCAATCCCATGAAGCATTGCAAATTAGCTTTGGAACTCAATAACAAGGCGAAGCAATGCGAAGTGCATTGATTCCAGTGCTTCTTCGCCTTAAAATTGGTGGAGAAGTGGTTTGGGGAAGGCGGAGTAACGTGAAGTCATTGTTTTCAATGGACTTTGTGTTCCCCGTTATAACATGAAGTACTCCGCTTCATGTTGCTGAACACTTCACGGATTCAGCGTTACTCTGCGTATCACTTCGTGGAGTGAATTTAGCCCACTTCACCCACCACTAGAGATAATGTCACAATGATATATACAGATGTAGTACAAGATGTGTACCTACTGGGGGCCAGATCAGGTGGATGTGGATGGCAATAGCTTGCATATATGGTGGTACGTGCAAGTCTAACAACAAAAGAATCCAGACAACCAATACAAAATTGTTTGTGCTCCGTGATGCAAGTTATACCATCCAACTTGTCAGCAAGATGGTTGGCAACCTCTTGGCAACACAAACATTCTCTTACAGTTGGCATTGTGGTACAGCAATCACAGGTGCACCATAATGATACATCATTCAATCAATCCCTTAGTGCGATAGCATTGTCATCTTCAGCGACATCTGCAGAAGTGCATGCTTGATCTGTATTTCTCTCTTCATGGGAAGCCAGTGCAGGTCTGTGGGGTTCAAACCTGGAAGGTTGTATGCGGCTGGCGACACTGGTGCTGATAATATCCAACAGCACGTCAGAGCTGTCACTTTTGGTTCCACTTTCCAAATCACTGTCACTGCCCGTTTCCATCGTGTGCTCTATAGATCTGTAGTCATCAGTTCCAGCACCTCCACTTGAAATGTCCTAGCATGAAAATGGAATGAAAATGTCTGTTTGAAATTTGTCTGGCAATAGTGACACACAGAAGCATACAAACACTTCACAAAAAATGTCATTATCTTTTTGAAATATGTACTCAGTGCACTATTTCATGATAGATACCCTGATTATAGTAGTGATGTGCTTGACCAGATGTTGCTTGGAACACTCCAGCAGCTGCATCATCCTGGAGAAGGTGAATCGTGGATTTCCTGCAGGGTGCAGGTATCAGATAGATGATGAGTGACACCACCAGGGACCGTGCATGTAAAAACCTACTAATGACAAATAGATACATAATTGGATGGAGTAAAGTCACTGCAATGAAGGGTTTTTTGATTCTAGACTTGCTGATTGTGAGAAAATGGGGAGGGATATGAAAGAGCCAATAGTAACTAAGGAGACAGAGTGCGATGTTCAAGGAATAATGGAATAAACTGAAGGGAATCATGGAGGAGAGGACCAACCACTACAGTCAGATGGTGAGCAAAGACAAGAGTAGTCGGAGCCCACTACTGTTCTGCAAAGAAGGTGGCAGAACAAGTAAGGGACAAAAGTAAGACTTTAAACAAATATACAGAGGCTGAAAGGGAGAAGATGGGGAGGGGCACAGAAAGAATGTAAAGTTGGCTGGAAAGGCTGTAAGGATCGCAAATGCGCATACAGAGAAAAAATTTGCCCAGATATCACTGAAGCTGGACAACAGTGTGTATAGTACATCAGCAAAATAATGAAAACAAGGTGGTGGTTTGTGCGGATCAGAGGGCAGACAGAGAAGTGTGAGGAGGGGGATCATGAAAAGGCACAAATATTGAACAACCGCTTATGTTCAGTATTCAGCGCGTATGGGTGGGGTCAGGAACCACAGCTGGGGAACAGGCATGAAGGTAGGAGGGAGGTAAAGACTGTTTCATTCATGGAGGTGTGAGTGCTGGAGGACATCACAGAGGTTAATGAGGACAATGCAATACAGCGAGATGGCATACACCCAAGGATATAATGGGAACACAGAATGCCCACATGTGTGTTTTCCACAAGCAGCTGTGCAAAGACGGTATTCCATGCACCAACAAGTCTTTCTATGCAGAAATAGTTCTCATTACACCCCGTACTGTGCCTAATTCCAAGTTCATGTAATGACCGGTCACTGTGGGACATGCCCTTTGCTGAAAAATTCCAATCATCGATATACTGTTTGTTGATTGTATAAATTATTACCATGCTATTCTATGTCCCCTGTCTCTCCTCTCCTCCAAGATGTGCATGTTAAGGTGTACCAGTGTGTCCTCATTTGAGGTTTGGTGACTGAAGGCAACAACTTTGCTGTACTTATTTTAACCACATGCACCCTGTGTATGTTGTTATAGATTTATGGTCTGCAGAAACTGACACCGTATTCAACCTGAGGGCTCAACATTGATCTGTGCAGTGGCATTATCACTGCATTCATAGTAGTGGTAACATGTATAGCTCTGCACACCATCATCTCACTGCCGGTACCCACAGCCTTACATACTAACATACTATGAAGCCAGCAGAATAGGCCCTATGGTCTATGAGGTCTGCTCCATGGCCAGTGCCTACGCAGGGCACTGATTTTAGCCCTCCCTACCAACAAGAACCCCTATTTCCCAGTAGGTCTTCTGGATGTACCCTCCCCCTGCACCTTTCCCGGCCCTTCTTGTTCTCCTCCATAGTAGTAGCAGCCACCAGTTCTCTGGGCAGTTCATTCCACGGCTCCACCACTCTCTCAGTGAAGTGGTACCTCCTTGTTCCCCCCCCCAGCCTCCCCCATCCAACTTCATGGTGTGTTCCCTGGTGGCCTCCAGTTCTCTCAGCTGAAGGACCCCCTCAAGGCTTACCCTCTGAGATACTTGAAAACCTCTATCATATCATTTTGGTATCCACCACCACCACCCCGAGGTCCTTCTCCCCCCCCCCGAAACCTGCAGTGTCTCCCCCCCAAAGGTGTATTTATGAATCAGGTTTTTTGGCTCCCAGGTGCAGAACCTTGCATTTTGCAGCATTAAACTTTAGTTTCCAGATTCGTGACCATCTCCCTAGAGTCTCCAGGTCCTCCTGGAGATCCAACTTTGCCTCCTCCACATCCACCAGACTGCTCTGAAAAGTGCTGCTATTTCTAAAACTGTGTAAATATAAAATTGTACTGCATTATTAACTGTGTTGCTGTGTACTTTGCATTCCTTACTAAACACAAGTGTCTGGAGCCCTGTTTCCAAGCCAACTGGGTAAACAGGAAAAGGAGTTGGACCCCTAGTTGTCTAACTCGATAAATTTGGCACATAAATTATTGAGACCAACAGTATCTTGGCTAACTAAGGGCTACAAAGCAATTTTGCACTCTGTTTTTTTTTTTATTGTACAGTGATTTTAATCACTTTGTTGGTCCTGTGTACTCCGTGACCCCTGGGAGCACTTCCGGGGTTATTTAGGGTATATAAACAGAGCCCAGTGGTGAGCAGGGTGAGTGGGCATCGCGCGTGCGAAGTCACGCATAAAGACACACACATCTGCGCATGTTTGGTGTGTTTGGAGGGTTTGGAAGGACTTCAATGAAATACATCAGCGAGACTAACATCTGAGGGAAGGTAATTCACATTGACAATAATACTTTGTCTACTACTAGGGCTTGGACCTTTTGTATATAGAATTAAGCCTTAGGCAGTAAAATACAATAACTTTGTAATCTCAGGCTGTGACTAAGGGACATTATAATATAAAATGGCTAATGTCATAACAGTGCAAGAAGATGAAAATCTTATACAATGCACTAATTGCCTAATGAACCTATTAACAAAACAAACCCCTATAGAATTTTGCAACTGCATAAAATGTATCCATAAGGATGACTTAATAAGTGAACTGAATTCCTTCATGGACAGATTATTGCAACTGGAATCTAGCCAAAGAAACATGGCACATAGACTTGGCACACAACTTGATACTGGGCATAAAGAGGCCTTCCCTGCCCCTTCTTTGATGATGCCCACACTTAATTTAGTTAATACCTCTACAACTCCTGAACATCCTGTCCCTTATTCAAATGGACAAGAAGAGCTAGAACTAAACAATAAAAAAAGTAACAGAAGAACTAGAGAGGAGGAAGTTACACCTGATGGGGACGAGGAGTGGTATAACATCCAATACACTAAACCTGCAAAAAAAGGAAGGCATGCAACAACATTTGATATCCCCCTAACAAACATATATTCTATCCTGGAAAGACTAGAAACCAATCCTGAAAATACCCAAATACCTACTGCATCAGTGCAAGGGACCTCTGAATGCCTTACCATAACGGACACTAACATCAATAATAGATCTATTATCCAAACCAATGGGGAAAGTCATAATTGTAGCAACCTTGTCAACATGGAACCTGACAATATTACTCAGTTGAACCACAGGAATCTCTTGGTAATAGGGGACTCTATGATCAATAGATTAGACAGGAACATATGCAATCCAAACAAATCACATAGGATCCTATCGGCTTTCAGTGGGGCTAAAATTGCTGACTTAACAAACATGTACAAAGCAGTGGTTAACGGACTAGGTCACAACCCCCTTGTTCTTACACATGTGGGAACTAACAACATGTTCAAAGAATCCCTTGAGGAAATAAAACAAGACATGGTGGCCTTAACCAACAGGTTAACTAATCTTGGCTGTGAGATCATATTTTCTGAAGTCCTGCCCATACCAAAAGCCTCCCTCGAATCAACCAAAAAATCCATAAATTTAACAATTGGCTGAGAACATAGACTCTTAAGCAAGAGATCCATTGTTTGACTCACTGGGAAGATTTTTATGTAAAAGATGAGTTCTTTTCCTTTGACGGCCTACACTTAAACAAAAAATGAAGTGACTTACTTAGCCATCATTTTATTTACTCACTGGATAAATATTTAAACTAGATCGGGTTGGGGGGAATCCTTTTATGAGAATGAGAATCGTGAAATACAGCCCAGAATTATAACTACAGATCCCTCAAATAATATAGTAACAACCAATAACCTTATTCACCTACAACAACAAAAAAGTGATATAAAAGTAGTATTATTAAATGCTAGAAGTCTGTCAAATAAAATGGACGAATTAAGATATATAATGCACAAAGAAAAAAGTCTATCTGTGAGGTCACTGAAACATGGTTCCATTATGACAGTTGGAATAACGATATACCAGGATTTAACAAAATAATTAAAAACAGGAAGGATAAACAAGGAGGAGGAGTTGTATTATACATCTCTGAAGAGTTTCTATTTTTTTTTCAAGTTTATTGCAGGAAAGATTCCATTGAGCAAGCTCATTCACAAGGAGGTCCTGAGGCACATACACATACAGTTCGCAATTACATAGACAGGAGATATAAAATGTTGAACAACAAAGAAAAAAAATGATGTAACACAAGAGGTATACACAATAGAAGTCCTTATGCTATATATGCAGTAAATTCCAGCTTTAACCTTGCCCTAAATTATACAACACATTTCAGCTTAATAAGTAGAAGGCCAGTTGGTACCTAGGAAGTTGAGTTGGCATTGGGGGCCTAGTAGCACCTACATATGTCTTTTAATTTAGAGATACCTAGTGTTTTGTAGGAGTTAATTGATATGATGCTGGTTAACTTCAGCATGGCTTGTAGTTGGTTCCAAATGTTTGGGAGGTCATATGAGACACCTCTTTGGCCAGCTGTGGCACGTTTCCTGGGAACATCTAGTAGGATAAGGTTGGATTTCCTAAGGGAGTAGGCCCTATGTGAGATGTGTATGAGAGACGTTAAATAGACAGGCAGTTTGTGAAGTAGTAATTTGAGGGTCCAAATGCTAGCATGCAGGAGGCATCTGGTGGCAAGAGAGGTCCACCCAACTGCTGCATAAAGATCACAGTGGTGGGTCCTATACACAGAGTTAGTAATGAAGCAAAGAGCATGGTGATAGAGTACGTCCAGTTTAGATAGGGTCAAGGTTGGGGAGGAGATAAAGATAATGTCTCCGTAGTCAAGAAAGGGAAGGAATGTTGCTTGGACAAGTCTTTTGCGGGTCATGAGAGAAAAGAGGGTCCTATTTCTAAAGAAGAAACCCAAGTGTGCTTTAAGCCTCTTTGATAGATCTCGATGTGGTCATTGAAGGAAAGCTTGTTGTCTATACACATACATAGATATTTAAATTTAGGTACAACTTCCAAGGGTTCACCTAGGGAGGTAACTATGAAGTTTTTAGGTGGGGTAGGTAGGGCACCAGACAAGGCAAGTCTCGAGAAAATCATTGTCTTGGTTTTTTTGGCATTTAAGAGAAGCTTGGCATTGATAAGGTTGCTTTCTAACTGGATAAAGTCAGCTTGGAGTGCTTCCCTGACTTCAGTTAAGGACGAGCCTGATGCGTACAAAACCATATCGTCCACAAAGAAATGTATGCTAGAGTTCTTTATGTGGGAGTCAAGGTTGTGGATGTACAGGGGAAAAAGGATTGGTCCTAGGATGGAGCCTTGAGGGACTCCTCTGGCAATTGGAAGGAGGGCAGATAGTAGGCCATCAGCTTTGACTTTTTATAGCCTTCTTGTGAGATAACTGTTAAACCACTGTAAGGTAAGTGGAGTGGCACCTATGTAGGCAAGACAGGTGATTAGGAGGTGCTGATCTACAGTGTCAAAGGCCTTACTGAGGTCTAGAAAAACTGCACCAGTAACCTTCTTGGTGTCCATAGCATGGATCCAGTCATTAGAGACTTTAGTCAAGGCTGAGATGGTACTGTGCTTCGACCTGAAGCCAGATTGGGCCGGGTTTAGGAGTGAGTGTGCTTCGAGGTGATTTTTTAGTTGGTTGTATAAGTTTTTCCAGCACTTTGGAGACAACTGGCAAGATAGAGATAGGACGGTAGTTGTTTAAGTCACAAGACTCTCCTGATTTGAAGAGAGGAAGAATATGGGCAGATTTCCAGCAGGATGGAACAGTGGCTGTGGTAATAGAGAGGTTGAAGATGTGAAGGATGGGGGCTGTGAGCTGGGCATAGCCTAACCGCAAGAAAAATGATTCAAGGCCATCGTCCCCTGCACTTTTCCTTGGTGTCAAGGCTGAGAATTATGTGTTTGACTTCTTTGTAGCTATACAGGCACAACTGGAAGGGATGAGGTGGAGTAGCATTTGTAGTATCTGGGCTAGTGTTGCTATTCACTCGGCTAGCGTATGGGGAGGAGTCGAATGCCAACCCAGCAGTGGCAAAGTGAAGGTTAAGTTCTTTGAGGATTCGCAGTTTATTTTCAACCATCCCATCCTTGGCCAGAATCTTGGTGGGAAGAGAGAAAACTGCAGGATGGCCTTCAATGGATCTCAGTGTCTTCCAGATTTTTTGGGAGTTCCCTTTGGCCTGCTCCAGAGTGGAGATGTAGAAGTTTGCTTTAGTAGCATGTACACTTTTAACACAGGCATTTCTGACAGTTCTAAACACCTGCCAGTCTGCCGGGTCCTTTGTGTGCCTGGCCCTAGCCCATAGCTTGTCTCTATTGGTAAGTGCAGATTTGAGCTCTTGGGTGAACCACGGGTGCGAGGTTTTCCACACCCTCATTTTAATAAGAGGAGCATGCTTGTTAATTAGGTGGTGAGGTTGTCATTTAGGATAGAGACGCGGCGTATCAGCAGATTTGGCAAGATATAGGTCTTGCCACCTGTTCAGAAAGTAGATCGGTTAGGAAGTTTACTGAGTTGAATTTATGGAACGAGCATTTAATTCTGAATTTAGGGTGCTGCTGGGTTTTAGATTGGAATCTTGTACATACAACGATACTGTGATCACTCATGTTGTTATGGAAAACTGCAGAATGTGAGATTTTATGAGGATGCGAAGTTAAGATGACATCTAAGAGTGAGCTGTCCAGTGAGTACTCATTCCACTGTTATCAAAACAATGTGCAAACAGACTATGACAGTGAAATATTATGGACAGAGATTAACTTGCCATCCCTAAAAGTGTGCATTGGATTGGCCTATAGATCTCCTAACTTAAATAAAGACCAGAACATTGAATTCCTAAACCTGATTAACAGTTTCGAGCAAAAAACAAATTACATCTTAATGGGTGACTTTAACCTCCCCAACATTGACTGGAAAAAGCATACTTGGAAAGGAAATATTGAGAAAGATTTCTTCGATATAACAGTTAATCAAAATTTGTATCAAATTATACAGGATGGTACTAGAAACAATAATATCAATGACATTGTATTAACTAATATGGGAACTTTAGTAAACTGTACCAGAATACTAGAACCACTGGGAAACAGCGATCACAATATGATTCTGTTTCATTTACAGTCTAGAGTTATAGACACAAAAGGGAACACTTTAACTAAAGATTTTACTAGAGCTGATTATACAAAAATCAAGCAATATTTGAACATATGGGACTGGAACTCTGAATGGATAGGGCTCAATGTACATCCAGCCTTGAATAGCTTATTGACCAAACTCAATTACTGTATAGATAACTGGGTTCCAAATAGAAAAAAGTACAACAAGAGATACAGAAATCCTGCCTGGTGGAACAATAAAATTAAGAAATTGATCGTTAAAAAACAAAAAACTTATAAGAAATACAAAGCTCAACCATCAATAAAAAAATGGAAACGGTATAAAAACTATGGTGATAAAGTTAAACTAGAAATTAGGAAAGCCAAAAAGAGTATGGAAAACAAACTAGCTACCGATACACTGGATAACAAGAAAAAAATTCTATAATTACATTGGCTCACTGAGAGTATCCAAAGCAACCATAGGCCCTTTACTAACAAACTCAGGAACAATAAGTAACAAAATACAAATAGCAGAGGAATTTAATAAGTACTTCCATAAGATTTTCTCCAATAAGGAACAATTTAATAATAATTTAAACACAAACCATAATCATACAACTGTTGAACTGTTAAACTTATTACAGTAGATGAAACTATAAAAGAATTACAGAAATTAAAAGTCACCTCATCAGCTGGACCAGACGGGATACACCCTTTCTTTTTAAAAGAAACCTCCTCTTGTTTATATGGCCCACTGTTTAAATTATTTAATCTATCACTTGAGGCAGGCGAACAAATTAATTAAACTTCTTTGAAAATGTGAGTGCTGCATTAGATAAGGGACTCCCGGTGGATGTTGTATTCCTGGACCTAGCTAAGGCGTTCGACAGAGTCTCACATAGAATTCTTCTGGAGCATCAGGCTAAACAAAAATTCCCAAATATCTTAATCAACTGGATCAATTCATGGTTACGCAATCATAAACAATGTACATCAGTTAAGGGAGCCTTATCCTCATGGGCCGAAGCTACAAGTGGAGTTCCACAGGGTTCTGTGCTGGGCCCTGTTCTCTTCAATATTCTAATAACATCAATGCAGATATCAGATAACATATGGATATCAAAATATGCCGATAATTGCAAAGTTGGAAGCATTGTTAATACTCTTGAAGCAACATACTCTCTGCAAAAAGAATTAGAGGCACTAGAAATTTGGGCAAGAAATAATAAAATGAAATTTAATGAGCAGAAGTGCAAAGTATTGCATTTGGGTCATTATAATCTGAAAAAAGAGTACTTACTAAACAATGTAACACTTCAAATAACAGAAAATGAAAAATATCTTGGGATAAACATAGACAGTAAGTTAACTTTGGAAAACAATACAATACTTAAAGTAAAGAAATGTCAATGAATTATGGGTTGTATATGGAAAAATATTAAAAGCAGAAAACCACAGGTTATCCTTCCACTATATACGAGCCTAGTGAGATCCCACTTAGCTTATTGTGCCGCATTTTGTGCACCTACCACAATTCATGGAAAGAAACAAATTGAGGGAGTCCAAAGGAAAATGACCAAAAAAATTAAAGGCATGTTTGATAAACCCTGTGGCGAAAGATTGAAAATACTTGGCCTGTATTCAATCCAATACAGACATCTTCGAGGAGACCTATGTATGATCTATAAGGCCCTCAATGAACCAGGATTAATAGAAACCTTAGGTATTGGAAGAAAATGTTGTGCATCACATACAAGATCACACAATATGAAATTAAAAGGAGTAAACTGTCGAACAAAAAAAGACTTCAGTGGTCCACCCAGAGAATAGTTAATTTGTGGAATACACTACCAGTCTCAATAGTTGAGAGTAAAACTATGGATATCTTTAAGAGTACTTTAGACAAACACATGGGTAACACTAAATTTGATCATATAGATAATTAAAACCACCTTCGGGTGGCAAGTTCAATAATATGCTCTACCTCCTGAACTTGTAAACAACTATGAAACTATGAGACCACCACCCACAGTTTAGAGCCATCTGCAAAGAGACTCATCCCACTCCTAATGCCGCTTCTGATGTCCGCGACATAGGCATTAAATAGGAATGGACTCAGCACTGACCCCCTGTGGTACACTGCTTGTAACTAACCTTGAGGATGAGACCTCCTCCCCACCCTCACCCTCTGTACTCGCCCCACCAGCCAGTTTGCTATCCACCTGTCTATCCCCCCCACCCCCATACTCTCCAGCTTCTCCAGTAACCCATAATGTGGCATGGAGTCAAATGTCCTGCTGAAGTCCAAAAAGAGGACATCCACTAGCCTGCCCTGATTTAGCACCCTTGTCACCCCTTCATAGAACTCCACCAGATTTGTCTGGCATGATCTGCCATTAACAAAGCCATGCTGGTGAATGTCTATGTGACCCCATGCCCTCAGCACCCCCTCTATCCTTTCTTTCAGGATGCTCTCCATCACTTTGCCCACTACTGACATCAGGCTAACTGGCCTATAGTTAGCTGGCTCCTCTTGCAGGCCCCCTTGTGGATAGTCACAATATGGGCCATTCTCCAGTCCTGAGGTACCCACCCAGACTGCAGGGAGGAGTTGAAAAGATCTGCAAGGGGGGTGGCCAGGGTATCCGTCAGCTCCCTGAGCACCCTGGGGTGGATCCCATAAGGGCCCGGTGCCTTGTCCCTTCTTAGGGCCTTGAGTGGATCCAACACCCTACCTCTGGGTATTTCTTCATCCTTTTCCCCCTCTTCAACCACAGTATCCCCCACCTCCTCTCCTACCGGTGCTGCCCTCCCTCCTTGCAATGTCAGAGGCAAAAATTAATTTAGTACCTCCAGCTTCTCCCACCTCCTTTACCCACCCACCCCAATCCTGAGCCAACTGATCTGTCCCTTGCCTTTTTCCCCTGATATACCTAATGAACCCTGCCCCCTTCTAATCCCCTGTGCCAATCTCAGCTCTGCCCCTGCTTTATCTGATCTCACCACCCTGCTGACCCTCCTGGCTGCCGTATCATACTCCTCCTTGGATATAGCTCCCCAAGAGCATTTATAATGGCTATAAGCAGCCTTTGTTTCCCTCACTGCATCCTGGACCTCCTTCATCCACCAACTCGGCTTCCTAGCTTTGCCGTCCCTTTAGTGTAGCCACCTGTCAGGTTTTTCACCTGGTGATCAGGTTTCAGGGTCCCTATCAGGTAATCCGGATTTGCTCTGTGCTGGTCAGGTTTTTGAGCCCTTTTGAGTGCTCACATACTTTTGAAACAGATTTTGTCATGTCATTCATTGTTTCAGCTACCTGTCCAGGTTAAAAACAAGTTCTGTTGTCAATATAGCCCTTTGTTTGTGAAAGCAATCAACCTGGGAGGTGTGCAGTATGGCCATTAACACCATTAGCACTTACTTAATCTAATCTTTACCACTGCATCTTAAAGTGAAATAGCAGCACAGCTGCCCCCACCTTTTGTAACAATAGCAGAGCCAGTTGTCTTCCACTTTCATCTGCTGGTAAACATTTTAATATCTAACAGAATTTAGGCATTTTTAAATGTTTTAAATTATTTTTATTCCCCAAGAAAAAAGTATGGTCACTTCTTTGGCTTTGAAATAGTACTGTGTACATGAACAGGAAATGGAGCCAGAAAAAGATATAAAGTACACATTACAGAAAACAATGTAGTATGTATTATTAGATACAATGTATACTGCTGTATGCTATTTACAGTATTTCCCTTGTCACTCCCTAGATCATATCTGTAAATGAGATTTATTTTATCTCTGTATGTTTATCTGGTAAACCAATGTCAATAAATACATCAATAGAATAAATGATAGGAGACTGAGTATTATGAGGCTATAATAGCATCGCGAGGTTCTGGGGGCATGTGGACCTCGAGAACAAAGCTTGAGAGGTTCCAACGTGTCCCCAGAACCTCAAGATGCTTATTTAACCTCGTTATACTCAGTCCGCTATCATTTATTTTTTGTAATATATGGATCCGAGGCATTTTGAATGTTTTTAAATTTGCCTGCTACAGCACTCGCATCTGTGTCGCATCCCTTTCTTTTCCCGTGGTTGCCAGCTGTTGCTATTGACGCCACAAGGCTTGCACGCATGTAAAATGCACAGCATGTGTTCTGATTGGCTGTAGCTGTGCTTTTCGCATAATTTTCAAGGGAAAATTGTGGCTTGTTTATGCGAGCGGGCTTGAGAGCTGTCTGATGGTTTGGCATGCGGGTGTTTGACTGGACTGAAAAGAGGAAAGTGATTTTTCCTGTGTGGTTTAAGGTAATACTCTGGGGAAAGTTTTTAATTGTTTGGGCTAGTAGCGAGTCGTCTTCTACTCTACACAGTGATAGTTACAGTAAAAGCTGGCTCCGACTCTGCACGAGACAGTCATGCGCTTGCGCTTTGGAGTTTTGGTGGTAATACTATCGTTCAGACTGCAACGATAGTATTATCAGCTCTGAATGATAGTATTATCACCAAGAAACATAGTATTATCACTTGAGCAGTGGTGGTATTATGAGAACTGAAGTACTGTATTTTAGGGAAATTTTTGTATGGGATAAGATAATATTATTATGACTTATCCATATATTACAAGTAAATAACAACTAGGAAGAATCTAGGAAACTAACTTTAACAGGTACAGTACAGTATCTTAACATTTTTGTTGAACTGCTACTTTCAGTGTTGTCTTTTATTGATATAACAATGGTCTTCTAGGAGGAACAATGCATGATATGTCATGAAAAGGGGTGGCATAAGGGGTGGAGCTTAGGGTCTGTTTTTTGCCTCATCCAAATGTGGCAACCCTACCCCTCCTTACACCTTTCCCTGGTGCAGGCCTTGGTAGCCTCTAGGAGCCCTGTTTTTATCATTTCCTATTGTGCCTCCATGCCCATGCTTGGCCTGATCCTATCTAGATAACCCCTCAGGATCCACTCCATCCCCCCAAAGTCCATCCTTCTGAAATCCACCACGGTCGTTCTTGTGTGTTCTACCCTGCCCTCTAGTTCTAGGGAGAACCAGACCGTGACATGGTCGCTACCCACCAGTGGATCCACAACAACTAGATTCCTGATGAGCTCCCTGTCTGACAGGACCACATCCAGGATGCACCTCTCCCTTGTCAGCTCCGTCACCAGCTGGGCAAGGAATGCATCCTGGAAGACGTCCAACAGACACTGCTCCTTGCTCAATGTGGAAGCCATGGTTCCCCAATCTGCTCTTGGTATATTCAGGTCTCCCATCACCACAGTGATGTCCTTACCTCCACCACAGTGGTCCATAAGATTAGCCACCAGGCCTTCTTCCTGTTCTTCCTTCTGCCAAGGGGGTCTATGAACCACCCCCATCTTCACCCGTTTTCCACTCGGAGCCTGCAGGGTGACCCAAACAGCCTCTACTTGGTCCCCTGCTTATTCTATCTTGCTTATCCCTATGCTATACTTGATGATAAAAACTATCCCCCCCTCCTCTTCCCTCCCCGTCCCTGCTGCATGTGGTGTAGCCAAGCATGTTTAGGTTCCAGTCGTGTCTGGATGTGGCCCACGTCTCTGTGACTGTCACCGCATCCACCCCCCCTCCGCCATCAGCGCCTGCAGCTCCGGCATCTTATTACCCATGCTCCTGGCATTTTTCAGAACCACCCTCAAGCCTTCCCCCTTGCCTTCCTCTTCCCTTTCCTGGTGCCACCTTGTCTTCTGTCTACCAGGACCAACACTTGCACTATCTGTTGCTCCTGCCCTGTGTCCCCTCCCCTCTGCCTGTCTGAGAAGGCCAGTGCCTTTCCTCCCCCCCACAAGTTTAAACCCTACCTGGAGTGGATGAACTCTGGCAGTCTCAGCTGCAGGACCTCTTTTCCCTCATTGCTAAGGTGTAGCCTCTCCTTAGCGAACAGATCCTTGTCCTTCCAGGTTGCTCCCCAGTCCCCTACCCACCTATACCCCCTGGTCTCGCACCAGTTACAGAGCCAAGCATTTATATCCTGTATTTTCTGCTTGCTTTATACACTGGTCCTGGGCACCAGTAGAATCTCAGAGAAGGAGACTGAGCACCCCACATCCTGACACACTCTGGCAAGCTCCCTAAACCTAGCTTGTATCTCCAGCTCGCTGTTCCCATGTATATCATTTGTACCTAGGTGTATTAATATAGCAGGGGTACCACCACACTCCTGCACTAGAGAATAGATGTGATGTTTTACCTGATGCACCATCAGGCCAGGTATACTCCTTGACTTAACACCACATGAAGTCCCCCTTCCCTCCCTTCCCTCTCCACCTGATTCCCCTAGTCACCAAAGTGCAGCACTCTCACTGCCTCCTTATCCCTGTTTCCGCTCGCTATCTCTGTGTCCCCCCTACATTATCCTGCTTGTCACCTCCTCTCTCCTTCCTACCCAAACCTTGTCTGTCCCCCCTGCTCCAACCCATATCTCTCTTTGACCTGACCTCCTTGGTTCCATTACATCCTGCTAGATCGCTGTGGACAATGTCAGTTTGTCCCCCCGGAGCAAGCTTCCCCCATCCCCAGATCTTCCTCCTCGCTGACCCCTTCACCCTCAGTCTCTTTTCTTTTACCAGTGATGCTCGGGACCAACCCAGTATCTTCCCCCGGAGCAATGGCCCCCCATCCCCCTGCTCCTGCTCCTTCTCCCCTTCGTCCTGACCCCCACCACCACTTTTTCTCCTTTAACTTGTGCCTCCTCCAGGTGTGTCCACAAAAGGTCCTACTCATTTTTGGGCAATTTCCCAGCTCCCAAGAGAACTTCCCCATTGTCTCCCAGCTTCTATGCCCCTGAACCCTTCTCCGAGGGAGTGTCTCCCATCCTCCTTGCTCCTGCTCCTTCCTCCAGTGGTTCCTCGCAGTCACTTCCTGCCCCTGTCAGTGTGACGAGGGGTACATAACTGTTTTCCTGCTGAACCCCCATACTTGTCTTTTCCATATTAGTTGCACCCCATCTGAATTTAGGCACACAGTATTCAGCTTCTGCCTTCTTTTTCCTGAACCTACTATGTTCCATCCCTCTTGAGCAGTATTTGCCTCAATGTCTCCTGACCTCCTAGAAGTCCCCATCTCCTGTGCCACTTCTTCCTGCCTGGTTTGTACCTGCACAGCTCTATCAGTTCCCTGTCTTATCATTGATGATGTCTCATCATCATTTACATCCCCCCCCCCACCCAGCTCTCCTCTTCTATCAACGGGTGTAGCGGGTTAAAAAGATTTGTGAGCCTTAGCCAGCCCCCAATGCCCCCTCTTTCCCTACTACCCCTCTTGGTTCCCTCTGAATACCCCCAATCTCTTTCCTACTGCTGTGGAAAAGTCCACCTTCCATAGTTTTTCCCCTCCTGTAGAATGAAACTTGTCCCTGTCTTGCACGAACACTTCCCACTTGTCTCTCATTGCCCCTCCCATTTTCTTTCATTGCCCACCCCAAAGCCCCCAGTTGCATCCTTAGCCAGTTTACCTCCCCCCTGTTCTGCAAAAGCTGCCTGCAGAGTGGGCAACCTCCCTCTCGCCAGGCCCAGTTTAGTATTATCGCCACCCCACAGCCCGTGCAGCCTACATTCCTTCCAAATATGCCTGCCCTGTAGGCTGGAGGCCACACAAATTGTCCTTCTCCATAAAATAGGGATGTTCCCCCTTGGCCTGATGTCCTCCCCCTGGGGTACTACCCCTCACCCTTGTCCAAGTAACCATACTGGGGTGGTATAAGATCAAGACTTACAGCACCTCACAGTTCTAACAGCTAAAACACAGCGCTCATAACCAGTTCCTAATCTAGGTAATTTAGCAATGAAACAGTTCTAAGAGCAATTTTAAAACTCTGAATGGTTAGGCAATCTCGTACCTGATGAGGTAGAGAGTTCCACAGGGACGGAGTAACAAAGCTAAATGCCCTTGCTCCCGATGTCTGCAAACGTACCCTGGGAACCTCTAGCAAGCCCTCATTGGTGGATCAGAGAGGATGGGAGGGACAGTAGGGACAAAGGAGGTCTTTCAGGTAACTTGGTCCCTGGTCATGTAGGGCCTTATAGGTTAACAAAGCAACCTTAAAGGTGATCCGCAACTTAAACAGCAGCCAGTGCAGACAGTGGAGCACAGGCATTATATGACTGGCTCTTGAAACACCAGTCAATAGCCTGGCAGCCACGTTCTGCACCAGCTGCAAGCGGCGGATATCAACCCCCAACAGCCCTAGGTAAAGGGCATTGCAGTAGTCAAGGCGGGAGGTAACAAAGACGTGAACCAACGTTGGAAGATCATAGGGAGGAACCAGATGTTTCACCCGGGCGATATTTCTCAGATGGTAAAAAGAAGATTTAACAACTGCTGACACCTGTAATTTCAAGGTCAGACAGTCATCAAACATAACGCCCAGGTTCCATACCCAGTCTGAGGTGGCTAGCTGGACACCTCCAAGCCACAAGCCCAAAGGTGAACCTGCCAGCACACCCACCTTACGACGACCTGGGTTCACAACCAACACCTCAGTTTTATCAGGGTTCAACCTCAGCCAGCTCATATTCATCCAGGCCTGGATTTCAGTCAGTCAGCTGTTAAGCACCGAGACAGCATCATCTTGATCGGGGACAAAAGACATGTATAGCTGAGTATCATCTGCATAGCAGTGAAAACTCAAGCCATACCGTCTAATAATTGCTTCTAATGGCAGCATATACACTGCAAACAACATGGGTGCCAAAATGGATCCCTGCGGAACCCCACAAGGCAGGGAGAATGGAGCTGAGGTACAAACCCCAGACATCACTCTCTGAGTCCTACCCATGAGGTAGGATTGAAACCATCTGAGAACAGCCCCTGATAGTCCAAAGATAAGCCGCAGGTGATCCAAAAGCACACCATAGTCCACAGTATCAAATGCTGCAGAGAGATCAAGAAGGACCAAGATGAAACAGGTCCTTCGATCTCTTGCTATCAGGAGGTCATTTAGTACCCAAACAAGAGCTGTCTCTGTACTATGTCTCTTCCTGAAACTGGACTGGAGAGAATCATAGATATTGTGGCTGGTCAAATGATCCTCCAGCTGTAAAGCCACCACCTTCTCGATAACCTTACCCAAAAAGGGAAGGTTAGAGACCGGCCTGTAGTTTGTAAGACAGTCGGGATCCAAGGATGGTTTCTTAAGGAGGGGCCGAATCATGGCCTCCTTAAGGGGAGCTGGGAAAATTCCCCTCTCCAAGGATAAGCAGACTATCTCAGCAAGGACCGGGCTGATGACATTGACGCAGCCAACAAGCAAGCACGTCGGGCCCGGTTCCAAACTACAGTTGGTAGGACGTAAAGTCTGGATAAACATCACAATATCACTGATTGTAGGCTGGCCAAAGTTGCACCATCAAACCGGGAGTCTGACATCTCCTGCTGACCACTGCTACTCCCTAGAGAAAGGATCAGGCAGATATCAGACCTGATCGTGGCAACCTTATCCACGAAGAATCGAGCAATCTCCTCACACTGCTCTTGTGAAAAAGCATTTCTGGGCTGAAGACAGAGTGGATTGCACAATCTGTCCACAGTCCAGAAAAGCTGAGATGGTCAATTCTGCATGGCAGCAATCTCCCTGGACAGGAATTCTGCCTTCTTATGGGAGATTGTTGATTGGTAGACAAAATAATGGTCCATCAAACTAAGCCTGTCACATACGAGGCCGTACCACCGCCATCGCCTCTCTAGCCTTCGTACAACTCTCCTCAACTCCCTCAGGTCCTCATCAAACCATGGAGACCCAGGGCAAAGGGAGAGTGGACGAACATGAACAGGAGCAATGGAATCCAGGGCCTCTGTCACTGCCCTATTATAGGCAAATACAAGATCCCCTGGATCCACGCATTCTCCCGGCATGCCCGATAGGTCAAGCACTGCCATCAAGCCATCTGGGGATACGCCCCTCAAAGTGCGGTACTCGACCATCTCCATAGGGGCAGGCCTTTTAGAGGGGCCCTCAAAACTGAAGATGATGGTATGATGATCCGACCATCCGACTGGTTCCACCACCAAGTCGGATATTTCCATCCCCAGGAGAAACACCAGGTCCAATGAATGACCACCAATGTGGGTCAAGGAGAAAACAACCTGTGTGAGGCCCAGTAAACTCATTAACTGGAGGAAGTCTTGTCCAAAGTTGTAATAGTTCTAACAGTTTACAACAGCATTCATAAAGTAAACTTAGCAACTTTTTACCTCTTAGTTACTATAATATTATTCTGTAGCAAACATATAGTATATCTTAGTTCCGTTGCACCCCTCCCAGCTGCCTGTACTATCCCAGCCCCACATGCATTCACATTATTTTCCTTACTCGCCCAAAGATAACACAGTTTTATTAAAGTAGAAGTCCAAGTCCTGATTTATCTGCCTCTACAAAAACCCTCCCCTTAGCAGCCCATAAAGGCTATTTAAAAAGGCAGTGATGCAGGGTGGGTAGGTGGGAGAAAATTCAAGTTCTCAAATTGTTTGACAAGCTGAAGGTTTGTTTGCCTCAACGCAGGTATTAGAATTTGATTACCACAAAATTCTATTCATGTTTCAGGAGTATCACTGTCTCCCCCACACCAACATCAAACAACACACCCATTGATTCTTTTTGCGTACAGGAATGATTTACACACTTTTTCACATTGTACGACAGGTACCACATCATGGACTAATGTTCCACATTACCTCCATGTCTCATCATGCTTTTTGCACCTCCATTATCATCCACCCCATGACAATTGTTTCAGTCATTCTCAGCGAAGCACAACTTTGGAACCCAGCCATTTTTCAATATCATTCATGAAAACCAGCCCGGTGGCACTGAGGGTTGAGGCGCTGAACGCCACAACTTGTGCCACACCAGCGACCCGTGTTCGGGAATGGGCATGGGTTGCCCTGGGTCGGCAGGGAGGAGATGGATTAAGCGTCCAATGGACTGCTCTCCATCTCTGGGGAGGGGGGGTTCTGGCGGTTGGTACTTGCCTGACCCCTAGTGGATGCTGGGGGTCGGTGGCACATAGCCACAAGCCATGGGGAGCGGGACATGGCAGACGCTTGATTGGGGCGTGCACCGGAGCGTGCACGCACCCAGTCGCTGGCATCATTGCACGCTGTGGCCCACAGGGAGAAAAAGTGGAAAAAGAGCCCAGCAGAATGAAGTTGTGCCCTGCAGCACTGGCCCCGGAGCACCTCCTGGTATGGATCTGTTGGGGTGGGTTAGTTGCTCTCACCACCTCGCGTCGCTGCGTAAGTCACGGGTGCATAAGGGAGGGGGTCTGATCTTTCAGGGGCTGGCGCTGGGGACAATAGATAACAGGCTTTCAGCCGGAGCTCTGGAAGAGAAATAATAATAAAAATACATATATATATATATATATATAATTTATGAAAATTGCTAATGTGCCACGCCACACTCAATATGCCTTACCCACCAGTGGTGTAGCCATGAATATTAGACATGTACTCTAAAGTGATGCACTGTTGCCTCCCCATGTATACATCAGCCAAAATATATACTGCCATGCCACACCAACAATAGCCTCCATTTCCCATGTCTGGGCTCAAGGAATTGGTTTATTCCTGTTATCCTTCTCCATTTGTTTTACTATCTGCTTGGTCAAGAATTATGTTCATCTATGTAATAACCATACTGATAAAACAGTACACCAGTAACAATTTCCCATCATGAATACAAACAGAGATACACTCACAGGTAGCCATGCTGCCCAGCACACAATGTGTCACCATAATAAAATCGTGGGACAACATGCACGAGAAAGTTCACTGCAGCACACTGAAAATACACACATGTGACATGAGCTGCTAAATGAGAAACTTGTCAGCTGAACTGTGACACGCTCCCATGATCGTAAAAGGGTATATCACATGCTGGGATTTGACATTTACTGAGGATTACTACATCCATATTAGTGACATACCATAAATTGTTTTAATTTCTATCATTTATGCGGCAAGGAACGGTCACAAAAGAGTGGCTTGGAACAGCAGGGAACTTGAATAGTACAGCGATACACTGCTGCACCTGGAATCAGTTCAAGTGACCAAGCGGTGCAATGCGATCAAACACCAGGACACTTCACTTATCACAAGGAATCACATAATGCAATTCCAAAATATAATGGCACTGTGACAAAAATTGAATATCTGTAGGCCATTTAGCACACTGCACCCTCAAACAGACGCAGATGAAGTCCGCGGTTGTCATCAAGTGACACAGTGATTCAAGACAAGGCCAGAATGGCTTCCACAGCAACAAATACAAGGCGAATAGTTGCATTCTATTGAGGATGATTCGCTGTTTCACCATTTCACCAAACCAGTAGCGAGTACAGGCTGCAACAAGCAGTCGCTTTTATGATCTGAACCAGCAGTATTTCCTTCTGTGCGACAGTGAAATAGGTCCACAACTGTTTTTTGTGTTCTGCTTCTGGGAATACAAACATGCTGCATGCGCTCAATGTGCTCGCGATTGTCCTAAGAGCACGCGCCCCGACTGAGCACATACAGCTAATTTGCATACTGGTTGTGGCTGTAGCACTGAATTTACATGAGATGGCGACCCGCACAATGAGAGGGAACATTGGAGGATTTAAACAAAAATTTACAAAAAAACATCCAGAGTTCACTATGTTGACAGGCAAGCGGTGAGTAACACTATATTTCAATACCAAGATTTCAAGAGTTTTCCTTTAATAACATTAACAGTAAAGAAAAGGTTCATTTGTAGCCTACATATTTTTGAAATAATAATAAATAATAACTTTTCCAACACCTTTTTAAACTAGCTAATTAATCTACATATACTTGGTGTATTGAATTATATTCCCCTGCTCATCAAAAGCAATAACCATTTTCTATAAGGAAGGAAGAAAGATAAAACTGAGGCTAGACAGAGAGAGAAGAGAGAAAAAGAGAGTTTCGAAATATGTCAACTGATTAGTAATAGATAGAAGGAGAAGAGAAACAATGGAAGTGTTTAATTACATAACAGTTGAAGGAACAAGGACTTATATGGGTACTATAGTACAATACTATTAATAATCCTATGAGAGAGTAAAGAAATTGTACACTGTGCCCATTTGGATTCAAGTATGTGTTTCTGATCTATCATTAGATGAGCCCTCCTTGCTGCCTTCTCACATTGCTTGCCTACATTTAAATCATCTGATATGACCACCAGCAGGTCCTGTTCCATTTTTGTTCTTGTTAATACCTCCCCCATTGTGTACTCTTTCACTAGGTTTTGCTTTCCCAGGTGCACTACGTTGCACTTCTTTGCATTGAATCTAAGCTGCCATATTTTTGGCCATTCATCCAACCTTGCCAAGTCCCTTCTCATCCTTTTCACCCCCTTTGTGTACCAACCCTGTTGCAGATCTTTGTGTCATCTGCAAAGAGGCATACTTTTCCTTCCAGCCCCTCTGCAATGTCACCTATAAGGACATTAAAGAGGACAAGTCCCAGTACTGAACCCTGTGGTACTCCACTAGCAACCCTCCTTTTCTTGCAGTGGACACTGTTTCCTATTATCCTCTGCGTCCTGTTGTCCAGCCCATTTTTTACGCAGGTTACCACTTTGGGACCCACTCCCAGGCTGGCTAACTTGTTTATTAATCTTTTGTGTGGGACTGTGTCAAATGCCTTGCTAAAATCTAGGTGGGCCACATCCACAGCCCCTCCCTGGTCTGCTACTCTGGTCACCCAGTCAATGAAATCTATTAGATTAGTCTGACATGACCTCCCCACTGTGCATTCATGCTTCCTTGGTCCTGTGCTCCACTGACCCTGAAGCCACCTATAGGCTGGGAGGGGAGTTGCTAGCAGTCACAAAGGAAGAAGGAGACTTGGGCATCATCATCACTGATGACCTGAAATCATCCAAGCAGACCTCTAAAGCAGTAGGTAAGGCTAGGGGGGTGTTAGGGTGTATTAGTAGGGGTATCACAAGTCATAAGAGGGAGGTAATAATCCCTCTTTACAAGACACTGGTTAGGCCCCATCTGGAGTACTGCAGTATTGGAGGCCACACCTTCACAAGGACATTAACCAAATTGAGGTAGTCCAGAGAAGGGCAACCAAAATGGTGCAGGGACTGCATCAGAAGACATATGAGGACAGATTAACAGAGCTCAATATGTATACCCTTGAGCAAAGGAGGGAGAGAGGTGATATGATCGAGGCATTCAAACACCTTAAGGGCATTAACAAGGTGAAAGAGTCTAACATGTTTAAATATAAGAAAAATAGCAGGACAAGAGGACACAGCATGAGATTAGAGGGGGCCGATTAAGGGGGAATGTGAGGAAATTCTTTTTCACAGAAAGGGTGGTGGATGCGTGGAATGGCTTACCTCAAGAAGTGGTGGTTATGAATACAGTGCAGGGCTTCAAACAGGCATGGGATAGGCATAAGGGAGCAATACAAATGAGTATGGATAGATAGGCCACTGACAGAGCATAGGCCGGTGGCACATTTATAAGGTAGAAAAAGGAATGGGCAGACTGGATGGGCCTTGCGGTCCTTATCTGCTGTCAACTTCTATGTTTCTATGACCTCTATGTACTCAACAATTCTTTCTTTCAGAAGCAATTCCTTAATTTTCCCTACCACTGAGATCAAACTAACAGGTCTGTGGTTTCCTGCCTCAGCCTTGCTCCCACTTTTGTGGAGGGGAATAACATCCTCCTTCCTCCAGTCCTCTGGTACCGCACCATCCTCTCATCTTTTGTTAAAAAGGGTAGTCAGTGATGTCACTAGTTCTCCCCTTAGTTCTTTTAGAATTCTGGGGTGATTCCTGTCAGGCACCATTGCTTTGTCCACCTGAGTTTTAAGAGTTCTTTCAGGACCCTTCCTCTGTGAATGGACTGGTATTGACTCCTCTATCCAGAGTGCTTCTATTGTTTGGTTTAGGTACCTCCCCCTCCTCTTCTTTTGTGAATACTGAGCAAAAGAATTCATTCAGGAGCTCTGCCTTTTCACTATCACCCTCTGCCCACCTCCCCACCCCTTTATTAAGGCTCACTATTCCACCCTTGTATTTTTCTTTACTTCCTAATGTACCTATAAAAGGTTTTATCCCTCTTCTTAACTGAGTTGGCTATCTTTTCTTCTGTTTGGACCTTTGCTATTCTGACTGCCTTCCCTGCTTCCTTTTGCTTTAACTGACACAGTTCCCTGTCCTGCTCCCTCTGTGATTCGTTATACTTCCTGAATGCTATATTTTTCTCCCTACTCTTCCCCATCACCTCTTTTGAAAACCATAGTGTTTTTGTTCCTTGTTTTGTTTTGTTTATTTGTTTCATACAAAGACTTGTTGCCTCTGTGATAGCAGTTTTGAATTTTTTCCCATTGTTCCTGCACCCCTCATTCCTGTTCACTTGCTAGTGCATTCCGTATGCACTCTCCCATTTTCCCAAAGTCAGCCCAACTAAAGTCAAGTATCCTCACTTTTGAATGGTTTGACTCTATGGCTGTGTTTATCGTGAACCACACTGTTTGGTGGTCGCTTGTTGCCAGATGGCTACCCACTTCTAAATCTGAGATCCTCTCTTTGTCCCCGTTTGAGAGTACCAGGTCTAAGACTACTCCCTCCTGAATGGGTTCCAACACTAGCTGTCTGAAGCATGCCCCATGTAGGGCATCAAGAAGGACCCTGCTCTTGGAAGTGGCTGCAGCAAATGTGTTCCAATTAACATCTGACATATTCAGGTCCCCCATCAATAATATCTCCCCTTTTTCTGCTATTCTAAGGATGCCTTCTATCATTTCCTTATCCCTTTCCTCCCCCTGAGGTAGGGGTCTGTAAACAACACCCGTGCAGATTATGGTGCCATTTCCTGTCTCCAGGGTGCTCCACAGTACCTCTTCTCCTCCCTGTTTACCCTTTAGTTCTATTGCTTTGATCTCTTCCCTTACATAGAGATGTACTCCTCCTCCTCCTCTTTTACCCTCCCTGTCCCTCCTGTAGATTGAGTACCCTGGTAGGTTGACATCCCAGACATGGTTCTCTGTGCACCATGTTTCTGTGACTGCCACAATATCCAGCCATTCCTCTTCCGTCCAAGGCCACTAGTTCAGGAAGCTTGTTACCCAGACTACGGGCATTGGTATTAATCAATCTCCCTTTTTTGATGGCCTTACCCCTTTTAGCCCCATCCCTGCCCTTACTTCCTTTGACTTTTTCTCCATCGACCTCTGTCCTGCTTCCCATCCCATCGACTTCTCTACCTTAGTGTTTACTTCCCTAACTACCCTGTTTTGTGGGAGGAGGTGGGAATTCCCTGCTCCTTTTCAGTGCCTCCCACCTTGCAGAATCAAATACGTAGATTGAACATCATGTTCATTTCCAGCAGCTGGACTCTACTAGAATCTTTGGTCACATTTTTGGAGCCATTTGAGGCTGCCACACGTGATGTCAGTGCAGACATTGCAACTCTGAGTCAAATTCTTGCTCAGATCAGATTTCTTCATCTTTTCCTTGATGACATAAAGAAATACTTTCAGTCAAAAGATGACACCACCGCGGTTATGCTGACAGATGGCTTGCTGCTTTGCCTCTCACCTTCCTCGGATCCAGAAGAGAAAACTGATGTAGCCCTTGCCATGGTGATTAGGACGGCTACTTGGGCCTGTCCCCCTCTGCTGTCCCCAGTGGATACCCCTCAATTCCCCAAGTATATACTGCCGCTTCTGCACTGTAATCCTTGGGGTATCCCACAAAAAGGCTCACAACCAGTTCGAACTCCATAAGCCCCCTGCTACCTTACTGGCACTACAATGACCCCCTATGCCTGTCCATTAAGCTGGTACTTTATGACAAAATCTATAACCACACAGCAGGATCATCACCCACTATACATTGGATCCCAAGCAAGAAGAAAAAATCCTCTGACTACTCCCTATTCCTATCACTTGGTGCCCTCATCAAACTAATCTTCTTTCTGCTAATCTGTGTTGGCACTGTTGAAATCAACCCTGGACCCACGAGAAGCTCTATCTCCCCATCTGACTTAGCCTCCATAAATGGCCTGAGTTTTCTTCACATCAACGCCTGCAGCCTCCTAAAAAGTTCTCATTAATACAGGCCTGTTGCACACACCTTACCTGACTTTCTGGTTATCTCTGAAACATGGCTCAAATCTGCAACAAAAGACAGTGAAATAAATCTTCCCAACTACCAGCTCTTCAGATCTGACCGTCCATCCAGGGGCGGGGGTAGCTATCTATGTCAAAGCAAACATCTCTGCATCCTGCCTCAATATTACATCACAGCCAAAGGAATTGAATGCTTATCAATTAAAATAACTCTTCCCAACATATCATCCTTTCAATTGATTGGCTGCTACAGGCCCCCCTCTGCAGGCCTCAAACCCTATCCCACCTAGGATCTATACTAATCTAGGCCCTGAAGACACCATCATTTTAGGTGACCTGAATTTAAATTGGCTAGCCAATGCATCTGCACCCCTAGTAACCTTCTGTGACACTTATGGATTCACTCAATTAATCAAAGAACCAACAAGGATTAACCCAAAGAATAATCTCAACAGCACACTCCTGGACATCATGTTGGTAAATAAGCCTCATCTGTATTCTCATGCTGGAGTGCTATTCAGTGACATAAGTGATCACTGTCCCATAGCTGGCATACGATCAACAATCAAGCCACCCAACCCTGCAAAATTTCTCCCAAGAAGGTCAAAAAAGAACTTTAATATTTCAGGATATGTTTGTTTGTTTGTTTGTTTGTTTATTCGCTTAACGGGTAAGCACACTGGAAACAAGTTCCTTTTACAGGTGCAACCCACATATATTGCATACAGACAATACATAATCAAACATACATATACAATGCAGCAAATTGCAGACAAAAATGTCTTTGTTACGTATAAAATTCATAAAAAAAAATTCATAAAAAACAGTTACAATTAAATTGAGATTCGAAATACATCCTTAATGCATCGGCAAACTTTTGACAGAACACAACCACCTAATATCTTGAGGAATTTCATTCCAAATGAATGGAGCAATATAACAAAGGATCTTTGTCCACTTTTAGATTTCATAAAAGGAATCTCGAGAAACCTACTGTCTGACCTATGTCTAGAATAATGACCATCAATATATGGTCTCAAAATCTTGAAATACTATGTGGAATTCCAGAGTCCATAACTTTATATATGAACTTGGCCACACAGTATTGGAAATTTAATGAAACCGTAACCAGCCCATTTCTTTCAAAATCACACAATGATGAGATGACTTAGAACAATTTAAAGCAAACTTAGCTATCAAGTGAAGTAAAGTGGATTTCTTTGAAATCACTGTCGAGAAGCAGTGTCAGTAATCATAGCTGCATAGTTCACAATAGGAAGTAAGCAGCAATTTGAAATAACCAGCCTAGACTCAGGAATAAGAAATGAACGGATTCTGTACAAAGAACCTAATCTACAATGTATTCTTGAGGTAACCCTCAAAAAATGAGATTCATAACTTAGATGAGAATCTAGTAATACCCCAAGATATTGAAATGTATCAACATAATCAAACAGTAATCCATCAAGAGATTTAACTTCCAAAGTACCAACCTCAGATCTCAGTCTAGGTGGGGTACCAAAAACCATCACCTTTGTCTTAGATTTGTTTAAGAGTAATTTACAGGCCATAAGTGAAGACTGAAAATTGCACATTTCCTCTGTTAAAGAAACACCTAGATCTCCAAATGACAAACCCTCGCGATAAATTACTGCATCGTCAGCGTAAAGTGTTAAAGAAGCATTATTAATCACACTTTACTAGTTGATCAAAAACAAAGAAAACAAAAGTGGCCCCAAAATAGAACCTTGTGGAACCCCACACTTAACCATTACAGAGTCTGATACAGCACCCCTATATTTAACCCTTTGAAACCTATTTGTTAAATAATCCCTCGTCCAGTCCAAGAAAGACTCACCAACTCCCAATGACCCAAGTCTAGAAATCAACAATTGGTGATCAACTGATATCTCCATGATCTGTGCCATACCACACGTTGGCAAGAATTCTATCTCACAGCTTCAATAGAGACAGCTCTTCAGATCTTAAGTGATATTATCACAAGTGCCCTCAATATACATGCACCCCTCACCAGTGTCAGAACCAAACTCAAATCTCGTCGCTGGTTCTCTGCTGACCTTAAATCCGCACTGCTTGCCAGAGATAAACTCTGGAAAAGGGCAAGAAAGACAAAGGATCCAAATGACTGGCTTCGATTCAGAAAAGCCAGAAACTCCTGCACAAAACAAGTAAGAAATGCCAAGGCTGCCTTCTACACAGCTGAATTGGATGCCTCCTATCACAACCCTTCCAGATTCTGGGGTACCATAAAGTGGATCCTAGGTCAAACTTCTACCCCTGTCTTACCACCCAAAGTGCACCTAAATAGTATTGAAATCACTGACAAGCAAGAAATCTTAAATGCCTTCAACGATCATTTCACTACAGCTGGCCTAGCTTTCGACTCCTCACCTGCAAACCTAATGAGATCATCACTAAACATACAATCTACTGAGGGACAAAAGGTTGCTTCCACATTCTCCTTCAAATCAATACTCTTAAAAGAAGTAGAAGACCTTCTATTCCAACTAGATACAACTAAAAGTGCAGGTGCAGACTCCCTGGATCCCTACTTTCTAAAAGTAGCACTGCACGCCTTAGCTGCCCCCTCACCCACCTCTTCAATCTGTCCCTAGCCACTGGTTCTATCCCCCTCAATATGGAAGACAGCTCAAGTGTTTCCACTACTTAAGGCAGGTGATCCCATGGACCTCAACAACTACAGGCCCATTTCCATCTTACCAGTACTGTCCAAGATGCTTGAGAAGTTAGTAAACTTTCAGTTAAGTGCCTACCTTGATACCAACAATCTCCTTAACCCAGCTCAATCTGGGTTTAGATCTATGCACAGCACCATCTCTGCCTTAGCAAAAGTTACAAATGACTGGCAGACTGCCTTAGACAAAAAGAATAACACCTGTGCTGTATTTCTGGATCTAAGCAAAGCCTTTGACACTGTGGACCACGAACTACTAATCTCCTCTCTGAATTCCATAGGCCTTGACTCACTCTCTCTTAAATGGTTCAGATGCTATCTCTCGGAAGATTACAACTGGTAAAAATGAAGGTGACCTATCTACCTCTAAACCACTCCTAAGAAGTGTACTGAGGCTCCATCCTGGGCCCCATCCTCTTTGCCATTTACATCAACAATATTGACTCCAATCTCTCACAATCTAATATTCACCTTTTTGCAGATGATACTGTACTATATGTCAGTAATCCCTCACCATCAAAAGCCTGTGAGCTTTACAGTCTGAGTTCTCCCTCCTACAGCACAACTCATGAGAAAATAAATTACTACTAAATGCCAAGAAAACAAAGCTATGTTCTTTGCCACCAAGAACTGCTCTTCCACTGTCCCATCATTCACCCTCCACAATTATCTACCATCCTTGGTGAAAATCTGGAATATGTGGACAAATTCAAATATCTTGGAGTCTGGATTGACAATAAACTTGACTACACTAGCCACATTGAAGAGCTCCTGAAAAGCTTAGACAAAGACTTGCCTATTTATAGGATCAAACACTACCTGACCAGAGATTCCAAACAAAGGCTAATCCTAGCATCATTCCTATCCTCATTGACTATGCTGACTTCCTCTATGGCCACTGCTCCCTCTCCCATTTAAATAAATTAGACACCTTGTATCATAGAGCTATTAGATTCATTACAGATCTTCCCCCAGCACCCATCATTGTCTCTCTACAATGCAGTCAGTTGGACATCCCTGCAACACAGAAGAAACAAAATGCTGCTGTCTGGATCTACAAAGCTCTGACAAACAAACTCCCTTACTACATCTCAGACTGTTTCAACCGGATCACATCCAGGCCTTACACCCTAAGGATCAATAAACTCATCATGCTGAAGATTCCTATCACCTGCACCCGGTATGGTAGGGCTGCAATCAGCTATTCCCTAGCACTTATCTGGAATTCTCTTCAAAAGACCTTGAAATTGGATACCCTCATTCCTTTAACATCCTTCAAAAAACTGTACACTAGTCTATTCCCAGAATCATGCAACTGATTCCATAAGGCCTAGTCCTCCCACACCCCCTCCTTCCCCCACCCCCTTTTTATGCTACCCCTTATTTCTCTATCGTTCTTCTAGCTTGTTCTCCAACCAACTTCTTACAAAAATGCCCACCCAAGTCCAACTGTCAGAGCTTTATCCCTACTATACTGTTTGTTTCTCTCCTTTTAATATGATTTAGGTTTATTGTCATTTTACCTTGTATATATGTAAATATTGGTATATCTATCTCATTCATAAATCATTGTATTTGTGTTTATTCAGTACCATGTTTTTGTGTAAAATTTGTAACCTTATATTGTTATGACCACTCAGGTCCATCTTGTAAATGAGCTATGCTCAATGATGTTCGCCTGAATAAATAAAGATTTTGATTGATTGATTGAGTCTCAGACTGTTGACTAATCAGAGGCTAAACTGAGGCAGTATAGCGCAGTGGGTTAAGGCTCTGAGTTTCAGATCTGGAGACCTGGGTTTGAATCCCACAGTCACCTAGGTGCATACTGTGTGATTCTGAGCAAATCACTTAACTTCCTTGTGCTCCCAGGTTGACTGTCATACCATAGACCGGTGTATTTCTAATGATCCTTGGCCAAGGTGGTTAGGTACTGGTAAAGTTACTACTATTGACGTCTGCAGACATAGGGCACTAGGTGACCCTTTTAGAAGTATATTACATATTGATATTTTACATATAACTGTTTATCCCTATATGCACTGCGTTTAGACCTGTATAGTTGCCTTCCATCACTAGTGTTGTGTTGTGCACAACAATTACTGTACTGTCTTGCCTTAAATATGGTAATCACCTAACCCCTTATTTTTCCAGTGGAACAAGTGGTTGTTGCAATAAAGAGCTATCTGTTTGTACCTGGAACTGTTGTGCTTGCCTCTCCTTGACCAGAAGAGACAAACCAACCTACTAAGTCTGATCACCTCAACTTGCCACTGGCAGCAGGATTGACAGGAGTCCAAAGCAGGTCCATGTGTCCATGGATAGCCTCAAGATGGCAAGCAGCCACCACTCCAGCTCCAGTGATGATGAGTGAGACGAGTGATCACCACTCACAATGCCGTACTATTTTAGTGCCCTATGGTGTCCCCAGTATATGGGTGACCCCACTGACCCCAATGGAGCCAGTCTGGGAGAGTTCAGGGATAAAATGATGGCAATGTTCCAGCTGTACTGACTCCCAGAGCATCAGATGGTAGAGGTCCTCATTGGGCAGCTGAGAGGCGCAGCACACCGAGAGGTTACCAGCTGGCCTGAGAGGGAGTGAGACACTGCTGACAGGACACAAACCAGGCTGGGCCAGACTTTTGACACTCGCACCCTGTCCCAGCTGAAGATGCAGTTCTTATCATGTACCCAAGTCCCAAGGGAAAGCCTGAGAGAGTTCACTCTAAGCCTCCAGGAGGCCCTGAGGGCCATAGAGCAGGAGGCCCCAGAAGCCATGCAAGAGCCCAACCACATGCTGCAGGATAAATTCTTCAAGGGAGTGTAGAGTGCCGCCCAAAGAAAAGACCTCAGGATGCTCCAGTTGCAGGAGCCTGGTGAGGCCTTCTTGGACTTCAAGGAGAGGGCCATCCAGATCCTGGGGGACACCTGGCCAGCAGAGGTGGCCACTGCTGGTGTACAGTGCACTGACATCCCATTGATGATGTGGCCCAACAGCATGGCCCCGGTGGATGCCTTTTACTGAAGGGACTGGTGGACTGATGCAAATTGCACTCCAAGGAACCCAACCGCCCCTGAGTACCCGCCATCAGTGCAACAAGTGGTCCAAGTGCCCAACCGATGCCTCACTCAAGGGGCAGCCTCACCCAGAGACACCACCCAGGAGCTCCAGGACCAGGTGGCAGAGCTCACTTGGCAACTGATGGACATACGTCGTGAGATGAGAGACCTGAGGGAGGGCCAGAGAGATGGAAGAGGACACCGACCCTTATGGGGCTTGAGGGGTGTGGGAAGGAAGCCAACTGATTGATTTGATGAGCGAGCTTGGCTCATCTGTAGGAGGTGCAGAGACAGCAGCCATATTAAGCAGGAGTGCCTGCAGCGGCCAACAGAAGTGGTCAGTTTAAACAGGGAGTCTTCAGGGCAGTGGGCACCTGGGAGGACAGGAAAGAGGCCCTAAATCTGCATCAGAGCACCATAAGTACGTTGGAAGGTGCCCCATCATACCCGTATGGATCAACAGTGTCAAACTCGTGGCACTGCTTGATACTGACTCCCAGGTGTCCATTATCCAGAGAAGGTACTTCTTTGAACACTGGCTCAAGGCATTATCAGACTCTACCCCAAAAGTGGCTTAATCTAGTCACAGGAAATGGCCTTGATATCCCTTACCATGGCTACCGAGAGGTCGATATCCAGCAGGGTGCAATCATATACCCCAGCCAGGGCTTCATTGTCATGCAGATGGCAAATTATAGCCTACCCTCAGTTATCCTAGGGATGAATTACCTGCTTGACTGCCATGAAGAGCTGATAAATGTCCTAAAGAAATTCCCCACCCAGCCACCAAAACCAGAGTGATGTGTCTGGCAGCAAGCCATACAACTCATTCGAAGCCACCAACAATTTGCCACTCACCAAGGGGAGATAGGCCTGGTGTGGGTGGTGGGCCCTGACCCATTGTGCTAAACCTGGGGCATGAGACAATTGTCCTCTGCAAGGCCAAGAAAGGTGTGCAGGGGAAGACTACCTCGCCTTGCTGGAGCCCTACATCGATGCCAAAGATAGCCCCATTGCTGTCCCCCACAGTCTAGTAAAGGTGAAAATGGACAGGTGCTGGTAAGGGTGCACAACTGTGGAGCAACCCCAGCACATCTGTACAGGCAACAACCAATTGGGCGGCTGGTGCAAACTGACCCAGACAGTGTTATAGAGGCCTCACCTGAAAGCCTGCCCTGCACAGTGGGTGCGACCATCTCCACAATTGCCACAGATGGACCCAAAGATGAATCAGATGAGCAATGGCTGCACAACATTGACCCGGGGACCTCAGCCACCATAGGGGGGCAAAGGTGCAAGAAGCTGGAACTGATTCGTAAGCACCGCATGACATTCTCCTAACACCCACTCGACTTTGGATGTGCCAGCACGGTGCAACACCACATCCTGACAGGAGAACATGCCCCCATCCGAGAGCAATTTTGGCCCATACCACCTGCCTTGTATCAGCCCACTGAAGATCTGCTGAAGGAAATGCTGGAAGTGAAAGCCATCCAGGAAAGCCATAGCCCTTGGGCCACACCCATAGTGCTGGTCAAGAAAAAAAATGGCCAGCTCCGGTTCTGCATGGACTACCGCAAGCTAAACCAGGTCACACATAAGGACGCTTCCACGGATCGAAGACTCCCTTGCAGCACTAAAGTCTGCCACTCTGTTCTCCGGGAACATGACAATTCGCTCCTGACATTTCGCTCCCCGATGATTCACTCCCTACTGTATGCTCTGGAGACTACCCCCTCCTGCAACAACTCGGTACTGAGTCAATTCACTCCTGGTCAATAAGTACAGGCATTTAAGAAGGTATTTAAGAAATAACTTCTCCGGCTTCCCTGTGAATCAGGATTAAATAGAAATGCCAGTTGAGCCACGGAGAATACATGTACATTGCAGCCGAAAAGAGCTGCTCCACTTTAAAAAGTACAAAGAGTGAGAGGGAGTTGACTGTATAAAATTAGAAGAACTGGGGGGGGGGGCCATGTTCGCTCCTCACTCTTACACTCGCTCTCTCTCTCTCTCCCTCCTCTCTCTCTCTCTAGCGCACTGTGGGGCTGTTCAAAGTGAAGCTGCTCTGTTTAAAAAATAAAAGCTGCTCCAATGAAGGATGGAGCAAATCCTGAACTGAATCAGGATTGACAATGGGAGGCAATTCTTTCCTTTTTCTTTGCCAGCACTCTGAGTCTGTAGTGCCCCTTCTGAATGAAAATACCCTATGGGATCTAAAGTAAAGTACAAAGAGAGAGAGAGAGGGAGTTGACTGTATAAAATTAGAAGAACTGGGGGGATGTGTTTGCGCCTTGTTCTCACACTCTCTCTCTCTCTCCCTCCCTGTCTCTCTCTCTCTCTCTCTAGTGCACTGTGGGGCTGTTTAAAGTGATGCTGCTCTGTTTTAAAAAATGAAAGCTGTTCCAATATAAAATCTTGAATCGAATCAGGATTGACACCGGGTGGTGATAACCTGCATACGTTTTGCATGTAATGCATTCCAGGATGTGTTTTATATCCCTGTGTCATATTGGAGACAAATTTCACATTCTGGGTTGATAAGGGCTCATCTGTTAAGCTTAATTACTCTTATTACCCTTATTAACATAATAATTGAAACAGTCCAATTGAGTAAGATCCCCTCAGGGGTATGGTTTCTGATGTTGTTATCAATTACAGAATGGAAGCAGGAGAGGGCAAAGGAGCGAATTGTTGCAGAAGCGATTCATTATAGGAGCGTATTTGTCGCTGGAGCGTACAGTCGAGAGCGTATTGTCAAGGGGCAAAATGTCAGGAGTGAGTTGTCGTGTTCCCCTGTTCTTCACCCTAGGTCTGGCCAGTGGATACTAGCAGGTGCCCATTGCCCCAGAAGACTGAGAGAAGACTGCCTTCACCACTCCAGTGGGCCTGTATGCGTTCGCCAGAATGCCCTTTGATTTGTGCAATGGCCCGGGACCTTCCAGCAAATAATCAAACGCTGCCTAGGCAGCCAGAATTTCGACATCGTCCTTCTCTATCTGGATGATATCATTGTCTATTTCAGCACCTATCAGGAGCACCTACAGCATTTGGAGACAGTCTTCTAATGGCTTGCAGCATATAGGCTCAAGATCAAACCCTCCAAGTGTCACTTCCTGAAGGACAAAGTCAACTACTTAGGCCACATTGTCAGTGCAGCTGGGATTTCCCTGGACCTTGAGAAAATTCAATCTGTGTGGGACTGGCCCACACCAAAGTCAGTCAGAGATGCCCACCAACTCCTTGGCTTTGTGGGGTACTACCACCGGTTTGTCAAGGACTTCGACAAAATAGCAGCCCCACTGCATGAGCTCCTCTGTGGGCCCAAGGCCTAGAAAGTTCTCCACAATACCTCAGTGTCGTGGGCCGAGCCTCAACAAGCAGCATTCCAGCAACTCAAAGACACTCTCACTACAGCACCTATACTGGCCTATCCCGACTACATCTAGCCTTTCATTGAGTACACAGATACCAGCAGTTGTGGGCTCAGAGCAGTGCTGTCCCAAGTACAAGAGAGGCACAAAAGGGTCATTGCCTACACCAGCTGAGGGTTAAAAGGGTCGCAGCACAATGACAAAAGGTACAGCTCCTTCAAACTTGAGTTCTTGGTGCTGGTGTGGGCAGTGACTGAAAAATTCAAGCACTACCTGATGCTACCCCCTTCCTAGCATACACCGACAATAACCCCCTGGTGCACCTACACACCGCAAAGCTAGAGGTCCTGGAACAGGTGGGCATCCTGACTGGCAAAGTTCAGCGCCACCATCTGCTACCAGTCAGGGTGTGTCAACGCCAGTGCAGATGCCCTGTTGCAATTGCCTGCAATGGATGAGCCAGAGAAGGATGAAACAGTACAAGACAGCCTAGAGATACCACCATTCCTCAGTGTGCCCGCTGAAGTGGTCCAAGTCTGCTGTCAGAGCCTCCTGCAGAGACTAAATGCCAACAATGAAACCGAATCCCTTCCCCTTCCTCAAGATGACAGCTAGTGGGGGCCAATCCAGTTGGAAAGTCCAGTCCTCCAATGACTGCAAGAAATGCTGGTGTCTGGGACCACACTCTCAACCCAAGCATAGCAACAAGCACTGGAGAAACTGCTCAAACTCCTCTGCCATAGGGACCGCCTCTCCATCCAGCAAGGGAGACTGGTCCAAAGAGTTCGCTGCCCAAAAACCCACCTACCACTAGTCCAAATTGTACTGCCAAAAGAAGCTGCATCAATTGTAGTGGAAGCTTTCCATGATTTGTCTGGGCACTTCAGCCATGACAAAACCGAAAGTAACCTCTATAAGCAATTCTACTAGGTTGGCATGAGAAAAAATGTCATCAGCTGGTGCAATGCTTGTAAGCCATGCAGCCTCAAACACAACCCGGGTACTGCTGAATGAGCGCCCCTAGTGCCCATCATTACCAATGCACCACTAGAGCTAGTCACAATGGACCACCTCAAACTGGACCCCAGTAGTTATGGGTGAGTCTATGTCCTGACAATCATTGATCACTGCGACAAATTCTTGGTGGCAATACCTGTTCAAGTTGTCATGGCTAAAACCACTGCAAAAGCCTTCTGGGACCACTTCATCAAGCCATATGGGTTTCCCACCAAAATCCTCACCGACCAGGGTCCAGCATTTCAATCGCAGCTCTTCTAAGAACTCTGTGTACTGTATGGGAGCCACAAGCTGCGAATGACTGCCTACCACCCGCAAACCAATGGGCTCTGTGAACGTGCCAACCACACCATCAACAACCTGCTAAGGTCCCTTCCTGATGAGATGCACCTGCAATGGCCCACCATTCTCCCAGAGCTGGCCTACATCTATAACACCACTCACACCTCCAACGGGCACACACCCTACTACTTGTTGTTCGGGCACCAATGGCCACCTACCCATGGACATGGTTCTAGGAGTACCAACATAGCCTAAAAACATCCTGATGACTGACTTTGTATGAGAGCACTATGACCAGCTTCAACTAGCCGGCACACTGGTCTCTCAGCACATGGACAAAGCATGCCAACAGCAAAAGGACTTTACGATAGCACAGCCAAAGCTGAACATCTTGCCATCGGAGACAGAGTCCTGCTGAAACAGACACACAACACCCACAAACTCAGAACCAAATAGGAAACAGACCCCTACCTTTTTGTGAATACCCCCTTCCCGGAACTTCCATTCTACAGATACAGTTAGAGTCGGATCCATCCCAGCAAAAGACTGTGCACTGAAACATTCTTAAACCTTGCACCTTTCAAGTGTCACCACCTGCAGAGGACTTAGACTCAGAACCTGAAGACTCCACCCCCTAAGAGAGGCAGGTACAAGGATTCGATGGGCCCATAGGATGGGCCTGGGTGCACATTATCCTGGTCACTATGCCACGGAGATTGCTGTTGATGGACCCAGCCAATGCTCCTCAAGATCCCCCAGTGGGGGAACTGGCTGCCATACCACAGGAATCCCTCTTGGTACAGCCGTTGCTGGCTGACCTACCTCTAAGGTGGTCGCAGTGCACTACCCAGGGGGTGCCCCCTGCTTGTCATATCACAGAAATGTAGAGCCCTGCTTAAGGGCCTGATCAAAGGTCAAGCAGTGAACTTCTACTCTAGGTATTGACACAAATAACGGTTATGCTGACTTCAGCAATATGTAATCTAAAGTGTTAATATTGTCTGCTAAGTTCTTAATGTTACAATGCTGTAGGTAGTTTTCACTGTATCTAGGTAGACCATGTTCCTAGCATGTCAGAGTAATCTCTTGATTATGTTCTACAGCACAACTGGTACTCAACCCCATACATGGGGACATGTATGTTTAAGGGGGGGCGGGGCGACTTGTAGCACCCCAAAGGGTGCTACAGGGAGTTACTGGAATCCTTCCAAGAAGTACTCCTACAACTACTGGTCAAAGAATTGACCGGGGCAGGGCTACTTGGGACTTAATATTGACAAATGGAGACAGAGTAGAGGAGGTCTCAGTGGGGGACAATCTGGGGCAAGCGACCACACAGCATTTAGGTTTAAACTTAGGACGGGGACCGAGATGAGTCGAACCACCATTAGGGTACTGGATTTCCAGTGGGCAGACTTCAATAGAATGAGGTAGGAGTTCAGGGTCAATTTGGAAGGCAAGGAAAAGCTGGGGGATGTGGAAGATCTGTGGGGGTCAATAAAGGGGAGGTCTTCTGAGTGCCACTGATCAGTGCATTAGAAAGGTTGGCAAGAGCAAAAGATGAAGGAGACTGCACCCACTTTGGTTCTCTAGACAGGTGGCAAGAGCAGTAGGGGAGAAAAAGAGAGCTTTCATGACATATAAAAGAACACGAGGAAAGGAGTATAGAGAGATACAGGTATATAGGGAAAAGCTAAGGGTGGCAGGGCAGACAATTAGGAGGGCAAAGGCAGATACAGAGGAAAAGATAGTGAGAGAGGCCAGCAGGGGAGACAAAAAGTTCTTCAGATACATCAGTGAGAGAAGAAAGAACAAGCAGGGTATAATGAGGCATAAAGGGAAAGGGGAACTATGATAGAGATGGACCTGGAAAAAGCAGACTTGCTAAATGGGTATTTCTGTTCAGTTTTCACAGTTGAAAGGAAGGGAAAGGTACGGGAGTTGCGGGGAAGGGGAATGGAGGCTAGGGAGGTGGACACTAACCTGTTCAAGGAGAGCAGGGTATTGGAGGAACTGGGTAAGGTAAGAGTGGACAAGGCACTAAGTGTGGATGCCCTACATCCCAGGGTGCTCTAGGAGCTTATGGAGGAATTTGTTGTACCACTATTGAGGCTGTTTAACCTATCATTGGACACAGGGAGAGTTCCAGGGGACTAGAAAATGTTATACATGGTGCCACTGCACAAGAGCGGAGGCAAGGAGGAGCTGAGTAACTATTGTCCAGTTAGTCTTACCTCAGTGGTAGGTAAGATTATGGAGGCACTCCTAAAAGAAAGGTTAGTTAAATGCCTTGCAGACAGTGGTCTACAGCAAGGCCCCTACTTTTCTTCGGCACAGTGGGGCCAAGTTCTGTGGCAAGACTACCATTTGCCGCAGAACTTCTGCAGGGTGGTTTGTAATTTCTGCAGTAGTTTTGCAGCACTAACAAACTACCACATCAGAGCGTTAGTTTGTCATCCTGACTTCACTTTCATGGCAGCGGTAATAGCAATCAGGATGGTGGAAAGCACAGTAACACTAGTTCAAAAATTAACAGACTTATAGAAATAATTTTATGCCTAAAAATGCAAAACAAGTGTCTCTTCCTTAAGGTCCTAGCCTGTTGCATAAATCACATATGCAGAGGGGATCTTTTGTGATAAATGAGATATTTCTATACACATGATATCTATCCCACTAATGAGGTCTTTACTGTCTATCACTTATATATTTGTAAGTGCTTTCTACAGCACTCATGAGGCTCCCACTGTGTATCACTTATATATTTATATGCAATCTGTAACATACATACAAATGTGTGTGTGTGTGTGTGTGTAGTGAGACAGAGATACTGTATGTGCGTGTATATATATATACTGTATATATATATATAAAAAAATATATATGTGTGTATATATATATATATATATATATATATATACACACACACACACATATATATCTTTTTTTTTTTTTTAATTTCCATGAAATTGCATCCTCATTCATACAGGTCCCATTGGAAATGGAATAAATGGAATAGAAGAGTTATTGCAAAACTAATTTTTCATGTCAACCTGCTTCCCCGACACACTACACAACACTATCAGGCCAGGACATGCATGTGAACCGAAAGAGAGATAGAACTCTCCAGCCCATCGCAATGTGTCCACCATGTAACAGAACACTGCATCATACCTTCCCAGACTCCGAGCAATGATGTGTTCCGCTAATCCTTGTGCTGCCCAGCCAGCTCCCAGAGCTAATCTCTGAACCTGAGTTTCTAGCACAGAAACACAGCATGCTACCCTCTGGCCCAACAGCTGTCCCAGCACACAACATTTCTCCATAACCTTTAGGTGATTCTATCAAGCAATGACAATATGTAATCAATAACCCTGGCAAAAATGCATACAGTGCAATTATTTAACAGGTCTATTCTTTCAACAGGTCTACACATTATTATATTCCACTTTTCTGGGCATAATTATTTTATTTTTCCGAAAAATGACAGTTAAATTAATTTTACCAGTTATTCATATCAGATGGCATCTCTATACCTTAAAGGTACAAATAAGTTTGTACAAAATGAGGTATGGATTTAACAGATCTGTGCTATTGACAAGGTTTTGTTTAAGTTGGCCCTAGTGCAATAATGTAAGACTGAAAACTGTATTAGGCTGTAGTGCAGGTTGAGCAAATATCACCATGCCTTACGTGCTGTGCCACCGTCTCTGGCAGTGGGAGCGGTGCTAGATAAGTGACAGCCATTTCATTAGCTAATGTATGATGTTATAGCAATGATAACATCACATTCTGAGCATATAGGGGGGTTGGATATAAAAAGAGGGGAAGGGAACCAGATTTTATGGATAAACAGAAATATTAATAAAAAATCACCAAGAAGAGTGAATTCTGCGGCTCCGCAGAAGTTCTGCGGTAGATATCAAGTTCCATGCAAAATTCTGCGGCCACAGAATTCTAGGGGCCTTGGTCTACAGGATAACAGACAGCACGGGTTCATGGAGGAAAGATCATGCCAGATGAACCTGATTGAATTCTTCAATTGGGTGATGAGGATGAGTGATTAGGGAGGGGTGGTGGACATGGCCCATATGGACTTCAGCAAGGTCTTTGACACCCTCCCTCACAGGAGACTGGTAAGCAAGTTGGCAGCTAAGGGGTAGGGAAGAAAATAACAAATTGGGTGGAAAATTGGCTTGGTGACAGAGGTCAAAGGGTGGTTATAAAAGGAGTTTACTCCAGGGAGGAAAGGGTGACAAGTGGGGTACCACAGAGGTCAGTATTGGGGCCAATACTTTTTAACATTTACACTGGGTATATAGCAGAGGGACTAAATGGGAAAGTGTGCCTATTTGCAAATGATACAAAGATCTGCAATACAGTGGACACACCAGAGGTGGTGGAACAAATGAGAGAGGACCTGAGAAAGCTGGAGGAATGGTTGGAGAGTTGGCAATTGAGATAGTGCAAAGAAGTGCAGAATAATGCATAATAATGCACATAGGGCACAAAAACTCAAAGGCATATTGTCAAGGATGCCTCCTTCTCCTTTTTTTTTTCCCATTCCTTGGACATTGTTTACATGAGCCAGCGATTTATCTTTGAAGTCTGTTGCTAACAGCACTAAAATCCCTGTTTTTTTATAAGCATAGCGTGGGTGTAGTCTGGCCAACTACACGTCATACTTATGTTTAGGTTTTTATTCTTAAGCACCTTGGTAACTCCTGTAAAAACGTCCTTCCGCTCTTATTATTGCTCCCCTAAAGTTGTTTTTGTGTGTGCCCTGCTGAAAGGAATAGTTTATTTAACTATAGACTCTTTTTCGATGGCGTTTTCTCCTCTCGAACGTCGTGCACGTCGAGCAGGGATCTTTAATTCGGAGAATTGTTCCCTTGTGGTTTTCTACCTCTCTAAGATGCGAGAGGTTAAATATTGTGCTCCACACCGAAATTATGGACTCCACCCTGAAACCAAAATGAAATTGGAGCTTCTTCTAACCTTTTTTTCACCTTCGGTGAGTCGCTTGGCAGTCTGTGATGTTGAAGGCGAATTTTGCAATGGGACAGACCACGCTGGTGATTCTGTGATACCGTGGGTGAATTTTTTTTTTTCTCCTTTAGATAAACTGCGCTGGCTAGTCCGCAATGCTGGAGATGAATTTTACTGGGGAAAACTGCGCTTGCTATTCCGCAATGCTGGAGGTGAATTTTACTTCGGGGTAAACCGCGCTTTCTGCTTGCCTACTGCTGTAGTCAGTATGGCGTTTTTGAGCGTGGAGTAACTTCGTTTTGTTGCCTCTGTTTCTTTAAATAAACCCTTAAATAAAATAAAACACAGTTCCTGGTGGAAAAGACATTTGAAAAACAAAACATATTTTCATTTAAGATAACCAAACCAGAGCCAAACTAATATTACTAAGGAGAAGTGATACTGAGTTCTAAGACTGCAGACAGAGGGATTTAAATTGCTATTTCTAGCTAGGTTATATTAAAGTATTATTATTTTCTGTTCTCCTTACTTGAGCTGTTTTCATTTCTACAAAACCCTTCTTCCTGCTTCTTCCTCATTCTGCTTCCTTGTGTCTAAGAGCCGGCCGGCCCTTTCTTGTTAATATTTATAATGTTTAAAGGTGAGAGGAGTGCCTTCTGTGAAAGCAATTTCTTTTTGTTTTAGGAATTTATGTTTAAAGTATTGGAAATGAATATATACAACCTCCTAATAGATTTGTTGTATCTTAAAATAAATATAAAGCAGATTAAGTTAAAAAGTATATATTTTATTTAAAGGTAGGAGGAGTTTCAGGTCACATGACTATTTCTCCTTATAAAAAGGGCTCAAATGTTATTGATAGTCAGTCTTGTGATGGTCTTCTAGACAGTAACATCGCTCTAGTTGCCTTCTAGAGCTTTATGTATGAGGACTGCTGCATGTTTGTTTTTATTTTATTCGGCTGAAGTTTGCTGTAATTTGAGCTTGCTTTGGATGACTTCAAATAAATACCTGGACATCTGAGTTCCAGTCCAACATCTTTGGAGTTGAGTTTTGCCTTCTAGCCCAACCCTTCCACAGTTGGTGTCAGAAGTGGGATCCTGAGGTCAGTTTTGGCTACTTTCCAAGACGGTATTGGACAAACCCAGAGATGGAGAAGGATACCAGAGATAAGGAAGCAGTTACTCGACCCAAAGGTGTCCTGACCAGGACAATGGTGGATAAGTTGGGTGAACCATTATGGTCGGGACTGCCTGAACAGAAGCAAGACAGGTTCAAGGCAGAACAGATGTTACAAGAGGAAATTGAAGCTCCTCAAGGGGCAACTGCTGGGGACCTACCTACTGACTCGATACCAGGAGAGGAGCCACCTGAACAGCTACACGAATTATTACGGTGGCTCTGTATAAAACAGCTGGCTGCAGACAAGGAGAGGGAAAGGGAACAAAGAGTGAGAGAGAAGGAGCAGGAAAGAAACGAAAGACGGTGGCAAGAGACATTGAGGGCCATTCAAGCTATTAGTACCAGCAGAAATCCTGAAACCATACCAGAGGCCCCAAAGGACATTAAACTCACTAAACTGACTGAGCAGGACGATATTGAGACATATTTAACTACTTTTGAAAGGATTGCGGGGGCCTGTGGATGGCCCAGAGCACAATGGGTCCTCCGTCTAGCTCCTTACCTCACTGGGAAGGCTCAATTGGCTTATGGAAACATGGATAGTCAATTAGTGGGGAACTATGATGAGGTTAAGAAGGAAATATTACGAAGATATGATATCAGCCCCGAAACTTATAGACAAAGATTCCGTACATAACAATTTCAACATATGGATCATCCCAGAGAAATATATGTACGCCTGAACGATCTATGCACCAAATGGTTACAACCTGGGACTAAGACTGTAAATCAAATAATGGAGGCCATTGTGGTGGAACAATACATAAGGGTATTGCCACAGGATGTACAGCTCTGGGTCAAAGAACACCGTCCTGACACCTCGGAGAAGGCCATTTCTCTAGCTGAGGATTATTTGACAGCTCATCCATACCGGAAAAAGACACCATCAACTGGAACTTCTGTGGTGAGATCTACTACTTTTTTACCTTCTGCTGTTTCACCCTTCCCTCTGGGTCCAAATGTAAATGTTAGTTCCCTAGCAGGCAACAGACAACCTGGGGTGGAATCCGTCCAACTAGGCCACCCCTATCAGAACTCATATGTCGGGACTGTCATGAAAAAGGTCATATTGCCTGGTTTTGCCCAAAAAAACAGCCTGGGGGTGTCCATTTAGCACTAGCTAATTTGGGAGAATATGTCATCCCTGTACAAATTGGAGCACAAACAGTCATGGGACTTATTGACTCAGGAAGTAAGCAGACCTTAGTTCGTCCAGAATTGGTTGAAGGACAACCCCGGAAGACTGTACAAACAGGGGTGATTTGCATCCATGGGGACGTACATAAATACCCAACCACATCTGTAGAATTGCAGACTGTTCACTCAAAAAGGGTGTTAGATGCTGGGATAGTACCATTACTACCAGTTCCGGTATTACTTGGTCAAGATCATCCTGATTTTGAGATATATCTAGCAGCTGCTACCACACGGGCACAATCTAAGGAAGGTGAAACATGCCCCCTACCTGCTTTAGATGATGATGTGTTTGGAGCTCCAGGAAAAACCATAAAGACAAAAAAAGAATGGAGACAAGATAAAATACAGTGGACTAGAAAACATTCTATTAGAGTAGACAGTAAAGAGATTGAGAATGCTGACTTGACAAAAAAATGTGATTTTGAAAGTGAACAAAAAACAGATGAAACTTTAACACCCTTGTTTTCACAGGTATCACAGGAGGGGATGGAAGGGCACCCCTGTTATAGGGTGAAACAGAATTTACTCTATCGTATTTGTACTCACCCTAGAACAGGGGAACAGGTAGATCAATTGATGGTACCTAAGAAATATCGGACGCAATTGTTACAGTTGGCTCATGATAGCCCTCTTGCTGGGCACTTAGGAAGAGACCGTACAACAGCTCGGATTTTATATCGATTTTTCTGGCCAGGTATCCACAAAGATGCGGAACAGTACTGTTTGTCTTGCCCTGAATGTCAATTAGTAGCCAGGATAGGAAAAAGGGACACTGTTCCGCTACAACCACTGCCAATAATAAATCACCCTTTTGAGCCTAAAAAAAAAAAAAATTCACCCACGGTATCACAGAATCACCAGCGCGGTCTGTCCCATTGCAAAATTCGCCTTCAACATCACAGACTGCTAAGCGGCTCACCGAAGGTGAAAAAAGGTTAGAAGAAGCTCCAATTTCATTTTGGTTTCAGGGTGGAGTCCATAATTTCGGTGTGGAGCACAATATTTAACCTCTCGCATCTTCGAGAGGTAGAAAACCGCAAGGGAACAATTCTCGGAATTAAAGATCCCTGCTCGAACGTGCGCACGTTCGAGAGGGAGAAAACACTACCGAAAAGAGTTCATAGTTAAATAAACTATTCCTTTCTTTACAGGGCACACAAAAACAACTTTAGGGGGAGCAATAATAAGAGGGGAAGGACGTTGTTTACAGGAGTTACCAAGGTGCTTAAGAATAAAAATCCTAAACATAAGTATGATGTGTAGTTGGCCAGACTACACCCACACTTGCGTTATAAAAAAAACCCAGGAATTTTAGTGCTGTTGCGCAACAGACTTAAAAGATAAATCGCTGGCTCATGTAAACAATGTCCAAGGAATGGGGGGGAGAGAGAGAGAGAAAAAAAAAAAAGGAGAAGGAGGCATCCTTGACATATATACACACTGGGAGGAGAGGAGGTGTTGGTAACGGAGCAGGAGCGGGATCTAGGGATTATCATTTCAGGCAAACTAAAGGAGGAAAACCAGTACAACAAGCTGGTAGGAAAGGCTAATGGAATGCTGGCATACACAGGGAAGGGTATTACAAGATGGAGAAGGGAACTGATAATGCCCCTTTACAGGTCCATGGTTTGTCCCCACCTGGAGTATGGGGTACAGTTCTGGAGACATCACCTACAAAGGGATATAGATAGGGTGGAAAGATTCCAGAGAAGGGCGACCAAAATGGTGCATGGCATGTGTCAGAGGACCTATGAAGAGAGGATGGAGGAGCTTGTCCTCTACCCCCTGGAAACAAGGAGAGAGAGGGAGGATATGATCGAAACTTTTAAATACCTGAAGGGAATAAACAAGGTGATGGAAGGGAACATCTTCAAGATGAAAGAAAATCCAAAAACTAGGGAGCACAGCTTAAAGCTGGGGGGTGGAAAATTCAGAAGAAACAGGAGGGGGCATTACTTTACAGAGAGGGTGGTAGGCCCCTAAAATAGGCTGCCAGAGAGAGTGGTGGAGGCAAAAACAGTGGGAGAGTTCAAGAGGGCATGGGATACCTACAAGGGTTTAAACAAGAAATGGAAGGATAGGTTCCCTTAAAGAAAAAAAGGAGGCTGGAATCCACAATGGGGTTGGGGGTTGGGGGCACAGGGGTGGGGTCTAAGGTGGGAGAGTGAAGGCTACCTATGGGAAGAGGATAAGGGCAGACTGGATGGGCCATTGGGATCCTTTTCTGCTGACAGATTTCTATGTTTCTAAGTTTCCTGGTGTGGGGCTAGAACTCACAACCTTCTAATCTTCCGGCTGCAGCGGCGGCAAGTCTGCAAGCTGTTGAGATGCTCACACTTTTAAGAAATTCATAAAGATGAAGTCCAAAGGACAAGAATCTTGTTTCAATGCAAATTTCTTAATTAGTAGAGAGAGTAGAATATGCACTGTAAATCAAGTAGGGCCTGCAGCAAAAAAATGTAAGTAACAAAAAGTGGGGGGGACAAACTGGGTGGGCCCAGCTGCCCTTATCTGCCATTACATTTTAGGTTTCTATATAATATGGGAAAATAAAAACAAGAAATACTGGAACTGCAACTAACATTATGTATCATTTTGACAGTTTCTCAAAGACACACACAACAGACTCTTTAAAAAACTATTATGTGTGAATGCCATATTGGTATTTCAATTACAATTACCAATTGATGGTGCAGCATTTATGTGACAGCAGTTTTACATGGGGGGGCAGCTTCTAAACGATACATGCCGGTCAGCTGTTCAGCTGTACGATTAACGATCCAGTAAGTACCATTATAAAATCTCAAAGAAATACAAAATCACACATGCCCCCACAATGCAAAGCATCATGGGCTGCATATGCAAATCTCCACAGAATATGATGCTGGTTCAACTTTAAGCAGAAATGGATGGTGCCGAAAGGCCTCTCACATATTTTGCAAAGGGTGCTAACAGAAGACATAGACACGTGTTTCGTCCTACCAGGACTCATCAGTATGCCTCGTCTGTCTGACACCCCAGTGGAATGAACCAGCTACCCTAAGATGGTCTATCTGGGTTATGTTGTGGTGAACGCTTTGTATTGTGGGGGCATGTGTGATTTTGTATTTCTTTGAAACTTGGCTTCCCGGCCAAATGCCCTTTGGGGTAATCATTGCCTCAGTGCTTGCACACAGAGGTTCTTTGTCTTTGAAATTGTTTTTTGTTTTAATTGGGTTCACCACAACATAACCCAAATAGATCATCTTAGGGTAGCTGGTTCATTCCACTGGGGTGTCAAACAGACGAGGCATATTGTTGACTCCTGGTAGGACCCTTTGCAAACTGTATGAGAGGCCTTTCGGCACCATGCATTTCTGCTTAAAGCTTGAACCAGCATAATATTCTGTGGTGATTTGCATATGCAGCCTTTGATGCTTTGCATTGTGGGGGCATGTGTGATTTTGTATTTCTTTGAAACTTGGCTTCCTGGCCAAATGCCTTTTGGGGTAACCATTGCCTCAGTGCTTGCACACAGAGGTTCTTTGTCTATTATAAAATCTCTCCCCCCGTGTGCATGACTCTTGGGTTTGCCATCGCTTACATGCTTGAACTGGAATTGAGATATACATGGTGTTGCACTGCTAAAACAAAAATCCTGTGATCTATCATGTAGTGTCACTGCTGCTAAATGAGCAGTAATGAAGCATCCATGACAGATCACTCACATTCAGTTACGATTACAACTCCAAACCCTGTCACGTATACCCTTAAATAGTAGGTTACTAATCACTGCCAGCTTGTACTATTCGAACAATAGTAGCAGTCTTTATTTTTACCATGTGCCCTTCCCTGAAGGCTCAGGGTGCCATTATAAACAAAGTACAGTAACAGTCAATTAAAAACAGAATAATGAATCACTTTTATAAATAATACAATCAATTATCATAAGCCCCCTTGAGTTGGCAAAATAAAGCTGACTGGGGCGATAGCAGACAGGGAAAATTAATCCTCAAAGGCCTGTATAAACGGAAGGGTTTTCAGACCCCAGTTAATGGCCTCCACCAAGGGGGCCTCCATCAGGGCTTTTGGGAGAGAATTCCAAAGGATGAGGCCCACTACTTCAAAAGCCTGGTTCCCCAATGGTTTTTAAAGTCTTGCCCTGGGAACTACTAGGAGGTCCTCCTCAGTGCAGTGGAGAGGGCACAAGGGTATGAAAGGAGTCAAAAGATCTGTCAGGCAACCTGGGCGTTATAAGTAAGCAAGCCCATTTTACAGGAGATGTGCCACTTAACCGGCAGTCAGTGCAGATCACGTAACACTGGGGTAGGGGTACCAGATTTTGGGATGCCAAAAAGAGGACACTTAGTACCTCCCTCGATGAGATCTTGTGCCAGACCCCGAGTAAATAAGTTTAAAGTCTCCACCACCTTCACTGCTCATTTACAAGGAGGTCCTGTGTAGGAGAGTGTAAACAAATTATAAAAATAATAATAATACAACAGGATAGAGAAGGTACATGAAGAATATTTGGCAGCTGGAAAAGAGGACATATCCTCGTAAAAGAGGACATCTGATAACCCTACACTGAGGAGACATGACATGTCCTCAGAGGGCCAGTCAGAAACCTAGCAGCTGTATTCTGCACCAACTTCTGGCATTGTAGTATACCTCCATTTTCCTCAAGGTAAACAGTGTTGCACTAATTCAGCCTTGATGTCACCAATCTGTGCACCAATGTGGCCAGATCACTGGGGGGTAAGGGATTTAATCTGGCTTATGTTCTATAGTTGATAGAAGTCATTCTGGACTACTGCTAACACCTGAACTTAAAACGTCAGCCCGCATCCAGAATGACTCGTGAATTTCTCACCTTTGTGGCAGCTAAAAGACCATAGGGGCTGAGTCAAAGCCCCATCTCTCTTTCTCTTTGTAGCCACCATCCCCTCTTACATCCCGTCTCCACCACCGCTACCTCAGTTGTATCTGAATTAAGTCTCAACCAGCTCAAAGCCATCCCGTCTTGGATCTCAGCCAGGAACCTATTTAGCTCATCAACTGCTCCTGGTGACCCAGGTGTAAAAGATATAGAGTGCTGGGTGTCATCTGCATAGCAATGAAACCCAAGCCCATTCTGTCTAATGATACTGCCCAGGGGGTTTATATACACCACAAATAACACGGGCAAAAGGACTGAGCCCTGGGGTATGCAACAGGGCAGGACCACTGGTAGTGAGGAGAACCATCCCAACACAACCATCTGAGTCCTGCCACTGAAATAGGACTGAAAACAGCAGATGACTTTACCAGAGAGTCCTGCATACTTCCTAAGCTGATCCAAAAGCAATCAATGGTCTACAATGTCAAATGTTGAAGAGAGATCAAGGAGAATGAGAACTGACCATTCAGCTTTATCTTTCACACTGAGCAGATCATTATGCACCCTAACTAGTGCAGTCTCTGTGCTGTGCCTAGACTTAAACCCAGACTGGCGAGACTCGTAGATGCCAGAGGTAGTGAGGTGTGCATTAAGCTGCAGTGCGACTGCTTTCTCAATACCTTCCTCAAAAAGGGCATGTTACAGGCAGGACAGTAATTAGCTAGGACATCCTGGTCCAAAGATGGCTTTTTCAGAGGTGGTTTCACCAACGCACTTTTCAGAGACACCAGGAATAACCTTTTCTGACAACTGAACACTGGACAATCCCAGCAAACACTGGGCCCAGCTGCCCCACGCAGCTTACAAGTAGTCATTTTGGGACTGGATCCAAATCACTAAATGTCAGCCACAAATCCGAGATCACCCCACTCACCTCTTCCATTGTCACTGTTCAAAACTCTCCCGAAGACCACTGAATGCATTTTACACTCACAGGCTCAACACTGCTGGGCAGTGATGGCCCACTTGGCGAGATCTCAGCCCTAATAGAGGACACCCTGTCCAACAAGAACCAAGCAAACTCCTCACATTTTGCAGGTGAAACAGTTCACACAGGCTCCAGACAGACCGGATGGAGAAGCCTGTCCACAGTCCAAAAGAGCTGAGGCAGTCGGTTCCTCTCAGCAGCGATCTCCCTAAACAGGAACACTGTCTTTTTATGGTTAATTGCCCTTTGATACTCACTGTAGTGAGATATCAAAACCAGTCTGTCCTCCTGGGACCTGGATCTCCTCCAACAATGCTTCAACCTCCAAAACTTTATTTTCATCTCCTTCAGCTCTCTGTCAAACGGTGACAAACCCACATGTGAAACCAACGGGCGTACATGAACCCGCACCACTGTATTGAAAGTCGCCGTGATGGTACTTGGTTAGAATAGCGCTACATGAATAGTGCCAGTCTAAAGAGCACTAGTTCGTGTAGCAATAGCATGGACGGTGAGAGGGGATTTACAGCACTTTCAGTAAGTGCTCCCCTTGTCGCTGTCTCTGGTGCTTATGGCACACAAGGGCACCAGGATCCAGGAGGCTGGCTGAGCTGCTCCTGTGGCGTTGACGGTTGGGGCATTGAGCAGCTTGGCCAACGGTATTGGAGACCAGGGTTCTAATCCTGATCTCCAACTTTTTTGTATACTCAGAACTTAGATATTTATACGTGAGGCTGTGGAAACAGTATTCCACTGCTCCACGAATTTTAACTTTCCCCGTGATCTGATGGGATTCATCCCAGAATTCTAAAAGAGCTAAGGGTAGAACTAGTGACACCACTGACTACACTTTTTAACAAATCATGGGAGGATGGGGTGGTACCCAAGGACTGGAGGAGGGCAGATGTGATTCCCCTTCACAAAAGTGGGAGCAAGGCAGAAGCAGGAAACTACAGACCTGTTAGTTTAACCTCAGTGATAGGAAAATGATGGAATCACTTCTGAAGGAAAGAATTGTCGAGTATCTAGAGGCCAGAGGGCACAGGATCCTAGGCAGCATGGATTCACACGGAAGGTCATGCCAGATGAATCTGATAGATTTCTTTGACTGGGTGACCAAAGTAGTAGATCAGGGAGGGGCTGTGGACATGGCCTACCTAGACTTTAGCAAGGCATTTGACACAGTCCCACAAAAAGATTAATATACAAGTTAGCCAGCCTGGGAGTGGGTCCCAAGATGACAGCCTGGGTAAAGAATTGGCTGGAGAATAGGACACAGAGTAATAGTAAATCGAGTCCACTCAGAAGAAAGGAGGGTTACTAGTGGGTGCACCGAGGGTTCAGTATCAGGACGGTCCTCTTCAATGTCTTTATAGCGACATTGCAGAAGGACTGGAAGGAAAATATGTCTCTTTGCAGATGACACAAAGATCTGCAACAGAGTTGATGCACAGGTGGGGTGGAAAGGATGAGAAGGGACTTGGCAAGGTTGAAGAATGGTCAAATGTATGGCAGCTTAGATTCAATGCTAAGAAGTGCAAGGTAATGCACCTGGGAAACAAAAATCCAGGGGAAGAGTACACAATAGGGGGTGAGATACTAACAACAACAAAAATAGAAAAGGACCTGGGGGTAGTCATATCAGATGACCTAAAGGTGGGCAAGCAATGTGAGAGGGCAGCAAGGAGGGCTGGGGGATACTGGGATGCATAGGGAGAGGCATCACCAGTAGAAAACAGGAAGTTATTATCCGTCTGTACAGACAGCTTGTGAGACCCCATCTGGAGTACTGTGTGCAGTTCTGGAGACCCAGTCTCCGCAAAGACATAGACAGGATGGAAGCTGTCCAGAGCAAGGCAACTAAAATGGTGCAGGGTCTGCACCAGAAGACATATGAAGAGAGGCTTAAGGAGCTTAATATGTATAGCCTCGAGGAAAGGAGGGAGAAGGGGGACATGATAGAAACGTTCAAGTACCTCAAGGGAATCAACAAAGTCCAAGAGGGTAGCATCTTTCAAAAAAAGAGGTGTGCAAGAACAAGAGGGCACAATTTGAAGATAGAGGGGCGGCTCAGAGGTAATTTAAGGAAGTATTTTTCACAGAGGGTTGTAGATGCATGGAGCGGCCTCCGGAGGAAGGTTGTGGAGTCAAACACAGTGGTGGAATTCAAGCATGCATGGGACAGTCATAAGGCAATTCTAGGGGATGGGGGTAGGAAGAAGTAGGCTGCTGGTTAACTAGGATCTGCAGCTTATCCAGTAGGTAGGGAAATGGGCAGACTGGGTGGGCCAAGGGGTCCTTATCTGCCGTCAAATTCTATGTTTCTATGTTTCTATGATCTGCCCCCAGGAGTGAGAATCCTTCAGTCCGGGGAGTGCGGGGGATACAGCCCCACAAAAACAAAATCAGCGGTATTACTGCAGTGCTATTGTTGCTGACGGCATTGTGGTTGGCTCTATTCTGATCCAGTGCCCACAGTGACAATCAATCAATCAAATCTTTATTTACCCAGGCGATCACCATTGAGCAAGCTCATTTACAAGGTGGACCTGCTGTTGGCAGGGAAAATTGTACAGTTACATATAAATATACATAATACAAAAGGAACAACATGTTTACAGTACTGGTAGGAGCAGAGTATTTACATTCCAAGTCACGTGTACAAGAAAGATATACATAACACAACCCAAACGTAATATATATATACAGTTCCGACAGGAGCAGGATGTGTATGGATGTCATATACAAACCATAGAAGAAGAAAAGAAAGATTATTTATATTCCTGTCCAGCAGAAACACGTTACAGGCCTGGATGGAAATTCCTAAGCTATGGAGGTGCGCATAACAGTGTGTAAGCCTCAGGTAAATGCGGTAGAAGGGGGTGGTGAATAAGAGGGATGCAGAGGGTGCTAAGGGCAAGTGGGGCAGAGGAGGGGGAGCAGTAGTGGCAAGGGCTGATTTGGATAAGCAGCTGGGACTAGTGTTGAAGAAGAGAGGAACAATAGTCAAGCTGCTAGGAGCGATAGAAGCAATTACAGATTTCAGCAAACGTTTTGTCATAGAGGTCTTAAAGAAGGCAGGACTGACAGGTGAGCTAAGTCTCAACGATTTTGTATCCTATTCCAGAGAGTAGGCAGGGCATAGCTTATGGCGGCCCTTCCAAAATGAGTGTTGGCCCTTGAGACATTCAAAGAAATCTGCGATTGACTTCTTAAGGTATAGTTCCTAACAGGACTAAGGGGGAGACAGTCAACAACGTATTGTGGGAGTTTGTTGGTTACAGCTCAGAGCGTCCATAGGGCTGCATTTCTATAACACCTGTATTGAAGGGAGGGCCACCCTATGGCTGCGTATAAAGAGCAGTGATGTGTGGAGTACGGGAGGCCAGTTATAAATCTCAGTGCTCTGTGATATAATACATCCAGTTTTGCAAGATATGAGGCAGGGCATTGGCCATAAATGAAGTTGGCGTAGTCAATTAATAAAAGGAATGTAGATTGGACAAGCTGTCTTTTTGCGTCTGTGGTCAAGAGGCGTTTAATTCTGAAAAAAAGACCAAGTCTCTGCCTCAGTTTTTTCAGCAGTTCTTCTATGTGTTCCGCAAAAGAGAGTTTGTTATCTAGTCAAATACCAAGGTATTTGAATTTAGTCACAAATTCAAGATTTTCTCCTAATAAAGTAGAAATTGATGGTAATGGACTAGCAACAGCAGAGTAAGCCCCTGGGCCTGATGGTGAGAAAAGAATGGCCTTGTTTTTTTTTTTGCTTTTAGTTGTAACTTTTTGCTAAGGAGCTGGTACTGCAAAGTATTAAAGTCAGCTTGTAACTCAGTGCAGGCAGCTTCAGGAAATTTCCGGCTAATGTAGAGCACCGTGCCGTCAGCAAACAAGTGAATACTGGCATCTTTGATGCCTAAGTCCAAGCTGTTGATATAAATGGCAAACAGTAATGGGCCCAGTATGGAGCCCTGGAGGACACCTCTTTTTATTGGTTTAAGTGGAGAAATCTCTCCATCAGCCTTACTTTGTTGCTGTCTATCAGAAAGGTAGTCTTGGAACCATCACAGTACGGTTGAGCCAATGCCTATAGTTTTTAAGGTGGAGAGGAGCAGGCAGTGGTCGACAGTGTCGAACGCCTTTCTGAGGTCCAGGAACACGGCACAAATGTATTTTTTGTTGTCTAGGTCCCATTGCCAATCATTAGTAACTTTTGCCAGTGCCGTAATTGTACTATGCTTAGCTCTAAAGCCAGACTGCATTGGGTTGAGTAGTCTAGCATTGTTTAAGAAAGATCTCAGCTGTGTATCCACAATTTTTTCCAGAAGTTTTGAAAGTATGGGAAGAAAGGAGATTGGTCTATAGTTATTTAGGTTACAGGGGCCCCCTGCTTTAAACAGGGGAATGACGTGAGCAGTTTTCCATGCCTTGGCAATGGAGCCTTGTGCCCTATTATAGGCTGCCACTGCTTCCTCCTGTACCCTAGTGCCTGTGGTCAACACATCCAAGGTGTCCACTACCACCAAGAGTCCCTCTGACTGAAGCTCTTGCAAAGGGTGGAACTGGACCATTGCCATAGGGGGTGGACTACAAGGGGGACACTGAATGTGAACCTGATGGCACAGTGATACAACCAACTGACCAGATCAATCTCCTGGTTACCAATTTTGAGCCCCAGAGAGAATACCATGTCTAAGGCAAGGCCATGTTGATGGGTTGCAGAAGTAACAGCTTGTGCAAAGCCCAGGGATACCAAATCTGGGAGGAAAGCTTGATCAAACTACAAGAGTTTGTTGTCAACTCAGGCATTGAAGTTACCCAGAATGAGCCACCTGGGTGACTCCAGCTCCTTTTCGGTGACAATTTCTGCAATTTCTTGCAGAAATCTCCCTTTTGTGCCCTGGAGACCAGTACAGAAGGAGGATTCTGCAAGCTGCACCTGAACCCCTATGCATGCTACACATTCAAATGATGTGGTAGCCCACATTGGATGCACCACCAAGTTCAGCTCAAATCTAAAACAGACACCCCCCCCCCCACACAGTCCTTCCTCAGGTAGTGTGCTTTGGGGAACTTAGTCTTCCTCCTGGGGATCAAAGCCTCTGACTTGGGGGTGAAATCATTTGGATGGTCTAATCACTGCACCGTGGAATTTAGTTTTAGTGCCCCCCTTCATAGGCCTACCCCTGTGGAGATGGTCAGATATCACCCTTTGTGAGATATTAGCTCTGAAGGCCTGGCGGCAGTACTTGACCTATCATCCTTTCCAGAGGCAAACAGCAACACAGAGGCCCTCGTGGTGGCCTACAATACAGACATTTCAGCAGCCCTGGATGTAGTTGCTCCTGTCCATGTTTGTCCTCTCTCCCCTTCACCCTCGAACCCCATGGTTTGATGGGACTCTGAGGGAGATGTGGCGAGTAGGACAAAGGTTAGAGCATTGCTGGCGGAAGTCCACCCTTGATGCTGACCACCTTAAATTGATGGATCATTATCATATGTATCAATCTGCAATCATCCGTAAGAAGGCAGAGCTCCTGTCTGGGGAGATTGCAACTGCTCAAAATCGACCAGCTCAGCTTTTTCGCATTGTGGACAGACTGTGCAACCCAGCCTGTCTACAAGTTCAAAAAGCTTTTTCGCAGGTAGAGTGCGATGAACTTGCTCGATTCTTTGTGATTAAGGTGGCTGACATCAGGGCAGAACTCCAACCAGCACACTCTATGGGTGTTGCGTTTGACCAGCACTTGGTCACTGCCCCTCAGCATTCCTGGAGTACCTTCGACCGACTGGAGTTCTTGGACGTCATGCAGGTTGTCCGGGGTACGTGCCCTATGTGCTGTAGTATGGACCCAGGACCAACTTCCCTGATTTTGGGTCATATCGATTCCATCGGTCCGGTCCTTGAACGGATAGTCTGGTGCTCCTTGGAAACAGGAGAGTTTCCTAGCTTTCTGAAGGAGGCGGTGGTAACACCCCTCTTGAAGAAAGCTTCTTTGGACCCCGACTGCCATGAGAACTACAGACCAATCTCTAACCTCCCCTTTTTGGGGAAGGTGATTGAGAAAGTAGCGGTCATACAGCTGGAGAACCATTTGACCATTCATGACATCTATGAACCCTTCCAGTTCGGTTTTCGAAAGAAGCATAGTACTGAGACAGCACTGGTTCAGGTGCTTAATGATCTCCTGATGGCTAGAGATCGGAAAAACTGTTCCATCTTGGTTCTTCTAGATCTCTCTTCAGCATTTGACAGTGTGGACCATGGGGTCTTACTTGATCACCTGAGGTTCATCTGTGGACCTGTCGGGTGCAGTCCTCAGGTGGTTTACATCTTTTCTCACTGGAAGAACTCAGAGAGTGGTGTCCGGAGTTTATTCTTCAGACCCAGTTTCTCTGTTATGTGGGGTTCCTCAGGGTTCAGTGTTGTCCCCCATGTTGTTTGCAGTGTACATGCTGCCCCTCGGAGACATTGTAAGAAGGTATGGGCTGAGGTTTCATTATTATGCCGATGATACCCAGCTCTACCTTTTTTTTGCACCTGACCAGGATGGGGCTTTCTCGGTCTTTATCAACTGCCTTGCAGAAGTCTAGGACTGGATGGATTTGAGTTGGCTGAAGTTGAACTCGGAAAAGACTGAGGTGCTGATTGTGGATCCAGCATGCTGGATAGGGGGGTCAGGGGTTGGTTTACCCTCTGGGCTTTTCCTCAGGGGCTTACCACTCCTGACCTCTGAATGGGTATGAAACCTGGGGGTAATTTTTGACGAAGGGCTGACTCTGCGTTCACAGGTGTCAGCTGTCGTCAAGTATTTTTTTTACCATCTGAGGAATATCTCCAGGACTAAGCACCTTGTTCCGTCCGGCGAACTTCCTACACTGGTCCATGCCTTTGTGACCTCGTGCTTGGACTATTGCAACTCCCTTTACCTAGGGCTTCCTGGGGTGGAAATCCGCTGCCTGCAGCTAATGCAGAACACTGCGGCTCGGCTTTTGACTGGGGACTTCCCAGTCCTGTCATATTTCCCTGGTGCTATGCACACTGCACTGGCTGCCAGTACAGTGCTGGATCACCTTTAAAGTCAGTTTACTGACTTTTAAAGCCCTACACGGACTGGGCCCAGACTACCTGAAAGAGCTCCTGGTTCCTTTCTGCCCTGGGCAATCGCTCCGCTCAGCCAACGAGGGGTTTCTAGAGATTCCTTGAGTGTGTTTGAAATCTTCTGGGGCCTGTGCATTTATGCATGCAGCCCCAACTCTTTGGAATTCTCTACCCCGTCGGTTAAAGGAGTGCACGACCCTGGAGGGATTTAAGCAGGCATTAAAGATATACTTGTAGTACCATGTATTTGGTGACCGATTTATTTTTTCAACTGTATTACTTGTTCTGTTTTAAAATGTTTGGATTGTCTGATACGTTGTTTTATATTTGTTAGGCACCTTGGTTATTGAAAGGCACCATAAAAATAAAGAATATTATGATAGTATTATTATTATTATTATTATTAACTTGGCTGACCGACAAGTCCAGGATCCGGCTGGTGTCATCACCCAGCCAGGCCTTAGTAATACAAGTCAGATTGACAGAGGAAATAAGATCCTCCACAATAACAGATGAACAAAGAGGGGGAGTGGTGACAGTAGGTCCCTCAGCTATCTGCAGACTCAATCTGGTGGGATCCCTGGGCATGGGGACTAAACAAATCTGGCTTCTCTCAAGTCCCCATTTCACCACAGGGTGTCTCCTGGTCCTCACAACAATAATGGCACTCTCCCTGTCAGCCCTCCGCAAGTCCCCTACTTCCTTTCTGCACTTTTTTCCCGATCCCCACTTTCCTGGTTCCCTGCTATCATTTGAGGTAGATGCTGCTAAATGAGGAGTAATTGAGGGTTTGCTACAGATCACTCACAATCAATCACAATTACAGTTCCAAACCCTAGTGTGTATATACTTGAACAATAGCCATGGTTGCAAATCGGGGCTCAGCTTGTACTAGAGTTATCCCTTTTCACTGTGGCTTTTAAATGAAGGTGACTTTCAACTGAGGGTGACTATTATTCATGGAAAATAATATGTGGTCCAGGGATAGAGTACTCTTGATGAAATTAATAGAGTGGTTTCATGTGCAATGTTTTTTAGCAGAAGCACAATCAGCAACAGGAAAAGCAATAAGGAACAACACAGTGCTGCACAGAACACCTCTCTCATCACCCCATCACCCCCACCTACACACCCCACCACCCCCTCATCATTTCCACCTTGTTACCTTCACCTCACCACCCCCTCATTACCTCCTCATCACCCCACCTCATCACCCACCTCATTACCTACACCTCATCACCCCACCTCGTTACCTCCACATCATCACCCCACCTTAGCAACTCACTTCATCACCACCTCATCACCCCTCATCATCCCCACCTCATCATCTCCACCTCATCACCCCACCTTGATACCGCCACCTCATCAGCCCACCTCATCACCCCCTCATCACCTCTCCTCATCACCCCCTCATCATCACCACCTCATCATCTCCACCTCATCACCCCCACCTTGATACCTCCACTTCATCACCCCACCTCATCACCTCCTCATCACCCCACCTTGTTACCTCCACTTTATCATCCCTACCTCATCATCTCCACCTCTTCACCCCTCATCACCCCCTCATCATCCCCACCTCATCATCTCCACCTCATTGCTCCACCTCATCACCCCCTCATCACCCCCTCATCATCCCCACCTCATCATCTCCACCTCATCACCCCCACCTTGATACCTCCACCTCATCACCTCACTGCGTCACCTCCTCATCACCTCCACCTCATCACCCCACCTTGTTACCTCCACCTTATCATCCCCACCTCATCACCCCTCCTCATCACCTCACCTCATCACCCCCTCATCATCCCCACCTAATCATATCCACTTCATCACCCCAACTCATCACTCCCACCTCATCACCACACCTCATTACCCCACCTCATCACCTCACTTCATCACCTCCTCATCATCCCCACTTCATCATCTTTACCTCTTCACTTCTCCTCATCATCCCTCATCACCCCCACCTCATCATCTCCACCTCATCACCCCACCTCATCATCTCACCTCATCACCCCTCATCACCCCCACCTTATCACCTCCACCTCATCACCCAACCTCATCACCTCACCTCATCATCTCCATCTCATCACCTCCACCTCATTACCCCCACTCATCACTCCCACCTCATCACCCCATCACCCCACCTCATAACCTCAACCTCATCACTCCACCTCATCTCCCCACCATCACCCCAACCTCACAGACTATAAAAGGAGAATGATGCCGGTAAGCTAACACAAATAGCCCATGGTGGTGGAAATTTTACTGATGAAGTGATTTATTGCCCCCTTTTCCTCACACAGAACTTTGCCATATGAGCACTACCAAAAAAACTCACCTCTTAAGCAGAGGTGCTAAATAGATACCTTTGAACTGTCTTTATGGTGGAAGAGGAGGGGAAGGGACCTGAGTTAAAGAAGAGGTGAGGGGATGACAAAAGAGTGGATCCTATCCTGATCAGTGAAGACAGGGTAAAAGAGGAGCTAGGAAGGTTGAGGGTAAACAAGGCAATGGGGATGGATGGCTTGCATCCTAGAGTATTCCCCAAGGGAACTCCGGGAACTGAGGGAGGAGCTGGTGATACCTCTGGAGAGGCTGTTTAACTTGTCCCTGGATACTGGGTTGGTGCCAAGTGACTGGAAGATGGTGGATTTGGTGCCACTGCATAAAGGGGGCAGCAGGGAAGAGATGGGAAACTATCACCTGGTCAGCCTCACCTCGGTAATGGGGAAGGTGATGGAGGGGTTACTAAAGGAAAGAGTGATAAATTACCTGATGGACAGCAGACTACTAGACGATAGGCAGCATGGCTTCACATCTGGCAGGTCGTGTCAGTCGACCCTAATAGAGTTCTTTGATTGGATGACAAGGGTGGTTGATCAGGAAGGGGCAGTGGACATAGCCTATCAGGACTTCAGGAAGGCCTTCGACTCTGTCCACCCAGAAATGTAGTAAATAAGCTGGAAAGCTTAGGGGTGGGACAGAAAATAACTAGGTGGGTGGAAAACTGGTTGAAGGACAGAAGTCAGAGGGTAGTGGTAAATGGGGTACATTATAATGAGATAGGGGTGATGTGTGAGGTACCCCAGGCGTCAGTACTGTGACCCCTACTTTTCAACATCTATATCAGTGATAGAGGGGATGGGCTGGAGGGGAGGGTGTGCCTATTTGCAGATGATATGAGGATCTGCAATAGGGTGGACACCTCGGGGGGGGTGGAGGGTGTGAGGGAGGACCTGAACATTCTGGAGGGGTGGTCAGAAACTTGGCAGCTGAAATTCATGGCCAAAAGTGTGCAGTGATGTACATGGGGCATAAAAACCCACATGCAGCCTACACGCTGGGGGGGGGGATAATTAAGCCAACTGAGCAGGAGAGGAATCTGGGGATTATAGTATCAAGCAGCCTTAAGGTGGCTAATCAGTGCAGCAAAGTGGTGGGAAAGGCAAATAGAATGTTGGCGTGCATTGGGAGGGTCATAACAAGCAGAAGTAGGGAGGTACTGAGGCCCCTTAATAGGGCCATGGTGAGGCCACAGCTAGAGTATGGGGTCCGGCTCTGAAGACCACACATACACAAAGACATAGAGGGGATTGAGAGGGTGCAGAGAAGGGCAACCACGATGGTGCATGGTATGCAGGGGAAGACATATGAGGAGAAATGGAGGGAATTGGATCTATACCCATTGGAGACTAGTAGGGAGAGGGGGGACATGATAGAGACATTTAAGTAGGTGAAGGGGATCAATAAGGTGAGGAGCTTATTTAAAAGGAAGTTGGGGAGTCATGTGATGCAACCCTTCATGTAACAGCTTCCAGACAACAGCTCCTGCTCTATCCGAATAAATCTACTATTTTTGCAGCTTCCTGGAACACCTTTACTTCTCTCAGGCACTAATAATGTTAACATCTTACCTAAAAGAAATTGGTGGCATTTCCAGCGGAGTTCTCCCGAATCTTACGAGCAATGGAAGCAGAAATGCTCCAGGCCCCTCCTCGACATACACTGCTGCAAACACTAGAGAAGAGTAATAAGCGGTCTAAGGGTCAGAGTGCTACTGTCAGCAAGCTTGCCACTAACACCCCGACGCTGGCCTTTCTCACGGAGGATAGGTTCCTTGTGGAACTCCAACCTTTTAAGTCTGCCCTGCAAGAACTCACCTAAGAGCTAAAATCGATGCAGGTAGACCTTGGAGAAGCAACTAAAATGATCTCAGATGTTGCTGACCACACCTTCTTGTTAGATCACTGGAGAGACAAAGTTGAGCTGGATATGGCCACTGTACTGCAAACGGTGGAAGCCAAACTGGAGGATCTGTAGGTCGAAGATGAAGAAACAATTTAGTAATTTTTGGCCTTCCGGAAGATGCCGAGGGCTTCTCACCAATTTTATTCATAGAGAAGATGTTTGTCAAAATCGCGGGTCCATCTCCCAATAATCCTGCCTATGTGATCAAGCGGGCCTACGGTTCCCTACGCACTAGGCTACCTACAGGGTCTCCCCCACGCCCTCTCATCCTGAAATTACTAAATTACCTGTATGAACAACTTGTACTAGGCAAGGTTCAGGAGATCTGAGAGATTCTCTGGGAGGGTGCCAAGATCCGTATTACTCAGGACCGCCCCACGGCTACATAATAGAACCGGGTGGCTTATCACCCATTGGTGACGAAATTAATTGCAGTGGGAGTGCAGTTCAGAGTGTGCTACCCAGCCTGGCTTTCTGTTCAGCATGAAGGGACCTGGATAGCTTTTGACACAGCAGAGCAAGCTGCACCCAAGCTTGGAAAGCTGTTCCCAGATTTATTTAGGGATTGTTGACTGTTCGATTAAACATGATACCCTTTCAGTGAAGTACAGATTTGAACCTGTAGTGTGCGTGGTGCTGCGGAGGACATTCACTTTTCTTCAGACAACTTTTTGTTTTGCAGTGGTTCTAAACTGTAGTAGCTGCTGTTATTTTTGGTGGATTGCTGGCCATCCTAGCATGGGTTTTAAGTTCTGGACTTGCCCCCCCCTCCTTCCTTTGGGGCTCGGCTTTGGACATTTGGTTGGACATTTGCTGGGACTTGGCAAGCTTCTTTTGGGCTTTCTCATTTGCATGCCCTGCTTACTACATAGGGGGACATTTAGTTATGGCATAACCTTCATAAGAGGTATACTAGGTTTGCCCGCTTCATAGGTACTGGGCTCCAGGGGTGGCTCCCCCTTTTTTGTTTTTGGGGGAGCTTAATTTGACTGTGTCCCTTAAGCTATGATGGACATAGGTGTTTACATACAGATACTGTTCTAGTTTAGCTGTAACATTAATATGGGTTTGATCAGGGTGGGGGCTGTTGTTAGGGAAGTTTGTACTAATCAGGGTTGGTAATGGGTTGTATATGCCGACGTGACAAAAAAGATTGCGACCGGCATTACAGCGACGGGCTCCATGTCGACCACAGGTTGTAGTCAGCATGAAACCGCACAATTCAGGAGTGTTCTTTACGTGAGGGCTTCGCCCTCAAATCCCATACTCCCTGAACTAAAGGACTCTAACTCCAGTTTGGAGTTAGTTCAGGGAGGGAGGTGCAATTTGGGGAAGTGGTTGCCCCCTTCCAGCACCACTTCTACGGCAGCATGGCGCTGTAGCTGATATCGATGCATATCGCCATAGAAATGTTACTGTAAGGGTGGCATACCTAATTTATATTCTTTGGGGGGAGCATAGTGTACATGGGGTTCTCTGGGGTGGGATATGGGCCTTTGTGGCATCTGGTTTAAATATACACTGTACATTTTTTGTACTGGAGGGGAGGATGTTACAATTCAAGAATTTAGTTCTGTTACATGTTGCCTTACTCCTTTTGTTTCTCTTGTTGGGTTTATTTTGGGGGGGTCTGACCTGTTGACTTTGTTTCACATTACTCTCTTAGATATGTGTGTGTTTTTGGGTTGGGTAAGACAATGCCTATCTAGGTGGGTGGGTTGGGGGGATTGGGAGCATCTGTATATAGTTATGGGGGTATAAGGGGGGGTTCAGGGTCACTTTGGGCGGAGGGTTCTCACCCAGAGCACACTGGTGGCATACTTAACTTCAGTCCTTTCATATTATTTGACTGGTATTTATTACTGTACGGAGGTCAATTATAAATTTGTGTCATGGAATATTAAAGGGTCTAATAATTAAAAAAAAAGATACATGATTCTAGGGCATCTGCAAAAACTGCACCCGCAGGTTGTCATGCTACAGGAAACCCATTTGAAGCGGGAGGAGCTGGCCTGTTTATGCAGATGATGGGTAGCACGGGTTTTTGGTACTGGGGCCCATTCTGCAAGGGGTGGAGTGGTTGTTTTGGTCTTCAGAGGTATTCAATTCCAGGTTATCCAAGAATGTTATGACCCTGAGGGCCATTTTATCATATTGCATGGCCATTTAGGTATTATCAAAGTAGTTCTGGGGGCTGTTTATGGCCCCAACATTGACTCACCCTTGTTTTTTTCCACCCTTGAATTTCATCTCGCATCCTTCCCTCGGTTACCAGTAATTCTGGGGGGGGGTGGAATCTTGCTTGTCAGGATGATCTGGACAGATCAGGCTCTGTCAGGCGTGGTCTGTCTCCTGGTCAGCGGGGTCTCCAAGACTTGTTAGGCCACATAGGTCTGCTAGACTGATGGAGGGCACTTCACCACCGGGACCGGCAATATACCTTTTTCCTCACCGGTGCATGGCATGTCTTCTAGACTTGACTATTTTCTGGTAAGTGGGAGTGCTCTGGGTGGCCTAGCCTCCTCAGAGATTCTCCCAACAGTTTTATTGGCTCATACCCTGGTTGAGTTAATTGAGTCCTTACAAGGGGGAGGAGAGAATGGGAATCTGGCATCTGAACACTCAGCTTCTTTGGGATCCCACCTTAACTCAGCACTTACGGGACTTTATTCGCTCAACTTTCTCGGACAATGAGGGCTCAGTCTCTAGACTGGACTGGTTGTGGGGATCCATCAAAGCCACTATCCGGGGTGAATGTATTAAACTGGCCTCCAAGCATCAGAAGCACCATACTCAGGAGGCGGACCAGCTACTGGTGGATGTCCGGTATTTGGAGAGGGACCTATCGGCCACCTCCTCACCCACAGTTTGGCAGTGCCTTGAATCAGCCCATGTCAAATAGGCAGAATTCATGCTGAAAAGGCTGAATTAGCTCTTTTGAGAGCCAAGTCCCGATATCTCGAGTCCGGTGAGAGGTGAGCTGGTAAGCTCCTGGCATGGAGACTGAGACAGTTGGACAAATTGAGGGCTGTCCCATGCCTTAGACTAGATCCAGGGGATGAAATGCTCACTAGGCCTCAGGACATTGTGGAAGCCTTTGGGGGCTTCTGCAGCAGCCTCTATGAGGAGCCGGTGCCCCCCCAGAGGAACGTAGAGCAATTCTGGAGTATTTGAATTAAGTCCCTCTCCCTTGTCTCTTTCCTTCACAACAAGAATTTCTGGGAGAACCTATCCAATTAGCAGAGGTTCAGGCTGTCATCAAGCAACTTCCCCCTGACAAATCACCTGGTCTGGATGGCTTCTGTAATAACTTTTGTAAGGTCTTATCAGAGGACCTAACACCCTTTCTTACCTGGCTGTTTAATTTTTTCTTAACGGATGGTTTTCGGGACTATTCCTTCATCCAGGCCTGGATAACCCTCCTCCGGAAGCCAGGAAAAGATGAGCCCCTGCCTGCTAGCTACCGGCCTATCCCGCTTTTGAACTCAGATGCAAAGATTCTGTACAAAGTAATGGCCAATAGATTTGAAATATGTATGTGATTCACTCATTTCGCTGGTGCATGTGGGTTTTATGGAGGGGCATCGTTCCAGTGATCATGTGAGGAAGTTGCTCCATCTCCTCTCTGTGTCTGGGGAGAGCAGGTCCCCGGCAGCCCCGGTCTCTCTGGACACAGAGAAGGCTTCTGATCATGTGTCCTGGCCTTACCTTTTTGAGGTCTTGCACAAGTTTGGAATTCCCCACAACTTTTGTACCTGGCTGTGAGTGCTAGATATCAGAACTTCAACAAGAATTTGCTGTAATGGGCTTTCTTCTGTTGCCTTTACTTTGGGAAAGACAGGGTTGTCTCCTTTCTTCTTTCCTGTTTAATCTTTATTTAGAGCCCCTCCTCTGACGTTTACAAATTTCTCCTGCCATTCAAGGTATCCCAGTAGGGAATGAGCTATACAAACTTTTTGCCGATGCAGACGATTTGCTCTTCCATGTCTCAGACCCTATCTCCTACATCCCAGCTGCAGTAGCTGAGATTGAGTCTTTCTCTAAACTAGCAGGTTACAGGCAGAACCTTGAAAAAACACAGGTCATACCCCTCAATGCCTACATTCTAAAACAGGATATTTTGGACTTGGGTTTATTCTGGGAACCTAAGGCTATTAAATATCTAGGAATCTTTCTACTCTGTCATCTCCCAGACTTAGTCTCTCTAAATTTCCTGCCCCTTCTTCAGAATATTAAAGCAGATTTGACTAGAAGGTCTTCCCTCCTTATGACGTTCTGGGGTCGTTTCAATATTCTTAAGATGAATATTCTCCCCCGGTCACTATATCTGTTGAGTATGTTGGGGATTTGTCTTCCTAAGGTCTGGTTTACTACCCTGCAAAGACTACTGAACCACTTCCTCTGGAAGGAGGGGGTGGTTCATCGTGCTTACCACAAACTTACTGCCCCTCAGGATAAGGGTTGGTTACCCCTCCTCTACTTTTATCTTTACTATTTGGCTCTTCATGCTGCTAGATTCCTGCACTGGGAATCTGCTCCAGATGATAGGGGTTATTCTCCCCTCTAGCTTCATATGGAATCAGGGTTGTCCCGGAAAGCAGGCGTGTCCTGTGCTAGTCTTCTATACACTAAGTATGCTAAGCTTCCAGCCTCTTAAAAAACTCCCCCCGTCTCATGGTCCATTAAGGCTAGAATGCATTTGGAACAGTTTCTTAAGGAGGACTGGTCCCATTCCATATCTCAACCCATTTTGGCGAATCCTAACATTAGGATCGAGGGGCGTCGAATTCTGGTTGCATTTTGTCCCCAGCTTGGAACTATATCAGTCTCCTCCATTGTCGAAAATGGGAAGATTTGCTCCATCGAAGGCTACAAAAACTTTTTTCCATTCCCATATTTCACACATGTAAATACTGGCAACTGTCCGCTGCTCTCACCTCAGTTTTTGGTCATACCCCCTGGACCCAGACAGTGGTAGGCAATCTCTGCCAGTTATCCCCCTTCTCGCTTCAGCCCATTCTGTAGCCCAGCTATACATGTGTCTACAGACCCTTGATCCTGAAGCCCTCTCTGGTGTTGTTTTTTACTGGCAGCAGGTTTTCCAATGGCAACCTAATACTGGACGCTGGAAACGTATCTGGCGTAACTTATATAAGTTCATTAAAATGGATCGTTATTGGTGAACCCAGTTCCAGATACTGCATAACCTGTACTACACTCCCTTTAAATTATATACTGTGCACTCGATGCAGGACAACAGAAGGTCATCTGTATTACATGTTATGGGAATGGCCTAAAGTAGCCCCTTTTTGGTCTAAAATCAAGGCCTCGCTGAACCCTTTACTGGGTTTGGAAGATACCTTTATCCCTGAGATTTGCTTGATTGGTGGACTTTCCACTCTCATTGTTTGGGAATCGCAAAGCTTATATGGCTCCTGGAGGGACACCAGTCTATACTGGGAGGGTGGTCTGTATCTGTCCAGGAAGGGAACCAGTCTTTTGAGCAATCAGTTTAAATGCTTCATTGGCAAGCTTTTAAACTAGTCAAGGGGGGAGGCACTGATAAGCTGCAGAAAAATCCCAGCCTCTCCCTACAAAACAGGGTACTAAATGAGAAAAAGACCGGTAGAAAGGTCAGTGGGGATGCTGCAAAGAAGGCAAAGCCATAAAAAATGGAGAGCAATGAGTACCAATGCCCATAGTCTGAGTAACAAGCTTCCTGAATTAGTGGCCTTGATGGAGGAGGAACATCTGGACATCGTGGCAGTCACAGAAACATGGTACACACAAAACCATGACTGGGACATAAACATACCAGGATACACTATCTACAGGACGGACAGGGAGGGTAAAAGAGGAGGAGGGGTAGCTCTTTACATAAGGGAAGGAATCAAAGCAACAGAACTAAAGGGAAAACAGGGAGGAGGAGAAGAAGCACTGTGGGTAAATTTGGAGACTGGCAATGGCACCACAATCCGCACAGGAGTTGTGTACAGACCCCCTTCTCAGGGGGAGGAAATGGACAAGGAAATGATAGAAAGTATACTTAGAATGGCAGAAAAAGGGGAGATATTGCTGATGGGTGGTCTGAATATGCCCGATGTTAACTGGAGTGCAGTTGCAGCAGCCACTCCGAAGAGTGGGGTTATTCTAGATGCCCTACAGAGGGCATGCCTTAGACAACTAGTATTGGAGCCCACTCGGGAGGGAGCAATCTTAGACCTGGTTCTCTCAAATGGAGATGAAGAGAGGATCACAGATGTAGAAGTGGGTAGCCATCTGGGAACTAGCGACCATCGAACAGTATGGTTCACAATAAACACAGCAATAGAGTCAAGCCATACAAAGGCAAAATTACTGGACTTTAGGAGGGCTGACTTTGCCAAAATGGGTGAGTGCCTAAGGAATGCACTAGCAAATGGGCAGGAAGGAGGGGTGGAAGAACAATGGGGAATACTAAAAACTGCCATCACAGAGATAACAAGCCTTTGTGTGAAATTAATAAACAAAACAAAACGATGTAAGAAACCACTATGGTTCTCAAAGGAAGTGGCAGTGAAGGTTCAAGAGAAAAAGAAAGCATTCAGGAAGTACAAGGAATCACAGAAGAAGCAGGACAGAGAACTGTATCAGTTAAAGCAAAGGAAGCTGGGAAGGCAGTCAGAACAGCAAAGGCCCAAACCGAGGAAAAGATAGCCAACTCAGTTAAGAAGGGGATAAAACCTTTATAGGTACATCAGGAGTGAAGGAAGACCAAAGGAGGGATAGTGAGGCTTAATAAAGGGGAGGAGGGTGGGCAGAGGGTGACTGTGAAAAGGCAGAGATACTAAACAAATATTTTTGCTCAGTATTTACAAAGGAAGAGGGAAGGTACCTAAAACAAACAGTAGAAATACTCTGGATACTGAAGTTGATACCAGCCCATTTACAGAAGAAAGGGTTCTGAAAGAACTCTTAAAACTGAAGGTGGACAAAGCAATGGGGCCTGATGGGATTCATCCCAGAATTCTAAAAGAACTAAGGGTAGAACTAGTGACACCACTGACTAACCTCTTTAACAAATCATGGGAGGATGGGGTGGTACCCGAGGACTGGACGAGGGCAGATGTGATTCCCCTTCACAAAAGTGGGAGCAGGCAGAAGCAGGAAACTACAGACCTGTTAGTTTAACCTCAGTGGCAGGGAAAATGATGGAATCACTTCTGAAGGAAAGAATTGTCGAGTATCTAGAGGCCAGAGGGCCACAGGACCCAAGGCAGCATGGATTCACAGTGGGAAGGTCATGCCAGACAAATCTGATAGATTTCTTTGACTGGGTGACCAAAGTAGTAGATCAGGGAGGGCTATGGACATGGCCTACTTAGACTTTAGCAAGGCATTTGACACAGTCCCACACAAAAGATTAATATACAAGTTAGCCAGCCTGGGAGTGGGTCCCAAGATGGCAGCCTGGGTAAAGAATTGGCTGGAGAATAGGACACAGAGAGTAATAGTAAATGGAATCCACTCTGAGGAAAGGGGGGTTACTAGTGGGGTACCGCAGGGTTCAGTATTAGGACCGGTCCTCTTGATGTCTTTATAAGCGACATTGCAGAGGGACTAGAAGGAAAAGTATGTCTCTTTGCAGATGACACAAAGATCTGCAACAGAGTTGATGCACAAGGTGGGGTGGAAAGGATGAGAAGGGACTTGGCAAGGTTAGAAGAATGGTCAAATGTATGGCAGCTTAGATTCAATGCTAAGAAGTGCAAGGTAATGCACCTGGGAAACAAAAATCCAGGGGAAGAGTACACAATAGGGGGTGAGATACTAACAACAACAAAAATGGAAAAGGACCTGGGGGTAGTCATATCAGATGACCTAAAGGTGGGCAAGCAATGTGAGAGGGCAGCAAGGAGGGCTGCGGGATACTGGGATGCATAGGGAGAGGCATCACCAGTAGAAAACAGGAAGTTATTATCTCTTTGTACAGACAGCTGGTGAGACCCCATCTGGAGTACTGTGTGCGGTTCAGGAGACCCAATCTCCGCAAAGACATAGACAGGATGGAAGCTGTCCAGAGGAGGGCAACTAAAATGGTGCACCGGAAGACATATGAAGAGAGACTTAAGGAGCTTAATATGTATAGCCTCGAGGAAAGGAGGGAGAGGGGGACATGATAGAAACTTTCAAGTACCTCAAGGAATCAACAAAGTCCAAGAGGGTAGCATCTTTCAAAAAAGAGATGTGCAAGAACAAGGGGCACAATTTGAAGATGGAGCGGCTCAGAGGTAATTTAGAAAGTATTTTCACAGAGAGGGTTGTGGATGCATGGAATGGCCTTCCGGAGGAGGTTGTGGAGTCAAAAACAGTGGTGGAATTCAAGCATGCATGGGACAGTCATAACGCAATTCTAGTGGGTGGGGGTAGGAAGAAGTAGGCTGCTGGTTAACTAGGATCTGCAGCTTATCCAGTAGGTAGGGAAATGGGCACACTGGGTGGGCCAAGCGTTCCTTATCTGCCGTCAAATTCAATGTTTCTATGTTTCTAATTTCCATGGTGGCAAAAGTTACAGTGTCATCCTTTGTCATTGGCATGCTGAGCCTACCCCATCATTTTGGGACTGGTATGGTGAGATGATGCAGCCACTGGCGGTTGAGAAGCAGATTGCCAGACTTCATCAGTGCCATGACCTCTTCCAGAATAGATGGGAGCAGCTTCACACTCTCCTGTCCATTTTAAGATTACCTGATTGAGCAGGAGGGATGAGAATGGTCCCTCCTCCCTGTGAAGCCTGAGCCCCTGAATGGTTTCTCATTATCCCTTTTCCTTTGTCTTGTTTACCCACAGGTAGGTGTGCTCTGAGGGCGGGGAGGGTGAGGTGTGGTATTGGGGTGGGGAGGGGGTCTTGCTGTTCAGAAGGGGGTTAACTGGTTATTTGTGTATTACCTATACTTTCAATGGTACCCCCTCACTTTTCTTTCTTTGTTTATTGGCATTGGTTAGTGGTTGTTTGCTGTTAAAAATGTAATATAGTTTAAATTATAAAAAAAAGGAAGGTGGGGTTCAAACTAGAGGGTATAGTCTAAGATTAGAAGGAGGAAGATTTAGGGGCAATGTGAGGGGGGGCATTACTTCATGGAGGGGTGGTGGAGGCCTGGAATAAGCTACTTGAGGAGGTGATGGGGGCTGAAACAGTGGAAGGATTCAAGAGGGCATGCGACAGACACAAGGGGCTGGTAGGCTGGGTGAAGGGGAGGTCCAGGGACATGGGGGATGAGTAAGGGGGGGAGGAGGGGACAGACTCGATGAACCAGAGGGCCCTTTTCTGCTGACAGATTTCTATGATTCTCTGATTAAATGGAAGCGTAGAAACATAGGCGATGATGGCAAAAAAAGACAGATGGTCCATCTAGTCTGCTCATATTATCTATCGTACCCCAGGACCTATTGTCTCTGTGGGGTCTACACATACCCTACTCTCTCTTTTGCTCTCTGTGCTTCTGCCTCCTTCATCCTGCTGAATAACTACTACACATGTAGCTCAATCCGAGCTGCGTTTGAAGCTGTTTAAGTTTCAGGTACCCATCACTTCTGCTGGCACACCATTCCATGGCTCAACTACCTTTTCTGTAAAATAATACTTCCTCACATCCTTTTTAAATCCCCCCCCCCCCATTAACCTCCACTCATGGACCTGTGTCCTAGCTTCTCTGTTCCTGGTATACAGCTCCTCACAGTTCACCTTGCTTATTCCTTTCAGTAACTTGAATGTCTCAGTCACATCCTCCTTCTCATCCAGCTTTGAGTAAATACTGTACATGTTCAGCCCCTTTAGCTGATTCTCATAGGATCTGCCTTCCTAGCCCTGAATCATCTTGGTCACCCTGTGTGTTATCCTCTATAGCCTGTCCCTGTCCTTTTTTAGGTGGGGACTCCAGAACTGGACAGAGTACCCCAGATGTCACCTTACCAGTGACCCATGCAGAGGTAACAGTACCTCCTGCTTCCTACTGTCGAACCCTCTCCCAATGCACTCTAGCATCCTGTCAGCCTTGCTGAAGACCTTGTTACACTAGCTGGTTTGTTTAAGGGAGTCACTGATGATGACTCCTAGTTCCACTTCCTCTCATGTTGTGTCCAGCTGGGTATCCAGTGATAAGGGTGCTCGCTATTGAGCGCTCACAAAAAGGGTGACTCAAAAGCAGCACCTTATCAGAGGGCTACTGGATGGGAGGGCGACTACAGGTATAGCGACATTTTGTCACTATATATACACACGCACACGAGAGGAGAGCAAGCACGGCAGAAGGGAAGGGAGGGTTTGTGTGACATGTTGCGGCAATGGGCTGCCAAGCTACCCCATGGCGTGGTGGGTGGGTCGCAGGCTTCAGCTGCAAGGGTGCCAGGTTCGGGTCCAAGTGTGTATACATTTTGTTGCGCCTGATCCAATTTTTTTATTTGCTCCCCCGATATGCATCCCCTTGGAGTTGAGAATCCTTAATTAGGGGTGCGAGGGCAAGTGGAGGAGCACAGCCCCCTATAAACATAAAAATGTAACCCCATTGTCCTTTGCCATGCACCGGGCCCACATTAGCAAAATTGATTTTCACCGACGCATCATCCACTGCAATGGCGATCGCCCATATCACATAGAACCGTCCAGCTGAACCCTCCCATCCAATACTCTATTCTGAGGTTTTGTTCCCTAAGTGCATCACTTCACACTTGGTGTTGAATTCTAGTTGCCAGACTTTGGACCAATTTTCCAGCTTTTTTTGGTCTATTTGCAATCCCCTTATCCCCTCCATGGTGGCAACTCTACCACAAAATTGTGTAATCTGCAAATGGCACAGCCTGCCCTGGATTCCCTCTCCTGTCACTTATAAACATATTGAAGAGGTCTGGGCCCAGGACAGGTCCTTGAGGTACTCCACTGATGACATCTCTTTCCACTCATCTGATCCCATTCACCACAACTGTCTGCTGCCTCCACTCCAACCACCTCCCTACCCACTTTACTATTTCCCTAGCTATACCCAGATCCCACATCTTCTTCAGCAGCCTTCAGTGTGGCACCAAAGTTAAATGCCTTGCTGAAACTGAAGTATAGTAAGTCTAGTGCATGCCCCTTGTCAACTACCTTGGTTACCCAGTTAAACAACATTATCAGGTTGGTCTGACAAGACCTCCCTTGCATGAACCCATGCTACTTATTTAACCTGAAGCCCACTATTCTGCAGGTATTCCACTAGATCTTCTTTGACTAGTGTCTCTATCAGTTGCCCTACGATAGAGGTAAGGCTGACAGGTCTATAGTTTCTTAGCTGCTCCTTGTCCCCTTTCTTGTATAGCAGAACTATGTCTGCCGTACTGCAGTCCTTGGGAACCACCCCATGCTACAAAGAGCTATTAAATAGCCCTGCCAAAGGTTTGGCTAACACTGATGCCAGTTTCCTTAGTACCCTTGGATACATCCCATCTGGCCTTGGGGCCTTGCTTACCTTTAGGGTTGCTAACCCATTTCTGACTCTTTTGCTACTGCACTTCTGCAGTGTCATTTCTAGGAGCCCCTATCAGCTGTCTTTATGACACTTTCTGGCAAGGGACCGCTGTTCTCCACAGTGAATACCAAGCCCAAGTAGTTGTTGAACATTTTATTTATTGTTTATTTATTCATTGAAGAGAATTGGAATTACAATCCTTTGAGTCATAGACTCCTCTGCAAAGGCTCCACATCAGTACAGAAAGAACAAACATAACATTTACTGGTATTATACAAAGGTACAGTATATACATTGCGTCAAGGATCCTAATGGGGATTTTTGACCTTAGCTGTGACCAAAAGGTAGATTACAGATTTGGGGGTTCCTAATTGAACCCTGAGTCAGATTTTATATACATTGTGATTGGGGACCTGAGGATGTTGTCAGGGGTAAGGTTGGGCATTTTTATCCCTGTCATTACGGATTTACTACATTCGTTTGTAACAGACAGGGCTGCTTTCTGCCCATCTTCCTCTATTACGCTGTCCCCCCTCCTTTAGCCTGTCAATCTCCCAACCATCCTTCTTTTTTCCCATGTATATATATATAAAATGATTTTCCCCCTCCATTGACCACTCCACAATATACAGTTCCAGGTCTGCCTCTGTGATCTTGAACTGCCCTCTTGGCCTCTAGAGTTTTTTTTTCCTGACACTCATCCCATTTCTTGTCCCCTTCAGGCCTTCTTTTTGGGTCTTACTGCCCCAAGACCTTTTCATTGAACCAGATTAGTCTCTTATACTTGTTTCTCTTTATAACTGCTCATGCATGTTTTCCTTGTCTCAAGAAAGGTCCCTTTTATAACCTCCCCATCTTTATTCCACACCCCTGATGTTGTCTACACCATCTAACCTGCTTAGGACTAGTTACTTCATTTTGTTGAAATCTGCCCTTCTGAAGCCTAGCACCTCAGCCTTAAAATGAGGGCTTACTGGTGCCCACTGCCAACTCAAATCATATAGTGTTGCGTTCACTAGACCCCAGAGGATCCCCAACCTGCACTCTATCTAATCTTTCTGAGTTGGTGAGTACCACGTCAGGAATGGTTCACTGTGTACTGGGTGTCCTGACTTGCACCAGCATGCAGTCCTGCAAAGTATCAAGCAGTGCCTGACTTCTGATGCTCCTGTCTGTCAGGTTGAGATCTCCTAAAACCACAACCTCCCCTTTTGCCACCCCCTTCCCTACTTCTGCTCCTAGTTCCTTATCTCTCTTCTCTCCATGCCCTACTGGCCTGTAAATCACCCCCAAGTGAAGTTTGCTACTTGATGACTCTGTGAGCTGAACCCACAGTGATTCCGCCTCCCCTTTTCCTCCAATTGATGCATCATCTACTGGATGTATTCCTTACCTGATGTAATGGCCACCCCTCCACCTCTTCCCATCCCTTTATTGTGCCTATACAAGGTGAATCCAGGCGTCGTCAGGTCTCAATCATTATTCTCATTGGCCTAAGTTTCTGTAATGGCCTTTGGATCCAGCCCAGAGTCTACCACTTGTGCCTGGAGTTCCCTAATTTTATTACCTAGACTCATGGCATTGAGACACAGCACCCTCCATCTTATGCTACAACCACTCATGGTTCTTGAATAACTTCCCCCATCACAATTCTTTGATATCCTAGGTGTCTTGTGTTTGTCCTTTTTTTGCTGGTCTGTTTGGTCTACACTACCTGGTCCTCTGAACTCATTCCACTCTGCTGCTACTTCTTGCACACCTTGCCCGTATCCTTAGGGGAATCCTCTCTAGGTTACCTACTTCATCTACCTCAACTGTGGAATCCCTAGCCCCAGCCTTCCCCACAGTTTGTTTAACTGTCTGTCACTGTAGACATTAAACCTCTGCCCTAACGCACTAGTCTGCTCTCTTTTCAAGGGAAGGCCATCACCTTTGAAGAGCCTCCTGTCCAAGAAGACCCCCAATGCCCCACAAAGTGGTACCACTGCTCCTGACACCACCCTTTTAACCACCCATGGAACTCTTCAACCTCCTCCTTCCTCACTCTATCCACCCCCTTCTCCCTACCCCAGACAGGGAGAACACCAGAAAAGGCCTGAGGTACTCCGCTAATGGAGATGGATGTAAAATAAATGTTTATGGCCCTTTATTAATATGCTACAGCATTTCCTTCTTTGCAGCGGAGATTGGTCAAACCAATCCACAGAAGTTCAAAGGCCCTTCCATTGAAGTTAGGTCTACAGTGCTGTGAAGAACAGGGAACCTTGATTAAAACACAAAAAAAACTCCCCAAAGCTCTTACACTCGACCTTATTTCTTTTTCACTCTTCTCTCCTTCAGATTCTTATGCATTTACTGAAATCTTGTCAAATTTTGTTGTCTGTTTTTCCTCTTTATTGCTACTCCTGTCTAAACCTTCTGGCTTACAGCAATCATCCTTTTGAATTTCACCAATGCAGTAATACACCATTTGATTTGAGATTCCATGTTAGTATCTTCAAGGACATACAAATGAGGGGATTTTGCTATCCTAAATCTGTCTACCTGAGATATGTAGCCGACTACCTCATCCCAGAAATGCCTTACCCTCTGGCATTCATAAAACCTGTGCAGCTGTTTGCCTACCTGTGCATGCACTGCAGTTCCAACAGGTAGAGACCTCTCTTATCCCCATGCTATAAGATATCATGTACCACCTGTGCAGTGTGTGACTATTTAAAACTGTATTTGCTTGGCCTAAGCTTCTCAAAACCCTTGTAACATTTTTATTTTATTTATTTATTTAGTTTTTGCCGACCGGGAAAGTGCACTAGACAAATCCTGCCTATTTTCAGGCACTACCTGGGGGAGGGGGATACAGATGAATGCCAACTGACCTTGAACCAGATTAAGCTGTTGGTGGTATTTTTAGTGAATGTGACATTCTTCCAGACAGTGTCCCAATCCACCTTCACTGGCTCATCTTCCTCTGCTAAGTCCCTTTCCCAACTCTTCTGTAATCTTTATTTTTATTTATTTATTTATCTATCTTGGATTAAACCTTTGAGAACAAACTCATTACATACGTTCCACGTCAAGGTCAAACATAAGGAGTCATAACATCACTACTGAGTTAGGCATTAGCAAAATGGTTACAGGGCATGAGACTTAAATACAGCACCATATCTACTAATGAGTGACAGAACACTGGGGAAAAGGGGGAAGAAGTGTGATGGAGGGGGAAGGTGCAGGGGAGGAGGAAGCAGAGAGGACAACTACAGGAGGGTTGTGCAGGAATCAGCCCTGGTTGAGGGCTGAGTCAGAAAAAATATAGAATGGCATAGGTGCCAGGCAATGGGGGGGGGAGAGTCAAGTCCAGTACTAAGACATGGGTGCTGAGATGCCTAGGGGGCCAGTTGTGGGCTGGGGCAGGACCAATTAAGGGGTAACATGAGTGGAAGACTTTACAGTAGATGAGGTTTTGGGGGAGGGACAGGGAGTGGGGAAGGAGGTAGGGGAGAGGAGGACATTGGATGGTTTAGCAAGGGGTGTGATGGGGTAGAGAGGCAGATGTGTGGTGCTTTGAGTGAGAGCAGCAAAGCTAGTGGGAAAGTCCCCTCAACCTATTTTCTGCATACATTTGTAGTACTATAGGCATGGACAATGATTCCCTCTCCTGCATTCCCCGAATGTCATCCTAATTTAAATACAAATGAGGTTGTTTCACTCTGTTTTGCCCTGGTGTAAAAACCTGTTTGTCTCCATTCCAAAGGTCATGACCCCACTCATGCAAGGCATCATGGGAGTTTATGATGCATACTGCACAAACCAGCAGAAGTTATACTCTCATTCAGTTCTGTTACATGTCTTTTGAAGTCTCTGTATTCTCTAAAAGCATTTTTTTTTTCTAACTCAGATACACTTTAAACTACAGAAAACAGCAGGGCACTTACTATGCCTTGAAATGTTTCGTGGCCAGCATAATACAAGAATACAGGGAGTGCAAAGGAGAGCAACAGCACTGACTAATACAGCGTAACTACTGCAGTCCTTAGCACAAAAATTCATAAAATTCCAGGATGTCTTACAAGAGACAGGTCACGACCTCTGTAACGGAGCCAAGCAGCTTTTCACACTAGATTTCAGTACCTTCATTTACATTTACATCCCGATGAAATAAGGAGGGTGCAATACAGGAAATCATTGTGCATGTCTAAAAGGTGCACAGGGAAACGGAATGAAAAGTTGAGCGAACTTTCGCTTTGATATGTGGTAGTTATAACATTCTGTCATTTAAGTCCCCATGCACCTTCTGTAACACACTGAGCACTTTCTGTGGGAGATTAAAGGCAGTTTTTCAGGCATCCAGACAGAAACATACAAACATAGAAGTTGACGGCAGAAGGAGACCTCTATGTCCATCTAGTCTGCCCAATTGTTTTAGACCTATTTTGACACTCCGGTTGCCCTTTGTAGTCAGGGGTCCCTTGTGTCTATCCCATGCATTCTTGAATCCCCCCACATTGTTGACCCCCAAAACCTCTTGGGACAGACTGTTCCAGGCGTTCACTCTTTTTGTGAAGTAAAATGTCCTTGTGTTGGTAGAGAACCTCTCTCCTTGCAGCCTGAGGTCATGCCCCCTGGTCCTGGAGGCCTTTTTGAAGTGAAAAAGTTCCTGTGCCTGTACTTTGTTAATGCCTTTTATGTACTTGAATGTTTCATAGAAACATAGAATTTGATGGCAAATGAGGACTGCTTGGCCCACCTAGTCTGCCTATTTCCCTACCTGATGGATAAGCTGCAGATCCTAGTTAACCAACAGCCTACTTCTTCCTAACCCCCTCACTAAAATTCCCTTATGTCTCTCCCATGCATGCTTGAATTCCCCCTCTGTTTTTAACTCCACGACCTCCTCAGGAAGGCCGTTCGATGCATCCACAACCCTCTCCATGAAAAAATACTTCCTCACATTACCTCTGAGCCGCCCCCCTCTATCTTCAGACTGTGCCCCCTTGTTCTTGCACATCTCTTTTTCTGAAAGATGCTACCCTCTTGGACTTTGTTGATTCCCTTGAGGTACTTGAACATTTATATTATGTCCCCATCTCCCTCCTTTCCTAGAGGCTATACATATTAAGCTCCTTTAGTCTCTCTTCATATGGCTTCTGGTGCGGACCCTGCATCCTTATATCATTTTAAGTGCCCTCCTCTGAACAGCCTTAATCATGTCTATGTCCTTGTGGAGATGGGGTCTCCAGAACTGCACAAAATACTCCTGATGGGGGTCTCACCAACTGTCTGTACAGAAGGAAAACAACTTCCTGTTTTCTACTAGTAATGCCTCTCCCTATGCATCCCAGAATCCCCCAGCCCTCCTTACTGCCTTCTCACATTGCTTGCCCATCTTTAGGTCATCTGATACGACTACTCCCAGGTCCCTTTCGATTTTTGTTGTTGTTAGTATCTACCTTCCCCCCATGTATGCTTCCTCTGGGTTTTTGTTTCCCAGGTGCATTACTTTGCACTCCTTTGTACCTTGGGTCCTGTGCCCCGCTGGCCTTTAGGTGCTCAACAATTCTTTCCTTCAGAAGTGATTTCATCATTTTCCCTACCACTGAGGTCAAATTAACAAGTCTGTAGCTTCCTACAGCTGCCTTGCTACCACTTTTGTGACGTGGAATCACATCTGCCCTCATCCAGTCCTCAGGTACCACCCCATCCTCCCATAATTTGTAAAAGAGGGTAGTCAGTGGTGTCACTAGTTCTACTCTTAGTTCTTTTAGAATTCTTGGGTGACTCCTGTCAAGCCCCATTGCTTTGTCCACCTTCAGTTTTAAGAGTTCTTTCAGAACCCTTTCTTCTGTGAATGGACTGGTATCGACACCCCTATCCAGAGTGCTTCTATTGTTTGGTTTAGGTACCTCCCCCTCTTCTTTTGTGAATACTGAGCAGAAGTATTCATTCAGTATCCCTGCTTTTTCACTGTCACCCTCTGCCCACATTCACTCCCCTTTATTACGCCTCAGTATCCCTCCCTTGGCCTTTCTTCACTCCCTAATGTACCTATTAAAGGTTTTATCCCTCTTCTTAACAGAGTTGGCCATCTTTTCCTCAGTTTGGGCCTTTGCTATTCTGACTGCCTTCCCTGCCTCCTTCTGCTTTAACTGATATAGATCTCTGTCCTGCTCCTTCTGTGTTTTCTTACATTTCCTGAATGCTATCCTTTTTTCCTTTACCTTCCCCGCCACTTCTTTAACCATGGTGGCTTTTTCCTTCATTTTGTTGATTTGCTTTATACAAAAGCTTGTGGTCTCTGTGATGACAGTTTTGATTTTTCCCCATTGCCCTTCCACCCCTCCTTCTTGTCTGGTTGCTAGTGTGTTCCTAAAGCATGCACCCATTTTGGAAAAGTCAGCCCTCCTAAAGTCCAATACCCATGCCTTTGTATGACTTAACTCTACAGCTGTGTTTATTGTGAACCACACTGTTTGGTGGTGGCTTGCTCCCAGATGGCTACCCACTTCTAAATCTGAGATCCTCTCTCCATCTCCATTTGAGAGTACCAGTTCTTAGATTGCTCCCTCTCAAGTGGGTTCCAACACTAGCTGTCTGAGGGATGCCCCCGTAGGGCATCAAGAATGACCCTGCTCTTGGATGTGGCTGCAGTAAAGGTGCTCCAGTTAACATCTGGCATATTCAGGTCCCCCATCAACAATATCTCTCATTTTTCTGCCATTCTAAGGATTCCTTCTATCATTTCCTTGTCCATTTCCTCCCCCTGAGATGGGGGTCTGTAAACAACCCCTGTGCGGATTGTGGTGCCATTTTCTGTCTCCAGGGTGACCCATAGTGACTCTTCCCCTCCCTGTTTACCCTTTAGTTTTGTTGCTTTAATTCCTTTCCTTTTGTAGAGAGCTAATCCTCCTCATCTTTAACCCTGCCTGTCCCACCTGTAGATTGTGTACCCTGGTATGTTGACATCCCAGTCATGGTTGTCTGTGTACCATGTTTCTGTGACTGCCACAATATCCAGGTGTCCCTCTTCCATCAAGGCTACTAGTTCAGGGAGCTTGTTACCCAGACTATGGGCATTGGTACTCATCACCCTCTATTTTTTGATGGCCTTACCCCTTTTAGGCCCATCCCTGTCCTTACTGCCTTTTTCTGGATTTACCCTGCCTTGGTCCCTATCAACTTATCTTCCTTTGTGTCTACTTCACTAACTACCCTGTTTTGTGGAAGGGGGGCTGGGAGTTCCATGTTTCTCTTCAGTGCCTTTCCTCTTGGCTAGTTTAAATGCTTGCCAATGAAGCATTTAAACCTGTCACCAAGGATCCTGGTTCCTCTCCCGGACAACATCTTGTGCACCCAACTCCTTCAGACCAGAGAGGTGTCTGCAAATAGAGCAGCAACTCAGCCTCCAGAAAATCTCCCAGAAGACTGTTGCTCCACAGCCAGTGCATTGCACCACTCCCCACATGTCTGTCTCCCATCCTGTCTAAGATGTTTGTTTTTTTTTAGTGTGTGCAAGCATGTGAGTGTGTTTACCACCATTCAGTGTGCTGTGCCTTTAAGGATATAAACAGGTGTATGTTCTTTGCAGTTTTGGGGAAATTATGTCAGAACCCCTGATGGAAAGGAAATTATGCACTTGGGGCAGGTAGGGTGAGGGCAGGGTGGGTGGGACCTAAGCCCATGCCCTCCTGAGACAATCAATTACAACTCTGACCCAACACACCAGTGAGTGCCTTCCTTCCTTTTGGACACCTATTTCACAGAGTGTAAGTAACAGGTCTAGTCACAAATGACTGCAAATATTCTCCCAGCTAGATTTCCTCCCTGGCAAATAAATGTTACACTAAGAAAAGTCAACCACAAAAAGAGAGAACCAAAACACTGATTTCTACTTACTTAAACAGGCCCCAAAACTAAGAATTCAATTCAGTGTACTCTATTAAATCACCTCCTTGCTTTAAGGAAGCTGGTGGCTGCTCTCCTTTTCAGCTACAGCAGCTTCAGTTTCAATCATGTCCCCTCTCTCTCTTCTCTGCTCCAGGAAGTACATGTTCAGTTACCTAAGTCTTTCCTCGTAGAATATGTACTGCTGACCCGGAAACTTTTTTTTGTCACCTTTCTCTGTGCTGTTTCTACTCAGTCAATATCCTTCCAGCGGTGAGGCCTACAGAATAGGACTCCATATTCCAGGTGAGGCTTGACCAGCGATCTAGACAGTGGTAGCACCACCTCTCTTCTGCTCATGATTCTCCTCCCAATGCAGCCCTGCATTCTGTTTGCCTTCAATGTTGCCTTCCCACACCGCTTACTAACCTTCAAGTCATCTGGGATTATGATTACCAGATCTCGTTCTTGGTTTGTGGCCGCCAGTCTTTGGCCTCCTAGATAATACTCCTTTCTTGGATTTTTCTTTCCTATGTACATGACCTTGCACTTTTTGGCATTAAATCTCAGCTGCCACACTCCAGAACATTCTTCCAGTTTCTTAAGGTCAGCTTCCATCTTTCCCACTCCTTCTGAGAAGTCCACCCTGATACATATCTTGGTGTCATCTGCGAACAGACACACCTTCCCTTCCAGTCCATCAGTGATGTCTGCTATAAAAACAATGAAGAGTAGAGGCCTCAGCACTGAGCCCTGGGTGACCCCACTGGTCACCCTGCCTTCCGTCGATTGCATTCCATTAACCTGTACCCTCTGGGTTCTGCCTTGTAACCAGTTTTGTACCCTTCTGACTACTTCTGAACCAACCCCTGTGTGGTGAAGCTTTCTTACCAGCCTTCTGTGTGGAACCGAGTTGAAAGCCTTACTAAAGTCTAGGTAGACCACATCTACTGCCCCAACCGTCGTCCACTATTTTTGTAGCGTAGTCAAAAAACTCAAGCAGATTTGTCTGGCATGACCTACCTGCTGTGAAACTATGCTGTTTAAGAGCTTGTTGGGTGCTAGTTTTGAGGGATACTATGATCCTCTGTTTGAGTAGTGTCTCCATTAGTTTCCCTACCATAGACGTGAGGCTCACTGGTCTGTAATTACTTGCCTCTTTGCAACTGCCTGATTTGTGAAGTGGTACCATTATTATCTTATTCCAGTCTTCGGGTGCCACACCGTTCTTCAAGAATGTTGTGAATAGAAGTGCCAGAGGGGCTGCTAATTCTGTCCCTAGTTCCTTAAGGATTCTGGGGCACATCTCATCTGGTCCCATGGCTGTGTCTACTTTTAGTTTATTTAGTGCCTCCCATACTTTGGCTTCTGTAAAGGGACTCGTGTCTACCCCTGGTCTTGGGGTGTTGTGTTTTTTCAGGGCTAGGCCATCCCCTGGGTCCTTTTTGGTAAACACAGAGCAGAAGTATTTGATGAGGATTTCGACTTTCTCTGGATCATGTTTGGTGCATTTCCCTTCTTCAGTAGCAATCTTTACTATCCCCCCTTTTGCCTTCCTATGTTCCCTAATGTATCTAAAAAATGATTTGTCGCCTCTCTGTGCTCCTCCAGCTATCTTTTCCTCTGTCTGGGCTTTTATCTTTCTAATTTGCTTGTTAGACTCTTTAATTTTTTCCTTGTATGACTCCCAGTCTTTCTCAGTTTTGGTTTCCTGGTATATGCTGTACGCCTTCTTTTTTTCTTTGACTGTAGTAACCACTTCCTTGGAAAACCACAGAGGATTTATTTTTCTTTTTGCTTTGCTCACCCATCTGGCACATTAATCTGTGGTAATCTTTATTGCTCTCTTGAGTCTCCCCCACATGACCTCCACCTCCTCAACCTCTATTTCCATTAACTGGCTAGTTATGTTATTCCTCATTTTTTGGAAGTCAGCCTTTCTTTTTTTTGTTACTATATTTTTTATTAAAAAGATATAAGTACATCAGTTTGTACAGCACACAGTATACAGGATTACATTACAAAATCATGATTTCAATACAGATCAGGTTGGCTTCAGATAGAAGCATCAGCAGAGTGTACAGTACATGATAAACACAAGAGTATGTAATAGAATTGCAATAAGAGCCTCTCAGCATTAAAATTGTCTAATTAATGGTATGATATCTTGTCTATGTTGCATGAGCCACATTATCCACTTATTCCAGAAAAGCCTCATCACAGTCTCACTCCTGTGCAAGATTGCTGTTATTTTCTCCATTGTAGAAATCTTTTGTACCATGTTCTCCCAATCAGTTACAACTGGGGCTGTTTGTAACCACCTCCATGAGATTCCCTTTTATTTATTTATTTGTATCTCAGATTATAAATACCTTTGAGCCAAGGCTCTTTTACAAAGGTTCCATGTTGGTTTGACTGACAGTAGAAGTCATGACAATATGAAACAATACAATTTGAAGGAACAATGCAAGTTCAAATGAGGGAGAACAAAGCAGATTACAGTCATTTCCAAGCAGATAGGTACATACATGCATACATATACCACGGTATTAGGAGCAATAGGAAGAGGAAGAAATATAGAATTAAGAAGCTAGGACGAGACAACAAAATCATTAGCAGCCGGCGGCATTAGTCAGGTAAACAATATAGTGCTAGAAGGGATAAGGGGGGGGTGGAGGGAAGGGGGAAGGACTGTTAGAGAAGTTAAGTAGGGGGGAATAAGTGCTGGATTAAGAGGAACTGATTAAGGTTGACAATCACAGGAGCTGGAGGCAGAGAGGAGGAGGAGGAGGAGGCAGAGGTTAAATTTGAAAGGACCTAGCTTAGGCAATGAGAAGAGGTCATAGCTGAGGCCATTTAACCAACTGGGAGCTGTGTGAGTGAAGGAGCTTTGCCCCTGGGTGGTATGGCAATGTGGGATGTGCAGGAACTGAGATTCAGAGCCCCTGGTTGGGCTCTGATTCTGTGCCATATGGAGGAGGGCCTGGACACCTGCGAGGGCTAGGCCCAGTGTTATTTTTTTTTGGCCATTAAGCAGGTCTGGCACTTGATCCGGCTTGACAATTGGAGCCATTTGGTTTGGGCGTATAGGTCGCAGGTATGGGTGAGATGGTGGGATCCAGTGATCAGCCTACAGGCTTTGTTTAAGGTCAAGGATACACACCCAAGGGCTGTTGCAGAAGCTGAGCTGTAGATGATCAGGCCATAGTCGATTAGTGAGACCACTGCGCTCTGAACTGCGATCCTTAGGGCATCTGCGGTAAGGCATTGCCTATTCCAGGAAAGAAGGCCAATGCATGTATTTGCAGCTTTTGAGACATTGTCTATGTGGGTGGTGTATGATAGATTACTGTCAGGGGTGACTCCAAGGTATTTGAATGATTGAACCTGTTCAAGGGCTGCACCCAGGCGATTAGTGATTAGGAGGGGTTGAGACTTGTGCTTGTTGTGAGAGCCGCAGCAAAGCATAGACTTGTTTTTTTATAGTTGAGGACTAATTTATGCTAGCAAAACCAGTTTTCAATTGCAGAGAAACCAAGTTGTAGATTGTTTTGAAGGAGGGGGGGTCCTTGTGGGTGGTGTAAATGACAGCATTGTCTGCATAGAGAAGGATATGTTGAGGAGAAGATTTCGGTAGACTATTCAAGAAGAGGATGAAAAGGAGTGGCCTGAGAATGGAACCTTGGGGGACTCCTGATGAACGGGTCTATCTGCGGAGTGGACATCAGCAATTTTTACACGTTGAGAGTGGTTTTCCAGGTAGCTCTTGACCCAGGAAGAGGATTCATGGGACAGCCCAGCGATTTGCAACTGTGTGATTAATAGGCGATGGTGGATGGTGTCAAAAGCCTTGGACAGGTCTGTGAAGACCACCCCAGTGAGGAGACTATTATCCAGAGAGTTGTGGATGGCACCAGTGAATTCAAGGAGGGCAGTTGTAGTGCTGTGACCTTTTCTGAATCCATGCTGTTGGGTGCACAAGATGTTGTATTTGTCCAGGTATTCCAAGTTGGTCAACTACTATACATTCAAAGGGCCTTGGAGAGAGGGGGTAGTATGGATATAGGTAGATAGTTCACGTGTACAGCCCTGTCCCCACTCTTGTGGACAGGTGTGATAGTGGCGGATTTCCGTCGGTCGAGAAACTGACCAAGGGAGAGGGAGAGGTTGAATATCATAGTTAGAGGTGATAGGACTACATTGAGAGTAGGGGACAGCAGCTTAGGGTCGAGTGAATCCCCACTTGTCCTGGATCTGGCAAATGCTTTAGTGATATAATAGCGGACTTCAGGCATCCTAACTGCTTTGAAGTAGAACGGGGGGTGGTTAGTAGGAGAGGGGGTGGTAATGGAGAATGATGGCAGAATATCATCATCGAAGAAGTCCGGTGGAAGAACACTACTGATGTCAGAGAACGTGGTATTGAATGTGTTGGCAATAGAGACTGGGTCGAGGGTTATGTCCCCATCTACATCCAACATGGTAGGAGAGGTTTGAGACAACTTCCCCGTGACTTCTTTAACATTGCTCCAGAAAGATTTCCCCTTACCCCAGGTGTTAGTGAGTATTTCGTTGTAATATATACTTTTCGTCTTGTGGATGGATTTTGTACATTCGTTACAAGCTTGTTTGTAGTTGAGTATGCTGGCTTGGTTACCTGTTGCTTGAGCCCAATGCCAGAGATGGTCCTGGGCTTTTATTTGTGCTAGGAGTTCCACAGAGAGCCATGGCTTACGGAGGCCTTTTAATTTCCGCTTTTCGATGGGGGCATGGGAGTCACAGGCATCGTTGAAGGAGCTGATGAAAAAGTCCAGGGCTGAGTTGACATCAGTTGCGCGGCAAATAGGAGACCAATCATGCTGTCTGAGTTGAGATTTAAGGTGTTTCAGCTGACCCCAGGGAAGGACTGTGCTGCAGATTAATTTGGGGGAGGCATGCTGAATTTATTTGACCATTCGCAGATGACTGGGGAATGGTCACTTAGTGAGTTGGGAAGGACAGACACAGTAGAGATCTGGGATGGGTGGGTGGTCAAGACCCTGTCTAGAAGGGTACTTGTGCCAGTTTTGTAATTATGCCTGGTAGGGGAGTCAACCAACTGAGCAAGATTGGTTGTTGCAATGGCATCCTTGAAACACCCTATATCTGGTGCCAGCCAACTGATGTTGAAATCGCCATTAGTATTGACTCCGAGTCAGGAGATAGTGAACGGATGAGATCCAAGACTGAGTTGAGGCCTTTAAGTTGCTCTTTTGGAGGTATGTATACAGCAGCAATAGTCAGCATTTTGTTGTGGGCACAAAGCAGGATTCTGATGGAAGAATCTGTGAGGATTTATCCAAGATAGGGGTACATACAAGGTGGCCAAGGAGTAACTCTTTAAGGTATACAGCACTGCCACCACCTCTTTTAGAGCTCCTATCAAGTCTGAACACATTGTAGCCAGGCAGAGCAATTGCCATATCAGGGATTTTGGGAGAAAGACAGGTTTTGAAGACTGCAATAATATCGGGGTTGTGTTGGATAGTGAATATTTACAAAGCGTTGAGTTTAGGTGGGAGGCTAAAAACATTGAGAGTTGCAAGGGTGAGCGTCCCCGATTGACTCAGTTTGTGGTCTGAGTGAGTGGTTTTTGGGCCAGGGTTGGGGTGAATATTCCCATATAGCAGCAGCAGAAGGAGCAGGAGCTCCAGGGAGCACCAGCGCAGTTGTTTGAGGGTGGATTTGTTCACCCGTTTCATGCCGGATCGAAGGCAGAGAGGTTGCCTATGGTCCCAGAGAGAGGTCAAATGTGCCAGTGGTGTGAGTAGGAACAATCGGACAAATGGCACCCTGCCGTTGTTACAGAAGTGCTGCCAGCCATTCGTGGTTAAGTTTGAGAATGGGGGGACCAGTCCAGAGGAATGAGTGCCCTTATTTAAGTAGATGAGGTCAAATTGGTAGTCCAAAGGGTGAGCAGGGAGAGAGGCCCCAGACAAGTAGAACAGGGGTGAGAGACAGAGAGAGAAAGATAAACATATGGAGAGGTAGGAGGTGCCTGGCCATTATGCGCAGAAGGGACAGACAGGATATTCTAGGGGGATAAGGGAGGGAGAAAAATTACAGCAGTGGCAGGCTAACAGAGGGGGAGAAGAGTGGGAGGGAGGAAGAGAAGGAGGAGTGCGAGCGATAGGCTAAGAGGGCAAGAGGTAGTGAAGAGAGAGAGGGGGTAAGGAAGGGAGGGAGGAGGCGGGCAGCAGAGAAGGAGGTCCAAAGATTGGTAGGTCCAATTGGAACAGGTGGGCGGTACTCAGGAGCTACTGGGGTGGAGCTGCAACCTATTTAATTAAGGAGACAGGTGGGGGTGAGGGGGGCAGGCGAAAATTTTTGGCAAAAGCCGTACAATGCTATGGGCGTAAAAGCCCAGAGAAGCAGTTTTCAGTTCAGCGTTTGCAAGGCCAATCAGGTGCCAAACAGAAAGTGAGAGACCAATCCGCGATGAGTTGCAGCTGGCAGTGGCCAATAGAAGCCGCTCAGTGCTTCCCGGTGCAGGCAGAGGGGCTTACCCAGAAGGAGATGACTCCAGGTGTCGAGCAGAGGTGGGTCGGGCGGCTGGCTGTGTTAGCCGCGGCCGCTCAAGCAGTAGCCTGATCTGGGGCTGGAGAAATCTAAGGGAGGGAACCAGAGAGAGATTAATAACGGGGTGCTTTGCACTGAGGAGTGGAAGAACAAAAGGGTGATGCAGAAACACAGAGAGGGGGCGTGGGGAACAGACTGAGAGCAGGAGCATTAAGAAGGAGCAAAGAGCAGGGATGGGGATGCAGCAACCAGAATCCAGACAGAGAGGCCTTGGGAATGGAGCCAAGAGAGGACAAAGGAGTAAGTGTAAACAGTGGGCAAACAAAATATAAAAGTAGGAAGGGGGGTGGAGAAGGTTAAGTTTAGAGGTGAGTAGAGGGGGAGGGCATGAAGCTAAAGGCAGGCTGGCTAAGCTACAAACAGTCCTAATTAAGCAAATACAGTATGGTTAAAGCAGGAATTAGGCTATCTGAGCTAGCAAGCACATTACAAAACTTGAGAGGGGAGACAAGAAACCCCAAAGGCAGGCTGGCTAAATCCCTAGCAGTCCTTTTAACAAAGACATTTCCAACAGCAGTTCACTTAAATTTCCAACAGTACACTTAAATTACCACCAACAGTACATTTAAATAGGGAATTATACTAGCACAGCTTAAGAAACACTAAAGATGCAGGCAGTACAAATTTTCAGCAAAAGCCGTACAATGCTATGGGTGCAAAAGCCCAGAGAAGCAGTTTTCAGTTCAGCGTTTGCAAGGCCAATCAGGTGCTGAGCAGAAAGCGAGAGACCAATCCGCAATGAGATGCAGCAGGCGACAGCCAATAGGAGCCGCTCAGTGCTTCCTGGTGCAGGCAGAGGGGCTTACCCAGAAGGAGATGACTCCATGCGGTGAGCAGAGGTGGGTCAGGCAGCTGGCTGTGGTAGCTGTGGCCTCTTGAGCAGTAGCCTGATCTGGGGCTGGAGAAACCCAGAATTAGATGACTCCAGATGGCGAGCAGAGGTGGGTCAGGCAGCATGCTGTGGTAGCAGCGGCCACTCAAGCAGTAGCCCGATCAGGGGCTGGAGAAATCTAAGGGAGGGAATCTGCTAGATGTAATATTACCAGTAATTGCTTAGACTGTATATTCTTGACCCCTTCGGGGAACCAGTGTAGGAGTGCCAGCCCAGGAGTAAGACCTGGAAGCTCCGGAAAAAGTTGTTTCAGACCGTGTTCTATTTGTGCCCAGTACTGAGTAAGTACCAGGCATGCCTGGATCTCTCCACATAGTCTCCAGCAGTGAGTTCCTCCCCTGGTCCCATATTTCCCAGTAATAATGGGCGTATTAAAAAATTTAACAATATATTTCCAGCTAAATTCCTTCCAGACATGGAATCTAGATATCTTATGCTGTATACTGTAAATCTGATCCCAGTCTGATTCAGGAATATCCTGTCCCAAATCTGCCTCCCAGGACTTCTGTATTGTCACTAATGATTTATGTCCCTTTCGGTGGAGAGCACGGTACAACTCTGAGATAATATGATCAGGGATCTGTCTAGTCTGGGTGCGTATAATTATTTGCACCAAGGGGTGAGCCTGAATCAGGTCCCAATGTATTCCACATCTCTGGGTTATATAGTGACAAATTTGAAGATAGTGGAAAAAATCCCTCTTCCCTAACTGATATGCCTGTTGTGCTTGGGCAAAGGTTATGAAGGATCCCTGCTCATACCATTGGTATATAAATTTCAAACCCTGCCTTTTCCAAGCATCAAATGTAGCATCAGTAAAGGCTGTAGGAAATAATGGATCATATACTGGGATCAACAATACTCGAGCAGAAGAGTTAATATCTAATGTCCCTAGCAGCCTCTGACATACACGGAATACAGCTTTAGTATAAATTGATTGGATGCCTTCTAGTCTATAATTCCTTTGAGTATAGGGGGAATCCATACTTCTTTCTATGGCTTCCTGCTGATCATTTAGCTCTAAGGTTTTCCAGTGTGATATTATGGTCGTATCCCACCAATGTAGGGCATGCGCCTTATGGGACGAAAAATAATGTCTTCAAATTCAGAAGGGCCAGGCCGCCCCTAATCTTGGGGAGTTGAAGCAAAGGCATAAGACTTCCTAGGTCTTTTCCTATGCCATATATATTGGGAGAGTTATTCTATTCCAACTTTTAAAACACTCCAGGGCGAGACTGACAGGAAGGTTCTGGAACAGGTAAAGAAATCTAGGTAGTATCGTCACTTTGACAGAATCTATTAGTTGTATTTAAGGTATTGTAAGATCATGCCAACATTGTAGATCACTCTTTAATGTCTTAATTGGGGGGGGGATTCACATCATATAGCCTTTTAAGATCCCAGGGATAACAATTCCCAGGTGCTGAAAATTTCTAGTATCCCATTTTAAAGGGAATAATGATCTGGTGCTATCGTCTGGATTATATCTCCAGCTGAGTACCTCAGTTTTGGCTGTGTTTAGTTTATACCCAGATAAGGATTCTATATCCTGTAGGAGTGTAAATAATTGGGGGAAAGAGGATCCTGGGGATGTTAAGTAGATCAGTAAATCATCAGCGTAAAACACTGTCTTATGTTCTATCCCATCCTCTGACAGGCCGGATATCTCCTAAGCTTTTCGTATTGCTTCTGCTATGGGTTCCTCATATAGGGAGAATAGAAGGGTGGATAAAGGACAACCTTGTCGTATTCTTCTATATAAAGTGAATCGCTCAGAATAGGAGCCGTTTGCTTTAACTACTGCTTGGGGGGATGTATAAAGATCCTGCACCCATTGTAGAAATCTAGGGGGGAAGCCAAACCTCTCCAAGGTATAGTATAAAAATTTCCATGACACTTGGTCAAAGGCCTTTTGGGCATCCATACTCAACAATAGAAATGGAATAGACCTCTCCTCCACTCTTTCTAACAAATAATAGGTTCTTTTGATGTTATCTGTAGTTCTTCTTGTGGTCTTTATTAATAATATTGGGTAAAAGGGGGCTCTAGTAGATGTGCTAAAATACTTGCATAGAATTTATAATCCTGGTTTAGGACTGATATAGGTCTGTAGGATTTGCAATTTAAAGGGTCCTTTCCTGGCTTTAAAATTGTTTATATTTTCACATACTGCCAAGGGGGGGGGGGTGGATCTTTGGACTGTAGGTCTTAAATAGTGTCTGTAGGGTAGGGAGCAAAGTTTTACCAAAGCTTTTATAGAATTCAGAGGTGATCCCATCCTGACCAGGACTCTCCCCCTGCCTTAGCCCTTTTAATCACTCCCTGTATCTCCTGCACTGTAATTGGTCAGAGTAAAAGGTCCTTTTGGTGAGGAATTAGCTGAGGTAGACCCAAGGACTGAAAAAAAAGCCATGTATTTATCTTCTGATGGTTCTGGGTCCTGGGTATAAGGGGAATTATAAAATTGTCTAAATCCCTCTAAGATTTGCTTTGTGCTAGTTAAGAGGTGTTTAGTTTGGGGGTGCCTAAGCTGAGTTATCATTCCCCTAAATCTTATTGATCTCAGTCTGGAGGCTATTACCCGAGAAGCCCTAGCACCCCCCCATAGTATTCTTGTTGTACATATAATAAGGCCTGTTCAGTTTTATATGTGAGTAGGTCTTGTAATTTACCTTGGATCTGGGTTATATGTTGTTGGGCCGATCTACCTCCTTGCATGTGTGCTTCCTGCCAAATTACAAGTTTGGCTTCCAATTGTCTCTGCTGCACCTCCCTAGCTGTAAACTGGATGGTACCTCCCCTAATTACTGCTTTCAATATGTCCCACAGTATTCCTAATGTAATCTCAGGGGACCGGTTTTGTGCTATGATTTCTGGAATACGATGAGTGATAAATTCGACATATTTCTGATTTCTTAATAAAGAATTATTAAAATGCCATTGTGTGGGCTGTTTTTTTGATAAGTTTCCAATTCCAATACCAATGGGGCATGGTCTGTCAGCAAAATAGGGAGTATAGTCACCCGATTCACCAGATCTTTATGTTCTGCTGTAATTAAAAAATGGTCTATATGGGAGTAATTATGATGGACCATCGAATAATGGGTATATACTCTACTTCCCAGGTTACTAAGTCTCCAGGTATCGACTAGGCCCATTTCTTTAAATAATCTCCCACCAGCGACCTGGGTTCGGTAACGGACTTGGGTCATCGGGGAGCGGCAGAGGGAGGATAGGATTGAGCATCTGACGGACTGCTCTCCTATCCTGGGGAAGGTTAGGGAGTGCCTCGCTCATGCAGCGGCCCCCAGTGGAGACTGGGGGCACTACAGAAGCAGTGCACTAGGGGGAACCAGAAAATCAGGGAAAATCCACGCCGGAAGTCTAACAGGATGATGGCTGCCGGCCCCAGGCATCCCTGAAGACTCCCTGAGATGCCACAGAATACCTCAGCAGCTACTGGGACCACAAGGAAAAAATAGTGTGCTGGTGCCTCCTCCCTACTGGTACCTTACCCTCGGAGGAGCAGGGACACACCCGGTGAAGGGTTACACTGGGGCTACTCCATGGATGGCTGAGAATGTGAGGTAAGGTGGTCGAAGGGGGGATAGTAGGGAGAATACCTGTGGAACTTGGAAAGCCTGAAGGAGAGGCAGCATGGGCGTATGTTGGGGCAATAAAAAGAATAATAAAAAAAGAATCATCTCCAGCCATGTCTCTGGCCAGCTGTCATATGTGGAGGGCTAGGGCTTGAGCTATCCTTCCCTGGATTGATTAAGAGGTACAAGTCCCCACCTACCACTAAAGCTCCCTGTTTGAAATGGATAATTTTGTCTATCAGGGTTTGATGTGTTTGTGGGTTTGAACCTGGAGAGAGATAGATACTAGCCACTGTATAGGGAGTGCCCCACCAAGATCCCCAGGCCATTGCCAGTGTACCCTCGCTGTTGGAATATAAGGTCTCTAGTTTGAATGCCGAATTGTTAGGGATTAATATTGCCACTCCTCTTCTTCTACCTGAGTGGCGAGAGCTTGCCACAATGGTTTGCATCCCAAGTTTCATTAGCTTTTGATGCTCAGTTGGGGTCATATGAGTTTTCTGCAGTAATATCATATGGGGGTGAAATTTTTTAAGGTAGGATATCACCTTCCCTTTTTTAATCGGGCCCTCCAAGTCATTCACATTCTGAGAGACTAATTAAATGTTTTGGTTTTGGGTCAGAATGGTTGCAAACATAGGTCACAATCCTCCTAAGGCAACCCCCCCCCCACCCTTCCATCCACAGCCAACCAGTCCAATATCCTGCCTGCACTGTTATAAATATATTTCTCTCTTAGTGCACTCCAATCTAAAACGCTTGTATAATATAGTAGAAATAGTACAGTCTGATCACAATGACATATTCTGAACTGACGTCCGAGTCTAATCAATGTAGAATAAACCATATACAGTTGTAGCCCATAGACTTCCCTCCCCTTACAAACTTTGGTGGGGGGGGGAGTAACTAAAAAAGAAGCCACTATTGGGATTGCACTCCTTGCAATGAAATGCACCCTGAGGTTCAGATTACCCCTATCTGTAGAGATGTAGATATAAATAGAAAATAGGATTAGCAGGCATTTCGCAATGAAAGAAAAAATGAAAATGGTGCAATAAAGTTTTATCCTCTATAAGTCTCTTTTTTCCCCTTGTTGGCCTTCAAATGGGGGGGGGGGTAGAGAGTCATTATTGTAAAAGAGTCCTCCATGGATTCTGCCCTGTTACTTCTTACAGTGAGGAACTTAAATATAAATTATCAAGTCTATGTGCCATTAGAGGTCAGAGAGGAGGGCCAGGGTCTGACTGGGGTAGCCACCCCTCCGCCGTCACTACCAGGGTCCAGGGTCCGCTCCCCAGATATAAGCTCCCCCCCTGCAGTGGCCGCCATCACTCAACAGTATCCCTCCAATCTGGGCTGCTGCACTTCATCAAATGTAAACACTCTCAGCAGGCATGGAGGGAGGAGACATCCCCTGCCAGACTATATTTGAATGCTATTCGCAGAATCATTCAACGGTCCCACCCTCCTTGGCAGTTAGGTCCTGGAAACCCGTGGGATCCCCAATCAATAGGCCTCCAGCTGCCCAGACATTTTTAATAGAGGCCTCCCCCACGTTTGGGGGAACTACTCCCCATCCCCTAAGGGACAGCCAGGTAATATTTATTCCAAAAATCCATCACTCCGAAGCTTTCCGGGGCCTCCTGTAAGATCCAATGGTTCAAAATGAGCCCCTCTGAAGGGGAGGGCCGGTACCGACCACTGCCATAAGCCATCTTTTTCTGTGTCTGCACCACATTCCCCCAACACCACCTCAAGTGCATGATACAACAGCCCAACAGCAGTCTTACTGCTATCTCTTTTTAATGTTAATGGCAGGCCCCTCAGCGGGGAACACACCTGGGAAGCACACCCACTCCCCTCTCAGGCCACAGGTCTGGCTTCCCAGCCAGCCCCAGCGCTCACCTCCCAACCTCATATGCTGTAAAATAAAGATTTTCACAGTTTCATAGAAGCATAGAAACATAGACTTTGACAGCAGATAAGGACCGCTTGGCCCACCTAGTCTGCCCATTTTTCTACCTAACAGATAAGCTGCAGATCCTAGTTAACCAATAGCTTACTTCCTCCTACCCCCCACAAGGACTGCCTTATGTCTGTCCCATGCATTCTTGAATTGTCCCGCTGTTCTTGGCTCCACGACTTCCTCAGGGAGGCTGTTCCATACATCCACAACCCTCTCTGTGAAAAAATACTTCCTCACATTACCTCTGAGCCGTCCCCCCTCTGTCTTCAAATTGTGCCCCCTTGTTCTTGCACATCTCTTTTTCTGAAAGATGCTACCCTCTTGGACTTTGTTGATTCCCTTGAGGTACTTTAAAGTTTCTATCATGTCCCCTCTCCCCCTTCTTTTCTCAAGGGTATAAATATTAAGTTCCTTTAGTCTTTCTTCGTATGTCTTCTAGTGCAGAGCCTGCACCATTTTGGTTGCCCTCCTCTGGACAGCCTCCACTCTGTCTATCTTGTTGCGGAGATGGGGTCTCCAAAACTGCACACAGTACTCCAGTTGGGGTCTCACCAACTGTCTGTACAGAGGGATAACAACTTCCTGTTTTCTACTATTGATGCCTCTCCCTATGCATCCCTGTATCCCCCCAGCCTTCCTTACTGCCTTCTCCCATTGCTTTCCCACCTTTAGGTCATCTGATATAATTACCCCTAGGTCCCTTTCCATTTTTACTTTTATCAGTATCTCACCCCCCATTGTGTACTCTTCCCCTGGGTTTTTGTTTCCCAGGTGCATTACCTTGCACTTCTTTGCACCGAATCTGAGCTACCATACATCTGACCATTCCTCCAATCTTGCCAAGTCCCTTCTCATCCTTTCCACTCCATCTTGTGTATCAACCCTGTTGCAGATATTTGTGTCATCTGCAAAGAGACATGCTTTTCCTTCCAGTTCTTCTGCAATATCACTTATAAAGACAAAGGACTGGTCCCAGTACTGAACCCTGAGGTACCCCGCTAGTAACCCTCCTTTCTTCACCGTGGACTCTGTTTACTACTACCCTTTGCGTCCTGTTGTCTAGGCAATTTTTTATCCAGGCTACCACCTTGGGACCCACTCCAAGGCTGGATAACTTGTGTATTAATCTTTTGTGTGGGATTGTATCAAATGCCTTGCTAAAATCTAGGTAGGCCATGTTCACAACCCCTCCCTGGTCTACTACTTTGGTCACCCAGTAAAAGAAATCTATTAGATTCATCTGACATGACTTTCCCATCATGAATCCATGCTGCCTCAGGTCCTGTGCCCCACTAGCCTCTAGGTACTCAACAATTCTTTCCTTCAGAAGTGATTCCATCACTTTCCCTACCACTGAGGTCAAACTAACTGGTCTGTAGTTTCCTGCCTCTGTCCTTCTCCCACTTTTGTGAAGAGGAATCACATCCACTCTCCTCCAGTCCTCAGGTACCACCCCATCCTCCCATGATTTGTTAAAGAGAGTAGTCAGCGGTGTCACTAGTTCTACCCTTAGTTCTTTTAGAATTCTTGGGTGAATCCCATCAGGACCCATTGCTTTGTCCACCTTTAATTTTATTAGTTGTTTCAGAACCCTTTCTTCTGTAAATAGACTGGTATCGACCCCCACTTCAGAGTGTTTTTCTTGTTTGGTTTAGGTAACTCCCCTCCTCTTCCTTTGAGAATACTGAGCAGAAATATTTGTCGGGTATCCCGGCTTTTTCACTGTCACCCACTGCCCACATTCCCTCCCCTTTATTAAGCTTCAGTATCCCTCCTTTGGTCTTTCTTCGCTCCCTAATGTACCTATAAAAGGTCTTATCCTCCTTCTTAACAGAGTTGGCTATTCTTTCCTCGGTTTGGGCCTTTGCTATTCTGACTGTCTTCCCTGCCTCTTTCTGCTTTAACTGATAAAGTTCTCTGTCCTGCTCCTTCTGTGTTTCCTTATATTTCCTGAATGCAAACCTTTTCTCCTTAACCTTCCCTGCCAACTCTTTTGAGAACCATAGTGTTTTTTTTTTCCTTCGTTGTGTTTTGTTGATTAGCTTTACACACAGGTTTGTTGCCTCTGTGAAGGCTGTTTTGATTACTCCCCATTGTTCCTCCACCCCTCCTTCTTGCCTGTTTGCTAGTGCTTTTCTGAGGCACTCTCTCATTTTCCCAAAGTCAGCCCTCCTAAAGTCCAAAACTCTTGCTTTTGTATGGCTTGATTGTATGGGGGTGTTTAACATGAACCACACTGTTTGGTGGTCGCTTGTTCCCAGATGCCTACCCACTTCTACATCTTAGATGCTTTCTCTGTCCCAATTTGAGAGTATCAGGTCTAAGTTTGCTCCCTCCTGAGTGGGTTCCAATACTAGCTGTCTGAGGCATGCCCCTTATAGGGCATCAAGAATGACCCTGCTCTTGGATGTGCCTGCAGCAAAGGTGCTCCAGTTAACATCTGGCATATCCAGGTCCCCCGTCAACAATATCTCCCCTTTTTCTGCCATTCTAAGGATACCTTCTATCATTTCCTTGTCCATTCCCTCACCCTGAGATGGGGTTCTGTATACAACCCCCATACGGATTGTGGTGCCATTTCCTGTCTCCAGGGTGACCCAGAGTACCTTATCTGCTCCCTGTTTACTCTTTAATTATGTTGCTTTGATCCCTTCCTTTGCATAGAGAGCTACTCCTCCTCTTTTACCCTCCCTGTCCCTCCTGTAGATTGTGTATCCTGGTATGTTGACATCCCAGTCATGGTTCTCTGTGTACCATGTTTCTGTGACTGCCACAATATCCAGGCAACCCTCTTCCATCAAGGCCACTAGTTCAGGGAGCTTGTTGCACAGACTACAGGCATTGGCACTCATCACCCCTCCACTTTTTGATGGGCTTACCCCTTTTAGCCCCATCCCTGTCCTTACTGCCTTTGCCTTTTTTTACATTTACCTCTGTTCTGCTCCCTAATGACTTCTCTACCTTGGTGTTTACCTCACTAATTACTATGTTTTGTGGGGGGAGGCTGGGATTTCCCTTCTCCTTTTCAGTGCCTTCCCTTTGGCTAGTTTAATTGCTTGCCAATGAAGCATTTAAACCACTCACCTAGGATCCTGGATTCCCCCCTGGACAAATGCAGACCATCATGCCAATATAGGTCTGCATCCCTTCAGGTAGCTCCCCAGTCCACAATGAGGACAAAATCTTGAGCTCTACACCAGTTTTTCAACCATTCATTGAATTCCCTGGTGAGGAGTACCCTAGCATCACCCTTGCCATAGACAGACAGCACCTCTGAGATTACCATATGCACTAGTTGTCTAAGGCCCCTCCTCAACTCTACAAACTCCTCTTGCACTGCTCTGATCCCATTCTTAGCCAGGTCACTTGTCCCTAGGTGGACAATGACATCCAGCTCCCTCCCTCATGCAGTTGCTCCCACGACCCTGAGGATTAGCTTCCTGTCCCTCCAAGATGTGGCACCAGGCAGGAACCTTACCTCCTTCTCCCCTTCCTCCCCCACTTCTACCCCCTAATGATTGAGTCCCCCACCAGGAGTTGTTTCCTTCCCCTGTGGGGTCCCATACCATCCTCCTGTGGGTCTCCTTTGTGAAGGTTCCCAGCATCCTCCTTGGTCTCCACTGCAGCTGCCACCATAGAGGAACCACTACCCACCAGAAGAGCATATGAATCATGGAGAGGTACAGCTGGAGGAATACAACTCTGTTCCACCACCTTCTCCCTCCCTGAGCCCACTCTGGTCCAGACTCTCCTCTTTTCTGGCAACCTCTGAGATAGTGGCATTGGCTATGGTGGTCCATGCGTGGGGGAGGAGGTTTCACAAATCCTAGCCAGGTCAGCCTGGAGACGGGCAACCTCCTCCCTCAGACCAGAGAGGTGCTTGCAAATAGGGCAGCATCACATCCTCCAGAATGTCTCCCAGAACACTGCCACCCTACAGTCATTGCACTGCACCACTCCTATCATGTCTTATTTTGTGTCCACTCTCCTGTTTCTCTGTATGCTTACTCTCTCCTCTCCTTACAACTCTCACCCTTCCTGTTCTGAGACAGCAACTTCCTATATTCTTCAGTAGCCTTTTTCCAAGCTCAGTGTCAGACCACCAGCAGCTGGGGAAGGGGGCAAGCTACTTTTTTCCTTTAGAGTTGACAAAACTAATGTTTCTCTATGATCCTTCCCTTTGTATTGCCAAACAGGAAGTTCCTGTTGTCACTCAAATCCAGTGGCTATAAAAGTAGAAGTGGCTAAGAGTGGGTGGGATGGAGGACAATTAGTAAGAAAGAAGGCTAGCAACAGGAAGTTGTAAGAGTCACCTGCTTTTATATTGTCTAAGCCGCACACCCAGTTAAGCTGTATGTCCTCCTACTGATTTAGCAAAGTAAGTTGATACAGTACCCTTCCCAGCACAGAACGCAAACTGACTTTCTTTTTTTAACCCTAAATAAGATCCCTTCTATGTATAATAAAGTATCTGTCTGCTTAATCTCAACAGACATTGACTCCTGCTGAGATAGAAGTGTTGAATTAGTAAGAAAATTGTAGCTTCTTTTAGTTAGCTGCTTTCTGCTCTACAAGCAAGATTTCTGTCTTCCAAAGGCTAGCAACAGGAAGTTGTCATTGGAGTCACCTGCTTTTATACTGTCTATGCCTCATCCCCAATTAAGCTCTCTCTCCTCCTACTGATTTAGCAAAGTAAGTTGATACAGTACCCTTCCCAGCAAAGAACACACACTGACTTTCTTTCTTTTCTTTTTTAACCCTAAATGAGACTCCTTCTACTTCTGATAAAGTATTTGTCTGCTTAATCTCAAAAGACACTGACTTCTGCTGAGATAGAAGTGTTAAATAGTAAAAAAAAGGGTAGCATATTTTAGTTAGCTGCTTTCAGCTCTACAAGCAAGATTTGTCTTCCAAAGCAAAGGCTATCAACATAAAGTTGTAACTGGAGTCACCTGCTTTAATATTGTCTAAGCAACACCCCGATTACGCTCTCTCTCCTCCTACTGATTTAGCAAAGTAAGTTGATACAATACCCTTCCCAGCACAGAACACACACTGACTTTCTTTTCTTTTTTAACCCTAAATAAGACCCATTCTACTTCTAATAATGTATATGACTGCTTAATCTCAACAGACACTGACTCCAGCTGAGACAGAAGTGTTAAATTAGTAAGAAAAGGGTACCTTCTTTTAGTTAGCTGCTTTCTGCTTTACAAGCAAGATTTCTGGCTTCCAAAGGCTAGCAACAGAAAGTTGTAATTGGAGTCACCTGCTTTTATATTGTCTAAGCCACACCCCATTAAGCTCTCTCTCCTCCTACTGATTTAGCAAAGTAAGTTGATGCAGTACCCTTCCCAGCAAAGAACACACGCTGACTTTCTTTCTTTCCTTTTTTAACCCTAAATAAGACTCCTTCTTCTTCTAATAAAGTATCTGTCTGGTTAATCTCAACAGACACTGACTTCTGCAGAGATAGACGTGGTACATTAGTAAGAAAATGGTAGCTTCATTTAGTTAGCAGCTTTCTGCTCTACAAGCAAGATTTTTCTTCCAATGTCTTGCAACAGAAAGTTGTAATTGGAGTCGCCTGCTTGTATATTGTCTAAGCCACACCCCAAATTAAGCTCTCTCTCTCCTCCAACTAATTTAGCAAAGTAAATTGATACAGTACCCTTCTGATCACAGAACACATACTGACTTTCTTTCTTTCTTTTCTTTTTTAACCCTAAATAAAACCCCTTCTACTTCTAATAAATTATCTGTCTGCTTAGTCTCAACAGACACTGACTTCTGCTGAGATAGAAGTGTTAAATTAGCAAGAAATGGTAGCTTCATTTAGTTTGCTGCTTTCTGCTGTACAAGCAAGTTTTGTCTTCCAAAGACTAGCAACAGGAAATTGTAATTGGAGTCACCTGCTTTTATATTGTCTAAGCCACACACCCAATTAAGCTCTCTCTCCTTCTACTGATTTAGCAAAGTAAGTTGATACAGAACCCTTCCCAGCACAGAACACACTCCAACATTATTTCTTTTCTTTAACCCAAAATAACACTCCTTCTACTTCTAATAAAGTATCTATGTGCTTAATCTCAACAGACACTGACTTCTGCTGAGATAGACGTGTTAAAGTAGTAAGAAAATGGTAGCCTCTTTTACTTAGCTGTTTTCTGCTCTACAGGCAAGGTTTCTGACTTCCAGAAGCTAGCAACAGGAAGTTGTAATTGGAGCCACCAGCTTGTATATTGTCTAAGCCACACCCCAATTAAGGTCTCTCTCCTCCTACTGATTTAGGAAAGTAAGTTGATACCGTAAGCCTTCCCAGCACAAAACACACACTGACTTTCTTTTTTTAACCCTAAATAAGATCCCTTGTACATCTAATAAAGTATCTGTGTGGTTAATCTCAACAGGCACTGACTTCTACTGAGATAGAAGTGTTAAATTAGTAAGAAAAAGGTAGCATCTTTTAGTTAGCTGCTTTCAGCTCTACAAGCAAGATTTGTCTTCCAAAGCAAAGGCTAGCAACAGGAAGTTTTAAGTGGAATCACCTGCTTCTATATTGTCTAATCAACACCCTGATTAAGCTGTCTCTCTCCTCCTACTAATTTAGTAAAGTAATTTAATACAGTACCCTTCCCAGCACAGAACACACACTGACTTTCTTTCTTTTCTTTTTGTAACCCTAAATAAGACCCCTTCTACTTCTAATAAAGTATATGTCTGCTTAATCTAAATAGACACTGACTCCTGCTGAGATAGAAGTGTTAAATTAGTAAGAAAATGGTAGCTACTTTTAGTAAGCTGCTTTCTGCTCTACAAACAATATTTCTGTCTTCCAAAGGCTAACAACTGGAAGTTGTAATTGGAGTCACCTGGTTTTATATTGTCTAAGCCACACCCCAAAATAAGCTCTCTCTCCTCCTGCTGATTTACCAAAATAACTTGATACACTACCCTTCCCAGCACAGAACGCAAACTGACTTTCTTTTTTAACCCTAAATAAGATCCCTTCTATGTATAATAAAGTATCTGTCTGCTTAATCTCAACAGACATTGACTCCTGCTGAGATAGAAGTGTTGAATTGGTAAGAAAATTGTAGCTTCTTTTAGTTAGCTGCTTTCTGCTCTACAAGCAAGATTTCTGTCTTCCAAAGGCTAGCAACAGGAAGTTGTCATTGGAGTCACCTGCTTTTATATTGTCTATGCCTCATCCCCAATTAAGCTCTCTCTCCTCCTACTGATTTAGCAAAGTAAGTTGATACAGTACCCTTCCCAGCAAAGAACACACACTGACTTTCTTTCTTTTCTTTTTTAACCCTAAATGAGACTCCTTCTACTTCTGATAAAGTATTTGTCTGCTTAATCTCAAAAGACACTGACTTCTGCTGAGATAGAAGTGTTAAATAGCAAAAAAAGGGTAGCATATTTTAGTTAGCTGCTTTCAGCTCTACAAGCAAGATTTGTCTTCCAAAGCAAAGGCTATCAACATAAAGTTGTAACTGGAGTCACCTGCTTTAATATTGTCTAAGCAACACCCCGATTACGCTCTCTCTCTCTCCTCCTACTGATTTAGCAAAGTAAGTTGATACAGTACCCTTCCCAGCACAGAACACACACTGACTTTCTTTTCTTTTTTAACCCTAAATAAGACCCCTTCTACTTCTAATAATGTATATGACTGCTTAATCTCAACGGACACTGACTCCAGCTGAGACAGAAGTGTTAAATTAGTAAGAAAAGGGTACCTTCTTTTAGTTAGCTGCTTTCTGCTTTACAATCAAGATTTCTGGCTTCCAAAGGCTAGCAACAGAAAGTTGTAATTGGAGTCACCTGCTTTTATATTGTCTAAGCCACACCCCCATTAAGCTCTCTCTCCTCCTACTGATTTAGCAAAGTAAGTTGATGCAGTACCCTTCCCAGCAAAGAACACACGCTGACTTTCTTTCTTTTCTTTTTAACCTAAATAAGACTCCTTCTTCTTCTAATAAGTATCTGTCTGGTTAATCTCAACAGACACTGACTTCTTGCAGAGATAGACGTGGTACATTAGTAAGAAAATGGTAGCTTCATTTAGTTAGCAGCTTTCTGCTCTACAAGCAAGATTTTTCTTCCAATGTCTTGCAACAGAAAGTTGTAATTGGAGTCACCTGCTTGTATATTGTCTAAGCCACACCCCGAATTAAGCTCTCTCTCTCCTCCAACTAATTTAGCAAAGTAAATTGATACAGTACCCTTCTGATCACAGAACACATACTGACTTTCTTTCTTCTTTCTTTTTAACCCTAAATAAGACCCTTCTACTTCTAATAAATTATCTGTCTGCTTAGTCTCAACAGACACTGACTCTGCTGAGATAGAAGTGTTAAATTAGCAAGAAATGGTAGCTTCATTTAGTTTGCTGCTTTCTGCTGTACAAGCAAGTTTTGTCTTCCAAAGACTAGCAACAGGAAATTGTAATTGGAGTCACCTGCTTTTATATTGTCTAAGCCACACACCCAATTAAGCTCTCTCTCCTTCTACTGATTTAGCAAAGTAAGTTGATACAGAACCCTTCCCAGCACAGAACACACTCCAACATTATTTCTTTTCTTTAACCCAAAATAACACTCCTTCTACTTCTAATAAAGTATCTATGTGCTTAATCTCAACAGACACTGACTTCTGCTGAGATAGATGTGCTAAAGTAGTAAGAAAATGGTAGCCTCTTTTACTTAGCTGTTTTCTGCTCTACAGGCAAGGTTTCTGACTTCCAGAGGCTAGCAACAGGAAGTTGTAATTGGAGCCACCAGCTTGTATATTGTCTAAGCCACACCCCAATTAAGGTCTCTCTCCTCCTACTGATTTAGGAAAGTAAGTTGATACCGTACGCCTTCCCAGCACAAAACACACACTGACTTTCTTTTTTTAACCCTAAATAAGATCCCTTGTACATCTAATAAAGTATCTGTGTGGTTAATCTCAACAGGCACTGACTTCTACTGAGATAGAAGTGTTAAATTAGTAAGAAAAAGGTAGCATCTTTTAGTTAGCTGCTTTCAGCTCTACAAGCAAGATTTGTCTTCCAAAGCAAAGGCTAGCAACAGGAAGTTTTAAGTGGAATCACCTGCTTCTATATTGTCTAATCAACACCCTGATTAAGCTGTCTCTCTCCTCCTACTAATTTAGTAAAGTAATTTAATACAGTACCCTTCCCAGCACAGAACACACACTGACTTTCTTTCTTTTCTTTTTGTAACCCTAAATAAGACCTCTTCTACTTCTAATAAAGTATATGTCTGCTTAATCTAAATAGACACTGACTCCTGCTGAGATAGAAGTGTTAGATTAGTAAGAAAATGGTAGCTACTTTTAGTAAGCTGCTTTCTGCTCTACAAACAATATTTCTGTCTTCCAAAGGCTAACAACTGGAAGTTGTAATTGGAGTCACCTGGTTTTATATTGTCTAAGCCACACCCCAAAATAAGCTTTCTCTCCTCCTGCTGATTTACCAAAATAACTTGATACACTACCCTTCCCAGCACAGAACACACACTGACTTTCTTTCTTTTCTTTTTAACCCTCAATATGACTCTTTCTACTTCTAATAAAGTATCTGTCTGCTTAATCTCAACAGACACTTACTCCTGCTGGGATAGATGTGTTAAATTAGTAAGGAAATGGTAGTTTCTTTAAGTTAGCTGCTTTCTGCTCTATAGGCAAGAGTTCTGTCTTCCAAAAGCTAGCAACAGGAAGTTGTAATTGGAGCCACCTGATTTTATATTGTTTAACCCACATCCCCAATTAAGACTCTCTCTCCTCTTACTGATTTAGCAAAGTAAGTTAATACGGAACCCTTCACAGCACAGAACACACACTGACTTTCTTTCTTTTCTTTAACCCAAAATAAGACTCCTTCTACTTCTAATAAAGTATACGTGGGCTTAATCTCAACAGACACTGACTCCTACTGAGATAGAAGTGTTAAATTAGTAAGAAAATGGTAGCTTCTTTTATTTAGCTGCTTTCTGCTCTACAGGCAAGATTTCTGTCTTCTAAAGGCTGGCAACAGGAAGTTGTAATTGGAGTCACTTGCTTGTATATTGTCTAAGCCACACCCCCAATTAAGCTATCTCTCCTCCTATGGATTTAGCAAAGTAAGTTGTTACAGTACCCTTCCTAGCACAGAACACACACTGACTTTCTTTTTTAACCCTAAATAAGACCCCTTCTACTTCTAATAAAGTATCTGTCTACTTAATCTCAGCAGACACTGAGTCCTACTGAGATAGAAGTGTTGAATTAGTAAGAAAATGGTAGCTTCTTTGAGTTAGCTGCTTTCTGCTCTACAAGCAAGATTTCTGTCTTCCAAAGGCTAGCAACAGGAAGCTGTAATTGCAGTCACCTGCTTTTACATTGTCTAAGCCCCACCCCCCATTAGCTCTCTTTCCTTCTACTGATTTAACAAAGTAAGTTGATGCAGTACCCTTCCCAGCACAAAACACATGTTGGCTTTCTTTTTTTAACCCTAAATAAGACCCCTTCTACTTCTAATAAAATATTTGTCTGCTTACTCTCAACATACACTGACTTCTGCTGAGATAGAAGTGTTAAATTAGTAAGAAAATGGTAGCTTCCTTTAGTTTGCTGCATTCTGCTATAGAAGCAAGATTTGTCTTCAAAAGACTAGCAACAGAAAGTTATATTTGGAATCACCTGCTTTTATATTGTCTGAGCCACACACCCAATTAGTTCTCTCCTCCTACTGATTTAGCAAAGCAAGTTGATACAGTACCCTTCCCAGCACCGAACACACTCTGACTTTCTTGCTTTTCTTTTTTAACCCTAAATAAGACTCCATCTTCTTCTAATAAAGTATCTGTCTGGTTAATCTCAACAGACTCTGACTTCTGCAGAGATAGATGTGCTAAATTAGTAAGGAAATGGTAGCTTCCTGTAGTTTGCTGCTTTCTGCTGTACGAGCAAGATTTGTCTTCCAAAGACTAGCAACAGGAAGTTGTAATTGGACTCACTTGCTTTCATATTGTCTATGCTACACACCCAATTAAGCTCTCTCTCCTTCTACTGATTTAGCAAAGCAAGCTGATACAGTACCCTTCCCAGCACTGAACACACACTGACTTTCTTTCTTTTCTTTTTTAACCCTAAATAAGACCCCTTCTACTTCTAATAAAGTATCTGTCTGCTTACTCTCAACAGACACTGACTTCTGCTGAGATAGAAGTGTTAAATTATTAAGAAACCGTTTGCTTCCTTTAGTTTGCTGCTTTCGGCTGTAAGAGCAAGATTTGTCTTCCAAAGACTAGCAACAGGAAGTTGTAATTGGAGTCACCTGCTTGTATATTGTCTATGCTACACACCCAATTAAGCTCTCTCTCTCTCTCCTTCTACTGATTTACCAAAGTAAGCTGATACAGTACCCTTCCCAGCACCGAACACACACTGACTTTCTTTCTTTTCTTTAACCAAAAATAAGACTCCTTCTACTACTAATAAAGTATCTGTATACTTAATCTCAACAGACAGTGATGCCTGCTGAGACAGAATTGTTAAATTAGTAAGAAAATGGTAGCTTATTTTAGTTAGCTGCTTTCTGCTCTACAAGCAAGATCTCTGTCTGTCAAAGGCTAGCAACATGAAGTTGTAATTGGAGTTACCTGCTTGTATATTGTCTAAGCCACACCCCCAATTAACTCTCTCTCCTCCTACTGATTTAGCAAAGTAAGTTGATGCAGTACCCTTCCCAGCACAGAACACACACTGACTTTCTTTTTTAACCCAAAATAAGAACCCTTCTACTTCCAATAAAGTATCTCTCTCTTTAATCTCAACAGACACTGACTTCTGCTGAGATAGAAGTGTTAAATTAGTAAGAAAATGGTAGCTTCCTTTAGTTAGCTGCTTTCTGCTCTACAAGCTAGATTTTTGTCTTACAAAGGCTAGTAACAGGAAGTTGGAATTGGAGTCACCTGCTTTTATATTGTCTAAGCCACAGCTCCAATTAAGCTCTCTCTCTCTTCTTACTGATTTAGCAAAGTAAGTTGACACAGTACCCTTCCAAGCACAGAACACACACTGACTTTCTTTCTTTTCTTTTTTAACCCTGAATAAGACTTCTTCTTCTAATAAAGTATCCGTCTGGTTAATCTCAACAGACTCTGACTTCTGCAGATACAGACATGTTAAATTAGTAAGAAAATGGTAGCTTCATTTAGTTAGTTGCTTTCTGCTCTACAAGCAAGATTTTTCTTCCAAAGGCTAGCAACATGAAGATGTAATTGGAGTCAACTGCTTTTATAGTTGTCTAAGCCACACCTTAATTCAGCTCTCTCTCCCCTCCTACTGATTTAGCCAAGTAAATTGATCTAGTACCCTTCCCTGCACAGAACACACAGTGACTGTATTTCTTTCTTTTAACCCTAAGTAAGACCCCTTCTCCTTCTAATAAAGTATCTGTATGCTTACTTTCAACAGACACTGACTTCTGAGATAGAGTGTTAAATTAGTAAGAAAAATGGTAGCTTCCTTTAGTTTGCTGCTTTCTGCTCTACAAGCAAGGTTTATCTAGCAACAGGAAGTTGTAATTGGAGTCATCTGCTTTTATATTGTCTAAGCCACACACCCAATTAAGCTCTCTCTCCTCCTACTGATTTAGCAAAATAAGTTGATACAGTACCCTTCCCAGCACAGAACACACACTGACTTTATTTTTTTTCTTTTTAACCCTAAATAAGACCCTTTCTACTTCTATTAAGGTATCTGTCTGCTTAATCTCAAAAGACACTGATTCCTGCTGAGATAGAAGTGTTAAATTAGTAAGAAAATGGTAGCTTCTTTTAGTTAGCTGCTTTCTGCTCTACAAGCAAGATTTCTGTCTTCCAAAGGCTAGCAACACGAGGCTGTAATTGGAGTCACCTGCTTGTATATTGTCTAAGCCACACACCCAATTAAGCTCTCTCTCCTCCTACTGATTTAGCAAAGTAGGTTGATACAGTACGCCTTCCCAGCACAAAACACACGATGACTTTATTTTTTAGCTCTAAATAAGACCCCTTCTACTTCTTATAAAGTACATGTCTGCTTAATCTCAACATACCTTGACTCCTGCTGAGATAGAAGTGTTAAATTAGTAAGAAAATGGTAGCTTCTTTTAGTTAGCTGCTTTCTGCTCTACAGGCAAGATTTCTGTCTTCCAAAGGCAAGCAACAGGAAGTTGTTATTGGAGTCACCTGCTTTTATATTTTCTAAGCAACACCCCAATTAGCTGTCTCCTCTCCTACTGATTTAGCAAAGTAAGTTGATACAGTATTGTTCCCAGCACAGAACACACATTTTCTTTTTTAACCCTAAATAAGACCCCTTCTACTTATAATAAGGTATCTGTCTGCTTAATCTCAACAGACACTGATGCCTTCTGCGATAGAAGTGTTAAATTAGTAGAGGAATTGTAGCTTCTTTTAGTTAGCTGCTTTCTGCTCTACAAGCAAGATATATCTCAGAAGGCTAGCAACAGGAAGTTGTAATTAGAGTCACCTGCTTTTATATTGTCTAAAGCCACACCCACAAATGCTTATTTCTCCTCCTACTGATTTCACAAAGTAGGTTGATACTGTACCCTTCTCATCACTGAATACACACTGACTTTCTTTGTTGTCTTTTAACCCTAAATAAGACCCCTTCTACATCTAATAAAGTATCTGTCTGCTTAGTCTCAACAGACACACTGACCCTGCTCAGAATACAAGTGTAAAATTAATAAGAAAATGGTGCTTCTTTTAGCTAGCTGCTTTCTACTCTACAAGCAAGATTTCTGTCTTCAAGAAGTCTAGCAACAGGAAGTTGTAATTGGAGTCACCTGCTTTTATAATTAAGCTCTATGTCCTCCTACTGATTTAGCAAAGTAAGTTGATACAGTACCCTTCCCAGCACAGAACATACACTGACTTTCTTTCTTTTCTTTTTAACCCTAAATAAAAACCTTTCTACTTCTAATAAGGTATCATCTGCTTAATCTCAACAAACACTTACTTCTGCTGAGATAGATGTGTTAAATTAATGTAAAATTGGCTTCTTTTAATTAGCTGCTTTCTGCTGTACAAGCAAGATTTGTCTTCAAAGACTAGCAACAGGAAGTTGTTATTGAGTCACCTGCTTTTATATTGTCTAAGCCACACACCAATTAAACTCCTCTACTCCTACTGATTTAGCAAAGTAAGTTGATGCAGTACCCTTCAACACGAACAAACACTGACTTTCTTTTCTTTTCTTTTTAAACTCAAAATAAGACCCTTTATACTTCTAATAAGGTTTTGTCTGCTTAATCTCAACAGACACTGACTCCTGCTGGGATAGAAGTGTTACATTAATAAGAAAATGGTAGCTTCTTTTAGTTAGCTGCTTTCTGCTCTATAAGCAAGATTTGTCTTCAAGGTTAGCAACACAAAGCTGTAATTGGTGTCACCTGCTTTTATATTATCTAAGCCACACCCCAATTTAGCTTTCTCTCTCCTCCTACTGATTTAGCAAAGTAAGTTGAAACAGTTCCCTTCCAGCACAGAACACACACTGATTTCTTTCTTTTCTTTTTAACCCTAAATAAGACCACTTCTACTTCTAATAAAGTATCTGTCTGCTTAATCTGAGACTGACACTGACTCCTGCTGAGATAGAGTGTTACATTAATAATGAAATGGTAGCTACTTTTAGTTAGCTGCTTTCTGCTCTGAGCAAGATTTCTGTCTTCCAAAGGCTAACAACCAGAAGTTGTAATTGAATCACCTGGTTTATATTGTCTAAGCCACCCCAATTAAGCTCTCTGTTCTTACTGATTTAGCAAAGTAAGTTGATTCCAGTACACTTCCCAGCACAGAACACACACTGACAACACACTGACTTTCTTTTTTAACCCTAAATAAGATCCTTGTTACATCTAATAAAAGTATCTGTGTGGTTAATCTCAACAGGCACCTGACTTCTACTGAGATAGAAGTGTTAAATTAGTAAGAAAAAGGTAGCATCTTTTTAGTTAGCTGCTTTCAGCTCTACAAGCAATTTGTCTTCAAAGCAAAGGCTAGCAACAGGAAGTTTTAAGTGGAATCACCTGCTTCTATATTGTCTAATCAACACCCTGATTAAGCTGTCTCTCTCCTCCTACTAATTTAGTAAAGTAATTTAATACAGTACCCTTCCAGCACAGAACACACACTGACTTTCTTTCTTTTCTTTTTGTAACCTAAATAAGACCTCTTCTACTTCTAATAAAGTATATGTCTTGCTTAATCTAAATGAACAGACTCCTGCTGAGATAGAAGTGTTAGATTAAGTAAGAAAATGGTAGCTACTTTTAGTAGCTGCTTTCTGCTCTACAAACAATATTTCTGTCTTCCAAGGCTAACAACTGGAAGTTGTAATTGGAGTCACCTGGTTTTATATTGTCTAAGCCACACCCAAATAAGCTTTCTCTCCTCCTGCTGGTTACCAAAACCAGCATTCACTACCCTTCCAGCACAGAACACACACTGACTTTCTTTCTTTTCTTTTTAACCCTCAATATGACTCTTTCTACTTCTAATAAAGTATCTGTCTGTAATCTCAACAGACACTTACTCCTGCTAGGATAGATGTGTTAAATTAGTAAGAAATGGTAGTTTCTTTAAGTTAGCTGCTTTCTGCTCTAGGCAAGGGATTCTGTCTTCAAAAGCTAGCAACAGGAAGTTGTAATTAGAGCCACCTGATTTTATATTATTTTAACCCACATCCCCAATTAAGACTCTCTCTCCCTCTTACTGATTTAGCAAAGTAAGTTGTCAGGAACCCTTCACAGCACAGAACACACACTGACTTTCTCTCTTTTCTTTAACCAAAATAAGACTCCTTCTACTTCTAATAAAGTATCGTGGGCTTAATCTCAACAGACACTGACTCCTACTGAGATAGAAGTGTTAAATTAGTAAGAAAATGGTAGCTTCTTTTATTTAGCTGCTTTCTGCTCTACAGGCAAGATTCTGTCTTCTAAAGGCTGGCAACAGGAAGTTGTAATGAGTCACTCTGCTTGCCATATTGTCTAAACCCACACCCCAATTAAGCTATCTCTCCTCCTATGGATTTAGCAAAATCAAGTTGTTACAGTACCCCTTCCTAGCACAGAACACACACTGACTTTCTTTTTTAACCCTAAATAAGACCCTTCTACTTACTAATAAAGTATCTGTCTACTTAATCTCAGCAGAACTGAGTCCTACTGAGATAGAGTGTTGAATTAGTAAGAAAATGGTAGCTTCTTTTGTTAGCTGCTTTCTGCTCTACAAGCAAGATTTCTGTCTTCAAGGCTAGCAACAGGAAGCTATAGTGCAGTCACCTGCTTTTACATTATCTAAGCCCCACCCCCATTAGCTCTCTTTCCTTCTACTGATTTAACAAAGTAAGTTGATGCAGTACCCTTCCAACACAAAACACATGTTGGCTTTCTTTTTTAACCCTAAATAAGACCCCTTCTACTTCTAATAAAATATTTGTCTGCTTACTCTCAACATACACTGACTTCTGCTGAGATAGAAGTGTTAAATTAATAGAAAATGGTAGCTTCCTTTAGTTGCTGCATTCTGCTATAGAAGCAAGATTTGTCTTCAAAGACTAGCAACAGAAAGTTATATTTGGAATCACCTGCTTTTATATTGTCTGAGCCACACCCCAATTAGTTCTCTCCTCCTACTGATTTAGCAAAGCAAGTTGATACAGTACCCTTCCCAGCACGAACAACTCTGACTTTCTTGCTTTTCTTTTCCTAAATAAGACTCCATCTTCTTCTAATAAAGTATCTGTCTGGTTAATCTCAACAGACTCAGACTTCTGCAGAGATAGATGTACTAAATTAGTAAGGAAATGGTAGCTTCCTGTAGTTTGCTGCTTTCTGCTGTCTCAGACAAGATTTGTCTTCAAAGACTAGCAACAGGAAGTTGTAATTGGACTCACTTGCTTTCATATTGCTATACTACACACCCAATTAAGCTCTCTCTCCTTCTACTGATTTAGCAAAACAAAGCTGATACAGTACCCTTCCCAGCACTAGACACACACTGCTTTCTTTCTTTTTCTTTTTAACCCTAAATAAGACCCTTCTACTTCTAATAAAGTATCTGTCTGCCTCTCAACAGACACTGACTTCTACTGAGATAGAAGTGTTAAAATTATTAAGAAACCGTTTGCTTCCTTTAGTTTGCTGCTGGCTGTAAGAGCAAGATTTGTCTTCAAAGACTAGCAACAGGAAGTTGTAATTAGGTCACCTGCTTGTATATTGTCTATGCTACACACCCAATTAAGCTCTCTCTCTCTCTCCTTCTACTGATTTACCAAAAGTAAGCTGATACAGTACCCTTCCAGCACCGAACACACACTGACTTTCTTTCTTTTCTTTAACCAAAATAAGACTCCTTCTACTACTAATAAAGTATCTACTATACTTAATCTCAACAGACAGTGATGCCTGCTGAGACAGAATTATTAAATTAGTAAGAAAATGGTAGCTTATTTTAGTTAGCTCTTTCTGCTCTACAAAGCAAGATCTCTGTCTGTCAAAGGCTAGCAACATGAGAAGTTATGTGGGTTACTGCTTGTATATTTGTCTAACCCACACCCCAATTAACTCTCTCTCCTCCTACTGGTTAGCAAAGTAAGTTGATACAGTACCCTTCCAGCACAAGAACACACACTGACTTTCTTTTTTAACCCAAAATAAGAACCCTTCTACTTCCAATAAAGTATCTCTCTCTTTAATCTCAACAGACACTGACTTCTGCTGAGATAGAAGTGTTAAATTAGTAAGAAAATGGTAGCTTCCTTTAGTTAGCTGCTTTCTGCTCTACAAGCTAGATTTTTGTCTTACAAAGGCTAGTAACAGGAAGTTGGAATTGGAGTCACCTGCTTTTATATTGTCTAAGCCACAGCTCCAATTAAGCTCTCTCTCTCTTCTTACTGATTTAGCAAAGTAAGTTGACACAGTACCCTTCCAAGCACAGAACACACACTGACTTTCTTTCTTTTCTTTTTTAACCCTGAATAAGACTTCTTCTTCTAATAAAGTATCCGTCTGGTTAATCTCAACAGACTCTGACTTCTGCAGATACAGACATGTTAAATTAGTAAGAAAATGGTAGCTTCATTTAGTTAGTTGCTTTCTGCTCTACAAGCAAGATTTTTCTTCCAAAGGCTAGCAACATGAAGATGTAATTGGAGTCAACTGCTTTTATGTTGTCTAAGCCACACCCCAATTCAGCTCTCTCTCTCCCCTCCTACTGATTTAGCCAAGTAAATTGATCTAGTACCCTTCCCTGCACAGAACACACAGTGACTGTATTTCTTTTCTTTTTAACCCTAAATAAGACCCCTTCTCCTTCTAATAAAGTATCTGTATGCTTACTTTCAACAGACACTGACTTCTGCTGAGATAGAAGTGTTAAATTAGTAAGAAAATGGTAGCTTCCTTTAGTTTGCTGCTTTCTGCTCTACAAGCAAGGTTTATCTAGCAACAGGAAGTTGTAATTGGAGTCATCTGCTTTTATATTGTCTAAGCCACACACCCAATTAAGCTCTCTCTCCTCCTACTGATTTAGCAAAATAAGTTGATACAGTACCCTTCCCAGCACAGAACACACACTGACTTTATTTTTTTTCTTTTTAACCCTAAATAAGACCCTTTCTACTTCTATTAAGGTATCTGTCTGCTTAATCTCAAAAGACACTGATTCCTGCTGAGATAGAAGTGTTAAATTAGTAAGAAAATGGTAGCTTCTTTTAGTTAGCTGCTTTCTGCTCTACAAGCAAGATTTCTGTCTTCCAAAGGCTAGCAACACGAGGCTGTAATTGGAGTCACCTGCTTGTATATTGTCTAAACCACACACCCAATTAAGCTCTCTCTCCTCCTACTGATTTATAAAAGTAGAGTTGATACAATCACATCTTCCAGCACAAAACACACAGTAGCTTTATTTTTTAGCTCTAAATAAGACCCCTTCTACTTCTTATAAAAGTACATGTCTATTAATCTCAACATACCTTGACTCCTGCTGAGATAGAAGTGTTAAATTAGTAAGAAAATGGTAGCTTCTTTTAGTTAGCTGCTTTCTGCTCTACAGGCAAGATTTCTGTCTTCCAAAGGCAAGCAACAGGAAGTTATTATTGGAGTCACCTGCTTTTTATTTTCTAAGCAACACCCAATTAGCTGTCTCCTCTCCTACTGATTTAGCAAAGTAAGTTGATACAGTATTGTTCCCAGCACAGAACACACATTTTCTTTTTTAACCCTAAATAAGACCCCTTCTACTTATAATAAGGTATCTGTCTGCTTAATCTCAACAGACACTGATGCCTTCTGCGATAGAAGTGTTAAATTAGTAAGAAATTGTAGCTTCTTTTAGTTAGCTGCTTTCTGCTCTACAAGCAAGATATATCTCCGAAAGGCTAGCAACAGGAAGTTGTAATTAGAGTCACCTGCTTTTATATTGTCTAAGCCACACCCACAATTAAGCTATTTCTCCTCCTACTGATTTCACAAAGTAGGTTGATACTGTACCCTTCTCATCACTGAATACACACTGACTTTCTTTGTTGTCTTTTTTAACCCTAAATAAGACCCCTTCTACATCTAATAAAGTATCTGTCTGCTTAGTCTCAACAGACACTGACCCCTGCTCAGATACAAGTGTAAAATTAATAAGAAAATGGTAGCTTCTTTTAGCTAGCTGCTTTCTGCTCTACAAGCAAGATTTCTGTCTTCAAAAGTCTAGCAACAGGAAGTTGTAATTGGAGTCACCTGCTTTTATAATTAAGCTCTATGTCCTCCTACTGATTTAGTAAAGTAGGTTGATACAGTACCCTTCCCAGCACAGAACATACACTGACTTTCTTTCTTTTCTTTTTTTAACCCTAAATAAAAACCCTTTCTACTTCTAATAAGGTATCTGTCTGCTTAATCTCAACAAACACTTACTTCTGCTGAGATAGATGTGTTAAATTAGTAAGGAAATTGTAGCTTCTTTTAGTTAGCTGCTTTCTGCTGTACAAGCAAGATTTGTCTTCCAAAGACTAGCAACAGGAAGTTGTTATTGGAGTCACCTGCTTTTATATTGTCTAAGCCACACACCCAATTAAGCTCCCTCTACTCCTACTGATTTAGCAAAGTAAGTTGATGCAGTACCCTTCCCAGCACAGAACAAACACTGACTTTCTTTCTTTTCTTTTTAAACTCAAAATAAGACCCTTTATACTTCTAATAAGGTTTTTGTCTGCTTAATCTCAACAGACACTGACTCCTGCTGGGATAGAAGTGTTACATTAGTAAGAAAATGGTAGCTTCTTTTAGTTAGCTGCTTTCTGCTCTATAAGCAAGATTTGTCTTCCAAAGGTTAGCAACACAAAGCTGTAATTGGTGTCACCTGCTTTTATATTGTCTAAGCCACACCCCCAATTTAGCTTTCTCTCTCCTCCTACTGATTTAGCAAAGTAAGTTGAAACAGTTCCCTTCCCAGCACAGAACACACACTGACTTTCTTTCTTTTCTTTTTTAACCCTAAATAAGACCACTTCTACTTCTAATAAAGTATCTGTCTGCTTAATCTGAACTGACACTGACTCCTGCTGAGATAGAAGTGTTACATTAGTAAGAAATGGTAGCTACTTTTAGTTAGCTGCTTTCTGCTCTACAGGCAAGATTTCTGTCTTCCAAAGGCTAACAACCAGAAGTTGTAATTGGAGTCACCTGGTTTTATATTGTCTAAGCCACACCCCCAATTAAGCTCTCTCTGTTCTTACTGATTTAGCAAAGTAAGTTGATTCAGTACACTTCCCAGCACAGAACACACACTGACTTTCTTTTCTTTTTTAACCCTGAATTAGACTCCTACTACTTCTAATAAAGTATCTGTCTTCTTAATCTCAACAGACACTGACTCCTGCTGAGATAGAAGTGTTAACTTAGTAAGAAAATCTTAACTTATTTTAGTTAGCTGCTTTCTACTCTACAAGCAAGATTTCTGTCTTCCAAAGGATAGCAACAGGCAATATTTCTGGCAAACAGATGAAGCAGTTGTTTCATTGAGTTCAAGGCAGCTTGTTGTGACTGTGGGTCTGGTGATCTTCGGCAAAACGTTGTTGCCTCTTTCCCCACTGAATGTCCTGGACAGTTCACTTTGGTTGGGAGTTCATATCCCCTGGTTTCAAGATCTGCAAGAGCATCCTGAGCTGAACAGTAATGTTGCTGTCCATTGAGGTATTGAACCTAATGCCTGGAGGGATATGGGGAATCGAAACTTCAACTTTAGGCCCCTCAAAATTGGGAACAGTGGTATATGTTCCCTGCGGTGCTGCATTGTTGCAGGGGCATAGTCATTATCAAAGTATACTCTGTTGGTTTGATAAAAGGTCTTCCCCTTAGTCCAAGCCTTCCGAAGCAGCTTTTCATTAATGGTATACCTCAGGAAGTGTATTATTATTGAGCGGGGTCTCATTCCCAGTTGTGAGGGTGGAGGGCCCAAGGCTCTGTGGACTCTTTCTATCTCCAACTCATATTCAGGGCTCAGATTCAGAACTTCACAAAGTAATGATGGTATGAACGTGTTGATATTGTGTCTCTCACTCCCCTCCGGTACTCCATATAGCCACAAACTTCTACGTCTTTACCCGTTTTCTGCATCCTCTTGCCACTCTCCAAGGGCTTGGCATATTTCTACAATCTGTGAGACTGTGGCCTGGTATTCCTTAGAGGCCTCAAATTGTGCAAGTTGCTCCTCCTCCATTGCGACCATCCACTGCTGTAGTCTGGAAATATCTACTTGGGCCTGCTCCCGTTTAAAGTCCTTAAAATCTGACTTAATTTCTTTAAGTTCATGGAAAATCTTGTCTAACTTGTCCTCCATCTGTTTAGTAGATTGGGATTTTTGCTTACCTTTCCATTTAGATGTAGTGTGCAACATGGAGGAGCAGGCCTGAATGTTATTGCTGGAGTGCAATGCCTTGTAATCTAAAGGATCCAGATCCACAGGTAAACTGGAAAATCTGTTCACCCGCCCTTGTAGCTTGTCCGTTGCCATGAAAGTTGCATTTGCCTGAGGTTAATTTTAATTGATTTTTGGTCATGGTTCTGGTTTGAAAGGGCAGGGTGATCACAGAATGGGAGCACTAAGCCACTATGATAATCAGAGGCTGCATCGGAAGTCAGTCTTTCTGAAGTCTAGCACCTTTATCTTTGAGTGGCTGGTGTCCTGTGTTATGTTTACCTTAAAGCTTACCTTGCGATGGTCACTGTTGCCCATATGGCATCCCACTTCGATGCCCTTGATACTTTCCGAGTTTGTGAGGATAAGATTGAGAATGGCATCTCCTCTTGTTGGGGTTTTAACAAGTTAGCACATTCCCATGCCTTGTAGTGATAACAAGAAGTCCCTTTTTGTTGTTGCTGCCATTAGTGTGTTCTAGTTAATATCTGGTAGGTTGTAGTCCCCCACCAGTATTACTTCACCTTTATTGAACATTTTGTGGACTTCCTTTATTAGGTCTTTGTCTCCTTTAGCACCTTGATTTGGGAGCCTGTACACGACATTGATTCTAAAGGGTTTTCCCTTGCCTGTGTCAACTTTTAGCCACAGTGACTCAAAGTCCTCTGGTTGCCCTTTAACTTCTGTGGCTTTTATTTCCTTCCAAATGTAAGTGGCTATGCCCCCCTTCTTTTTTTGCCCTGCCTATCTTCCCTGAACAGATTGTAACCTGGAATGGCTGTATCCCAGCTGTGGTTTTCTGTGAACCATGTTTCTGTTACATCCACATGGTCCAACTGTTCTGCTTCCAAGATGGCTGTGAGTTTGGGAAGTTTGTTGGTTAGGCTCCTAGAATTTGAAGCTACTGCCATCCAGGTATGTACATCCTCTTTGGTGCGAGTTGTACCCACTTCCTGGACTGCTCCAGTTTGTTCTTTCTGGCTGAGAGATTATGGAGGTTGCTAGTTTGGGCTGAAATTGGCTTTGATTTGATTTCTGAGGATGTATTTGCACATTTGGCATTTTTGGGGAGTGATGACCAGCCCACCAACAGCAGGGGTGTAAGCTGCATCGTACTCCCCTTTATTTAGTTTAAATTACCTGTATAGACATAACATTTTTGTCCAAGTGCTCACACACCTTCTCTGTTTAGGTGCAATCCGTTGTATTTAAAAAAGCTCTTTCCCAAAAGTTGTGCCAATTCCCTATGTAGTGGTATCCCTTGTCTTAGCACCAATCACGCAGGCATGAGTTGAATTTGCCTACTTCACTCTCTCTCTGACTCTCTTGGCACTTATTTCCTTTTGCTCACACTGGTAGCACTTCTGAGAAGGCAAACTTGGATGGAAGGAAAGAAAGTTTGTTGGCCAGGTCCTTGAAGTATTTCTTGACCTCCTGAACTGTGTGATTTGCCAAGTCATTGGTACCAAGGTTTGCTGTTATATGTGTAACATCCCCTGATTCCCACATAACTGTCTTTATGTGGTTAGTGTCCCTACTTGCAGAGACTCCTAGTGAACACTTTACCACAATGCCACTTTCAACATTTTGTGGGTGGTGTTCCATTCCTCAGATCATAGAATCCCTGATTATGAGAATTTTGCTTTTGTTTACATTTGTGTCATTTTTATTTTGAGTTTTAGAATTTTTGTTGTTTTTGCATTTGGTTTTGGTATTGCTGTTGGTTATATTTTGAGTATTACTATTTTTGTTTTTATGGTATTTTTATCGGTTGTAATTGGCATGTCAGCCTTTTTTGGTGCTTTGATTTCTTTACTTTGTATTACTTTGTCTGTAGTTGGGGCATTTGAAGCTGTTCTCTCTTGTGAAGCAATTGAACCTGCAACACTGCAGTTTGAAAAGTGAAGACATTTTTATGACTACTTGCTGGTGTTGTATTTTTTTGGACTGGTAGCAGTGAAGCAAACCTCTTTTTTGTTTGGATGGCCAAGAGGTGTTTTTCACTTCCTTCCAGGGCCTCCTATGATGCCTCTTTTTCCTTACCACCTGCCAGTCTCTGGGCCCTGCCTTGAGTCCTGCCCCATGGCTGACATACTGGCACTGGTGGTGGTAGTTGGGGTGTTGAGGAGGTGTGCTATAGAGTTCCCTGTATTGGAGGTCATATATTATAGTTCAAGCATCTTGTAGTTAGGCTGCAAGATCTGCTATGGCGCAACATGCATGGCAGGGTCCTGTTTGCCGTTTGTAGATCCTATTGTACAGTGCACCACAGTTTTCACAACTGACAAGTTCCATTTTCTTTTTTAGTTGAGAAGTAGTGCTGATTCCTGTTTCTTGGCAGGAAGTGTGGATGAAAAGAAAACATAACAGTGATTTTTTTTTTTGTACCTTACTATCTCCTATCAGATGTTGTGGATGGCGCTACATGCCTATAAAGCAAGAACACTCAGGGGAGGGTGGGGTTTAGGGGGAGGGGGAGTGGGTGTGTCGGACTGTTCCCTGTATGCTGTAGAAAACAACCAGGTAGCTGTTGAACTGATGAAGTCTAGCTTGAACTCCTGCAAGGTAAGAAGGATTCTGGTTACTAGCTCAGTTGTTCTGCCCTTTGGCTCAGAACAGCTCCATGGAGTCCCTGCAGCTTGCAGTAAAAACTCCTGCCTGTGGTCCGTGTGTCCCAGCTCCCTGCTGCTGTGAGAAAGAAAGTACTGATCCATTGGCTGCAGGACAATACCCGCCCTTCTCAAATTCTGGCATGCCCAGAGAACTGCTGCAGCAGAAGTTGCTGACAACAGTAGAAACCACTGACGAGATGGAACCTGGATGCGGCTATGCTGCTGCGAGTTCCACTTGTAGCGCTTCAGTTGACAGACCTGCAGACAAGAGCATCAAAGAATTTTAATCTCCTATTTGTGGTTGCCTGAGGTTTAGATGAATTAAGCTCAGCAGACAGTAAAGCTAGGGGCTGGACCACAATTGGCGTATGCCTCCTAAGGTTGCTCTTTGTGTCTGAGCTGTTCTGCTGGAGAGAATTGAAAGGTAGGAAAAACATGTTTCTTTCTAAAGTTTTCATTTTTCTTTGCCTTCTAGTCAGTTCGGGTAGGAAGTGGGTGGTGACATACAGAACCTATATAGGAAGACCACCTAGGGGTGGGTGGGATTAGGGAGTAGGGTGGGTGCAGAAACTTTGTTTCTCCTTCCTGCTGAAAAACAATCAGTTTATTAAGGTCTGCCACTTCGTAGCACAACTAGAGACTAGAGGAGAGGAGGGCTCTCTTCCAGTTGGTGAATATGGCATAACATCCCTATCTTCCTAAACATACACATTCTGTCAGACTACCTGCCTTTGCCATGTTGTTCATTGAATAATTTTCCTTCCAGTTCTAAACAGGGAATTCCACTAGAGAGGGGCCTGAATTGAATCCATATACCATTGCAAAGACAAATCCTTTATGGTGCAGAGTCAAAACAGTGTCAGATTATGGCAACTGACACAATCGGCAAGCTCTTGGTATCCCCTTCCCTGAGGTCCGCCTACCTCAGAATTGGTATATTTAGTAAGGAGGGACTTGGGGAGCATGGAGGCACAGCCCCCTGCAAGCAGAGAGGTTGCTGATTGTGTCAGTCACCATAATCTGGTGCTGTTTTGACTTCATGCCATAAAGATGTCACCATTATGCCATGGAACCAGATGACTGCTCCCCCCAAAAAAATACTTGGTGCTGCACCCCCCAAAACTTGGTGCTAGTGGCCTATGGTAGGTTCAAGTCCCTCTCAACTAAATGCTCCTTGCAGCCCTGTCCTGCAGGACGAGCCACAGAGAACCCTCAGGGGAGGTAAGCCCTGGAGAATTCGGGTGATGGGTCTGGGTGTGAGGTAGGGCTGATGGGAGCCAATCAGGGTGTGGCAAAAAAGTACACTAATTAAACAAAAAAAAAGAAATAGGGGCAAGCAGGACCCCACAAGAAATTAGATGTGTATTTCAGCTGGGCCATCCTGGGTAATTAAACTGCAAAAATAGTCAGTGATGTTGTGGCCACTTTCACAACAGGCACTGCACTGTTAAAATGTAACCAACTCAAAAGTTAGTATTTGTGACACCTAAATGGCACTGTTTAGTATGAAGGCCAGTGTTGGGCGATTCCAGTTGATGGACAATGGTGATGCTAGTGTCAAGATAGGGCATGTCAGGGAGTGGGGTGGGAGAAATGATGCACTGGTATAGAAATGCCGTGGGTGTTGGGTGGTGTGTAGAACAGGTTTAGTAAGGTAAATAAAAAAAAGACACCATTTTTTTTTCAGTTTAACTTTTTCAGTTTCAGTGCAATTTCTTTATAAAGGTAATACACACCTGTGGTTGACTCCATCTCTATGGCAGATCATTATGACTTTTAACATGACAAGATGATCTAATCCCCCCACAAATGCATGTCCCTTCACTGCTACAGTGCCCTCCCCTCCCCTCTGTGTAATAGTGCTTCACTGCTCCGGATATTTTATCTTGGCATACTAAATTTAGACCATACCACCCAGCTAAGAAAATATTCCTCTTCAGACCCCCCACAGAGTATTGTATTGTAATTTTTATGTTTGTTTTCATGCATGTGCAAGAAACATAGTGCCACCTTATGAGAATTCATAGGTGTGCCTTCCTACTTCCAATGCCCTGCTGCCTTTTGCAGGTGTGGCTCCACCACGCCAATGAATGTAAGAGCTGACTATGACAGCATTTGTAAATGCAGCAGTGTACAGATCAAAGAAAGGCATTGCAGCGTGTAGGCAATTTTCATACTGCATCGGCAGTATGCAAAGTGCCTACACATTGGCACTGCACTGCAAGCACTGTCATAGACAGCTCCTCTCTCCCCCAAGCAAGTAACATGCTGGGAGCACACCCCAGCGTGCTCACGTGCTTACCCCCACACACAGACATTATGTCTGATGGGAGTGCCCAATCCCCTGTTGGCTGTGCTTCACTCCCCCCAACAGCCTTCCAGGTGCCACGCTGGTAGCCCACCCCAGCATGGCAAACCTCCATCTGTTGGCCACCCCAACACACTTCCATGTGCCATGCTGGGAGTGCCTCCCATATGAAACCTGTCAATGGCCGACGGGTGCCCAATCCCCGTCAGCCTCCAGCTTCCCCCCCAAAAAATGTCCAGCTGCCATACTGGGAGTCCACCCCAGCGTGACAAATGTCCTCCATCATCTTCCTAAAAGAAAAAATAAACCTACAAAGAAAAAAACGGTCCATCACTCACTGTGTTGACCTTCTCCCTCACCGGCGCCCACCCTCTGTGCACCCTTCCTCTCCACACCCCCCTCACCCCATACTTGCCTCCGGAGTCTGGTGCAACAATCTTTGGTGGACCGGGAACATGTCTACACTCTTCAAAGCCAACCGTGAACTGAGGAAATGCCGGTAAGCTGTATAATGTAATAAATCAGGGTTTTTCAACTTTGATGCATATCTTAGGCATTTTTGGGAATTTTTTCACCAAATTTTCAACATGGGTTTTTTGGGACCCACCTCATGAATTCTTGCCCTGTCGTTTTGTTATTAGGTCCCAAAGGTGATTTTGCAGTCACTGTGTGAAGCCCCTTTGGGACTGATGTATGAAATGACAATGTCACAGTTCATGAGGTAGGCCCCAAAAACCCTATGTTGAAAATTTGGGGAAAGAATTCCCAAAAATGACTGTCATACGAGTGTGCATTGTGCAGTTCCTATGCACGCTCATAAGTTCATGAATTTTTAATATTTCCAATCCAGATTTTCAACATTGCCATTTTACCACACCTCCTTATGAGCAGCACAGCTGTAATTCTTCACATCTCACCCAAAATGTGTTTCCGTGCATGAAGCACACAATGGTGCAGTCGGTGTGCGAAATCAATGTTTGGGACGCATTAAGAAAACCACAGTGACACTGTTCATGAGCAGAGGTCTTAAAATGGCTATGTTGAAAATTTGGTGAAAAATTCCCAAAAATGAGTGTGTTGTGAGCGTGTGTTGCACAGTTCCTACACGCTCACAAGTTGCAAATTTTAATATTTGCACTCCAGATTTTCAACATTGCCATTTTACCACACCTCCTTATGAGCAGTATAGCTTTCATTTTCACATCTCCTCCAAAATGTGTTTCCGTGCCTATAACACAATTGTTAGACTGACAAAGCCTTGATACTGTCCACCACTCCCTCCTGCTGAGCCAACTAAAAATGCTGGTCTCTCCAATGATTCAATCTCTTGGTTCAAAAGCTATCTTGAAAACCGCACCCAGAGTGTAAAAATTGGAGATGTGTACTCTGATTCCAAACCTGTCCTCTCTGGAGTCCCCCAGGGTTCAATACTGGGCCCCCTACTCTTCAGCCTGTTCCTTAACACCCTACCAGACTCCTGCACTGAACATATCACCCTGTATGCCAATGATGCAGTAATCCTTGCCACACACCAGGACCAAGAAATTGCAAGAAATCTCCAACTCGGCTCTCTTGGTTGAGAATTGACTCACAAAGCACAAACTGATCCTTAATCAAAAAAAAACAAAGGCCATGATCTTCAGCAGCTCCCATAATAAACATAAGCACTTCCAACTCTCCAATATCACCAGACAAGGTGCACGCATTCTGAAACAGGTCAAAAACTTTAAATACCTCAGGATCACCCTGACCCTCACCTCTCCTACACTGCCCACATCACCATGTCGCCAAAGCCACTAACTCCGCCAGGCCTGGTATTCCGCCATAGGAAACACTGACACCCGAAGCCTCTCACTGTCGCTGTCCAGAGCTCCATCATATCCATCATTGATTATGGCATTATCATTTACAGCTTGCTACAACCCTCACTCAAACATGTATCCACCGCCTCAGCAGGCCCTGTCGACTTGTCACTGGCTCCCAACGCCTAACTCACACCTGTGACCTCTATTCTCAAACTGGATGGTTGAATCTTGCCAATCGAATAAAACACCAAACTTGTATTACTACTAAGAAAATCTTGCTGGGCCTTGCCCCCCCAAAGTCTGTGCCCTCATACAACTGAGAATCCATACCCGACATACCAGGGGATCAAAACCTCAGCTTCTGCAAATCCCACATTGCCGCACAACATAAGGCCAAAGATCCTTTGCTTACCGGGCCACTAGTTGGTACAACGGTCTTCCCAGCGACATCTCATCCTCACTATTGCTCAGCATTTTTAAGACTCATCTCCACCTAACACTCACTGCCTCCAACCTCTGTGACTGTTGTGGCTAAACATGTCTTTTCATTCCATAGCTGAAGATCCCCTTTTTGGATCCACATCTACTCCTGCACTTTGCCAGCACACCCCCCCTCCTATATTCACCTCCTCTGCTGGCCCATGACAAATGCCACCCATCTGCACTACCTCTATTCTTATCCGCCTTCTACCTCTACTCTCTCTGTCCTCCCCAACCTACCTCCCCTTTTCTCCCATCCACTTAGTCTCCCTGATTTCATCCTCTTCCTTTCCCTTCCCCTCCCCAAAGTTTTACCTTATTGTTCTTTTTTTTATCTACAAGACTATGTGTTGTGTGTGTTTTTTTTTAATTTTATAAACTGTTATCTTTGCTTATGATTGTTTCATTTGTACCAATGATGTGGAACCTTTGTAAAAGAGCCTTGGCTCAAAGGTATTTGTAATCCTAGAACAAATAAATAAATAAAATAAGAAAAAAAAGAAGTTCATGTGTACATAGAATTATACAGATATTGTACAGATTACACAGTATTTACATACATAGAAGTGTCTATAGGAAGATAAAGCAGGTTATCTGAGGTTGCAGGAGGAGGAAGTAGCGGAAGAAAAAAATAAAAATAAAAATATACACCAGGTAGAGGTGAAGGTGGGGGGAAGGGAGGGAGGTAAGGGAAGAAAGGCTAGGAGGGCAAGGTGCACAGAGAGGAGTTGGTAAAATGGGATGTAGAAGTTGGATGGAGAAAAGGAGTAAGTGTGAGCCCTGGGATTGAATGCTATAAAGTATGGGGCATGGTAGAATGTCACAACCCAGGGTAGCGAGCTCCTATCCGAGGTTGGGAAAGGAAGAATAAGGGGATGGCTGGGCCTAGTGTTGATAAGACAGGTGGATAAAAGAGAGAACAATTAGGCTGGTAAGGAGCAAGCTGGGGGTCGAGTACTTAAAATTGGGTCTAAGCGTGGCTATATACTAGTGCAGAACACGGTACTGGGTGAGTGGGTGAAGCAGTTACGTACTTCTCTGATTGTACGGAAATAAAGCATCTTGAAGGCATTTATACTGATTAGAGTGCTTAATTTGAGTTTTTTTGTAGATCGTTCCATAAGGTAGGTAGCACAAAGCTTATGGCTGCCCTGCCGAAGTGGGATTTTGCTTTGGGTACTTTAAGTGTAATAGCTCAGTAACTTCTTAATGAGTATTTCCCAATTATACTCAGGGGAAGACAGCAGGAGATATAGTAAGGCAGCTTATTAGAGATGGCTCTATAGGTCCAGAGAGCTGCGTTTCTGTGGCGCCTGAACTTTAGTGATGTCCAGCACACAGCCGCATATAGGGTGCAGTGATGCATGTCCAAGGGAAGTCCCATTATAAATCTCAGTGCTCGATGGTAGAGTGTGTCCAGTTTAGCCATGTAAGAGTTGGGGCATTGGCTGTAGAGGAAATCAGCGTAATCAACCAATGATAGGAAAATGGATTGGACCAGTTGTTTCTTGGCATCTCTGGTGAGAAATTGTTGATTCTAAAAACAGTCCAAGCCTTTGCAAGTTGTTTAGCAAGTCCTCAATATGTTCAATGAAGGAGAGTCTTTGGTCTATCAAACTCCCAGATACTTGAATTTTGTAACAAATTCTAATTTTTCACCTAGAACTGTGGTAATCTGGGAACTGTCCACTTGACACAGGATTAGCTGTACGGATAAAAGGGGAGAGGACCATCGCTTTAGATTTTTTGGCATTAAGCAGTAGCTTTTTTTGGAGGAGTTGGCTTTGCAAAAGGTTGAATTCTGACTGTAGGTCATTGCAGGCAGCTTCAGGTGTTGGGCGACTCACGTAGAGAACTGTATCATCTGCAAACAGATGGATAGTTGATGTTATTAATGTAGATTGCAAAAAGTAAAGGCCCTAATATAGAACCTTGAGGTACCCCTCTTTGCAGAGTTTTTAAGGGGGACAGGCCTCCTTCGGCTTTAACTCGTTGAAAGTGCCCTGTAAGATAGTCAGTAAACCAACGCAGAGAGGAGGGGTCCACACCTATGGTTTGAAGGGAGGAGAGGAGTAGACTATGGTCGGCGGTGTCAAAAGCCTTGCTTAGATCAAGGAAAACAGCACAAATAAAGTTTTTGCTCTCAAGATTACGCTGCCAGTCATTAGTAACTTTGGAGAGGGCTGAGATAGTGCTATGTTTAGCTCTGAATCTGGACTGCATAGGATTTAGCAGTTCCCTAGACTCAAGGTGAGTCCTCAGCTGTGCATTACAATTTCTCTAGGAGCTTGGACAGGACGGAAGGAGAAATTGGCCTGTAGTTATTAAGATTGCCAGGGTCACCTGATTTGAACAGTGGTATGACATGTGCTGTCTTTCACATAGGTGGTAAGGTGCCCTGAGACAGGGATAAGTTAAAAAGGTGGGTGACGGGTATTGCTAGTACATGGTAGGCAATTTTTAGGAAGTAAGGGTCAAGGGTGTCGGCCCCAGCACTTTTCCTAGTATTCAACTGAAGCAAGAGGTCCTCTACCTCTTTCAGTGGGGCAGGTTGAAGCAAGAAAGGCAGCAAAGCTGTTGGAGTTTCAGGCAGTTGGCTGGCAGTCTGGGAGCAAAGTATGTTTGCAGAGGAGTTATCAAATGCCATGCCTGCAGTAGCAAAGTGGTTATTGAATGCGTCAAGTATATCCATCTTTTCGGTTATAGTCAAGTTGCCAGAGGTAATCTTGGTCAGGAGTGAATTTCCTGGGGAGTGGCCTAGAAGATCATTGATTGTGTTCCAGAGCTTGATTGGGCTCCTTGTGGCAGAGTCGAGTTCGGATTTGAAGAAGGTGGCCTTCGATTCTCTGATTGTTTTGGTACATAAATTTCATAGTCTCCTGAACTGGTTCCAATCCTCTGCAGTGTTCAGTCTGAGTGCTTTTTTCCAGAGCTTATCTCTTTCTAGAAGCAAGGACTTGATCTGAGGGGTGAACCATTTACAGGTTTTGGTCCTAGTTCGAACTTCAATCAGTGGAGCATACTTATTAAGGGCCCTTGATAGAATGTTGTGGAAGATATTGTAAGATGATGTAATCATTTTGGCTAGGTAGAAATCTTGCCACTGAGGGGAGTACTTAAGCTCATTTAGGCAGGCATGTTCATTGAAGTTGCACCTGGATCTCTTCATAGAGAACTTGCTGATGGGTGCTGGATTGTTGGTGGATCTTACTCCCGCAATAAAACAATGGTCGCTGGCGTCTGAGAAGAAGACATCAGCGTGGGAGAAGAGATGAGGTTTGCTCACCATTAGCACATCCACAAGTATACTTTTACTGGGGTTCTTCACGTTTGGGTATGTTGGTTCAGTAATAAGTTGCGTCAGCCCATGTTCATCACAGAAGGATGCAAGGGGGGCAGCTGTGTTAGAAAGCCAGTCAAAGTTGAGGTCTCCTAAAATAATAGTTTCTGGCAGCCCCTGTCCCAACTTGTCATTTAGATATGACACAAGCTGTAGGCCAGCAGACGGTGGTTTGTAGCATCCTATTACGCAGAGTGCAGTAGTTTTGCATAATTTCCACTTTGAGAATTAGGCATTCGAATTCGCTGGCGGCAGCTGCCGAGGATAAGCAGAAGGTGGAAAATTTGTCTTTAATGTAAATAGCCACCCCTCCTCCTCTGGCATGCTTATCAGCTCTAAACAAGGCATAGTTGGGTATGCTTACTTCTCTGTCAGTGGTGCTGGGTCTAAGCCAAGTTTCGGAAATCACAAGTATATCAGTAGACGTATGATTTACCCAGGTTTGTATTAAGGTTAGCTTTTTAAAGAGGCTACATACGTTAATATGCAAGAAGCTTATTCCTTTTAAATTTGCTAGTTCTGCTGGCGAAGCAATAGCTTCTGGGGGGCCAGGGTTGAGTTCTACATTGTCTGAACATAACAGGAGGATAAGTAGGATTTTTTCTAAGAGCACTAATTATAAGCTTGTAATTCCTGCCTTTCTCACATCTAGTAGATCTGATGTTTTTAGGGACTGGAAAGTAGCCACCATAGAAGAGATGATCTGTTGTAGCAGAGCTAGTACCCCTACCACAACAGGCGGGAGGAGATAGAAGTCTACGTGGTGGGAGGTGGGCCTTGTGGTGGGAGATGTTATAAGTACTACTGGTATGTGTGGTCCAAGAGCAGGGTTCGAGGTATTGGTATTTGGAATCACCGAGGCAATTAAAGGATAAGTTGCCATGTGGTATACAGCACAAGGTGCCATTCTAGACCAAACATGATGGTAGTTCAGGTGTCCAATGCTGGGCAGCTGGTATCAGCAGAAGAAGGGGCAGTATAAGGAGCCATATAGGGCCCAACATGATGGTACCTCAAAAAAGGCGCCACTCAATTAGCCCAGGGGCCAGTGGGGTTGCTGGATTAATGCAGCTTATCAGTAGCTTTCTGATCCAGGTCGACCCGAATTTGATGGCATTTAAAAATATTTAGTGGTGAAGGCACAGCCAAGGAGATCCTTCGTGTTTTAGTAAGGTGAGGCCCTGAAAGTTGGGTCCCGTATGCTGGACAGAGAAGAGGGGGATCACGAGCTAAGTCTGTATTGGTGGGGCACTGTGCCAGGAGACGTGGACTAATATTTTGGCAGGAGCTACTGTATTTAATAATTAGCGGGGGTGGGGGAGGGGGTAGTCAAAAAGGTTGCAGCAGTTGCCGTACCTTGTAGGGCCTTGGGTGCATGTCTGCAGTCTCGAGCGTCATCTAGAGGGGTGCCGACCGCTCGGTAGCCGGGAATCCCGGAGCTTAGGAGCTGGGAGCCTGGGTGACAGTTCCGTGGCTGAGGGAGAGAAGGAGAGTGAGGGTTAATAAAGGGGATTCACATAAAGGGTTAGACAGAACAGCGGGGAGTCCAAAATTTGCAGAACAAAAGGACATGTATTACTTTGGCACCCAAAAGTGTCTAGGGCCAGTGCACGTATGCAGGGAAAGGACAGTAAACACTAGATTTATTTCCCAAACCACAATTCAAGTCCTTTCAATTACAGACTGGGTTAACACTTCGGCTTTTTAACATTTGTCCCAACATAAACATTTTTACGGTTTAAAATCAAAGAGCAGAAGCCAGCTTACGCCAAGGACCAATCAGAGCGTGGCCTGAGAGGGCACTCGCAATACGGTTGGTTGCGGCAGTTGCTTATGCATTTGGGATGCATAAGCAATATGTCTCAAGGTACTATTCACTTTCTGAGTGAGGACTGCAGACATGCCTATGTCTGAAGTAGCTGATTCCAAATAAAAAGGTATAGCTGGATTAGGGTTCACTGGAGCAGAGCCAAGGTTTGTTTCAGAAGAGTCACAGCTTGAGTGTGGATTGGACCCCAAGTCCAAGGAACATCTTTTTTCAGGAGTTCATACAGAGGGGCTGCCTTTTGAACAAAATCACAGATAAAGTCCCTGGAATAGTTTACCATCCCCAGGAAATGTCTGAGTGTTGCCACACTGGTGGATAGTGGAAAATCTTATAGGCCTGGGATATTCTTCCAGACTGGGCTCCTGCCCTGTTCTGTTATGTTAAGCACAAGCCAAGAAAGATGACTCCCTTCTGGTATAGTTGTGATTTTGCAAGATTGCACTTGAGGCCTGCCCTATGTAAGCGAGTCAGTAGTTCATCAAGGAGGTCAAAGGGTTACTCCTTGGTGGCAGTTGCCAACAGCAAATCATCCATATACTGCAGAAGACATTGTGGGACAGAGAAACCCTGCTGGGCATCCATCATGTATAGATGGAAAAGAGAAGGGCTGTTGTAAAAACCCTGGGATAAGCAGGTCTAAGTGTATTGTCAACCCTCAAAAGTAAAGGCAAACTAGTATTGACTTTCTTGAGCTAGGGGCAATGACCAAAAGCCATTGGAGATGTCAAGGGTGCTGAATCACCTACGATCTGGTGTTAGAAGTTTGAGCACATCTGGTGCTGAGGCTATAGTAGGAAAGCAGCTAGGAGTAACGTGATTAAGTCTCTTGTAATCAATAGTGAATCTTCAAGATTCAGTGGGCTTTTTCATTGGTCAAATGGGTGAGTTGATGTCGAGACACAAAGCCTCATCACACCTTGTCTAAGGAGTGACTGAATGGTTTCTCTGAGTGATGGTAAGGCCTCAGCAGGAAAGGGGTATTGCCTTTGCCTGTCATGTGCTGGACCTGGCATTTCAATAACAGTCTGCATTCTCCCATAATCATGCCTGTGTGTAGCAAAAGATCTAGATGTTTCTGCAGGATGGGTAGTAGTTTTTTGAAAAACTTATGTGTCTGGAATAGAGCTATGACATCATATTCCTTGTAATTGGGGGCAATAGTCGCAACCATATGTGAATCAGAGATCATGACTTATGGTATATCCTCCTGATCTGGATCAAAAGCATGTCAGCAAAATCCACCACACAGCCGTGTAGTGCGAGAAAATCAATTCCCAGAATGCTGGGATGATTACATAATGCCATCAGGTCAAAAGTGTGATTCATTTGCCTATCATCACAGAAAGTACAATAGAACAGTAGGGGTAGGATATTCAGACTGTGCCAAAAAGATGTGCAATAACAGGAGCAGGTGCAAGTGCAGTGCGCCACTGAGCAATGCGCGTAATATTCAAACCAAGCGCAGACCAAGGTGCGCTTGCACAACACAGCTAATATCACACCACATGCACCATGGCGCAACCAGGGATGCGCAGTGGAGCAGGGCCGATGTGCAGTAGCACAACCAGTGATGTGCAGGGACAGGGACAGGAAGCAGGGGTGCACTACCCATGGAAGCCATGGGCGGAGGATCATGCAGCAGACCAAACAGACCCACCCCCCTCCCAGACACCCCATGAACTGCACAACCAGAGGTGAGCTGGATGGACCACCAGCCCATGAACCCCAGCACTGAATCAACAGCAGAGGCACGGTGGCTCAGCACACTCCCCTGGCAAGCTGTGACTGCAACACAAGGAGGGTCAGACCCCACTAATGCTGGTCACCCCATGTACAGCGATCCCAAACACCCAGCCCAGAAGCAATGCCCAACAGTGAATGGCACCAAATGCATGTCACCACCACCACTGTGACACTGCAACCCTGTGCATTATGGTGCCATGCATGACAGCCCCACTGTGATCTCCCCACAGTGGGTGACACCAGCCACTGATGCAACAACAGCATACACAATGCCCCCCTGCATGGCCGCCTCCATGGCACAGCGGAGAGGTCGACCCTGCGTCAGTACCCGAGGGACCCCGCATGTGACAAGGCCTGCCCTGGATGCAACCACCAGCAGGACAGCACCCTGCACACCCACCCTTGAACACAAACTGTCCCAGCACTGGCCCCAACAGACAGAACAGCTGCCCGCTATGGTGCATGGAGGCATGCGCCACACAGGATGCAACACAGGACATGGAAAAATCCCACACCCTGTCCCAAGGGTACCCCAACACAGGGCCACAAATAGCCGGGCAACAGATGCTGCTGGTGTGTGTCCAATGATGCTGTGTACCCATGGTCTGCACCCCCTCCATGGCACTGGTGATCTAGCCATCTGGTGCATGCACCATGAAACTGTCCACCGCCAGCATGCGGCTGGAGTACAAGTGACAGACAGTAGACCACAGACACCAGCGACAGCATAGAGGGGGGACAACAACAGCATAGCCCACAGTGTCACGAGGCAGATGTGCAATAAATCTGGTGACAAGATGCCAGCTGCCAAGACTCCATGCCCAGAGGGTGGCTGGCATGGACAGCCACCAATGACATGCCAGCAGACTGTGTGTACCACAGACATGTAAGGGGCTCAGCTGCACAGGCCAAGTACAGACTGACAGGGGCGACAGGGACACAGTGCATGCACCAGGGACCACTGTACACAGGCATCCAGTGCACAGGGAACAACACACATATCACAGACAGGGACCATGGCCTCCACCCACACCAATAGTGGGACCCTGCTGGATATACACACGTGCAGGCCTGCATCACCCCCGACACCATGCACACCACTGCAGCAAAGCACCATACGCCCGCTGCAAATCAGAGACCACCACAGTTGTCGTATAAAACATGATTATAATTAAAATGGAAACTATATGAACAACAACACCAACAGAACTATGTACAAAGTGAGAGGGAAGGCCACACTCCAGGTGGAGGTGAGCATAGGGCAAGGGGGAACATCAAGGAGTGGGACAAAGGGGTGTGAGGGACAGTCCAGGGGGGAATGCACAGCACATGCACCACAGGCCCTACTGGTGGCCCCTCTCTTCTCTCCAGTCCCTGTGGCGCTACCTGTGCCTCCGCTGGTTGCCACGGTCCATACCCTGGAGCAGCTCCAGAGTTGCCGAGGTCACTTGTAGGAGCTCTTGGATGTGTCACTCCAGGGTTGTCCAGCGTTGTCCACCTTGGACAAGGGAACAGAGTCAGTATGTATGATTGGCCAGACCCCCACAGCCCACCCAATGTGCATGGCATACAACCATGGGCCACACCCCTGTGATGGCATGTGACCACTCACAGTGGCCACACCCACAAGACCCGCCTACCCAGGCACTCATAGCCAAGCAGAATGCTGCACACCCCCACCGCCCATGTACTGCACAGCACCAACGTGGCCGTACAGTGTCATGGCTATGCAGTGTGATGGCAGTGGCACAGCCATGAACTCAGTGCACACACAGCCCACCCACACATGCAGTGCCACAGGACAGTGCAGAGTGCACCGTGTGGCAAGCACTGCAGTGGGGCCCTGTGCAGATGGCCATGCCCTGCAACCACCCCTGCAACCCACCGTGCACAAATGTAAGGGGAAACATGGCACTCACCTGCATCCTGGTCAGCAGGGCACTGCTGACCCATGGCATCACCACCGTGCCCTGGCTACAAGGCCAAGCCACCTGCTCTGGCCTGCTGTCCCTGTCCATGGGTCAAACAGGCTCTATGGTGATCCTCCAGGCCTACGGTGCAAACATGGAGAGGGAAACATCAGTACAGGTCAGTAACATAGCACCCCCCTTGCTGTGTGTGTTCCTGCACAGCCCAGTCATGATGCACCCCCAAACCTCCCCGTGGCATGGCCTAACGGCCACCGCGATACCTGGACAGACAGACACTACCAGTGATGGGATGGAGCACCTACCTGGCTGTGGCACGGTGCCCCACCAGGCACGTGCCTGCAGTCGCCCCAGGCGGTCAGGGTCCCACCGCTGGAGGTCGCCATAATGGTGACGGCACTGCTTCACTGTTCTGCTGCTCCCTGTTGCCTCCTCCAGGCCCTCTGTGACCTCCTGCCACACCACAGTCAGTGGTCTCCGGAGGGGTACCTGCCCAAAGACAGCATCAGCATGTGGCTCTACCAAGGTCACCAGATTAGCGACCTCAATAGCAGTCCAGACCGACGCTCTGGTCCAAGGCACAGTGCAGTCACAAACGGCATCAAAATGGCACCCTGTAGTGCACGTGCCCCATGTGTGGAGGCAGCATGGTACTGCGCTGCCAGTCACTATCGCGCTGTCACCGGACTGCACAATGGGGTGCAGCCATGTGTATGCATGGTGCCTAGGGGGCAAAGGTCGACTGCAGAGTCAAGGGTCTGTCCGCACAAGGAGAGACACAGTGCTATTGGGACACCCTGCATGTAGCACGGTTGAGTGCTTGTGTGTGATGCCCTGCAGTGGCCTACCATGCTGTGGCGCCATGGTGCCCACAGCACACCATGGCACGAGCACCCCCTGTTCATATAGCACACTAGCACCACAGGCACAGTGATGGCTGTGTTCTGCACTGCCTCCTGTGCACAGCATGTCTGCAGCGCCACATGCATTGGTGTCAGCACGCCGGGCATGCACGGTGCAGTGCCAGTTGCGCACGTCACAGTGGCACCATAGCCTGAGCATGCTCAACAACATTGTGCAAGGTGCAATACGTGATATTCAGCCAGGATATGCAAATCAGCTCATGAGCTATTCCACGGCGCATCCACTGCATTAACATCCACTTATTTTTATTTATTAGCTTTTGGTAAGTGGGTAAGTGTGCTAGGCAACAATCCTGCCTATTTTCAGGCACGACCCGGGAAAGTACAAGACATTGGTTACAGAGTAAAGTAGTACATAAAACATATTACGGTTGTACATAATAACAATCAGAGTATACTTAAGACTGTAAGAGCAATTAACATTAGGTTACAGATACGCCTGCACTTATTTGCATGCGTTGCACTATAAATGTGTGACCTGGGGATGCATAGGTCATGGATCGGTATTGCAGTCATTTGTGGTAGGTTGCATGCTGTTGGGATGTAGGGACAGTGGTCTGGGAGGGCTGTATGGGACTACACAGACCAAAGTAATACCTGTCTTCCCCCAGGTGCGAGCATGACCGAGTGAGAGGAAGAGGAGGAGCAGGGAAGGGGAAGAAGGAGGAGGCCCAAATTCACCAGGGCTGAATCAGATGCCCTGTTCAAGGAATATCTTGACAGGGAACCACTGCTGTTTAGCGGACAGTGGGGAACACCACAGACCCATACTGCGGCGTGGGGTGAGGTGGATTGTGCCATAAACTAGCATTGCAGCCACCAGCGGTCCGTGCGGGAGTGTAAAAAGAAGGCAGGCATGGACAGGAGGTGGATCAAGGATGAGGTGGCTGCCATCAGGGTGGCATGTGCGGCCACTGGTAGGTGCCAGAAGGACCTACCCTGCCTGACACCATGGTAGGAGCAGGTGGCCTGCAGCATGCGGCGTAGTGCTGTTGAGGGCATTCCTGGTGGTGGCTTCCAGACAGGTGGCAGCCCATCACTACATGGTAGGTCCGGCGCTGTCAGTGTGTTGGTGGTGGAGGGCATGCCACAGGGCCAGGCGGAGCCACTAACGGTACTGTGTTCCTTTACAGCTCCTGAGTGTCTACATGGGGCAGCAGTGGTGGGTGTGTCTGCCGAGAGGGTGGCCTTGGACATGGAGGATCACCCATCCACCTCCACAGGTGTCCGAGGGACCGGCCAAGTGCATACTTGCACATCTGTCCAGACTGATGCGAGTGGTGCAGGTGCGGACATGGCCCTTCCTGTGTCCCAGTGTGACACCGCCCTCAGTGTCCAGTGTGCTGGGACACAGATTGGGGCCAGATCCAGCACCAATGATGGCAGGACACGTGTCCTGGGCAGTGATACATGTGGGACACAGGATGGTCCCACAGCAGGCAACCGCCCAGGCGATACCGCGGGTGATGCTGCCGTGGGTGACTGCGCAACAACCCATTCCCAGTCTGTGTCTGTATGCCCCAGTGGGACAGCACTGGTGTGCATCCAGGGTGGTGGGGCTCTTGCGGCTGCTGCGGCAGTGCTGGTATCCCCTTGTGATCAGCAGCCAGAGGGTCAGTGCCAGAAGTCAGCCAATGACAATGGGAGGACAGTGTCTGGGGGGCGGTGCAGTGCCCCGCTTGTGGACGTGCTCCAGAAAGGCATTGGTGTGCAGCACCCATCATCAAGGGGTACTGGCCAGCAGGGCCAGGTATACCACGGGGGACAGCATGCTGGACAAGCAGACAACCCCTTGGATGACCAAAGCCATCTTCTCCAAGTCTCAGCTGATCAGAAGATGCGACTCGTGATAGCGGTGGATGCACACAGTGCGGTTCTGCGCCAGGCAGACGAATGGTGCAGCAGGGACCATGGCTTGGCCCTGGCAGTGTTGCCAAGCAGCGGGCAGATGTGACCGCTGCCATTGACAGGCAGACCACTGCAATGGTGACTGTCATGGCTACACTGGCCACCCAGTGTGGTGCCCAGCCACTGCAGACCCTACACAGAGTTATGTCCGCCCCCCCATTCCTGACGTCGTGTGACCCCTGCCATGTTGACACTGGGTTCAGCTGTGGGCATACCCTGCACACCTGGTGCGGGCATGTTCGGTGGTCTGCAGACCCCTGCGCAAACATGGTCATGTTCATGCAGCGTCACCCCTGGGGCCCGTCGGTGCCACCCCATGAGGCAACTGGTCAGCCTGGCATGACTGGCAGGTCTCGGCAGGGCTGCCCATGCATCCATGGCTGCCATGGTACTGTGCCACATGATTGACCTGTCTCCCACCGTAGCCACTGTCTGCCACTGCCCTGTGTACACTGTGGTGTTCATTGTGTGACGCATGGGTGGGGTTTCCGGCCCTACACACACACGGTCCCTGTGCACACCTTCCCAGCTGCTGGCCACTGTGGTGTGTGCATGGTGATGCCTGCGTAGCGCTGTCCACCGCTGTGCAATGGTACCCAGCATCAGAGACACGCACAGTGCCAGCCACTGGGCATGGTCATGTGTGGTCCTGTGAGGGTGTGGTGGGGGTGCCTGTTGGGGTGGGCATGCCGTTTGCCCTTTGGGCATGTGTTGTGGTGTGTGTGCATGTGACGTGTTCAGCCCTGCCCATCCCTGTCACCATGCGCAATCCCCCGCTCAGTCCCATTCCCTTACTGCCATCTGCCCCCTGGTGTCCAGCTCTGTCTGTCTGTGGGCTGTGCCTTTGCCCTTGGTGGTTGCACATGGCCCCATTACCTACCTGTGTTGTCCAAAGTGCTCCTCTGCAATGGTGTCCTGGTGCAGCTGTGCCATCCGGACCAGCCAGGGGTCTCGTCACCCAGGGGGTGGCTGCCCTACACCAGCTGGACCGGCGTCCTCATCTTCTCCACCGCTGTCCCCCTCTTCGACTTCAACGGCTATCCCATAGTCAGTGACCATGTTGTGCAGGATACAGCAGACCAGGAATAGCCTGCAGGCATTCGAGGGGCTGTACTGTAGGGCACTGCCTGATGTTTGCAGGCACTGGAACCATGCCTTCAGCAGCCTGAACACCCACTCGATGACATTCTGCGTTGTGGCGTGTGCCTCATTGTACCGTTGCTGCGATGGGGTCATGGGGTGCCGGTATGGTGTGAGCAACCAGGGCCATAGTGGGTAACCATTGTCATCTGTGTGTAGAGGGGAGACATTAGCATGGTGGTCTGCATCACTATGCAATGGGCCATCATGGCCAGTACCCATGGCACTGCTGACAATGCCCCCCCATGTCTGCACACATTGTCCAGCGTGCTATGCATACTCACCTACTAGATGGCCAGTGGGGATGTCCCCACTCTCAAACCTGTGAAACAGTGCAGACTGGTGCCAGATGAAGGCATCATGTGCTCCCCCAGGGTGCGTAGCACAGACATTGATTATGCACCCCCTGGCATCGCACACCACCTGGCAGCTTATACTTGGGTAGCCCTTGTGGTTAATGTATGCCACACCCTCCGAGCCAGGTGGCATGTGGATGCCTACATGGGTGCAGTCAATGGCTCCGAGCATGCCAGGCAACTGTGCTACCCTGTGGAACTCCTGTATGTGTGCAGTGTGCTCCACCTGTGTGCTGGGGAAATGGATGTACTTCACAGCATGTGGCAGCAGTGCACTGAGGAGTTGTGTGAGTAGGCGTGACGCAGCCAACTGGGTTATGCCTCTCATGTCCCCTGTTGGTCTCTGGAAGGTGCCCATGGTGAGCAGGCACATGACGGCTGTGACTTTTGTCTCCACTGATAGCGCATGGCTCCGTTGTGTGGGTGCCTGCATCTCTTCACTTCACAGCTTACAGAGCCACCTCAGAATTGCCCAGTTCAGGTGGTACCAGCCCACAATCTCAGTGTCAGGGTACTGTTCAAAGCTGGTGTGGGCTTGGTACTGCCTGTTCTGTGCGTACCGCCAATGGGCCCTTCCACGGCTGTGCCTCCCTACTGCCTGCCTTCTCACACCCCTCATTACCGTCTCCATCTGGAAGGTGGCACTGGCCATGTCCCTGGCTGGTGCCCCCCCAGGAGGATGTCCTCCTGTTCCCCCTGCTATCTGTTGCTGGTGCTACCCTTGCACCAGATTCACCTCCGGCTGTTCGTCTGTGGCTGTCCTGCCTCTTGCCACTGCCCTCCATCCACTGTGGCACTCTCAGGCCCTATCGAGCACACTGGCATGGAAACACACACAAGCCTACCCTCACTCAGGCACACCTCTAGTGGGCCCTGTCCTACACCTGGCCACACTTGCACCCTGCTTCCTGTCTTGCCTCCCTGGCACTCTGTCTCCGTGCTCCCGCCTATGGCTTCCCTGTGGTGCATGCTTCATCCCCTCTCTTGCTCCCTTTTATTTTGGCTAATTTCCACTGTCGCGCAACTTCTGCTTGCTCCGCTATTGCACACGTCGCATGCTGTTGAATATCGCACTATGCACGTTATTCCTGGTTCCACCCCCTGCAGTTGCGCATGCATTCATTACTGTTGTGCTCTGGCGCATTGCTTGTTGTGCTGCGCTGCTGGCTCCCACTGAACATCGCACCATGGCACATTTCCACACTTGCGCTGGTGCATCCCTGTTGCGCATGGCGCATCCGCTCTGAGTATCCCACCCCAGGTGTATAGCTTAGTGCCATCCACATCTTGTGCACTGATCCTCCATCCAGTGGAAAAGGAGAGTTTGCTGGATTCTCATCATGTAGTACAGCCACAGCCACACCTGTATCTAGGAAAATAACCAATTGGCGGCCCTCAACCATGGTCTTTTTTCCAGGCCTTCGATTTGTGTCAAGAGTGAGCTCGTTCACAATAAGGACTGGGGCCTGTAGTTGTCAATCTGAACTACTGCTACCAGGTAGTTCCTGAAAAAGTAGGCCAATCTGTTCTTGCCAGGCTTCTTCCAGGTCTTGTGTAGGATGCAAGGAGGTCTGAGCACTAGTAGCCACCATGAAAGGCGAAGCCTCAGGATTTAGGCCTGCTGCGGCCTGATCCGAGGAGGTTATGATGTCTTCTTGGCCTAGTGAGGCCTGGAATACCAGAGCTAACGCTACCACAGTACACTTTGGGATTGAGTCCGCTACTGATTGGACGTGCCTGAGAAGGTTGCTAAGGTTGTTGTTCTCCTCCACTATCTCACAATAAGAAGGGCCTGATCGATAATTTCGATTGCCCCAATTATCATGCTGCTGGTTATGCTGTTCGGAATTAGGATCATTCCAATTCCGCCTGTTATTCCTATTTTGATTTCGGTTTCCATTCCCAGACTGGTAATGCTGTTTATTTTCTGAGGGCTCAGCCTTTATGTCTTGGGCATTACCCTTCACTGAGTAGTGGGTCATGGGCTCACTGGCAGATTGTACCACAGCCACCTTTTTCAAACCAAAATTCAGATTCATACTAAGATTATTCAGGAGCCAAGGGGATATGAGGCCCATAATTGCTTCTGTAATTAGTAATAACAAATTTTAATGCCAGAGAAAATGAATTTGTCCAATCTGGACTTAAATGTTGATTTAGAATTACTGATAATCACTTCCAGTGGTAATGCATTCCATGGGTTAATAGTCCATAGGGTATAGAAATATTTACACAGCATTAATTAGAATTTTCCGCCTGCAATGGATGACCTCTAATGTTATAGACATTGTTTCTAAATTCTAAACCTAGTGGTCAGTAAGAAGGGAGCTTGCATTATATCGTACATGAGAAGAGGTCTCCTCTCAGGCATCTGTTTAATAGAGACATTAAATTCAAAGAATTAAGTCTGTTTTAGTAGGGCGTATCATGCAGACCTTTGACTAGTTTAGTGAATTGCCTCTGAACTTTTTCAAGCTGCATAATATCATGCCTCCTAAATGGGCATCATAATTCTGAGGAAAAATCCAGATGAGGGTGAACATAAGCTCTATGTAGTGGCATTAAAACTTTTTATCCCTTGATTTAAAATGTTTCTCTTTATGGACCAAATTATCCTATTTGCTTTATGTATAGTCTCATTTATCTGTAAACGTTGAAGGAAGTAATTTGATACTTGAATCCCTAAATCTTTTTTCTTTAGAAGTACTAGTCAATACCCTGTCATCTAATTTGTAAATATGGTTTATGTTATTGGGTCCTAAGTGCATAACCCTACATTTGTTGTGATTCAGTTTCATCTCCCATTTCTCTGCCCAATGGGAGATGTGATCTAAGTCATTCTGAATAGATGCAATTTGATCAAAATTTGTACATGGGCCACCGCTTTTTATGTCGTCGGCATATTTAATGTTGTTAGAACAACAACTATATGTTGAATCAGCTATGAAGACCTGAAACAAACAAGGGCCCAAAACGGAGCCCTGTGGAACCCCACTAGTGACAGAATCAATGTTTGAAAGCTGACCATTAATCAAAACTCATTGTGTCCTATCTGTTAACCAGTTAGTTGTCCATCTCACAATGCTATGGTTAAAGTTTAGTGAATATAATTTTTGTGCCAAAGTCCAATGTGGAATAGAATCAAAAGCCTTACTTGAAGTCTATATAAATAACATTGTAAGGGGATCTGTTATCAAGTTGGAGGCTAACATCTTCATAGAAGCACAACAAATTGGTTAGGCAACTATGACCCTTTTTAAAGCCATGTTGCTTGTCATCCAGTGTGCCCAAGGTAGATGAGACTAGATCTTTGATTATATTTTCCAAGACTTTACAGAGTGGCGAGGTTAAACTGACTGGTCTGTAGTTTTTCTAGTTGTTCCATAGTCCTTTCTTAAAAATAGGGACTACATATGCCATTTTCCAAAGTTCAGGGACAAAATTATCATTGATACATTGTTCATATAGTAATTTAAGGGACAGTGATAAGCTATCTGCTAACAAATAAAGAAGATGACCGGATATATCATCTGGAGATGTACTGGTTTTACCTTTGAGTGTGGTTAATTTGACATGGAACTCTTTTAGGGAAGACAGTGATATAATTACTCACGGTATCTGAAACCATATTTGATTTCTGACTGGTTTGAAATATACCACAAAAATTTGCCATGAATATGCTAGCCATATCATTGGGGTCAAGAATAGTAATGTCATTCACTTGAAGGGAACCAACCTGACATATAGGCTTTTTTAGGGAGTTAATATAGGAAAAAAAGGACTTGCTGTTATCCTTGTGCGCTTCAGACGCTAATTTATATTCCCATTTTATTCCCCGTTTTGATACTATTTTTGCACTTTTTTTTAGTTTGCAATTATAAACACCAGTTAGTATGAGTTGGGGATTTTAGATAACCAGAGTATAGTTTTTTTTTTTCATTATAAGTTTTTTTTATAGATTTACTTATCCATTTTGGATAGTAATGTTTGGATGAATATTTTAGTTTGGTAGGAATATAAGTGTCCTTTAAATCACAAATTGTACTATGTAACTTATTAAAGTACTCCTTAACTCATGAAGTTGCCAGGATAGAAGACCAATCAGTATTATTGAACAACTGTTATTGTGAACAATTATTGAGTTTAGTTCTAATACTGGTAATATCTGCTTTCTCGTACATATGCAATTTAGTATTATTATTAACTAAAGTTATCATATGTTCTAAGGTGAAGCTAATAGTACAATGGTTACTACTGCCAGTAGGTGACGAAATAATGGTATTTTTAAGAACTAAATTTTTATTATGAATAACAAGGTCTAGAATATTATTTCCTCTTATGGGATGATCTCTACTCTGGATGAGGTTACATTGTTGGCATGTGTTTAGTAATTTTTTACCTGAACTGGATAAAACTGTTTGACCTTTCCAATTTATATCACAGAGGTTACAGTCTCCAGTCAATATTATGTCCCCTAATGAACTTGCGGTTTCTATTTCTTTTTTGATTGTGTCAAGGTATTCAGAAGATGCTCTGGGTGATGGTAACAGGCATCTAAAATAAAATGTTTACTCCTATTTAGGATTATTTTAACCCAGATAGATTCGGAGAAACTGTTAGAAGTTTTGATTTTATTAGAAATTTTAACTATTTGCAATGTACGATATCTTTAAGAAAAATGACAACACCCCTGCCCTTTTTATTTATTCTGGTAAGGTTGTATGAAATATACCCTGGTAATAAATTATCCCAACTGGATTTCTCATCTCTCCATGTTTTGATGACTAATACAGCATCTATTTTTTCAGCTGCTATAATAAACTTTAACTCATCAATTTTACTCTGAAGGCTTCTAGCATTAAAATATAAGCATTTCAGATTTTTCAAATGACCATGTGTATATGCTGAAGCTGTTAAGTTCTGAGGGGGAAGGAACAATTGTCTCTCCCTCAAATCAAGAAATTTAAATGTTTATCAATGTGCTTTAATATGTGTTTGCCCAGTAAGCCATTCCATTTGCAACTCAAATGAAGGCCATCTTTGCAAAAAAGTTTCGACCTACCAAAAAATTCCTCCCAATGAGTTAGACATACTTGATGTTGCTTAAGGCACCTTTGTCGTAGCCAGTCATTGAATTTATGGATTTCTTGATTAGTCAGGATCAGACTAATTTATTTAATTTAATTTATTGATCAGAAGGAGCAACACATTTATTTAGTGTGATCTTTCTACTCTGAAGTGGTTAATTTTAATACTATTTTAATACTATAGTTTAAACCCTTTCTGTATGTGCCTTTGGTGGTGTCTGATATTGAGAACCTAAGTGTCATTTGTGGGTATCCTGTCTGTTTTGGTAGGTACTTTATTTTCTTTGTTAAACAGCTGAGTATACCTATTGCCTAATACTTTATAGTACATTGTATCTTTTGCTCAGTCTCTGATTTTCTCTTCTTTCTCCAATGTTTTAGAACTGTTTAGTTATTGTGGCAGAGGTGTGGTACTGTGTTCTTTCTTGTAGTTCAAGGTGCTTTTGGAACTGCTGATTTCTATAGGTTTAAACTACTACATTTTTTTTTCTCTATTTTAAAAAAGCTACATCAACTTAGTTTGTTGTCACCTGTTTGTTGTTGCTAAGTAGCAGATGTTTTGCACTGTGCTCTGATTCTCAGTGATAGAATCTGTATTAGTAGAAGGTAGATTATTGTGATTGTAGTTACCTTTTGATGGTAAGGATAAAGAGGTGAGATAGAAGTGTATGCATTTTCAAATATTATAGAGGAACAGTGGCAGGATTTTAGGACAGTAAATTAATAAAAGGGAACTAGGAGAGCTTCAGTAGCAGACAAGTAGTGCAATAGCAGTATAACTGCAGTATACTGGGGAGTGGTGCAAATGCAGTGGCTGTGGCAGCCATATTCAGGCAGATCTTCTGGACACTGAGGTGCTGCCCTATCTGCATGCATCTTTCTGGACTGCAGGATGAGGTAGCCAGACTCAAAGCGGAAGTAAACTGGGTCAGGGAGTTCCATCGCCTCTATCCAGAGACCACTCAGTTCAATGCAGCTGCCTCAAAGGATGCAGAGAAAGAGGAGTACTTGGATGACAGTGGGCTCAGGAGGTTAGACCAGTCAGGCAGAGGCACATCCCAGATCCTATTCCACTCAAGAACTCATATGCCACACTGCCAAACAGGGACAACCAAATAGAGGTACCCAGAGAAATGGAAGGAAATGATGTGGAGGTTAGCCAAGTGCAAAAGATGGAGATTAGCGCCCAGGAGGTGGATAGGCAGAATAGGGGCAGAATTCAGCAGAAAGGCAGACAGCAAGGTGAACCAGGGATAAAGGACAACCAAGGAAGGGGCTGGAGTAAAACAGCGAAACAGTCTAGGGAGGTCAAATCATGGAAAGTCATGTGTGCAAATGCCAGGAGCCTTAGCAACAAGATGGAAGATCTGGAGGCTGTCATGGTGCAGTCAGACCTGGACATTGTGGCCATCACTGAAACCTGGTGTAATGATAACCACGACTGGGAGTTGGCCATACCTGGCTACAACATATTCAGAAGAGACAGGGCAGGCAGGAAGGGAGGAGGAGTGGCACTGTATGTGAAAAATGACATAAGGGCCACAGAGATCCAGGAGGAACAAAATGGGGGAGAGATACTGTGGGTTAAGCTGGAAAGGAAAATGGGGCCAGCCATCTGCACAGGTGTGGTCTATAGACCACCAGCCCAGGAGGAAGAAACAGGGAGCTGATGCTAGCCATCCAGAGGATGGCAGACAATGGTGAGGTAGTACTGGTTGGAGACTTCAATATTCCAGATGTGGACTGGAGCATCCCAGCAGCAGCATCAACTAGGAGCAGATTTATCCTGGACTCCCTTCAGGGTGCCTTCCTCAAGCAACTGGTCATGGAACCAACTCGGCAGAAGGCAATACTGGACCTTGTGCTCACAAACAGGGACAGTGTGATGGGGGTAAGAGTGGGGGAGCACCTGGGGAACAGTGACCACCAGTCACTGTGGTTTGAAATCACAGAAAGAGCAGAACCAAACCACAAAAAACACGTATCCTGGATTTTAGGGGGCAAACTTTGGAAAATGGGGAGATACTTGAAAGAGGCATTAAGGGAATGGGGCAGGAATCAGGGGTTGAGGAACAGTGGGAAGTATTTAAAATGGGGATTACAAGAGCAATAGAATTATGTATAAGCAGGTTAGCAAGAGGAAAAGGAAGAGGAGCCATTATGGTTTTCAAAGAGTAGTAAAGAAAGTGAAAGCCAAAAAGATTGCATTCAGGCAATACAAAAAGACACAGGCAGAAGGGGATAGGGAGAAGTAACAGGAGAAGCAAAGGGAGGCAGGGAGGTCAGTAAGGGAAGCCAAAGCTCAGACAGAAGAACACATTTCAAAATCAGTGGGTAGAGGGGACAAAACCTTTTACAGGTACATAAGTGAAAAAAGAAAGGCAAAGGGAGGGATAGTGAGACTGAAGGGGGAGGATGGGGGCTGTGTGGAGGATGACAACAGTAAAGCTGACATATTGAACAGGTATTTCTGCTCAGTCTTTACTGAGGAAGAGGAGGTAATGGGTCTGAATGGAGTACAAGGGTGAGAATGGTGCAGAAATGGACACAAGTCCCTTTACAAGAAAGGGTCCTGAAGGAACTGGAAGTAATAAGAGTTGATAAAGCAATGGGGCCAGATGGGGTGCACCCAGGGTCCTTAAAGAACTAAGAGGAGGTGGCTGAACCTCTTGCTATCCTGTTTAGCCGATCACTAGAAACAGGGAGGTACCCAAAGACTGGAGGATAGCAGATGTAGTCCCCTTATACAAAAGTGGGAACAAAGAGGAAGCAGGGAACTACAGACCAGTCAGCCTCACCTTGGTAGTGGGGAAGATCATGGAAGCACTACTGAAGGAGAGATTGGTGGAACATCTGGTTGTCAATGGACTACAGGACCCAAGGCAGCATGGTTTCACCAGGGGAAGGTCATGTCAGACCAACCTCATTGAATTTTTTGACTGGGTGACTAGGGAGGTGGATCAGGGAGGGCAGTGGACATGGCCTATCTGGACTTCAGCAAGGCCTTTGACACTGTGCCACATAGAGACTATTGCACAAACTGGGGAATATGGTGTGGGCAGGACAGTAGTGCGGTGGGTAGGTAACTGGCTGGGCAGCAGGACACAGAGGGTGGTAGTAAATGGCTGTCACTCCACAGAGGGAAAAGTGACCAGTGGGTACCACAGGGATCAGTGCTGGGACGGTACTATTCAATATCTTCATCAGTGACATTGCATGGGACCTAGAAGGCAGAATTTCACTGTTTGCTGATGACACAAAGCTCTGTAACAGAGTAGACACACCAGAGGGTGTAGACAGAATGAGAAGGGACCTGCAGAAACTTTGAAGAATGGTCAGGGGTTTGGCAGTTGAAATTCAATGCAAGGAAGTGCAAGATAATGCATATGGGGCACAAAACCCTGGCACAATATATCAGTTGGGGGTGAGGATATAGCATGCACCAAGCAGGAAAGGGATCTTGGAGTTATCATCTCTGATGACCTCAAGGCAGGAAACAGTGTGACAAGGCAGCAGGTAAACAAATAGGATGCTGGGATGCATAGGCAGGGCATCACCAGCAGGAAAAGGGAGGTCATAATTCCACTATACAGACACTAGTGAGGCCGCACCTGGAGTACACTGGTGCAGTTCTGGAGACCTTATCTACGTAAGGACATAGACAGGGTAGAGAAGGTTCAGGGAGGGCAACAAAGATGGTGCATGGATTGCATCACAAGTCCTATGAGGACAGGTTGAAGGCACTGAACATGTACTCCCTGGAGGAGAGAGGAGGGAGAGGGGGATATGATGGGGAACATACAAGTATCTTACAGGGAGGAACAGGGTGCAGGAATGCACTATTTTTAAGCGAAAAGATGTTCCAGGACTAGAGGCATGGGATGAAGTTGGAGGAGGACGATTCAGAGAAGCGTGAGGAAGAATTTCTTCACAGAGCAGGTGGTGGACAAGTGGAACACCCTGCCAGAGGAAGTGGTGGGGCTGAAACAATCACGGGTTTTAAGAATGCATGGGATAGACATAAAGGAATTCTGGAGGTCAGGGGTAAGGGGCAACAGACTTCCTGGAAAACATAAACTGAACTTACAAACTTAAATGGGCAGACTGGGTGGGCCATAGGCCCTTATCTGCCGACACTGTCTATGTATCTATGTATCTAGTCTCGTAGGATGCTCTAGGGACAGGTAGAATTTCAGAGAATGCTATTTCACAACCAATTTCTACCCATCTGTTAGATAGGGCTACTAGATCTTTTTTTATTTCTGTTATATCCTCATGCATGAAGTTATTGGTTCCCACATGGAGGACCACCAGTGGGTTTGTCCCACAGTTGGACAGAATATTATTAATCATACTAGCAATGTCGGCTTAGTGCCTCTAAAGCTAGAGCACGTATGGTTGACTTTATCAGGTTCACAGATGTCCCAATCTAGGTATTTAATAATTAAGTCTCCTAAAACAAAGACTTGTCTGTGTCGATCATGGTAATTAAAAGTGGTATCCATGGGGACAGGATTACATACCATAGTAGATCCTACATCTGCAAGTAGGCTGAGAGGTGGAACTACAACTGGTACTAGTGGTACATTAGACAGAGGGGGAAAATGAGCTAATGGAGCAGAACAGACACTGAACCCATTTGTAGAATTATGATTAAGTACTGTATCTGGTGAATTAGTACAAGTGACATCCTCAGATGCCACAGTCACATTGGTGTTATGTTCAACTTCTAGGGGGTTAAATCTATTATTGACATCAATGGAAAATAGTGTAGCCTTGGGCCCTTTTTTATACGCTCGTTTGCTCTGGACTTCGTACCATTGCTCATCCAGGTTATCAAAATTGTCATTTTCCCGTAGTTGTTTTCTTTGATCGCGGTTATATACCTCAGCTGTGTTATTGGTACAACCACTTGCATGTGTTAGGTCAGATCTCAAAGGGGGTATTCCATTGGAGCCAGAAGTCTTAACCAAGTTAGGTGGAGTATTATGACCTAGAGCCTGAAATCTGGCTTGCTTTTGTGTCTGGCTATCTTCTAGCTCTGTCAAGCTAGAGTTAAACATAGCAACTGCATGCTTTAGAGATGCATTCTCTAGACATTTGGGAGTCTTGGGACAGACATAGCTATGTATTGTCATCGGTATAACAGTTTAGCTATACATGTTACACTCTATACATTGTGTACCCACTGTGGCATTTGCTGACATAATAGTCCCAGGTATGGTTTAGCTTATTGAAGGACATGCAGAATGCGAAGGAGTATAAAAGCAGATTATCTTAATAAGGTTTGTTTTTATTGTTGGCTGACAATTCCCTTGTGTCTCCCTCTGCACACTCTGAATACTCCAAACATGTGCATATGCGGATGTCTTGGCGTGCGTCTCTGCATGTACCCTGCTCGGCTCACCCTGCTCACCAGAAGGTTGGCTATATGCAGTTTTGGTGCTATTCCAGCGTCACCGCTCCTGAGAGAGTATTAAAGTTATAGTTTTAGTGTTAAAATAGCATTGAACTGCTCATATGCAGTACAATGCTTGTGTAGTGTATAAATAAAGCCCCAGAACAAAACAAAGCACAGTTTCTAACAGTCTGTAGTTCACTGATATTACAGACTAACTACAGGCCCTCTTCCTGGTTCCCGTGTAACAGGGAACAAGGGCTCCACACACAAATATTCAGCTCAATTAAAATAAAGCACAAAACACAATAGTTGCATCAAGTTTCACATTCAGCTCCTCACAGGAGCATGTAGTGGTGCATTATATCTAATAAAAATGAGCCAAGAGTGCCCTGCTCACCAGAAGGTTAACTATATGCAGTTTTGGTGAACCGGAAGTGCTATTCCAGGATCACGGCTCTTGAGAGAGTATTAAAGTTATTGCTTTAGTGTTAAAATAGCCCTGAACAGCTCATATGCAGTACAACATAGAAACATAGAAGTTGACAGCAGATAAGGACTGCAAGGCCCATCCAGTCTGCCCATTTCTTTTTCTACCTTATAAATGTGCCATAGGCCTTTGCTCTGTCAATGGCCTATCTATTCATACTCATCTATATTGCTCCCTTATGCCTATCCCATGCGTGTTTGAAGCCCTGCACTGAATTCATATCCACCACTTCCTGAGGTAGGCAGTTCCATGCATCCACCACCCTTTCTGTGAAAAAGAACTTTCTCATATTACCCTTTAATCGGCCTCCCCCAATCTCATGCTGTGTCCTCTTGTTCTGCTGTTTTTCTTATATTGAAACATATTCGACTCTTTCACCTTGTTAATGCCCTTAAGGTGTTTGAATGTTTCAATCATATCACCTCTCTTCCTCCTTTGCTCTAGGGTATACATATTGAGCTCCGTTAATCTGTCCTCATATGTTTTCTGATGCAGTCCCTGCACCATTTTGGTTGCCCTTCTCTGGACTGCCTCAATTTGGTTATTGTCCTTGTGAAGGTGTGGCCTCCAGTACTACATGCAGTACTCCAGAAGGGGCCCAACCAGTGTCTTGTAAAGATGGATTATTACCTCCCTCTTCCAACTTGCGATACCTCTACTAATACACCCCAATATTCTTCTAACCTTACCTATTGCTTTAGAGGTCTGCTTGGATGATTTCAGGACATCGGTGATGATGATGCCCAAGTCTCTTTCTTCCCTTGTGACTGCCAGCAACTCCCCTCCCAGTCTATAGGTGGTTTCTGGGTTTCTTTTCCCTATGTGCATGATCGTGCACGTCTTTGTGTTAAACCCCAGTTGCCACTCTTTCAACCATTTTGCTAGTTTATCCAGATATCTTCTCATACTGCCCACCCCATCTGGGTCATCTACTCTGTTGCAGATCTTGGTATCATCTGCAAACAGACAAACCTTACCCTCCAGTCCATCTGCAATGTCACTGATGAAGATATTGAAGAGAACTGGCCCAAGGAATGACTCCTGAGGTACCCCACTTGTGACTTGCATCTCTTATGACTGTATACTGTTTACCACCACTCTCTGTTTTCTGTCCGTCAACCAGTTTGCCACTCAGTTGACCAAGGTCTGACCCACCCCGCGTCTACCCAGCTTATTCTTTTTTATTATTCTTATTTATCCACCTACTGCGGCAACTACTGGCAGGGGCATCCAGCCACTGGCCCTGCCTGCCAGGATGGCACCAGGCTCACTCACATGATGGGGGATACAGCACGGCCATCACCGATCCACTGGAGGGTTTCCCCATACCCTATCCAACCATACCGGCTATGGACCCCCCCAGTGCAATTCTACGTGAGTCCTTCCAGCGATGCAGGCATGGCCATCAGGCTGCATGGTGAGTGCCCAGTCATTTCCACTTTTTCTCATTGGGAGTGTAGATGGCAATGACGATATAGCAAGTGCATGCGACTACCGCGCGCTCCCCAGTCACACCAGTGCAGCTCCCGGCATCCCCAAGGGCTCGCATAGCATGGTGTGGATTCTCCAGCCCTCCCAAGACTAGGAAGGTTGTCTCCCGATGCTCAATCCTAGTTCTCCTGCGACCCCGACAACATGGGCTTGTTCCCGAACTCGGGCCGCCAGTGTAACACGGTGTTGCATCCAGTACCTCAACCCTCAGCACCACCGGGCTGCTACCTAGCTTATTAAGCAATCTTCTATGTGGAACAGTATTGAAAGCTTTGCTGAAGTCAAGGTAGGCAACATCAACTGCTCCCCCTTGGTCCACCACTCTGGTTACCCAGTCAAAAAAATCTATGAGATTAGTTTTACAGGAGCTTTCTTTTGTAAACCCATGCTGCCTTGGATCCTGTGCTCCTATGGATTCCAGGTGTTGCACTATCCTTTCCTTAAGGAGTGCCTCCATAATCTTGCCCACTATTGAGGTAAGACTGACTGGTCTGTAGTTCCCTGCCTCCTCCCTGCTATCACTCTTGTAGAGTGGGATCACATGAGCCCTTCTCCAACCTTCTGGGACCTCTCCTGTGCTCAGAGACTCACTAAATGGTTCTGATAATGGCTCTGCTAGTTCCACCCTTTGCTCTTTTAGTACCCTGGGATGTATGTCATCAGGCCCCATTGCCTTGTCCACCCTGAGCTTATCGAGCTCTTGTAGAACCCTTTCTTTTGTGAAGGGACTAGTGCACATCTCCCTCCCCCCATGTCCATGGTGCAGAGCTGTGGGCCTTGCCCTACCTTCTCTTCAGTAAATACTGAGCAGAAGTATCTATTTAGGATAGATACTTTTACATGGTCTTCCTCCTCACATGCCCCCTTATCCCCTTTGATCTTAGTAATACCCCCTCTGGACTTTCTCCTTTCACTAATGTGTCTATAGAAAGTCTTGTCATCTTATTTTACTGTTTGTGCTAGTGTTTCCTAGGTTTGGGACTTTGCCTGCCTTACTGTCTTCCCTGCTTCCCTTAGGGAAGTTTGGTATGCCTCCCTATCTTCATCCTGCTGCAGTCCCTTATATTTCCTGAAGACCAGCCTTTTGGCTTTTGTAGTGTATAAATAAAGCTCCAGAACAAAAAAAAAACACTGTTTCTAACAGTCTGATATTACAAATGAACTACAGGCTCTCTTCCTGGTTCCTGTGTAACAGGGAACAAGGGCTCCACACTCAAGTATTCAGTTCAATTAAAATAAAGTACAAAACACATTAGTTGCGTCACGTTTCACATTCAGCTCCTCACAGGAGCATGTAGTGGAACATTATATCTGATAAAAATTAGCCAAGAGTGCAGGTGTTGGAGGTAGAGCAAGTAAACCCACTCGGTCTTCCAGAGAATGTCTGCAAATTTGTCTGTTCGGGGGAAAATCAAAGACTCAACTTTTTCACAGACAACCAGAATCATGTTCTGGAGAGATAAAGTCTTGTACTCAATTTGGTCAGTGTCTGCACCCTCCTTCGAAATTGCTTTACCAGTATGATAGGCCAGCCATAGCCTTTGGTGGCATGACAGTGGGATCTCCTTTGTGGTTTGCTTTATGGGTGGGCAAACATAACGTTAACCACATTTGGGGTGTGTGTGGCAGTGAAGGCCATGGTGACTTCATTAAAGGTTGTGTCTGTGGATTGACAAACATCCTCTGGGAGTTTCAACCAGATGCTGGAGTCTACAGTCTGCCAAAGGATCTGTGTCTGGTTGGCCAATTGTAGACTGAGCATCTCACATTTGGAATGAACCTTTTCCAAATGACAACTGAGATTATCACTGGGTGTGGAAGGGTTGTGGGATAACAGATGGACCAGACACCAACCTTCAAGTTCAACACACACTCTCTGTGTGATGTTTATTCAAAATGCAGGAGATGACCTTTAGCAATGATATATCCCTTCATAAGTACATCAGTTTGTAGTAACAGACTATGCAAGTCTTTCCTCTACACTTAGCCAGCACCTACTGACTCACTGATCTCTGATCTAACTTAGCAGTTGAGATTCGGCCTCCACCTCTATGCGGGCCCTGTTTGCTTGGGTAGTGGGTGCTCAAATAAAAAAAAAAGCTAAAAACAAAGAACCTCAGTGCAGAAGCACTGAAACAAGGGTTACCACAAAGGGCATTGACAATAAGTCAAGTTTCAAAGAAACACAACATCACACATACTTCCATAATGTAAAACATCATGGGATATATGCAAATTAATATAACATTTCAGATTGTCTAAGTTTACAGCAATTTACATGCATTTTAAATAGCACAATTAACTTAAGTTTTATAATACAATCAACTAGTACTTTTTACCTTTATCAAAAACACCTAGTGTCATGGTATTTTCAACATTTACAGGTTTCATATGCATAAGGTATATACATTAAAATATTTTATGGTATAGTGCTATTACATACTAAATTCAACAATGATAAATACATCCTGTTGTTTTACATGCGCTCGAAAGTCACCACAATAACCACCCTGTACGAGGACCTGAGAGGGAAAAGTAAAATTAAAGAGAACACTACAGCATAGTCAAGAAAGGGAAGGATGTGCCCATAGGTGGCCAATCTTATGGAATAGAAATTGTAAAGGATAGATCAGACTAAGAAACTGAAGAACTGTTGCAACAGATTTAAGAAAAGGTCGGTCCTCAAGAGTGGTAGGAGCTCCCTGTCACATATCCTCCACCTTAAGAGGGAAGCAATTATTGCAGACTGCTTGCCACCTTCCTGTCCCAGGAAGGAATGGAGCTTCCACCCATCCATCTTCAGCAGTTCTTTCTCAGGGCCCCTATTAATGATAAACATTCTATCATAAACATAGTGGATATCTTCATTCTTTACTCTGAGGCATTAACACATTTCTCAACAGAGACTAATGCTACCTTCCCATCTCTTTTAAGGAAAAGTCTGTCATATTTCTTAACCAAAAAATCTGGATGGCTGTAAAGTCCAGTACCATAGAAACAATTTCTCTGGGGTGAGTAATTACCTGCTCCAACCCTACCAGACATCAGTTTTAAGCAGGGGCCCAGTCCTAGGTTCAACCTCTCTACATAAACCCACTATGTCTCTTGATTCATTAATTTCACTTGCTACAGATACAGACACCTGAGGATAGACACTCTAGGTGTTACCCCAACACAGGTTCCTATCCATTTTCCACCCACCTCCTTCTTTGTAGATTTTTCATCAAAAAAATAAAACACATGCACCACTTCCTTGATCTTAGCATATTGTGACATTCTGGCAATATTAGCATCTTTAACCTGCAGTATAGCCAGTCAATACTGTTAATAGATTTAGTTGCATCAGTACAAGAAAAAGTCCTTTCAGCCTCGTAGGCTTCTTCTTGCTTGCTTGGAGCCTTCAACCCCAGCACAATAACACTAGGCACAGTCTTACCTGGGGTCTCACACTCAAGTTCCTAACTTGCATATCTGACCTCCAAAGGTAACATGCTGGGAACACAGGCAACAGAAAAATATACTCCTCAGTCAGGGGGTCCTACTCCAGCTGAGCCCACAAAACATATTCCTCCGATTCTTTATCCAAACTCTCTGACGGGGACCTCTCAAGCACCTGGCCACCAGTGTTTTGCCTCTCTGCATAGTCAATCTGCCTTTAGCCAGAGGATCATCCTCTTCAGGGTCTCCACCTCTGGGGTGTGGTCTCTCGCACCTCCAGTCTGCCTCGACCTGCATCTCTTCATCATCTTCAGGCTTGGCCTTCCTCTGAACTCCCAGGGCCACTCCAGGCAGCAGCTTCTCTCTATCTGTCAGCCATGGTTCTGGTCAGAACTCCATGGACTTTCTTCTCTGGGTTCTCTTCTGGCAACTCCAGCTGCATTGGTCGGCCTGGGATATCTAGGTGATAACCACTAGAAATTTTCCCTCTTCAGCAAGTCCAGATGCTTCCAGCAAGTTATCCCACCACTGACACCAAGTCTGTGAAGGGGCTGTAGGATAACAGATGGACCAGACACCAAACTTCAAGTTCAACACACAATCTCTGTGTGATGTCTAATCAAAATGCAGGAGATAGCCTTTAGCAATGGACATCTCTTTTTTAGTACATCAGTTTGTAGCAACAGGCTATGCAAGCCTTTCCTCTACACTTAGCCAGTATCTACTGACTCACTGACCTCTGATGTAACTTTTCAGTTGAGATTCAGTCTCCACCCCTATGTGAGCCCTGTTTGCCTGGGTAGTGGGGGCTCAAATAAAAAAAAAAAAAAGCTAAAAACAAAAAACCTCTGTTCAGAAGCACTAAAACAAGGGTTACCCCAAAAGGCATTGACAATAAGCCAAGTTCAAAGAAACACAACATCACACATACTTCCATAATGTAAAACATCATGGGATATATGCAAATCAACATGACATTTCAGATTGTCTCAGTTTACAGCAATTTAGAGTACATGCATTTTAAATAGTGCAACTAACTTAATGTTTATAATACAGTCAACTAGTTCTTTTTACCTTTATCAAAAACACCTAGTGCCATGGTATTTTTAACATTTACAGGTTTCATACAGTATATACATTATTTTGTGGCATAGTGCTATTACATACTAAATCCAACAACGGTAAATACAGCCTGCTGTTTAACATATGGTTGGGGGTCACCACAGTTAGCTCCCTGTATGAGACCTGAGAGGGAAAAGGAAAATTAAAAAGGACACTATAGCATAGTCAAGAAAGGGAAGGGGGTGCCCATAGGTGGGCAACCTTAAGGACTAAATATTGTAAAGGATAGATTAGGCTAAGAAATAGAAGGACTGTTACAACAGATTTAAGAAAAGGTCAATCATCAAGAGTGGCAGGCGCTCCTTTTCACATATCCCCCACCGTAAGAGGGAAGCAGTTATTGCAGACTGCTTACCACCTTTCTGTCCCAGGAAGGGATGGAACTTACACCTATCCAGCTTCAGAAGCTCTGTCTCAGAGACCCTATTAATGATAAACATTCCATCATAAACATAAGAAAAGGTTGTTCCTCAAGAGTGGCAGGAGCTCCCTGTCACACTGGGGTTCATGCAGCCTATGCTGTCAATGATCTGCTGTACAAACTGGGCTATCTGAAGGGGGATTATTTTGGGCTGCTGGATGCTCAGAGAAGGGATTTTGATTTTGTGCACCATGAAGGGCAACCTCCACTGTGGCATCAGCCACAGAACAGACAATAGATGGTTGGCAGCAATTTCCCTCATAATCACATCCAAGTGCTGTTTGAAGAGTTACCTTTGGCCCTCAGACATCTCTGTCCAGGAGAGGGTGGTCTCAATCATTTGATAAATTTCTGTTTTGTCGCCTTTGATCAAAGCGGCAATCAGAGGGGCTGTACCTAGGCCTCTGCCTCTCTCCCCTATCATGGGTTTTACTGTTTTAGCATCACACATGATAGTTGTCATTATGATGATGATGTAGGGTTGCGCTGTCACACCATGGGGATCCACCATCTTGTGGATGGTAAGAGGACACTGGGCCATAGCGAGAAAGTGGCTGGGCACCACTGGCAGTTGTCGTCACCAAAATTGTCATCATTGGATGATGTAAGGTCAATGGGTGTGTAGTGAAACCCACCCATTGCTTTGAAGTGACCAGCCAACACCTCTCACTGATGTTGTAGTTTCACCATCTTAAGTCTACATGCTTTGTGACTAACTTTTGCAATGTTCTCAACACCTTTCACCACTTCTTTCTGTAACTCTTTATACACTGTGCTCAACTCGCAATTGTGCCTAAGCTCCCTATCCAACTCATCACTTACACATTTCAGGTTCTCTTTCACCTCGTCAAACTCCTGACGCAAAGTCTCATTCGTATCATTCAACAAATTTATCTGCAACACCTGCTTCTTATCCTGCTTCAGCCTATTGCATTCCTCTCTCAACATATCTAACTCTTGATCATTACCTTGTACAGAACAGTGCAAAACAGTCTCATTCTTACTATGCAACAACTGAAGTTCTGCTTCAAGCCACTGCTTAGTTTTCAAACTTTCAGATGCCTGCAGTCCCATTGCTCTTTTAAGAGACAAGAGTTGCAGCTTGAGGGAATGAAACCTCCATTCAGAGGCTTCTAGAACAGCATAGAGTGCCTCAATCAACAGCCCTTTAGCATCACACCTTTTTGCAATTTGCCTTGCCTCTGAGTACTGGGTTGAGATTCCCAGTATGAGATTATTGGATCAGTTAGCATCTAGCATGAAATCATTCCAGCCTCCATGGGAAATAAGAAATTTAGAGACATTGAGTCTCAGATCTGCACAGATATTAGACTGAGTGGTACCAGAGAAAGGTTTGGGAAACACAAAATGAAACCATCAGTGGTTGCCCTGCTGTGTATCGATCCACAGTGGTTGAACCAACAGACAACTGGGCTACTATACTCTCACAATCTTGCAACTCAAAACTGCCTTTGAGTAAGGTGAGATGGCATCAACCTTACCCAGTAAGCAGCTAAACTTTACAAGATGCTATGGAGTTACAAGTATGGGTGAGCTGATACGGGTGTGTACACCTACTTACTATCTGCAAGGGAAGAGTAAGCCAGCAAGTCGATCAATTTTGCTAATTCAGACCACCTTACTGCAGTTGCCAATATGTTATGGTATTTAGCTCTGATCAGATTCTTGGCAGCACTGAATCAGAAAAAGAGACACAGACAAGGTAACAGATGCCCTAAAACAGGTCTTACCATAAACACTGGGGGCTAAAGTTTCCCAAATATTCCTAGCAGTGAAGATGGTCTCAGGGGGAATATGTAATACTGTACAACATCTTAAATAGTTTGATAGTAGCTATGGTTACTAGAAGACTAGATACATAAAATAATCCCAATTGGCTAAAGGTTATGTGGCTCCACAGTGTTATCTAGCGATATACATTATTTGTCAAGTCAGCTAAATATGAGAAGAAAGAACTCATACAAGGAACAGGATGTAGTGCAGTATTACATAAATCTGCATAGTGGCAGTATTGGCAATACAATGACTTCTCAGAAGGATTATGAGAGAACACAGTGGCCTGGTGGTGCTAAGGGTTGAGGCACTGGGTGCCACATCTCACGCCACACTGGCGACACGGATTTGGGAACTGACTCAGGTCACCAGGGGTCAGCAGGGGAGGGAAGGGATTGAACATCCAGAGGACTGCTCTCCCTTCCTTGGGGAGGGATCTGGGTCTCAAACCACCCCTTAGCAGCCCTCGATCAAGATCAGGTGTAGTACAAGGAACATATGGTGCTATGGTACAGGGAGAGGAGCGGTGATGGACATCAGCACAACAATACCAAGAAGTCTTTGCATGTTTGCATTTCTGTGGGGAAACCACAACCAAAAAATCTCCAGTGGACCAGGGAGGTGACGAGGGCCCTAGGGATCAGACATACATCCCAAATGCCAGACCACTCCTCTGATGGCCCCAGGTGCCACCCACACAGGATGGACCCTCTAAGTACAGACAAAGCCACCAGGTAGGTGAGGCAGGCCCCCCAGGGGGTGATGTGGGGGGCTGGGGGACTGGGAAGTCTTGTTAGGGGTGACCAAGAAAGAGGGTCTGGGCAGGAAGTAGAGGTCCTGACATTAGGGTTGAGCCCCTAACCCCTCTGCCCCATCCTCCACACACCAACAGATGCTGGGGTGTGCTATGGGGTTGTCAGGCCCAACTCTCAGCCCATTCTATGTGTAAACAGGTTGACATACTACAGTAAAGCAGAATGGAGAGAGATTTAGGTCTCATGACCCCATGGCACACTCCAGCATCTGGGGAGGAGTGGGGTGGTGGGGGAAGGGTTAGGGGCTCAACCTTAATGTCTCATTTCCCCACTTTTGTTGCTTTAACCCTAACTGATGCATTAACAAAGTTTTTGCAATGAATTTCCTTACTTTTTGAAAAATTAAAATGTAAGTCATAAATAGTACGTATTGGTAGGAGCACGGGGCCCAAACTGCCCATTTGTACATAATGATATACGTCTGTGGGAGCATGGGCCCTCCAGACCCTGCGCTCCCACTTACACCTAACAACGTAGTCATGCAGTAGCCCAGCAGGCCTGAAATGGAACCCTTGTAACACTAATCTGATGACATCTCGATAACCATACAACCTAGGAAAAAAATTCCACTGCAGGTGTAATCTATGACTTCAAAACTTCCACACATTCTTAGTCTATCCAAAGGTGAACAAAGCTGTGGATAGCGAAAAATCCGTATTTCGCATAGTTTCCGAGATACGGGCACTGAAAGTCACTATGGGCAAAATCTCAGCTTCATGATAGCATATAATTGTAACCAATTAACTTTTTAACACATAAATAGCACAATTAACATCTCTGGGGCATCCCCTTTATACCCTAAAAATTTCAAGTCAAAAGACTAAACCGTTCATTTACAATGCAGTGGCAACATTTTTAAAATCCTAGTTCATGAGGTGTCAAAATCCCCATTTGCAAGTAATCCTTGATCATCGGATTTTAGCCATCTGGTCCCTAAGTCACAAATGGGATTTTGTCAGCTCGCGAAAGGGGATTGGCTTGCAAACTAAGATTTTGACAGCTTGCGAACGAGGAATTGAAAAACCAATCCCCTTTTGCGAGCTGACAAAATCCCAGTTTATTTATTTATTTTGTTTTTGTTGACCGGGTAAGTGCACTAGACAAATTCTACCTATTTTCAGGCACAACCTGGGGAAGGGGGATACAGATGAATGCCAACTGACCTTGAACCAGATTAAGCTGTTGGTGGTATTTTTAGTGAATGGGGATAAATTTGGCCAGGGTCCTGGGGAAATTCCCCTACTCTTTTCAAGAAGTGCCATGGGATCTTTAACATCCACCTGAACTACCACCAGAACAGGCAGATGGGACCTCGGTTTAACACCTCATCCGAAAGATGGCACCCCAGGAATGCAGCAGCCCCACCATGCTGCACTTTAGTGCCAGTTTGGGGATTTTAACCCAAGTGCCTGGTGTGGGGATAGAACCCACAGCCTTCTGATCTCCTGGCCTCAAAGGCAAGTGTGCTACCTGCTGAGCCACTGACACTTGTACGCTGATCTCCTTTTGAAAGCTGTCAAAATCCTCGTTCTCGGGCCAATCCTTGTTTGCAAGAATGGCCTTCTGGTCACAAAATGACGATCAAGGATTTTGTCAGCTCATGAATAGGAATTTTGTCAGCTTGCAAAAGGGGATTCAAAAACCCAATCCCCTTTCGAGAGGTGACAAAATCCCCATTTGCGAGCCAATCCCCTTTCGTGAGCAGACAGAATTCCCATTCATGAGCCGATCCTCATTTGCCAGAATGGCCATCTGGTCCCTAAGTCACGATCAAGGATTTTGTTACCTTGAGAAAGAGGATCGGCTCGCGAATGGGGATTTTGTCAGCTTGTGAATGAGGATCAGAGGCGTGTCGCGAACGAAGAATTTCAAAATTAAAAATGGACATTTTTTCCCAAAAAGAAGCAAACCAAAGGCATAGGTCTGTAGAGGGTGTCACCCTGAACGAAACCCATGCCTTATTGTTACAAAAAGTCACCCGTGGAGCAAGCTACGACATTTTGTTTGGTGGAAAAAAATGAAAACAAAATGGTGGCTCATGAATGAAGAATTTTTCCTCCCAAATGGGGATTTTATAAATCCCCATTCGTGAGCTGACAAAATTATTGATCGCGAGCCCAATCCCCTTTCGCAAAAATACATATAAATCTTGGAGTGAACTGAGCATGCTCAGAACCGGAAACTTCAAAATTAAATAACTTTGGAACGGATTAATATAACATGCCCCTGGCTACTTACACTTGGACGGTTGTGCCAGTGCCCTAAATGTTAGTGCATCAGGTATTAAATATATATATATATATATATATATATATTGTCTATGGTACACAGTGGGTATCCTATCAGAGTGTGGGGACCTCGCATAACAAACTAAATGTAAACAATTGCATGCAGGGATATTAAGGGTATAACAACTAAATGTAGACAGCTGTGTGTAGGAATACAAAGGATTTAACAACCAAATGTAGACAGCTGCATGCAGGTATACAAAGGGTGTAACAACTAAATGTAGACAGCTGTGTGTAGGAATTTATTTATTTATTTATTTGCTTTTGGTAACCAGGTAAGTGCACTAGGCATCATATCCTGCCTATTTTCGGGCATAACCCGGGAGGGTACAATATAACAATACAGCAAGAGTACAATATCACAATACAGCAGTGACAAACAATCAGATGCATTATGCTGTAGAACTGTTCAACAAATACGATGGCAGAGGACGGCCATAGAAAATAATACACCACCTGGATAACAGCAACAGTAGTGAATTTATTGCAGCAGACAATTATAACAAAAAAGCAATATTGAATCATTCTGGAGGCCTAGCTATGGGAGAATAGGCCAGAAGGCACAGCTCACAGTAGATACATAATAGTTAGGTAGACAAGGCATCAGGACTAGGGATGGGAGAAGCAGACAGTGGGAGACACTATGACAAAAGGCAAATACTGAAGGGTGGGCAGGTCACAAGCTGATAGTCAAAGTAGAGAGAACGTGACAAAGTAGAGAGACAGAGCAGAAGTAAAGTGCAGTCACAGTTACAAAGAGCAAAGAGGTGAGAAAATAGCGATACAAAGGATATAAGAACTAAATGCAGACAACTGTGTGTAGAGATACAAAGGGTGTAACAACTAACCCTAGATAGCTGTGTGTAGGAATACAAAGGATGTAACAACTACATGTTAAAGCCATTTTTAAAGCTGGAGATAGAACCATCCTGGCCAATTATAGGCCAATATCTATCCTCCCCCAGCTCTCCAAAGCCCTGGAGCTAGTAGTCTCCGATCAACTCACAGAATACCTGGAAAAGCACTACCGTCTCTGTGCACAGCAACATGGATGCCATAAAAATTACTCCTCCATTAGCACCTTGATTGATTACATCTCTCAGATGTATGATGCCATAGATAATGCCCTGGCAGCGGGGTCTATCTTTATAGACCTCACGAAGGATTTTGACACTGTTAACCATCAACTACTCATGAGCTGTCTACAATCCGCTAACACGGTGGTGTAGTTTGGCAACTACCTCACACACAGAACACAAGGTGTGAAAATAAATGGCAGCCTCTCGGAACCTAGGGAGGTGAACCTCAGTGTCCCCAAGGATTAATTCTACGGCCATTTCTTTTCAGCCTCTTCATTAGCCCCCTACCCTCTGCCTGTCTGGCACACATCGTGCTCCACACTGATGATGCCGTTATCTCAGTACCCGGCAGCAATCAATCCTCTATCACTTCAGAACTGCAAGAAAACTTCTCTCTGTTGGAATTATGGTTCACATTTAATAAACTATTGCTCAGCTACAAGAAAATGAATAACAAGCCCTTCTCAGTGCCACAGAGCAAGAAGAAATACAGACCGCTGCTGATAAAGAGCCACAAAGGAGATATCTTGAAGCAAGTCAGCACCTTTAAAGGAGATAGGAAATTATTTCCTGATATTCTTACTGTTAAATAAATCATGAATATCAAAGAAAGGCCTCTATGTGCGTTTTCTTACGCAGCAATTCATAAAAATGCAAATTTGTGTGCTACTTTTAATTTTTGAAACACAAATCAAATTGTCAGTCTTTTTTTAAATCAGGAGTCAGCACGTGTCAAGGTTTGAACTGCCTGCATCACAGACTCCTGATTCAGCATGAAGTGTGTGGCTGCAGCTTTTGACACACTTTTGATGCTACCCTCTAATCTCCATAAACACAAGAATAATTTAAAACCCATTATGTACTTTATTCCCTTGTGTTCAATGGATCCCAACTCTCTACTCTAGCTATTTACTGATTTTGCTCACTCTGTGTGTGATCAAAATTGCTGAAAAGAGAAATCATCAGGGATCAGCACCCCCCTGATCTGGTTGACTTGGAGTTGGGGAGAACGGGACCAAGTCACTGGCTGCAAAGTGCCGAGTAAAAGTTGAGTGCTCCTAAATGACATTGCAATGCACACATTTTATGGGAACAAAAAACCCTTAACTCTTAAGCTGGGTGGTTCGTAGCCGCTGCAACGCACGGTGTGGGGGGCTTGATGGGTAATATTTGTAACAGTGTAATTGTGTACTACTTACTGTCTGGCTCTGACCTGGGAACTTCCTTCAGATTTTTTAGCATTTCATGTTTTTCTGCAAATGGGGCTGACCTTACCCTACCTGTTTTTTTAGGGATCATCTGCAATTCAGGTGTTTTCTCCAGTTGCCCAGTTTTCTGCCTCCCTAGTCCAGTAATGCAGGAAGGGAGGGAGGACCATGTGGCATGAACTGGCATTTTTTTAAACTCAAAGGAGCCATGCTGATGCTGAGTGATCAGCCCCAATCGCAGAACACTGTAGAATATTAAAAAAATAAAGAAATTTCCCATATCAGAGCCAGACAGTTAGTAGTGCACAATTACGACATTACAAACATTACACATCAAGTCCTCCACATCACGCCTCACAGCAGCCCTTGGCCACTCAGCTTAGGAGTTAAAGGTTTTTTTCCCCATTAAATGCCTGCATTGCAGTATCACTTAGGAGCATTCAATTTGCTCTTGGCACCATGCAGCCAGTGACTTGGTCCCATTCTCCCCTACTCCAACAGTCAATCGGGGGGGGGGGGGGCTGATCTCTGATGGTTTCTCTTTTCAGCAATTTTGATCACATCCAGAGAGAGTAAAATCAACAAATAGCTAAGGTAGGGACTGGGAGTCAGGACCCATTGAACACAAGAGAATCAAGTACATAATGTGTTAAAGTCTGACATAAATTACTTGTGTTTTTGGAGATTAGAGGGTAGCATCAGAAGTGTGTCAAAAGCTGCAGCCATACGCTTCATGCTGAATTGTGAGTCTGTGACGTGGGCAGTTCAAACCTTGACATGCACTGACATCCTGATTCAAAAAAAGACTGGCAATCTGAATCGTGTTTCAAAAATTTAAAGTAGCACACAAATTTACATTTTTACGAATTGCTCCATAAAAAAACACACACAGAGGCCATCCTCTGCTATGCATGATTTACTTAACCAGTAAGAATATCAGAAAATCATTTCCTATCTCCTTTAAATACCTTGGGGTACACCTGGATGACACCCTCACTTTCTCATCACACATTGACCAACTCGTCAAAATGGCAAAGACAAAATGGAGTGTTCTTTACCGACACAGGCACTGCATGACCCCAGACACCTTAAAACTTGTTACCTGTTGTTTGGATTTGTCGACCATTGATTACAGCCTTGTGATCTATGGGGCTGGCTCTGATACTGTCCTGAAAAGGGTGAAAACCCTCCTCAATATGGCCTGCCGCTTGGTCTTGGGAACTGACCGTCTGACCCATACATGCACCCTCTACAATGGGACTGGATGTCTCCCCCTCCACCTCGGGACACAATTTCAGAATTGCCTACTAGGAAAAAAGTCGATGTTAGGACTCATGCCGAACTCAACCTCTAGGCTCTTCAAAAATACACAACCTGCCATCAACACTAGTAGTTTGACTAAGGGGTGTCTGAAGGTGCCTTTCAGGTGTACAATGCTACCTCAGAGATCCCTATCCATTAGGGGACCCAAATAGATCAATGAACTACTGACTGCCCTAACTGAATGTAACAAACTCTATCAGTTCAAAGCTGGGCTCTGCTCCCACCTGGACTATGAAAATGTTTGTGCCTGCTTCTCCTAATGCTGACCCACTGTCCTCAACCTGACCCTTTCTCCCTCTACTCCTGTCCAGCCTCCCCATCTGCACCCCTTGTACCCCTTTAACCCCCTTCTCCCCAGTCCCTACTCCTCACAATCCTCCCTGACACCCTTAAAAAAGTCTACCCTTGCTGCGCCCACCAGTTCCCAGCAGCCCAAGCCCCCTCTCCCTTCCCTGTCTCTATGCTCTTCCCACTGTCTGCCTCTCCACTCTTCGAGCTCACCCCTGACAAAGCCTACTCTGACTGCGTTCTTCACTCTCCTCCCCTCTATGGACCCACCCTGACAAAGCCTACTCTGACTGTGTTCTTCACTCTCCTCCCTCTATGGACCCACCCCTGACAAAGCCTACTCTGATCATGCGTTCTTCACTCTCCTCCCTCATGGACACCCCAACCCCTGACTGCGTTCTTCACTCTCCTCCCCTCTATGGACCCACCCCTGACAAAGCCTACTCTGACTGTGTTCTTCACTCTCCTCCCCTCTATGGACCCACCCCTGACAAAGCCTACTCTGACTGCGTTCTTCACTCTCCTCCCCTCTATGGACCCACCCCTGACAAAGCCTACTCTGACTGTGCGTTCTTCACTCTCCTCCCCTCTATGGACCCACCCCTCACAAAGTCTACTCTGACTGTGTTCTTCACTCTCCTCCCCTCTATGGACCCACCCTGACAAAGCCTACTCTGACTGTGTTCTTCACTCTCCTCCCCTCTATGGACCCACCCCTGACAAAGCCTACTCTGACTGTGTTCTTCACTCTCCTCCCCTCTATGGACCCACCCTGACAAAGCCTACTCTGACTGTGTTCTTCACCTCCTCCCCTCATGGACCCACCCCTGACAAAGCCTACTCTGACTGCGTTTTCTCTCCTCCCTCTATGGACCCACCCCTGACAAAGCCTACTCTGACTGCTCTTCACTCTCCTCCCCTATGGACCCACCCCTCACAAAGTCTACTCTGACTGCTCTTCACTCTCCCCTCTATGGACCCACCCCTGACAAAGCCTACTCTGACTGCGTTCTTCACTCTCCTCCCCTCTATGGACCCACCCCTGACAAAGCCTACTCTGGCTGCTCATTCCACTACCCCCCAGTAGTGAACCTGCATGGCAATCTCGAAGTGCTGCACCTTACTTAATGAGTGATGACACTGTTAGCACATCCATGCTGTAAATATTTTCCTATTTGCTGTTATAACATCACCTGTGCGTACTGTGTAACCTCTGTTTAGGTGATGTCATGTTATGTTATGTTATGTCAAGTTATGTTATGCTGTTATGTTATGTCATGTCATGTTATGTTATGCTGTTATGTTATGTTATTCTATGTTATGTTATACTATTATGTTATGTCATGTCATGCTATGCTGTGTTATGTTATGTTATGTCATGTTATGCTATGCTGTTATGTTATACTGTTATGTCATGTCATGTTATGTTATACTGTTATGTTATGTCATGTCATGCTATGTTATGTTATGTTATGTTGTTATACTGTTATGTTATGTCATGTCATGTCATGCTATGTTATGTTATGCTATGTTATGTTATACTGTTATGTTATGTTATGTCATGGCAAGGACATAGACAAGATGGAAGCTATCCAGAGGAGGGCAACTGAAATGGTGCAGGGTCTGCACCGGAAGACATATGAAGAGAGACTAAAGGAGTTTAATATGTATAGCCTTGAGGAAAGGAGGAGGGGACGTGATAGAAATGTTCAAGTACCACAAGGGAATCAACAAAGTCCAAGAGGGTAGCATCTTTCAAAAAAAGAGGTGTGCAAGAACAAGGGGGCACAATTTGAAGATAGAGGGTGGGTGGCTCAGAGGTAATGTAAGGAAGTATTTTTTCACAGAGAGGGTTGTGGATGCATGGAACGGCCTTCCGGAGGAGGTCGTGGAGTCAAAAACAGCGCTTGAATTCAAGCATGCATGGGACAGCCATAAGGCAATTCTGGGGGGGGTAGAAAGAAGTAGGCTTCTGGTTAACTTGGATCTGCAGCTTATCCATTAGGTAGGGAAATGGGCAGACTGGGTTGGCCAAGCGGTCCTTATCTGCTATCAAATTCTATGTTTCTATGTCATGTTATCTTATGTTATGTTATGTTGTTATGTTATGTTATACTGTTATGTCATGTAATGTCATGTTATGTTATGTTATGTTATGCTGTTTTGTTATGTTATACTGTTATGTCATGTTATGTTATGTTATGCTGTTATGTTATGTCATGTCATGTCATGCTATGTTATGTTATACTGTTATGTCATGTCATGTTATGTTATGCTGTGTTATGTTATGTTATACTGTTATGTTATGTCATGTCATGTTATGTTATGCTATGCTATGTTGTACTGTTATGTCATGTTATGCAGTTATGTTATGTTATGCAGCTATGTTATGCTATGCTATGTTATGTCATGTCATGTTATGCTATGTAGTTATTTTGTGTTATGTTATGTTATGCTGTTATGTCATGTCATGTTTGCAGTTATGTTATGCTATGTTGTCATGTCATGTCATGCCATGTTATGCAGTTATGTTATGTTATGTCATGTTATGCGAAGTCATGTTATGTTATGCTATGTTATACAGTTATGCTATGTTATGCAGTTACTTTATGTTATGCTATGTTATGCTGTAATGTTATATCATGTTATGTTATGCAGTTATGTTATGTTATGCAATGTCATGTCATGTTATGCAGTTACGTTATGTTATGTTATGTTATGTTATGTTATGTTATGTTGTAATGTTATGCAGTTACGTTATGTTATACAAAATCACACATGACCCCACAATGCAAAGCATCATGGGCTGCATATGCAAATCACCACAGAATATTATGCTGGTTTACTTTAAGCAGAAATGCATGGTTCCGAAAGGCCTTTCATACAGTTTGCAAAGGGTGCCAACAGAAGACATAGACATGTGTTTCATCCTACCAGGACTCATCAGTATGCCTCGTCTGTCTAACACCCCAGTGGTATGAACCAGCAACCCTAAGATAGTCTATCTGGGTTATGTTGTGGTGAACCCAATTAAAACAAAAAACTATTTAAACGATAAAGGACCTCTGTGCGCAAGCACTGAGGCAATGGTTACCCCAAAGGGCATTTGGCTGGGAAGCCAAGTTTCAAAGAAATACAAAATCACACATGACCCCACAATGCAAAGCATCATGGGCTGCATATGCAAATCACCACAGAATATTATGCTGGTTCAACTTTAAGCAGAAATGCAAGGTGCTGAAAATCCTCTCATACAGTTTGCAAAGGGTGCCAACAGAAGACATAGACACGTGTTTCATCCTACCAGGACTCATCAGTATGCCACATCTGTCTGACATCCCAGTGGAATGAACCAGCTACCCTAAGATAGTCTATCTGGGTTATGTTGTGGTGAACCCAATTAAAACAAAAAACTATTTAAAAGACAAAGAACTCTGAGCGCAAGCACTGAGGCAATGGTTATCAAAAAGGGCATTTGGCTGGGAAGCCAAGTTTCAAAGAAATACAAAATCACACATGACTCCACAATGCAAAGCATAATGGGTTGCATATACAAATCATCACCGAATATTATGCTGGTTCAACTTTAAGCAGAAATGCATGGTGCCAAAAGGCCTCTCATACAGTTTGCAAAGGATGCCAGCAGAAGACATAGACACGTGTTTCATCCTACCAGGACTCATCAGTATGCCTCATCTGTCTGACACCCTAGTGGAATGAACCAGCTACCCTAAGATTGTCTATCTGGGTTATGTTGTGGTGAACCCAATTAAACAAAAAACTATTTAAAAAACAAAGAACCTCTGTGCGCAAGTACTGAGGCAATGGCTGCCCCAAAGGGCATTTGGCTGGGAAGCCAAGTTTCAAAGAAATACAAAATCACACATGACCCCACAATGCAAAGCATCTTGGGCTGCATATGCAAATCACCACAGAATATTATGCTGGTTCAACTTTAAGCAGAAATGCATGGTGCCGAAAGGCCTCTCATACAGTTTGCAAAGGGTGCCAACAGAAAACATAGACACGTGTTTCGTCCTACCAGGACTCATATGTTATGCTATGTTATGCTATATTATGTTATGTTATGCTGTAATGTTATGTCATGTTATGTTATGCAGTTATGTTATGTAATACAGTTATGTTATGTTATGCTATGTCATGTCATGTCATGTTATGCAGTTATATTTATGTTATGCTGTAATGTTATGTCATGTTACGTTATGTCATGTCATGTCATGTTATGTTATGCAGTTATGTTATGTTATGTTATGCAGTTACATTATGTTATGCTATGCTATGTTATGTTATGCAGTTATGTTATGTAATTCTATGTTATGTTATGCAGTTATGTTATGTTACGTTTTGTTATGTTATGTGGTTATGTTATTTTATGCAGTTATGTTATGCTATGTTATGTAGTTATGTTATGTTAAGTCATGTCATGTCATGTTATGTTTTGCAGTTATGTTATGTTATGTTATGTTATGCTGTCATGTCATGTCATGTCATGTTATGCTATGTCTTGTATTGTACTGTATTGACTGACTTGGAACCTTTGTAAATGAGCCTTTGGTTCAAAGGTATTAATCCTAAACTTAAATAAATAAAAAAAAAATGTAGACAGCTGTGTGTAAGGATGCAAAGGATGTAACAACCAAATATAGACAGCTATGTGCAGCGGCACAAATGATGTTGACAAAGTGAACACACCCATGGTAAGGAAGTGAGTGGGTGGGTGATCAACAGTTATGGAATGAGAGTTATTAATTGGTTCAGCAGGATACAGGACAAAAAGCGAGAACAGGACATACCACAACCACCTACACAATTTCAATAAGGGAAAACTGACCAAAACCCCAGCACTGGTAAATATTAACCAGTCGTTGTATGTGCTGAAGTGGTAGCTTGGGGCTCCCAGATGTCAGCCTCTTCTGCCATCTCAGTCAGGACCCATGTCTCCTATCAGAGATGTGAGGGCTGATGCTTAGATTAGTGCCATCCTGTACTAGCGTCCTTTATGGGGGGGCTGGGCAGTACCATGGTGCTTCTGGGCCTTACAGAGTTGGTTGGCAGCCTTGATGGACCAGAGGAAGTGCCCACAGGTAGAATATGCTGCTGCCATTGTGTTGCAAACCATAAAGTGACAGTATTGGTCAGTGACCACTGTTCATCAAAGCAAAGTTCTGGAAGCTGCAGGACATTTAAAGGACAATGATTAACAGAGACAGCAATTAATTTGCATAACTATTTTGCAACTCAGAATGAACTCTTTCCCACAGAAAGAGTTATAGATTAGGTGTGGAAAAATATTTGTTTTACAAGGCAATTAACTACTTGAACACCCAAAAGGATTAACATTTAAAGTCGCCACACTTTAAAAGTGTTTTAAATTCTGCTCATATACCTGTACATAGCAATTGGGTCTTTCTATTTATAAAAAGAATGTGTGCAGAGATTCAATTTGAAAGAAAAACAGCAGCAAAAAGTATGCTTAAAGTCAATAATTCTTAAATGCATAGTAAGAAAAGTAATTTATTAGAAACTGTTGTTTGTTAAAAGAAGTCAACAGGCATGGCTGATTGTTTAGAAATACAAAGTCACACATAACCAGAAATGCAAAGCATCATAATATGTATATACCAGTCACCATGGGGTCTATGTACAATTTCTTCATTGCCTACACGTGGCATATCTGTAGTGCATACAGGCAACCCTAAGACAGAATGCCACATACTCGGGGACCAGTGGACACCAGGGGCATTCACAGGAGTAGTACATGCCCCTTCTTTACTCGATCCCTGTAACAGGGTGCCCCTGTTAAAATAAAGGTTCCCCAAGAAATTTATTAATAAAGATGTGCACCTTCTCTCTCTCTCTCTCTCTCTTTGATTCCGTTTTTTCATAGAAGAGTGGCCAACCTGAAATTCTTAAGTTTTTACTATCCCTTATTGCCTGTACAACCCTCCCCCCCCCACACACACACTATGCACATGAAGAGCTGGAAGCGCTTTGAAATATTGTCTAAATATATAATATCTTTAGCGCACATAGTGCTAGATGTTCATTCGCTGGTGCCCCAAAGAAGAACGAAATGCTCTCCGGTGGCACCCGCTTCTGAGGCGCCAATGGTTGCAGCCACTCGCTGATGCAGCTCTGGTCGCAACATGCGACTGAGGGTTTTACTTCTTTTTCAGAGCAAGATGTTCCATGGCCCCACCACTGCAAGATGCAATTAAAAACAAGCTGTTTGTTTGGAGCAGGAAGTGTGCTTCGGAGCAGAGAGATGCTCTGAAGCATAGGCAGATGCTGCGAGAGCAGCAAAGATCAAAAGCATTGCAGAATAAGGGACACAACGGGCAATTAAACAGAAAAGCTCTGTAGTGTCCCCAAACAAATGAAATATGCCCTGGAAAGATAGTACAGCCCCAGAGATGTTGTAACTGGGGCTGCTTGAGTAAATAAAAAGGGCGAAAGGTTGGAAAAAGGGCACTATAAGGCTGAAATGAAACGTGTACCCGTTGGCTGACATTTCAGCCATCAGGTCAATGAAAATAAATGCTGGTTTTGGCAGGGACTTGGAGAAATAATGGTAAAGACCCCCTGCATAGACATAGACAGTGCAGCTAGATAAATGCTGCAGGAGGAAGAACCCTAAGAAAAGGGTTTATGATTAAATAAACGGCTGCTGAGAAACGAAATCGACAAAATAACATTTCCAGGTCTCCTGAGCTGGCAAGAGAAAGGAGTTAAGGAGCACGCCCTTAAGCTTCTCTTCCTCTAGCCAACTCAGAGACGCCTGTGAAATAAAAGGAGATATTACAATCATACAATGTTAATAATAATGTAATTACCTGTGTGGAGCCTGGATGTTCAAATGCCCTACTATAGGGGTGGCAGCCTAGCCTGTGATGTCACTCCTTGATGGGAGGAGCTTAGCCCCTACAATTAGCTGAGGCCCTATAATTAAGGCTGTTAGTGGTCCTACAGACCTGAAACATTGTATACTACTAGATATTGATGTAAAGCCTTTTAGCCTGCAACAGTTTACAGAATATTTAAGGAGCTTCAGTGGGGTGGGAGTAAGATAGATAGTTATTTTATTTAACAAGGGGTCACCTGTCTGTGATGTCAGCACTAATTCTGCTATATAAACCCACTACTAGGGGCTAAGAAGTAGATAGGTTAATCAGTTGTTCCTGACCACAATAAGAGAAGGAGCTGAATGTGAGAGCTAGCACGCTGTTTGTTGTTATTGGATATTTACTGAATTTCAGAAGTCTTGAGAAGAAATATTTCTTGATGTTTTGTGGTGTGATGGACTAATGCCCCTTTTCTTTCTGTAAATATCATTTTTATTTCTTTTTGTGTCAAATAAATTGACAAATGTAGCATTTGCATTTTTTATGCACTGAATTACTGCCTTGGTGTCTGTTATTACACCCACGCTTCTACAATCCTCTGACTGATCATGCAGCTACATGCACAGCCAATCTGGATGCAGCGTCTGGGGGAGTGCCCACATTCTGCACCATTCACAAAGGTGTAAATGCCAAACAACGGGGCGCATGATACAGCAGCAGGGACCTTGCCATCTCAATTGCACGCCCCCTACAGAGTACCCCCACAAACTGTGGGATGACAGATACCCCACCTATCATGCTGCCCCAGCCCCCTGGACAGATTGGGAAGGCTGCAGCAGCCCTTTGGGCACTCACCCGTAGGCTTGCATAATCAGCTGTCGCACACCATCATTGAAACCCCTGCCTTCATGAAGTAGGGAATTCACTTTAGAACTCAGGACAGGCATCTAACTGGATGCCTGCTTGTGTCCTCTGCTTGCTCCCTCACAATTGCATGCTATGGGGTGGGGCCACAGACAGGTACCCTGCGGAGGCATGCAGTAGTGCATATTGTGCACCATGCGCCTGTCTGCAGATGTGTAGCTATTCAGGCTGGGTATGTGCAAATCACGCATACCTAGCCCCTTAATGATGCATAGCCATCACAAGAGAATATTGATGGATTATGCTTTAAGCAGGAGTACATAGTGCCAAATGGCCTCTCATACTGTATGCATTGTAAAGGATGAAAACAGAAGACACATGTGTTATCCTTCTTAGGATTCAGCAGTGTGCCTCATCTGTATCTCAACCCAGGGGAAAAATGAACCAGCTCCTTAGTGATGGTGCTGCAGCCACCAGTCTGTTTACATCTAGCATTTCTTACGTGCCCATGTAACCAATGTTGGACACCACAGCTGCCTGGATGGCAGCAGACAAACATGATGGAACCCCCCAGTCTGTTTACGGCTATCATTTCCTATGTCCTTATACATTCAATGCTGGCAGCTGAAGCTGCCTGGATGCCAGGAGATGAACATGATGGACCCCTGGTCTGTTTTAATCTAGCATTTCCTATATTGTTCTATACACTATGCATATTTTTAAGTTACAAACAATTCTAAAACAAGTGCAACATTTCTAAAACAAGTGAAACTTACCTTAGTTCGCCCTGCTGTCCTGGACTCCCGCATTGTATTTCTGCCCAAACGGGGCTTTGGGGCATCATCAGTGGGGCCAACAACCTGGGGTCTTATTTTTAATGAGGTCCACCGGTCCACGCATGCGTAGTAATGCATCACATGTGCCAGCTATGCTGCAGCATCATAAAACCCTTGTCTGGTGCTCTCGACTCCCTCACTCGATCAAAATTGGATCAGACACCTGGGGAAGTGAAGAGGGAAGCTGAAAAGGGTTTTTTAACAGCGTCTGAGCATGCGGCAGAAATGGAGAGAATTGACATATTCATGAGGGCTCATGAATATTAATGAGCCCGATTGCTGCTCTGGGGGGACAGCTGATATTGGAGCTTGCGACAGGTAGCAGAGGGGCTTAAAATGTAGAACAGTGCAGTTGCTTGATAGTGGGCAAAGGCAGCTGTTGAACCAGGAGGCAACTGTATGAAGAAACTTTGATCTGGCTGCCAGAGAGCTCTAAAGTTGGGACATTATGTGGACTGCTGTGGGACTGTGTGTAAGCAGCCAGGTTATGATCCTTTGACCTCTAATGATCAGCCAGTCAGCTAAGTGCCTAAAACTGTGTGAGAGGGCTCATGGGAGGGTGTGTGAACTAGAGGGACTGAGAGAAACTCTTAAGCTGAGAAAGAGACTCTGGAAACTGTGTGTGAGCCAGAGCAAAAGTGGATACTGTTTTCAATCAGAGAGAATTGTAAAAGGAAAGAGATGAGCAGGTGTCCTATGCTTCAGGAACCTGTTGCTGCTACTAAAAACCCAGCTGAGGAAAGGAACTGTTGATCTGCACTTTGGGAATCCATTGCCAAATGGCACTGGGAAGTGGAAAGGTTTGTGAAACTGGCTGGCTGCACACCGAAGCATTTTTTCCTGCCTGAGAGAAAAATGGAACCAGGGAATTCTCCAACTGCATTTCAGAGCCAGGTTGGGAACTTGCTACCCCCCACCGAGTGGGGTCTGTTGGCTACAGGGGCCACTGGCACATGTTGGGGCTTAGGGTGCCCGTGATCTGTGAGGGAGTCAGGCTGTGGAGCCACTTCTAGGTCTGGCTCCTCTGTGTTGGGGTGAGCTTTGTGTGCAAGTTCTGCCACAGGCCTTAACAGGCTAAAGGGCACAAGCTGCAAGACCTCCAGTCAAGGTGATAAACGGCCAGAACTTCAATCAAGTCCAAGTCTATGCTTCATTCTCTACTGCCCTTTTGTTTCTGCCCTCTCCGAACTGAATCTGCAGAGACTGGACTGTGGGAAGCCCTCCGCTCCAGGAATCTCTCAGCTCTTTAGAATTGTGAGTACCCAGGACTTGCCCTGAAAATCAAGGGGAGTAAAGGTTTATTTGTTCATGTTTCAGTCTTCATTGCATCTAGAGCCCTGATGCTGGCCAACCCATGGCACCAAGCAGGCCTGCGAACACCTGGGTACCTAGTTAGGACAGAGGGACATTCCGTGGTACCACTGGGGGTGGACACAGGGGGTGGTCTGGCCTACAGGCCTTGTTATTGTTAGTTGCCCTAACTTTATTTTTTTTTCTTCCTTTCACAGCTATTCCTGTTCCTGGTATCCATTCCCTAGCCCTTTCTCTAAGTAAAGCTGTGTTCTGTTTTTGCAGTTGCTGTGCGAAGGGTGCTTTGTGGAAACAAATTGTTAAGTGTATGTGGTATATGGTACTGGGGAACTGTTTGGTATCCAGTGTGTGGGGTGGTTGGAAGGGAAGGTGGGTAGGTACAGCATCCCAGAGAGCATACCAATCATACATCTGGCCCACTGCAATTTACTCTGGGTGGAGGCACCATGCTATTTCATTCATTTATTTGGGAGAGAACCCCTGAACACCACCGTACCAGCACCCAGGCCCCTTAACCTGCGTGAGGGTCAACAGGCAGGGGTAGTAGCCCACTGGTGTACGGTGCCTGGGCTACCCAAGAACTCTATAGAACCATTTTTTGTTTCGGATTAGATTTGGTTTGACTAGGAATCAGAAAACCTTGCCTGCCCTTGTTTAAAACCTGTTTTTCCCACTCAGATGACAGTTTCACATGCTGTGGATGTGTTTGATTTTGATTTGATTTTTAATTTTTACTGTGGTTGGTTGATGGTTAAAAGCCTGTTTTCACAGTGACCAGCACATCTATATCTATATCTATATCTATATTATCGTGCTACCATAATTAGGGTTGAGTAGCACTTTTAAGGTTAAAGGGTCAAATTTTGCAACTTGATAACTTTGCCACCATTCAACAGATTTGCCTGAAATTTGGTATGCATGATGGGGCATGGTAGATCTTGGGATCTGCTAAGTTTCGTACCAGTCAGATATACGGCTGCGGAGTTATTAAGCAACAACGAAGTGAGTAATTACGCTTTTTTTGCAAATTCTTTGCTCTTGCCTACAGGTCGCACGGTTTACGCGACTACTCCAAAAACTTCAGGGAACGTGTGGCTGGGGTCCCCTATGTGCCTTTTGAAGATTTCATGAAAAAATATTAAACAGTTCGAAAGTTATTCAGAAAACAAGTTCCCACTATCAGTCAATGGGAAAAGTTAACAAAAAGTTCGGCACTTTCGCAAATGCACTTTTTAGTGTCGCAAATGGCCCTAGTAGTGTTGCATATCCACCAGTTTGTTTTCAGTTGGTGATCAGAAAAATGCTTGCATTTAAAATTGTGACCCTCTAGGGGTACAATTCTTTCTGTGTTCACCTAGTCCGACCCTGAGGATGCTAGCCATGTCTTTATTTTGGGGTAAAACACCCTAGAAATATGTTTTTCAAGTTTCTGGAAAAAGTACTTTTGCAAAGTAGTGTCGCAAGTACAACACTTTCGCAAATTTTTGCGAAAAGTGTCACAAATTGTGACACTACTTTTCAGGCTATGGCCAAAATGACAAGAATTCTTTGCCACCCTGCTGCAAACAAACGGTTTGGTGTTTTGGACTGAAATTTGGAGGGAAGGCAGCCAACATCTCACATATGTGCCTTTTAGTGGTTTGGTAAAAAAATATTGCACAGATGCAAAGTTACAGTACTCCGAAGTTGGCATATTTTTCCATAGACTAACATGGTGGCATACGCCACAGCTTTTGGGGCTCGTATCTCGAAAACAATGCGAAATACAGATTTTTTGTCGCAAAACACATAGCCCTTTGGGCTATGTAACTGCAAAAATCTAGCCAGGAAAATCAAGATTTTTGTGAAATTTAAACTTTTTTTCTACGTCATGCAGTTGCTGAGATATTAGCAATTAAGTACTTCCAATGCTCATTTTAAGCTTCGATGCCCATTACAATGCATACATTCTTTGTATACACTGTGTTTCTGTATGCACCTGTTTGGCAAAAACAGGGTATGCGCTTCTGCTACTGTTACAGTTACTGTTTCCACTTGCGTTTATGTCCCCATTTACGTTACCGTTCCTGTGTACGCCACCGTGTGCGTTACCCTTTGCGCTCTCATTCACGCTATGCTTTTGTTATTGTTACCATTTATGCTTCCACTACAGTTTCGTTTGCATTTTGTTTGCGCCACCATGTACATTGCCATTTATGCTTTCTAGCAGCCCTTTCATTTGCATTTCGCTTTCTTTCGCTTTATGCCTTCCTTACTGTTACCATTACCATTTATGCCATAATTACGGTACTGTGCCCGTATGCATTTTCGCTTCATGCCGCACGCTGCCTGTTCCCGCTTCTGTTTCTGTTTCTTTGGCATTATTCTTCTTGTAAACTTTACCATTTGCATTTACACCCGCACCATGCCTGTGCTGCTATGGTTTAGCGCTACTTGTGCGCTTGCGTTCGCGTTTCCGTTTCTGTTCCCTTTCACGTTCCTTTTTGCTGTGACACTTAACATTTACATTTACAATACCGCTGCCATCACTGTTTGCGTTACCAGTTGCGTTTTTGAACGCGCTTCAATGTCCATTTGCATCACTGTTCACTTGGTATCACTTTGCGCTTGCATTTCTAGTAAAGTTTCCTTTATCATTTATGTTTCCTTTATCATGTGCGCCACTGTTGGCGCTTCTGTTTGTGTTGCTGTTCCTGTTACTATGTCACATGACATCACGTGGCGGGAGCATGGCCCTGCACTCCCACGCCTACATTATATTCTACTATTTCGTCATCATTCTTAAAGAAGGGAATTAGAGGGAAAACCCACCAATGCATTAGTTAGGGTTGTTCCACAGTGACAAAAGTGAGGAATTCGGTGTTAGGGGTTGAAAGCCCCTTTGGACCCCCAGCCCACCCCTCACCAACCATCGAGGGTGCTGCTAGTCCCGGTCCTTATTCTCATCCCATTCTCCTATACCTCTGCTTCTTCCACATGTGATGGGGTGAGAATTAGTGCCGATGACCCCAATGCGCACCCTCGATGCTGGTTGGGGTGGCTGAGGGTCCAAGGTGGGCTTTCAACCCTAACACCAAATTTCCTCTTTTGTCGCTAGAACAACCCTAACTAATGCATTAAATGGAGTTTTTTCTCCTCTAATATATATATATGTATATGTGTAACCCCTAGGTGGCACTATCCCACAGGCTACTACCCCTGCCTGCTTGGCTAGTAGCAGGTTAAGGGGCCTAGGTTCTGCAACGGGTGCCTCCACCTGGAGGTCAGGGTTGGTAGTGGTCAAATTAACCTGGGCACAACCCTCCTGGAGACTGTATCCCCCCTCTTTCCCTTCTAGTGGCCTCTGCAATATACGATAATTACTTTCACAGTACCCCTTGTACACCATACAAGTACCCACAATGTTTGCACTTACCACCAGGGCTGGTTCCTCTGGCTCGACCCTGGGGACCCAATGTAAAACAAGGTTATGCACAGCAAATAGCAACAATGCAGTACTCTTGGCACAAACTGGAACCAAAGTCAGGTTAAATGCAGAAAAAGTCAGATCTGATTTACTCAGGGGACTTGAACAAGGAAGGGGTGTAATCAGGTTGATTGGCTTAAAGGTTATATTAATCAAACAGTTATACATGCGCTTTAAGTCCCCACACAGTCACACCTCTGAGTACCCAGGTAGGGAGAAGGTGGGCTAGCCAGGAACGTTGCAGCTGGTTGGGGCCCTGTGATGGAAGAAAGCAACATGCACAACACACACTATTTGTAATCCGGAGCTGGAGGGCTCAGTTTGTGAAAGAAAAAGCAACCAGACAATCAGATGACAGCACTTTAGATTTAGCTGTTGTTGCAAGGAGTTACCCTGATGTTTATTCATGATACCCAATACTGGACACAGGCAGGATGAAATTGGAACTGCAGGTTGTTGAGCTGGAGCGCCTGGAGATGATGCGGGGCCCACACGAATCACCGAGGCATCATTCCTGTTCAAGTGTTGAGCACGGGGCTGATCCCCAGACAGGTGTCTTGTCGATGGCTTTCTCTGTGCAGAGGGTAGTCAGGCTGGGCCAGTGTGGCAAGGCCCAGGCCCAATGCAGATGATTTTGGATTCAGTCCGTGGGGCTGGATACAGCTTCCAGTAAGCAGAATACAGTTCATACCACAGTGGAGAACCAAATCATGATCCACTAGCAGCACAAAGCACATTTACACATAAGGAAATTCTAATGTAGCTTCCAGCAAGCAGAACACAATTCAAACCACAGTGGGGAACCAAATCACGACCCGCTATAAACACACAACACATTCACATGTAAGGAAATTCCACTGTACCAGACAAAAGGCTCTCTGGTCATAATTACAGTGTCTCTGCACAATCAGGGAGTTCAGAGGTGGCTAGAGGTCCAGACTGGCTGATCACATTCAGCAAATCTTCGGTCTTCTTCAGGCAGGAGAATGGTCACAATACAGTAGCTTACTTCGCTCTTCAAGTTCGGATTCAGTCTGAAAAAAGACACAAGTTCCCCCTCAGGGACAGCAGACAGGCATGCAGGCCAAAATTCAAGCCTTTCCATAGTTCTCCTGCGCGAATCCACTATGGATTGCTGCTCAAACTACCTTGAGCTGTTAATTCTTCACTTCCCAACTTAGATCTAACTGAAATTGCAAGCAGTTTGGGACTTCCCCAAAATACTAACATACTAACATACTAAAATGCCAGCAGAATAGGCCTAATGGTCTTTTGAGTCTGCTCGATTGGTCAGCCCCCACCCTGGGTGCTGACCTTGCTGCCCCCCACCTTCTCTGGCTTCTCCCTTCCCAGTTCCGGATATTCTTGCTGCATTGGATTTTGCTTCCAGAACCCTTCCCCTGTACCTGTCTCAGCCACTCTTGAACCCCTCCACCGTCTCTGCCTCCACCAGCCCCCTAGGCAGTGCATTCCATGGCTCCACCACCCTCTCAGTGAAGTAGCACCTCCTCCTTTCTCCCCTGAATCTTCCCCCCTCCAGCTTCCACCCATGCCCACTAGTGGCCCTCTCCTCCTTCCTTCAAGCACCCTGACTGTTCCTCCCTATTTACCCTCTTCATGTACTTGAAGACCTCTATCATGTCTCCTGGTCCCTCTCTCTTCCAATGAGTACATATTTAGCTCTTGAGCCTCTCCTCATAGGTCCTGTCCCCAAGCCCCAAATCATTTTGTTGCCCTCCTCTGGACCCTCTCCAGGAGTTTAATGTCCCTCTTTAAGTGTGGCCTCCCAAACTGCCGCAGTACTCGAGGTGTGGCCTCACCAAGCAGTTATACAGAGGGAGCATCACTTCCTCCTTCTGAGGTGATCCCCAGCGATGCATCCCAGCATCCTGTTGGCCTTGGCTGCCTCCCACAAGTCTCAGAGTTGTTCATTTTGACATCCGCCACCACCCCCAGGTCCCTCCCAGCCATCGAGACTTGTAGCATTCCCCCAGGTGTGCACTTGGCCCGGGTTTCCTGCCCCCAGGTGGAGTACCTGCATTTCCTGCATTGAACCTCAGCTTCCACTTTCAGGCCATCTTTCCAGAGCCTCCAGGTCCCCTGCAGGCCACCTCCCTCCTCCCATCCACCACCACCCCAGTTTTGAGTCATCCGGAAGAGACTCATCTCACTCCTGATTCCTGTCCTTATGTCAGAGACGTAGACGTTGAACAGGAGGGGCCCAAGAACTGATCCCTGTGGGACCCCACTAATGACCCTCTTTGGGGATGAGACTATCCTGCCAACTACGACCCACTGGGTCCGGTCCTGGAGTCAATTGCCTATCCATCTGATCATCTGGTTCCCCAACCCCATTTCTACCAGCTTATCCAACAGGCCCTCATGAGGAACAGAGTCAAATGCCTTGCTGAAGTCTAGAAAGAGGACGTCCACTGGTCTACCAAGGTCCAAGGCACTCGTCACCCAGTCATAGAACTCCACAAGGTTTGTCTGACATGATTTCCCCGAGATGAATCCATGCTGTCTATCGTCCAGGCACCCTGACTTTTCCAGGTCCCCCCTAGCCTCTCCTTGACAATGCCCTCCATCACCTTGCCCACCACTGATGTCAGGCTGACAGGCCTGTAGTTCTCTGCCGCCTCTCTTGATCCCCCATTGTGGATAGGCACTATATGCACCACCTTCCAGTCCTGGGGCACCCACCCTGTCCTCAGAGTGATGGTGAAAAGCTCCGCCAGGGGTTTCGCCAGGACATCCGCAAGTTCCTTCAGCGCTCTGGGATGTAATTTATCCGGTCCCGTGTTTTCTCCATCTTAAGGGAGCTGAGGGCTTCCCTCCTCTCTCTGCTGTGATTTCACTCTCAGTACCTTCTCTCCTGCTTAGCCCCCTCCTGCCAGTGATGCCTCCCCTCTCCCCAGACCCGCGATTGGTAGGGTCCCCCTCAGTATCTGTCTCCTCATGTATGATGCAGCACCCCATTTTCCTTGGTAGAAAACTGAGGTGAAGTACTCATTTAGTACCTCAGTCTGCTCCCGGGTCTTGTGCCCATCTCCCCTGATTTAATCCTGCTAATCTGCCCCTTCACCTCCGTTTTCCCGAATGTGTCTAAAGAACCCCTTGTTCCCTCTCCTGATTTCCCTGGCCAGGTTCTGCTCCTTCCTTGCCTTAGCCACCCTCACCACCCTAGTGGCCCTTCTAGCCATCAGCTCATACTCCCCTCAATCTCTTTCACTCCTTGAGCACTTGAATTGCCTATAGGCTGCCTTCTTTCCCTGCACCACATCCTGGACCTCCCTGGTCCACCAGCAGGGTTTTCGGGCCCTACCGCATTTTCGTCTTACTCTTGCACAGGTGCTGGTAGCATCTTGCACCCCTGTCCTGATGATTTCCCACCTACTATCAGCGTCCATGTCTGACCCAATCCCATCCAAATGCTCCTTAAGGATCCTTCCCATTTCCTTAAAATCCGTTCCACTGAAGTCAGTTACCTCCGCCTTTGTGCAGCTTTCTAGCCCCTAGGTCCAGGCAGAACCAGACCGTGGCATGGTCACTCCCGCCAATGGGTCCTGCCTCAGGCCCCTAATCTGGTCACTGTCCGCCAGGACACATCCAGTACCGTGCCTCCTGGTCGGTCCCCCACCTGCTGAGTTAGGAGCAGCGTCTTGAAAGACATCCAACAACCTCTGTTCCCTGGTCACAGAAGATGTCATAGTCTCCCAGTCTGTTCCTGGCATGTTTAAGTCCCCAACACCACCACCATTCCTCTGCCCAGTCTGCAGTGTCTCCCAACATCTGCCGCAGACTCTCCTCTCAGCTCCTCCCGCCAGGGCAGGGGGTCTATACACCACTCCTATTTTTATTTCTGTCTCCTTGTTATCAAGGTGACCCAAATCATTTCCACGGTTCTCTCCGCCTCCCACTCCCCCTATGCCAACGCAGTTTTTGACTATCATTGCTACCCTCCTCCCTTCCCTCCTCCCCTGTCCTTCCTGAACATAGTGTAACCTCCAGGTTCAGGTCCCAGTCGTGTCCTGTAGTGGCCTCAGGTCTCAGTGACTGCTGCCACATCCACTGCTCCCTCAGTTAGCATTGCCTGAGCTCAGGCATTTTATTTCCAAGCTCCTGGCATCTAGCAGGTCTACCTTCCACCCTTTCCCTATGCCCATTTCCCTGCTCGTGTTCCCATGGGATTCTGTTTTCCCCTGGTTTGCACTTTACCAGTCGGCCTTTTCCTCATAATCCTCCAGCCTCCAGGGGTGAGACAGAGTCCCTCCTTCATCGGCACCCCTGACAGCCTTTCTCCCATCCCTCCTCCCTTCACAAGTTTAAACCCCACTTTTCACCAATGAACCCTCTATTTTCAACTTAAGGATTCCCCTCCAAATTGAGATGGAGTCTATCTCTAGCATACAGCCCTTATCCTCCCAGGTCTCCTCCCAATCCCCAATCAACCCATACCCTCTGGCCTCACACCACTCCTGAGCCACTGGTTTATCTCTCTAATTTTCCTTTTGTGCTCCCCACTAGCCCTTGGCACCGCAGGATTTCTGAGAAGAAAACTGTCATCCTATGTCATGACAGACCCTGGCAAGCTCCCTGAATCTTGCCTGTATCTCTAGCTCGCTATTTCCTCATGTCATTTGTACCCAGGTGGACCAGTATGTCTGGGGAACCCCACAATCCTTTGCCAGCTGATATACCTCATGCTTAGCCCCAGCGCCGTTAGTCCAGGGAAGCATTTTGTTCTAACTGGCCAGGATTCCTCCCTATCCCATTTGATACCCTGATCATAGAATCCCCAACAGGAGCACTCTGACCACTCCTTTCCTCCATTCCCCCTTCCATGTCCCTCATCCTTTCTGACCGCCGCTCCACCCAGCTGGTTCCTTGTTCCTCCCCTATCTGGGTGCACATGCCACCCAATCCTTATTTACCCTGACCACCCCTCCTCCAATCCATGCCTCTCCTCCTGAGTATCCTTCTGTACCTTGCTAACTCCCCACTCCACTGCTCGCAACTGGTCCTTCTCCCCATCTGCTAAACATAGCCTGGCTTCGTCCTCCTTCCTTGCTGTCTCCATTTAGTCCCTCCTTGCTTGTTGTGCTCCCCTGGCCTAAACCCTCAGCTCCCTTTACTAAATCCTCCTTGTACTTCTGGTCCTTTTCTTACCTTTCCTCCCAACTGGTCCTTCTCCTTGCGCTTCCTCCCTCTTCCCTGCCCTCCTGCTCTGATTCACTGCTCCCCATTTTCCTTCATTCCAGGTTCCCCTGTTCTTCCTGCTATCTGGCCCCTGCCTCCTGCCCCCACTCCCTTTCCATCTCTAACCACCCCTGTCATGGCTACATCACCCCTCATCCTCGAGCAGAAGAAGAGAATTGAAGCGGTTACTGAGTGTAAGATCTGATCCACCTCCCCGCCTTGCTTCCTTCTGTCCAGCCCTGGCCATCTGCCTACTTCCCTGAGAATGTTGTCCCTCTGTCCCTCCTTTGTGAGGGTCCCCAGTTACCTGCCTGCTTCCTTGGTAGTGTCCTTTTGGACCCCCTCTGCCAGGGTCCCTATGTGACCCCTGAGTATTCTCCTGCACTCCTTTCCCTATGCCGCTGCCCCCAGTGCTTGGTGCAACCCTGTGGGAGATCCCTGCCCCCTTCCCCAACCATACCTCCCTTCCCCAGCTGTCTCCTAATCCCCGCAACCTCCTCCCTAAGCTGTGCCAGCTGGTAGCACACTGGGCAACCACCAAACTTCCAAGCCCAGTCCAGTATCATGGCTGCTCCACACCCTGTGCACCCCACCACCCTCCCAAAGATGCTGGCCCTAATGCCATGTGGTTCCATCCCCTTCCAAGTAGGTTTCCTTGGGTGAGCCACCAGGTTCCCCCCAGTCCAAGATACACCCCTACTGCCTAATCAGGTCACCCACTAATCTTAGATACAGTCCCACAGTACACCGGTAACCCTGTTACTAGGTGCAGTACAACACAGTAAACTTATAAGGGAAATGAACAACCCAAGTCTCTCTCCCAGCCTTTAAATCCAACCCCAGTGGCTAGAACTACATGAGCTGCACCTACAGCCTTTTCCTCCAATTGCAGGACAGGTGTTCCCCTATAAATTAAGCAAAACTCTGGGAGGGAGGGGTGGGAGGGTGGGTCTTGGGCAGACACCCGACTCGAGAGTGAGTGTATCAGCCCTGTGTCTCCCCTCCAAGCCCAGCAGCCAAAGAACCAGGCCCAAGCAAATCCCACCAAATAGGTTTTAAATCAGAAGAAATAGGCCTCCACCAGCGCAGCCTGTTCAACAGTGAAACATCCAACAAATGAGCCCACTTACAGCCACCAAACCAGTTTTCAAACTTCCAACAGCCCCCACAACAATACCCTGCTAGCCTCTTAGAAGTAAGAAAGCAAAGAAATAACCTTCTACCAAGTAAAATCCACAAGAACCCTGTAAAAACAACAAGCAGCAGCTACTGTCCTGGAACACAACTGATCCTGTCCCCTTCCAGTTCCTTCTGAGAAGACAAAGCAGCCAGCACCACAAACCTGATTCAGCTCTGCCTCCAGTCAATTAGCTGAGTGAGACCTGGCCAGACCATTAACACCCTTCCCCACTATGCAGTAATCTTTGCAGCTACTGAAGTCAGCAACAATGAATCAAAATTCAGCTCAAAGCCCCCAAAATATGTTTGCTGCCAAAGGAAACAGGTCTCCAGTTCAATCAGCTTCACTAAAAACACATCAAAATAGGCTTGAAATTAACAGATATAGGTCTCCAATTCAAATACCCAGGCCCAAGCAAATCCCACCAAATAGGTTTTAAATCAGAAGAAATAGGCCCTCCACCAGTGCAGCCTGTTACACAGTGAAACATCCAACAAATGAGCTCACTTACAGCCACCAAACCAGTTTTCAAACTTCCAACAGCCCCCACAACAATACCCTGCTCCCTTAGAAGTAAGAAAGCAAAGAAATAACCTTCTACCAAGTAAAATCCAAAAGGTTCGGTTGGCTGATCTGTCAGTCGCAACAAGGACTCCCCCTCCAGGTTATTTTAGGCACCAAAATGCAAAAAACTACAATTCCTACAAGTTTTGACCCCACCAAGCCCCTGTAGGCAGGCTCCATTTTAGAGTCCCAAATGTACTGATTGGCCCATTGCAGCAGTCCAGGACTAAGATGATGGAAACAAGCAGAACTGTCCATGCTGCAAAGAAGGCAGGTTAGAACAAACTGCAATATTATTACTACTCTAACAAATGATCAGCAAACAAGTACAACTTCTAACAGAGATCCCTCTCAGATTTATTATGACAGCAATCCAGGCAGCTCTTAAAGAGACAGTACACAGAGTCTATACAGGCACTCTCTGGCAATACATTTAATTTACTAAAACGCAGAACACCAGCCTGGCAGTGAGCATTTAGGCAAGCACAAGGAAGACTTTTCAGGAACCCCCATTTGTAGGGGGGTTACACATATATGCGTAATTACATATGACAACAATGCAACAACTCAACATGTTAAATAACATATACGTTACAAGAGGAGTATTACAATGTTAATCATAGTACTGTCAAACATTACCTTTCAAATAAGCAATTAGTTTACCCTTGAAACTTGTTAGTTTCGCTGCACTGCTCAGGACACTTCAAGGTAGGAGATTAAAAAATGACAGAGAACAGTAGTTGAAACCTTTGACCCAGAGAGGTTTTCAGCAAAGGAATCCAAAAGGTAAACTGTCTTGAGAATGGTCATGGGATGACCTGCAACTTTGAGGAAAGAGGACGGTTAACGTTTCAGCTGCTTTGCTCAGGGAAACTTTCTGCAGAACACATGCAAAACAAAACTTTAGTTCTATCATCAAAGGACAGAACATCCAGGGAACAGTAAGAAATACAATCATGTGTGAGCCTTGGTTGGCCTGTGGTGGACTGACAGATATTGAAAGTAACCATGTGCTTCACAAAAAACATCGTATGTAGATGATTAGACTATCAGCCTAGTTTAGCTGACCTTCAGTATTGGTTGACAGTAGCTATTGTTTTTGATATCCATCTTTTGCACTGACATTTTTCAAGGCACCTGCAAACATTTTATTGTTTTGTAGGTAATAAGTGTCTGATGCTCGAGGTGGTGTGTGTTGTTCTCTGGAAATGCTGTATCATCAAACCAATATAATCTATCAGTAGTTAACGAGGGTACAAAGTCTTTTTTGCTGCAGTAAGTAGGCCTTTTATTACTTTCAGACAGCCCTACTCTACCACCCTATGTCTTCAGAGCTTTGATTTTTAATACCACCACCGTTTTGCTGGTGTAAGTATTCTTTTAGGTGACATTGTCATGTTTGAGAAAACCCTGAAATCACAATACATAGACTCAAATTAGCTTATAAATTATATACTTGTAACCTCCCACTCCTTACAGTAGGAGGAGGTGATTCTTACCATAGGAGGGCATCAGGGGAATGGTACCCTGACACTATCCTCTAGGGATGAAGCTAGTGGGGGAGGGGCATCAGGTAGTACATAGGTAGGGGGCCCTTGAGGTTCCAGTGCTCTTGGAAGTTAGGAGTTAGTGTTCCTGTGGAGGTTCTAAACCATGGTGGTGAGAAGCAGCTAGGTGTCACAAGCTTTCAGGAAGCATCAGTACTCCAGGTGAAGAAGGGCCCCCTGGGACACCCAAGGCATGGGCACCAGTTGGGGAAAGCAGCAGTCACTGTCAGCAAGGTGCTGGAGTGCCGGGGTACTCCTATGTGCTTGACAGGGTCAGACATATGCCGTGTTCACCAAGTGCCTGGTGTCAAGACTTGGGCCAGGGGTACAAGAGACCCCAGAGGTATGCTTGTGAGTGGAAGTATTGGAGCCAAACACCCTCAGAGCCCCCAGAATGGAACAAGGTGCTGGACACCTTAACCAGGTGAAGGTGTTGACCCATCATCGAGTAAGATACTGCAGGCTGTCAGGGAGAGACCTTAGGCACCAAGGATGTGTCCCATGTCATGGATCTGGGGACTTGCCCATAGTTTGATAGTGTAGAGGGACCACAGGGTGGTTGGAGAGAACACATGGGGGTCCTGTCAAGGGCCATCTCCTGATGGTTTTCAGGCCTGAAGTAAATTCCCCTAAAGTTATTGTGGGCATCCTGGTGAAAGGGCTCCCCCAGAGAACTGTGTCCTGAGACAATCAAGCTCCCAAAGATTAGGCACTGCTTAGCGACAAGAGGTGCCGGGTAGGAGACTCATGTCTATAAAGGGTAAGGGGGAGGAGGGGCCCTGAACAACATTAGGGGTGAGCATGGCTTGTGTCACTGGGATGCTATTCCAGGAGGGCAGATCATAGATTGCATCATTGTACACACTGAGAAACTGGTGTGGGCGATACCCAGCAAGTCAAAGCTGGCTGCCAACATGAAGCTAAGAGTTTACCCTGATAATACTGGGCACTTTGCCAGTGTTCTATTTTCTGTAATCAATAATGGGCCACATGTACAGGTAACCCCAGTACAGAAATGTGTAGAGATGCCAAGATTAATCCAGAAGGGGATATGGAAACCATAGGTACCATATTCCCCATAAAGGGTAGGCTGCTCGTAGTCACTGTGCATAGCTAGTGAGACAAAAAGGATCAAGAGTCAGAAACCATGCTCTGAAGGAAACCTGTTGAGAGAAAGGATGGGATAGAATGTGACACAGCAGGCAGCTGCAACACAGCTAGCATATTGTGTGGTCTATGACAATGATTGGAATGTATAGCCATGAAAACCAAATTACCATAAAGAACTGAGTATGAGATGATGAACCAGTGTCCTTGGGCCTGTGATTTCTTAATATTCAAATGTACTTTGGTATGAAGACCTCCAGTGAAGTCTGGTGCTCAAAGTCCAGTGGCCAGGGTGTCTATTCCTATAGCTAGGATACCCACATCCACCAACTCCAGAAGGCAGTCCAGCAACCCGGTACTGTTAAAGGGAAAGTCCCCTCAGCCTTTTTGTCTGTTTGCAAGTGCAGTATGTAGGCATGAACAATGATTCTCTCTCTCTCTTGCATCCTCTTAATTTCATCCTAATTTAAATTTAGGTGAAGTTGCTTCACTCTGTTCTACCCTGATGTGAAAACCTGTTTGACGCCATTGCCATGGACATGATCCGACTCATTGTCTTCTCACCACCAGAATAAGCAGAATGGTGCCCCACTACAAATCTGCAACTTTCATAACTCCTACCTTGATCGGGTTAACTCCTTTAAATATCTCGGAGTCACACTTGATTCTGTCCTTACTTTCCATGAACATATCCACCTTCTTAGCACTGCTATTAACACTAAAATCGGGCTTCTGTACCATCATAGATGACGTCTGCCCCCTGACATTCTTCACATTGCTGTCTCATCCTCTGTCCTCTCCCTTGTGAACTATGGGATTACTATCTATGGAGCCACAGAACAAACTGCCCACCGGAGGATTAAAGTGTCACTGAACAAAGCATGTCAATTGGTCACGGTCTGTAACAAGCGCATTCATACTTGTAATCTCTACAGTCTGTCTAATTGGCTAAATTTTGATGGCAGGTTAAAATAGCAGACCTGCCTGCTTGCCAAAGAGATCTCAATCGGTCCCCCCCCCCCGGACTTCTAAATCTCCTTCAAACTGCCCCGTTGCAAAGATCCACTAGGAGTTCTAAAGTCTCCATGCTGGTTCCCCGGTGTAGGACCTCCCCAGGACAGCGTGCTTTAGGTCCTCCCTGTGGCTAAACTCCTTGCCAGCCGCCACTTCATCTGTATCCAGATTTGGCCCTTTCAAAACTTTCCTTAGGGAACACATTCTTTCCTCTAATTCCTGTGATTGCTTCTAATCTCCCTCCATGCCTTCCTCTATTCCCCTTCTTCTCTTCTCCCACCTCTTCCCTCCCTCCCTCTCTCTCCCTCTCTCCTCCACCCCCACCAAGCTTTATGCCTTTCCCACCACCTTGTTCAGATCCCAGCTCTGTTTGGCAAGACTTCCATAACTTCCATCTTGCTCTTATTTGTCTGGTTGTATATCTTGTGTTAATTGACCCTGAATAGTTTTTATCCTGTATAATTTATTGTTTTGTCTTTTGTACCAACCCATGCCTGTTATCCCTATATCTTTGTTTTGTACCTCCCTGATGTGAAACCTTTGCAAAAGAGTCTCTGACTCAAAAGTCTGCAATTCTGATTCTTTTAACAAATAAATAAATAAAAATAAAACTGTACTGCACTGTATTCTATTTATTTGATTTTGCTCTCACGTTTGTTCCCCTCCCACAGGTCACACCTGGAAATGAGCCTTGACTCAGTGTGCCTTTCCCGGTTACCAAAATTTTAAATTAAATTAAATAAAAGGAAGCATGGGAGTTGACAATGGGTGTTTACTCACCTGGTAAAGGTGATTGTGTTGGTTGACATCCATGGCACTCCAGACATTACCTCATGGGCTTTAGCCCACCTGACAGGCTAGTGATGCACATGACTCTAGGATCAGATTTCTAGTATATCCAGGTCCCAGAAACCCCTGCTCTCCAGTTCGAATCTTCTAAAGCTGAAAGTAAGGTTAGTAACAGGCAATACCAAGAAGAAGAAAAAGACACAAACACACAGTGTCCATCCAGAACAAATAAGGCAGAGTGAAGCGTCTGTCAAATCGGGCCATGGGCCCCTTCTTTATTTCCCTGATAGTACAATCTAGACTCGACCCCTAATGAGTTAACCAAATTGAGGCAGTCCAGAGAAGGGCAACCAAAATGGTGCAGGGACTGCATCAGAAGACATATGAGGACAGATTAACGGAGCTCAATATGTATACCCTTGAGCAAAGGAGGGAGAGAGGTGATATGATCGAGACATTTAAACACCTTAAGGGCATAAACAAGGTGAAAGAGTCTAACATGTTTAAATATAAGAAAAATAGCAGGACAAGAGGACACAGCATGAGAATAGAGGGAGGCCGATTAAGGGGAATGTGAGGAAATTCTTTTTCACAGAAAGGGTGGTAGATGCATGGAATAGCTTACCACAAGAAGTGGTGGCTATGAATACAGTGCAGGGCTTCAAACAGGCATGGGATAGGCATAAGGGAGCAATACAAATGACTATGAATAGATAGGTCACTGATAGAGCAAAGGCCGATGGCACATTTATAAGGTAGAAAAAGAAATGGGCAGACTGGATGGGCCTTGTGGTCCTTATCTGCCGTCAACGTCAACTTCTATGTAACGGTAGACATCCTGGATGTCTGTTGATAAGGCAAGGAGACAGTCAGTTCAGATCAATGTTGTCTACTAGTTCCTGGTCACCTCTCGACCACTGTATCGGGTGGGTCGTGGAATGCCATGGATGTCAACCAACACAATCACCTTTACCAGGTGAGTAAACACCCATTGTGATTGGTTGAACATCCATGGCATTCCAGACATTACCTCATGGGTAGATAAGAAGCAGTACTGTACCCACAGGAGGGAGACAGAGTGGTCTAGGAGCGAAAGGAAGGGTTGGTGGCCGCAGAGAGGATCTGTGTTGCAAAGGTTGGTTGCGGTTGGAACAGATGTTCTAAACGATAACGTCTGGCAAAAGTGTGGCGGGAAGTCCACGTAGCTGCCTTGCAGATGTCCTCTGCTGAACATTGGCCCTCTCTGCCCAGGAGGTAGCTACCGCCCTAGTGGAGTGCGCCTTGATCCCCAGAGGCGGTGTCCTTTGTTTTGCTTTGTAGGCCTCCTGAATAGTTCTCCGTAACCAACCTGCAATGGTGGTCTTGGAGGCAGCCTGTCCCTGTCTCTGGCCCCTCATGACAATGAACAGCCTCTCTGTCTTCTGCAGAGGTTGTGTCCTAGTTATGTATGTGGATAGGGTGGTGCCTACATCCAGGTACTGAGGGACGGCTATGTCTCCCGGTTGAGAATCTCACATGAATGTGGGTAACTCGATTGGTTGCTCCCTGTGAAAAGGGGAGGAGACCTTTGGTTGAAAGGCTGGAACTGTATGTAGGCATACCCCGCGCGGTGTGAACACTGTGTAGGGTTCCCTGCAGGACAGTGCACCTAACTCCCCGATCCTGCGGGCTGAGCATATCGCCACGAGGAAACAGGTCTTCAGACTTACCCCAGAACAAGTCCACATTCTGTAGTGGTTCGAATGGGGCCAAACTGAGGGAGCCTAGTACCAGAGGGAGGTCCCAAGGAGTGATGGATGGGTGGACCCGTGGTCGTAGAATCTCAGCTGCCCTTAAAAAGTGCAGGGCATCCAGGTGGGCAACAGGGCTGTGGCCCCCTATGGGCCCAATAGCTGCCCCAATGGCTGACAGCTGTACTCTGAGGGATGAGTGGGCCAATCCCTTGTCTAGACCTTGCTGAAGAAATAATAGGATGGTAGACATGTCTGCGAGTTCCAGATCCGTACCTCGATCTCGGGCACCACTTGGTGAATACTGACCATTGTCTGCCATAGGTAGAAGTGGTTGAGGAACGTCTGGACTGCAGCATTGTTGCAATGACTGAGTCGTGATAACCCACAGTCCTTAGTCTTCTCCTCTCAGGAGCCAGGCTGTGAGCTTTAGGGTCCTGGGAGCTGGGTGTAGTACAGGGCTCTGGGTCAACATATCGGGTCGGTAGAATAATCTGAGAGTGGTCAATGTCATTGCTAGAATCATGGCAAACCATGCTTTCCGTGGCCAGTAGGGAGCCACTAGGATGATGGTCCATCCCGAGGAATGGATCTTGGCGAGGACTTGTGGTAGCAAGGGAATGGGTGGAAAGATGTAGGAGTGGTCCCGGAGCCAAGGTTGTGACAGAGCGTCGGTTCCCTGTAACTGACTCTCCCTGTACCTTGAGAAATAGTCTCTGACCTGTGAGTTTTGTGCCATGGCCATGAGGTCCATGGGGACGGGTCCCCAGTTTTCCTGGATCAGCTGGAAGAGACTGGGGTGAAGATGCCACTCCCTTGGGTGGACTTGCTGCCGGCTGAGACAGTCTGCCCGAATGTTGAGCTTTCCGGCGAGATGAACTGCGCCGAGGTGGTAGAGGTGATGTTGTGCTCAGTTGAGGACCCTTGCCGCATCTCTCAGCATAGCCCTGCTTCTGGTGCCTCCCTGTTTGGCAATATATGCCACTGTCACTTGGTTGTCGGAATGAATCAGCACCGACTGTCCAGAGATTGAGGACTTGAAGGCTGTTAGGGCATGGTAGACTGCCCGTATTTCCAGGACGTTGATGGACAGCTGGGTTTCTGCAGGAGTCCATCGGCCCCTGTGCTGTCCTGTTGGCCAGGCAAGCACCCCAACCCAGAAGACTCGCGTCCGTCTCGATGGAAACCTGAAATGGAGCCTCCAGTGGGATTCCTCTGGTCAGGTTGGTGCGAACTGTCCACCAAGTTAGTGATTTTCTCACCGATAGTGGTAACGGGAGTGTCACATTCAGGTTGTGTTCATTCAGAGATCCCCATGTGAGCACGTACGTCTGTAGTGGATGCATGTGCACCTGGCCCAGGGGACCAGGTCGATACAGGATGCCATGCACCCTAATAGTTGGGCTAGTCTTGCCATGGAGGCCTGATGGCTGGTGCGCACTCGGCGTGCCAGGCTGATCAGGTTGAGGACCCTCGCCTGGGATGGTTTTGTCCATCCCTTTGCTGTGTCTATGCTTGTGCCTAGATGCTCTATCTGTTGCGTGGGCACCAGATGGCTCTTGTCTAGGTTTACTACCCAGCCATGCTCCTCAAGAGCCTTTAGGGTGAGGGTGGTGTGTTGACGAGAGAGCTCCTTGGTTCGCGCCCGGATCAGCCAGTCGTCGAGTTAGGGGATGATATTGAGACCCTGTTCCCGGAGTCTGGTCACTAGTACCACTGATACCTTGGTGAATACTCTTGGAGCCGAGAAAAGCCAGGAGGGTAGTGCCTGGTATTGAAAATGCTGACCGATTATATGGAATCTGAGATACTGTCTGTGTTTCGGCCTGATGGATATGTGAAGGTATGCGTCCTTGAGGTCTATGGATGTCAGGAAGTCGCCCACGCGAATACTGTGTAGCGTTGACCTCAGTGTGTCCGTCTTGAACCTCTGGGAGACCACGTGCTGATTTAGGTGTTTGAGGTCCAGGATGCGGCGTAGTTCACTGGTTTTCTTTGGAACGAGGAAGAAGATGGAGTAAACTCCCAACTCCTGTTTGTGTGGGGGTACGGGCTGTATCGCCTTGTTGCGGATCAGGTTCCACAGGATTTGTTGTACTTGATGAGCTGTGGCCTTCTTTTTGGTGATCGGTGAGGTGATGAACCTGTGTGTCAGGGGGAACTCTGATAACTCTATCGAGTAGCCTCGAGACACGACTTCGTGAACCTACTTGTCCGAGGTGGTGTGAAACCACTGGTGGCTGAAGAGCGCTAGTCTTTGACCCATGGGGGGACAGCGCCTCTGCCCGAATGGGGTTCTGTGAGAGCAGTCATTGTTGCTTACCTCGCTGACCTCTACCTCTTCCTCCAAACCTAGATCCACGGGTTCTGAAGGGTGATGGGTGGTAGGACTGGGTGGAGGGGATGCATTGTGAGGTGTAGGACCCTCTACCATGAAAGGAGGTGTTTGGGTATGCTGTCTCTCTGCGAAGTTTGGTAAGATCTTTGGCCCCCCCCAAAATCTCCGTCTAGTGGAAGGTAGATAGGAGTGCCTACTTTTGTTCTTAAGGAGTTCCTTGCCCTCCTCGTTCTGCTTTAGGAACTCTAACAGGCCCTCCCCAAAAACATGTTTACCCCTCAGGGGAAGATTTTGCAGTAATGTCTTGGATTCATTGTCGGCTTCCCACAGTTTAAGCCACAAAGCCCGTTTAGCCCTGTTTGTGATGGCTGTGGCCCTTGCGTTGAGTCTGAGAGAGTCCACCGCCATATCGGCTAGCTGTCTTGCTGCAGCAAGAGTGCATTCTAACAGCTCTGCCTCTCTAGACTTGGGGTTGGCCTTTTCCAGAAGCTCTTCTAGCCAATGTATCTGTGCGCATGCTGTATAAATTGCCGCTGTGGATGCTCTTGCTGCCATTCCTTCTGTTTCGAAGGCCTTCTTTAGCATATCCTCGACCCTTTTGTCTGTGGGGTCCTTTAGGGAGATGGTTCCGCAAGGTAGAATAGTCCTTCTACTAAGCGCAGCCACCTGAGGATCAATTGTTGGAGTGGTGTACCACATGCTGGCCTTGTCCTCTTGAACAGGATACATACGGTCCAGATTTCTCTTGTTCGACATCCGGCTGGGTTCGGTGGATTGCCATTCCTTGATGACAATGTCTTTGATCGCCAGACAGACCGGAAATGTCTCTTTTGACAGTCGACCTCTGCTGGATCAGGGGGTCCAACTTAGATTCTGGTTTGCTTTACTCCATCTCAAACCCCATGGTGGCCTTCTCGATTTTTATGAGGCCTGGAACCACATCAAAGGAGCATAGTTTTGAGGTGAGCGATGGAATGGCCTGCGGCTCCATGTCCTCTTCATCGGAGTCTGCTCTGTCATCCTCCTCTGGCAGGTCTCTGTCCTCCCTGGCATTGGGTTTGTGACTATCTGGGATATGCTCCGCCAGGTCCATGTGATTCTCACTGGCCCCTCCCCCGACGTCTTGCTCCAGAGGCTGTGTTGCCGGTGTTCTATGTTGAGTGAGGGACTCCAATTTCTCGATCACCTTCAGCATGAAGTTCTGCTGACTCTCCATCATTGCCACAGTGGCCTGTTGGTTCTGTAGTAAGAAGGCGCCCGGATCCAGCCACGTTGAACTGCTGGGGCCCCGGGTTGCTTGGGCCCATGCCGGCAGACTGTTCTAGCGATAGGTCATCGTCATCGGGTGGGCTAAAACCCTTGAGGTAATGTCTGGAGTGCCATGGATGTTCAACCAATCACAATGTGTATTTGCACATCAAAGGGACTGGGAGCAAGTAGAGAGCTTCTTGCATGCAATAATTAATCAGTCGAATAACAAAACTTCACAAAGCACCGGCATGCTTCCAAATGCATTTTTCCAGCTCAGAAACATTTTAACAACAGAAACCATTAGGGAACTTATCGTGAAAAGGTATCACCCTACAATAGCGAGAATTTCACAGCGAACACCTCCACAGCACCGAATCTAGCCAGGTCGCTGTGGTGGTGCGCTGTACAACACCACCGTGACTCTCAGTGTTCCACCCCACCCCCGAAACAACTTCGACTTGGAGTTGTATATTTAGAGATGGGGGTGTGGGAGGCACAGTCCCCCTCATAAGGGGTGTGGGGGCAAAGCCCCCTGCAGAACAAGACTTTCTCCTGACAGGAGCAATGCTGACAGTTGGCATTGTTCCTGTCGCTGTCAAGGGATGTCGGCAGTATTGCTGATGATGTAAAGTGGTGGAACCTCTTGAAAAGCTTGATGGACAGCACAAGACAAGAATACAGGGGCTTCACAAGACATACAAGAACTGACTGACAATGGCACTTCTGCTGACTTGTGCATGTATGCATCATTAACTCCCATGATACCTTGCATAAGTGGGGTCATGATCTTTGCAATGGCGTCAAACAGGTTTTCACAGCATGGCAGAACAGAGTGAAGCAACTTTATTTAAATTTAAATTAGGATGAAATTGGGGGGGTTGTAACAGATGGATTCATTGCTAATGCTTACAAACTACATAGGTACAGTATACCAAAAATAGATTGAGAGGGCTTTCCGTTTAAGTGCAACGGACCCCCAGTGAGCAGTTACACTGTGTGCCCCCAGACACCAGAGTTCCCTGGACCATGCCTGCCCCCATCCAGGACAGTGATGCAGGTTGGTCACCGTGCCACCTGAAGGGGGGAAGGTTGCATGCTGTCTGCAAGTCTCTACTCTCTCTGGACTTCAGTATGTATTTTCATGAACATAATACTTAAGCTATTGCTTAAAGTGTACACACCCAAGGTGTACCTTAGCCAGCCCTGAAGATGCTGTAAACTTAGCATTTTTAATTTTGATCAGATGGTCTTGGGCTCCTTCTGTAACTGTATTCAGTTCTTCTGTGGCACCATGCCTACCTCTGGTGTGTTTCTTCCTGTACAATGCAGTATCATGGTGCTGTCCCACTGGAAAATAAATGATGTGAACTAGTAACTGTACAGTGGCTCAGAATAACTGAAACCAGGCTGTTACTATTGTGAACGATCCCGCTGGTCTGAGCAACAGGGGCACAACATTTAATGGGGAAGGGGTACCAGGGAATAAAATAAACATGGAAAACAAAGTAAATAATAGCAGGCAATACATATGCAGTACCCCACTTCCATGGTGAACCAGTAGCCTCCCATCCTCCCAGCATCAACTGTCCCACTGTGGAGGAAATACTTTGGGGCTCAGGTGGCTAGCTGCTGAGGTTTAAAGCAGTTAAAACAAGGTATTATACAGGCCTAACAATATACTGTAGTTACAAAGTGCATGCAGGACCTCTCTTTGTTTAACTATTCGCAGTCAGACAGCAGAACATCTCTACTGCAGGCTCAGGATCCTAGGGTTTCAGCAATGAAGTTGGCTGCTCCCAGGCATTGATGGCTTGTCACAGGTCACAGATTGGTTATACTCTCTGAAGCTCCTCTTCGCCCTTTGATGGGGATGTTTTCTACTCTTCATCTTTTGGTAGGGATGTTTCCTCCTCCTCCTCATCCCTTCATGGGGACGTTTCCTCTACTTCATCCCTTAGTGGGGACATTTCCTCCTCTTCTTCCCTTGGTAGGGACATTTCCTTCCCCTCTTCACCCCTTGGTGGGACATTTCCTCTGTATTACCCTTGGGGAGATCTTTTCATCCTCTTCACCCCATTATGGGGACTTTTCCCTTCCTTTATCCCTGGACTGGGCCTTTTACTCCTTGTTGTCCCTTAGTGGTGATTTTTTTCTCCTCTTCACCTTCAGTAAGGCCTTTTCCTCCTTTTCACCTTTAATGGAGCCTTTTTATTTTCCTCTTAACCCCTTAGTGAGGATCCTTTTTTTTTCTTCAGCCTTGGTGGGACTTCTTTCCTCTGCACTCTTCTTGGGGCCTTTTCCTCGTGCTCAGTCTTGGTGGGGCATTTTCCTCCTCTTCACCCTTGGTGGGGCCTTTTGCTCTTCCTCATCTCATAGTGGGAACTTTCTCCTCTTCACCCTTGTTGGCACCTTTTCTTCCTCTTCACCCTTGGTTGGAGTTTTTCTTCCTCTTCACTCCTTAATGGGACTTTTTTCTCTTTAAGGAAGACCTATCCAACTCTCTGTGTGGCCAGGTAAGCCATGCTGATGTGTGCCTTCTTTGTTGGAAATCTCACACACAATGTGGATTGCTGTACCCCTTTTGAAAACAGTCGCTCCTATGCAGCACTTACCATTCTGTTGCTAAGTGGCTCCACTAGGACTTTCATTCACTCTCTGGTGCAGGGCTGCAGACTTACACACCCTCAATTAATTCTTTCTTTCTTTCTTTCTTTCTTTCTTTCTTTCTTTCTTTCTTTCTTTCTTTCTTTCTTTCTTTCCTTCCTTCCTTCTCCCTTCTGCCCCTCTCTCTCCAGGCACTTTCTCCTTACAGACTGGCTCAATCAGGGGGCAGGCTGGGAGGCCCCCTCATGAAGCAGTAACTTCAATCCTGCAAAACACTGGGATGTCTTGTCTCTGCTAATACAAACTTATGTGTCTGCATTTCGTTTTATCTTCTCATTCAGTTTTTAAGTCAGGGAAACATCTCTGGTGTGCATCTTTCATTGTACTGTATGTTTGATGTGAGGTAGTGCTGGCCTCCTTTTGTAATTTAATGTACTTTTTCCACCGATCTCCCAGGTGGCCCACATTAGCCAGACCCTCCACACGCAGCCTCATCATCTGCCTTCTTCAGGACTTCCACCACCACCTGGTCCTCCCTGACTTGTCCCCAAGATTCCCCCAATGGAGTTATAGCATGGTAAGCAGTGGGTGCCTCAGTCAGCAGTCTGCAGCATGGAGGCAGAGTCACTTTGCTGTGCCTGGGGATATTGCCTTCATTTTCTTCCCTGCCCTGTAACACATGACATGGACCTGGGGATGTGCATATGTATGCACATGTGTGATGGCATGCACTTATGCTCATCAATGCCCTTCCACTGTGTGATCCATAGCTCCAGCTGTGGTTACGCAGGTGGTGGTAGCACAGTGGAACTTGTTGTCCCTGCCTCCTTCCCCAAGGAGATGCTCATTCCTCCTATCCCTAGCTCTTCAGTGACTCAGGCCAATTCCCAAATCAGGTCACTAGCATCACACATGGTTGTGCTACCCTTTTGCTACCAGTGCAGTTTCTGTGCTGGCCTTTTGATTGCCTCCTTTGACCTCTGACTCTTTCCCACAGTTCTCTTGTACAAGAGATAAACAAACAAAAAATAAATAAAAAACACACAAGAACTGTGCTCCCAATGAAAATCAAAAATGGAAAATAGATGCCTGAATGCAGTGCAGGCAGGAGGGCAAATTCTGAGCAGGCTAGGATGAGAGGCTGACAAATATGACAATACCCATGGTTTTGTTCACAAAGTTCATTTGTCAGCGACTGCCACTTCTTGTGAGTCCTCCCAGGCATTATGAAAAGTCGGTGCCCTTCTTTTCAGGGTTCTGATCCACTTCTCCACTGTTCATGACCATGGGCACCAGAATGTCCAGAATGCATCCTGGGTTCTCTGATGCTGTGGAGATGGTAGCAGCTGCAGCTGCAAACTTCAGGTGTGCTGGATGGTGCAGGAGATCAGCTGCAGACTTCAGGTGTGCTGGATGGTGCAGAAGATCAGCTGCAGACTTCAGGTGTGCCGGATGGTGCAGGAGATCAGCTGCAGACTTCAGGTGTAGCGGATGGTGCAGGAGATCAGCTGCAGACTTCAGGTGTGCCGGATGGTGCAGGAGATCAGCTGAAGGCATCTTTTCTGTGGTCATCAAAACAAAAAAAAACAGGCTGATATCAACCCTACCAGAGAAAGAAGTTGAATGCTGACTATGCAGAGAAAGTATGTATGTCTTTAAATGTGAGTTTATAAATTGAAATGTCCATATGGTGTCACTGTTTCCATTAATAAATGCTTGCTTTGGCATTGCGAAACGTTGGCAGGCTAGATCCCAGTGTTTGTCTGGACTGGCTGTCTGCCTAGAATGTGAATCAAGTGAACTTTTATGCACTTTCTTTACATGGGCAGCATTCCGCTTCTTGCTCTGGTAAGGCTAATGTCAGCCCTTCTTTTTGTTTTTGTGTTTGATTAATTACCATGACCATCAGCTGGTCCAGGAGCGGTCTCTGTTTTGTTTGGATCTTTTCTGTGGCCCCAGCCCCCCAGCTGTTGTCCATGGGAACTGGACTGAAGACTCCCTACAAGTTAATGTCTGGTGGCTGGCACTGGCATGTGCTCCCAGGTGGTAGCCAAGCAAGCCCCTCATGGGCTGGGGGGTTACACATTTATTAGAAAAATGTTTTGTTTTGTTTTAATAACATTTTCTGTTGTTTATTTTATTTTTTTTTTTTACTTCTGGAGTTTTCACATCTTCATACCCAAGAAAAAGTTGCACTGGGATGGTGGTGATCTCTATATGAATCAATCACACACAACCACAAAATAGGGCACTCACCACCAATGAATTAGATGCTTAATCTCATTCAGTATAAAAGTTTACAGCGCCATCTTTAGTAGGTGCCAGAGTTACACACACAGATGCCCCCTATCACCTTATGCATTTCAGTCTTTGAGAAAGGATAGTTTTATCCAAAGTGTGCCAGGCGATCTTGGGCATCTGTGTGAGTGGTGGTGGTGAGTATCCTATTTTTTGGTTGTGAGTGTTCTCATCTTGGTAGCCTATCTAAGCAGTCAATATGAGAAGCATTCAACTGACTTTGTAATGCTTTTTTTATGACATCATAGTTCTCACCATTTTTTTTTAGTTGTTTAACCAGGTATAGCACACTAAACTGAAAGCTTTTTTACAGGAGCGACCTGGGAGCACAAGGAGGTTAAGTGACTTGCTTAGGGTCACACAGTATGCAAGTGGAAGCTGTGGGATTCAAACCCAGGTCTGGTCTGCTGGATGTCACCAGCTTAGCAACTCAGAGCCTTAGACCACTGTGCTACACTGCCTCAACCATAGCAGCAGACTGTGATGCCACTGTAAATTTGAGGTCAGTTGAGGACTGTGAAAAGTCTTTGAAAGATAATGAAACAATTACTGTATCAGCTGAAACATTTTGTGTGCCAATAACAGGAGAAGATAGAAAACATAGAAGATGCTAAACTCAAGCCTCATTTTTATAACTCTAATAGTTTAAATACTTTTTTCCTTTTGTAGCTCCCTGCTCTTTAAAGGGGACCAGCAACATATTCAGGAATTGGTCTCTCAAGGTAACATATATCTTTTTTTTTTTTTTTGAAATTCTCTTTTTATTGATTTCCAGCTGTAATTACATCCATTTAACCAGTAACAACTGAACATGATACAAATATTCAATATAGCCCAGAATAAAGTATACTGTAATAACCGGGCAAAGAAAGAAAAGGAGAAAAGAGGTACCAAGAGAAACCAGAAGGCAGTAAACAGGAAAACCCAAAACAACAGTCCCCCTCCCCCCCCAATGAGGGCCACCACTGAAGGAGAGAGAGATGGTAAACTAACCCTAGTAATTAGGTATTAGAAAATTCTTAACCAGAATGCAGGCCAGGAAAACTGGATCCTACAAGCTAGTGAGCGAGAGGTTATGGAGTTAATGTAGAAGGAAAATAGGGGGCAGGAAGCTCCGAGACAGGGAGAGTGTGCTTCCTCACTTAGTTCCCTTGAAAGTCATGGGATCTCTGTCAATGGGAGACAGAGCATATAACTTGCCCCATTTCTTCTGGAAGGCCATTGGGGAGGATCTAAAGTTAGCAATCAATTTCTCCACTTTGAAACATTGGGACATTTCTTCCACCCAATCTAGGTATGAAATCTCAAGACCATCTGTCCAGTGCCGAAGGACAAGCCTCTTAACCGCCATAGAAATAAGTGCTATATGGTATTTCCTTTCCCTAACCATGATACCTGTGTAGTCCCCTATAATACAGATCTCTACTGTAAAAAGATCTTTCAAACCTAATATGGGATCTAAATTATCCTCAATTGTCCTCCAGAGTGGAGCAATCTTAGATCAGTGCCAGAAAATATGAGGGAGGTTACCTTGTTCTGTCCCACACCTGAAACATTTTGAGGGAACCGAGAGGCCAAATTTTGATTTCCGCACTGGTGTAATATACATGTTATTAACTATAAAATATTGAATCAACCTATTCCTATCTAAAGTGTTATAAATGTACAAATCTTTCCAAATTTGACCCCATGGAAACGGAGATCCTGAGGGAGATAACGGCCAGGATTTGGAGCCAGTTAGAGGGATGGGATAAACAAGTTTCAAGAGATAAGTGTACAGTTTAGACACCCCATGGGGTTTAGCCACACAACCCTTGACCTCCACTAGTAGTGGTTTAACAGTTGAGGGGGGTACTGCTACTCCAAATTCTTTGTCCACCAGATGTTTTAATTGATATATCTTGAACAGGGCATTGGTGGGGATGTTCAAGACCAGTAATAAGTCAGCTATTGAGCCCTGCCTACCCTGCACATAAAGATCTTCCACTGAGAGCCCCTGTATTTGGGGTAGCCACTTAGGGACTAACATTTTGTTCCCTATCCTAATATTGGGATTACACATCAGTGGCTGACCAGGGTCTCTAATATCTCTGATTTTAGCAGAGGAAAAAAGTTGATTAAGTACTTTAACTGTGGCACCCACTGGGGAATCTTGAATCTCTCGGGGAAGAGATGTGAAACAGCAATAAAAAAGACTGGTGGGGTCTATATTATGCTGTTTGATAAGGTCAAGGTCCAGATTTAGCCATATGGGAGAATAAGTATCTTTCAAATCCCCTAACCATTTTCCTGCTTTGACAAGATGACTAGACCAGTAGTAGAATTTGAAATTCGGCAATTTAAGACCCCCCATTTCTTTGGGAAGGCATAGTTTATCGAAAGCCCGCCTCGGAGATTTGTGGTTCCAAATAAAATCAGTTAAGGTCGAATGAACCATTTTGAAAAAGGACTTAGGTAACCAGATGTCTAGGAGGTTTAGGGGGTAAAAGAGCTGGGGTAGAACGTTCATTTTGATAATGCTTATCCGGGCCCCCACTGATAGTGGCAGCTTCCCCCATCTATGCAAATCAGACTTAATTCTGTCCAACAGATCCTCTAAGTTAAGCTTTTTAACTAGAGAAGGATCCCATGCCAGACAAATGCCGAGATATTTCAGATAAGATGGGGTCCACTTCATGCCCAGATGGGACACAGAAGCCCGGGTAAGATGTATATTAAGCGGGTAGATCTCCGTCTTTGCCAGATTGAGTTTATAATTGGATAACTCCCCAAATTGTGTAATTATCTCCATTACCGACCACAGGGAATCAGCCGGGTTAGCTAACTGTAAAAGAATGTCATCCGCAAACACTGAAATCTTAGGGGTCTGGTTGAAGACTGGGCATCCCTGGATCCCTGAGGCAGTTTTAAGGCTAAGTAACAGGGGTTCTAAATAGAGATTAAATAGGAACGGGGATAAGGGGCAGCCTTGTCGGGTCCCAGAATGTAGTTGAATGGAAGGCGAGAGGGTCCCATTACAATAGATCTTTGCCGTAGGGGCCTTATATAGTGTTTTGATCCAACCCATGAACTCCTCCGGGAAACTGAACCTGGACATAGTGTACCATAAAAACTCCCAGTTAACTCGGTCGAACGCTTTTTCCGCGTCCAGAGCTACCAATGCCATAGGGACCTGAGAAGTTTGAGCTGCCCTAAAAACATGAGAGAGCGACCTGATATGGTCCATCACTGACCTGCCCTGTACAAATCCTACTTGTTCGCTGCTCAATAACGGGGTCCACACTTGTTTAATGCGGGAAGCCAGAATCTTGGACAAAATTTTAATATCACAGTTGAGCAGCGAAATTGGTCTATAATTGGCCGGCTTCCGAGAGGGTTTAACCGACTTAGGAATCAGGATAATAATAGCCTCCAGCAAAGATGGATCCAAAGTATCGGCTGACAACATATAGTTATACAAGTCCAGGAGCAAGGGGGCCAGGTCCAGGCAGAAGGCCTTATAAAAGTTGGCAGGAAACCCATCCGGGCCTGGAGCTTTATCTGATGAGAGACTATGAATGGCCTGTTCCACCTCCTCCTGGGAAAGGGGTAAAGACAGGAAGGCCACTTGGTCTTCCGAGAGGCGAGGAAGTGCCAGTGACCGGAAGAACACCCCTAAACCTGAATGAGAAGAGGGGGATGCTTTGGTGCTGTATAGGTTTTGGTAAAATTCTTTAAAGATTGCTGCAATATCTTTGGGCTCCGTTTTGACGGATCCGTCTTGGTCTTCCAGGGCTGGAATCAACCTGGAATTCTCCACTTCTTTAAGTTTCAGTGCCAGGAGCCTACTCGGTTTTTCTCCCTGATCCAGGTATTTGGCCCTGGTTCTCAATAGAGCAAACTCCGTCTTTTCTCGTATCAGTCCTTCATACTCATTTTTAAGTTTATGGAGTTGTTCTAAATTCTTCAGTGAATTAGAAGTAGCCAATAAATTCTCTGCTATTTTAATCTGGTTTGAGAGGGAAATGAGATTTTGGGACCTGAGTTTTTTACTTCTAGAGGAGATCTTGATAAGTTCCCCTCTCAGAAATCACTTTAGAGAGCACCAAAGAATATCCATCCTGGTCACTGAGCCCCGATTGGTTTCCAGGTAATCACGAATAAGAGATCTAATCTGGTTGAGAGAGTGTTCCTCCTTTAATAGCTGGGTATTAAGTTTCCAGATTGTGTCACGGGACGTTGAAGACTGGGAAGAGAATTTAAACCAGACTAACGCATGGTCGGAAATTACTATGGGCTCAATACCTGCCGAGGAGACTTTAGTCATGAGAGAAGTGGATATTAAGAAATAGTCTAATCGAGACCAGGAATTATGAAGTGGGGAAAAAAAGGTGTAGCTTTTATTGAGAGGGTAGAGGGTCCTCCAGGGGTCTACTAGACCTAACATACTGCTCATGTCATTCAGCGCCAATTGTGGAGGAAGCAACGGTCTTAATGGTCTGAAAGTTTTATCCAACTCCTGGGTTGGGGCTATGTTCCAATCCCCTCCTAGGATCAAAGGGGTTGGTAAAAGGGAACTGAGTTTGTCAATTAACTGCATAATAAAGGCAACATTCCCTCCAACTGGACCATATACTGAGCCTAATACTATAGGAGAGTTATAGAGAGATCCAGACACCAGTATATATCTACCTTCTGAGTCTCTTGTAACCTTCGTCGGGCTAAAAGGCACGTTTTTCTTTATCATGACAGCCACTCCCCTGGCTTCCGATGAGTCACCAGCTACAAAAATTTGGGAGAAGCCTCTGACTTTCAACATATTACTTTCAGCTACTGTAATATGGGTTTCTTGCAAGCATAAGATGTCGGCTCCCAGTATCGAGCAATTAATCAAAATGCGGGATCTCTTCTTAACATCCCTGATCCCTCTCACATTCCAACTGATCAATTTAACAGTACGACTAGCCATATTCTAGGGCACCGTATAGTACGATACCAGTTAACCCTTGCAATCTCATCTTACTCTGTACAGTGGTGACACCCCCAAACCCCTCCCCAACATACCCCAAGATTTCTTCTCTGATAAAAGGAGAAGCCGGAACAAAGTGACAATAAGGGGCATGAACTCTAGTATTGAACACAAATAAATATCGATCAGCAAAATTAAGTGGCAGCACCCACAAAAGGAATATTGTCTCTGTAAGCAGTATCCCCCTCCACCCCCATAACATTACAAGATAAACATTACGTACATCAATCCAAGTAACCACTATCAAAACATCAAGAACAGTATAGGCAGTATCCCCCCCACCCCTCCATAATGTTGTAAGGTAGACATTACATACACAGTACCTAGTATCAATAACCAGAAAATCGAAAACAGTTCTAAGCACCCCAATACTTCTTCCCTTCCCAGGGTACCCCAGAATGACTCTTATAATACTAAAATCCCCCAAAACATCAAGATTAGGGACTACAACCCATATCATCAGCACTCCAACCATTGAAAGAACAGTACCTGTTATAGTGCAACATCTGGGGGGTACCCAAAAGCTCCCTACCTGGTCGCAAGGCATGGCACAACGTTGACCTGCCTATAAGCCTCCCCGCCCCCCCCTTTAACGAAGAGGCACTGCCTCTGATCAAAAAGACTGCTGAGACCACTCCCCAGCCCAAAAGAAAATGAAGCAGGTAGTATTACCTGGGAGCAGATGCACTGGTCTTGTCCACTCGATCTGATTCCAATGGGGACAGGGAAGTTAAGGGGAAATAGCGTAGGGACCAAAAATGCTGATGGACCCAATCGGTCCGACCGTAAATAGGTCCTCCGGAAACTGCACCCCTCCGCACCAGTTCCCTCTGATGGATCGAGAGGCAAGGACGCGATGGAGCACAGAGACAGGCCGACTAGGCCTCGCGGCCTACTACTACAGGCCCATCACCACGCGGGACCCGTGAGGAATCCCCCACTGGAAGTGGAGGCAATCGACCCCAGGATTACCGGCAGCCCCACAAAACCTCACAACTGCACAGTAAGTAAAAGAATCAAGCCAACCAAACATAGAGGGTTGTAAAACCAGGGAGTTAACTTATAGAAATTTTTGCTATAACTAGCGATCAGGTCGAGAATATGCCTTTTCTAGACATGCTCCAGTCATTTTATAGAGTGTCCTTTGAACAGGTCAGGTAGCAGCTTAGATAGTTCGGCGATCGCTTCCTCAGGGGTGTCATAGGAATGCCAGGTATTTTCCACTTGTACTGACAGCTTTGCAGGGTAAATCATAAGAAAGGACTTTCCAGCAGCAATCCGTTTGCTCACTATTGGGTGGAAAGCAGCACGTTTTAGTCGGACCTCTCTGGGCAAGTCCTGAGTAATCCTCAATTTGGTTCCATTCCATAAGACTGCCTCCAACTGCTTGACTTTATCAAGAAAGTGTTGTCTGTCCAGGTAACTTAGAAATTTAATGATCAAGGGTCTGGGGGGGCACTTGGGGGAGGCCTGGGCCTGAGGGATCTGTGGGCTCGTTCCACATGGTACTGCTGGTGGACAGGTGAGGGGCCCACGACTTTGTTTAGAAATTGTTGGACGAACTTGATGGTGTCTCCCCCTTCCTCCAGTTCTGGAAGACCCAAAATTAGGACGTTATTTTGTCTACTGCGCCCTTCTAAGTCCTCGGATTTCAGTTGGAGCTTTTGTATTTGCTGGTGAAGCCTAACAATCTCAGGGTCTATTTTCTGTTGCCATCTCTCCACTGACCCTATTCTGGATTCTGAGTCACCCATCCTTCTTGAGAGGTCAGCGTAATCCTGCCTCATTGATTTAATTTCATTGGAGATCTCTTGCAGAGTATCTTTGAATGGTATAAGCTCCTCCAAAAAACGCTCCTCCGTTAGAGTAGTACCCCCTGCAACATTAAGACCTCCACTAGATGAGCTTTTGCTGGTTGAAGAGGCATTGGAACCAGAATTTTTGGCTTTCTTTGAGGCTTTTTCTGGTGTTGTAGGTGGGGTGTGCCTGACTCCTGAGGCCTTCATTTCTGTATCTGTCATCGCGATCTTCCAGCAGGCAATATACACCCCCAACTAGGTCCACCGTCGATTCCCGGTGCAGTAGAGGTGTTTAGACAGCGTTTGGTGGTGGACTGGCAGTTTTGGCTCAGCGAAAGTTAGAGTTTGAGAGGGGAGAAACGGGAGCTCCAAAGCAGGCAGCCACTCAGCACCACTGCATCACATGACCATCGTAACATATATCTTAAAAGGTTGCAGTCAGACCTTGTAGTAGCTATTATTTGAAACACCTATATCACCATAGATGCAGTGAAAATGGTTGTATGATACACTAGCCACAAGTGTTTCATCATGCACACCAGTGGCAGCATCCACCTCACTAAGTGGGCCCATTTTCCCAGCAGTCTTTGCTGCACAAGCAGGTGCTGCAGGAGGCAGTTTCAGCTTCCTGGTTCGCTGATTTCAGTATATACTAATAAAGCTGCAGCACTAATGGATTTCCAAAAATGATGCCCAATCCGGATTTGGAGTCCCCTAACAGCCTGTTAAGGTGTGTTACCTTGCAAGACCAATCCCAGAAAGTTCTACTTGTCACATTTAAGGTAGACATGCTCTTTTGTTCTACTAGAGTGGTAACCATGCATGACTGGGGAATGCTTTGTACTACAACCCCCATCACATGCAGCAAACACAGTTTGGAGCTGCCTTCATGTTCCCATAAGTATTGGTCATTGAGAATAATCTTGTGTCTTAGAAGCAGAACTGAGCTCTTAAGACAATTACAGAACACCAGAAGGAAGTGTACTCTGCAATTAGCTATATCCGCAACCCTTGTCCCATGACGATTTACGATTGTAGGAGAATACTTCTCTAAAGTCTATTCTTAGAAGTTACAGTAATGTAAACATAGTTCAGCTGTGGACTATGATACTGAATTACAAGTCTTATAAACAAAGTTGTGCAAACCTTTCAAAGTCTGATATTGGGAACACCAAACTCTGAAATTGTGAAAGTTTGCCTTAGTGTGAATTGGTTTTTGTTTGCAAGGTCAGATGGCAATGCAAACTTAACATTTTTTTTCTAAACTCCCAGCTCTCCTCACCTGCCCAGTGCTAGTGCTTTGGTCACCTTCCTCCAACTTCAAGCTTTTCGTGCTCTCAAACTCCCTGACCCCAACCTCCCACACAGAAAACACACATTTCAAAAAGATTAGTGGTTCCTGGCACAGGCAACCCTCCCCAGCTCACCCCAGTCCCAAATATTGCAAGGCTGTGCTATCAGCAGGACAGCAGGCAACCCTCTCCCTTGCCACCTGTTGAGGCTTCTTGTTTGTTTGTTCTCTTGCATGGGGGGCCTGCTGTTCCTGTTGTCTGCTGGGGTTCATGTTGCTGCCTCTGTGCGGCTGCATGCCATGGCCGTTTCCACCTTGGGCTTCACCACCCACTTTCCTCTGCTTGTTTCTCTCCATTGTCTCCCCTCTGATGCTGAGTGGCTCTCAGCTCCTCCTCCCGTTTGGTTCTGCATTGTCTGCCACCCCTTCCACTACTCTGTGGCCCATTCTACTATTTTTCTTCTGTCTGCATCCACCATGCTCCTGTCTTGCACTATACCACATTACTTAAGCACTATACCACATTACACAAGCACTATACTGCATTGCACAAGTGTTCACTACAATAACTGATCAAGCAGGCACCCGCTGTAGTTACACCATACCTGTAAAGGACTGGTAATCTCCCTATTTACCTCAAATAATAAGAGCCTTTTACTGAGACCAGTATATTTTTTGAAGGCTATCCTTAAGTGTAAGAGAAGGTTTATTTATAAATTGTAATATAAAGGAAAGTTGCTTTTAAAATTTAGATATGTGAATAATGTACAATATTGATCTAATTGCTGTATATACGTATACAAGAAATTGTGTATTTCATATGTATAATATGCATATGAACATACGAAAAATTCCAGCAGATACAGGCCCTAAGGTCTATCTAGTCTGTTGGATTGTGCATACCGTATATTGTAATGTCTTCTTTGACGATGAATACAAATTTTAGCTACCTACTTACCTACCTGCCACCATGCTTAGCTGATTACTGAATCACTGAAACAGTTTTAGTATTGTGACCCTCTTGACCCTTGATTTTGGGGGGAGGGGGGCAGTACTAGTCACAGTCTAGTCTGGATTACTTCCCTCCCCAATGGTTTTTTTTTTCCCCCCAAACTGTTTTTGCTCCGGAATCCACTCAGTCCCTGAAGGAATCATTTCCTCTATTCAGGACTATCTGAGCTATGTCTCAACCCTGTTGCCTCACCTTCTCTCAGGGCTTAGCATCCACCTCCCATTGGGCCACCGTGGCCGGCCCCCCATGGTTGGGCTACCATCTTCATTTCTCAAGCCCCTTGGACACTTCAGCTGCCAGCCCACGATGGGGGAGACTAACCTGCATTGGTGGGTGCAGGGCCTACAGGAAGGTCAGTGTCCATCATTCTGGGGTGGGTGGGGATTGACATCCTTTCATTTCTCCTCTCCCTGATTGCGCCACTAGCTGGACATCACTGGACATGCCTGAGTAAGCAATTATGCATCGATATCGGTGGTGCCCTTCCCCTGACTCGCAAGCAGTTTGATGGACTTAAACATTTCTTTTGGCTTCGGTCAGCTTGTCAATATCTGGGGCCTGCCACAGTTTTGCCACTGGTTGCCATAATCTGATACATGAATATCACCAGAGAGATTCACATATTGTAGGGCCTGCTGGAGCTGTAGGGCTAAGCAACCATCTTGCTGAAAGGTGTGTGCTGACCCCTCCTTTAAGGTATTAAGGGACATTTACTGAATCTGAAATATACAAGGGATTAAATCTAACTGGCTAAACTATTTGCTTAAGATATTAAACAAATTTAGACTCTAGCATCTGTGGGCAGACGCTGATACAAATATTCTAATACATGCACAGTATAAAGAAGTATTGAAGAAAAAGGCCATGATAGGTGGCAAGGAAGAAGATACGGCAAAAATAAAAAATCAAAAATGCACCCTTTCGTACAAAACTAATAAAATGGGCTATTGTTTAGAGGAATATTTTATACTACTAATCACGAGGGAACAATGCAGAACTATCACATGGGCTAGCTTTGAATTAATTACAGCCAAATATATTCATTTTAATAGTAATAATAGGGATGGAATAAAGGCACCGGAAAAAGAAGAGTGCACATGCAAAAGAGGATCTCAAGGGAATATAAGGTATATAATTATTGATTGCCCACTGTATACCAAACCAAGGAGCCTATATCTTGCACAGACACTTAGGATTTATGCAAATTATTTATATGATGTAGTATTTATAATGCTACATCCAAGAACCAATGAAAAGGCCACGGCAATAGCCAGTTTGTTTATGTCAGTAATAAAATATAAAAAGATGTGCAATAGAAAGCAGGTGGACAAGTGAAATAATCAGTTTTTTTAGTTGTTTAACCAGGTATAGCACACTAAGCTGAAAGCTTTTTTACAGGAGCGACCTGGGAGCACAAGGAGGTTAAGTGACTTGCTCAGGGTCACACAATATGCAAGTGGAAGCTGGGGGATTCAAACCCAGGTCTGGTCTGCTGGATGTCACCAGATTTGTAGCTTAGAGCCTTAGACCACTGCGCTATACTGCCTCCCGATACAGTTGAATGATATATATGTATTTATGTATAATGCTGAGGAGCTATCATGTATTTTTATATAATTTATTTATGTGCAGCTTGTAATAGTCAAGATATTTATGGTCCTGACTGATCAATAAACTAAACTGAATTGAATCTGAAATAAGGCACCTGTTTTAAATAGTATTTGTTTTAATGCTATCATACTTCCCGTGAATATTCAGGATTTTATGTTTGATGCTTCTGCTTAACTTACTGAGCTTGTGAATTTAAATGGACACTTGTTGTCTGTAGGCATTGGTGCTAAATGAAATCGTAAAATCATTTGCTTTTGGCTGCTCTCCAGCTGGGCTGTGATGCAATGCCAGACATACAACACTCAGGCCTCACATTAACCCAGCAAGCCATAAACTGGAGTTTCACTGATACAGATGCTGCCAATTTCCATTACCAGTTGTCTCTGAACTGAAGTTTCATTCCAAGTGGCAGTCGTCCCCCCAACTTCCCCAATCATAGCAGCTAAAGCCTTGTGCCGGTCCCATACACAGGAGGGAGCACACGTCGATGTTCCTCAGACAGGCATTAATGATGTCCCAGGGGAACCAGTGCAATTGCTATAAGGCATGTAACTATTATGCAACATTCTAGCATATAAATAATAATGCCAAGAAATGAAAATGTAGCCTAGGTGCATTAAAGGGGCAGGAAATGTGTGCTAATTGGCAGCAATTAATAATGTTCCTATTTGAAGCAATGTAATTCGTACCTACAAATCACCCATAGTTAACTGCACCTTAATAAACACTGATATACGGTTTTTCATATCACTTTTTATACAGGTACAATTAAAATATGAATAATTTACAGAAATTAATATCATGTCTGAAAATAAGAACTTTGTAAACAGCTGCCAGTTAGAAATTATTTCCTGTCTTCTTTAAGGAGGAGTACAAATGTATTAACTGGAAGGGAAAGAACAAATAATGCAACCCAGCTTATCTTGCCGGTTTTGGAATATCGCAGTTTAGTGCACAAAATGCCTCAGCAAACCTTCTTGATAAGTTAGATGTGACTTGCAATAAGTTGACTAGGTTTGCTCTGGGTGACCCAATCCTCATCCTCAAAACTCATCGTCATTTATACAAAATATTAAATTGGGACCCTTTGTCTCTGAGAAGAGAAAAAGTAAAAACACTTTCGGTTTTTAAAATGATTAAGGGTCCAGTCTTGGGGGTTACATTTACATGTAAGAATGGTACATCACAAAAGTATGTGTTCAAGGAACTAGTAAATAGAGGGTTGGTGGTACCTAAAATATGAACTAAGTATGTTTTTTTCTATTTGATTCCAAAAGCTTGGAATCAAGTAGCCCCTGAAGCCAAAAATCAGACCAGACTGTCTGCCTATTAAAGATGGTTACTGAATGTTTGTATTGTGTTTGTAGTTGTTGATTTTTGTGACTTCTGTGAATTTGTTTTGTACTTTGTGGTATGTTAGTGGTATATGTTTGCGTCCATTGTAACGTCTATGTAACCCAACAGGACAACCTTGTAAATAGGGAACTTGGGTCCTAAGTGTTCTATCCTGTTTAAAAATAAAGTTGTTTACTACTATTACTACTACTAATACTACTACATTTATCTCTGCCCCACCCTCTTATGGTTCTACCTGTGTCACAGCCAACATCTTCATTGCAAGGGGTGGAGCAAGTGAGTGCTCCAAAGATGTACTCCCAGTCCTGTTCATGAGCTGCCCACTGGCCTGGCAGATGTGAAGGGGCAGAGGCTACATGCTGCTAAAGTGCTGTTTCTATGCACAGATGTTTCCCAGCTCTTGACCTGCTGCCCACATTGTCACAGCACCCCTGACCCTGAAGGAACTGAGAGAAGAAGTTCCTCAGGAGTGGTGCAGGCATGCAGTCACCCTCAGAAGAGTCAGTGAGGTATAAAGATTGGTGAGGGATTAGCCTGAAGTTTGTTGCATGTGGGGCAGTGGAGCTAGGGAGCTGGGTGCCACTGCATACTAAGGATGGGAGATTCTAACATAATTGGTTGTGGGTTATCATTGCATACCAGGGATGGGGTATTCTTATAGTATTGGTTGGGGTTATCACTGCATACCAGAGGTGGGACATTCTGACAGGATTTGTTGGGGGTTACCACTGCACACCTGGGCTGGGATCAGGATTGGTTAAAGGCATTGCTGGAGAACAGGGATAAGATAGTTCTACAGGATTGGTTGGGGTACCACTGGGCACTAGGGATAAGATATTTCTACAGGCTAGATTGGGTACCACTGGACAACTGGGATGGAATATTTCTACAGGATCAGTTGGGTAACACTGGACATCAGAGATAATATATTCCTACAGGATCAGTTGGGTAACACTGAACACCAGGGATTTCTACAGGATCACTTGGTGTACAAAAGGACACCAGGGATAGTATATTTCTACAGGATCACTTGGTGTACAAAAGGACACCAGGGATAGTATATTTCTACAGGAACACTTGGGGTACAACTGGGCACCAAGAATAGTATATTTCTACAACTGCATGGGGTAAAACTGGGCACCAGGAATAGTATATTTCTACGGGATAAGTTGGGGTACCACTGGACACCAGCGATAAGATAGTTCTACGGTATTGGTTGCTGCATCACCGGAAACCAGGGTTATAATATTTCTACAGGATTGGTTGGGATACCACAGGACACCAGGAGTGGGATGGGGGGGGGCATGGCCAGCAGCAAGCATGACCAGATGCATCTCAGAACTTTCAAACAGTGCTTTTTTAGAAGCAATAAGAAACCTAGATAGGAAAGTAGAACTGTTGGGAACCAGATTTGCAACTATTGAGTCAAAGATGGAACTCCTTATTACAGGTACACAATTGGCCACAGAGTCAGCCAGTAAGTCAGCTGCAATGGTTACAGGCATTATTACTGAGTACAGCAGTTGCAGGTGTTATTAGTGAGTGCAGCGGCTGCAGGCATTATTACTGAGTACAGCAGTTGCAGGCATTATTAGTGAGTGCAGCGGCTGCAGGCAATATTACTGAGTGCACTGCTTGCAGGCAATATTACTGAGTGCATCAGCTACAGGCATTATTTATGACTGAGTGCAGCAGTTGTAGGCATTATTACTGAGTACAGCAGTTGCAGGCATTATTAGTGAGTGCAGCGGCTGCAGGCATTATTACTGAGTACAGTGGTTACAGGCATTATTAATGAGTGCAGTGGTTGCAGGCATTATTACTGAGTGCAGTGGTTACAGGCATTATTACTGAGTACAGTGGTTGCAGGCATTATTACTGAGTGCAGTGGTTACAGGCATTATTACTGAGTACAGTGGTTGCAGGCATTATTAATGAGTGCAGTGGTTGCAGGCATTATTACTGAGTGCAGTGGTTACAGGCATTATTACTGAGTACAGTGGTTGCAGGCATTATTAATGAGTGCAATGATTGCAGGTATTATTACTGAGTGCAGTGGTTACAGGCATTATTACTGAGTACAGTGGTTGCAGGCATTATTAATGAGTGCAACAACTGCAGGCAATATTACTGAGTGCAGCAGGTACAGGCATTATTTATTACTGAGTGCAGCTGTTGTAGGCATTATTACTGAGTGCAGCAGTTGCAGGCATTATTAATGAGTGCAGCAGTTGCAGACATTATTAATGAGTGCAGCAGCAGCAGCAATCATTATAACTGAGTGCAGTGGTTGCAGGCATTATTAATGAGTGCAGTAGCTGAAGACATTATTACTGAGTGCAGCAGGTGCAGATATTATTATTGAGTGCAGCAGTTGCAGACATTATTGCTGAGTGCAGCAGTTGCAGGAATTATTACTGAGTTCTGCAGTTACAGGCATTATTACTGAGTTCAGTAGGTGCAGGCATTATTACTGAGTGCAGCGGCTGCAGGCATTATTACTGAGTACAGCAGTTGCAGGCATTACTACCGAGTTCTCAGTTGCAGGCATTTTTACTGAGTTCAGCAGGTGCAGGCATTGTTACTGAGTGCAGCAGTTTCAGGCATTATTACTGAGTGCAGCGGTTGCAGGCATTATTACTGAGTGCAACAGGTGCAGGTATTATTACTGAGTGCAGCAGTTGCAGGCATTATTACTGAGTGCAGCAGGTGCAGGTATTATTACTGAGTGCAGCAGTTGCAGGCATTATTACTGAGTGCAGTGGCTGTAGACATTATTACTGAGTACAATGGCTGCAGGTATTATTACTGAGTGCAGCGGTTGCAGGCATTATAACTGAGTGCAGCGGTTACAGGAATTATTACTGAGTGCAGCAGTTGCAGGAATTATTACTGAGTTCTGCAGTTACAGGCATTATTACTGAGTTTAGCTGGTACAGGCATTATTACTGAGTGCAGCGGCTGCAGGCATTATTACTGAGTACAGCAGTTGCAGGCATTATTACTAAGTTCTTAGTTGCAGGCATTATTACTGAGTTCAGCAGGTGCAGGCATTATTACTGAGTACAGTAGTTGCAGACATTATTACTGAGTTCTCAATTGTAGGCATTATTACTGAGTTCAGCAGATGCAGGCATGATTACTGAGTGCAGCAGTTTCAGGCATTATTACTGAGTGGAGCGGTTGCAGGCATGATTACTGAGTGCAACAGGTGCAGGCATGATTACTGAGTGCAGCAGTTTCAGGCATTATTACTGAGTGCAGTAGTTGCAGGCATCATTGCTGAGTGCAGCAGGTGCAGGTATTATTACTGAGTGCAGTGGCTGTAGACATTATTACTGAGTACAATGGCTGCAGGTATTATTACTGAGTGCAGCGGTTGCAGGCATTATTACTGAGTCCAGCGGTTACAGGCATTATTACTGAGTGCAGCATTTGCAGGAATTATTACTGAGTTCTGCAGTTACAGGCATTATGATTGAGTTTAGCTGGTGCAGGCATTATTACTGAGTGCAGCGGCGGCAGGCATTATTACTGAGTACAGCAGTTGCAGGCATTATTACTGAGTTCTTATTTGCAGGCATTGTTACTGAGTTCAGCAAGTGCAGGCATTATTACTGAGTGCAGTGGCTGCAGGCACTGTTACTGAGTATAGCAGTTGCAGGCATTATTACTGAGTTCTCAATTGTAGGCATTATTACTGAGTTCAGCAGGTGCAGGCATGATTACTGAGTGCAGCAGTTGCAGGCATCATTACTGAGTGCAGCAGGTGCAGGCATGATTACTGAGTGCAGCAGTTGCAGGCATTATTGCTGAGTGCAACAGGTGGGGGCTTTATTGCTGAGTGCAGCAATTGCAGAAATTGTTACTGAGTAGAAACATAGAAACATAGACTTTGATGGCAGATAAGGACCGCTTGGCCCACCTAGTCTGCCCATTTACCTACCTACAGGATAAGCTGCAGATCCTAGTTAACCAACAGCCTATTTCTTCTTACCCCTCACAAGAATTGCCTTATGTCTGTCTCATGTATTCTTGAATTCTCCTACATTTTTAGACCTCACAACCTCCTCAGGAAGGCTGTTCCATGCGTCCACCACCCTCTCTGTGAAAAAATACTTCCTCACATTGCCCGTGAACTGCTCCCCCTTCTATCTTTAAATTGTGTCCCCTTGTTCTCGCACATGTCTTTTTCTGAAAGATGCTACCCTCTTGGACTTTGTTGATTCCACTGAGGTACTTAAAAGTTTCTATCATGTCCCCCCCCTCTCCTTTCCTCAAGGGTATACATATTAAGCTCCTTTAGTCTCTCCTCATATGGCTTCTCTTTCAGACCCTGTACCATTTTAGTTGCCCTCCTCTGGACTGCTTCTATCCTGTCTATGTCCTTGCAGAGTTGGGGTATCCAGAACTGAACGCAGTACTCCAGATGAGTTCTCACCAACTGTCTGTACAGAGGGATAATAGCTTCCTGTTTTCTGCTGGTGATGTCTCTCCCTATACATCCTAGTATACCCCAGCTTTCCCTACTCCCTTCTCACATTGCTTGCTAACCTTAAGGTCATCTGATATGATTACCCCCAGGTCCCTTTCCTTTTTTGCTGTTGTTACTACCTCCCCATTGTGTAATCTTGCCCTGGGTTTTTGTTTCCCAGGTGCATTAGTTTGCACTTCTTTGCATTGAATCCAAGCTGCCATACTTCTGACCATTCCTCCAACCTTGCCAAGTCCCTTCTCATCCTTTCCACGCCTCCTTTGTATCAACCCTGTTGCAGATCTTTGTGTCATCTGCAAAGAGTCATACTTTTCCTTCCAGTCCCTCTGCAATGACACTTATAAAGACATTAAAAAGGACTGGACCCAGTACTGAACCCTGCGGTACCCCACTAGTAACCCCTCTTTCTTCAGAGTGGACTCCATTTACAATTACCTTCTGTGTTCTGTTGTCCAGTCAGTGTTTTACCCAGGCTACCACCCTGGGACCCACACCCAGGCTGGTTAATTTGACTATTAATCTTTTGTGTGGGACTGTGTCAAATGTCTTGCTAAAGTCAAGGTAGGCCATGTCCACAGCCCCTCCCTGGTCTACTACTTTAGTCACCCAGTCAAAGAAATCAATTAGATTCATCTGACATGACCTTCCCGCTGTGACCCCATGATGCCTTGAGTCCTGTGCCCCACTGACCTCTAGGTACTCAACAGTTCTTTCCTTCAGAAGTGATTCCATCACTTTCCTTACCACAGAAGTCAAACTGACAGGTCTATAGTTTCCTGCCTCTGTTTTGGTCCCACTTTTGTGAAGGGGAATCAGATCAGCCTTCCTCCAGTCCTTGGGTACTACACCATCCTCCCATGATTTTTTGAAAAGGGTAGTCAGTGGTTTCACTAGTTCTCCCCTTAATTCTTTTAGAATTCTGGGGTGAATTCTATCAGGCCCCATTGCTTTGTCCGCCTTCAGTTTTAGGAGTTCTTTCAGAACCCTTTCTTCTGTGAAAGGACTGGGATCAACCCCCCTTTCAAGAGTGCTTCCGTTAATTGGATTAGGCACCTCCCCTTCCTCCTCTTTTGTAAGTACTGAGCAGAAATATTCATTCAGTATCCTTGCTTTTTCACTGTCCCTCTCTTCCCACCCACCGTCCATTCTATTCAGCCTCACTATCCCTCTCTTTGTCTTACTATGCTCCCTGATATACCTATAAAAGGTTTTATCCCCCCTCTTAACTAAGTTGGCTATCTTTTCCTCAGTTTGGGCCTTTGCTATTCTGATTTCCCTCTCTGCTTACTTCTGCCTTAACTGGTACAGCTCTCTGTCCTGCTTCTTCTGTGTTTCCTTATACAGTACTTCCTGAATGCTATATTTTTCTCCCTGACTTTCCCCGCCACCTCTTTTGAGAACCATAGTGGCTTTTTCTTTTGTTTTGATTTGTTTATTTGCTTCACACAAAGGCTTGTTGCCTCTGTGATGGCAGTTCTGATGATTCCCCATTGTTGCTCCACACCTCCTTCTAGCCTGTTTGCTAGTGCTTTTCTAAGGCACTCTCCCATCTTGGAACAGTCATCCCTCCTGAAGTCCAATACTCTCACTTTTGTATGTTTTGACTCTGTAGCTGAGTTTATCAGGGGCGGATCCAGGAGTCCTGCAGATGGGGGGGCTCAAGGCAAGATAAAAAAAATTTAAATATTAGGCTGGGGGTCTGCTGGGCCACCTAGGCCCCCAGAAAATGTTTTACATTTGGTGCATTCTGGTGCATTTTGGCGGGTATTTCAAACACAATTTCCTCCCTGCCCATGCTCTGTGAGTTGCACCCTAGCACTATCCCCAGAGTCCTAAACCACCATCTCACCCCAAAGAACAAAAGACCAAAAGACTGCAGCTGTTTTGTTCATCTTATTCTGGACACTTTATTACAAGACTACATGCATGCAGCATTACATCAGAAACAAATATGAGACAAATTGAAAGAGACTTGGTGATACATGCACAAATAAAATGGCACTAATTATCACAGTACTATAGAGCCATAACCTGTGCAAGCATACGGTTCCATGTGGGGAAAAAAAGTTAGGTAAAAAATCATTTGCCAGACATGCTTGCATAGTCTTAGTTCTTGGCCCTGCATCAAAGCAGGCAAGTCATGCTTCATAGTCTTAGTTTGTGGCCCTCAGCAGAGCAGACCAGCAGAGCAGACAAGTCATGCTGCATTGTCTTAGTTCATGACCCTCAGTAGAGCAGGCAAGTCATGCTACATGGTCATAGTTCTTGGCCCTCAGCAGGCAAGTTATGCTGCATAGTTGTAGTTCTTGGCTCCCATCAGAGCAGACATGTCATGCTGCGGCCAAATAGAACCATCAGGGTAACGGCACACTATGCTGGTATACAGTGTATGGTGTTGAAGCTGTAATCCAGTTTTTTTTCACAGAAGGTGTGTACAAACAGAGCCAGCAAGTCTTGCCATGTAGCCACATTGTGCATAAACCCCAGTACACATTTTAAAATGGTACCATGCTAATAGTCTGGCTGTGCAGTTCAAGAGAATCACCATCATCACCAACAATCAGCATCAGTATTTAAAATGTCAGGCAGTTCAAGCCTCCTTGGATGCTTTCTTGCAAATTCTTGCACTATCTTGGAAGGTGTGGGAATCCTGTCTATGTGTGCAAACATCAAAGCTAGTCCTGTTAGTCTCTCTTCTGTCATGCTTGATCTCATGTAGGTTTTGATAAGACGCAATCTGCTGACTGCTCTTTCGCATTCACAGCTAGTGATGGGGAATGTTGCACAGATTCTTAGTACTGTATGAACATTTGGGAACAGTAGTGGATCGCAAAGCTTTAAGGAGTCAACAAGGTTGTTTGGTAGTCTCTCACAGTCCTTCCACCTAATGAACCATGTGTGCAGTTCTGCTTGCAGAGTACCAGGCTAGGGCAGATCATCCATGAAGTAACCCAGGTCCAGGGATTGCACACTGGAATGACCCTGATCTGCTGTCATGATGCTGGGGATAATCTGTAGGGCAAGAGCAGCTCTCTGATGCAGCTGTGAAAATCTGCTATCGATCTCTGCAAGGAGGTGGTCCAGGAAGGGAATAGTCACTGCTATGCAGTAGTATACTTCAGGGTTCTCTGCATCCACATTTTCTCTGTTCCTTTGTTTTGCAGTTGTCCATGGCTTGCTTGGCTGAACTCCAACATTTGCAGCAACTGTTACAGTTTCTTGGTACCATCTGGAGTGATTTTCCTCTATGTTGTCCCTAACATTGCTCAGAGCTGCCTGCATGAGACTCACATGCCTCATGGCTTTCACTACATCTAGAGCTGAGCCTTGAAGAGCAACACTTAGTGCACACAGGTACTGGAGGCATTTTGCTGTCACAATGAGGGATACTAGAAACTTGAAGCTGGTCAGACACTTTAAGAGACCAGTTGCCTGAGCTACATCTTCACATCTAGTATATCACTGGCTGATCTCTTCCAAGGCAGTGACCACTGCTGGGTGTAAGGAGATCAATACTTCGAAGGCATCATGCTGTTCAACCCATCTTGTATGACAGAAGCGCGCCAGTTTAACTGTCTTTGCATCCAGCCTTGCAATCTCCCCCTGAAGAACAGTCTCTCTTTTAGGTGAATATTCAAAAAACTTCACAACCTCATCTGCACTTCCCATCATGTTGCGGATAAACTGATTTTCTGACACTTTTACAATGCACCTGTTAAGCTGATGGGATCCACACCAGAATCACAAGGCCTTAGGATACTGGCTTTCAATTCTTGGTCCTGCTCCTTTGTTTTTTCCAGCCATGTTGCCAGCTCCATCAGAGCACTGGCTTCTCATTTTCTTTGCATCAAGAGTTAGCTTCTGCAGCTGCGTGAGAATTTCTGAAGAAATTTGTGATCCAGAGGTATCTCTGCTTACATCCATGTAACTAATAAAGTCTTCATGGATCTCACACCGTTCATCAACATAATGAAGTGTAAGAACCAGCAGTTCTTTGTTGCTGACATCTCAGCCCTCATCTACTGACACACTGAACCATCCACCCCACTTCTTGATCTCAGTGACTATGTCCCTTTGGAGGAGTTCTCCAATGACCATAATCATTTCATTTTGTATTGTCTTAGAACGGCATGTGGCATTTCTGTTTGCAAATTCAAAGTGCTGCTTCAGGATTTCATCTCCACTATCAATGCGAAAGTCCAGCAGAGCCTGAAAGTTGCCACAATTAATAGTTTTGTCACTCAGGTATCTTGCATCATCTCTGTGTCCTCTGAGGGCTAAACTGTGTGTTCCACAGAGATTTATGGTGCTTGCTATCGATCCAAGAACTTTCAAGTTCTTCCTTCTTCTTACTTCTAGACCCTTATTGCATTGAACAACAACATTGTTGTCATTGTTCCTTATGACTTGTTTGAAAAGGTCTGCTCGAACGGCTCAGGAAGCATGGGTCTCGTATCCTCTTCCTCCATCCTTAGGATTGGTACCATGCACTTTGTTAAAAAAATGAGCATCACAGTCTGATGTCGCCTTTCTCCAGTTTCTGTAACCACATGTAACCAGCGCACCTCTCTTCCTGTTGTAGCAGCTGAGTTATCAAAAAGTACACAGGGTAGACAGAATGCTGCATCAAGGGAAGCACTGTAAACTAGTCTGGGGTACATGTCTATCCATGAGGGTTGAAAGTAGCGTTTCTGCTTTCCAAAATTAGTAGCAGGCAACTTTTCCGAAGTACTGATGTGATAGTCAGCAGTCAGTAATTTCAATTTCTCTTCATCAGTCAGTCAGTCTGCGGGTCAAATATTTGGCAATGTCGTACTCGCAATAGGGACTACACGCAGATGCAGACAAGATTACAGTTTTCTGTGGTGGCTGTTCAGCTTCCTCGCTTGTTGGCTCCTCTGGTTGACATCTGATAAAAAGAACCCCAAAATGTCACAAGGGAAACATTAAAGCAGAAATTATGAAGCTCTAACCCGACAAGTTTACATTCACAAGTTTAAGCTATTTAACAGGAACTAGAGAAACCACCGAGCAACCATTCCTTTACTATTGAGAAGCAGCAACAGCACAGTTCAGTTACCAACTCAAACCGGCATGACTTGTGCAGCCTCATATCACAATTGAAATCCACATCTTCCCCTGCCCCACCTTACAAGTCTGACACTTAAGCAGTAGACAACACACCAAACAAAACATCACTGTTTGCCTAAATAAAATGTGCAGTTTTTAAACAGCATGTCATTACTAAGAGTACAATTATCAGCCATGCACATAGTGTGCCACATTAAATGACTACACTGATCAATGAAGAAATGCCACTTAAACACAACTTCAAAACTGACACACATTGTAGCTTATGGAACATCTATTTTAACACCGCAGTGGACAGCACATGTCGGTTGACATACCATCTATCCCTATTCACACTTTAACTTAAACATGCTGATCAAGTACAACCATGAAGTCACTAACGAGCAATACCAAAATACATACCTTTTTAGTGATGATGACCCTGATGAACAGAAAAACTGTGTAATTTTAGCATTTGGGCACTTTGGTGAGCTCATCATGTTCTCTTGATTGAGTCTGGGTGCACAAGCGGGCTGCAGCAAGGCATGGTGTGCTTGATCCATTCTGTTTTGACAGTAAATGCATTTTATTGTAATGGTTCCCTTTTCACCATGGTCCATGTATAGTATGTTGTATTGTAGAGCTCAGATTGTCCCTTCCCCTTTTGCACAGACACATTTATTTTGCCTGCTCTATAAACAAGCTGTAATCGTAGTCTGAAAACAGCAAGGGACAATTAAAGGTAAGTCATCAGAGGCAGATGCAGTTTAGAGTAGGAACCCAGCTGATGGGTGGTCTACCTCAACGTTGGTAGCTGGGTGACTTCACAGGAGGGCCCTGAGGTGAATACCAAGAGACCCCCACTCCTTTTGAAATCAAAATAGTAAGTTGCCAATCCAAGCTGAAAAAATATGTTTATTGCTACATCTGCCCGGGGGGGGGGGAGATCAGGGTGCACGCTGACTTTTTGTAGATGTGTGCCATATACAGTAGCACCCCTCATTTAGAATCACATTTATAGTTTGTAAATGAGCAGTGGTGAGCATCTAATGTTGGATAACGTTTGTGAATGGAGAAGTATGGCTTTCTCAATTAGCTAGCTCCCAACCTGTTATCTGTAGATTGACTGGGGACCACACCTAAAGCTAATTTTAGGCTGATGCATCCTATGAAGGTAAGCCATTTGAGGCAGATGCAGTTTAAAGTAGGAACCCAGCTGATGGGTGGTCTACCTCAATGTTGGTAGCTGGGTGACTTCACAGCAGGGCCCTGAGGTGAATACCAAGAGACCCCCACTCCTTTTGAAATCAAAATAGTAAGTTGCCAACCCAGGATGAAAAATGTTTGATAGAACACATGGCTTGACCTGGTCACTTAAGAATCCATTACCAGGACCAGGGTTCAGAAAGGTGATGGGGAACAGTTTTGACACCTGGGGATGCCCTCCAGTGCTCCCTTTACTGTCTATCCAATATTGTGATACATTTGTGACCTGTTTTGACAAAAATAATAATTTAATTTTATTGCCTTTTTAACACCTTGAATTTCTCTCTCTCCTTACCAGTTGCTGCTTTCTCTTTTCATACTACCTGCCCTGAACATTCTATGACATCAATAATAACAAGCCAGGCCATTCAGATTAATAGCATGGAATGCTGTTACTGATGTCATAGAATGTTTTAGAAATATGAAAAGAAAGAGCAGTAGCCGCTGAGGATGGTTCAACTCTATGCAAAACTGAAGTACCCCAAAGCTAGATTGTGTATCCAAAATGGTCAAGCATATTAGAATACAGAAGTGGCTTTGAAAAAAAGATGGAAGGGTAAAAGGGGCAACTAACAATGTAAAAATCATTCCTCAGCTCCTTTAAGGGACTTATGATGACATGCTCTGCCGTAGCATGGCCCACAGTTTGAGTAGTTAGAGTTAAAGTAATTTCTGAAAGAATAAGATACTAATGGGCATAGCCCACAGTGTGAACAGTAACGTTTTAAGCAAAATACAGTGTTTTTTTTTTAAACTTGATTAAGGAAGGATAATTGGCATTTGTGGAGAATGCTGGACCACTCGTGCGCTTTTCAGAAAATCCCGCGCACTATGGTGGAGATGTGATCACGCTGTGGGCACGCTCATGTAGCAAAGTCCAACATCCTCCACAATCTCTGAAAACTAGTAATGAGTGAACTGTAGAACAGAGTGAAAGCTAAACACAAAGTACATTTACAGGAATGCTTTTCAGTTCGGTATTGTTTCTGGTGTTATGCATTGTAATATTCCATGATATTATTCTTTCTGTGTGAGCGCGCTGCCCCCTACACCCCCAGGTGCACAAATACCAGTGACATTGTATTTTTTACCCAGGGCTCCCCCACAGAACGATAATATCATGAAATATTACAGCACAATATCCTGACTCTAGCATACAGGACACCACTGCTATTCATTGTCCCAAACAAGAAAGTTCAGAGACAGGTACATTATTATGGGTTTCACTGAGCTCATCACACAGATTCAAGGCACCAAATACAATACAGTATTTCAAATATTTTTGAATGAAACAAGAAAAGCATGTTTAGGCTTTGGATGAGCTTGTCTTTTTATGTAAAAGGAAAACATAACAAACTCATTGAAAGCCTAAACATGCTTTTCTTGTTTCATTCAAAAATATTTGAAATACTGTATTGTATTTGGTGCCTTGAATCTATATGATAAGCTCAGTGCCACAGCAAAACTCCTGTAGTTCACTGAGATCTAACAACTTCCTCAGCCAGGATTACCCTTCCTTGCTGAACTTAAAACACACACATAAAAGGCACATACTACTGACAAAGTAACAATATGAACAAAGCAAGAAACACCCCCAAAAAAACTACACTGTGGTACAGCTCTGATAAATGTAAGAAAAATTCCAGGCCAGCCATTGTGCAACTGAGGGTCCAGTGTACACCACTGTGATTTGCTTGCCTTCCCACACAACAATGCCACACATTAACTACAGTAAGATGAGACCTGCTCTGATAATTTGTTTCCCATACAGTATAGCTAATATAACACACCATACTTTTTAACTTGGTGAGCCAAGCCAGCCTTACAGCAAGCATCCCTGTTCAAGTTCAGACAAAAAGAACGGCAGTAACAAAATGGCAAAATGCGGCTTCATGATGATATACTTTTATAGCTTTTGATAATGCAGTATAAATAACACTTCAGACTATCTAAACTTTAAATAGTCTGAAGTGTTATTTATACTGCATTATTAACTGTGAGCCAGCCTTACAGCAACCCTGTTAAAAAGTACTTTACTTTCAAGTGTAGCCAAAAAGAACTGTTCTAACAAGAATGGCAAACAGAAATTGTTTCATGAATCATGATTAAAGAATTGTGCAGTTTTTGGAAAAAACAATAATATAACACACACCAGACTATTCAAATTAATGCTGCATCCCAGTTAAAAGTACTGCATTTTCAAATCCGCAATGGCCAAAAAGAACTAACTGCAGTACTTGTTCAATTCTTATGACACATAAATAAATAATTTATACTATTTCTGAACACACACTATGGGAATATAACCATGTACTGCAGTCTTCCAAAATTAACTGTTCAGTAACAAGAATGACAAACAGAAATTATGTTTCATGAATTTCGTGAAACATTAATTTCTGTTTGCCATTCTGTTACTGAGACTCAGTCGACTAACGAACTACAGTATGTAAGAATCATGATTAAAGAATTGTATAGCTTTTGAAAATACAGTAATAGCATAACACACCAGACTATTCACATTAATAAGGCAGCCAGCCCTTACAGCAAGCATCTACTAGATGCTTGCTGTAAGGGCTGGCTGACTCATTAATGTACTACAACTACAGTGCTTAGTTTTAACAGGGATGCTACATACTATAATTTCAAGTCCACACCAGCCAAAAAGAACTGCAGTACTTCAGTTCTTAAGATGAACGGATTTATACTAGTTCTGAGCACACACTATGGAAATAATATGTAACCACATAAATTATACTGCTGCATTCTGTCCCCCCAATAAAAAAAATAAAATAAACAAAAAGGACATTCAAGAAGAAACAGCCTCATCTGGGAGCACTGGAAATTCACTGTTAAATTATAAATTAATTCAGTTTAAAACAGGGCAAAGAGCCTACCTTACAAAGTTTAATTTGTCGCAATATGTTCTCCCTCTGTCTCCAGTCTTGTCTGGTAAGCAGCAGACAGTTGTGGTGGGTGCAAGCAACTCTCCCTGATCAGGTAGCTCTTCAGAAGAAGTTCTTCACCCAAAAGTGTTTGGTCCAAATTGCAGCAGCAGCAGCAGCAGCCAGGTATCGAGATTCGCAGTGGTGTTCATCAGGATCAATGCAGTCAGCCAGCAGAGGTTGTCCGAGGACAGATAAAGCTGAGCTAAAAGCTAGGGTATTTATAGGCAGTATAGGGGGTACCCTTCTTTTGTTTTTCCCACTACATATTCATATTTTTCAGGGACAGGCAGCAGAATAAAATGATTGGTCCCTTTGGAAAGACCAATGAAAATCAAGAATTCCAGTGGGTGGTTACCGCAAGTCGGACAGTAACTCCATTGGTAGAATAATAAGTAGTCAGCAATGAAAGCCCCTGATTGGCGCAACTTTCAATGCCGACTGATTCCTCTAAAAGCTAGCCGAACTCCTGGAAGTCTAGCTGGGCAGGAGAGACTGTCAGGAAGCGGCAAAGGTCAGAACTGCGATTATGCTAAGTCTAGTGTGCCACATCTCTCTCACAACTTGTCAGTCTCATTCCAACAGCTGAGCATGATGACTTGGACATGTATTCTGCCTTCAGGCACCAGCAGCATTTTAGGTAAAAAATTTTGAGCTGAATAATTTGATGCTCCCTATTATTGGGGCTGGGACAAAAATGAAAATTAGTTTTTTTTTTTTTTCATGACTGATCACGACTGTCTCAGATCATAGCCCACTCACTGCACTTTTCTTGCCTGACTTCAATTATTGGCATTTTTGCAACTCAGAACATCCCAATCTATGTGGGAGAAGCAAGCGGTTGAGAGAGGGCTGCTGAATTTGCCTTAATAACCCTCCCCCACAGTGGTCACCGCGGAGCCCCAAAAGTCTGCCAGTAAAGCCAATAGCCAAGGACAGAGGTTAGCATCCCCAGCAAAGGATAGCGAGGGAGTCTGCCAGGAAGGAGTCCATCTGTGAGTGACTACCTCTTATGCTTCCCCTTGAATAAAATCACACTCTGAAAAACTGATGGAAAGAGGTAAAAAAAAAAATCTTGTTGGACCAGAGTCCTGGTATTTGATTCTCACATCTGTTTGCAAATGTGAAATGATCAAATCATTTCACATTTGCATCAGCTTTGAGCAGTTTTGTACTGTCCCTGGGATTCACTGACACACAATTTTTTTGTATGCTGCTTCGCAGGATTGGGGGATGCGGGAATTATTTCAGCAGCAGCTTCATTTGGGATGGCAATGTGGCAATGTAATTTTATTGCGGCGGCGGTGGGCACTTTAGGATCTTCTGACTTTGTGAGGGGAAACATCTGAAACCGTGACCTGTCACATACAAAAAAAAAAAAAATGGTAACCGGGCAATCTGATGAAAACCCAAACAGGTGGCAATGGGGGAGCTACAGCCCCCTTAGCCCCCCTCGGTAAATCCTCCCCTGGAGTTTATCATGAACCACACTGTTTGATGGTCACTTGTTCCCAGATGGCAACCCACTTCTAGATCTGAGATCCTCTCACTGTCCCCATTTGAGAGTACGAGGTTTAAGATTGTTCCCTCATGAGTGGGTTCTGAAACTAGCTGTCTGAGGCATGCCGCCTGTAGGGCATCAAGAATGGCCCTGCTCTTGGATGTGGCTGCATCAAATGTGCTCCAGTTAACATCTGGCATATTCAGGTCTCCCATCAACAGTATCTCCCCTTTCTCTGCCAGCCTAAGAATGCCTTCTATCATATCCTTGTCCATTCCCTCCCCCTGACATGGGGATCTGTATATAACCCCTGTGTGGATTGTGGTGCCATGACCAGTCTCTAAGGTGACCCACAGTGCCTCCTCTCCTCCCTGTTTACTCATTTGTTCAGTTGCTTTTATCCCTTCCTTTACATAGAGAGCTACTCCTCCACCTCTTCTCCCCTGCCTGTCCCTCCTGTAGGTTATGTACCCTGGTATGTTAACATCCCAGTCATGGTTCTCTGTGTACCATGTTTCTGTGACTGCTACGATATCCAGGCATCCCTCTTCCATCAAGGTCACCAGTTCAGGGAGCTTGTTGCCCAGACTATGGGTGTTGGTACTCATTACCCTCCATTTCTTGATGGCCTTACCCCCTTTTTGCCCCATCCCTGTCCTTCTTGCCTTTGTCACTTTCTCCATTTACCCCTGCCCTTCTCCCTATTGACATATCCATCTTGGTGTTTACCTCACTTACTACCCTGACTTTTTTTCGGGGGGCTAGGATTTCCCTGCTCCTTTCCAGTGCCTCCCCCCTTGGCTAGTTTAAATGCTTGCCAATGAAGCATTTAAACCTATTACCTAGGATCCTGGTTCCTCTCCTGGACAGATGCAGACCATCATGCCAGTATAGGCCTGCATCACTCCAGGTGGACCCCCAGTCCCCAATGAAGCCAAATCCCTGAGCTCTGCACCAGTTTTTCAACCACTGATTGAATTCCATGGTGTGAAGCACCCTAGCCTCACTTATGCCATAGACAGGCAGCAACTCCGAGAAGGTTACCGCATGTGCTACTTGTCTAAATCCCCTCCCCAACTCCACAAACTCTTCATGCACTGCTCTGATCCCTTTCTTAGCCAGGTCATTTGTCCCTAGGTGGACAGTGACATCCAACTCCCTCCCCTGTGCAGCTGCTCCGACGATCCTGAGTATTTGCTCCCTGTCCCCCCAAGCCATGGCACCAGGCAGGCACCTTACCTCCCTCTCCCCTTCCTCCAACCAGTTCTACCTTCCTAACAATGGAGTCCCCCACCAGGAGTTGTTTCCTTCCCCTGTGAGGTCCCATGCTACCCTCCTGTGGGTCTCCCTTGTGGAAGTTCCCAGCATCCTCCTTGGTCTCCACTGTGGATGCCTCCATAGAGGAACCACACTTTGCCAGAATGGTATAGGAATTGTGGAGAGGTACAACTGGAGGGATGCACCTCTGTTCCACCACCCTCACCCTCCCTGAGCCCACTATGGTCCAACCGCTCTCCTTTCTTGGCAACCTCTGAGGTAAAAGCAGTGGCCCTGGTGGTCCCTGGATGGAAGAGGAGGACCCACAAATCCGGCCAACTCAGCCTGAAGATGAGCAAGCTCCTCCCTCAGCCCAGAGAGGTGCCTGCAGATGGGACAACACCGCATCCTCCAGAACGTCTCCTGGAAGACTGCTGCTCCACAGCCACTGCACTGCACCACTCCCATCATGTCTTATTTCTGGCCCCTTCACTGTTGTTTGGAATCCTTACTCTTTCCTCTGTTTTTTTTTCTCTCCCTACTTATTCATTGCCTCTGTGTCCTTTAAGCTCCTGATAGTCCTATTCTGAGACAAGAAGATCCTATATTTTTCAATAGACCCCTTACTTGCTCAGAAGCAGACCTCCAGCAGCTAGGCGGGCCAGAGAGCTACTCTTGCCCTTATAGGATGGTGAGTCTTTGATGGCTCTGTAATCACTCACTTCCCACTCCCAAACAGGAAGTTTCTGCTGTCAGTCAAATCCTGTGCCTATAAAAGTAGAACTAGCTTTGTGTGGGAGGGTGGAGGGGACGGAAGGAGGGCCATATAGACCCAGTAGAGAAGTCCAGTCACACAGCACTCCTTCCTCCTGGTGTTCTCTGCAAAGCCTCTGGCAGAATCTATCTAGGGCAGTGTTTAAATCTAGCTTCCTTCTAGCTAAGCCATTCCCCCTACTTAAAAGATTTTTCTACATGTAATTAAATTGCACAGATAACAATCCCCTTCAGCCACCTGAGATTTACACCTAGATAACTACTCAGATAACCATTCACTTCAGCTAACTCAGACAAAAACACTAACTTTTTTTTTGTGTGTGTGTGTTTTTTACCCTAAATTGAAGGTCCCAGTAGAAGAGTTCTACAGTACTTCTTTAGTCCAAGTAGAGAAGTCCAGCCACACAGCACTCCTTCCTCCTGGAGTTCTCTGCCAAGCAGTTTCAGGCATTATTACTGAGTGCAGCGGTTGCAGGCATTATTACTGAGTGCAGCGGTGGCTGTAGGCATTATTACTGAGTGCAGCAGTTGCAGGCATTATTACTGAGTGCAGTGGTTGCAGGCATTACTACTGAGTTCAGCAGGTGCAGGCCTTATTAGTGTGTCCTACCCAAAACTAGCTGTATCTTCTGTTCCATACATATACTACTGTCAATGCTACCTGCTGATACTTTGTATATACTGTATTATTGTATCTCACTTTAGTTGTATTATTACTATTTTCTTGAGTGTTGCATCCCATGTATATTGTCCCTTGTTTTTTGTTAACAAACCCAGGTCCACCTTGAAAATGAACTTGCTCAACGGTGATCGCCTGGTTAAATAAAGACTTTGATGGATTGATTGATAGTGAGTGCAGTGGTTTCAGGTATTATTACTGACTGCAGCGGTTGCAGGCATTATTATTGAGTGCAGCGGCTGTAGGCATCATTACAGAGTGCAGCAGGTGCAGGCATTATTATTGAGTGCAGCGGTTACAGGCATTATTACTGAGTTCATCAGTTGCAGGCATTATTAATGAGTTCAGCAGTTGCAGGCATTATTACTGAGTTCAGCAGTTGCAGGCATTATTACTGAGAATAAAATCATGCAACTCATTGATGCATAGAATTTGTCAGCAGAAAATGACTGCTTGGACCAGTTAGTCTGTCCAGCTGCTTCCTGCCTATTCTGCCTCTGCTGGTCCTTTCAGACATTGAAATACCACCCCCCCATCTTGTATCTAATATATCACTATGTCTGGGGGTCCACCTGGAGTGATGCAAGCCTATACTGGCATGATGGGCTGCATCTGTCCAGGAGGGGAACCAGGATCCCAGGTGATAGGTTTAAATGCTTCATTGGCAGGATTTGACAAGTGTCAGTGGCTCAGTAGGTAGCACACTTGCCTCTGAGGCCGGGAGATCAGAAGGCTGTGGGTTCAGTTTCCACATCTGGCACTTGGGTTAATATCCCAGTACTGACACTGCAGTGCAGCATGAGAGGGGTGCTGCACTTCTGAGGTGCTGTCTTTCGGATGAGACGTTAAACTGAGGTCCCATCTGCCTGGATTGGTGGTAGTTCAGGTGGATGTTAAAGATCCCATGGCACTTATCGAAAAGAGTAGGGAGTTTCCGTGTCCTGGCCAAATTTCCCTCATTCACTAAAAATACCACCAACAGCTTAATCTGGTTCAAGGTCAGTTGGCATTCATCTGTATCCCCCTTCCCCGGGTCGTGCCTGAAAATAGGCAGGATTTGTCTAGTGCACTTACCCGGTCAACAAAAGCTAAATAAATAAACTAGCCAAGGGGGGAGGCACTGGAAAGGAGCAGGAAAATCCTAGCCTCCCCCAAAAAATCACAGTAGTAAGTACGGTAAGCACCAACATAGAGGTGGCGATAGGGAGAAGGGCAGAGGTAAATAGAGAAAGTGACAAAGGCAAGAAGGACAAGGATGGGGCAAAAAGGAGTAAGGCCATCAGGAAATGGAGGGTAACGAGCACCAATGCCCATAGTCTAGGCAACAAGCTCCCTGAGCTGGTGGCCTTTATGGAAGAGGGATGCCTGGATATCGTAGCAGTCACAGAAACATGGTACACAGAGAACCATGACTGGGATGTTAACATACCAGGGTACATAACCTACAGGAGAGACAGGTAGGAGAGAAGAGGGAGAGGAGTAGCTCTCTATGTAAAGGAAGGGATAAAAGCAACTGAACAAAAGAGTAAACAGGGAGGAGAGGAGGCACAGTGGGTCACCTTGGAAACTGGAAAGGGCACCACAGTCTGCACAGGGGTTGTGTACAGACCCCCATCTCAAGGGGAGGGAATGGACAAGGATATGATAGAAGGCATTCTTAGGATGGCAGAGAAAGGGGAGCTACTGTTGATGGGAGACCTGAATATGCCAGATGTTAACTGGAGCACATTAGGTGCAGCCACATCCAAGAGCAGGGCCATTCTTGATGCCCTACAGGTGGCAGGCCTCAGACAGCTAGTTTCAGAACCCACTCATGAGGGAGCAATCTTAGACCTCATACTCTCAAATGGGGACAGTGAGAGGATCTCAGCTCTAGAAGTGGGTAGCCATCTGGGAACAAGTGACCATCAAACAATGTGGTTCACGTTAAACTCAACTACATAGTTAAGCCATACAAAAGTGAGGGTACTGGACTTCAGGAGGGCTGACTTTGTCAAGATGGGAGAGTGCCTCAGAAAAGCACTAGCAAACATGCTAGAAGGAGGTGTGGAGCAACAATGGGGAATCATCAAAACTGCCAGCACAGAGGCAACAAGCCTTTGTGTGAAGCAAATAAACAAATCAAAACAAAAGAAAAAGCCACTATGGTTCTCAAAAGAGGTGGCTAGGAAAGTCAGGGATGAAAAGATAGAATTCAGGAAGTATAAGGAAACACAGAAGGAGCAGGACAGAGAGCTGTACCAGTTAAGGCAGAAGGAAGCAGGGAGGGAAGTCAGAAAAGCAAAGGCCCAAACTGAGGAAAAGATATCCAACTCGGTTAAGAAGGGGGATAAAACCTTTTATAGGTATATCAGAGAGCGTAGAAAGACAAAGGGAAGGATAGTGAGGCTGAATTGAATGAATGGTGGGTGGGCAGAGGGGGACAGTGAAAAAGCAGGGATACTGAACGAGTATTTCTGCTCAGTATTCACAAAAGAGGAGGGGGAAGTGCCTAATCCAATTAACAGAAGCACTCTTGATAGGGGGGTTGATCCCAGCCCTTTCACAGAATAAAGGATTCTGCAAGAACTCCTAAAACTGAAGGTGGACAAAGCAATGGGGCCTGATGGAATTCACTCCAGAATTCTAAAAGAATTAAGGGGGGAACTAGTGAAACCACTGACTACTCTTTTTAATAAATCATGGGAGGATGGTGTGGTACCCGAGGACTGGAGGAAGGTGGATGTGATTCCCCTTCACAAAAGTGGGACCAAGATAGAGGCAAGAAACTACAGACCTGTCAGTTTGGCCTCTGTGGTAGGGAAAGTGATGGAGTCACTTCTGAAGGAAAGAATTGTTGAGTACCTTGAGGCCAGTGGGGCACAGAACCCAAGGCAGCATGGGTTCACAGCGGGAAGGTCATGTCAGACGAATCTAATCGATTTCTTTGACTGGGTGACCAAAGCAGTAGACCAGGGAGGGGCTGCGGACATGGCCTACCTAGACTTTAGCAAGGCATTTGACACAGTCCCACACAAAAGATTAACAGTCAAATTAACCAGCCTGGGAGTGGGTCCCAGGGTGGTAGCCTGGGTAAAACACTGGCTGGACAACAGGACACAAAAGGTAATTGTAAATGGAGTTCACTCTGAAGAAAGACGGGTTACTAGTGGGTTACCGTAGGGTTCAGTACTGGGTCCAGTCCTTTTTAATGTCTTTATAAGTGACATTGCAGAGGGACTGGAAGGAAAAGTCGGCCTCTTTGCAGATGACACAAAGATCTGCAACAGGGTTGATACACAAGGAGGCATGGAAAGGATGAGAAGGGACTTGTCAAGGTTGGAGGAATGGTCAGAAGTATGGCAGCTAGGATTCAATGCAAAGAAGTGCAAAATAATGCACCTGGGAAGCAAGAACCCAGGAGAGGATTACACAATGGGGGGGGTAGTAACAACAACAAAAAAGGAAAGGGACCGAGGGGTAATCATATCAGATGACCTTAAGGTTAGCAAACAATGTGAGAAGGCAGTAGAGAGGTCTGGGGGGATACTGGGATGCATAGGGAGAGGCATCACCAGCAGAAAACAATAAGTTGTTATCCCTCTGTACAGACAGTTGGTGAGACCTCATCTGGAGTACTGTGTCCAGTTCTGGAGACCCCATCTCCGCAGGGACATAGACATAATAGAGGCAGTCCAGAGGAGGGCAACTAAAATGGTGCAGGGTCTGCAAGAGAAGCTGTATGAGGAGAGACTAAAGGAGCTTAATATGTATACCCTTGAGGAAAGAAGGGAGAAGGGGGACATGATAGAAACTTTTAAGTACCTCAGTGGAATCAACAAAGTCCAAGAGGGTAGCATCTTTCAGAAAAAGAGATGTGCAAGAACAAGGGGACACAATTTAAAGATGGGGGGGGGTTCTGGGGCAATGTGAGGAAGTATTTTTTCACAGAGAGGGTAGTGGATGCATGGAACAGCCTTCCTGAGGAGTTTGTGGGGTCTAAAACTGTGGGAGAATTCAAGAATTCATGGGACAGACATAAAGCAGTTCTTGTGGGGGGTAAGAAGCAATAGGCTGTTGGTTAACTAGGATCTGTGGCCTATCCTGTAGGTAGGGAAATGGGCAGACTAGGTGGCCAAGCTGTCCTTATCTGCCATCAAAGTCTATGTTTCTATACATTCTTGAAGCATCACAATGTTCCAGACTCCACCACTTCGTCTGGCAATTTATTCCAGGTGTCTACCACCCTTTTAGTGAAGAAATATTTCCTCACATCACCCTTGAACTTTCCCCCCTCCATCATCTCATGCCTCTTGGCCCTGGTGCTTGTTCTCATTTGAAAGAGACTCCCCGCCTGCACTCCATTCACCCCTTTGAGGTATTTATTATTTTACCTCTTTCTCTCTCCTCTCTATCACCTCTCTTCCAGAGTGCACATGTTGAGATCCCTCAGTTTCTTCTCGTAGGACTCATGCAATCCATATGCCATTTTATTTGCCTTCCTTTGGACTGCCTCCACTCTGTCAAAGTCCTTTCTGAGGTGTAGTATCCTCCAGAATTGGACGCAGTACTCCAGGTGTGTCTGCACTGGCAAGTGATACAGTGGCAACACCACCTCCATCCTTCTGCTGGAGATACCCCTCCCTTTGCAATTCAGCATCCCACTAGTCCTACCCATTGCCTTGTCACACTGCCTTGCCATCATGAGGTCCTCAGATATGATAACCCTGAGGTCCATTTCCTGTCTAGTGTCCATCAGAACCCACCATCCTATACTCAGCACTGGGACTTCTGTGCTCTAGGTCTATGATTTTGCACTTTTTGACATTGAACCCCATCTGCCACGGTTTGGACCACTCCTCGAGCTTCCCAAGATCCCAGAGCATTTTCTCCACCCCTTTCTGAGTGTCCGCCCTATTGCAGATTTTGGGGTCATCTGCAAAAAGCATACTTTCCCTTCTAGTTCTTCTGCAATGTCCCTTATGAATATGTTGAAGAGGAGTGGTCCCAGTATTGAGCCCTGTGGTACCCCACTGGTCACTCTCCCATCCTTTGAATGGGTGCCATTATAACCACCACCCTCTGTCTCATAGCCATTAGGCAGTTTTTAACCCAATTTACAACTTTTGACTGCATTCCTAGCTGGTCAACCTCTTAACCAACCTCCAGTGTGGCACAGTATTGAAAGCCTTGCTAAAGTCAAGATATGCCGCATTCACTGCCCTCCATTTGGAATATTTGTTTGGAACACTGGACACTAGGGATAGGATATTTATATGGGATCAGTTGGAGTACCACAGGACGACAAGGATAGGGTATATCTACAGGATTGGTTCGGGGCTCAACAGACCATCAGGGATAACCATTGAGAGATACAATAATTTGAAAACCCGATGGTCCAGAAAGGGGCCATAAAGTAGAGGGATGGCGGGCAGGGGGACCACTGAGATGGTAGCACCCATGCCATGGCATTATGTCATGTAACAGGGCAATGCCATGCCTAAACAACCATGGTGGTTTACAGCCACAAACATCTAAGATCATAATGTGCATGTAACCCTCCCAAAGGTGGGGGCTTATATGGACACTTTGTTGCCCCTCCAGAAACTGCCTACCATCATCTTCTGCTCACTGAGGCTTTGGGACTGCAGGTTGTGGGGGACCAGAGGAGCGCTGCTCGAACAGTCAAGTTTCTGCTTTCATGGCAACCGATGCACAGATCCTTAGGCATATTTGAGCAGCTGTCTGTTTGAACATGTGAACTGACTTCTCACACTGATGTGTGCACCCGACCTGAGGAATGGACTTCACTGCCATGACCCAAGGCCAACACACACAACTTTTGCCAGTAAGTTACAACGCTAGGGACACCAGATAGGGCATCAGGGGGCATGGAAGATCGAAGGGGGAGAAAAGAAGAACAGCATGTGTTTGACATACCATGTCTTCAAGGACAGCATGGTTCCCAGCTGCACAGCAATAGAGACTGCTCTGCTGGGAGGGCTAGAATAGGAATTCTTGCTGGAGTGAAAGCCCTTTTGTCACAAACTGTTACTGACCAACAGAGCATAGTGTATGCTGTTGGATCAGGGGGCCACAAACAATAAAAGCAGGGCACGAGCCCTATGAAAAGAGACTTAAATTGAAGTAATTGTTTTCTTCCTGAAAGACAGCTACCATCTTCCCAACCCCTGACATCACAGCCAACCAATCAGAGGTCAGGGATCTCAGCACATGAGCCTGACAACCTTCTGGGAGACTGACTCTGCAGTATGCTTAGCGCCTTTTCTGCCAACCAATATAGTGTTGAGGGGACATTCTGAATACTAATTCTGTGGATTGACAGCCCTGTGTGCCAATCATAAGCTGCCTTTCCTCAGAAAATGCTGAAGACAGTTACAGAAGGGGGAGTTGGCAGTTAGCTCTCGGAGAGTGAGGAATGGTAGTGTGCTGCCAGCCAGAGCCATCCAGAGCAACCTGCCTGGGCTTCCACAGCCAACCATCAGGGAGTTACTTCAAATGTTTCTACAGCCTGTGGATCCAGAGACTGGACTGTATCTGTGTGTACTGAAAGTATCCATGTAGCTTCCCTCCCACTCCCCCGATGTCTAGGGGTATGCTTATGGTCACTGTCCATGGGGAGGGGGAACTACAGCAGAAACTGCTCAGGATGGCTTATGCTTACCAGTTCTGTAGCCGGGGTGTCCATCTCTCACCGGGGTGCTGGGCTAGGAGAGAACTGATAGTTAATGCCGTAACAGTCAATCAAGAAACTGAGATGACACTTCATTTCAAATGAAATGTTGGGATCCCATTTAATGAAATACAACTGTGCAGCTTCATGGAGCTGATGAGTTAGTAAACAATTAAAATGGAGAACATGTCACACATGGACTGGGATGGTCACATTAGTTCATAAGTCTGGAAATGTCCATACACCTTTAGCACACTTTTGATCCACTCTCCAAACACTTCACTCAGTGTCCATACTGAGGGACGTGATATGGATGACACCTAAAAATTAGGCAGCACACTTAACCATAGGCAGCTTCAACAGAGGTAGCACAGGGTTATATCCTCTTCTAATCCACAGTAAGAATTCATTCTGTCTTCCCCTTTTAACTTGCTAGCCTCTCAGCTCAGGGCAGACAGTTCTTTCCTCACTAAAGTTCCATGTCTCGTGGATCCCCAAGAACTATGGGCAACACATCCTCGCTTGGTGGCTCCCTCTCGGATGTTAAGTCTATATTGATCTCTCTCCCTCAGCTCTGCCTCTGGCCTTAACATCAAACTCCCTACTCCCATAGTGGTCACTCACACATTAAGGGCTGTGTTCTGGTGCCTATCCCCATGGGGGGGACTGCTTAGAATGGCTGCTGCAATGTCAAGAGCCAGGCTTTCTTCTCTCCTCCCTCTCCTTGTGAATCTTATTCAGCACCTCAAGTGGGCAATTGCTCTGCTCCTCCCACACCAACCTCTCCACTTCCCTCCATTCACTCCTGTGCACCGCAAGCAAGATCCACCTCCAAGGTACACCCATGCTCACTGCAGTCCCCTGGGGTGGTGAAAATGTTAACACTTTCTGGGCCTGGGTTGAAATAACCCAAAATACAATAAATCCCAATGGTGTACATCCTAGTATAGTAACTGACACCCCAGCCTGGGGGTTACATCAGGATGACATTTTCCTATGAGAAAGCCCATGACCTGCTGTAAGAGACAAGGAGGTAAATGCTTGCCACAGCAGCCAGCCTGCGGGCACCAGAGGCTGTATAAGAAAGCCTGCATTAAGAGAAGAAACTTGCATTGATCCAGCAGACAGTTGGGGAGATGGCTGGTTAGTACTAATGTCAGGTACTAACTAATGCTTCACACTAGGGTTCTGAAGCCTGGATGTGGGTGTGAAGCATGTGGCCCCTGTGACAGGGTTGAATAAGGCCTTGTCCCATTTGTTATGCAGAAAGAGTTAAATGCAAGGATCTGTTTTATCCTCTCATTTTCTGTCTCCTGTCTGTCTGATTATGCAACCAAATTTTATTGTGACATCTAGGAAATGATCACTCTGACAGTCTCACAGTTCTCTGCCTCTCAATTTCTCTACTGTCACTTGCTGGTTCAGTCTTTTTTCTTCTCCTGTTGCATATCTGCAGTTACGAAAAATACATGTGAGTCTTTGTGTAAAAACTGTATGTGAAACTGGGATCTTTTTGTTTGAAAATGTATATAGTTAGGTATCCAGTGATAATAGTGCCAGAATATGGGCGACCATCATAATGGCAACTCCATATTTGGTGCTATTTGAATGGGCTACCCACAAGGATAGCAATTGGTTCTACCACGAGAGTAGGGGAAAGCAACAGGAAAAGGGAATAGCGACAGGAAGGGGAGGGATGGGGAAGAGGGTTATGTACAGGAACTGTCCCTGCTGCCGCTGAGCAAGCCATGTGGTGTGGTGGTGAGGGAGTCTGGCTCTGGCACAGCAGGCACTGGGTTCAGGGCTGGGGACAGGAGGAGCAAAATTTTGCTGCAGGCAGTGGTTCTCGGACTTAAATTTTATTTGCACATGAATCTGTGCCCCCTTCCCGACATGCACCCCCCTGGAGTTAGGAATCCTAATTCAGTGGGGTGCAGGGCACTGGGAGGCATATCCCCCCTCAAAAACACTTTAGGTTGCTGGGTTTCAGTTCGCTGATAAGTGTATGTCACAGATTTGCTTTTCAGTGGTATACACTTGCCATAATAGCAATCGCTGTTTGGCAATCGCTATTATGACACAGAACCATATAGTTATACTGTTGAAATGATTGCAAAACAGCAATTTGGAACTCAAGGGGTTAACCTGAGATGCAGGTTTGCAAAATCTCTTCAGAGCTGTCAACAAGAGGTCAGTTCTGGGCCACTATGTTCTGCTTGCTGCACCTGCAAGAAACTGATAAGAACATTTTAGGAAAATCAGGATGCCTGTTAACGACTGGAGGTTGCAAAGACTTATAAAAAGAGCAGCAATGCTTTTGCTGAAAACAGAGACAGAGAGACTGAGAGACTGAGATTTAAGATTAAGAAGAAACACTCAGAAGAAGGACTTTGTTTTCTCTGTTTGAAATGCTTTTATAAATAGTTATACTAAACAATTTTTATTTTTATTTTTTCAATTTAATATACCTTATTGAACATTTTCACATAACACATAACAACATCATAATACACACCATCAATCAACAACTTCCCCCTGTACAAGTGGTGACATCTAATCGTACTAATATATGGAAAGCTGTGACCAGACCTAGTAAATATGAACGCCGTATCTGACAGTGATAAGGCCTAGTCAGTTGAACTTATCTATATCCTAGCATTTTATCCCTCCTAAAGCCCCCCAAACTCCCCTTTTCCATTCACCCCTCGGAGCACATACAAAAATACTACCAGGTCAATCACCTATCCAGAATAATAATCCGGATGAATAGCAGACAGAAGAAGACAAGAGCAGCAACCCTGTTCTTGTACCATTTAAGCAAATGCACAAGTGAGAAACCCTGTTCCCCCTTACAAGTTTGGATTTGCTTAAGTACAGCACATAAGAGGTAAAAGGGCCATCAGAAAGCAACAATTTTTATTTTTTATTTTACTGTTATTGATAATAAACCACTCATTGCAAATTTTACAACTGCTCCTGGTCTTCCTATGCTTCCTGACCTGTGCCTCAGTGACAGATGGTGTCAGCTAAGTGGGATTTATGCCATGCATACTATAAGCCAGGAGTTTTGTGCGTGGGTACTAGACCTGGTACCAGGGCAGCATAGAAGAAAGGTATGGATTCTGCAGCAGCAAGCCCAGGAGTGGTTACAAAGAGAATGGTAGCCAACCTAGCAGAGACAGAAGTCGAAGCTGAGACTGTACAGCCAGCAGCAGTGATGAAAAAAGAACAGGCAGTGATAGAACCTGAAAGCCTGTCTGCCTTCTTCAAATGCTGGGCTATAGAACAAAAAGCTACAGTGACAGGAGCAGCAGAGAAGGGAAGAGATGCAGTGAACGGAGCAGTGATGGCTGGATGCCTTGCAAACTATCAAATCTGGAGGATCTGGCACTGATCCAGCAGAGCAACAAGACACAAACAACTTAAAAATTATTAAACTTACAAAGTTGCGTCCCTTGGATGATACTGAAGCATACCCGACAACTTTTGAAAGAGTTGCCACAGCCTGCCAATGGCCAAAGCAGCAATGGGCAATCAGACTGGTACCCTACCTGACAGGTAAAGCCCAACTTGCCTACAGCAGTATGGACACTGCACAGTCAGAAAACTATAACCTTGTGAAAAGAGAAATCCTGAAAAGATACGACATCTCAGGAGAGACTTACAGGCAAAGACTTCAGTCCCCGAAGTACAACACATGCAACAATCCTTGAGAAACCTTCACTTGACTTGGAGAACTCCTTATTAAATGGCTCCAACCAGAGGGCAAAACACTCCCACAGATCATCAACACATTTGCAAAGGAGCAATTCATCAACATCCTTCGTACAGATGTGCAACTTTGGGTGAAAGAACACCAATCAGAAAGTGGGGAAAAGGCAGTTTCTTTGGCTGAGGGCTATCAGATGGCTAGACAGACCATGCAGCAGTGAGGTAACAGCCAAGCACCAGTAAGACCCTCTTTTTCCCAGTTTAACTCCAGATCAGAAAAAGACTCTGGTAGGGGTAACAAATATGCACCTAAAAATTTTATTTGCTATAACTATAACAAGTCAGTCGATATCGCAAGAAACTGCCATAAAAACAAGGAGGGTAACACTGAAGCAGATTTGGCCTTAGCGAATTGGGGCAAGTATTTAACAGATGTCAAGGTGGGAGATAAGACTGTAAAGGGATTTATTGATTCAGGAAGCAGACAGACCCCAGTGCGTGTTGAAGTGCTGGGAAAACACTATGTAAAAGGACCAGGTACTGGTGTCATTTGCATCCACGGGGACACACGATATTATCCTACCACACAACTGACCCTGAATATTAATGGGATGTCATATCAAATGAAAGTGGGGGTAGTGCCCAAGTTACCTTTACCCATGATTATTGGAAATGACTGTCCTGAATTTATTGAGTTAATCTCAGAGGAACTGAACCCTGCAGTTTCTGCAGCAGTGGTAACAAGAGCACAGGCAAAGAAAATCTCAGATGGTGGGGACACTTTTCCTTTCAATGACTTTGATTCAGACTTGTTTGAGCTCAGCTCCAAGATCCAGAAGTCCAGGAAAGAAAGAAGACATCTGAAACAACAGTGGCAACAAAAGACTGATGGACATAGTGGGTTAAAATATGAAAATGCGGAAGCTAAACCGATAACTGATTGTGATTTTGTTTCAGAGCAAGCTAACAATGTTTCTCTCCAGGGTTAGTTTAAGCAGCTGGGGTTCAAACCAAAACAGGGTAAATCAATGTTTAAAAAAATGTAATTTGTTTCTGTACAGAGTTTGGGTTTAACCTCAGACACAAGAACAGATAGAACAATTGGTTATACCACGAAAGTAAAGAACCGAGTTGTTACAGATAATACATAACAGCCCTACGGCTGGTCACTCAGGGAGGGATCGCACCCTTGCCAGATTGCTGTACAGATTTCACTGGCCTAGAATTCATGAAGATGTTGCTACCTATTGCAGTTCTTGTGCTGAATGTCAGAAAGTAGCCCCAGTAACTAAACAAAACAAGATGTCCTTGGTGCCCCTACCCTTGACAGATGTGCCTTTTGAGAGAATTGCAATGGATGTGGTTGGCCCTTTAGACATAAGTAAAAAGGGAAATTGATTCATTCTGGTAATATGTGACTATGCTACTTTATACCCAGAAGCAGTTTCAATGCGTACTGCCACAGCCCCAAAAGTGGCAGCAGAGCTTGCCAAATCTTTCAGCAGGGTGGGTATACCTAAAGAGAATATTGCTGATCAGGGTAGTAATTTTGATGCTGCATTACTGAAGGAGCTGTACTGACTACAATGCATCACTGCCATAAGAATCTCCACCTATCACCCTCAGACAGATGGTCTTGTTGAGCATTTTAACCAAACCCTAAAACGCATGTTAAAAAGGTTGGTAAAAGGGGAAGGAAAAGACTGGGACCAATGTTTTCTTTATCTTCTTTTTGCTTACAGAGAAGTGCCACAAACCTCAACAGGTTTTTCACCATTTGGAATGCTGTATGGTAGACAACCTAGAGGGCCAGTAGATGTAATAAAAGAAACATGGGAAGATAACTCCACTCAGAAACAATCTACTACATCTTATATGTGTGCTCTGAGAAAGAAGCTGGCAAAATATGTTGAAAGTGCCCATAGCAATCAGGAAGAGGCCCAAACCCAGCATAAGGCATATTACAACCATGGGGTAAAAGAAAAAGGTTTTGAGCCAAGCAAGAAAACTCTTGCTACTGTTACTCACTACAAAAAATAAACTGTTAATGAAGTGGCAAGGGCCTTGTAAAGTGCTGAGACATACTGGCACAGTTAACTATGAAACTGAGACCCCTGATGGGAAAGATCCTACCAAGATACTGTATATTATGCAAACCTCCTGAAGAAATGGGTTGGAAAAATGCCAAAGGTTGCTTTGCTAGTTTTACTAGAAACTGATAAAGAAGATATTGATACAGCTGATGACAGACTGGAACAAACTGTAACTGCTGATGCTCTAAAGGTGATTGTTTCCTTAACCTCTGAACAAACCACAGAAATTCGTAACATACTGAAGACATTTAGCAGTACTGTTACCACAGTGCCAGGCTGAGCAAAAGGGGTCGCACATGTAATAGTGACAAGGAATGTTCGCCCTGTTAGACAAAAGACATACAGATTACCAGAGTGGATAAGAGCTGAAGTGGTTAAGGAAATACAAAAAAATGAGAGAAGTGGGTATCATAGAAGAGTCAAGAAGAGCCGGTTCATCATCAACGGTGGCAGTAAATAAAAAAGGAGATGTAAGACTCTGCCTTGATTTTAGAATACTTAATCAAGTGTCAGAATTTGACAGTTCTCCTATGCCTAGGATAGATGATTTGGTGGACAGATTTGGAAGTGCCAAGTACAGTGGTACCCTCGATCAAACCAAGGGCTGCTGGCAAATCCCCCTAACTAAAGAATCCACAGACAAAATAGCATTTGCCACTCCTGTTGGATCCTATCAGTTCACCACCATGCTGTTTGGTTTACATGGTACACCCGCTACATTCCAGTGGTACATGGATGTAATTTTATCCTCTCACACTAGTTATTGTGCTGTGTACCTGGATGATGTCATGGTGTACGGTCCAGACTGGAAAAGCTGCCTGGAACACCTACGAGCAGTTATCCTGGCTATCAAAAATGCAGGTCTGACCATTAATCCTACCAAATGTGCATTGGCCATGCAGGAAACCAGATATTTGGGATATGTTTTGGGAAATTGAGAAGTAAAGCCAGAGATATCTAAGACAGAAGCTGTAGTTAACAGCCCTGTCCCTAAAACAGAGAAACATCTCAGGTCATTTTTAGGGCAGGCTGGTTATTATCAGAGACTTGTTCCCAACTTTGCTCGGTTAGCTACTCCCCTCACTGAACTCATGAAAAAATGGTACCCGAATAATGTGAAAATGACCTCAGAGTGTGATAAGGCTTTCTGAACCATTATGTTCAGCCCTCGTTTTGAGAAGCCCAGACTTTGCGAAACAATTTCTGTTACAGACAGACACATCAGAGGTAGGCCTAGGTGCAGACCTGAGTCAACATATAGATGGGACAGAACATCCCATTCTATATACCAGTAGGAAGTTACAAGATAGAGAGAAAAGATACTTCACAATTGAAAAGGAATACCTTGAGGCAAAGTGGGCCATCGAGTCCCTTAAGTTTTATTTGATAGAAGCTGAATTTGTATGTATAACAGATCACAATCCTCTCTGTTGGCTTAATCAAATGAAAGATAAAAATTCCAGAATCACAAGGTGGCACTTGGCACTACAGCCATTTAAATTCAAGGTGATACACAAAACTGAGAAAGAGAATATCAGTGCTGATTTTCTGTCAAGACATGGATCAGGAATTGAGTATTCTAAAGGTTGAAAGAAATAATGTGTGAGTTTAAAGTTTTCTGTTTGTTATACTGCATATGCACTGAGCTGTAAATGTTATAAGCAAATGTTAGAGGAGTAAAAGAAAGTTTTGGAGACCTGTTTTTTTAAAACAGGTTCCCTCTTAAAGAGGGGGACATGTGACAGTGTTGAATAAGGCCCTGTCCCATTTGTTATGCAGAAAGAGTCTAAATGCAAGGATCTGTTCTATCCTCTCCTTTTCTGTCTGTTGTCTTTCTGGTTGCGCAACCAAATGTTCTTGTGGACCTAGGAATTGATCACTCCGACAGTCTCACAATTCTGCACCTCTCACTATCTCTCTACCGCCACTTGGTGTTTCTGTCTTTTTTTATTCCTCCTTTGCATATCTGTGGTTATTAAAATGTATGTGAATCTTTGTGTAAAACTGTATGTGAAACTGGGATCCTTTTGTTTGAAAATGTGTATATACTGTTGAAATGATTGCAAAGCTGTTTGGAACTCAAGGGGTTAACCTGAGATGCTGATTTGCAAAATCTCTCCAGAGCTGTCAACAAGAGGTCAGTTCTGAATCATCATGTTCTTTTTGCTGCACCTGCAAGAAACTGACAGGAAAAACAGGATGTCTTGTTAATGAGTGGAGGTTGCAAAGACTTTTAAAAAGAGTAGCAATGCTTTTACTAAAAAACAGAGAGAGAGAGAGAGAGAGAGAGAGAGAGGGAGACAAAGAGCCTGAGATTCGAGATTAAGAAGAAACACTCAGAAGAAGGGCTTTGTTTTCTCTGTTTGGACTGCCTCTGCAAATAGTTATACTAAACAATTTTTATTTTGTATTTTACTGTTATTGATAATAAAACACTGTGAATTTTACAACTGCTTCTGGTTTTCCTATGCTTCCTGACCTGTTCCTTGATGACAGGCCCCTGCTCCTTAGACTGGTCTGTCCTGTAGAAGAGGAAAAGGGAAGAGCTTGTGAGGTTCAGTAGACTGTGGATGCAAAGAGCCTGATCTATAGCCATAGGTATCTGAGACCTGAAGCATCTTCAAGCTGCCCCCCCCAGCTGCAACAACTGAACCATCATCCTGAGAGGAACTGCATCTGCAGAGGAGAAGGAAAGGAGTCCAGTTTATAGGGAAGTGGTACAACAGAACGTGAGTACTCTCAAGGCTTGCCTTGCAATTGGGGAAGTTTGTATAAAGTTGCAACCAAATCTAGAGATTTGGTCAATGGGCCAGGAGTTACAAATGCCTTATTGAGAAGTTCTCCCATTTAAAGAGCAACTATCATGCTCTTTATTGACTCCCAAGAAGCACAAAGAACCCTTGCCTGCCCCAAATCAAATCCTTCTGTAATTTTTATGTTTGCTTGCGCACATGCACAAGAAACGTAGTGCAGCAGCTTGATGTAGTAGCGAGCTGTGGAGGTACATCAGCGTTGTAACCAATGCCAGCTGTCCATTTTAGGGCTGGTCTCTGTGCACCAATAGAGGAGCACACTGTCAATGACAGCAGTATTGTAGTATGCCACCAACTTGAAAGAAACTCGCTGCAGCAATCAGGGGGCTAGCCCCATCATTAACAATCATCTGTTTTTGCTGCTGGGGCGGTCCCTGATTACAGCAGTGAATTACAGCTTGCCTTGCCTGGTGTTCCATTTCAATAAACATGGAGGCTATCACTGTCCACCTCTCACAGTCCCCATGGAAGCAAGGACAGCTGTCAGCCTCACAGTCCCCATGAAAGCCATGGGGGTGCACAATCCCCCCTGTCAGCACATGCCCTCCTCACCAATTGCTGATGGGGTGAGCCCAATCCCTCTCAGCATAATGTCCCCGCATTTGTTTTAAATTAACATGGTGACAGCTATCACCATCTGCCTCTCACAGTCCCCATGAAAGCCGACAGGGGTGCTCAGTCCCCATGTCGGCATGCCCCTCCCAAGTTCATTTTCCAACAGGGGAGCCCAATCCCCCTAGGCTCATGCATTCCCCAAACACTTTATATGTGTCAATGGGGTGCCCAATCCCCGTCGGCTATAGCCCCCCCAGGTGGCACACTGGGAGCCCACCCCAGTGTGCCAAAGTACCTGTAAATAAAGAAAATCCTCCGGAGTTGCTTTTTATTTTTTTACAACCCGTAAAAAGAAAATGATCCCTCTCTGTCAGAGGTGCTCTCTCCCCCAACCCGGACCCACACTCTGCATACCCCCTCCCCACACACACACACTCCCCTCACCCCATACTTACCTCTGGAACCCGGCGTCACGATCTTCGGTGGACCGGGAACATGTCTGCACTCTTCAAAGCTAACCATGAACTGAAGAAATGCCAGTAAGCTGGATAATTAGATAAATGTTTTTTTTTTTTCAACTTAAGTGGATATCTCAGCCATTTTCAAGAATTTTGGCACCAAATTTTCAACATGGGGTTCTTGGGATCCCGTCTCATGAATTCAGTGACTGTCATCTGGTTATTCGGTCCTGAAAGGAGATTTCTCGGTCACTGTGTGGAATCACCTTTCAGGACTGATTAACGAAACAACTGTGTCACTGTTCATAAGGTGGACTCCCAAAAAGCCTATGTTGCAAATTTAGTGGAAACATTTGAAGAAATAACTGTATTACGAGCGTGCGTTGTGCAGTTTCCATGCACACTTGTAATTTCACGAATTTGTAATATTTTCACCCAGATTTTCAACCCTGGTGTTTTTTTCATACCTCCTTATGAACAGTTCAGCCATCATTTTTCACATCCTGGCCAAAATGTGTTTTCACACTTCCGGCACAGAATAGCACGGTCGCTGTGGGAAATCAGTGTTCTGGACAGAGTAAGACAATTACAATGAGACTGTTCATGAGCGGAGGTCCCAAAATGCCAATGTTGAAAATTTGGTAACAAAAGTCCTTAAAATGACTGTTAGGAGCGTGCATTGCGCAGTTTCCACGCACACTTGTAACTTCGAGAATTTATAAAATTTTCACTCAAGATTTTCAACATGATCAATTTTGTACACCTCTTTATGAACAGTAGAGCTGTCATTTTTCACATCCTGCCCGAAATGTATTTTCACACATCTGGCTCACAATGGCGCGGTCGCTGTGGGAAATCAATGTTCGGGACAGATTAAGAAAATCATTGTGACAGTGTTCATAAGCAGAGGTCACAAAATGCCCGTGTTTAAAATTTTGAGAAATAATTCCACTAAATGACTGTGTTACAAGGCCATGCTGAAAATTTGTAGTGCAAATACCATCAAACGCCCATTCTCCTATACTGCGCCCATTTCAGCATATGTCCTTATGAAATGGGGTGACTGTAAAGCCGAACACCCCAAGGCACACCTTAGCACTTGGTGTCTGCAGAATAGGGTGAGGTGCAATGCCATAAGTGTTATGGGCGATGACCCAAAGGCACACCCCAATGCCTGTTCATCTCCGCAGGGTGGATGTGGGGTTGGTGTGAGTTCAATACTTCACTGCCATTCCTATTCTGCATCTGTTTAACTCCTGCATGTCGAACGCTAATATCAACAAGCAAACATTCGGCATTGACAAATGCTTCTCTTTAATAAGTTCCCCAATTTAGTAAGAGAATGGATCGTATTTTTGCTCCATGGAGCTCTGCCATGCTGATCCCTTTCACTTCCTTGTACCTCTGCACAGTGCATTCTGCCCCTGATACACCCCCACGCTACTACGCTTTGTGACCTTAGTATATGAGGCGCACGGGGGAGAGCATCCATTGCAATGAAGGGGGCTGTGTTTAAAAGTTTAATTTTCATAGCTTAGATGGCAAGTCAGAATAAATCATGGCTACCGCTTAACTAACAAGGACTACCACAAAGAGTATACAGAATCAATTAACATAAGTACTGTAGTTTCATCTGACTCACTACAAAGCAATAGGGATCTTGCAGGGTCTTGCACAAAGACTTTTAATTAGCCGCTGATTTCCAAATGGATTGCCCATTTGCCTCAGTAGTAATGGGCCAGAAAGACTTCAACATCGTAACGAACTGATCAAGTACTCCCAGCAGGAATAAACACACAGGCCCAAGTGCATGTAGCCCCACAATCTTTGAGGTGCACATCTTCTTCCTCGGGATCCAGTCTGTTTCTTTCAACCGCAGAGGTGTTAGACTTATTCCAAAGAGATGGTGAGCGGACAACTCATATGATCTGTTTAAGTACCGTACAACGTGGGTTACAAGATCTTTTTTACTTATAATAGAGAGACCTTAGATCTGACATTTATCAGTCTTACTCTCTTTGTGGACTGATCGCTCCAGAACTTTAACACTTTCAGCTTTTCTTGGTTGGTTCCAATCCCGAGTAGCTAGACTCAGGGGAGGTGTCCAGTCTCCTCTTCCTACATTAACCTGGAGACCCTGCTGCTCCTTGCCACCTGCCTGTCGGGCTCGTGAGAGGTAGAGGTGAGAGGTCCCTTATTTGAGACCTAGGCTCCAGGACAGAAGTAAAATCCTACTGAGACCCATAAATCTTTGTAGCTACTTGTTTCTTGCAACTGTTTGCACCTGTTTCTGCTTTGTACATATTCGCGTTCTGTTGATGTTTAGTGAGTTTAAGGGTTGGAGAGTCTGGGGGTGGGGTGGGGCGGTAAGGGAGTGTGATGTGTTGGGGTTTGGGGTGTGGGGGGAGCAACACTGGATCCTTTGACTCACTGCATTTGCAGGGATTGCACAACATGTTATGCAGCACCACCACTGGTGTTTTATTTTGAAGGGTCCCCTCGTGGCCACACAGGTGATATCTTGGACTCCAGAGGTTCCAGGCTCCTGTGCATTTTGCTCAAAATGGGGTCCCTTAAAGTGAAATCCCTCAATGTAAAAGGGGTTAATCTGTTTTTTAAGAGGTACATTGTACTCCGAGACTTAGCTCACGCCCACTGTGACTTAGGGCTAATTCAGGAGACACACCTCTCTCCATTAGAACGTGAGAAATTACTTAGATCATGGGTTAGAGATGTGAACTCATCCTCACATCCAAATGCAAAAAAAGCTGGGGTAGACATTTTGGTTCAGAAGGGGTTGATGTTTGAGAAGATGGGAACCTTCACTGACCAAGAGGGTAGGCTGGTCACCCTTGCAAGTAAAATTCATGTGGTCAATGTGTACTGTCCCACACCAGAGACAACAGTTTTTTAGACAAGTTTTCAGGTATATAGCCTCTTTCCGAGAGGGTTAAATAATCGTTGGAGGGGATTGGAATTGTGTGGAGGACTCCGACCAGTCTCCTGGATCACAGCAAAGGGCTTGAGCTGGATCAAGGCTCCTTAAATCTTTAATAGTGATAGTGAGTTAGTGGACAGGTGGAGGGACACATCCTTCCAGCAGAAATGTCACTTTGTACTCACATGTATATAACTCATACTCCTGTATAGACAGATTTTATACCCAAAAGTCATGGGGGCCACACAATCAGAGATCTAGAGATCCACCCCATATATCTGATGGATCTTAGATTAGCTTCACAGTAGATCTGGGACCACAAGATAAACAATTGGTGTGCAGATTAAATGCGGGGCTTCTTCGGGATAAAACTTTTAATTTAAAAATAAAAGAAACCATTTCTAACTACTTAAAAGAAAACACTGGAACAGTCTCCGAGGTTACATTTCTCTGGGATGTCTTAAAAGCAGCCTTAAGGGAAGAGGCTATCTCATACACTTCTCATAAGTGCAGCTGGCCCACTATCCAAACATCAAGGGGTCCCAATCTTCCGGGGGAAGGGGCCCCACAGCAAAAGAGCCTTGCTAACACTCCACAACCTCTCCAGAAAATCAAAATGGAATAAATTCTGGGCCTACTTGGAGATGTCTTTTTACTTCGGCTGGCTCCAAGGTTATTGGCACTTCTGGAACATGAACACACACCCAAAGGCCCCTGAAATTTCAAACAGGAACACAGGTAACTTCAGGATTTATTCCCCATGGCTCTGGACCCCAGGAGGTGCATGAGTCTTAGGATCTTCCACGCCTCCCTCTAAGCAAACTCACTGAGGGATTAAAAACTAAGGATTAACAATTTCATTTCATCCTTATTTACAAATGAGATTTGGACACTTAATTTCCTTCAAAATCACTGTTTCACCTGGTCTCAAAAGATGTAGAGGATCACAGAGGCTCACTTGTGTCTTGGCCTTAAACTACAGCTCCATGGGGCTAAACATTATACAAACATTTTAATGAAAGACATAATTCTCCTAAAAGGCAGAACCACAGGCAGAAATGAGATTTTTCCCAGCAATCACTCTGTAGCAGGATGTCTACTCAGCACCTGAGAACCATTACTGCTTAGATCTTTCCAGGACTGTGAAGTTCCCTAAAGACACACTGGCACTGGTAAGTACCTGATCTCTCGAGCTTCACATCTAACCCGGTTCTCTTCCATACCTCTTATTAGTTCTCCCATTACCTCACCCTCAAGCACTATCCTGCGGAGAAGCGATGTGCTTCTCCCAGCCACCCCTAACCCATTCCATAAGCTGAAAGGGGGCACAACGCTTTTGCAGCCTCCAAACTCTTTCCCTGGCTGCCTCTCTTTTGCACCTTAGATTCCAGCTCCTTCTCAGGCAGCAACAGTGGCACGACCCTTTCCAGTTACCCCATGGGAGCAAAGCCACAGCCTAACTGGGTCTAAAAGCCTGCAAACTTAATGTAGGCCCTGGGGCCTGCCCCAGACATGGGCATGGCAGAACCACAGCGTACCCAGACTGTGCCCCACTCCCCTGGCTATAGACCAATTGAGCTGCCCCCCATGCAGGGTAAACAGACCAGGACCGCTGCCACCGGTACCAGATCACCAATTCAGGAGCCCTGCCACATCCCCTGAATCCCCAACAGCTCAAAGCACCCATTCCAGATGAGGCCTGACCCTCCCGGGGGTTCCTGCTCTACCTGCCCTACATCACCTCCCTGGATGATCTCCCTATCTAAACCCAGGGACCCAGGACCCAAATGACTGCAACTGTCCTACATGAAGCCTCTCACGGATGGCCACGCAGGGACCTGGCGCCTCGCCGCCAAACTGCCGACCTGCCTGCAAAGGAGGGTCCCCACTTCTGACTGCCCTGCTGCTGGTACTGTCGATCTCTCTCCAGCCTCTCTCCCTTTTACTACTTGTTTCTCCCTATTTATACCCTTTCTAGCCTGTTCTCTGCTGCTACCACATGGTGACTCACAGAAATTACACCCCAGACCACCGATTTTCCTAAATCTGGGGGCAGTAAGTTGGAAGAGATCCCTAAAGAAAGCATAAACCCCTCTCAAAATGAGAGGGGGGCTTACACTCTCCCCAAGCCCAGGGAATCATTCCCTCCTGGGAATGATAGCAGAGGGCACAAGATGACCTCCCACCAACAAACTGGGTATACACATCTCCCCAGCCTGCCAGCAAGAGAACCACCAAAATGTCTGGCCCAAAGGATTCCCTCCCACACTACCTCCTATAATCTATCCTAACCTATCAAAACTATAAATAGCTGACCTGTGCCAGGAGGTCTAGAAAGATCTAGAAAAATAACTGAACTATTACTACTGACTAGCAAGGAGACAGTTACTACTTAACCGCAGAATAGTTAAACATTTCTGTACACTCATTGAGGTAGATTTTGTAGTTACTATTACCCTTGCCCAAAGATTATACCTCTCACTTAATATAACAGGTTACTTTATGTACAATTAATACATTTTTTATTTTGTTTTAACCAGGAAAGACACACTAAGCTGAAGCTGGTTTACTGGTGCGACCTGGGAGCACAAGGAAGTTAAGTGACTTGCTCAGGATCTCACAGCATGCAAGTGGGGGCTGTGGGATTCAAACCCAGGCCTCCAGGTTTGCAGCTTGGAGCCTTAAACCACTGCACTACACTGTCTCAGTTAAAGAAATTCTAACATCCACACACCATACACACCCATACGGGCTCTCGCACTCACACCAGTCACAGCATTTTGAGTGCAATTAAATTTGTTAACTGTCTATATGAACTCTAAATCAAAATTTGGCAATGATAAGTCTCTTCATTATTTATGTAAGTGTGTATACAGTCACCATAATCTGCTCCAAGGAGCAATCTTCCTGGCACAGTCCAAAGAGTCTTTTACAGGAGGCTTAATTGATGGGTCCCCCAACAGGCAGGAAGTAGAAATCCGGGTCCGGCTTAGTGGTGATGTCCCCAAAAGAATCTTTGTCCACCACATAGTACTTGGTACAAGTTCCAGCCAAGTCCTGCACCAAAGCAAAGATCTTAAACAAGGTACATCCAGACTATGGCGCAGTGTGGTACATTGCCCGTGCCTTTTGAAACAGTTGTTGAGATGGTGAACCCCCACCTCTGGGTCAATGTTTCAGTCTTTCCAACTGCTCCTTGTATATCCACTCCTCTCACATTTCTTCTATAATGTCACAAACTCTCTTTGGCACATAGGAGTAATTCAGGGCTGGATATTCAATATGCATCCTTCTCCTGACTCATCTTTCAGCCTGGCTCCACTCTGGAAGGTCTTGGACACTGGTCCTCCAATCTTGTCCTGTTCACAACCACACTCCCCTTCTGTATGTGATGTTTAGGGGGTCACTTTAGTTTAATTCATCCATCTGGGTCCCGAGGGTCCTGGCACATACTGGCAAATGTGGTGTGCAGTCATCCATAGTGACCACCAGGTGGTGGAAAGGTCAGGGGATTGCTCGGTATGATTGATAGTCAGCAAACTGGAACCTTTTACTGAGGAATTTCTCCTCATACACTTCCTCGTCCAACTCCTGGAAAACCCTTTCACTCTCCTTCACCTCAATGGGTACAACAGCCTGAAAACTGGCAAGCCTACTGAATTTCAGGCTTTGGGGCCTTGCCACAGCTGAGGACCTGGACTTATCCGACAGGGCTAGGGGGGCTACCTCTGGACAGAGACCATGGCAGGGACCTCCTGGGCCCTGGAGGAGTCTCCCACCAGTTTTCTAAGATCCCTGCCCACCCCTCTGCCACGGGGATAGTCGGTAGCCAATGCTGGGGAGCAGGGCAGATGCCTGTGCTTCCCATTGCAACCTGACTTCACTTCCTTAGCAGCACCCTCCTTTTCCTCCTTGGCCTCGATGACCATATTGGGAGAGGTGCCCCTGGGCTTGGTTCCAGGGCACTCTCCCCTAGTGAAAGTTTCTCCAAGGCTCCACAATCCCCAGTGCCAGGTGACGACAGTGAAACAGACCCCTCGGAGACACTTGGAGGGGTTCGCAGAGGAAGACTGGTGAAGCACAGTCAAAGATGCCTCCTGGCACTGAGCTTGAACAAATTCCACACACAGGCAGTTGCACAATTCCTTTCCCCCAAAATCTACACCTCACACACTGCTCATTTGACTGTCCTTTCTCTCTTGCTTGCCAGAGCCACGTCTATAAGGAGGCAGGAACTGTAGCCAATGGCTCCTCTTGGGGGTAAGCTTCCTTCTCTGCTTTAAATCCCCAACCAGCCATACTCTAATCAATCAGTCCATATGACCACCCCACAATGTCCTCTAACTTTTCTTTTCTTCTCTCTCAGTCCTCCCCACAGTGCTCAGATAATAAAAGGAATGTTCTTACTGCTTTTTCTCCTGGATGCAGTGATCCATGATTTTTGGCTTGCTCCTAACACTTCCACCTCTCTCTCAATGCTGCTGAAAAAATGGCAGCATGGCAGTCAAGCTGTTTTCTTCTCCTGCAGCCATCCACCAATCAGAGGCACCAGGGGCATCACATGACCAGCCAGTCACGTGTGCACACCACACTAGGAGAGCAGAGGCCTACCTTTACTTCAGGCTTAGCTTTCGGACCACCACAGGAATTGTGAATGCGTCACACAGCCTACACATGGCAGGGAAGCCTGTCAGCACCTCTGGGCCAGGATTTTCGGGTGTTGCTCTCTTTTGGGGTGCGAGGAATCCTGGACAAGCCCCTATGTGCAGCTGGCCCCCTCCACGAATGTCTAGGGGTCCAAGCCTTCCAGGGGAAGGGGCTCCACAGCAAAAGAACCTCGTCAGCACTCCAGAACAACTCCAGCAAATCAAAATGGAACACATTCTGGGCAAATCTGGAGATGTCTTCTTACTTCGGCTGGCTCCCAGGTTACTGCCACTTCCGGAACATGAACACACACACAAAGGCCCCTGAAATTTGAAACAGGAACACAGGTGACTTCAGGATTCATTCCCCATGGCTCCGGTCCCCAAGAGGTGCATGAGACTTAGGATCTTTCAGGCCTCCCTGTAAGCATACTCATTGAGGTATTATAAGCTAAGGATTAACAATTTAATTCCATCCTTATTTACAAACGAGATTTGGATGCTTAATTTCCTTCAAAATCAATCACTTTATTTCGCCTGGGCCCAAAAGATGTAGAGGATCACACAGGCTCGCTTGTGTCTTGGCTTTAAACTACAGCTCCATGGGGCTAAACGTCATACAAACATTTTTTTTTTATACTTCATTTTTATTTTCTCTTGTCATCACAATACAAGCAAATCTTTTCTACATCACAATTATGCAATTCCATTTTTCAATACATACAGTCAATATTCCAGTATATACTATGAACAAGAAATCTGCTCTATTCAGATAAAAATAAAAATTAAAAAGAACTTTAGCCTAATTTCTATTTACTTGATATCACCAATCATATTTAAGGTTAGATAGCTTAGCGATAAAGTGTTTTCCATGTTCACTACATTATGTTACATTTCATTAATATGATAGCCACTTTCAGAGGACCTATAACTTCTTTTCTTTCTTACAGGTATCCTATATGGACAAGCACCACCCCAAGCTTCTATTAATTTCGGCTGAGGGCCCATCTCCTGTATTCTCCCCTTATACTACTGAACTCTTTTTTTCCCCCCCTTTTCATTCACCATTTTATTGGCTTACAGTAAATAAAGAGAAGGACCTATAACTTCTTTTCTTTCTTACAGGTATCCTATATGGACAAGAACCACCCCAAGCTTCTATTAATTTCGGCTGAGGGCCCATCTCCTGTATTGGCTTACAGTAAATAAAGAGAAGGACCTATAACTTCTTTTCTTTCTTACAGGTATCCTATATGGACAAGAACCACCCCAAGCTTCTATTAATTTCGGCTGAGGGCCCATCTCCTGTATTCTCCCCTTATACTACTGAACTCTTTTTTTTCCCCCCTTTTCATTCACCATTTTATTGGCTTACAGTAAATAAAGAGAACAAAACAATACCTTATTTGTTTGTTCATGTTTCAAACGTCTCTGTTCCATTTTCAACATCCTTTCCTTGTTTATTTACAGTACATTAATTCCTCGCGTTGATTCACAAAGGGTTTGGATGAGCGAGATGTCAATAAAAAGATCCATTAAATCCCTTCACCATTGCCTCGAGTTGTCATTTAAGAGCTTTATCCCCTAAACCTGTTTTGATTACACATTTCCTCCTCTGTTTTACTTTCTCGCTAATGAAATTTCAGGTCTCCCCTTCCCCCACTCTATCACTCAAAGTCAGCTCCCATCTATTCCACCTATTTTTGAACTGTGGTCAATTTTGTCTGAGTGAGTAGGTGACCCTCTCAAGCGGTTTTAGTCCCTCGACCAACTCTCTCCACTCCTCAGTCGTAGGAGCATTAGGGACAAGCCATCTTCTGGAGATTGCCTTTCCAGATGTGGTAATCAATATGTTCCAGAGATACCTTGCCTCCTTTCCCTTAAGATTTTCAGGGTACAACCCCAAAATCATGTGTTCTGGTCCCAGTGGAGACTCTATACTGAACAGTTCCCCCATGTGCTTTTGTATTTTCAACCAGAATCCCTTTAACTCTGGGTATTACCAAAAAATATACATTTGATTGGCCACCCCCGAACTGCAATTTCTCCAACAACTATTGGAATTAGATTTATGCCAACTAGCTGTCTGAGAGGGCCCTAAAAAATCGTACCCTTAATTTCCATAAAAATTCCCTCCACCCCGGAAATTATGTTGTGCTCCATGTATTTTGCCACATTCTTATCCAGTCCTTATTACTTAGTGTAATCCCTAATTCTCGTTCCCATTTTACTTTAATATAGTCTGTTGTGTATTGGAGATCTTTTATATAGTTCTGGTACAAAATAGAAATTACTTTTTCTCCTCTACTCGAGTTCCAAATTACCTCAGATGTGTTTGGTACTGGTGAACCACACCCTCTTTTAACTGAGATATTAATTTCTGTTGCTATATAATCTCTCATCTCATAATAGTAAAGTAATTCTCCCCTTTTCCATCCAAATTTAGTCTGTGCTTCCTCAAATTATATAACCTGGTCTCCTCTAAGGAGCTGCCACGGGGCTACACAGCCCTGTCTCTCCTGTTTTTTATATCACGGGTTTGTGGCTGCCTGATTCCTCTCTACATTTATGGACCACCAGGTGTACTTCCAAAGGTAGACCTTGGATAGTCCTCTCATAAGTCCTTACCTATAACCTTGTATAGCCATTTCCATCCCCAGATAAGGCATTTTCACCCAGTTAACCCCGGGATTTAATGTCGTGCACTGTGCCAGTAAGGAGGGAGACAGGTTTAAAGCTAAATCCAACTCCTTCTATCTGGCTACATAGCCTGAATGTTGTAATAACAAAACTATTCTCATCTGAGTTGCTATCCAGTATCCCACCAGCAGGGGGACAGCTAGCCCTCCTGCTTCTTTGGGGAGATATAGGGTCTGCTTTTTAATTCTAGGTTTTTTAGCTAACCAGATGAAATTTCCAGTATTTTTTTGCCACTCTCCTAACTGTTTAAGTGATATTGGGGCAGGTACACACTGAAATAAAAACAAAAAACATGGCAAGGCATTCATTGTTGTTGCTTGTACCCTTGTCGTGATGGAAACAGGGAGAAGTCTCCACCTTCGTATATCCTCCTGTATCTGTTTCACTAATGGCGGGTAATTTAACTGTACTAGTTGAGTAGTTGTCGTTGCTAATTTTATGCCCAAGTATTTCATATATGGGAACTCCCTTTTCATAGGATAGCGGGCTTTAAGCTCAGGGGTTGGTTGGAAATAAAGTTTCAATACCTCTATTTTAGTTTCATTGAGGGTGTATCCCGAAAAGGTTGAGAACATCCTTAAATGTTGAAATAAGCTTGGTAAAGATTTCTCTGGTTGGGTTAGGTATTGCAAAATATCGTATGCATACAAAGCTAATTTTTGCTGGGTTCCCCCATTTGTACACCATATATATCATAATTCTTCCTAAACCCCTGAGCCAGGGGTTCCAAGTATAGGGCAAATAAAAGTGGGGAAAGGGGGCATCCCTGCCTCATTCCTCTTTCTAGCACAAGTGCGTTTGAGTGGTGTCCATTCACTCTTATGTATGCCTTAGGGGTAGCATATAGCTTACTAATCAAGGCCACAAACTCCTCCGGAAAGCCAAACCACCCAAGCACTGCCTGAAGAAAGCTTCACGAGACTTTATCAAAAGCTTTCTCCTCGTCTAAGCTGAGAAGGATAGTAGGCTGCCTAGTGCGGTTAAGATGATCCAGAACATGTGCTGTCCGCCTTAGGTTATCCTGGGCTTGCCTACCTGGGATGAACCCTGTTTGATCTGTTTGTATTAACATTGGTAAGATTTGTTGTATTCTATGGGATAGTATTGCCATAAATAGCTTGTAATCCGTATTAAGAAGAGAGATAAGTCGATAAGAGAGGCATAATTTAGGGTCCTTACCCTCCTTAGGTATTACCGAGATGATTACTTGTGACCAAGATTCTGGGGGGCAAGCTTCTGATGTAAGGGTTTCATTAAATACCTTTAACAATAGTGGGGCCAACTGTTTCTGGAAATGTTTGTACATCTCAGCGGGGTATCCGTCAGTCCCTGGACATTTTTTTGTTTTAAGTCTAACTATCTCCTGTCTTAATTCCTCACTGGTCACAGGTTTCGTGAGTTGACTTCATGCCGATTCTGAGATTCTAGGCAGGGAGATCATCTTTAAATATTGCTCCATGTTCAGCTCCTCTGGGGGTAGGGGGGCCTTGTAGAGTTCCCTGTAGTAGGATCTAAAGGCTTCTGCTATATCCGGTGTAGTTTGTTTAATATCTTTACTTTGTGGGTGTTCCACTTTGGCTATGTGAGCCCTTGCTTTTTGGATACGTAGCCTAGCTGCTAGGATTCTGGTTGCCCTAGGATCACCTTCATAATATTTTTGTTCAATATATAACAGTTTCTGTTCAATATAGTACTCCAGTTCCCCATTTAATTCTTTCTTTAGTTTACTTAATCTTTGAAACACCTTTTTGTTATATTTCTCTTTTAGTTTTGTTTCCCAAGCATCGATTTCTTTCTTCAGGGATTCCTCCTTTCTTTCCCTCTGTTTCTTTTTATACGCCACTATAGATATTAATTTTCCCCTCACTATGGCCTTTATCAAATCCCGTAGGAGCACCGCGGTTATATCTGGGGATGTATTTTCTTCTATGGCTTGTTTGATGGAGTCATTCACCTGCTGCTTAACCTCTTTGTCCTGTAACATGGAGACATTCAGTCTCCAGAATGTTTTTTTCTGAAAACCCCCCAGATCTAATTGAAGGAATATCGGGGCATGGTCTGAGACCACCGCACTCCCCATCCAACTATCCTTTACTCCAGCTATCAATTCTTTTGGTGGGAGAAAGTAGTCTAACCTTGAGTAACTCGTGTGTGGAGGTGAGAAAAAATTATAATTCCTTTGTTTGGAATGTCCTGTTCTCCACGCATCCACATACCCTATTTCCCCAGGAATTTAGTTAATTTCTTTGCGACCCCTCTCTCCCTTCGCCCACTCTGAGTCATGCTGTCCACACTTGGGTCCAATGTTCTATTTAGATCCCCCAATATAATTTGCCCTTCTGCCCACTCCTGCAGTTTGAGGAAAATAGTTCTGTAGGTTTGAAAATTTGTATTAGGCGGTGCATATACTGAAGCCAACGTTAACATATTCCCCTGATATTTACCTTTCAAAAACGCATATCTCCCCTCCTTGTCAGTTTGTTTGTCTATTACTTAAAATATTGTTTTCTTTGGTATTAATATTGATACCTCCCCTTCTTCTCACCCACCCATAAGAGGCACTGACCTCATAATTGAAGCCCATTTTCCCCAATTTAGTATGTTCTGGAGGGGAGAGATGCATTTCCTGCAGCAAAGTAAAATTAGGTTTCTCCTTTTTGAACCACGCTAGTACTTTGCTCCTCTTAATCGGGTTCATCAGCCCATTGACATTAATAGAACATATTACCGTGGTCTTATCCATTCTTATATCTTTCCATATCCTTCCATATAATATCACCTCCTTTATCCCTATTCCTTCATGGCATCTCATACAATGTTCTAAACCAACCGTTTAGGCATATCAACTTCGCTCTAAAATTATTTTCATATGAATTAGGTTTATCCAACTTTAAAGCAAACCCTAAACACATATCAGACTCAACTGGGGTACCTCTTAAACCAGTAACCCCTCTATTCATTATCACTCTAACACTTTAACCACAATAAAAGTTAATTAATAAACTAAGTTTTTATTTTTAACTATATTAACAACGTTGCTACTTCCAAGGTAGGGGCTCCCAACTCAATGGTGCCCTTTTTCTGCCCTTTGCTAACTTGGGGTTTGGGCAGCAACGAGGGTTATTTATCTCTTTCATTAGAGATTTCCCTCGGGAGACGCCTCCGCTATTGGCGGCTTCTTCAATATGCAAATCGCCCACGTATGAAACAGGCAGCCCCAATTTGTTTAATGCACAAAAGTAAAGTTATGCCCTTCCTCCACCTCCCACCTCGCATACTTTAGATTTCTGTAAACCACCCCCGCTTGGACCTTCCTGCATTTTTCCTCTTATCCCCTTGGCATCCAATCATAACCGTCTGTGGAAGTTTTGTAGCCAGTATTCTTTTTACTTTGCTTGAATTATGCCCATCCTCCTCCACAGCAGACATAGTTCCCTTTATAATGTTCTCCTTATTATTGTTCTAATGCTGCCTCCTCAAAACCTCCCAGCCCCCCAAACCACTCAGCTCCATCACTCCTCCCCTCCACACACCCCCTTCCCTGAAAGATCAGCTCAACCTCCCTTCCCTCCCCTGTCTCAAGTCCCCCGTCTTCACATCATCCCTCTGCCCCTCCTGACACAGATAGAAGAAGAAGAAAATGAGCTGTATCATTTGAATCTATCAGTTACAGCCTAACAGCGGCATAACGATTATCTCTCTTACAGCTCTTAATTGAAAAAAGCTCTGGATTGTATACTTTTAGACAGGTAGGAGGGGGAAAAGACACAAAAGGGAAGAAAAGGGTGGGTACAGAAGCAAACATGACACAGGGAAGCAGACCCAACAGGGAAGCGGACCCAACAGGAGCTAGGTACAAAAATAAAAGAGGGGGGAATCAAACCATGGGATATATATTTCAGTCCAGTCCTATCCAAGGAAAGTCCTTTCATGTGTAACTACAGTTCTTGGTCGCATAGGCAGTAGCTTCCCAATAAGGTTTCCCCTTTAGAGGAGGAGATAATGACCAGTCTATGCACCAACCAGCTACTGTTCATCTGTCATTCTCTGGCGACTACAAGCTACCACGTAATGCTCCTTTCTTCACCATAGCCCTTATCTTCTCTAGGGACTCCTGGAGTAACTTTGTTGTAGTTCCCCTCTGCTGCAACCCCGGTTGAAACCAGTCCGAGAGGAACACTTGCCTCTTGCCTATTTGTTCCGCATCCTCAGCCACCAATGTAATTCCTCTCTGCTTCATAGCTTCCAATGCCTTGTAAGGAGACCCATATGTTTGCGTACCTTCCGGCCAGAAGATCCTTAACTTTGCTAGGAAGGGGGTCTGAAAATGAATTCCTTTCTCTCTCAGTGCACGCAGTATCAGAGTGTATTGTTCTCTGGCTTGTTGTATCTCCATGGGATAGTCATGATCCAGTGTTATTTTTGACGATAGATAGGTAAGTTCTTTCTTTGCCCGTGCTCTACGTAGTATATCTTCTTTGGTTTGGTAACTCACCACTAGAAATATAATGGAGCATGGGCGTGCTTTTGGGTCTTGTGGTCTTGCGCCCAATGATCTGTGAGCTCTCTCAATCTTTAGGTCATAATTTGGTGGAAGCTCTAAGATGTCCCGAAGTAAATTTTCGATAAAGGCTGCCACCGGGGTTGTCTCAACGCCCTCTGTTAGGCCATAAAGTCTCAAGTTATTTCTTCGAGATCTGCTCTCCAGTTCTATGGACTTGGCCTGTAGCACCATTGATTGCTGTATTAGAGCACTGACTGTGTGGCCTAAGCAAGTACTTAGATCTTCTACCCCCGATATTCTGGTTTCAGCCTCCTCAATTCTATTATCTAGCTTCGACAATTGTGTGGATAGCCCTTGAAGATCCTTTTTCATCTGCAATCTGGATGACCGAATCTCCTGGAGGATCATTTCATAGCGTGACCGAGTCAATTTATCTTGCTCCCCCTCAGTGTCGTAGTCTGACCCTCACATGCTGCTAGGCGAACGACTCTGACTATGCGGCCTATGTCCTTCTGTAATACACTCTGCATCTGTCATTTTTTCGATAACACAGCCTTTGAGGAACCATGTTTGTCTCTCCTGCAAGGGTTCTTCGACATGCTTGAAGGTTTTTCCCTGTTTTGTAGTGTCCGAGTGGGGGGTTTTATATCAATTTCTGACAGGTGAGGTGGAGAGTGTACAAGTCGAGCTGTCTAGTCATCAGTGGTGGAACCGGAAGTCCTCCATACAAACATTTTAACAAGAGACATTATCCTTCTAAAAGGCAGAACCACAGGCAGAAATACGATTTTTCCCAGCAAATCACTCTGTAGCAGGATGTCTACTTATCACCGGAGAACCATTACTGCTTAGATCTTTCCAAGACCGCATAGCTCCCTAAAAACACACACCGGCACTGGTAAGTACCTGATCTCTCGAGATTCACATCTAACCCAGTTCTCTTCCATACCTCTTATTAGTGCTCCCATTACCTCACCCTCGAGCACTATCCCGTGGAGACGCGATGTACTTCTCCCAGCCACCCCCAACCCATTCCATAAGTTGAAAGGGGGCACAACGCTTTTGCAACCTCCAAACTCATTCCCTGGCTGCCTCTCTTTTGCACCTTAGACTCTAACTCCTTCTCAGACAGCAACAGTGGTGCATTCCTTTCCAGTTACCCCACTGGAGCAAAGCCACGGCCTAACTGGGTCTAAAAGCCTGCAAACTTAATGTAGGCCCTAGGGTCTGCCCACAGACATGGGCATGGAAGACCCACAGTGTACCCAGACTGCACCCACTCCCCTGGCTACAGACCAATTCAGCTGCCCCGCCACGCAGGGTAAACAGACCAGGACCACTGCCACCAGTACCAGATCACCAATTCAGGAGCCCTGCCACATCCCCTGAATCCCCCAACAGCTCAAAGCACCTATTCCAGATGGGGCCTGACCCTCCCAGGGGTTCCTGCTCTACCTGCCCTACATCACCTCCCTGGATGATCTCTCTATCCAAACCCAGGGACCCAGGACCCAAATGACTGCAACTGTCCTACATGAAGCCTCCCTCGGATGGCCACCCAGGGACCTGGTGCCTCATCGCTAAACTGCAGACCTGCCTGCAAAGGGGCGGGGGTCCCCCCTTCTGACTGCCCTGCTGCTGGTACTGCTGATCTCTCTCTCTAGTCTCTCTCCCTTTTAATCAGCACCTGAGAACCATTACTGCTTAGATCTTTCCAGGACCATGAAGCTCCCTAAAAATACACCGGCACTGCTAAGTACCTGATCTCTTGAGCTTCACATCTAACCCAGTCCCTTTCCATACAGTGCTCCCATTGTCTCACCCTTGAGCACTATCCCATGGAGAAATGATGTGCCTCTCCCAGCCACCCCAACCCATTCCATAAGTTGAAAGGGGGCACAATGCTTTTGCAGCCTCCAAACTCACTCCTTGGCAGCCTCTCTTTTGCACCTTAGACTCCAGCTCCTTCTCAGACAGCAACAGTGGCACCTTTCTTTCCAGTCACCCCACTGAAGCAAAGCCACGGTCTAACTGGTTCTAAAAGCCTATAAACTTAATGTAGGCTCTGGCGCCTGCCCCAGGCATGGGCATGGCAGACCCACAGCATACCCAGGCTGTGCCCCACTCCCTGGCTACTGACCAGTTGAGCTGCCCTGACTCATGGGATAAAAAGACTGGGACCGCTGCCACCAGTACCTGATCCCCAGTTCAAGAGCCCTGCTACAACCCCTGAATCCCCGACAGCTTAAAGCACCCATTCCAGATGGGGCCTGACCCCCCCCATGGGTTCCTGCTCTACCTGCCCTACATCACTTCCCTGGATGCTCTCACCACTCAAACCCAGGGACCCAGGACCAAAATGACTGCAACTGTCCTACATGAAGCCTCCCTCAGATGACCACTCAGGGACCCTCCGCCTCGCTCCCAAACTAAACAACCTGCCTGCAAAGGGGGGGGGTCTCCCCTTCTGACTGCCCTCCTGCTGGTACTGCCAATCTCTCTCCAACCTCTCTCCCTTTTACTACCTGTTTCTATTTATACCCTTTTTAGTCTGCTGTCTGTTGTCACCACATGGTGACTCATGGAAATTACACCAGCAGATTACTGATTTTCCTAACTCTGGGGGCAGTAAATTAGAAGGGGTCCCTAAAGGAAGCATAAGCCCCTCTCAAAATGAGAGAGGGCTTGCATAAGATAAAATCAGCTTACTTTAAACAAAAATCTAGAACAGAAAATAAAGGAATTGGAGAGCCTGCATGGGTCGGGGGGCACCTGCCCTACTACAGAAATCAAAAAACTGACATCACAGCTAAAAGAAATTCTCAGATCCTAAACCAAAAATGCCTTAAGATTTGTAGCTCAAATGTATTACAAGGGAAGGAACAGGGCAGGGCACCTCCTCGCATACAGGCTTAGAAAGCAGGCTGCTGATAGGTATATTCCTGCAGTTAAGAAAACTCTGGGGTGCTCGAGGTTGTAAACTAAACCCAGCAAAATAGCAGAGCTTTTTTAGACAATATTATTCAGAGCTATACTCATCTGAAAACCAAGTAGACCAAACTAAGAGGAAAGAGGAATTTCTAGATAAGATACGGCTGCCTAAGTTGACCCTGGAATAGGCTCAACAGCTAGAAAGTCCCTTTTCCCTGGGGGAGGTTATCTCGGTAATTAGAACCCTCAAACATAATAAATCTCCTGGCCCAGATGGCTTTGGTGTCTGAGTGCTATCAGAAATTCCATTCTGAAATGACTCCTCTACTCCTTCAGGTGTGTAATACATCCCATGCCCCTGCAGCCAGTCCAGATTCTTGGGCGAGAGCCTTGATTATGGTGCTGCTGAAGCCAGGTAAGGATACTTCCACCTGTGGAGGGTATAGACCGATTTCCTTGCTAAACACAGAGGTTAAAATCTTTGCTAGGATGATAGCCAATCACCTACACATGGTCATAACACATTTGGTACACACGGACCAAGCAGGGTTCATGCCAGGAAGACACTTCCATGATAACACACACAGGCTGCTGATCACTATAGCCAGCATGCACAGCGGACTGGTGATGCTACAAGGAGTAGTTGTGGCATTAGATGCCGAAAAGGCATTTGACTGCCTCGATTGGAAATTTCTGGATATGGTTCTGCACAAGTTTAATTTTTGGGATAAATTCCAGGCATGGATCTTGGCTCTGTATACCAAACCATCAGCCCAGATTAGGCTTAACAGGGTCCCATTGACAACCCTTCCAATAAAGAGAGGAACCAGACAGGGCTGCCCATTCTCCCCACTTTTATTTGCACCCCACATTTAACCCCTGGCTGAGGCCTTTTGATCCATTCCAGACATTACTGGTATTAAAATCATGTCAGTCGGTCCATAACGGCATATCTCTCTATGCAGATGATACCCTTCTCTACTTACAAGATCCTGCCACAACACTCCCTAAAGCATTATCTTTCTCAGCTGATTACAGCAAAATCTCATGTTTTAAAATTAATAAAACTAAATCCAAAATCTTATCTGTAGGAGCCCTGGATGCCCTAGAAACTAGGAAAATAAAAAATTAAAAATGGCCCACTAAAGGTTTTAAATATTTAGGAGGGCAGATCACTGCCTACCTAAGTAAATTATATCAAGTCAACTACTTAAAATGAATACAAAGCATACATCAAGACTATAACAGGTGGGCAGCTTTACCACTCTCTATAACAGGACGATCAGAATCTGTACGCATGAATATCCTTCCTTGCCAGGTCGTCTTATTTGACACTATACCTATACGCCCCTCCTCCCCCCAAACTATTCTGGACCACTATTCACACAGTTATGACCTTGTGCTTGGGGGCAACCACATTGAGACCTTCTGAATGGGTGCGGAACCTGGGTGTTGTGCTTGATGACACCTGTGCTTCTCAGGTATCAGCAGTTGTCAGCTCCTCTTTTTACCATCTGAGGAACGTCACCCGGATAAAGTACCTTGTTCTGCCCGAGGACCTTCCTACATTGGTTCACGTCTCTGTGTCCTCTCGTCTTGACTACTGCAATGCTCTATACCTGGGGTTACTGGGGGTGGATCACCGTCGCCTTCAGCTGGTGCAGAACACTGCAGCCAGGTTGTTGACAGGGTTGTTAAGAACTTGTCATGTCACTCCTGTGCTGCGCAAACTGCACTGGTTGCCAATGCAGTGGAGAATCACCTTCAAGGTCACGTTGCTGATCTGTAAGACCCTACATGGACAGGGACTGGGTTACTTGCAAGAACTCCTCCAGCCCTACTGCCTCCTCCACTCACTCCGCTGCACCGATGAGGGATTGCTAGAGGTTCCCAGGGTCCGTCTCCAGACATCGGGTGCTAGGGCCTTTTCTTTTGTACCCCAACCCTGTGGAACTCTCTGCCTTATCGGATTAGAGAGTGTCTGTCCACTGAGACTTTTAAGTCCTCATTAAAAACGTATTTATTTGAGCTGGCTTTTGGGGACAATGTCTAGTTTTATTACTGCTGCCGTTTTATTTTATATGTTCTCTCTGACTGAATGTCTGTTTTTATATTGTATATGCACTTCGGCTTTTTGAAAAGCACTTTATAAATAAAATTTGATTTGATAAAAGAAATTTGTCTGAGGAAGGAAGAGACCCAGACTGAAATAGACCGTTCTCTGCCTTGATAAGGGTAAGGGCGGGTTAGAGATTCCAGATTTAAAGACCTATTACAGGGTGGCACAGTTACAGTTTCTGGCAGCCTACAACAGGATTAGCCAACCTTTAAGTTGGGTTCAGATGGAAAAAGATGTTATGGGCCCCACTGACCTAACAAGTATTCTTTTTAATATATGGGACTCCAAGATAGTTGGGGCCCTTTCCACTCCCTGCCTCAAAATGTTAGTACTCTCCTGGAGGGAGGTATTACACAACTTGAAGCTAGAAAATGAAGTGCTCAGGCTAGTGGTGATCAGAGCTTGTAGAGATTTCCCACCTGGAAGAGACAATCTAACATATATACACTGTGGTAGACAAGGCCTAGTTAGGATGGCCCAGTTTTTTACCAGGTGCACACTAAAAAGTTACAGGAACTTCAAGATGAATTTGGCCTACCCCACAAAGATTTTTATTGCTACTTGCAGATTAGACACTATTTGACCTCTGGCTGCAGATGGGAGATTTTTAGGAAGACTGCCGGCCACCCACTGATAGAGTTTTGTTTGGGGCTGCTGGAGGGAAGCGTGCAGAAGTACCACCTGATTTCACAGCTGTGCAGACTGCACAGGAGGATAACTCTGATCACAGAATTGTAATACAACAGAAGTGGGAAGGTGAGGCTGGATTGACAATGCATCCGAAAAAATGGGACCAAACTTGGGAGCAGGCACATAAGATCGTGGCCTCCCATCTATGGAGAGAGTTCAGATGGCAAGTTCTTACCAGATTTTTCAGAACACCTGTTATAACTAAACACTATGGGAGATTTCCCTTGGACAACTGCTGGCAAGGGTTCGGCCAAACAGTCACACATGAAGACATTTTTGGGGGGATGCCACAAGATCAGAAAATTCTGAGAGAAGGTTCATCACCACATTAGTACTATACCAAAAATTCAAATCCCTGACCAGTGTCAGGTATCACTATTGGGAGAGTTCCCTTCAGGAGTGCGCAGTACGGGAACAAAATACCTGTTTAATATATTTATTGCAGCCACTCAGAAGGTCATTACTAAGCAGTGGCTTTCAGACAGGCTCCCCGGGGTCACTCAGTGGCTTGCCTGTTGCCAACAGGTCAAAGACATGGAACAATTGACAGCGTAGCTCCACTGCAGGCACAGAGGTTTAAGGCACAGTGGCTTCCTTTTTTCGAATTTATGAGCAACAAGGGGGGGTGACATTCCTGGATATCCTGGCTCAGGAAGCTCTGAGCCAATAGCCAGGGAGGTCTGCCCCTATAGGACTGTCTTTGATGGGTTGGGCAGGTGCTTCATCCCAAAGGGCAAAGGTCAGTTCAGTATGATGGATGAATCAGGCTTGGGTCAAGATATTCCAGTACGGCTGCAAATATATTTCCTTGCTCATGAATTTGGTACTTTGACTTTGTTGCTCTGGGGGGGGCTGGCGGTTAGCTTTTGTAGCCTTTTAGCTCTTAGTGTTTAACTATGTTGTATTCAGTGTATTCATTGGTTTATTGTTTAAGGGTGTTTTCCTTGTCCTAAATGTTTAAATGTTTTATGTTTCTGTCTGTGTATTTACACTTGAAACTCTAATAAAAATTATGATTTGAAATGTTTGTTTGTGTGGTTTATGTAAGAATCGACTTGATTATAATAACTGAGATTGCAAATGTGCGGTCGTTGAGTGGAAAACAAATAAAACTTAATTTGGCATTGTCTCTGGGATTGGCAGTTGGTGCGTGAGAGGCATCCTGTGCAGTAATATGGCTGACACCACGAGACACACAGAGACTTTGCAGGTTACATGCCTGCACACTAAGCCCTTGAGTTTATTTGTTCAAGAATGCCAGCCACATGTTTAGTTTCTGGAGCAAAAGTTCAATGGCAGGTATGTTAATGATAACAAAGATGGAATTTAGTTGTTCTAGGCCATATTTGAGTTTTTGGTTTTAATATTTTAAAAAAATAACAACTTCTAGTTACGGTTATATAAAAGTGTTTTGAAAGATCAATCAATGTAAACCAGGAATGTAGTTTGATGTTCAAGTACTGTATGTAGATATGAACGTTTCAGAAATAAATGTAAAGTGTAGGAAGACATGGACTCCACGGCCCTGCAATATGCCATACTAGTTGTGCTGGATACCAAGAAATACATTTCCAGACTGAAACATTGATCAAATAGTCCATGGTCACTGTTGCATGGACTCATGTAGCAAATGTTTAGAATATTATTGTCAGTTGCAGTAATCGACCCTCCTAGGTGGTAACATAGGATGCAGAGTGTACTAAATCCAGTCTGCAGTTTCTCCCATAATGATCTCTGTTCTCTAAACCAAGCAGATTATTTTCATTACATTGTTAACTTTGAAAAGCAATAAACAAAAATTAAAAAAAGCAGCAGCAGCTGATGAAGTAATTTTGTTTTTAATGAAAAATGTAAATGAGCCGTCCTATTGGTGCAACTATAGCACTACTGCTTGTGATGTTGATGACCTGGGGAACAAGCATGGGCTGTCAAGGGATGGATGGTAAGGAAGGATTGAACATTCCAAGCACTGCTGTCCTTCCTTGGGGTGGAAGGATGCTGCTCCCACTTCATGACTGCCTCCTGCTGCAGACCAGGTGGAGGCACAGCCAGGAGCACCAGAAAGGAGAGGGGTTGCCACCAGACATCAGATGCCAGCCCACGTGCGTGCCTCCACGTGCTTTCCATGTGTCACAGTATATCGGCACACCAGGGAAAAAAATCAGAGAAAGGAGGAAAAAGCGTGGTCTACTCCACACGAGCAACCCCACAGACTCTTGCATGAGTGACACGGCAGACCACCTACCAATAAAGGGTTCTGGGTAAGTAGAGGATAGCTTGTAAGTTCATTAGACGGTCAGTGACAGAGCTGGGGGGTGGTGTTGAATGGAATCATGGAAGAGAAACAGCTCTATCAAAAAAAAACATGCAAAGGATATTAAATGCAGGAAATATACAATGTGCCATATAAACTGAATTGTGTCAAAATACAGAAACTATTTCCACAGTGATGCCAGTAGTCTTTACATTTGCTGAATGAATACTGAACCTTCTGACCCTCATATTAAACTTGATATGGACCCAATGCCTCCCAAAAAAAAATTCACTCCACTTTGCAACATAATCTGTGTGGGCATCTGTGGAGCATGGAGCTTTCTTCTCAGATGCTATGCACACACCTTAGAACATCCTTTCTCGCCTCCAGTGCCATGCAGGAGGAAGCAGGCATGGAAAAAATGCTTAACCGCCCACGAGCTCAGTAAACTGCTGATGATGTCATTACAGCAGTTGGGTCTGTAAATAAAGAATCCACTCTCCCTGAGGGGAAAGCGGTTTCTTTCTTCAGCAGCGTTAACACCCTGTCTGTCGCCCAAAGAAGCAGGGAGCCAAGAGGCAGGGAAATGTTTTTAAAAGCCACTTGTACTTTCTCTTCAGTCAGACGACAATAATCTGCCACAAGTCATTCTGGAGATGTAATCATCTCAAAATCACTCTGCATTACTGTTTGTGTAATACTAGTATCTAGGGCAATGCAAACAAAAGTTCTACAAATTCTATTTCTCCATATGTATAGAATTTCTGTGAAATGATTGGTAAACATTCACCAGACTTGGCTTTGCACAATCACTATTACTTCTTAGAGAGCAGATGCAAAAACACAGAAACATTTTTTTCCATTGTTAATAGTGGCTGTGCAAAGCCAAATCTGGTGAACGTTTACCAATCATTTCACAGGAATTCTGGGGGTGAACCTATCACATGACCTAAAGGTGGTAGGTAGTGTGAAAAGGCAGCTGGGAGGGCTACTGGGATGCTGGAGTGCATAGATGGGGGCATAACCAGCAGAAAGAGGGAGGCAGTGTTGTCTCTGTATAGATCTCTGGTGAGACCCTACCTAGAGTACTGTGTCCAGTTCTGGAGACCACATCTCCGGAAGGACATAGAATGGAAGCTGTCCAGAGGAGGGCAACTCAAATGATGCAGGTTCTGCATCGGAAGCAGTAAGATGAAAGACTAAAGGACCTCAATATGTACATCCTGGAATAGAAGAGGGAGAGGGGATATGATAGAGACTTTTAAATACCTCATGGCAGTAAATAAGGTACGGTGGGGAGTATTTTTCAGATAAAATGATGCTCAAGAACAAGGGGGCATTCTATAAAACTGGGGGGGCATGGACTTAGGAGAGTAGTGAGGAAGTACTTATTCTCTGAAAAAGCAGTGGATTCCTGGAACAGCCTTCCAGCAGAAGTAGTAGTAGTGAAAACAGTGGTGGGGTTAAAAAATGCATTTGATAGGCATAAGGAAATCTTAGCAGAAAGGAAGAGGGAAGAGAAAGAGTTGGAGATCAAGTAGGGTATGCAGTGATACTGTAGTTAGAAAAAAATGGGCAGACTTGGTGGGCCAAGTGGTCCTTATCTACCATCAGATTCAATGTTTCTGTTTCCAGGATTTGAAAAAAATGCCACCAGTCTCGTTTATGAGGTGATGTGAAAAAATGAATATTTTAAAAGTTTGGAGTCAGAATACTGATAATTACCAAAACTATGAGCGATCATGTAAAAACGTCAATGTACAGTACATTTATAACTTTGTTGTTTTTATTACAAAGCAATCTTTTCACACCAATCAGCATTAAGAACTGCAGTACCTCTTGTGCCGCATACAGATGCTGCCTCGCGCTGACCGTTCGTCTAATTTCAGATGCGCTGACGCCTGCTGTTATCTTGGAAGCTGTAACTTGCAATGCCACAGCTCTGCTCAACAGACTTGACCTGGAATCCTAAGTTTGCCAGTGAAGGTCACATAAAAAATACCCATAACTGGTTAAGAAAATCCCTTTACTTCTTCATCTGCTCGAGCTGCATCCTTTACAGTGCATATTCACATTTGAGAATCTGTGGACCACACCATCATTCACAGTAACTGAAGGGGGGAGCAGAAAAAAAATTAATTTAAAAAATGTTACATTGCCTCTCAAAGTGTGCTTTATTTTAAAAGAGTTAAACTGTTTCATAATATGCTAATGCGTATACAGTAGTTGGGGAGTTTTTTTACAGCACAAGAACGTTATTTCATGCTGTAAGAAATACCCTTCCAACTATGCATATTAATATATAATATTTTGATCCCACATTTTGAATATAGCCATCTTATAACCCCATGTCATGAACCCACTAGGTGAAAATATTCAAGTCCTACCCAAAACATGATTTTACTGAGCCACTGCAAAATCACCTTTTGGCCCAGATTTTGAAAACTTACACCTTCCTTGTTTACGTGGTGGGGTCCCAAAAAGGCCATGTTGGAATAAGTTAGCAGAGAGAAAACTAAAGTAATCAGCTGGAGCCTATGCAGAAACAAAACTAGTTGGTGGGAGGTGACATATGAGTGTTCTAAAAATAGAACTGTGCTGGTCGTGCTGCCCACTCATCAGCAGCTACAGTGAGAATATATTTGCCCATGGGGGACCTAGAGGGAGAACATTGTGATATTCTCACTATAGATCTGGAGGGGCAAAATATCAGTGATAAGTGCCATTTCACTGACCTACGCAGCCAGTATAGTGTTATGCTTGTGCAACTGTGTTAGTTTGGCTTTGGCAGTTCGTACTCTCTATTCCAGAGGAATTACCACCCTGTAGGGGTACGAAGGCAAGGAACCCTCAGAGAGGGTTCCACCCCTAGAGGTGCAATGGGATGGTTCCCACGGCTAAAGGTACCTTAGGAATCCCCCTAAGGAGAGAGTGCTGCCGCTGGAGGAGGAGGGGAGGATGGTGAAGCAAAGAAAAAATGCTTCACAGTGAGGCTTAGAGGAACTGCTTATATAGCTTAGGAAGTGGGAGCGGCTGGCTGCTTGGCCACCAAACTACAGGCAAGCCTTTCAATTCACTGACCTACACAGCCAGTATAGTGTTATGCTTGTGCAATTGTGTTAGTTTGGTTTTGGCTGCTCGCACTCTCTATTCCAGAGGAATTACCACCCTGTAGGGGTACGAAGGCAAGGAACCCTCAAAGAGGGCTCCACCCCAGAGGTGTAATGGGAAAGTTCCCGTGGTTAAAGGTACCTTAGGAATCCCCAAAAGAAATGTAGTATCATCCCCAAAAAGGAGGCAACATGAAGCATATGAGCAAGCAGTAACTGTGACATAGGAGTAGTAACTGTAACGTAGTAGTACAGAAGCATAGGCAGTTTGATAAGGCAATGAGACGTTCAGTTGGATAATGTAATGACCGCCCAGGTGTGTGTAGCATGATACTGATGTTTTGCTTTGAGATTAGGGGATCCCCTAAGGAGAGAGGGAACGGCAGGACATCCTTCACCTCCATCCAACAGCGGAACATATCAAAGAAACTAGGGGAAACAACTATGCTAACTAAGTGTTATGACCTGAGGCAATGGAGGAGAGAAAAAAAACCTATGAGGAGGAAATCTCTGGGAATCCAAGGCCTAGGTTGCCTTCCCTCCAGGCTTGGGATAGTTTAATTAGTAATGGATCTGCAGCTGCAATTTGGAAAACCCAATTAAAGGGAGATATAAAATATTCCAATTTGGAGGAAGGCTCTCACTCAAACCCTCTAGCGGGAATGCCATGGAAGGTTCGTGCAAAAACAATACGTGCATCCAAGGCACAGGAGGAGAGCAACAACTGCTGAGGCACTCATCTGGCCTACCCGCCCTAAATCAAACCAGGTGAACCAGAGGCAGTCATATGGAGAATGCAGTGAAGGTGCCTTGCTAGGGAAACCACTAAAGTCAATGGCTAACCGTTATAGTGGAACACTAGAGCCAAAGGAGATCATTGTAACCGCCCTTCACCGCTAGTCTTGAATTCTACACCAGCAACTGCTGTTGCGTAGCAGGTAGCTAAAGCTAAGCCTGGGGTGAGGACATTCCCAGCTATGGACTAGGTGAAAAGGATCCTGCTCCAAGTTAGACACGCTTGAGATCTGGACTAAATGTAGAGCGAGACCGTCAGCTGCAGGAACCCTGTGCCAGAACAGAATGGCTGGCATACCCCAGAAATTGACTGAGAGCTGAAGCTGGTGAGCTGAATAAGCATGGCATGCTGAGATTGTAATGAGCATTGAGTGCTGAGACCTACAAGGTTGAATGCAGATTGAGTGCAACAGAATCCCAGAGGCTGAAGCTGAGGGGATGGCAGTAGGCATGAAGTAATGGTTTGCGTCAGCAAGAAGCAATGGTTGCGTAAGCAAGTGAGGACCTGCACAGAGGTCAGTAAGCAGTAGTAGTGATAGGTGGACCTACATAAATACTGTGTAGCAATTAAACAGCACTGAATTGTGAGCAAGCCAGCCAGACACTAATAGCCAAATTAAGGTGACAAACTCTGAGGATTTGTGGCAGCGAAGACAGGATTTAGAAAATAATTAATTAGTCACATAGGCCACTACCCCCCCAAACATCTCTCAGTCCCCACCGTAGGACAAATAAGGAAGTGATGAAAAGGCTGAGAACCACATGCAGATATAAAAGCTAATTTAATACCCTCAGCAGAAGCTTCAGCTAACCTCAGACTAAAACAAGGTACAGTATGTACAATAGCAATGGGAGTAAACAAAGCAGCAGCAGGAAACAAGAAGGCCTGTACAGCAGTAGTAAAACAAATGAATACACTGAGTTGTAACTGCAAAATAAAAGGAGGCATAATGCTCTTAAGCACTGTCAACAAGCAGTGCAATGAGATTGCAGCAATGAGGTAATTAGAACAAGCATGAGTAAGCTGTATAGCTAGTTTCAAGTAAATCTGAGTCAGGTGAAAGTAATAGAATATGCCACATGGACCAGCTATAGTTGAGCTAAACACACAGATCAGGTTTACAGTTGCAGTGCAAGTAATTTGAGAGTAACTGAAAGCAAGCAGTATGAGCGCTGAAATATCAGTATGCTAGGAGCTTAGAAAAGCCCCCCCCCCAAAAAAAGGAAGGAAGCACACACAACCAAAGGCAAAATACAAACCAGAAGCAGTAAAATAAACACAGAAGCCCTGCAGAGACAAGCAGGAGCAGCAAGGGTGGGGGGAGGTCAGGCCCCAGCCAGCCAGGGAGGCCCGACCAGCTCAGAGGACAAACCGACAGAGCCTTCAGCTGCAAAGAAAAAATTGCTTCACAGTGAGGCTTACCGGAACTGCTTATATCACCCAAGAAGTGGGAGTGGCTGGCTGCTTGGCCACCAAACTACAGGCAAGCCTTTCAACTAATATCCTCTCAAGTGTTGCATAAATACATATATTATTTTATATATATATATATATATATATATATATATATATATATATATATGTTACATATAGTAAGGGATTGACCAGTTTTCTTCTTCCTAGACATTTTATGAATTTTCATTTATTTGAGCTCCAGTATAAGGAAAAACACTCATTTGTTTCTATTGGTTTCAATTACAGAGGTCCCCAATACACACACACATATATATATATATATATATATATATATATATATATATAATGGTAGCACGGTGGTGCACCATAGTTAGGTGAGAGCCCTTTTGTTAAATGGTGAAACTTTGCACCTTAATAACTTTGCCACTGTTTAACGGATTTGCCTGAAATTAGGCAGACATGGGGCATATCCTTAGATCTTGGGATCTGGTAACATTCGTACCAGTCGGATATACAGCTGCGGAGTTATTAAGCAACATCTGTGCTCGCAATTACGTTTTTTTGTGCATTCTTTGCTCATGCCTACAGGTCACATGGTTTGTGTGATCAGTCCGAAAACTTCAGTGAATGTGCGGCCAGGGTCCCCGATGTGCCTTTTGAAGATTTCATGAAAAAATATTGAACGGTTCAAAAGTTATTCAAAAAACAAGTTCCCATTATAAGTCAATGGGAAAAGTTAACAAAAAGTTCAACACTTTAGCAAATGCAGTTTGTAGTGTCGCAAATGACCCTAGTAGTGTCGCAAATCCGCCATTTTGTTTTCAGTTACTGATTACAGAAATGCTAGGCATTTAAAATTGGGACCATCTAGGGACACAATTATTTTTTGTGGTTACCTATTCAAGCCCTGAGGATGCTAGCCATGCCTTTATCTTGGGGTTCAACCCCCAGAAATATGTTTTTCAAATTTCTGGTAAAAGTAGTGTCTCAAAGTAGTGTCGCATTTGCGACACTTTCGCAAATTTTTGCGAAAGCTTTCGCAAATCACAACACTACTTTTCTAGACTATGGCCAAAATGACAGGAATTCTTTGCCACTCTGCTGCAAAAAAACGGTTTGGTCTTTTGGGCAGAAATTTGGAGAGAAGGCAGCCAACATCTCACAGATGTGACTTGTTGTGGTTTGGTGACAAAATATTGCACAGATGCAAAGGTACGGTACTACGAAGTTGACATTTTTTTCCCATAGACTAACATGGTGACGTCCACCGTGCTTTCGGGGCTCGTATCTCAGAAATGGTGCGAGATACGGAATTTTCATCATGACAATGCGTGGCCCTATGGGAAACTCATGAATCATGTGAAAATTTGAATTGTTTTTCTACATGGCACGGTTCCTGAGATATAAGCAATTTAGTATTTCAACAGCTCATTTTCTTCTCCGAGGACCATTATTATGCATACATTCTTTGTACACACTGGCCCAGATATTCAAACTGCGCCCAAAAAGTGTGCAACAGCAGGAGCAAGTGCAAGTCCATTGCACCCATGTGCAAGAGGCACGATATTCAAAAACTGAGCCAGCCAAGATGCGCCTACAGCCGATGACTGAATATCGCACCACCTGCACCATAGCGCAACTAGGGAGGGGTAGCTGAGCATCTCTGATGTGCCATAGCGCAACAAGGGATGTTCAGCTGAGCAGTCCAGAGGCATCATAGCGAAACCAGGGATGCCCCCCCAGCAGCAGGGCAGCAATGCAACAGCACAACCAGGGATGCAGGGGCCCACCACCCATGCTACAGAAGTGCAGAGGAACACACAGCAGAACAGACATCATCTCCCCACACCCCATGCACTGCACAACTGCGGGAGGGCTGGAATAACCACTGGGCCATGGAGACAAGCAACCAACCCACAGCTGGGCCATGGTGCCCCATCACAACCCCTGGCAAGCTGTGACTGGCACACAAGGAGGGCTGACCACCCCATGCCATACCATCCCCCAATGCAGAGGACACCCTGCACCGTGACCCCCAGACACCCCACCCAGGAACAGCATCCACCAGTGCAGGATACCCCATGCATGCCACCCCTCCACTGTGACAATGCAACCCTGTGCACAACAGAACCATGCAAGGCAGCCCCACCACGAGCATCCATCAGCGGGTGGCAGCACACAGCGATGCAACGACGGCATACACAGTGCCACCATGCACAGCCCACCCGAGGTACAGCTGAGAGACTGACCATGCGTCAGCACACGAGGTACCCCACATGTGACAGGGCATGCTCCAGACCCCACCACCAGTGGTACAGCACCCTGCACACCCTCCCAAGGACACAACACGACCCTGCACTGGCCACAACAGCCAGTGCAGACACCCACAGTGGTGCGTGGAAGCATGCACCACACCGGATGCAACACAGTGCATGGACAAACACTCACCCATACCCAAGGGCACAACAACACAGGAACGCAGTAGCGGGGGAACCAAGCCCTCAGCGTAGGCCCATGGAAACCGTGTGCACACAGCCAGCAATCCTCCATGGCACAGGAGTGCCAGCCACCCAGTGCAGGCACTGTGGACCTGTACCATCATTTGCCTGGAGCACAAGTCACAGACAGTGGTGCACATCCCCTGCAACACACACAAGCCACAGCATGGAGGTGGGACAACAACCGCGGAGGCCACGGTGTCACCCAAGGCAGACATGCACCACACCAGTGACAGGAGGCAACCCAGCATTGTGACGGGTACAGTGGCTGCCCTGCATGGACAGCCACCACTGACATGCCAGCAGACCGTGCAGGTCACAGACATGAAAGGGTGTCAGCTGCACAGGCCATGGATGGGCTGACAGATGCACCATGGACACAGAGCATGCACCATGGACCACTGCACACAGTCATCCAGTGCACAGGGAACAACACACACACCACAGACACTGACTGATAGCTACTCCCATACCATAGTCACTTCCCCACGGACACACACACATACCCATGACTGTACCACCCCTGGCGCCATGCACACCACTGCAGCTGAGCATCTATAGCCCACTGCAAATCAGAGACCACCACAGTATTCATATCAAAAGACTTGTAATGAAAAACATCAAATAAAACTATTTACAACTATGTACAAATGTGTGGGGGGAAGGCCACAAACAAGATGGGGGTGGGTAAGGGGCAGGGGTGAACAAATGGGACAGCAAAGGAGGGGTGTGAGGGTTTGTCCAGGGGGGTAGGGGAAATCAGGGGCATATAGATGGTCAGTGGGAGCCCCACTCCCCACTCTGGCTGCTCCACCTTCCGTGTCTCCGCCGGACACCCAGCTGCTCAAACCCCCACAGGATGTCCAGTGATGCCCTCACCGCGGTCAGTATTTCCTGCAGTGCCTCCTGGATTGCCTGCAGCTGGCAGACACCTAGGACAAGGGAGCACAGTAAATAGGTGTGAATGCACAGCCCCATACAGCCCACCCACTGTGCATGGCATACGGCTGTGGGACATGCCTCTGTGATGGTGTGTGACCACCCACAGTGATTCTGCCCACAAGACCTGCCCACCCAGGTGCACATAGCCATGCGGACCGCTGCACACACCCACCAGCCAAGTCCTGCGCAGCACCACCATGGCTGTTTAGTGACATGGCTATGTGGTGCGAAGGCAGTGGCACAGCCATGTACCCGGTGCATGCATGGACCACCATTGACGCACTCCCAGACATGCAGTGCCACTGGACAGTGCTGACTGTAACAAGTTGCATGCATGGCAGTGGTGTCAATGGATGGTGGCCATGCCCTGCTGCCCACCCTGTTACACAGCATGCAATAGTAATCATGGAGGTAAGGCACTCACCTTCATCCGGCTGGTCCCTCTGGCGCTGTTGACCTTTGCCCCTCCTATTGGTCTGTTCCTCCAGCTGGCGCCGCCGCTCTCTCACCAGCCGCCTCTCTTAGGGCCCTAAGGTGCAAACATGGAGACAGGAACATCAGTACTATCCCATAGCAAAGTCCCCCTGCCCCCATGTGTGTGCAATCCCACCCAGCCAGACCCACCCACCACACACCCTGATAGCACCACCACAGCCAACACCAGACGGTTCCCCCCCCATGTTCCGGACACATGCAACCGTGATACTCATATGGAAGATAAAAGTGTATGGATGTTACACCTACCTGGAAGTGGCACCGTGCCCCTCCTGGCATGTGCACGCAGATGGGCAAGCAGGTCTGGGTCCCTCTGCCTCAGGTCCCCATACCTGTGGCAGCACTGCTCCGCCTCATTCCTGTGGCCTCCTCCAAGGCGTCGGCCACCTCCTGCCACCCCTAACTCCTAGACCTGTCCAGGGGTGCCTCCCCAAACAGTGGGCCAAAAAGTGGCTCAACAATGGCAACCAGGTTTGCCATTTCAACTTGGCTCCACTGGGCAGCTCTCCTCCCTGCCATCTCTCTAGCTCAGTAGGTTCAAAATGGCTCTGTGCAGCGCGGTTCCACCACATGCAGATACTGCATGGTACAGCGCTGCCATTCTCTATGGCACTGTCACTGAACAGCGTGATAGTGGTGCACCCATGCCTCACGCATGGCGCTTAGGGGGCAAAGGTCGGGCACAGGGTCAAGGGTCTCTGGCGCACGGACAGGCACTGCGCCATTGGAACCCAATGCTTATAGTGTGATTGGGTGCCTGTGTGCTACCTCCAGTAGTGGCCTACCGTGCTGTTTCCCCAGTGCACCTATGATGCCCCAGTGCCACAGCGCCATATAGGTGAACATCGCTGTAGCGCCACTGGCACAATGGTGGCTGTGCCCTGCATTGCATCCCATGCACAGCACATCAGCAGCACAGCAGGCGCCTGCGTCAGCAACCCGGGCATGCGAAGTGAGGTGTGTACTGTGCATGTCACAGATCTGCACCCTTGGCTCATCACGTTCAACACAATTGCGCAAAGCGCAACAGCGCGATATTCAGCAGTCATATGCAAATCAGCTAATCAGCTATTCAATGGCGCAGCACTGCAATTTGCATCCACTTAAAGTTGTGCCTCGCCTCATTTGCATGGGTTGCGCTATAAAAGTGTGACATTGGGCTGCACTGGCCATAGTCGGTTACTGCAGTCTATTGGTGAGTTGCATGCTGTTTGGGAGTGTGGACTATGGATTTTGGGACATGCATGGGACTGCACAGTCACAGGTAACAACTTTCATTCTCACAGGCTAAATCATGACCGAGCGAGTTGTGAGGGAGGAGGAACACAGTGGTGGGAGGAGGAGGAGGCCTAATTTCACCAAGGTCGAGACGGATGCCCTGTTTGAGGCCTACCTGAATCAGGAGCCGCTTCTCAGCGGATGGCAGAGAACACCACAGGCCTGTGCTGCTGCATGGGAGGACGTGGCGCATGCAGTGAACCTGCATGGCAGTCACCAGTGCTCCGTGAAGGAGTGCAACAAGAAGATGGGCACAGACAGGAGGAGGAAAAAGGAGAAGGTGGCTGCCATCAGGGCAGCACGAGCTGCGACAGGTGGGGGATAGCTGGAGGTGCTACAGCTGACCCCACAGGAGGAGAGGGTTGCTGGCAGCATGCAGCGTTGTGCCATTGAGGGTGTTCCGGGTGGTGGCTTCCAGACGGGTGGTAGCCCATCACTGCATGGTAAGTCATGGTCTGTCTATTGGAGTGGGGCAGGGTAGGTCACATGCAGTAACGCGACTTTATTTTCCCTTACAGATCCTGTGCATCTGCATGGGTCAGCGGTGGTAGGCCTGTCCACTGAGGCCAGTCAGATGGAGATGGAGGAGGGCCCATCCACCTCCACAGGACTACGTCACTCAGTGCGACAGTGGGCCCACCTGGCTGTCCAGACTGATGTTGTTGGAACAGGTGCAGAGGAGGCACTGCCCATGTACCAGCATGCCAGCGTCCATGGATGCCAGCATGCTGTGACTTGGGCTGGTTCCGGGTCCGTCACCGATGATGATGTCACTAACGCCATGGGCAGTGACACGTGTGTGCCACGGGATGGCCACACAGCAGGTAACATCGCAGTCATGGCTGTGGGTGGTGCCGCCATGAAGGCCTGCGTGTCATCACAGTCTCAGCATGTGCCTGTCAGCACCAGTGGGGCAGCACTGGTGTGTGTACAGGACAGTGGGACTGTTGCAGCCACTGTGGCAGCACCAGTGAGTCCTGGGGAGTGGCAGCCAGAGGGGCAGCATCAGCAGTCGGCCAATGGGCTTGGGGGTACAGTGTCAGGGGGCGGCATCAGTGCACCACCTGTGGACATGCCCAGACCTGGTCCTGGTGTGCAGCGCCTACCCTCAAGGGGTGCTGAGCATCAGGGCCACACACACCCTGAGGGACAGGATGCCGAGGAGGAAGATGACCTCTTGGATGAGCACACCCACATACTGCAAGCATCAGTCAACCAGCAGATGCAGCTTTCGACGTCGGTGGATGCACTGCGTGTGGCTCTGGAGCAGGCAGAGGAGCATTGCAGCAGAGACACCGCTCTGATCCTGGCAGGGATGGACCGGTTGCGAGAGGATGTGACCGCTGCCACTGACAGGCAGACACAGACATTCAGTGCTGTCATGGCCACAATGGGCACACAGATATTTGCCCATGCATCGCAGACACTATGCAGTGCATTGTCCACCTCCCGTTCCCGGCGTCGTGCAACACCATCCTTGTCGACACCGGGTTCAGCTGTGGGCATCCTGAGAACGCCTGGCGCAGGCATGTTTGGTGTGCTGCAGACCCCTGCGCGAGCACAGTTGCGTTCATGCAGTGAAACCCCTGGGGGACCATCGGTGCCACCCCATGAGGCCAGTGGTCAGCCTGTCAGCGCTGGCGGGTCTTGGGGGGGCTGCCCATGCACCCGTGGTGGCCAGGGCACTGTGGAGCATGACTGACCTGTCTCCCAATGTGGCTACTGTCTGGTGCTGCCCTGTGTGCATTGTGTCATTCAGCGGGCATTGCACGGGTGGGTACCCGGCCCTGCACACAGACACACAGTCCATCTGCACACCCTCCTGGCTGCTGTCCACAGTTGCATGTGCATGATGATGCCTGCATTGTGCTGTACACCAATGTACAATGGTGCTCAGCATCTGACACACGCACAATGACAGGCAGTGGGCGTGGTGGTCTGTGGACATGTGTGTGGCTAGGGGTGGCATTCTGGGTCAGTGTACCTCCTACCCTTTGTGCATGTCTGGCACGTTTTATGTGTGTGTGTCTCTGCATGGCACGTTAGACCTCACCCATCTCTGGTGGTGTGTGTGGTTCCATGCCCGGACACTTCCCTTGATGGCATGCACCCTTGGTGTGTGTCCATGTGTGACTGTGGGTTGTGCCTTAGCCACTGGTGGTTGCACATGGCCCCATGACTTACCTGAGTTGGCTGAAGTGCTCCTCCGTGATGGTGTCCTGGTGCAGCTGTGCCAGCTGGAGCAGTCGGGGGTCCCATCGCCCAAGGGGGGGCTGCCCATCACCATTGTCACTGGTGTCCTCATCGTCCCCATCACTGTCCCCCTCTTTGACCTGTACAGCTAGCCCACATTCATTGGCCACATTGTGCAGGATGCAACAGGCCAGGAATACCCCACAGGCCTTTGAGGGGCTGTACTGTAGGGCACCGCCGGAGGTGTCCAGGCAATGGAAATGTGCCTTCAGCATCCCGAACACCCACTCGATGACATTACGTTTGGTGGCATGTGCCTCATTGTAGCATTGCTGCGATGGGGTCGTGGATTGCCGGCAGGGTGTGAGCAGCCAGGGACGGAGTGGGTATCCTCTGTCACCTGTGTGTAGAGGGTGGAGGTTAGTTTGGTGATCAGTATCACCCTGCCCTGGGCCATGTAGGCCACTACCCATGTCACCTCTGACCATGCCCCCCCAGGCCCTATGATTGTCCATGTGGTTTGCATAATCACCCACTAGGTGGCCAGTGGGGATATGCCCACTCTCGAATCTGTGGCACAGTGCAGACTGGTGCCAGATGAAGGCATCATGTGCTCCCCCAGGGTGCGTGGCACAGACATTGATTATGCACCCCTTGGCATCACACACACCACCTGGCAGTTGATGCTGGCATAGCCCTTACGATTTATATATGTGGCCCCTTCAGGGCCAGGTGGTGTGCGGATGGCTACATGGGTGCAGTCTATTGCCCCTAGCATGCCAGGCATACGTGCTACCCTGTGGAACTCCTGTATGTTTGCTGTGCGCTCCGCCGCTGTGCTGGGGAAATGGATGTACTCCACAGCATGTGGCAGCAGTGTGCTGAGGAATTGGGTGAGGTGGCATGACGTGGCTAACTGAGTTATGCCTCTGGTGTCCCCAGTTGGTCTCTGGAAGGTACCCGTGGCGAGCAAGCACATGCAAGCTGTCACTTTCGTCTTCACTGACAGGGCATGGCTCCATCGTGTGGGTGCCTGCATCACATCACTGCACAGCTCACAGAGCCGCCTCAGAATTGCCCAATTCAGGCGGTACCGGCCCACGATCTCAGTATCACTATACAGCTCGAAGCTGGTGCGGGCTCAGTACTGCCTGTTGGGGGCATACTGCCGATGGACCCTTCCTTGGCCACACCCCCCTGCTGCCCGCCTTCTCACCCCCCTCATTACTGCCTCCATCTGGATGGTGGCACTGGCCATGTCCCTGTTGTGTTCACTCCCCCTGGCAGCTGTTTCTGTATTCCCCTGCTGTCCTGGCTGCTACTTCTCCTGCACGGGAACACCTGACTGTGCTGGCCTCACTGCTGTGTGGCAAGTACTTCCCCCTTCTGCACTGTGGCTCCCCACACCTTCCCCTGAGCCTGTGGGTTCCAGGTGCCCTTTCCCTGGCCTGCCCTGTGTGTCCCTGCTGCCCAGTTTCTCTTGCTAGAGTTCAGCCTCATGTGCCTTCTCTGTAGCGTTCTTGCACCTCTCCCTTACTCCCTTTTATTTTGGCTCATTTCCGCTATGGCGCAACTTCCGCTTGCTCCCCTATTGAGCATGGCGCATGTTGTTGAATATCGCACTGCGCCATTTATGCATGGTTCCTCACCCTTCAGTTGCGCATACATTCATTATCATTGTGCTGTTGCTCAGCGTGATTTGGGGGCCCAACTACCTCCTGCTGAATATTGCTGAATGGTGCATTTTCGGACTTGCGCAGGTGCAACCCTATTGCGCATGGCTCAACTCTTTTGAATATCTGGGCCTCTGTGTTTCTCTATGCAGCTGTTGGGCAAAACCAGGGTGTGCGCTTCTGTTACTGTTACAGTTAGCATTTCCACTTGCGTTTCCTTACCCGTTTGTGTTACTTTTCCCGTGTACGCCACAGTGTTCATTACCCTTTGCTTTCTCATTTGCATACGCGCTTGTGTTCACGTTTCCATTTCTGTTTCCTTTGGCATTATTTCTGCTGTTAAAGTTACCATTTGCATTTCCATTTGAGGTACCATGACCATGCACGTCACGGTTTGTGTTTCCTTAGGCACTTGCATCTCCTTTTGCGTCACTGTTCGTTTTGGCATCACTTTGCACTTGCGTTTCTACTACTGTTTGCTTTACCATTTACGTTTCAGTCACCATGTGCGCAACTGTTAGCGGTTATGTTTCCCTTACACTTACTGTTTCTATGTCACACAAATCACTTGGTGGGAGCACGGGGCCCAAAGGGCCCCGCTCTCCCACCACCACAGTCTGTTCACTATTTCTACTGCACATTCTCAAAAAGAAGGGAAATTAGAGGAAAAAAATCCATTTAATGCATCAGTTAGGGTTGTTCCACAGCAACAAAAGTGAGGAAATTCGGTGTTAAGGTTGAAAGTACCCCTTGCACCCCTAGCCCACCGCCCCAATTGCCAATGGGTGTGCATTAGAGGTCGTCAGTCCCTAACTCTCACCCCATTCTTCTATACCTCAGCTTGTTTACACATGTGATGGGGAGAGTTAGGGCTGACTAACCTCAATGCACAGCCCATTGGCGGGTTGGGGTGGTGGGCTGAGGGGTTCAAGGAGTGCTTTCAACCCCGACACTGAATATCCTCGCTTTTGTTGCTGTGGAACAACCCTAACTGATGCACTAAATGGAATTTTTGCCTCTAATATATATATATATATATATATATACATACATACCTGCATGATAGTGCAGATATAGTGAGGGTTGCATAGCCACTTTTATGTAAAACCCCAAATTTTGCACTTTTATAACTTTGCAACTATATATAAATATATATATATATATATATATATATATATATATATATATATATATATATATATATATAGTACACACCTGCATGGTACTGCAGGTATAGTTATGGTTGCACAGCCCTAATGTTAAACCCCACATTTTGCACTTTAATAGCTTTGCAACTGTTTATCCAACTGACCTGAAATGTTGCATGCATTGTTTGATACCGTAGATCTCTGGATATGGCAAGTTTCGTTCTGGTTGGATGTGCAGTTGTAGAGCTGCGGAGTGCCAAAAATGTAAAAAATGCTACTTTTTGGGCAAAGTTTTTGCTTGGGGCTATGGCCCAAATGGTTTGGGGGTTTGGTTTGAAATTGTCAGGTTATATATGATCTGGGTCACTGATGTGCCTTTTGAAGGTTTGGTGAAAAAATATTAATCCATTCAAAAGTTAGTAAAGTTTCCCATTACAGCCTATGGGGAAAAAATATATGTCCACCTCAAAAGCACTTTTTTGCTTGCGCAAAAGTATTTTTGGCTGCCACAAATGGGTTGTGCACTTTTGTGCTGCCGCCATCTTGTTTTCAATTAGCAACAGCAAAAAACGCAGTAATTCAAAAAATGCTGCCCCTTGGTAAACACCAACAGCTGTGTTTATTTAATTAGGGCCAGAGGAACATGATCCTGGCATTATTTTTCAAAATTGTGGCCAGAAATAGATTTTCTGCATTTTGGCCATTGGTAGTGCTGCAATTTGCGACACTTCTTTTGTGAAAATGCTGAAAATTGCAGCAATTTTTGTGCAATTAACGGGACAGTTGCATGAAAACTGTGGCAAATTGAGGCACTCTTTCATGAAAATTGACACAATTTGGGGCACCACTTCAATGAGAAAAATCCATTAGCACTAGTAAAATAGCCCAAAACCTTTTCCGGACACTTTTTTGGCCAAATAGGAGCAGACTTATGTTCCATGACCCCCATTTAGATAAAGACCTGTTGGTGTTTACCTAATACAAGGAGTTTTTCTCCTTTTACTGCCTCTAAGGGGGCTGAAGCATGTTTTATTTAATACAAATGTTTCTGCTGACATTGGGGTGCCCAATCCCCGTGTTGTTGGTAGAAATACTCCACCACCACCACTTACCACTGTGCTACACTGGGTAGCCCACTCCCAGTGTCCCGAAATATATATTTTTAAAATGTTTCTGCCAACATCGAGGTGCCCAATCCCCGTGTTGGTAGTAGAAATCCATCCCCCTGCCACCCAGCCAGTGTGGTACACTGGGAAGCCTACTCACAGTGTACAGAGATGTTTATTTTAAATTCCCCTTTTTTGTTTCCAACATCGGGGTGCCCAATCCCCGTGCTGGCACTACCCCCCTCCGACAGTGTGCGACACTGGGTAGCCCACTCCCAGTGTTCCCAGTTATTTTTCACCCTCCCCAGTATGGTGGGTCACTGGGGAGTCCACCCCCAGTGTCCCAATATATTGCTTTTTGGTGGCTGTCAAAAAAGAAAACTGTCTCCAGATGTCTTTTTATTTTTTAATAAGTTGGAAAGAAGAAGATGGTCCCTTGTTGTCTCCCCCAGTCTCCTCCCACATCCCAACAATTCCACTGAGCAACCCACCTCTCCACACACCCCTTGCCCTATACTTACCAGTGGAGGCTGTCGGCTGCCATCTTCTGTTGACCAGGACACATCTGCACTCTTCAAAGTCGAACCACGAACTGAAGAATCAAGGTGAGTGCCGTACAATGGCTGTCTATGGTGTTTTGAACTTATGCTGATATCTCAGGCATTTTTTGCAGTTTTTACACCAAATTTTTAACATGGGCTTTTTGGGACCACACCTCATGAAAACTGTCACTGTTGTTTTGTTAATCAGATCTAAAAGGTGATTTTGTGGTTATTGCATGGAATCACCTTTTGGGACCGATTGACAAAATGACAGCTCCAGTAATCACGAGGGAGGTCCCAATAAGTCCATGTTGAAGATTTGGTGCAAAAATACCAAAAAATGCCCGAGTTATGCGTGGTCATTGAAATGTTTCTATACATGCTCAGAACTTCACCAATTTTTAACATTTTCACTCCAAATTTTCAGCATTGCCATTTTTCACACCACACAGCAGTACAACTGTAATTTTTCACATCTTGCCCAAATTGTGTTTTCACTACTGTGGCACAGAATTGCACATTTGTTGCACAAAATCACCTTTCAGGACTGATTAATGAAATAACAGTGGCAGTGTTCATGAGGTGGGGTCCCCAAAAGGCCATGTTGAAAATTTGGTGATATAATTCCTAAAAATACCTGAGTTATGTGCGTTCGTTGAATTTACATAGAAACATAGAAACATAGACTTTGACGGCAGATAAGGACCACTTGGCCCACCTAGTCTGCCCATTTCTCTACCTACAGGATAGACCGCAGATCCTAGTTAACCAACAGCCTATTTCTACCTACCCACCACAAGAATTGCCTTATGTCTGTCCCATGTATTCTTGAATTCTCCCACAGTTTTAGACCCCACAACCTCCTCAGAAAGGCTGTTCCATGCATTCACTACCCTATCTGTGGAAAAATACTTCCTCACATTGCCCCGGAACCACCTCCCCTCTATCTTTAAATTGTATCCCCTTGTTCTTGCACGTCTCTTTTTCTGAAAGATGCTATCCTCTTGGACTTTGTTGACTCCACTGAGGTACTTAAAAGTTTCTATCATGTCCCCCTCTCCCTTCTTTCCTCAAGGGTATACATATTAAGCTCCTTTAGTCTCTCCTCGTACGGCTTCTCTTGCAGACCCTGCACCATTTTAGTTGCCCTCCTCTGGACTGCCTCTATTCTATGTTCTTGCGGAGATGGGGTCTCCAGAACTGGACTCAGTACTCCAGATGTGGTCTCACCAACTGTTTGTACAGAGGGATAACAACTTCCTGTTTTCTGCTGGTGATGCCTCTCCTATGCATCCCAGTATCCCCCAGCCCCTACTGCCTTCTTACATTTACAACCTTGCTGTCATCTGATGTGATTACCCCAGGTCCCTTTCCTTTTTGTTGTTGTTGCTACCTCCCCCCATTGTGTAATCTTCCCTGGGTTCTTGTTTCCCAGGTGCATTATTTTGCACTTCTTGCATTGGGTCCCAGCTGCATACTCTGACCATTCCTCCAACCTTGCCAAGTCCCTTCTCATCCTTTCCACGCCTCCTTGTGTATCAACCCTGTTGCAGATCTTTGTGTCATCTGCAAGAGGCGTATTTTCCTTCCAGTCCCACTGCAATGTCACTTATAAAGACATTAAAAAAGGACTGGACCCAGTACTGAACCCTGTGGTACCCCACTAGTAATCCCTCTTTCTTTAGAGTGGACTCCATTTACAATTACCTTCTGTGTCCTGTTGTCCAGCCAATGTTTTACCCAGGTTACCACCTTGGGACCCACTCCCAGGCTGGTTAATTTGACTATTAATCTTTTGTGTGGGACTGTGTCAAATGCCTTGCTAAAGTCTAGGTAGGCCATGTCCACCGCCCCTCCCTGGTCTACTACTTTGGTCACCCAGTCAAAGAAATCTATTAGATTTGTCTGACATGACCTTTCTGCTGTGAACCCATGCTGTCTTGGGTCCTGTGCCCCACTGGCCTCTAGGTACTCAACAATTCTTTCCTTCACAAGTGACTCCGTCACTTTCCCTACCACAGAGGTCAAACTGACAGGTCTGTAGTTTCCTTACTCTGTCTTGGTCCCACTTTTGTGAAGGGGAATCACATCCATCTTCCTCCAGTCCTCGGGTGCCACACCATCCTCCCATGATTTATTAGAAAGAGTAGTCAGTAGTTTCACTAGTTCTATGCACGCACATAACTTTGCTACTTTTCAATCTTTTGATGCCAAATTTTCAGCATAGCCATTTTTTCATGCCACCTCCTGAACAGTATAGCTGTCATTTTTCTCATCCTGCCCAAAATGCGTTTTCACACCCGTGACCCAGAATGGCATTACAGTTACGCATAATTATGTTTTGCCATGCATTTCACAATTTCTCTGTACCGGGGTAAATGAGGTAGAGTAATAAGATGGCTATGTTGACAACTTGGTCACTGTTGTTTGACACATGGAAGGTGCCTTGTGCTTCCACACCTACATATGTATGCGCATCTGTAGAGAGATTTGGACCCTGCACTCCAACAGTAAAAGAAAGATACTATTATACTATCTCAAAAAGAAGGAAAATTCATTGCAAAAAAATCCATTATTGCATTAGTTAGGGTTTATATTACAGCGACAAAAGTCTGGAAATTCAATGTTAGGGTTACCAACCCTACAACCCCCCTTCCCCCCACCCTCCACACACCAACAGGTATCAGGGTGTGCTTTGGGGTCTTCAGGCCTTCATCCCATTCTCCTAAACTATCACTGGAAACAGAGGAGGTACCCAAAGACTGGAGGACAGCAGATGTAGTCCCCTTATACAAAAGTGGGAACAAAGAGGAAGCAGGGAACTACAGACCAGTCAGCCTCACCTCGGTAGTGGGGAAGATCATGAAAGCACTACTGAAGGAGAGATTGGTGGAACATCTAGTTGTCAATGGACTACAGGACCCAAGGCAGCATGGTTTCACCAGGGGGAGGTCATGTCAGACCAACCTCGTGAATTTTTGACTGGGTGACTAGGAGGTGGATCGGGAGGGCAGTGGACATGGCCTATCTGGACTTCAGCAAGGCCTTTGACACTGTGCCACATAGAAGACTATTACACAAACTGGGGAATATGGGTGTGGGCAGGACAGTAGTGGTGGGTAGGTAACTGGCTGGGTGGCAGGACACAGAGGGTGGTGGTAAATGGCTGTCACTCCACAGAGGGAAGAGTGACCAGTGGGATACCACAGGGATCAGTGCTGGGACCGGTCCTATTCAACATCTTCATCAGTGACATTGCGCAGGACCTAGAAGGCAGAATTTCACTGTTCGCTGATGACACAAAGCTCTGTAACAGAGTAGACGCACCAGAGAGTGTAGACAGAATGAGAAGCTACCTGCAGAAACTTGAAGAATGGTCAGGGGTTTGGAAGTTGAAATTAAATGCAAAGAAGCGCAAGATAATGCATATAGGGCACAAAAACCCTGGCACAATATATCAGTTGGGGGGTGAGGATATAGCATGCACCAAGCAGGAAAGGGATCTTTGGGTTGTCATCTCTGATGACCTCAAGGTAGGGAAATAGTGTGACAAGGCAGCAGGTAAAGCAAATAGGATGCTGGGATGTAGGCAGGGGCATCACCAGCAGGAAAGGGAGGTCATAATTCCGCTATACAAGACACTAGTGAGGCCCCATCTGGAGTACAGTGTACAGTTCTGGAGACCATACCTACGTAAGGACATAGACAGGGTAGAGAAGGTTCAGAGGAGGGCAACAAAGATGGTGCATGGATTGCATCACAAGTCCTATGAAGACAGGTTGAAGGAACTGAACACCGAGAGGAGGGAGAGAGGGGATATGACACAGACATACAAGTATCTTACAGGGAGGAACAGGGTGCAGGAAAACACTATTTTTAAGTGAAAAAGATGTTCCAGGACTAGAGGGCATGGGATGAAGTTGGAGGGAGGATGATTCAGAGGAAACATGAGAAAGAATTTCTTCACAGAACGGGTGGTGGACAAGTGGAACACCCTGCCAGAGGAAGTGGTGGGGGCTGAAACAATCACGGGATTTAAGAATGCATGGGATAGACATAAAGGAATTCTGGAGGTCAGGGGTAAGGGGCAACAGACTTCTAGGAAAACAAACTGAACTTACAAGCTCAAATGGGCAGACTGGGAGGGCCAGAGGCCCTTATCTGCCGACACTGTCTATGTATCTATGTATCTATGTAAACTGTACCATCTCAGCTTGTCTACACATGGAATGGGTTGAGAGTTAGGGCCGATGACCCCACAGCACACCCTAACACCTGTTAGTGTGTGGAGGGTGGGGGTGGGGTGATAGAGTTTGTAACCCTAACAGTGAATTTCCAGACTTTTGTCACTGTAACAGAAACCCTAACTGATACATTAACTGAGTTTTTTGCAATGAATATATATATATATCAAATGAATAAAACAGGAAAAAATCCACACTTGAAGAGTGAGATCAAAGTAAAGAAGCTATTATCAAGTCAATCACAAATATACAATATTAGCTAATTTTACATCAAAAAGAAAGAAAGTGCTGTCACAAATGCACACTGCAGGTCAGGCCCTCTGCTCCCACAGTGCCAACCTCAGAGCTCAATAGTGTGAACAGGTAACAGACAGGGTAACCCTCCTGTTTGCTTTGGGTCCGAATCACCTGTTAGCCTCAAGTTCTGGAGGGATTCAAACTGTGAACCTTATGCTAGCATACCCAATTTACAGACTCAGATGTGTACCCTCTTTGGGACTGCAGTACAATCTTTCACCAGGGGCACACAGACAGGTCTCCAAAATGAACCCTTAAAACTCTATAAGAGACCTTAGGTATATGCTTACCTTTTCCAAGCTTAGTAACACCATCAAGCCTTTCAAACAGCTGTCAGACTTAACCACATATACATCACATGCAAAAAGAAACTGAGAAGACACCCAGGCAGTATTTCAAAGAAATAGTTGTTTATTAAAAATATGATAAACAGGATAAAATTAAATGTAGAACAATATATTATACAGCTTACAATCTTATAAAACAAAAGGAAGTTTCATAACAACACTCCTACCCAGTGAAGGCTTAATTGCGTTCTAACTATTACCTTTATAAGTGATCTCCCAGTCAGAGTCTACAGTATTTCCTATGTGTCTATTCCATACTATGTTTCATTCTTAACTCTGTCTGTCCCCAGCCCCTTTGAGGAGGTCAGCTAGAACCGCCCCAGTTTTAATATTCTTACATCAGTGTCTCTGAGGATGCGAGTCATATGCTTTTAAAAAATCTGTAACTAGCCATTTCCCAAATCTGACAGTCTTTAATTAAACATTTCTCTTTGAACTTAACAATCCCACACTCATGTCCCTTATTCTCAGATACATGAGAAAACCATTAAGAGTCAGCCCAGTGATTTCTTCTTCCTGCTACGTCATAAAAGTCATATATGTGGGAAACTTTAAAGGCAGCACAGGTTATGAGGGCAATAAACTGTCTCTCTAGAAGGATGTCTAATTAATGGTTCTCCTGGTCTGTTTAATTACATCCTGTAGTTCCAGTTACTGACTTTTAAAGTTACAGGCCAAATCTGTCAACTTGTGTGAGACAATTTCATACACAGACCAGCTATTTATTTTACAGATATCAAACAATAATCATAAGCAAGGGGGCAGAGCGTCACACTCCTCCCCACCCAGACTGAATGTGGGGGCTCTATCCCCTGCATGGGATGAGCTTCCTAATTCAGTTAATCCCTCATACAGACGTGACAAGCCATCTGCATTCTGATTGGTTGCTCCAGCCCTATGTGAGATAGTCATGTCATACCCTTGCAAGGCAAGACTCCATCTTAACAGTCTACTATTCATTTTTCCCATTTGTGTCAGCCAAACCAGGGGGTTGTGGTCAGTTTGTACCTCAAAATGCTGCCAATATAAGTATGGCTCTAACTTCTTTAGGGCCCACACTATGGCAAGATACTCTTTTTCCGCAGTAGGGTATGCCTGCTCCCTGGTAAACTTTTTACTTAGCTACACGATGGGGTGATATTTCCCTTGGTTGGATGTCTGACTCAGCACTGCCTCAATACCCACATCTGAGACATCAGTCTGGACTATAAAGGGTCTGATATAGTCAGGCTGGTTCCCGGGTCACTTTCTTAGGCATCCTTTTCCTTACCAGGTCAGATAAGGGAGCAGCAGGGCACTGCAATTGGGTACAAATTTCCTATAGTACGCTGCTGTCCCCAGAAAACTCCTGACCTGCTTCTGCATTTCTGGTCTGGACCATGCCTTGATCACCTCTATTTTTACTTGGTTAGGATGGAACTGTCCCCGGCCTACAATGTGCCCGAGATATGCCACTTCAGCCATGGCTACCTGACACTTCTCAGCTTTGACAGTGAGCCCAACTCTCTGTATCCTGCCCAGCGCTTCCCCAGGTGTTCCTTCCAGCTGGCACTAAAGATGGCAATGTCATCCAGGTATGCCATAGTGTACTCTTCAGCACCATTTAACACCTGGTTCACCAACCTTTGGAAAGTGGCTGGGGCATTCTTCATTCCGAAAGGCATTACTTTAAATTCAAATAACCCTATTGGAGTGATGAAGGCCGACCTCTCCCTAGCTCTGTCAGTTATCTCTATCTACCAATACCCCTTTGTCAGATCAATAGTCATAAGATAGGTGGCCCATCCCAACTTGTCCAGAAGTTAGTCCGTCTGTGACATCGGGTGGGTGTCTGACTTCATGACTGCATTCAGGTGCAACACCTGGAATCCAAAGAGGCACAGGATCCAAGACAGCATGGGTTTACAAAAGGAAGGTCCTGTCGAACTAATCTATAGATTTCTTTGACTGGGTAATGGGGGAGCAGTTGATGTCACCTACCTTGACTTCAGCAAAGCTTTTGACACTGTTCCATATAGAAGATTGATAAATAAGCTGGGTAGGCTCGGGGTGGGTCAGAAGTTGGTCAACGGGGTGGCAAACTGGTTGACAGGCAGAAAACAGAGTGGTGGTAAATGGTATACAGTCAGAAGAGGTACAAGTCACAAGTGGGGTACCTCAGGGATCAGTCCTGGGGTCAGTCCTCTTCAATATCTTCATTAGTGACATTGCAGATGGACTAGAGGGCAAGGCTTGTCTGTTTGCAGATGACACCAAGATCTGCAACAGAGTAGATGATCCAGATGGGGTGGGCAGAATGAGAAGAGATCTGGATAAACTAGCAAAATGGTCAGAAGAGTGGCAACTGGGATTTAATGCAAAGAAGTGCAATATCATGCACATAGGGAAGAGAAACCCTGAAGCCACCTATAGGCTGGGAGAGGAGTTGCTGGCAGTCACAAAGGAAGAAAGAGACTTGGGCATCATCATCACTGATGACCTGAAATCATCCAAGCAGACCTCTAAAGCAGTAGATAAGGCTAGGGGGATGTTAGGGTGTATTAGTAGGGATATCACAAGTCGTAAGAGGGAGGTAATAATCACTGTTTACAAGACACTGGTTAGGCCCATCTGCAGTACTGCGTGCAGTACTGGAGGCTACACCTTCAGAAGAACATTAACCAAATTGAGGCAGTCCAGAGAAGGGCAACCAAAATGGTGCAGGGACTGCATCAGAAGACATATGAGGACAGATTAACAGAGCTCAATATGCATACCCTTGAGCAAAGGAGGGAGAGAGGTGATATGATCGAAACATTCAAACACCTTAAGGGCATTAACAAGGCGAAAGAGTCTAACATGTTTAAATATAAGAAAAATAGCAGGACAAGAGGACACAGCATGAGATTAGAGGGAGGCCGATTAAGGAGGAATGTGAGGAAATTCTTTTTCACAGAAAGAGTGGTGGATGCATGGAATGGCCTACCTCAGGAAATGGTGGCTATGAATACAGTGCAGGGCTTCAAACAGGCATGGGATAGGCATAAGGGAGCAATACAGATGAGTATGAATAGATAGGCCACTGACAGAGCAAAGGTCAATGGCACATTTATAAGGTAGAAAAAGAAATGGGCAGACTGGATGGGCCTTGCGGTCCTTATCTGCCATCAACCTCTATGTTTCTATATTCCTATGATAGTCCACATAAAAATTAGTACAGCCATCTGGCTTGGGCACAAGGACTACGGGTGAGGCCCAGGGGCTGTGGGATTTCTGGATTACCCCTAAATCCAGCATTTTCTCCACCTCCCTCCTAATGTCCTTTTGGACAGCCTCTGGCACCCGATATGATGTCCTCCGTATGGGCGCCTGCACCCCTGTCTCCACATTGTGCATCAATAAGGGGGTTAGCTTGGCACTAAGCAGCTCTAGCTTCAGGGCACTCAGGATCACTGTCATCTCTAACCCTTTGACAATGGGTCACCTTTCCTTCTTCAGAGTAACCCTCTGTAGCTGTTTGGTTAACTGCTACCAGGGAAATTTCTACCCCCTTTTCATTAGTCCCCATATCAGGAGACCCAGGCTGGGGAACAAACCTCCCAGTGGTTTCTACAGGGGCTTCTACAGGGCCCAAGGAACTACAATTTTCCCATGCCACTTGGCTATGGGTAACTGCACACACCATCCCCTGTTTGAGATTGTTGCCAAAAATTACGTCAACCACTAAAGTTTCAGCTACAGCAACCTGTTGCACAGTTCCCCCTGCTTCACCCCAGTCTATGAGAACACTAACATACTAACATATTAAAATGCCAGCAGGAATAGGCCTAACGGTCTTTTATGTCTGCTCATTTGGTCAGCCCGCACCCTGGGAGCTGACCTTGCTGCCCCCTCACCCTTTTTGGCTTCTCCCTTCCCAGTCCCGTATATTCTCGCTGCACTGGACTTCGCTTCCAGAACCCTTCCCCTGTACCTCTCCCACCCCCTCTTGAACTCTTCCACCATCTCTGCCTCCACCAGCCCCCTGGGCAGTGCATTCCATGGCTCCACCACCCTCTCAGTGAAGTAACACCTCCTCCTTTCTCCCCTGAATCTCCCCCTTCCAGCTTCCACCCATGCCCTCTTGTTGACCCCCCTTCCTTCAAAGTACCCTGACTGCTCCTTCCCATTTACCCCTTTCATATGCCTGAAGGCCTCTATCATTTCCCCCCGGTTCCTTCTCTCTTCCAATGTGTACATATTTAGCTCTTCAAGCCTTTCCCCATAGGTCCTGTCCTCCAAGCCCCAGATCATTTTGGTTGCCCTTCTCTGGAACCTCTCCAGGAGTTCAATGTCCCTCTTTAAGTGTGGCCTCCAAAACTGCACACAGTACTCTAGGTGCGGCCTCACCAAGCAGTTATACAGAGGGAGTATCACTTCCCTCCTTCTGGAGGTGATCCCCCTAGCGATGCATCCCAGCATCCTGTTGGCCTTGGCCGCTGCCCTCCTACAAGTCTCCAAGTTGCTCATCTTGACATCCACCACCATCCCCAGGTCCCTCTCCGCCATCAAGACTTGTAGAATTCCCCCCCCAGGGTGTATACTTGTCTCGGGTTTCTGGTTCCCAGGTGCAGTACCTTGCATTTCCCTGCTTTGAACCTCAGCTTCCACTTTCTAGACCACCTTTTCAGAGCCTCCAGATCCCCCTGTAGGGCCACCCTCCCCTCTTCCCCATCCACCATCGCTCCCAGTTTTGAATCATCTGCAAAGAGACTTATCTCACTTCTGATACCCTTCCTTATGTCAGATGTAGGTGTTGAACAGGAGGTGCCTGAGGAACCCCACTAATGACCCTCCTTGGGGATGAGACTAACCTGCCAACCACAACCCTCTGGGTTCAGTCCTGGAGCCAATTTCCTATCCATCTGATCATCTGGTTCCCCACCCCCATTTCTCCCAGATTATCCAACAGGCCTCCATGAGGAACAGAGTCAAACGCCTTGCTGAAGTCAAGAAAGAGGATGTCCACCGGTCTACCCAGGTCCAAGGCACTCATCAGCCAGTCATAGAACTCCACAAGGTTTGTATGACATGATTTCCCCAGGACAAATCCATGCTGTCTATCATCCAGGCACCCCGACTTTTCCAGGTCCCCCCAGCCTCTCCTTGACAATGCCCTCCATTACCTTGCCCACCACCGATGTCAGGTTGATGGGCCTGTAGTTCCCTGCCACCTCCCTTGATACCCTCTTGTATATAGGCACTGTATGCACCACCTTCCTGTCCTGGGGCACCCACTCGGTCCTCAGAGAGATGCTGAAAAGCTCCGCCAGGGGTTTCGCCAAGACATCTGCCAGTTCCTTCAGCACTCTGGGATGTAATTTATCCGGCCCCGGTGCTTTCTCCATCTTAAGGGACCTGAGGGCTTCCCTCACTCTCTCTGCCATGACTTACATCTCTGCTATCTCGTCCCCTTGCTTTGCCTTCCCCCCCTCCTGCCAATGATGGCTCCTCCTTCTCCCCAGACCCGCCGATCAGTAAGGGTTCTCCCTCCTCAGTTTCACCATCTCCTCCCATGTATGATGCAGCCCTCCCATTTTCCTTGGTGAAAACTGAGACAAAGTACTCATTTAGTACCTCAGCCTGCTCCCCTGGGTCTTGTGCCCATCCCTCCCCTGTTTTAATCCTGCTAATCTGCCCCTTCACCCTTCATTTTTCCCCAAAGTATCTAAAGAACCCCTTGTTTCCTCTCTTAATTTCCCTGGCCAGGTTCTGCTCCTTCCTTGCTTAGCAGCTCTCACCACCTTAGTGGCCCTTCTGGCCATCAGCTCATACTCCCCTTGATCCCTTTCATTCCTTGAGCACTTGAAATGCCTGTAGGTCACCTTCTTTCCCCTCACCACCTCCTGAACCTCCCTGGTCCACTAGCAGGGTTTCTGGGCCCTAACACATTTTTGTCTTACTCTTGCACAGCACAGGTGCTGGTAGCATCCTGCACCCCCCCTCCTGATGATTTCCCACCTACTGTCAGCGTCCATGTCTGGCCCAATCCCATCCAAATGCTCCTTAAGGATCCTTCCCATTTCCTTGAAATCCACCCCCCTGAAGTCAGTTATCTCTGTCTTTGTGCACTAGCGAGTAGCAATGTTTTCTCCTCCCCAGTGAACCCCTGTACAGTTACAAATTTATTGGATATAAGCTGACCAGGATCTACCAGATCCCCTTTTACAAACATCAGGGATGCCCCTATGTCTCTTAATCCTTGTGTCTGTACATCATTCACAGTGACTGGGTGCATGTGTTCCCTCATGTTTACAGGCATGCTTTCAGGGACACACAAACAACCCACTTCTTTCCTAGCACCACTGTGTGTATTGCTCATCCTTTTGGGACACTGTCTGGCAATATGCCCAGTTTCTTTACAAACCCAACATTCATTTCTTTTCTCAGAAAAATCTTTTCTTTGAAACCTGGGGCTAACCTTTTTTTGGTGGAGGCAGTGAGGGTTTTAGCTGCCCTGAAGGTGCGCTTTTCCCTTTCTGTGCTGCCATGCCTACCCCATTTGCTCTCAGAGCAGGTCTGCTGTTGGCATAGCAGTCCAAGAGTTCAGCAGCCTCTTGCACTGTTTTGGGATCTTGGTCCTCCAGCCAGGTTTTCAGCTCTACTGGGCATGCCCCAAAAAATTGCTCCAACAATACAGCATTTTAAATTTTATCTGCAGAGTTTGCTTCAATTCCTTCTCTCCAACATTTTAAAAACTGATGTTTCATGGTTAGCTCCTCATAGCTCATGTCAGGGCTTCTCCTGGACTTACAGAATTTAACTCTGTATGCTTCTGCAGTTAAAACAAACTTTTTTAAAAGTAAAGCTTTAAGTTTGCTGTAATCATTACTGTCCTCATTGTCCATTTGACCTAATGCATCTCAAGCTTTCCCGGTAAGTAATGGGGATAACTGGAAGCTGCTCCAGGACCCTTTAGGAATCTTTGCCTGAATACAAACTTTTTCAAAGGAATTTAAAAAGGCATCCATATCCTACCCCGCTTTAAATTCAGCTATCAATTTGGAATTTAATTTGTAACCTAGTCCTGTAGTTTCAGTTAAAGCCAGGCCACTTACCTGCTCTGGTGCTGGTGGTTGGAATCATAGCTTCTCCAGTTCATGTTGCCTCTGGCACTTATGCTCTTCACAGTCAGCTTCTCACTGTTCTTGCTCCCTCTTCTCCTCTGTGCTCACTGCTCTCACTCTTTTTCTTGCCATTCTTGCTCAGCTTCTCGCTATTCTCACTCCCTCTTCTCCTATATGGCTCACTGCTCATACTCTGCTTCTTGCCGTTCTTGCTCTGCTTCTCATCATTCTTGCTCCAGCTCTTGCTGAAGCTGTCTCTCTTTTCTCTGGAACTCCAGCTCCATTCTCTGCAAATCTATCTGTAGCCTGTTTGCTTCTGGCTCTAGAATGCTGGTGACCTTCCCCTGCTGCTGTGGCCCTTGGCTTGCACTGGCCATGCTGTCCTCCTCACTGGATCCAGACACTGTACTGGACTCTGGTCCCCCCACTTTCCAGGTTTGGTCCTTTCCAAACACAGACTGTGACTCAATGCTCTGGGCATTGGCAGCCATCAGAGCATCTATGAGGGTCTACTTGTTGGATTTCCCCTCATACTGGACTCCTCTGTCCTGGCACAGGTGCGTCAAGTAGTCTGCAGTGTACCCGCTGTAGTTGGAAGCCATCTTCTTCCCTAACTACAGTTACTCTAACTTGCACTTGGAAAAAAAATAAAACAGTTAGGAACTTTGACTGTAAGCAAAAAGAATTTGATGACAGATAAGAACTGCTTGGCCCACCTAGTCTGCCAAATAATATAGTTCTGTTTCTTTTAAAAAAAAAATCACTGCCTTATTTTGGACGTGAGTTGTACAGTATTAATCTGACACACTGAACTGTTAAAGCTTGTGTTACCAATACTTTAAATCACACCGCTGCCAACCAAATTTGTCGCAGCACACTCTGCAGGTCAGGCCCTCTGCTCCCACAGTACCAACCTCAGAGTTTAATAGTGTAAACAGGTAACAGACAGGATAACCCTTCTGTTTGCTTTGGGTCCGAATCACCTGTTAGCCTCAAGTTCTGGAGGGATTCAAACTGTGAACCTTATGCTAGCATACCCAATTTACAGGCTCAGATATGTACCCTCTTTGGGACTGCAGTACAATCTTTCACCAGGGGCACACAGACAGGTCTCCAAAATAAACCCTTAAAACTCTATAAGATACCTTAGGTATATTCTTACCTTTTCCAAGCTTAGTAACACCATTAAGCCTTTCAAATAGCTGTCAGACGTAACCACATATACATCACATGCAAAAAGAAACTGAGAAGACACCCAGGCAGTATTTCAAAGAAATGGTTGTTTACTAAAAACAGGATAAGAAGGATAAAATTAAACACAGAACAATATATCATACAGCTTACAATCTTATAAAACAAAAAGGAAGTTTCATAACAACACTCCTACCCAGTGAAGACTTAATTTCTTTCTAACTATTACCTTTCTAAGTGCTCTCCTAGTCAGAGTTTATTTCCTATGTGTCCATTCCATACTATGTTTCATTCTTAACTCTGTCTGTCCCCACCCCCTTTGATGAGGTCAGCTAGAACCTCCCCAGTTTTAATATTCTTACACCAGTGTTTCTGAGGATGTGAGTCATATGCTTTTAAAAAATCTGTAACTAGCCATTTCCCAAATCTGACAGTCTTTAATTAAACATTTCTCTTTGAATTTAACAATCCCACACTCATGTCCCTTATTCTCATATACGTGAGAAAACCATTAGGAGTCAGTCCAGTGACTTCTTCTTCCTGATATGTCACAAAAGTCATATATGTGGGAAACTTTAAAGGCAGCGCAGATTATGAGGGCCATAAACTGTCTCTCTAGAAGGATGTCTAATTAATGGTTCTCCTGGTCTGTTTAATTACATCCTGTAGTTCCAGTTACTGACTTTTAAAGTTACAGGCCAAATCTGTCAACTTGTGTGAGACAATTTCATACACAGACCAGCTATTTATTTTACAGATATCAAACAATACTCATAAGCAAGGGGGCAGAGCACCACAAGTGCCACAAGTGCCAAAGATTATAATGTATTCTAACTTCAGTTTCTCTTGGGCTACATGAACATTTGGAAATAAAAAAGAAGAAATGGTTCTTGAAGCACAGAGATTAACAGATTAAATCACTCAAATATGGACAGTGTAAAGTCTTTAAACATTCTTTGCCCTGAAGCCGGCCCAGTGGCATTGAAGGTTGAGGTGCTAGATGCCACACCTTGCACCACACCAGTGACCAGGGTTCAGGAATGGAATCAGGTCATTAGGGGGTTGGCCTGGGGAGATAAGGATTGAGCTTCTGGAGGACTACTCTCCTTCCTTGGGGAGGGGGGTTTGTTCTGCACACGTCAGCACAACAACAAGAGGGATTCGGCCCATGCCCAGGGTGTTTGGCTGCCTCTGTGGAGGTGGATACATCTGCTGCACCCATTGCATGGGCGCTGGCATGGGGGAGGAAAATAGAGGAAAACACTGGGACCTGGCAGAACCAATGATGGCCCCGATGGGCCGGAGGATGTTCCCCTCTGGGGGGGGGGGGGGAGTCGTTGCCCCTGCCATGAAAGGTGGTGACAAGTAATGTCATGATGAAAAAAAACATTCTTTGCCCACTGTCTCATATGCCCCTCCATCCAAGTTTGACACAATTAGTACAAAAAAAGAATGAACAACCAGAAATCTTTTTACATGTTTTTCTTTATATTATTTTGATTTCATATATATTAAAGACTATTTACTTTTAGTCCTCTAAAAGAGGAAGCTTGCTTCCCATTTGTTTTTTTTTAACGTATAAGATGTTATTGGATTTTAGATTTTCATCACATACAACAGTATTGTCCACTATTTTTGGACTACAACAGACTGAAGTATTACATTCCAGTGTAATCTTTGTAATAACTCTAAATAACAATTGACTTGCACTGTTACATAATTAGCTTTAACCAATATGCAATTTACAGTATTAAATCTGATCGGTAGAATATAATGCTTACACCTTCTATTATAGACACAAAGGGGCAACAAGTTCTAATCTGGATGTCCAGTGAGCAATCACCAGTAGGGAGGATTTGCAGGTGGAGAAGGGAGTTTACAGAGATCAGACTGCAAGTATGGTTCCCATTTGGACTGATAATATGTCAGATTTTCTCCTTGCATAGAGGATAATCTTTCAAAAATAGACAGTCTTGCCAATGCTGCATGCCATGATTTCTGTGTGGGAAGAGCTATTGGTGCCAGTGGGAATATAATAAATGTTTAGCTTGTAGAAGAGCTGAGAGAATCCAATCTTGGGATGGTCTCGGGAGGTGGGATAGGGAGATAGTGTCAACTAGTACAAGCTTAGGATCCTTAAGGATTACAGGCACCTTAAATATTTTAGATAGATCTGCCGCCACCATGCTCCATCATGTTGTGAGATGTGGATATGTCCAAAGAATGTGCAGGAGATGGGCATTAGGTTGGGAGCATCTCCAACAGAGTGTGTGGTTAAGCAGGCCTCTTGCATGAAGGGCTACAGGAGTGCGATACCTTCCCATCTGTTTTAAGAGATTTGGAGTGTTCCTTTCCCATGTCCCTGAGGGCCCCCATTATGGATGAGCTGTGACCTCTACATCTTTGCAGACTCAGCATGTCCTCCATAACAGGCATGAGCCCCCTTGGGCTGGGCCCTTGCCATTGCAACCCTGCAAAGCTTGGTTATAGGCCCTGATTTGTAGGAATCTGAAGTGGTTTGTTGGTTTAAGGTGGAATTTTTCCATGATTTGTCCAAATTCTTGTATGTTCCCCCCCTCCAGAAACTATTTTAGTGCATTCAGGCCCAGTCTTCCCCACCTTCTGAAGGTACGGTCCAGCCCAAGCTGAGCTAGGTGAACAACTAACAGATCGGGAATGGAAAATAATCTTTTCAAGGAACAATAAAACCACATATTCTCTGATGTGGAGAGAGTATGAATGGAAAGTCAGAGCATGCTTCTTCATCACTCTGGTGTTTAAGGGTAAGTGGGATAGAAATTGTTCAGCAACCTGCTGGAGGGGATGCCGGGACCCCCAGGTAAACCATCTGCATATATCCTGGCATTTCCCAGACCTGACTCAATATTGCGGTCATATAACACAAGCTGTGAGAGATATTTTTTCAGTTACTCAGTTACTGAGACACTAGGCCCAAAACATTTGATATTGGGGCTGATACCTAAGGAGGTCAGAGAGAGAGATAAGATATATCTGTGGAATATCCTGATAACATCATCACATAAAGCCATCACAAGAAAGTGGCTTGCCACAGATCCCATACCCTACAGCAATGGTTAACCACTGTCCAAGAGATACAAGATATGGAGGAACTGACTCACAAAATTAACTTTAAAAAGCAGAACTTTGTGCGAAGATGTACACAATGGATGATATGGAGAGAGGGAAGGGCAACAGAATACGGGAGAACAGCATGGAACTGAGAGAGAGAAGAATGGGGGTGGGGGAGGTGCCAGATACCCAACCAGGAATTCTAAAGCTTTCAATACAAGGGGAACAGAGAGTTATATTAAAGCATTTTTCTGAGAATGGTAATTGATACGTTAACAAATGATAAACCCTGTGATTTGATAAATGGAATTATCTGAATGACTTGTAAAGAAATGTAAATGGTATAATTGTGCCTAATGATGCAATAAACTTGAATTAAAAAAAAGAGGAAGGTTGCCAACTTGTTCTTTCTCTCCCTTCTCAATTCCTTATTTTTTGAAAGCTAAGAAAATGCTTTAGTTGATCAGGATTGTAAACAAATGTATTTATTAGACTCAAACAAATAAAATATTTTGTAAGGCTGAGTGGAAAAATTGCCCTCCACCTGGCCCTAAACACTCTTCCCTGTATGTCAGAAATTTCTTTCTTTGCTCTTCTGTTATCTAAGATTTATTGGGGGAAAATTAATTTCTAGAGACCTACAAAAACAAGGCCCTCTGGGCCATTTGAAACATGTTCTCCTCATCCATTTCCAAAGCAGTAGTTAAACAAACAGTAACATTCAAATGATGAAGGGTCTCCTTTTGGTGCTGATTTCGCTCTCTATTAGAGATTCAATATGCTTTTGCTATAAAAGGCAAGTTTTCAGCTGGGAGGCCTAGAGAGTCAACAAGTAGATTCTTTACAAATTCTTTTGTGTAGTGACATTCAGACACAGTGGATAAGTTAGTTTTTCTCTTTATATATTTCTCTTTACACACACACACACACACATATATGTATATATTTATAAAATGGGTAAGAAAAAAGGAATCCTCTGCTTGGTTGAAACAATTAGATGACAGTGCGTATATCACAGAGCGACCACTCACCTGCACATTTACCCCCCTCCAAAACAATTTTGTCATTTTATAAGATAGATAACCCACTCTATGGCGTGCTGTCGCGCTCTGAAATACGCATGCCTTGGGTGGTTGATGCACTCGGCCTGCGGACTTGTGCGTACAATGCACACCCAAGCATGCGTATATCAGAGGGTTCACCACAACATAACCCAGATAGACTATCTTAGGGTAGCTGGTTCATTCCACTGGGGTGTCTAACAGATGAGGCATACTGATGAGTCCTGGTAGGACGAAACACGTGTGTATGTCTTCTGTTGACACCCTTTGCAAACTGTGTGAGAGGCCTTTCGGCACCATGCATTTCTGCTTAAAGTTGAACCAGCATAACATTCTGTGGTGATTTGCATATGCAGCCCATGATGCTTTACATTGTGGGGGCATGTGTGATTGTGTATATCAGAGCGCAACCGCACACCTAAGAATGGGTTATCTATTATATATATATATATATATATATATATGTGTGTGTGTGTGTAATAGGGGCACAATTGTTCCCCTATAGTTAGGGTTTAATGGTCACTCAAAAGTTTGCACTTCAATAACTTCACAACTGCTCAAGTGATTTGCAGGACATTTTACATGTGCCATCAGGAACCGAGGATCTCTTAACATGGCAAGTTTTATTCCTGTTGGATATGTGGGTGTGGAGATACAGAGTGTCAAAAAATTTGAAAATTACCATTTTTGGTAACATTCGTTGTCATGCCACTGCGCAGAAGCAGCTTGGGATTTTGGTCTGACATTTTTAGGGTACAATGGTCTTGGGCCACAGATGTGCCTTTTGAAGGTTTGGCGAAAAAATATGAATCCATTCCAAAATTATTAAATTAAAAAATGTCCCTTTATTTTCAGTGGAAAAAGTTACATGTCCCACTCAAAAATGATCTTTTGTCACAAAGGTAATCCTTTGTCGCAAATGGGAAATCCTTTTTCATGCTGCCACCACCTTGTTTTCAGTTAGCAGTGGCAGCAAAATGAAATAACAAAAAAGATAGAGCCGTTTAGTAAACACCAGTGGTTGTGTTTACCTAATTGGGGCCCGTACAGTCCAATTCTGGGTTTACTTTTTTCAAATCTGAATTGGAAATGTGGTTTCTTAACATGCTGACATCCTTTTTCGTAAATTGCAAAAAAGGAATCATGAAACGGGATCCTTTTCACAATTTGTGAAAAAGGATTTCGACACCTGAAGAAACGGCATTTCTGTGCTTAAAAGCCTGTATACATTCTCTGGTAGTCTTGTGGTCCCTCTCCGCTTCCCCATTCACTGATCCCCATCTGAAAAGTGTATTTCTGAATAGTCTAGTGGACCCACCCCCGATGTCCGATAGCTGTTGCCTTATTGCTGTAAATATTTCCTGATAGTCTAGTGGTCTAGTGGTCCCAGCACCCTCCCTGATTGTTGATCTCCATCCCAGTAGTCAGAAAAATATTCCTGGTAGTCTAGTGGTCCCATCCCTTCCCCGATCCCTGATTGCCCTCCCAGTTTTGTTTTTTTATAAACTTCCCTGGCAGTCTGGTGGTCCCTCCCCATCCCCAATCCCTGTCTCCTGAAATAGCAAAATAGATAATCCTGGTGGTCTAGTGGACCCCCATCCTCTCAGGTACTGAACCACCACCCTGCTCCCCCCGAACCCGATCCCCAGTCAGCAACATCACAGCCCTCCTGTCACCACTGTGGCTGGCCACTGACTGAGCTCTGAATAAGTGCGTACTGTATATAGTACACACTCCTTCACAGCTCAGTCAGCGGCCAGCCGTGGTGGTGAGAGCAGGCTGTGCTGTTGCTGACTGGGGGTTGGGTCGGGGGAGGAGCAGGTAAGTGGGTTACTACCTGACAGGGTGGGGGGAGGGGGGCTTAGAGGAGATTTAATTCTAATGTTGAAATCTCTCAGTGACACTTCATTATTAAACACACTACATTGAAAAATGAAAGGTTATCACCAACACACACATTGCTTTCAGTTAGAATGGGAACATTTCAGCCCTGAAAAAGATGTAATTTCTTTACTCAGAGGATAATTAAAACGTGGCACTTCATGCCAAGCACATAGTCACCAGTGGGAGCATCACTTTTGATGCATATATGAGTAAGACGGGGATTGAAGGTTATGGGTGCTGAACAGCCACTGTCAGACCCAAAAAAAACATTGGTTTCCTTCTGACTGTATTAACACTATACCCTGGGGAGTAGGGGGATGGAAAGCCTTATAAATTAGTACATTTATTTATTTTATTTTATTTTGCTTTTGGTAACCGGGTAAGTGCACTAGGCAGACGATGCCTATTTTCAGGCATGACCCGGGAGAAAACAGTTTACAGACAAACAATTTACATGTGACGCAGTACATGAAGGCAGTACAAATCAGGGTAAGAAAACAGTTTGCAGACAAAACAATATACATATGACGCAGCACATGAAGGCAGTACAAATCAGGGTAGGAAACAATGTATAGGTCTTAGATATAAACACATTGACATACTGAATAATGAAAGGTGGAAGTACTGTGAAATCAAATTATAGACAGTAGGGGGTAACATAAGAAAGTTCAGAAGTAGATAGGTAGTGAGATACAGTACAATAAGTGCTAAGACAGTGGAGAGGGAGATCGAAGTAGGGAGAGAGGAGAGGGATGGTGTAAGAGAGTAGGCAAGCTTGGATTAGGAGAGGAGGGAAATATAAAGGCGGTAGTTTAGATGGAGATGAGGAGAAGCACACTTCTTGGCCCCTGCTTATGGATCGAGGGAGGGTGGGGCAAGCCTGATGAATCTAGAGTTCCTTTAGGCCTCAGATTGCTAGGCTTCTAGGTTTCTGTTCTCACACTGTAGTATTTGGCCTCATTTTATAAAGTTTCTATGTCTTGTGCATCTTGTATTGCAGGGTAAGATGATGATGTCACTACTGTCAGTGTACGTAGTATAAAACAGCTGCTGTGAGTTTGCTATAGGATAAACTGTTCATAGCTCTGACTTCTGATTGGAAGAAAAAGTCCTCATGTAGTATAATTTAATAAAACTAAATACTGGGATGTTTGTAATATGGCCCTCTGTATTAGACTATACCAGCCAGACAGGCCCCAGGTGGGTAAGTACCCTCAACTGTGCTTTGGGTGTTTCTGTGCCCAGCCGGGCATTATCTAACTAGTATGATCTTCTCTGCTAGGCCATATTGATAAATCTTTGGCCAGAAAAGTATATTAAGCTAAGAGCAGCACAATTTCAGGGATCAGGAGTAAAGAGATAGCAGTAAACCTATAGACAACCCCCAAAAGGAATCAGTACAAGTAGGAATGGTTAGATCTCCTCAACTCAAGTTGCATCAGTTCTTTATGGACAATAACATTAATGGATACTATATTGAATTAATTAGGAAGAGAGGCTCATGAGGAGTGTGTCTTATAATACAATTAGTGTACCCGGAAAGAGCATGTGGATCTCGCGGCCTTGGGTTTCCTCAAAGTTTCTGCCACAAGCCAAAGTCTATACAATTTACTGGTATCACCATCAATGAATTAACCATTCAACTATTCTCCATGATATGAATGCAGCAACTGCTTGGGTTGCAGGAGGTGAACACGATGGATTCCTATTTTTTTAAGGCTGCCTGACATAGTCAGGACAGACATCTTGCAATTACTATTAAAGAGGCTATGGAATCTGGAAGAGGCATTTTACTCACATTGCTATGCAGTTACTCTGTGAGGACTACTTTCACACCTCACACAGTAACTACAGTTGTTAGCAGCAACAACAACAGTCACCCCTAGCCATGCCTAGGCTACAAACACAACACAACCCATCTCCAACAAAAAAATGTCATTTGTGCAGCTGGTTAATTTTTAATCAAACTCTTGCAGACTCACTCCAGCACTAAATCCAGAAATTGCCTGAGCCATACATTACATCGGGCTATGTCACAAACACCACCGCTCCTTCCCTCCGCCAACTTTGCCACTTGCCAACCCTCCATTACCTGATCTCTTGCTGTATCACATCCCCCAACCGTGGCTTCAGAGCCCCTCCCACATGGATTGGGTGTCTCACTGCCATCACCAAAGGTGGCAATTCTATCAGTCTCAGGACTGTCACCCACCACGCTCAGGCTTTCTGACCCATAGCCATTGCCATGACAATGGCATCCGGCATGACAACAGCACAGGTCCATTGCTTGCCTTTATTCATTATCTGCACCTCTCCCACACCATCTGAGTAAATGCTCCAGCTATCCCCAGACTCCCTGCTGTGACAGGGTTTAGTAAGACCCTGTTCAGTTTGTTATGCAGGGAGAGTTAAAAGCAAGGATCTATTATGTTGTCTCCTATTCTGTCACTTATCTATCTCTTGCTTGTCTGATTGCACAATCAAATTTTCCTTGTGGCACCTAAGAGTTGGCCACTCCAACAGTCCCACAATTTCTCCCTGTTTTTTCCCTTCCATTACTTGCTCTTTCTTTCTTTCTTTCTCTCTATCTTTCTTTTTTCTTTCTTTCTTTCCTTGCTTCCTTGTGAACATGTGAATCTGTATGTGAAACTGAGATCCCTTGGTTTGCAAATGTATATAGTTATACTGTTATAAAGACTGCAATAACTATTTGGGTTTATTGAACATGAGAAACATTTGACTTTCACAAGCTTATTTACAGAGTTGTCTGCAGGAAAACCAGCTGTGGACAAAATGTCTTAATTGGTTTCACCTGTTAAGAAGACTAATGTATTTTTTAGGCTGCTCACAGAGATGAAATTGACAAAGTCTTAATACATTTTGTGGACCACAGGTGGTGTCATTTACAAGAACAGGATGCAGAATTTAATTGCCAGGAAAAAATACATCTTATAAAAAGACAGCAATATTTTATTTAGAAAGAGAGAGAGAGAGAGAGAGATGGAGATTTTAGAGATTCTCAGATAATTGACTTCTGTTTGTCTGACCTGCCTGTATCAAGAGCTATCCTGCACAGTTTTATTTTTTATTTTATTGTTACTGTTAGTAATAAATCACTACTTGTGAATTTTCCAAATTTTCCTGATTTACCTATGCTTCTGGACCAATGGTTTGATGACACCCGCCCACTACTTCCGCCATACTGTTCCAGTAACTAGCTATCTGTCAGAGTCTGCCTGAAGCCTCAGAGATAGAAGCTCCTAAAGATGACCAGAGCAGTGTGACAAGCTGACACTAGCACAATTGGGGACTGAGAAACATTGTAACATCGTGCCAGCAGCCAACTTGCAACCTGGCTCTCCACTGAAAAAACCTCTATAAAGTCAAAGGTGGGGAGGGACATTCAGAAAAAAACCTCTCTGAATTTCTTAAAAATTTCAATCCCCAGGGGACATGCTAAACAACGTCTGCAATCATCATCAGTTCATCCAGATCCCTCACATCATCATTTTGTTATGCAAGGCAGGGATACCATTTCTGGGTTTTGGGGAAAAAAGGAGCCAATAAGATGAGGGGAGAGAGAGGGAACAGAGATTCAGAGTTTGTTCAACAATAAAGTGAATACACTGGCCCGTCGGTGCCGTGGTAGAACTACTGCTCTTGACGCTGGTGACCTGAGTTCAGTAGTGAGCTCAGGGTGTTGGAGGGCCAGCCAGGGGGAGGAGTATTGAGCATCCAGAGGACTTCCCTCCTCCTCCTCCTCCTCCTCTGGGGGAGGGTTTACAGGGCCTGCTGATCACTTGGCCCCTAGTGGTATGCTGGAGGAGGGCACCAGGGACTGCCTAGACAGAGCAGGAGGGGCAGGGCAGATGCTAACATATGGCACATGGGAGCATACATCACATGCCATGGCATCAGTACACATCACACCACTCAATGCAGAAAAGAGAAAATAACTTCCAGTGGTAGGCTGGCACTTGGACCCTAGCAGGCCCCGCACCCAACTAGCTGGGCTCACCAGTACAAATACTGGATCTGTTTCCTCAGGGGACTGGGGGGGCCCCATCAACCCCACTGTGCGGCAAGCCTTGGGGGTACTGACTGACAGGTAAGTCCTGGTGGATGTCAGGGTGACAGAGCTGTGGGGTCTAAGCTGAATGGGGCCAGCCGGAGGAGAAGGCAAACCCCCCCAAAAATAATGAAGTGAATAACAAAACAAATGAAAGTAATCCTCTAGGACTATGTCCCATTCCTTAGTGAAGGGAGAGCTGTAGCCTCCTCATCACCCATGTTCTTCACAGGGAGAGGCGGAGACAGCAACAGCAGCATCCGATTTAAGGTGAATGAGGAGCTCCAGGTAATGGGAGGCTGGAAATGTGGAAATCTGTGCTGGAGGAGTCAATATAAGTCCTGGCAAGCATATTCTAGTAACACACCGTGGGGAGGGGGTTAGGAATGAAAGCGTTAGTGTAAAGAAAAAGTTTCTCTGTTGAACGGCTCAGACAGGTTTGAATTTTTTCTTAGGTCTTTCTCCATGGCCGAGCACTGTGTTGAACACTAGCAAAACAAGCAATTTAGCTGTTGCCACGACCAATCCTGTTGTGCATAAATAACTTGTATTTGTGAAGTCTGTTTGGGCAGGCCTGTGTTGTGCTTACTGCACTATGCATCTAATTGTACTGCAGTACAAACTAAGCACTTTCTGGGCCCTGCTGTACAAAAGCCACCCCTAGAAAAGGTAAACACTGTATCTGACCATCCTGCTATCTGTCTGACTCAAAATTCAAATAAACAAAATGCTTCTGTGGTTCTGCCCTGCTTATCTGTGTGTTTGGAGCCACCCTGAGTGCTAAGTAACCTCTGCTTGCATCCGGTTTGGTTTATGTTTTGAAGTTCAGAGCAACCACTCATTTTCCACCCACTCACCGTGAACATAGTAGGGCTTTAGTGTGGGGACAATAATTATGGTGCTACCCTTATTGTGTTTAAAGAGCTGGTATCCTCTTCAGTATGAGCTTGCATTATAAACATAATGTTTTAGCAGTTATAATTCATAGAAACACAAACATAGAAATTGATGGCTGATAAGGACTGCTTGGTCCATCCAGTCTGCCCTTTCCTCCCTACCTACACTATTACCACAGACCGTACCCGATCTACAGCTCCCCCCCCCCTTCTTCAGCTGTGACTTCCTTGTGCTTATCCCATGCATTCTTAAACCCCACTGTTTTCACCCCTACAACCTCCACTGGAAGGCTGCTTCAGGAAACCTCTACTATATCTGTGAAGTACTTCCTCACACCTCTCCTGAATCATAGATACATACATAGATACATAGACAGTGTCGGCAGATAAGGGCCTATGGCCCACCCAGTCTGCCCATTTGAGCTTGTAAGTTCAGTTTATGTTTTCCAAGAAGTTTGTTGCCCCTTACCCCTGACCTCCAGAATTCCTTTATGTCTATCCCATGCATTCTTAAATCCCTTGATTGTTTCAGCCCCCTCTTCAGCTTCCTAGCATGTCCCCTTATTCTTGAGCTCCTTTTCTTCTGAAAAATATTCCCTTCCTGTACTTTATTTACCCCCACAAGGTATTTAAAGGTCTCTTATCATATCCCCACCCCATCTGTTTCAGTGTGTACATATTGAGGACTCTCATTCACTAGAGAATGCTTTTTTTTTATTTTCAGTTTTCCTTTCCAGGGTTTATAGCATATCTTGGTAGTCTATCAAGATAACCTGTGTGTAAAGCATTTGACTGTCCCCAGTTGATCACACAATGCTCTTGTTTCTGACATCCTAGCGCTTACCATGACAACACAATCACAATGTTACAAACTCTTGCAGTTGTGAGTGAGGTCAGTTAGGGACAGCTGAATGCTTTCTAAAAGACAGTGGAAATCAGTGGCACATTATCTGAAATACACAAAGGCCAAGAACAAAATTACAGTGCTAAAAGCATTTTCATATAGATGCTACCTGCTCCTTAATAAGTAAGGATCAAACAGAAGAGGTGTTTGCCCTGTGGGACAAGAGTTAAACAGACATGAAGTCACTGTAAGGTTTGCAGTATGAAGGTGACTTATTCCCACCTTGAGTCTTATGTGTATTGTAAGGCGAAGCCATAGTGGGGCCCAGATATTCCGTGGTCTATTATTGTGAATGAAAGGTCAATTTCCATTGCACAGACATAAGGGATGTCCCACCCAGCCATGGGCTCTCTGAATGATGTCCCACCCAGCCATGGGCTCTCTGACTGCACTAAGACCTTTGGTCACCCAGGTAGAAGTATTGCAGCAGAGGATGGAAGTTCCCTCTCCTCAGATGACCCCCGAGGACCCAGGTTAATTCCAGAACCTGAGTCGCTGGCATCACAAGTGGTAACCCTATAGCTGCACCCATTGGATGGCTTGTTTAGAGCATTTTGATCTTAGTTGGACTCCTAAGTGGATCAGCACCAGCTTAGAAAGTCATTAGCCTCTGCCCCACCCCCCACCCTTGTGTCCCCTCTTGTTCTCATGCATCTCCATTCTTTACTGCTCTACCAGGCATTAAATAACCTGTAAAATACTGATTAGCAGTTAGCAAAAATTGCTAATCACTTGTGAAAATGCACAGGACTTGGCACCGACTGATTTGCAAAATTAAAAATGCTGTTTTAGTTTTATTCATGTGGTCTTCAGTGCCATGCACTCACTCAAAAATAGTTAGCAGTCTACCGCTATGTATTTCTGCAAATAGTTAGCATTACTCACTGTTCTGTGTAGTATTTTGCTGCACCATACAGTACCAGCTACAGTGCTCCCTCTCTGTAGTGAACAACTCTACAGCCAGCCGAGGTGTTCACTATAGCTAGTTGTTCACTGTAGTGAGGTGTTAATATGGCTACTTAGGGAAGAATGGGAGCCATCAAAGGTGTTCGCAATAAGAGGGGGTTTGTTACAGAGGGGTTCTTTGTAGTGAGGGAGCACTGTATTGACACTCTGCTGCATTTTTGTTGGATAAATCAGTTATCTGCATTAAATGTGTGCACGTTTTTTTAACATTTCCCTCCTGACTTTTTGTACATATTTATTGCTGATTGCATGTATTTGAGGCTCATTTGATTTACTGAATTTTTTGCACCATGCTGAGCTGCAACATCTCTCTCTTTCTACAACTTTCCCACCTGGAAACAGGTCATAGCTTAGTGTGCCTGTCCTGGTCAAAAATTCTAAATAAATAAAAACAGATGTTAAGATTTATATTCCGAGCTGTGTGAAATGGGCTAGTATAATGGAAAAAGTGAAACACCAATGTGGGAGTGGGGGGCTTCAAGCATGCACAGGACAGACAGAGAGGAGTATTAGAAAACAATCAGGGAAGAGGGAGAGTTGCCAGAAACCAGCTAGGATCTACGGAGACAGATTAGGCAGGGAACATTTGGCAGACAGGGTGGACCAAGCGATCTTTTTCTGCTGGTAAATTCTGGTTTTGTATCTGAAGTACTGTACTTGTCTTGCTTCATTCAACAAGCCAGACAGTTACTGATGGATTAGGTGGTGTGTATTGCACAAATATACACACACACGCAGACATATGCAGACACACACACAAAATATCAGTGTTGTTGCACTTTCTTTCTCTTTCTCTTCTGCCCCTTCCCAGCCCCAGTAGTTAGGTTCCACTGTTGGATGGAGTTGGATGGTGGCCCGGCTGAACCCTTTCTCCTTAGGAAGTCCGCCCTTCTGCATCGTGTCAGATTTCCTTTTGTTCATCATCCTCATCACATCTCATTCTTCTTCTGTTCTTCCCATCTATGTCTATCACATTAATTTCCAGTCTCAATGTATTCTGATTTCTCACCTCTTCAATGCTCGACAACCTTTTGGGTATTCTTTTTGGGTCTTCTTCCTAAGCTACCTTTAGCCAAGGGAATCATTCCCGAGGCACTCATGGGGTGGAACCCTTCTCTAGGGTTCTTCACCGTTGTACCCCTATAGGGTGGTACTGTATATCCCATGGATAGAGAGTCAAACAGCCACAATGTATCTAAGTCACACAAGCATACATTAAACCAAGTTGCGTATGCACATTGAATTGCAAAGGCTGTGCCTGTGGTTCAATGGGCAGAGCAACGTCACTCACCCATCATGCCTTAAAAGGCCACGTCTCCTGGACTGTTCCAGGATTCATTCTTCATTGCCCCACCATCCTCCCCTCCTCCTCCAGTGGCACATCTCTTTTTCCCGTGGGCTTCTTCCTAAGCTACCTTTAGCCAAGGGAATCATTCCCATGGCACTTATGGGGTGGAAACCCTCCTCTAGGGTTCCTTGCCATCGTACCCCTATAGAGTGGTATATCCCATGGGTAGAGAGGTGAACAGCCACAATGTATCTAAGTTGCACAAGCATACATCATACCAAGTTGTGTAAGCACACTGAACTATACATTCCCATTCATTTCAGTTCTAATAAGCTATGAGGCAGATTAAACAACCAGCAACATCAATGAATTTTAGAGTAGGTAAGTAATCATAAATTGTGGGGTTTTACCTAGAAATAGTATATCCCTTTCAAGGTCACATTGCTGACCTATAAAGTCCTACATGAGCTGGGACGCCAATACCTGCAAGACCTCCTGTTTCCCTATTGTCCCTCCCGCTCGCTCTGATCCTCTAACAATGGATTGCTAGAGGTTCCTAGGGTACACTTAAAGATGTTTGTGGGGAAGATCAGTTGCCTTTATGACCCCTACCCTGTGGAACTCTTTACCTTGTTAGATACGTGAGAGCCTGACCGTGGAGGGGTTTAAAAACTCACTCAATACATATTTATTTAAAAAGGCATTTCTAGGAATGTAGCAGCCTTGGATTTGTATGTTGTTTTAAGGGGACTATGGTCTGTATTTTAAGATGTTTACTGTATTGTCTTTATTTGTATTGTAAAGGCACTCTGAGCAATGGAAGGGTGTCTTATAGAAATAAAATTTTACTTACTTACTTATTAATATGATGTAAAAAAAGGTTGACAGTGTCCCTTTGAAGACACTACATTATCCAATATTATTCCTAAATAATTAAAAGTAGTTCCCCCCTCTAGGCACAGACCATTCTTTCTGGTATGGTGTCATAACCATGCACAGAAAACACTGTGGCTAATAATGCTGCAGAGAAACAGTGCCCGAAAAAGAATCGATCAAAATATCAATCTGTTTCGTACACCACACCCATTGCAAACAATGGGTGCAAATGTGTTTTTGTTGGGGGCTTCGCCGCCCACACCCCTGGAACTTAAATAACAAATTCCAGGGGGGGGCCTCAGGGATGGGGAGAAACTCAGGAGGGGGGTATTTTTTTTTTAAAACATTTTTCAAAAAGTTGTAGCAGGGGAGACCGGGAGGGGACTGAACCACAGTCCCAGATCTCCTGGCTGCGCCATGTTCTGGTGCCCTAGCCACTCCTCCATGGGGCAGCTTGACCAGGCAACCTGCACATGGCAACATATCCAGCCTTGAATTCCACATGCAGCAGCAGGGGTAGCTGTATTCCCCTACCGCTATTAGCCACTCCTCCATGGGGCAGCTTGGCCAGGCACCCAGCACAACGGCAACATATCCAGCCTCGAATTCCACATGGAGCAGCAGGGGTAGCTGTATTCCTCTACCGCTGTACTACCCCTGTCACTGAAGTACAAGGTATTCATCGGCACGGTCAATACAGCGCTGTCTTACGTACATGGTATTGACAAGGTACCTTCTTTCCAATTATAGTCATATTATTTCATTCAAGTCTTTGCGGAGTTCCAAATGTCATGGTATTAGGTTTTTTTCTTCATTTAACAATATCTTGTTTTCCACAGACCAATCTTGTAGGGCAAAATACACTGGTTGTATTTCATTTCTAGGACCCCCTCCCGTCTTCATAGTGCAATAGAACACTGTGTCATCTACACACATTATTGATGATACTTTGTTGCAGGTTTTTGGTAAATCATTTATAAATACTGAAAAAAGGAGCAGGCCCAGAACTGAACCCTGTGGAACCCCTTTGTGTATTACCCTTATTGAAGATCTTGCCGATCAGGTTTTAACAAGCTGTCTCCTGTTTATCAGATATTGTGTGAGCTATTCGAGTGTATAATTCCCAGTCCCCATGTTTCCAGGCTTATGGATCAGTATGGAGTGGTCCACCAGGCCGAAGGCCTTGGTCAGGTCAACAAATATAGCTTTGTCCACTTTCAGGTTAGTGAGTGCTTTCCTGACTCTCTCCACAGAAAAAAGGACTAGTGTCCATTTCCCTCCCATTAAAGCTCCTAGTGCCTTTTGGTGGTCCCTCTCCTTCCCCATCTATGGTGAACACTGAGTGGAAGCATTTATTCAAGATGCCTGCCTTTTCTTGATCCTGCTCCATAAAGTCCCCCTTCCCCTTTAACCATAAAATCCCACCCTTTGCCTTCCTTTTTTTCCACTAACATATCTAAAAAATACATTGTCCCCCTTTTATACTACCTGTGCTGTTTTTCCTCGGTTTATGCCTTTGCAGGCTTTACTGCCTTGCCTGCCTCGCTCTGGTTTCCCCTGATACACTTACCTATCTCTCTGGATCTCCTTATTCCTTCTGAATGCCACTCTTTTAACCTTTACTTTTTCTGCCCCTTCTTTTGAGAGGGAAGCTTCTCCTAGTGGGGAACCCTATTGTCTGGGGAGTGCAGTTAGGGTCACCTAGCAGGGGAGAGAGGGCGGTCAAGTGCCTCCCAGGAAGCGCTGCATGGTGGGATGGGAAGCGGATCCATAGAATCGCTATGGCAATAGCTAGGAGGGAGCAGCTGGATGTCATTGTCCGCCTGGGGACCATTGACCTGGCCAGGAGAAGGGTGGAGTTAGCCAGAGTCCAGAATGATTTCAGGAAGCTGGGGGGGAGGACCTGAAACAGATAGCATACTCCGTCTCATTCTCGGAGGTGCTACCTGTCCAGGGTACAGGGGAAGCTAGGGCACTCCGCATCCATACCTTCAACTCATGGTTGAAGGATTGATGTGGAAGGGAGGGTTTTGGCTTCATAGGGGACTGGGGCCTGACCTGGGCAGATGCAGGCTTATATAAAGGAGGATAGTCTGCATCTGTCCGAGAAGAGGACCTTGGTCCTTTGTGAGAAGTTTAAATGCTACAACTGTGAGCATTTAAACTGGCCAAGGAGGGAGAGCCAGGAGGGTCAGGAGGCTTAGGAACACCCCCCTCAAGGGAACATGCAGGAACATAAGTTGTCTACAGGAACAGTGAAAGCAAGCAGAGAGGGGCAGGCAGCTGAAGAATGTATAATGAGTGATACGGGGGGGGGCAAGAGCACATAGGAAAGGAAACCGGGGTGGGGGGAAGATGCTGGAGAGGGAGAACAAGAGCAGAGGGAGGGCAGACTGTAAAACATGGAAGGTCATGTTAACAAATGCCCGTAGCCTAGGAAATAAGGTTCCAGACCTGGAGGCATTGTTGGCGGATGCAGACCTTGACATAGCAGCAATAACAGAGACATGGTACTCTGCTAATCAGGGCTGGGAAGTCAATGTACTAGGCTATACATTGTTCAGGAGGGACAGGGAGGGTAAAAAGGGTGGGGGAGTGGCCCTGTACATCACAGATGGTATAAAGGCTACAGAAGCTCAGGGAAGACGGGGGAGGCCCAGGTAATGTGGGTAAACCTGGAGCCACAGAATGGAACAGCAATACATACGGGGGTGATCTATAGATCTCCAGCACAGAGGAAGGAAGTAGACAAGGAACTAGTGAAGAACATGCGTGACATGGCAGCTAAGGGTGAAATCCTGCTACTGGTGATTGCAATATGCCTGACATGGATTGGGCCACCCAGATGGCTGTTTCGGCCAGAAGCACAACCATCCTTGAATCCCTGGGGGGGCTGGATTCAGGCAGCTGGTGCATAAGCCAACCAGGGACAAGTCAATTCTGGACCTGGTATGGACTAGTGGGAACAGAGTCGAAGAAATATAAGTGGAAGGGCAGCTGGGGTCCAGTGACCACCACATGGTGTGGTTCAACATGGAGACATGGACTCAAGCCATACAAGGGCAAGAGTATTAGATATCAGGGGGCTGATTTCACTGAAACGGTTAGATGTATACAAGCAGTCCTGGGAAAGGGAGAGGTAGTAGAGGGGGTAGAAGAACAATGGGAGAAACTGAAAGGAGCCATAGTGGATATAACAAACCAATGCATTAGGATAGTTGCCAAAGGGAAAAGAAGAAGGAAACCACTGTGGTTCTCCAAAGAGGTGAGGGACAAAGTCAGGGCTAAAAGGCTGAGTTTCAGGAAATATAAGGGGATCCAAAGGGAGGAGGACAGGGAGGTGTACCTTGAATGTCTAAGGGAAGGCTGTTAGGAGGGCGAAGGCACAGATAGAAGAGGGCTTAGCACAGTCTGTAAACAAAGGGGATAAGGCATTTTATAGGTACATCAGTGACAGCAGAAAACCTGGGGGGATTGTGAGTCTCAAAGGGAGAAGGGAGAGTGTAAGGAGGGGATCTGGGCAAGGCAGAAATACCGAACAAATCCTTCTGCTCAGTATTCACTAAGGAGGGGAGGGTCAAGGACCACAGTTGGGTTGCAGAGGCAATGGGTGGGGGGTTAACACCTGTTCTATTCACAGTGGCCTGAGTTTTAGAAGAACTCACAAAGCTGAAGGTGGATAATGCCATGGGGTCAGACGGCATCCACCCAAGGATATTAAAGGGACACTAAATCATATGTTTAGTAGCAGAAGTGGTCCTCCCAAGATCCCCCATTGGTAATTGCAATGCTAGTTTTTAAAGAAAATGTTTCTCTTACTTTAAAATGCATTTTTTGCTGTTCTCCAGTCCATCCTCCATGTTTCTTATTGTTTTGGCTCGCGCAACCGGAAGTAATGAGGTTGACGGGCCTCCTGATTTGCAGTAGTGGTCCCATTCATTCACAGCAGTGTTCCGGTTAAGCGCAAGCCTGCACTGTATAAATATTTATCCATGGATTAAAAAGAATATTTGTTGATCTGTTCAGTGTAATCCAGGCTATAGACAGAGTAAGTATATTTATTTGTGACTGCACGTCGCATTGTTTTTCATAATTTCATCGTGAGGTGCCTGTTTCCGAGTGTGGAATGCAGTGCTTCCTGGCTGTCATCAGGGAAAGCTGTCTCCCACTTGTGCTTTGTAATTATTGTGATTTGTTCAGTTCCCCACTCAATAAATATGAGTAGGTGTTCTTTATAGGAGTGCTTGTATGTTTTCCTGTATGTATAGTTTTCGGCAGTTGTTGCTGCAATGGATGCATGGTGCAGATTGTTAACAGCACGGCAATTATGTGTAGTGGTACACCCCTTCAAACTACCACGTCCTACAACATGGCTGCATAAAAGTGCCAGTCAGCAAGCTAAAATCATCGTGTATGCCATGGGCAACATTAATAATATAATTTCAGTAGTTTTAGACAAGCAGACTGCTGAAGCACCGCACACTTATAATGTTGGTTGTGTGATGTGTACACATAACTATCTGCATCACCTCCATCTGTTGAATTGAAGTACTGCACATTACAGCTCGAAACAAAAAATATTTTTATAGTCCGATTTTTTTTCCTGTGGATAACATCCAGTGTCATGCTTTTCTTCCTGTTAGTGGCATTGCTGTACTGTGCCTTTTACTTCAAGCCCCCTGCCTCAATTGTATAATTCAAACTTTGCTGTACTGGGGCATACACTGAAGTTTTCCAGTGCTGCTTTTGTTGACATCACAGAATGATTCTTTGTTGGTTCTGCTGTGAGATGGAGAATGAGCTGACAACTACAACTGGATTGTAGTGTGAATGAGGACTCTGCTAATTCACATACAGTATTACTTTTAACAGGCGCAGATGCAATTATCACAATGCTAGGCCATGTGTATATGTAAATCATACTACATTGTATATGTAGAAGAAGAAGAAGAATCAGCATTTATATAGCACTTTTCATACACAGTATCCCAAAGCGCATTACAAACAATGCTAGACTGGTAGTGAAGTGACTGAATGTGTGGTGCCAGTCATATCGTACATCATCATCCACACACAGCTTGGATAATTGCATGAACCAGTTTATGGGAAGGGGAATGTTGGCCAGGACACCGGGAATGTTTCCTGCTCTTTGCGAAGAGTGCCCTGGGTTCTTTTACTTCCACCTGGACATCCACCAGGACAACACCAGGATGGGCAGAAGGGACCTCGGTTTAAAGTCTCATCTGAAGGACGGCACACCCCAGCAGTACAGCACCCCCCAATACTGCACTTGAATGCTATCGCTTTTTAGGTGCAAGTCCAATCTCGGTGTGGGACGAGAACCCACGATCTTCTGGTCCAGAGGCAGATGTGCTACCAACTGAGCCACGCTGACACCATATGTGCCCCTGGATGAATGGCAGACAGTGTCTGCTGTGGAACCGGGGGGGGGTAGCAAGCCATAGTAAGTGTATGTTACTTTGTCGTGGTCCATGGCTCTGAATGAATGGAACACCAGGGGTGGGATATTCAGAGTACGCCAGGCAGGGGCGCAAGCCTGGGCGCAGTGCAACTGGGATGCGCCAGGGAGTGTGCTGGGTGATATTCAATGGTGCTGCGCCATGGCTCAGCACCATTGAATATGGCAACGTGGCCTCCCATATTGTGCATGGTGCAGTGGCACTGCGCCAGTGCAAGTGGCAAGGGAGGAGCAGGGGGATGCACCAGCACAAGTGCGGTTGCACTAGGTGCAGGAACCATGATATTCAGCAGTGGATATGCAAATGGGGCCATAATGCTTGCAAGGTGCAACTGGGGCCATTAGCATGTCATTATGGCCCAATCTGCATGCAGGTGGGCCGATCTCCGGTGACATGCGCCTGGCACTCTGCCAGGCTGCAGCTGTCAGGGACCGACGCCCTCTGCACATCATGGCAAATTGCCCCAATGCCCGATCACGGGCATGAGTATGAAACAAAGCTTGTCCCATATCCCTGGTGGTCCAGTGGACCGCTGCCAGCCCAGTCGCGGGCATAAGTATAATTAAATACATGTCCCATATCCCTGGTGGTCTAGTGGACCGCTGCCAGCTCGATCGTGGACATAAAGTGTAAGAAACACATATTAAATTATCCCTGGTGGTCCAGCGGTACCCCCCTCCCCACCAGCCCACTGAGTCCCGCCACCCCGCTCCCCCCCCAGTCAGCAGCAGGTTGCAGCTCCCCACCTAAAGCCACCACGACTGACTGAGTACAGTGCGGCTGTCGCCCCACTGGTTCTGGCGTGGGCCAATGGGCATGCAGACCATACCATGCTACACAGTCCAGATATGTGAATGGATCCATTCACATATCTGGACTGTAATCTTCGATCTGCATGCCCATTGGCTTAGCAGCAATGTCTGTGGCCGTATGCTATGCATAATCCATCGACGAGCTGCTGGGTGGCTTGTGGAGTCTTGGAGTTGCCGTCCCCTGCTGACCGGGGGCGGGTGGCAGGGCTCAGTGGGCAGGTGAGAGGGTACCGCTGGACCACCAGGGATAATTTAATATGTGTTTCTTATACGTATGATAATTTAAAATGTTTTCTATTATACTTATGCCTGCGATTGGGCTGGAAGTGGTCCACTGGACCACCAGGGATATAAATTCTATTACAATACCCACAATCGGGTGTGGGGGGAGCGCAACACCATCAGACCCTGGCTCCGGAGCTCGGGTGTCCACCCACAGCTGTCGGCTGTTGTGTTGCACCCTGCAATACGGCAGCTCACGTGTGGGTGACCAGCCCTTGCTCCTATTTCTTTTTGGATCAACTTTGAGCATCAGTGTGTGGCGCAAGTAGGGGTTGCACCAGCATATGCACCGCACATCCCAGGCTGAATATCGGGATGTGCGGAATGTGCATGGGCATGGCCCCCGCACTTGCACTGCATACATTACTGGTGCGCCCCGGGCATTGGGATCTGTGCGGCCCAACATCCCCTTTTGAATATCGCGCTGTGGTGCATCAGTGGGTTGTGCATGGTGAAACACTGTTGTGCCATGCACAACCCCTTTGAATATCCCACCCCAGGTGGCTAGTGGCACATGGGTGGGGTACTAGGAAACACCTGTAAGTTTTGAGGCATGGCAAAGTGGATTACAGATGTGTTACAAGTTCCTCTGGTGCAGAGCAAAAGTGTCCTGGACTAGCACATGAAGAGCATACTGTGTTCCTTATTGAATAGGCCATCAGCTCACTTATTTTCTGATGAAAGTGTACAGCAGATAAAGGCCTAGATGCACATTAAAGTTTGCTGGAATGTGCAACTAGCACCCCTTATGGTGCAGCTTCCCCTCTTGTGGTTTTCAGTTCGACATGTCATCTCTGTGCTTTTGGCTCAGCATCAGGTGAACTGTGCATCCATTTGCAAACCCGCTTACACTGCTTGTAAACCTCCTCATTCCTTTCACCACATCTCCTCCCACCCCATGTGTACAATTTATACCTTTGGCAGCCAAAAAACAAATGTTCTGTTTACAACTTATGCTGAATTCAAAACTAATTCCATCTGTACATACAGTTGGTGAGACCACATCTGGAGTACTGTGTGCAGTTTTGGAGACCCCATCTCCGTAAAGACATAGACAGAGTGGAGGCTGTCCAGAGGAGGGCAACCAAAATGGTACAGGGTCTGCACCAGAAGACATACGAAGAAAGACTAAAGGAGCTTAATATGTATACCCTTGAGGAAAGGAGGGAGAGAGGGGACATGATAGAAACTTTCAAGTACCTCAAGGGAATAAACAAAGTCCAAGAGGGTGGCATCTCTCAGAAAAAGAGATGTGCAAGAACAAGGGGGCACAATTTGAAGATAGAGGGGGGACGGCTCAGAGGTAATGTGAGGAAGTATTTTTTCACAGAGACAGTTGTGGATACATGGAACAGCCTCCCTGAGGAGGTCGTGGAGTCAAGAACAGTGGGGGAATTCAAGAATGCATGGGACAGACATAAGGCAGTCCTAGTGTGGGGTAGGAGGAAGTAAGCTGTTGGTTAACTAGGATCTGCAACTTATCTATTAGGTAGGAAAATGGGTAGACTAGGAGGGCCAAGCGGTCCTTATCTGCAGTCAAATTCTATGTTTCTATGTTTCTAATATGTTACACACAAGTACCATTGTACTACCCATCACTGTGTACTTTGGCACATACTCATAAGCACGGAATTATACCACAGATACAACAAGTGAATGCTAATTTGTCATGGTCCCTTGTCCTGAATGAATGGGACACCCGGGGGCTTGTGGCACATGGGTGGGGTGGTGGGAAACACTAGTAGGTTTTTTAGGCATGGCAAACTGGATGGTCTACAAGTTCCCCGGTGCACAGCTAAAAGTGTCCAGGCTTAGTCCACAAATAGAATATCGTTTTCATACTTGAATCGGCCAACATTTTAGTCACTTTGTTGTGATGTTCTGTAAGACATCTCATCTCATGCTTTTGGCTGTGCATCATATGAACTTACTGCCCATTTACAAACCCGATAACACTGCTTGGTAATCTCCACATTCCTTTCAATACACATCCTCCAAACCCGTGTGTGCATTTGATAGCTTTTCCAGCCACTCAAAGCTATGTCATGTTTGTGAAACACCAGTATGTTTTCATGCATGGCAAACTGGATTTTAGATGGTCTACAAGTTCCCCTGGTGCAGAGCTAAAAGTGTCCTGGCATAGTCCACCAAAAGGATACTGTTTCTTTATTGAATAGGCCACCAGCTCCCTTACTTTCTTAAGAAACTTGTCAGCAGAGAAAGGACTATAGGTCTATCAAGTCTGCATGAATGTGCAGCTAGCACCCCTTGTGCTGTAGTGTCCTCTCTCGTGGTTTTCTGTTTGACATGTCATCTCTATGCTTGTGCCTTTGCATAATGTGAACATTGTGCCCATTTGCAAACCCTGTCACACCGCTTGGTAACCTTCATATTCCTTTCACCCCACCTACTCCAACCCCATGAGTGCCATTGACTCCTTTTCAAGACACACTCCCAAAAAAATTCCATTTTCTGTTTGCTCCACTAAATACAGAATACTATATGTGCAACTATGCACAGCAAATGTGTTCTGCCAGAGTGGTTCTGATTCCCTCTGCACTTGACAGCGAACATCAAGTGGTTAATGATAATCAGAACCCAAAGGTGGCAGAACACACTGCCCATGCATGAAATAGCTCATGCTACGTTTTTATATTGTGTAGTATTGTGTTACATTCATACATTTTTTTTTACTTTCTTAGTGTGAATGAAATGTGGATTCTCTACATGTTCTATAATACTGTGTACCACAGAAGGGTACAATCATATTCCATGACCGTTGAACTGTGATATGGTGGCATTTTTAAAAGGATTTATTTCAACATATAGAACATTGATGTACTAATACACTATAAATAGCATTCCGTTTCTTTCCCCTCTTTTGTGAAAATGCAGAATCCTGCTGGCAACTGTGCGCACCACTGCAATGACAAAAGCACTTGAAATCCAACCGGTTGTGATAATACCTTGCCCATGTGCCTAACACAGCAATGTTTGATCCCCCACTATTCTGCATGTTACAGTCCGACTTACTGAGTATTCGAAATGTAACCTCAGCAAGTGAAGCAAAGATGGTTATGGTATTGTATGACTTCTAAATGAAATAATCATGTAATTTCTTCATGTAACTGACTAACCAATTAATTTGATGTGAATGGACACCGGTGATAATGTACCAAACCAACTGCCATCACCAGTGCAGTATGGTAATACTGATTGGACACTTGTAACCGTAGTGGATGTGGTGGCGACATATGAATATGTTTACATTATAGGCATGATTGTCTGTTTCGCTCAATGCATCCACACTATTATTTGCACATTTGGCTGTAAATATCAATAGAAAATGTTACATACGGTAATGAAATTATGATTAATGAACAGTAGGCCTGGATATTGCGACAGTCACAGAAACATGGTACACTGAGAACCATGACTGGGATGTCAACATACCAGGGTACACAATCTACAGGAGGGACAGGGATGGTACAAGAGGAGTAGGAGTAGCTCTCTAAGTAAGGGAAGATATCAAAGCAACGGAACAACAGTGTACACAGGGAATAGAGGAGGCAATGTGGTAGGTCTCTTTGGAGACCACGCAAATATCTTCAAAAGGGTTGATACACAAGGTGGGGTGGAAATGATGAGAAGCGACTTTGCAAGGTTTTAGGAATGGTCAAATGTATGTCAGCTTAGATTAAATGCCAAGAAGTACAAAGTAATGCACCTGGGAAACAAAAACCCAGGGGAAGAGTACACAGTGGGAGGTGAGATACTAACAACAATAAAAATGGAAAAGGACCTGGGGGTAGTTATATCAGATGACCTAAAGGTGGGCAAGCAATGTGAGAGGGCAGCAAGGAGGGCTGGGGGGATACTGTGAAGCATAGGGGGAGGAATCACCAGTATAAAACAGGAAGTTGTTATCCCTCTGTACAGACAGCTGGTGAGACCCCATCTGGAGTACTGCATGCAGTTCTGGAGACCCAATCTCTTCAAAGACATAGACAGGATGGAAGCTGTCCAGAGGAGGGCAACCAAAATGGTGCAGGGTCTGCACCGGAAGACATATGAAGAGAGACTTAAGGAGCTTAATATGTATAGCCTCGAGAAAAGGAGGGGAGGGGGGGACATGATAGAAAGTTTCAAGTACCTCAAGGGACTCAATAAAGTCCAAGAGGGGAGCATCTTTCAGAGAAACAGATGTGCAAGAACAAGGGGGCACAATTTGAAGATAGAGGAGGGGCAGCTCAGAGGTAATGTGAGGAAGTATTTTTTCATGGAGAAGGTTGTGTATGCATGGAACAGCCTTCCTGAGGAGGTCGTGGAGTCAAAAACCATGGGATAATTCAAGAATGCCTGGGACCGACATAAGGCAATTCTAGTGGGGGTAGGAGGAAGTAGTCTGTTGGTTAACTAGGATCTGCAGCTTATCCATCAGGTAAGGAAGTGAGCAGACTAGGTGGGCCAAGCGGTCCTTATCTGCCATCAAATTAGATGTTTCTATGTTTCTATGGCATAGCAAGGGCACATTATATGTAATAACAGTATTTTTAAAACTTTTATCCTCATTTATGACTAACACATCATGTGTCTGTTACTTGTAAAATGACGAGTGCCTATGCTGCCCTACTTGTCATATGATTTCATGTCAAATTGTGTTCGCCTCCGCTACTGTTCTTTTTCACATGACTGGCTACTCAGTTTTGTCGCATGGCTAAGATTAGAGGGGAACTAGTGAAATGGTGAGTATGCCATCACTATTTCTGTTGTACGTGCATGAATGTGTGTCTGTCGCTGTGTTTGCATGTGACTGCCTGTATGTATCACCTTTACTCACTGTCATGCTGTGTCTCTGTCTCTATTTTGATCAGTGTAATAATATTTACAACTGGCCCTATGCACCAATGGGAACAAGGGAAGCGCACATTGCGCATAACCCGTCCCTATTGCAGCACACCTGTGGACAGGTGCGCACCAGGGGTATGCACAGTGCATGCACTCCTGCTGTGGCCTGCCCCCGCTCATAGGACATTGCAGTGCAGACAGGAAGGAGCTGTGTGTCTGGACTGGCATGCAATGTTATGCCTGTCCTGGACAGGTAGTGTATCCCCTGCACAAAGAGGCATGGTTCCAAGTGCATGACTGTCCTCTGCAGGCACCGAGTACGGTGAACGGGGGTGATGGTAAGGGGTTCAATGGACACCTATTCTGCCCAGGGATACCTGGGTCAGTTTTTTGTTGGCATGTACCGAGCTATGTAGCAGGGTGTTGATGGGTCCTCAGTTGCCCAGTTACTAGTGTGCCACAGTATGGTTCTGGTGTGACACATGTGTGTCAAAGGGTAGGGGGCTGACAAGTGGGATGGGTGGGAACATATAGGCCACAGCTATGTGTCTCTGGCTGGCAGTTGCATATTCGGGTGCTCCTGCCCTCCCTGTTGGGTGGTGTGCCATGTGGGTGGGGTGCCCATTCCCAGTCCCCCTGCGTGGATGGTACTGCTCCTGTGGGCGCATATTAGGCTTGTGGCACTGTTTTATGTGGCGTAGTCTGCCCACCCATCTGCACCCCTGTGGCCATCACTACATGCCTTGGTGCAGGTGCATGGCACGTACTGCTGGCATTCCCCTTCGCCCACCCATGGTGCATTGCTCTTTTTTGTAGCTGGAGGATGTGGCACATATTTGTGCTGTGCGCCCACCCATAGTGCATCCCATGCATGGTGACAGAAGGTTGTGTAAAGGTTCTGAACCCCAGTTGCACACTCGTACACACTCCGACACAGGGCCCAGTGTGTTTCTTCCTGAGTGTTTCAATTTGTTTTGTATTGCATTCGCTGTACAAGGGTTTTAATTTACACATGTTAGTCAAGGTCTCTTATTAAAGTAAACATAGAATTTCAATATCAAATTTATGTTGTACACAGGAGTTGTTGCACATTAATGATGTGTTGCCACAGTAATCAGACTGCATACATTGTCATTCACAGGTTGATTTTGAAAACAGGCATGTCTGGATCCTTGGATTGCAGTGACGATGAGTTCCAACAACCAGTGGTGCTCATGGCTTGTAGCCACACACCTCTGAACCTGAGTATGCTTATGGTGAAACACCTGATGATGCCGAGAATGATGACAACAAGTCAGAATATGACAGTAGTGATCTCGAAGGTGCTTCGGTGGGTGAACGTTCCGGTTCTACAGATTGGTGTTCCTGTGGTGTATGTGAAGTAATGCCAATAGAAAGGGAGAGCATCTGCTGTCATAGAATTGAAGCTGTCCAAGACAAGTGGCAGAGTAGTAATAATTTCTTACAATATCTGTGTAATTTCTTGCTTGAAAGCAATGCCATCGTTAGCATTCATGCTTGCAATGCACTGTAACTGGTTTTGGAGATGACACCGTATAGTGTTAGGGGCTGCAATGTGGTGAAGGCAGCAGTGTCTGATGCGAGTTTACATTGTCCGTGGCGGTACAGTGCAAAAGTTTCTGTAAAGAAGTCACATTGGTCTGACGTGTGCGGTGCATAAAGTGCCCAAACTTTGGTGTGGGGTGGCCCGGTGGCTGGATGTACATTGCAGTTGCACAGCAGTTATGTCCAAGAGTACATCATGAATTTAAAAAAGAAAATAATATTTCACGAACCAATAAGCCTCTGTAGGACGTATTATGATTCCTTTTTTTTTTTTTTTTTACTTGCATCGGTAGATGCTTTGACATTTTAATTGTTTTTCAGATGCACAGTGCATGACACATCACCCAAATTTCGGCAACGTGTGCCTTGAGGAGGAAGTTCTGTGGTGTGCCTTGGTTCAACTACACGAAGTGAGACATGATGTTTTTCAGCAACCAGTTTCTAATAGGTGAGTATGCACATTTTTTCTCAAGATTATTTCCCATTTCGCTTGTTTCAACCACTGATTTTGCTACATAATGTAGCATTGGCTAAGTTATGTATCGTTCCCGTGTTCATCATTGTTGCGGCTGCTGTTATCTGTGAAATACATGGATGGTCATGCAATCCATGATGCATGCATCACGGTCACAGTACTCCTGAAAAGTGCCACGCAAGAACCTCTGAAAGCTAGTGTAGCACCCATGGTTTGAACCACATTGTGCCCTGTGGCCTTCTCCAGCCTCAGTTCACCCAAGTTCTGCATTGCTTCACATTATTTGATGTTATAAGACATCACATAAGGTGTAACAATGCAGAACTTGGTGGTACTGACGCTGGAGAAGGCTACGGGGCATAACGTGGTTGCCAACATTTCTTGCTAGAGTATCTTGCAGAAGTCCATGCATGGTACTTTGCTTGAATACTGTTAATGTGAGACATGCCTAATGGATTGTATGATCAGCCTTGTATTTCACATATAACAACAGCAGCAAGATAGAGGATTGTGTATGAGCAGTCATACACAAGGACATTCTTGCATTGAGAGGTTTCATTGTTAACAGATGACCACGATAGTGCATCTCGACAGTTGCTTGGTTATCAGGGTAAAGTCTTGATACAAGAATATCCTTGTTTGTGTAAGACCACTCATACACAATGTGTTATCACACCACTGTCACTTACAACTTATCGTTCCAAAAGACATAATGCTTTTATCAATGTCCTTTATCTCTGTATGTAACATTCTTTGTCCCGTTCTCTTGATCCACAGTCCAGACTGCTTGTGTTTATAATAGTCATGGATGCCCTTAGACTACACAGAATTGTGGATGGTCATTCATATGCCAAAACATTGTGTTGGGTCACATTGGCAATCTGATTCCAAAAGACCTTTCAAGCTTTGCTGTCGAGGTCACAAGGAAGCAGACCACCTTGGTGGCACAACACACTGCTTGTACAGAGTTGCACATCCACTATACTACAGGTTCTGATGCAGTATTTTACCAACTTACTGTGTTCTGATGAAATACTTCTACTAGCAGTGCTGCAGGACCACGTGTGTATTTTACTCTCTTTGTAGCGCATCAACCTGCTTGTGAAAAAATGGTCATACAGTGTCATATATATTTTGCATCTACTAATAAATGACAGTATTCTCAATATTGGGGACTGATGGAATTTGGACACACCGCCTACACATCATAATATTGATAACAACAACATCCTGTTAGGTATCTGTACACATGATTTTCCCAGTTGCCTGCCTCATCTATGTAATAACCTTTCTCTCTTTGTTTAGAACCTCAAGGTGGGCCGCCTACACCCAATTCACCCACTGGACTTACCAAAGACTAGCTAGAAAAGTGTGCCATATGATATCATTGTGTGTTGTGTGGGCCATCCGCCACAAATTTCTAGAAGAGTCTGGAGTGTATGTTGGCTATTATGAAGCAGATGAACCACATGCTGCATATTAGATAACATTCTTAAAGAGCTTTGACTCACATAACTTTTGAAGTAAATGGAGACATTGACAGTTGAAACAAATGTCAAAAAGTTTTATACATTTATAAAAGTCATGCACTCCAATAAAGAACGTTTATCAAGTAAAGCTCTGAAAACACATTACATTTCTTTTGTACTGTATGTAATAAGTACTGTAGTTGATTATAGGCATGAATCATAGCAGTATGCAATTTTAAAAGTAGTTAACTGTTCATTAACATAAGTATGTATACTTCACTTGTACTGTTTAAAAATGTATTTTGACAGTCACAAATAACAAACAAATTTACACCTGAATATATGACAGCAGGGCAAGAGTTAAGTAAAAGCAGGAGATCATAACACATTGATGTGAAAGGAGTGTTCATTACGGATGCATCAGAACAGACACTTCAATCAATGATGTTAATAGGCGGCATTACAGAATAAATGAGTGAAGGACATTTTATGGTACAGGGACTGGTAGGATCACTGACAAATATGTGTATCGAATGTTCATATTGTTACGTACATGAACAATGAAACACTTGTGTCACATTGAACTCCTCCAGCAACAACACTTGACTGTTTGAACATTGCACTGTAACATGGTGATAGGAGCAATATTGTTGGGAACACATGTTCAGTCACTTTTTGAACCTGGAAACATGGCTTCTTATTACTTCACATTTCTTTGGTCTTGGCTGCTCTGAAATGTTTTTTGCGACTGGTCGGTGCTTGACAGGTGTTGGCTGCTGATTACTTCTCTTGCATCCACGACACTCTGTACCATTTCTTGAAGGTATTCATAGCTCTTCTGCTCTTTTATGGGTTTCGTGACCCATGCCTTTTTGTTTTTGGGGTATACAATCTGATACCTCTCATCCCCACTCTTGTTCACTGCCACACCCCTTTTTACGCTATTATGGTCCATCGCTGCCAATTGGTGTTTGGCCAACATTCCCTTATAGGTATAGTGGTGTCTCTTTGGACAATACTTAAGCACAAGGGCATGGTACACCTCAAGGTCCTCAGTGTGACAGAATTGGGTTGCCTTCGATAGGTTGTTTAAGAATTTTTTACTAAATATCACTTTCTTCAAAGCATTGTGGGCCACTGTTCCTTCCTTGAGCCACAGCTTCTTTCATTCTGCCTCTCTTGACATCTTCGGATGGCTACATTTCTTGTACTTTGTACTACCAGACCTCTGGTGCTTGTTGGCAACATGGCGTACGACTGATGTAAACATTTGTCTCAGCTAGTCTGCGTCACCGCCATAATTACCACAAGACCGCAGAAGTGATTCGAAACTGATTGTATCCAAGGTCTGATATCTGCACATTCTTTCTGTTTACACAGTTTAAATAAATCTTAACCCATTTCTCAAGGTGCCACACATCATACTGGTGACTGATGTTATATTTGCGGGTGTACTCCTTGTTCATTAAGCTGCTTTTTTGGACATGACAGTCCATGGTGATGGTACACACTCTTACATCTTGGCTAAGGATGAAGTCTAGTGATTTTTGGAAGCCCTTCTTTTCCATGTTTGTTTAGCATTTCACCTCTGTTACCTGAACAAGTTGGAAATCCAATATCAGTTATGTCTCTTTATCCATAAACGTATAGACACTGCACTTAGCGGAGAAACCCGGCGAATCACAAAGATCATCTCTGCACAAAATTAAATTTTCCTTCCCTTTCATGCCATTCAGTATGTCCTTTTGCTGCTTGACATACTCGTTGCTGATCATTGGAAACAAGTATTTCCTTTAAATGTTCATGTATGTGACAGTAGACGTGCATTGAAGGTTAAAGAGATCAGCTATTGTCTGAAATGTGGTGAATGAGTTGCCACTGTACAGCATTGCAGCGGCAAGTTCTAGGTTTCCTAATGCTATCTTCTTAACAGTAGGTTGAGAAAAACAGTTGGTGTCATGGCAGTTTTGACAGTACATACACACCACAATCATAAATCCCTGCACATGGGTTTCTGTATGAACCACGACCATACCACATGTGCTGCATCTTTAAAAAGAGCTGCTTCAGATTTTCATAATTGACTAACAGTTTCTGCTTGTCTTTCAGTGATTCCCTATCTTCGTCAAACTCATCATTGTGACACTTGTACAGCTGTTTCTGATTAACCTATGTTTTTTGTAATATAAAAATGTGTTATTGAATATCTCTCATGAGAGATGCTGACAGTCTATGGAATGACAACCCCCCCCCCCCCCCAAGGTTTTAGCTAATAGGTGTTACCTGGAAGGCCAAGAGATAATTACAGGCTAGAAGAGACTTAAAATTTAGGAGCTCCTTTTTATGTGACTAATTGCAGCTTACCAACTGCCAAGATAGATCATAAACTTTTATTACATTCAGAGGAAGCACAGCAAAATTCACATGGTGATACAAAGAATGTTGTACATCTGTGAAATCTGGCAGAGAGACATAACAAGTCCTTTGATGTCCTGGAAAGGGGAAGCTGATCATAAGATCAAAGAAAGTCATATGAGAAAATGAGTTGTGCTGTGGTCCCAGAATTAATACTTTGATAAGACATCCTGTTTTGCGTAGATACATATTTTTTATATTCGGACAGGGAGGAGCTAGGTGACCTCACGCAAAGAGGCTGGCAAAGCCAGTTTTTAAACAGTATTCTGTTTTCCATTTACACACAGAATGTTTGGACTCTGAAAAAGAAGCACCTACAGCACTGTGAGATAAGAATACCTTGGAAAAGACAATTCTGAGAGTACTGTGATAGAAGATTTTGTCTGCACTTTTAAACCAGTTTTGTTTAAGTGATTTGTATGTTTTGTGATTTATGGTTCTGTATTTACGTTTGACATTTGTTTTATCTATTTTGAAGTAAACCTCTACTTTAGAGACTACTTGGTGTGCCTTTGAATTTCCTTTTCTTGACAAGGGAAGCATACATGGTTAAAGCTGACACTGCACAAAGTTTACCGGTTTTACCAAACTGGAAAAAGGTAAGAATTTATTCTGAGGTCTTTAATAGAGTTTTAAGGGTTCATTTTGTATGCCTGGTTAGGTGCCCGTAGGCAAATGATATCTGCCCCCTCCCGAAGAGCAGAATTATCTGAGCCTGTACATTGGGTACGCTAACAAGAGGTTCACAGTTTGAATCCCTCCAAGACTTGAGACCAAAGGTTGATTCAAACCCACAAAACAGACAGGAGGGTTATCCTGTTTCTGTTAACTGTTCACAAGACTGCACTCGGAGGTCAGCACTTTGGGAGTAGAGGGCTGACCTGCTGAGTGAGTTTGTGACAGATTGATTGGCAGTGGTGTGAAAAATATTGGTATTACACGCTTTTATTGTTCAAAGTGTCAGCTTGAGACCATCAGCTCACTTGCAAAGAAAGAAAAAGGCAGTGATTTATTTTTTAAAAAAGAAGACAGAACTATATCACTTGGCGTACAGTCAAGTTCCTACCCGTTTTATTTTTTTTTCTAAAGTGCAAGTCAGAATATCCATAGTTAGGGAAGAAGATGGCTTCCAACTACTGCAGGCACACTGTAGACTACTTACAGCAGTTGTGCGGGGACAGGGGAGTCCTGTTCGAGGTGAAAGCCACCAAGCAGAACCTCGTAGATGACCTGATGGTAGCAGATACCCAGAGCAGTGAGTCACAGACAGTGACTGAAAAGGACCAAACCTCGAGTGGGGCAGGGCTAGTGGCCAGTGCAGTGTCCAGATCCAATGAGGAGGGCAACAGGGCCACTGTCAGTGAAAGGACACAGCAGCAGGAGAAGGTCACCAGTATCCTAGATCCAGAAGTACTCAGTCTGCAAATTGAGTTGCACAGAATGGAGCTGGAGTTCTAGATGGAGAGGGACCGTGAACAGTGGGAGGCAGACAGTGAGGCAGTGCAAGAACGCTGAGAGGCAGACCATGAGAAGCGTGAGTGCCAGCGAACTGCAGAGGAGAAGAGGAAGCAAGAATGCCGAGATGCAGACCATGAGGAGCAGGAGAGCCAGAGGCAACATGAACTGGAGAAGCTAGGACTCCAACCAGTGGTGCCAGAGCAGGTAAGTGGCTTGTGTTTAACTGGGACTACAGGACTGGGTTACAAATTGAATTTCAAATTGATAGCCGAAATTAAAGAGGGGGAGGATATGGATTCCTTTTTAAATTCTTTTGAAAAAGTTTGTATTCAGGCTAAAATTCCTAGAGAGTCCTGGAGCTTCCAGCTATCCCCACTACATACCAGAAAAGCTCAGGATGCATTGGGTCAAATGGACAATGAGGACAGTGATGATTACAGCAAACTTAAAGCTGCACTGTTAAAGAAATTTGAATTAACTGCTTAATCATACAGAGCTAAATTCCATAAGCTCAGGAGAAGCCCTGACATGAGCTATGAGGAGCTAGCCATGAAACAACATCAGTTTTTAAAACGTTGGTGGGAAGGAATTGGAGCAAATTCTGTTGATAAAATTGAAAATATGATTTTGTTGGAACAGTTTTATTGGGCATGCCCAGCAGAGCTGAAAACCTGGATGGTGAACTGAGATCCCAAAACAGTGCAAGAGGCTGCTGAACTCTCGGACCACTTTGCCAAGAACAGACCTGCTCTGAGAGTGAATGGGGTGGATGTGGCAGTGCAGAAAGGGAAAAGTGCACCTTCAGGGCAGCTAAAACCCTCACTGCCTCCACCAAAACCTGTTAGCCCCAGATTTCAGAGAAAAGATTTCTCTGAAAAGAGAAGTGAATGTTGGTTATGTAAAGAAACTGGGTATATTGCCAGACAGTGTCCCAAAAGAATGAGCAATAATACACAGAATGGTACTAGAAAAGAAGTGGGTTGTTTGTGTATCCCTGGAAGCATGCCTGTGAACATGAGGGAACACATGCACCCAGTCATGGTAAATGGCATACAGATGCAAGGGTTAAGGGACACAGGGGCATCCCTAACATTAGTAAAAGGGGATCTGGTACAGCCTGGTCAGCTTATATCCAATAAATACGTCACTGTACAAGACTTTACTGGTGAGGCAAAAACATTGCCCCTCGCCAATGTTCTCATAGACTGGAGTGAAACAGGGGGAACTGTGCAACAGGTCACTGTAGCCCATACCTTAGCAGTGTATGTGATCCTGGGCAACAATCTCAAACAGGAGATGGTGTATGCAATTACCCACAGCCAAGCGGCAAGGGAAAATTGTAGTTCTCTGAAGCCTGCAGAAGCCATTGTGGAAACCACTGAGAGGCTGGTTCCCCAGCCTATGTCTCCAGATGGGGAGACCAATGAAAAGGGGGTAGAAATTTCCCCAGTAGCAAGTAATCACACAGCTACAGAGGGTTACTCTGAAGAAGGAGGGGTGACCCATTGTCAGAGGATTAGGACTGACAGTGATCCTGAGTGCCCTGATGCTAGTGCTAGGGATGCTAGTTTAGTGACTGAAGGGGACCTGTCCCATGCCTTGGGAATGTGTGAGGGGTTTGCAGCTGCTCAGAGAACTGACCCTAGTCTAAAGAAGCTGAGGGCTTGGGCAGACTCAGGCAGCACACAGGGAGGTGACGGCAGACATAAGGTTTATTGGGAAAATCGACTTATGTCTACACAACCAGTACAGACAGAGGGAGGGATGCTAGGCAGGTAGCTTGTCGTTCCCCAGGGGTATCGTGAGCAGTTGCTCAAGATTACACATGATATTCCCTTGTCTGGTCATCTGGGAATCACTCGCATGATGCAGCTGTTGGCCCAGAATTTCTACTGGCCTAACTTCACCCAGCAGGTGAAGGAGTATTGCAGGTCTTGTCACCGGTGCCAAGAAATAGGGAAGGCAGGCAAGAAAACCCAAGCTACCCTGATTCCCTTGCCCATAGTGGAGGAGCCATTTCAGAGGGTATGAATGGATATTGTGGGGCCTTTAAATACCCCCAGCTCCTCAGGGAAGAGATTCATCCTGACTGTGGAGGATTATGCCACCCGGTACCGAGTGGCAGTCACCCTATCCTCACTGAGGACAGACAAAGTGGCAGCTGCCTTATTTGGGATTTTCTCCTGTGTTAGGTTTCCACAGGAGGTTATCACCACTCGAGGGGGTTCCTTCATGTCAGACCTGATGAAATGTTTATGGGAGAAGTGTGGGGTTGTGCAGAGATGCACAACACCATATCACTCACAAGCCAATGGGCTTGTGGACAGATTCAATGGTATCCTGAAGTCAATGCTCTGGACATTTGCTGAACGGCATGGGAGGGACTAGGAGAAATACCTTCCCCACCTCTTGTTTGCATACAGGGAGGTGCCCCAAGAGTTGACAGGATTTTCACCCTTTGAACTCTTATGTGGACGCTGGGTACGTGGGCCCCTAGACTTGATCCAGGAGGACTGGGAAGGCAAGCACACCACCCAGGGAACTCCCATTGTGGATTACATCCTTAGGTTTAGGGAAAGGCTGAAGAAGCTTATGGGGACAGCCCAGAGCAACCTGGCAGCTGCCCAACAGAAACAAAAAGTGTGGTACAACCGCAGAGCCAGCGCTCACTTGTACATGGTGGGTGAGGACGTCATGGTCCTTATTCCGGTCCAGAAAGACAAGCTGCAGGCTGAGTGGAAAGGACCGTCCAAAGTGGTTAGGAAGGTAAATGACATGAACTACATTATAAAGTTACCTGACAGAAGACAGACAGAAAGGATGTACCATGTCAACATGATGAAGCCATATGCAAATAGGGCGGACATGGTGTTTGCAGTATGTAGTCCTGGGGAAGGGAAGGATGAGGGAAACCCTACCTTCTGAACTTGCTGGAGGAAAGTAAGTGGGAGTCCTCTGTGGAGCAGTTAAATTGTCTCCCCAGCTGACCCCAGACCAGATCCAGAAAGTAAGTGAGGTTTTAGCAGACTTTGCCCCCTTGTTTAGCACCAAGTCTGGACTAACCCCCTTAGCGATGCATGATGTGGAGACAGGGACACAGACGCCCATACAGCAGACAGCATATTCAGTGCCAGAGGCTGTCCAAAAGGACATTAGGAGGAAAGTGGAGGAGATGCTGGATTTAGGGGTAATCCAGAGATCCCACAGCCCCTGGGCCTCACCTGTAGTCCTTGTGCCTAAACCAGATTGCTGTACTCATTTCTGTGTGGACTATCATGGACTGAATGCAGTCACAAAGTCAGACACCTACCCGATGCCCTGGACAGATGAACTCCTGGACAAGTTGTGAGGGATGACCCATCTTACGACCATTGACCTGACAAAGGGGTATCGGCAGGTAGAGTTAATGGACAGACCTAGGGAGAGGTCGGCCTTCATCACTCCAATAGGCTTATTTGAATTCAAAGTAATGCCTTTCAGAATGAAGAATGCTCCGGTCACTTTCCAAAGGTTGGTGAACCAGATGTTAAATGGTGCTGAGGAGTACGCCATGGTGTACCTGAATGACATTGCCATATTTAGTGCCAGCTGGGAGGAACACCTATCCCACCTTAGGGAAGTGCTGGGCAGGATACAGAGAGCTGGGCTCACTGTCAAAGCCAGGAAGTGCCAGGTGGCCATAGGGAAGTGGCATACCTTGGGCATGTGGTAGACCGGGGACTGCTCCGTCCTAACCAAATAAAAATAGAGGTAATCCAGGCATGGCCCAGACCAGAAACACAGAAGCAGGTCAGGAGTTTCCTAGGGACAGCAGGGTACAACAGGAAATTTGTACCCAATTACAGTGTCCTGGCTGCTCCCCTATCTGACCTGACAAAGAAAAGGATGGCAAAGAAAATTACCTTGGGCCCAGCTCATGAGGGAGCCTTTTCCATACTAAAGGAGGCACTGTGCAGTGCTCCTGTTTTGACAAGTCCTGACAATAGCAGACCCTTTATAGTTCAGACTGACACATCCGACTTGGGTATTGGGGCAGTACTGAGTCAGACATCCAGCCAAGGGAAAGATCACCCAGTAGTGTACCTGAGTAGGAAGGTATTTCCCAGGGAACAGCCATACTCTTCTGTGGAAAAAGAATGTCTTGCCATAGTGTGGGCCTTAAAGAAATTAGAGCCATACTTATATGGGCAGCATTTTGTGGTGCAGACTGACCACAACCCCCTGGTTTGGCTGATGCAGATGGGAAAAAACAATGGTAGATTGCTAAGATGGAGTCTTGCTTTATAGGGCTGGTGCCAAAAATCAGAACTCAGATGGGCTGTCTCGTGTGTACGAGGAGTGAACTGATTTGGGAAGCTCATCCCATGCAGGGGATAGAGCCCCCAAATTCAGTCTAGGTGGGGAAGAATTGTAACACTTGGACATAGAAACATAGACTTTGATGGCAGATAAGGACTGCTTGGCCCATCTAGTCTGCCCATTTCCCTACCTACAGGATAGGCTGAAGATCCTAGTTAACCAACAGTCTATTTCTTCCTACCCCCCACAAGAATTGCCTTATGTTTGTCCCATGCATTCTTGAATTCTCCCACAGTTTTAGACCCCACAACCTGCTCAGGAAGGCTGTTCCATGCATCCATTACCCTCTCTGTGAAATAATACTTCCTCACATTGCCCCTGAACCGCTCCCTCTTCTATCTTTAAATTGTGTCCCCTTGTTCTTACATGTCTCTTTTTCTGAAAGATGCAAACCTCTTGGACTTTGTTGACTCCACTGAGGTTCTTAAAAGTTTCTATCATGTCCCCCCTCTCCCTTCTTTCCTCAAGGGTATACATATTAAGCTCCTTTAGTCTGTCCTCATATGGCTTCTCTTGCAGACCCTGCACCATTTTAGTTGCCCTCCTCTGGACTGCCTCTATCCTGTCTATGTCCTTGTGGAGATGGGGTCTCCAGAACTGGAAGCAGTACTCCAGATGGGGTCTCACCAATTGTCTGTACAGAGGGATAACAACTTCCTGTTTTCTGCTGCTGATGCCTCTCCCTATGCATCCCAGTATACCCCCAAACAGCTGGTTCTAATTAACCTATGTTTTTTGTAATATAAAAATGTGTTATTGAATGTCTCTCATGAGAGATGCTGACAGTCTATGGAATGACAACCCCCCTCCCAGGTTTTAGCTAATAGGTGTTACCTGGAAGGCCAAGAGATAATTACAGGCTAGAAGAGACTTAAAATTTAGGAGCTCCTTTTTATGTGACTAATCGCAGCTTGCCAACTGCCAAGATAGATCATAAACTTTTATAACGTTCAGAGGAAACAAAATAAAATTCACGTGGTAATACAAAAGATGTTGCACCTCTGTGAGATCTGGCAGAGAGACATAACAAGTCCTTTGATGTCCTGGAAAAGGGAAGCTGATCATAATATCAAAGAAAGTCATATGAGAAAATGAGTTGTGCTGAGATCACAGAATTTACCTTTGATAATACATCCTGTTTTGCATAGATATATATATTTTTTATATTCTGACAGGGAGGAGCTGGGTGACCTCATGCAAAGAGGTTGGCAAAGCCAGTTTTTAAACAGTATTCTGTTTTCCATTTACACACAAAATGGTTGGACTCAGAAAAAGAAACATCTACAGCACTGTGAGATAAGAATACCTTAGAAAAGACAATTCTGAGAGTGCTGTGGTAGGAGCTTTTGTCTGACTTTTAAACCTGTTTTGTTTAAGTGATGTGTATGTTTTGTGATTTATGGTTCTGTATTTACATTTTACATTTTTTTATCTATTTTGAAGTAAACCTCTACTTTAGAGACTACTTGGTGTGCCTTTGAATTTCTTTTTCTTCAAAAGGGAAGCATACATGATTAAAGCTGACACTGCACAAAGCTTACTGGTTTTACCAAACTGGGAAAAGGTAAGAATTTATTCTGAGGTCTTTAATAGAATTGTAAGGGTTCATTTTGTACGCCTGGTTAGGTGCCCGTAGGCAAATGATATCTGGCCCCCCAGAAGAGCAGAATTATCTGAGCCTGTACATTGGGTACGCTAACAAGAGGTTCACAATTTGAATCCCTCCAAGACTAGAGAACAAAGGTTGATTCGAACCCACAAAACAGACAGGAGGGTTACCCTGTTTCTGTTAACTGTTCACAAGACTGCGCTCGGAGGTTGGCACCTTGGGAGTAGAGGGCTGACCTGCTGAGTGGGTTTGTGAGAATCATCACTATCTTCTGAGTCCTCCTCAGAGGTGTTAGGCTGATATTCTTCATCAACTTCAAGATTATCCTCTTCAGAGCTGTATGAAGTGATGTCAGATTCCTGATTCCACTTCATTGAAAGATGTACTTGCAGTGATGTAAGCCAACTCATTAAAGACAGTGGGGTATGTGTGATCTGTTGTCACCTTGTGTAAGTCTCCAGAAAAATTAAACTTATACTACAGCCATTGGCATCCAATTTTGCTGCATGATATTTCATCCATTTGTGCAGACCATGGAGCAGAAAGTCTTTGCTGCTACTACTTCTGTGTTTTGAACCACATCCTAGGGTATGAGAAAAAGCATTGATTGTATACATTATCAAGACTCAACAATGAAGTGACAACTCATGATCATGGGTTACATTAAGTCTGTTAATTACCAACTAGGGTGTAATGTGTTACGAGGAGAAGCACAGTGACATATAGCTCATAGGTGGTTAATTACCTGAATGTTAACATAACCCCTGGTTATGTCCTGTTTATAACAGTAAAACAATTATTGTGAAAACATTTTTTTTTCAAAGTATGCATTTGGAATGTTATCATCATTTAGAGGGACATTGGGAATAAAACTACAGTGTATAGTGGAGTGTTGTTCTGTATAGAATTCCATCCCTTTCAAAATGCTGTTCTACCACAGTTCCAAGGTCACGGAATGCTGTTCTACCCTACTGTGGTAGAACAGCATTCTACAACCTCTAGAGACTGCCTGAATCAGTTTCATTTTGAATGCAAAAGAACTCACAAAACACATTTTTCACACAGTACTATACAGTGTAAAAAAATACAGGAGGCGCAACTCTATGCACAACCAGTGTGTCTGCCAGAATACACTGGTTCTGCATACTTGCCCATCCAGTATTCTCTATGTTGTTCCATCATGCAGCTTCAAAATAAGAATGCATCATTCCAGTCATTCAGCATTGATAAAGGATGTAACACTGAGCAGAAGAATCTACATTCCATTCTGATAATACTGTACGTGACAGTCTAACAGGGATTCATGTGACAGTGTTTGAATCCTAACATGCAATCAGATCGCAGCATTTATCAGAGACACTTGCAGTATAACACTAATACCATGCAAATCTGAAAGAGAAAGAAGAGATGCAACCTACTGTTGCGGTTTGGATCTCAATCTCTGGAAAGCCTTGAGGTTCAAATTATATGGCATCATTCTCTTGTGATGCATTATGCACTTCAACGGCCATTACTGCTTCCTTCACAGTCTGTTAAGAATAAGTTTGTTCATCTTAATTTCTTGAAATTCACAAAGACATTAACAACATGCTGGCAAACAATTTGCATTTCTATGCAGACTTACCTCTCTGCGCCTTTTTGCCTCTGCGCAATGCTCACTACATAGTCTTTTCAGTTTTGTGGCACTGCTGTTGCGTGCAAATATTGTTGGTATGGCATCCTCTTTCAGAATTGGTGGACGTTTCAAGTTGAGCAATTCCGCCTGTGATGGTAATGTACATAATACGTTAGTAGGAAGTGCAACAATATGCATTGCTCACTACGTTATTGTTGAAATGAAGTCATGCTCAGAAATGTACCATGATATTAGACTTCAGATGTTATCATGGTGTCAAGTTATGATGTGATACTCCGACAAGGTTTCTTGGTCCTTGACGACTTATGTGGACTGATGTTGTGCAGCGCCTGTTGTGAATGTTGATGACATTGTGTACATTTGTGTACATTTCATTTCTGCAGATGCACAAATGTTTTCGTGTCCGTTTGCAAACATCATTGAACTTTTATGTGTTGTCATGGACATTTTCTGACTGTAGGCAAGCACCGTTTACAAGACAAACATGATTATACTGAAGATGTTACAATAGATAATATATCATAGATGGAAATGAGCAGCTAGAATTGGATGGTGTACACTGGATGGTGTACATTGAGTGACATATTACCTGCAACATGTCAGTGGTGCAGGACATGAGGAAAAGGAATATAAATTAGTATGCGCTTACATCAGTTCAACTGATGAATGTTGCTGTAACAGGGAAACACAATTACATAGCCATGTACATCATGACGTGCAGATTAAGAATCGGTGATCAAAGTGTGGATAGATGCCAATCCATTTCTTCATGTACATTGAACATTTTCATCTGGTGGTGAAGACTTTGAAGCAGCCAGATTGGTGCAGGGCATGGTATGTGGCATGATGCAGTGACAAGCAGAACACAAAGCCCCTGCGTACTGTTGTATCCCGCTGACCCATTCAGCACAGCAGTTATGTACACGAGAACATGGGAAGCAATTGTCCACCCTTGAAAAAAGGAAGAATACATAGCTGAATATCAATGAAGTGATGGTTGGGTGACTCCAAGATGACACAATGCATGCTGAAAAAGACATATTTGATAACTGATGAAAGGATGCCACCTTACTCTTACCACATATGTGCTGGGATATGTGAGGCAGTATGCAATACTACATGAAATGAGCACATGTCTATGTGTAACAGTTACAGAAAGTAGTATCCCAGAATGACTGGTGACATACTGACATGTGTCACAAGGCCCCCCTCCCGGCAAGGCACGTTCAGTTACCATGTAGCCGATGTCATCCCACATTGTGTAAATGAGTGAGACAACCATGTCAGTGACTGACAGGGTGCATTTCAGGGTTGGGGTGGGATGTGGCATCCAACAGTATGTCAACATGGAGTCAGCAGGGGACACTCGGTGATGACACCACATAGCAGTCCAAGAAGGTTTGCAGTGTGCACTTGGGAAAGAAAGCACATCATGTAGATAGAGACAATGTATTTGTCATACAGGAAAATGAGTGTTCAGTCAGAGTGCCATTACTGACTGAATGGTCATATACTGACAAGTGCCACAAGGTTGCCCCTTCCCCTCCCAGGCAAGGCGCGTGTCAGTTACCATGTAGATGGTGTCATCCCACAGTATGGAAATGAGTGAGACAACCTTGCCAGTCAGTGACAGGGTGCAGTTCAGGGTTGGTGCCATTACTGACTGAATGGTCACAGGGGCCACTCGGTGATGACAGCACATCTACCACAAGGCCACACCCACCCGCTACCGCCAAACTCCTCCACCCCACCCCGCCCCACAGGTAAGGAACATGTAAGTTACCAGGGAGGACAGCAGAAATAGCGCCAGTGCTAACTCAGTGTTGAGGTATTCACATATGTGACCAGGCACACATTACACACAGAATAGGCAACTGTCATCTATCAACATGGTCCTGTCAATCACCTGAGCAAATAGCAGTGAGGCAACATGGCTGGATAACATGAACTGCTGTACTATGTTTGGTTCTTGTCTAAGGTGTCAAGAGAACAAAAATATTTTTGGATGAGGCAATATGTGTAATTAGCAGAATAAGCAACAGAAAGGCCATAAAACCACACCATACATGGCACCACATGTACAATTGTGAATGCTGGGAACTAGCTGAAAGACTATGAAGACAAAGTATGTGGGCAGAAATAAACACATGACCCGGTACATGAGAATGAGATAATGTGGCAATAACAAAGAACACCTTTACAGAACTGGGCCCCAGACATCTCTCATTGTCACCTTCAAAACCCCCCAGGCAAATGTATACAGGCATCTGCATCATGTCAACGCCACAACAGTATGGAGCTGCTGTAAAGGAGATGCATCCTACATCAGGGATAGCTACCTATAAATTCCGTTTGAAGCCGTCTGCTGAAAAATGTTGGGAACACACCACGGTGTTCCTACTAGTGACATTGGGGAGTTTTTCCCTGCGAATTGAAGCCTCCTACTTTGCTACCATGTCCCTGTCTCTCGGGAATTGAAAAAATGATATTCCCTGACATTCCTTCTTCTTTGATGCATTGTGGCATCCAACAGCACAACAATTTACCATGCCAGTGACTTCTGAAAACAAACAGCACTAAAATTATGCCTTTACAGCCTCATGACACTTTGACAGCTACTAGTGTTCAGGTTACCGCACTATGCTGTTCCTGCAGCAGTGCTGATTGGCAGAGCCATTGGCTACATCACGGAGCTACTGCGCAGGTGCAACATGGCGTGGTCAAACTCAACAATTCAGGCTACATGTGGATGGAAGATTAACTGATTATTTAGAAATGCTGGCACAAGAAAAACTGTTGGACTGTTGCAGATGCACTTTTTTATGCCTACAGATGTTGCTGTTGCTAGCCTTGCTTGTAGAGCAGAAAGTAGCTAACTAAAAGAAGCTACATTTTCTTCTTAATTTAACACATAGATCTCAGCAGGAGTCCGTGTCTGTTGAGATTAAGCAAGCAGATACTTTATTAGAAGTAGAAGGGTTCATATCGGACCTCACATATGAGGGTAAGTTTCCCAGGTACTATCTCAGGCCTATGCTGAATTTACATATTGTTTACACATGAGCCAGACATTTAAATTTATTAGTTGGAATGTCAAGGGAGCCAAGGATAGGGCTAAGCGACAAGTAATATTAAGGCATTTGTACCACCTGGGAGCACATATTGCCTTCCTTCAGGAAACACACCTGAAAAATGTGATATACAGTACTTCAGGAGGATGTGGGTTGCCCAGGTATTTGGGGCTGGGGCCTCAACTAAGAGGGCAGGTGTGGCCATACTACGTGGCCAAAATGTCCCTTTTAAGTTGCTGAATGAACACTGGGATCCTGAAGGCCGGTTTATATTTTTACAGGCACAATTGGCCTCGCAACCAATACTATTGGGCTCGGTTTATGGCCCCAATGGTGACTCCCCCCTTTTTTATGTAAAGTTATTAAGATGGGCACTCTCGGGTTCACACCAACTGACAATTATTGGAAGGGACTGGAATCTTGTACTCCAAAACGACCTTGATAGGACATTCAACAGATGGAGGGGCCTATCCCCTGCACAGAGAGCCTTGAAGGGTTTCATGGAGAGTACAACACTAATCGATATCTGGCGTATACTCAATCCAGGATCACGCCAATATTCTTTCTACTCTCCAGTACATAAGTCTTATTCGAGAATAGACTATATTTTAGTTAGCGCCCTATTGATCCCTGACATAGTACAGGCGGATATCTCAGCTAGGGTTATCTCAGATCATGCCCCGGTAAGTGTTTTGTGCAGGTCCCCGACCATTTTCCAACGATCACCGCAATGGAGGTTAAATTGTCAAATATTGAAAGAGCAGTCATATATAGAAACAATTAGAGATCATATTGAGTGGTTTCTTCAGTGTAATCAATACTCAGTGATTCAAAGGGATTTGGTCTGGGCTGCATTAAAATGTACTGTAAGAGGTGAATTAATTAAGATCTCTTCTAAGAAAACTATACACAGAGAGATGATGAACTCCTTATTGACCCAGATTAAGCAAATCGAGTTTAGTATATCCCATCGCCATCTGATTCTGAGAGGATTAGACTGCATAAGTTGCAGGCTCAATACTCGAGCTGGTGCAACAAAAAGATGAGCTTGCACTATTACGTGCAAAACTTCAATACTTAGATACAGGGGAGAGGGCTGGAAAGCTCCTGGCTATGCGGATAAGGCAGTTGGACCTGGCGCATCATATTGCAGGAATTCGTATTTCTCAGGGAGGTCAAATTTGTACGGATTCGGTTGATATGGCAGAGGCCTTTAGAGCCTTCTTTCAAAAAATTTACTCCCGGGACCCATGGTGCGATCCCTCAGAATCGGAAATCAATAATTTTCTAGAGTCTGCATGTCTCCCAAAAATTTCAGCAGATGAAGCCATTAATTTAGGTGCTCCCATAACACTCTCGGAGGTATGCCAAGCTATCCAACAGATGCCCCCAGACAAGTCCCCAGGACCTGACGGGTATCCCAATAATTTTTTTAGGGTCTTTTCATCTCAAATAGCCCCAATCTTGTTGGAGGTTTCTGATTATTGGTACAATCATGGTATCTCTGACCCAAGCTTTTTCGAGGCAACAATTTCTCTAATCCTGAAACCTGGTAAAGACCCATCTGATCCTAATAGTTACCGTCCGATATCTTTGTTAAATATGGATGTTAAAATCTTAGCGAAGATTTTAGCAGGCAGATTGTCTAAAGTAATGGACAAACTGATCTGCAGGGAGCAGGTCGGTTTTATGAAGGGGAGGGTGCCCCAGGATCACCTTAGGAAACTATTGCATCTCATGGCAGAGGCTAGAGAATTGGATATTCCTGCAGTGCTCCTCTCACTTGACGCCGAAAAGGCCTTTGATAGAGTTTCCTGGAACTACCTGTTTTTTACCATGTTGGCTTTTGGTTTGCCGGATGCCTTTATAAAATGGGTCAAAATCCTATACTCCTTGCCCTCTGCCAGAGTGAGATGCAATGGGGTGCTGTCACAGATTATTAGATTAGAAAGGGGTACCAGACAGGGATGTCCATTATCCTCTTTATTATTTAATATATACATTGAGCCGTTCTTACATAGGTTAATGGGAAACCCACGTATCAAGGGATCAAAGTGGTAGTAATGCCTATATTTGCTCAGCTTATGCAGGCGATGTATTATTGCATGTTGTACAGCCAAATACTTGTTAGTAGCGATACTTGAAGAAATTGATTGTTTCTCCAAGATATCGGGTTACAAACTAAATCATTCTAAGACTAAGATTTTCCCTTTAAATAATAGAGTGATAAGGGGAATTGCAATTCTTAGGATTGGGTTGGAAACTAACTTCGTTACCGTATTTGGGCATCAATATCAACACAAATCTCTCATTGATGATTAAGGAGAATCTGAATACTCTTATTCAGTCTATAGTAGATGATTTAACTAGGTGGCGGTCGGTTGCTTTGACTCTTTGGGGTAAGATAAACCTCTTGAAAATGAATGTCCTGCCCAGACTTTTGTATCCTTTGGGGATGCTCGGGGTTTACCTCCCGAAAAAGTGGTTTACCAGGTTACAAAAAATGTTTAACTCCTTTATAGGGCAAGGAAAGTGTATCTGTAGGTCTTATAGTAATTTGACAGCCCAAAAAGTAGGGAGGATTGGCTGCTCCTCTATGTTTACTTATTACCTGGCTCAACATGTTTGTAAACTTGGTTGGTGGACCAGAGATTATCAGCCCATGGAATACAGGCCTCTTTGATACGATATAGAGAGCGATCTAGCAAAAGGAATAAAGTGTTCCTTGCAGCTCTATTGTTTCTCTCCTTCAAATATCCAAGCTCCTAAAGAATAATCCCATGGGGTGGTCACTAAGAGCTCTCCTCCAGTTGCAACAACACCTAGGTTTTAAGTGGTGGACTTTGGATGCCCAACCTATTTTTGAAAATGTGCATTTCAAGATTGGTGGGTGCCGATATCTCCATCCTTCTGGCCTCAGATCAGCCATATTACAGTAGCGGATTTTTTGGACCAGAATAAACCACGGTCTTTTGATTATATGAGAAGGTGCTTTGGTATTGCGGGTAATTGTTTCTTCAAATGGTTGCAACTTAAGAATGCCGTATTTCAGGGGGCTGCTCCTCCTTCTACCCTACTCGGTCAGTCCGCAAATATGGATTGTCTGTTCAAGGTTGTGACACAGCCCCATGCTGTCTCCAAAGTCTATAGTAAGATTCTAGAATGGGATAGTAAACTCCCATCCGGGGTTTGTTATTATTGGGTCGGGGAACTGGGTATCAGAGACTCCTCGGAGTTCTGGAGGAACCTATGGAACTCCATTTATAAATATGTTAAGCAAGACAGACTCAGGTTGGTGCAATTTAATATCATGCATCATCTTTACTTAACTCCCACATATCTCTATCGATGGAAGGCACGCAGTTCCCCATTATGTTGGCGCTGTAGACTGGAGGAGGGCTCTTTATTACATATGCTTTGGGAGTGTCCAAAAATTCGTACTCTTTGGGAGGCCATTAGTAGGCTTGTACGCCCTATCCTTGGCTCTTATAGTATGAACACTCCTGAAATCTGTCTATTGCAAATCTTCCCTGAAGTGACCTCTAAATTTTGGAGGGCTCATGTGTCACTCATTGCTGCTGTTATGAAGTTAATAATTTTAAGGCACTGGTCATCTGAGAGCTTTTCCTCTCTTTTAGAGTGGCACCGGGAGTGTATGCTAGCTTTACAATTGGAAAAGCATATAGCTTACATGCGTGGCAAAACTAATGCCTTCATGTCGTTATGGGGTCGCTTAGATGCAATGCTGAAAACTTGGAAATTGTAAACCTGAATGAAGTCTGGCAGCCTAATGTCCTCTTTTCTTTTCCTTTCTTGGAGTGCTTGTGCATTATGTATTTGATTGTAACCTTGGGGGGGTTGGGGAGGGTGAAGATGTATTGGTATAGATTGTTTATTTTTGTATTGGTTGGGGGGAGTTTTTTATTATTTATATTGCGCCTCTTATGTATTATGTCATATGTTTGCTGAAATCTCTTTTTATGTTGGTAGCAATTATTATGAGGTCCACTTTTGTGTATTTGTGAAATTGATTAAAGTGGCGTGTAAAACTAATAAAATTTAAATTATAAAAAAAAAAGAAGTAGAAGGGGTCTTATTTAGGGTTAAAAAAAGAAAGAAAAGAAAGAAAGTCAGTGTGTGTTCTGTGCTGGGAAGGGTACTGTATCAGTTTACTTTGCTAAACCACTAGGAGGAGAGAGAGAGAGCTAGATATAGATAGCTGTTGCATTGACTGAAGGTGCCTCTGAGTGATGTGCCACTGATTATACCTGTGATATACCTTATATTTGTGATACACCTTTTTATTTCTGTGTAATTCTGTTGCCTAAAGGAAAAGGGTACCTTCCCTTCTGTTGCACTTGTTAGTAGACAGCAAGGGATTGTGGGGTACTGGAGGATCTAGACTTTAGCCACCAGTGCTCGCCCTTCTAGTTAGGCTTGCAGAACATCCTTGTTGTACCTTTTAGGTACTTCTGCACCATCTCCTGCCCTATTTTAACAGGGTAAGCCTTTTTAAAGGCTTTTTTCAAACGTTTGGCACAGATCTTGCCGTGCGAAACTGGAAGTAGCACGATTAGAGCTTCCGGTTGGCCCTGCATTAAAACAGCTGCTCTAGCAAGCGGGCGAGAGTGTGTGGAGCCGCGCAGGGAGACGAACGCAGACACACGCGCGTCTTAGCTCGTGTGTATCATGTCCATCGGGGACAAAGGGACAAGAAGGCAAATGCTAAGGCTCTGATTAGCATGAGACACAACAGGTAAACTACCATATTATGCTTTCAAGTAGTACTTGCAGTATCCACTTTCAAAATGAAAAAAGCTAATAAATATTGCTCAGCATGTAAGATGTATGCCTCTGGTAAAATAACACCTAACTACATCTGTGAAAAAGTGTATTTTGGTTGGTGATTTACAAATGGAAATTACTCGACTACAGCCCAAAATGTCTTCAAAATCTGAAATAAAAGCATTAGAAGACTATATTGACCAAATGTCTATTTTGGTAGAAACCAACACATCTCCAACTAAAAGTGTGGATGATGCTAACTATCGGGAGCGTCATTTAGATATACCACAAGTCCCTGTATTAAAACACCAAATCATTACATCCACTCCCTTAACTGCGGCCACTAGTTGGCAACAGTTAAATACAACTGAAGTTGATTCCTGGATTACAGTATCCCAAACAGGGTTAAAAAAAAAAAATCTACAAAAAATACCTCCCCCCTTCCACCTGTATATCAGATCCCTACACATAATTATTTTGAACAACTTTCACAAATGATTGATGAAACTGTTTCAGGGAGCCCAGTATTTGGTATGAGTGATGAAAATAAAGCAAAACTTAACCAAATACCTAGTGAGCAACTATTCACTGCCAAGTCTATTTTCATAACTCCCCCCCTGTATCTACCCATGAAATAGTACCTAAAAAAGAAGTATTTGTATTGGGAGACTCCCATTATAAAATATATTGATTGTGTGGTTTGTAATCCTGACAAAGAACATCATACTTGTTCCAGTTATCGGGGGGCAAGGATTTCGGATATCACCTCAATGGTTAACTCAATCCTACAACCAGCTGGAGATAATCCACTGGTGGTTGTACATGTAGGAACTAATGACATTTCTAAACTATCTTTGCAACAAATAAAACAAGACTATGTATCCTTGTGTAACTTATTAGTTGAGAGGGGTTGTGACATGTGTCTATCTGAAATGTTACCAGTTCCACGAGCTACAGAATTTATTACAGCTAAAAAAAAAGCCTTAAATGAATGGCTTTGTAAATGGTGTCTCAGACAAAGTATTCCCTTTCTGACATATTGGGAAGAATTCCATCAAAGTCCATCCTTCTTTTGTTGGGACGGCTTACACCTTAGCAGACGGGTTAGTGCATTACTGGGACATAAAATTGCTACCTTTATTAATACTTATTTAAACTAATGAGAAAGGGGAAGATTGGGGCACCTACCAATTCTCTTATTACTGGGATTCACTTTTCTAATTAGCAACAATTGAACATATTGTCTCTTAATGCTCGTTCTTTAAACATTGCTAAGTTAGCAGAGTTGGAACTTAAGGCACAAATTCTTGACTTATCATTAATAGCTGTAACAGAAACTTGGGGCAATACTGATAAAACATGGACAACTGAAATCCCAGGATTTAATCATTACTTCAAAAACAGATCAGATAATAAAATAGGTGATGGGGTCTGCCTTTACATCAGAGATAACATCACTTCTTATCAATCTTCAATGAATGTTCAGTCTGAGAGTGTATGGGTATATGTTCAACCCAAAGGTTCTTCCCAGATACTGATTGGGACTTGTTATCGTTCACTGTCATCAGATTATAACCAAAGTTTACAGCTGGTCAATGAAATCTCCCAGCTAGCAAAAAATTGTCCAGTTTTAATTCTGGGTGACTTCAATCTTCCCAATATAAATTGGGATACTTTAACGGGTTCAAACCATCATGACCAAAAATTTCTTGAAACCATTATTGATTTAGGACTTTATCAACTGGTTAAGGAGCCAACACGGGGAAGTAACATCTTGGATCTCATCATAACCAACATTGATATACCTGAAAACAATATATTAATATCAGAACCACTTGGGAACAGTGACCATCTGTCCTTATTTTTTACTATCCTTTTCTCTCAACCCCCTGTAAGGAATGAGCATAAAATTAAACAATATGACAGGGCAGATTTCCATAAAATAAACCATCATCTAGGAGCATTAAATTGGGACAACATTCTTTCCCCTCTTAATATTAATGAAGCGTGGGAATTTGAAAAAAAAAAAATTCAAGAACTCGAACATCAGTTTATTCCGGAAAAACATAAATACAACAACAAAGGCAAAATTCCCCCTTGGTTTAACAGAATTACAAAAAAACAAATTTCCCATAAACAAAAACTTTTCTCATTACTAAAAAAAGTCCCTTTACTCAAAAGAATGAAATATTAATTAAATACAGGGAATCAGTTAAAATATTAAAAAATTCAATTTTGTTAGCTAAACATAATTTAGACTTTCGTATTGCACACACTAAGGACTCTCATAAAGCTTTGTATGCTTACTTGAATAGTAAAAAAGGAAACAGCAGGAAAATTGGGCCATTAAATATAAACAACACAATAATTACTTCAGACTCCAAGACTGCTACAGCTCTAAATAACTATTTTTCATCAGTTTTTGTCCAGGATCCATCTCACATTTTCCTTGCTCCCAAGTCATACAAAATTTACAATTTCAATAAATGAAGTCTTTGATTTACTATCAACTTTAAAGAAAACTACTAGTCCTGGTCCAGAAAATATATGTACCAAATTTCTACTGGGTGTTAAAGATACTATAACCTTACCGCTTGCTATTATTTTAATAAATCTCTCCACGAATCAAGAGTCCCTTCCGATTGGTTAACTGCAATAGTGACTCCCATTTTTAAACAAGGTTCTCATTTTAAAGCAGAAAACTATCGTCCAATTAACTTGACTTCTATCCCTTGCAAATTAATGGAAGATTAATTAAAACTTTTCTTGAATCAGAGATGGAAACTTTGAAAATACTTGATACAACCCAGCATGGATTTAAGACTGGATTTTCTTGCACTACAAATCTGCTTTCATTTTATAATTATATTAGTATGAATCTTGATTCAAATATACCAACTGATGCCATTTTATTGGACTACATCAAAGCATTTGACAAAGTGTCACACGACTTTCTGATTAAAAAATTAATTCATCTAGGATTTTCATTAACATTAGTTTCATGGATTAACAACTGGCTGAGTAACTGCACCCAGAGGGTTCAGGTAAATGGTACCTTGTCAGACTTGGGAAGGGTGACAAGCAGAGTTCCTCAGGGTTCCATTTTGGGACCCCCTCTGTTTAATGTTTTCGTCAGTGATATGAAAATTTGTTCTCCTAATATACTCATGAAATTTGCTGATGACACCAAATTGGGTGGCACTGTGAACAATGCTGATAATATACAAACTTTACTAGCAGACCTCGCATCTATTGAACATTGGGCTACCGAAAACAAAATGCGCTTTAATGTAACAAAATGTGCAGTCTTACACATAGGCAAAAACAACCCTAGACAGGTATACACCTTAAATAATATATCTATTAGAGAATCTTCTTTGGAAAAAGATCTTGGGGTACTAGTAAATAATAAACTTTCCTCATCTTCCCATTGCAACAAAATAGCTAATCAAGCCATTGCTCTTCTTCGTAGGATAAATAGTACAGTACATTTGTTTCTAAGTCAGAACAGTGTATAATGACCCTGTATAGATCTCATGTCAGACCTTACATGGATTATGGCTCCTCCTTTGGGAGTCCTTATCTATTATCAGACAATAATTAACGGTCTCCGGTTTTTGCCATAGACAAAACCGTGTGTTAAATACCGTAACACCTGAGTAGGTGTTACGGCATTCACGCGCTCCCTTTCTATACCAACGCGCTCGAGACAAGCAAACAAACAGAGCGAGTCAACTGTCCCTGTTTCTGGCAAACAGTACTGACAGAAAAACACTTTATTATCTGCATTACCTCCATCCCAAACACACTCTTGTGCTTCTAGGCTCACTGGTAAACTGAGGCAATGCAGAGAAGTTAGTGTTTTTCTGCGTCAGCTACAGAAACAAGACAGTGAGCTTCGCGCTCTATTTATTAAACGGCCTTCAATTATATAAAATAAAATATGGGGAGAAGTGTGTCAAACTCGAATTTAACACACCCTCGTTGTTGGATGGCACTCATAAACTTCGGGCTTCGCCCTCGGGGTTTATATGCCATCCAACAACTCGTGTGTGTGTTAAATTCTCGTAACACACTTCTCCCCATACTTTATCCTATATTTAATAGAATTAAACAAATTCAATGCAGGGCCACACAAATTATTCCATATTATGCTCATTTGGATTATAACACTAGATTACAGAAGACTGGCTTGTACTCACTCAAACAGAGACGAATAGGAGGTGATCTTTCACAGTTGTTTAAAATTATGAAATCTCCTATTCTAATGGAGCAATGAGACTTAACATTATCCAACAGAAAAATTGTTGCCAGGTTACATAATAAACAAATTGATATCAAAAAATGCAATACAAATAAAAGACAAAGCTTTTTTACTATTAGAACTCCTATGATATGGAATACTTTGCCACAAGATATTGTTGATTCACCTACTATTATGATTTTCAAAACCAATATAGACAAATGGTTATTGGAATAGTACTGCATACAATGATCCACAAATGTGGAGGACAATCTTGATGGGCTATGGCCTTCTTTTGTCCAATGAACCAAGTTACCAAGTTACATCGGGGAACAAATGACTCAGGCAACATTTACTTTCCCTTTAAAAGAGCTGCAAAGGGAACTAGCAGCACCTCTGGTGGCCCTGTTCACAGAGTCACTCAACACAGGTGTCATTCCAGAGGACTGGAGGAGGGCACAAGTCCTACTGCACAAAAGTGGCAGTAGGGAGGAGGCGGGGAACTACAGGCCAGTCAGCCTAACCTCAGTGGTGGGAAAGATCATGGAGACACTGCTGAAAGAAAGGATAGTGGCACATATGGAATCCAGTGAGGCTCAGGATCTGAGGCAACATGGATTCACAGCAGGAATGTCATGTTAAATGAATCTAATATTTTTTTTTGATTGGATGACTAGGGAACTTAATCAGGGAGGGGCGATGGATGTCGCCTACCTGGATTTCAGCAAAGCCTTCAGCACCGTCCCACATAAAAGGCTGGTTAACAAGATGGGCAGTCAGAGCATGGGAGACAAGGTTAAAAACTGGGTTAGAAACTGGCAAACAGACAGGAGACAGAGGGTGGTGGTGGTAAATGGGGTACAATCTGGGGAGGGGGGTAACCAGTGGGGTACCACAGGGATCAGTACTAGGATCAGTCCTGTTCAATGTCTTCATTAGTGACATTGCAAAGGAGCTGTAAGGAAAGGTCTGCCTGTTTGCAGATGACACCAAGATTTGCAACAGGGTGGATACTCCAGTAGGGGTGCAGAAAATGAAGAGGGACCTGGAGAAGCTTGAAAGATGGTCGGAGATGTGGCAACTGAGGTTCAATGCAAAGAAGTGCATAATAATGCACATGGATAGAGGGAACCCTGAGGAGAGCTACAGGTTGGGGGGGGAGCTGACTATCACCAAAGGGAACGGGACCTAGGGGTTATCATCTCTGATGACCTTAAGGTATCAAAGAAGTGTACAAAGGCAGCAGGGAGGGCCAGTGGCATGCTGGGGTACATAGGCAGGGGTATCACTAGCAGGAGGTGGGAGGTGGTGATGCCATTGTATAAAACATTGGTAAGGCCTCACCTGGAGTACTGCATGCAGTTCTGGAGACCACAGCTGTGCAAGGACATAGATAAAGTGGAGACTATCCAGAGAAGGGCAACAAAGATGGTGCAGGGCTTACACCACAAAACATATGAGGAGAGACTAAGGGACCTTAATATGTACTCACTGGAGGAGAGGAGACAGCGGAAGAACATGACTGAAACTTTCAAGTACCTCAAGGGCATAAACAAGGTGCAGATGGGGGAGCTTTTCCCATGTAGAAAAAGTACTAGAACAAGGGGGCACAGTATGAAATTGGAAGGGGGTAGATTAAGAGGAAATGCGAGGAAGTTTTTCTACACAGAAAGGGTAGTCGACACTTGGAATAGTCTGCCACAGGAGGTAGTGGAAGCAAGCACAATGAAGGGGTTTAAGCATGCTTGGGACAGGCACAAGGGAAGTCTGAGAGGGGAGGAAGTGATGACGCCATTGATCACATAGGATCAGTGGCCACATACAATGCATAGGGCCTACAGGCAGACTGGATGGGCATAGCGGTCCTTATCTGCCAACAATTTCTATGTTAACCATAGTGGTCTCCTCTTCCTTTTTCCCCAATTTTTTTCCCCAACTATTTAACCAGGTGAGACACACTAAGCTGAAAGCTTGTTTACAGGTGCAAACTGGGAGCACAAGGAAGTTAAGTGACTTGCTCAGGGTCACACAGTATGCAAGTGGGGGCTGTGGCATTCAAACCCAGGTCTCCAAATTTGCGGCTCTGAGCCTTAAACCACCACACTATACTGCCTTCCTTTGCTTATCTGCTTGACACAGAGGTTTATTGCCTTCACCATGCCTTCTTTTAGTCTGACCCACTGTTCCTCCACTCCCAGGTCATCCCTCCCCCCCCGCCAGGTCATTCCTGAGCTATTAACCCATCTTTATAAAATCAGCCCTTCTGAAGTCCAGGATTCTTACCATTGTGTGGTTGGATTCTGCACTGTTCTTATGTTAAACCACACTGTACGATAATCACTAGTCCCTAGATGGTTTCCCACCTTGATCTCTGTAATACTATCCCTGTTAGTATGTACTAGGTCCAACATTGCCCCATTATGCATGGATTCACTGACTAGTTGCCTGAGGAACATCCCCTGCAGGGAGTCTAGGATATCCCTGCTTCTGGGTGAAGTTGTAGCTGAGAGGCTCCAGTCTACATTCAGCAGACTGAAGTCCCTCACCAGCAACAATTCCCCTTTTCAGCCATTTTGCCAATTGCTTCTAACATTTCCTTATCTAAGTCCTCCCCCGTGCCAAAGACCTGTAGCTCACACCTGTCCGAATAGTGAGTGGCTCAGTTTCCCAACTTGATGGTGACCCACTACACCCTTGCCCTACTAGAGTTCCCTGTATTTCTATTGCTTTTATGCTTTCCTTCACATAAAGCACCACACCCCCTCCTTTTCTTCTTTCTCCATCCTTTCTGAACATCATGTAGCCTGGTGTGACCATGTCAGTTGTCAGTGCACCATGACTCAGTAATGGCCACAATATGCACGCCAGCCTCCACCTTGATGGCCTCTCAGTCTGGGATTTTATTTCCCAGACTTCTGGCATTCGCACACAAGGCTGTCCAGATTTTGTTAGCTCTTTGCTTGCCATGTCCTCTTTTTCTTTTTTTTCCCCTTCCTCCCTCTTTTCTTCCAACTGCTTTGTTTCCCCCTTCCTCCTTTGCTAACCCTCTCCTTTCTTGATTAACTTGCACTCTGGTTTTTCTTACTCTCCTCTCTGTAACTGAAAGTGTTATGAATATGTCTTAAGATGGTATCAGAAAAATCAATAAAGCTTACTCAATATGAAAAAAAAAACTTGCACTCTGGTGGGACTCTTGACCTTCAGGATCTCCCTACTCTCTATCTTGGCCTGTGGGGGTGCAGTTTCTGCCTCCCCTTTTCTTCCACCACCCCCCCAGCTAGTTTAAATGTTCATCAAAGTAACGTTTAAACCATCCACTGAGGAATGCGATTCCCCATCAAGATTGATGAAGGCCATCACCTCGGTATAGGCACTTATCCTCCCAGGTGGGGCCCCAGTTCCCAGTGTAGCTGTGCCCTTCCTCTCTGTACTATTTATTCACCCATGAGCTGAAGGCCTTGGTGCAGAGCTCCCTCTCCTTCCCTGTATCGTAGACAGGCAGTACCTTTGCAAAAGCTACAGAGCATGCCACCTGTCTATCACTTCTTCTAATTTCCTTAAACTCCCCCTGCACTGTTCCTGCCCCATCCCTAACCAGGTGATTTGTCCCTAGGTGGACAATGACATCCAGCTCCCCCCTTCCCTTCCCTTCCTATGGCCTTAGAGATCCATAGGATACACTTCCCATCCCTCCATGCTGTGGTGCCAGGTAGGCACCTGATCTCCCTCTCCACCCCTTTCCTATTGCCAACTCTATCACCCTGACAATTGAGTCCTCCACTATGAAGTTGCTTTCTCCTTCTGTGGGGGGTCCTCTACCACCTTCCTTGGGGCCTCCACTTGGGAGGGCCCTCACATCCTCGCTGGCCACTACCATGGGCGCCTCCTCTTGCTAGTTCCACTCTGCCAGAGCAGCATAGAAATTTTGTAGTGGTACTGGATGGTTGCGGTTGAGGAATGTGCCTGCAAACCACCCCCCCCAGCCTTTTGGATCCCACCACCTCCACCCTCCTCAAGCCCACCATAGTCCAGCCACTTCTCCTATCTGGCCTTCTTTGAGGTAACAGTGTCAGTATTGTTGGCTCCTGGGTGGTAGAAAATGTCTCCCAATTCTCAGTCAATGCAGCCCTGAGTTTAGTGACCACCTCCTGACTCATTTCCAATGCAGCTTCAAGTCTAGAGGCCTTCTCCGCCAACCCAGAAAGACACATGCAGATGAGGCAACAACGCAGCCTCCAGAAGGTCTCCCTGAAGACTGCTCTTTGCCACCCCACAACCACTACACTGCATCACTCCTGACATTCCCCATTCCTGCTCTCCCTGTGCTTCCTGTCCTCCTTTCCCAGAACCCAGTCAGGCTAAGCTGTACACAGTATAAGTTACCCCTGTAATTGCACAACCTTGTAATTACACTGCCCTAGGAGTGTCACAGATACAGGTATGCTATAAACAACAATCTCTACATTACTTTTTTTTTGTACACAAATAAAGTAGTACTCTCTTACCTAGACAACAGCCTAGCAGCGAACTCCCCAAACCTTTGAATGTACAGTTCAGCTACAACACAACCCCCAAACCTTGACATGTACAGTTCAGCAACAACACAAACCCTCAACCACAATCCTACTGCACCTCCACACAATACAGGTGTGCCTGGGTTCTGACAGGCAGGGTTCCTGGCAGACACAATTCTACTGACGACCCCCCCCAAACAATACAAGTGACCGTGGTTCCGACTGGCAGACTTCCTGGCTGACACAGTCCTACTGACAACCCCCCAAACAATACAGGTGTGCTTGGGTTCCAATGGGCAGGGTTCCTGGTCACAAAATCTTACTGACAACCCCCCAAACAATACTGGTATACCTGGGTTCTGATGGGCAGGATCCTGGCTGACATAGTCCTACTGACCACCCAACACACAATACAGGTGTACCTGGGTTCTAACGGAGCAGGGTCCTGGCTGACACAATCCTACTGACAACCCCCACACAATACTGGTGTACCTGGGTTCTGACAGGCAGAGTCCTGGCTGACAATCCTACTGACAACCCCCCACACAATACTGGTGTACCTGGGTTCTGACGGGCAGGGTCCCGGCTGACACAATCCTACTGACAACCCCTCATACAATATCGGTGTACCTGGGATCCGATGGGCAGGGTCCTGGCTGCTTTCTGGTAAACTGAACCCCAAAAAAACAATGCAGTTGTACCTGAGTTTTGACAGGCACAGTCCTGGCTGACACAATCCTGCTGACAACCCCCCACACAATACTGGTGTACCTGGGTTTGAATGGCAGGGTCCTGGTTAACACAATGCTACTGACAACCCCCCCACACAATACTTGTGTTCCTGACTTCCAATGGGCAGGGTCCTGGCTGATGCAATCCTACCGACAACCCCCCACACAATACTGGTGTACCTGGGTTCTGACAGGCAGGGTTCTGGCTGACACAAACCTACAGACATCCCCCCACACAATACTGGTGTACCTGGGTTCCGACAGGCAGGGTCCTGGCTGTTGACTGCCTCCTTGGCTGACTCCTTGCAGACTCCAGTCACTGTCCTTTGTGCAGGTCCTTCATGGGAGGGCCACTTGGCAGGAAGTATTTTTATAATGTGAAGGAGTTCTCCTACCTCCATCCCCCACTGACTCCTGTGTCCACCTCATTGGCAAATAACCTACTCCGATGCCTGGTTTGTGTACCCCAGCAAATCAGAGAGTTGCCTTTATTCATGGTCCACCAGAGTGGTGGTAACCTGTTCTTTGGTTGTAGAGTTGGTTTTATTCAGGCTGCAGCACTCCTAGCAGGGCTCCCTGAACACTTCCTGGTCTGCCTGAGTGGCTGAAAGCCTCCTCTGGTGGTCAGATGTGGTAGGCTTGAAGGAGCTGACAACATATAGGAATGTGACCCGCCATGGAAGTCAGATTTGGAGGGTGATGGCAAGTTGTTGGGAGATGCGGGTCCTGTCCAGATGTTACCAACCACACTGGAGGAGGAGGAGGAGGAGAAGGAGATAAACAGAGCAGCAGTTACTGTACAACCAATGTACCAGTGTAGGCCAAGACAAGAGCCATCTCACAAGGTTTTAAAAGTTAAATAATACAGATATTGACTAGATTGTTTTGGTCAATAGTGTAAAACCAAAGCCCCCTCAGGTCTGGCTTCAGGCAGTATAACAGTTGGCAGTCAGTAGCACATCCCTCGGTGCTGTGGTTTTACACTATTGACCTCAACTCCGGTTATTATTTGTATACTGAGAAACCAGTCTGGTGCTAGAGAAACCGTAGTATAAAAGGCCAAAATAAAAGATCATTTTTATACAAAAATGTAAAAAGTGAGCAAGGGCGAGTGAAATGAACAAGTAAAATAAATTATACCAACAGAAATTTCTTTTTTTAATATGTAATTCATTTGTAACTCTAGCATGAGTTTTTATTCTTTGCTGTTTTGTGAGTAAGTGTAATGGTGTGTGTATTGGGGGGAATGAGTTTGTGCTCTGGTGGTAGTAAGGCCTAACAAAATTTGCTGCTGTGCTACACTGTGTGTGTGTGTGTGGGGGATAATCTATGTCTGTCTGTGGTGGTGAGACACTGTAGCTACCAATGCCAAAGATGCGTGAACTGCAGACATATTCGTAGCTGGGAAAGAATTTAACTGCATGAATAGAGGCCGATCCTTTCTGATCTAGCAACTCATTACATGCAGTACTACCAGGGGTATATACCTGGCAGCATGTACATGCAAAAACTACCAGGAGCTTTAAGATATGTGTAGGTGAGCATGTTAGAGCTACAGAAAGGGGCAGATAATAATAAAAATAATAATAAAATAAAACTTTATTTATTACACGCCTTTCAAGCACCAAGCCACTGTACAAAGAAACAATAAAATCAGAAAGAATACATATATAAAATCAGAATAATGACAAACACCTCAAGTCATAAAAGCTTGACACCACAAATGGGTCTTAAGTTCCTGCTTGAAAATCTCCATGGTCGTGCATTCCCGAAGCTGACGAGGCAGAGAATTCCAGAGGGTTGGGGCTATAAACATAAAAGCCTGAGCCCCAGGAGATTTTAAAATAACCCTCAGAACCTCCAGCAACCCCTCATCAGCTGAACAGAGCTGTCATACAGGGCTGTAGGGAATCAGAAGCTCTTTAAAGTAGTCAGGGTCAAGTCCATGCAGGGCTTTGAAGGTCAAAAGACTTACTTTAAAGGTGATCCACCACTGTATTGGCAGCCAGTGCAGATTGCGCAAAACAAGGGTAATGTGTCTCCTTCTTGATACCCGTATCAACAACCTAGCAGCAGTGTTCTGCACTAACTGCAAGTGGCGGATATCAACCCCAGGAAGCCCCAGATACAGGGAGTTGCAGTAGTTGAGGCGAGAGGTCATAAAGGCATGGACCAACACAGTTAAATCGCCAGATGGAACAAGGTGCTTCACCCTGGCAATGTTTCTAAGATGGTAAAATGCAGACTTAATGACTACTGATACCTGATAATGAAGGGTCAGCCCATCGTCAAGTACCACTCCCAGGTTACGCACCTGTTCAGAGGTAAGGATCTGATCTACCCCAGGAATAAACCAGAAGGTTGATCAGACCTCAACCCCTCTATCCTGCGACCAGGGTCCACTACCACAACCTCGGTCTTACTAGCGTTCAACTTTAACCAGTTTGAATTCATCCAATCATGGATTTCAGCGAGGCAGCTATTAAATACCAAGAGAGCACTAGTCTGGTTGGGAGCAAAAGACAGGTAGAGCTGGGTATCATCAGCATAGCAGTGAAACCTCAGCCCATACCTTCTTACAATGTCTCCGAGGGGCGCATGTACACTGCAAACAGCATGGGGGAGAGCTCTGAACCCTGGGGGACACCACAATGCAGAGGCAAAGGGTCAGAGGAATAAATCCCTGACACAACTCTCTGTGTTCTCCCAGATTGGAAAGATGTAAACCATCTGAGTACTGTACCCAACTGTCCACAAATGAACCTCAGGTGCTTAAGCAAAACTCCATGGTCTACAGTGTCAAAAGCTGAAGAGAGATCAAGGAGAACCAGGATAGAATGGTTTCTCTGATCTCTCACTATCAAGAGATCATTGAGCACCTGAATCAGAGCAGTCTCAGTACTATGCCCTTACGAAAACCAGACTGGAGAGGTTCGTAGATATCATGGATGGTCAAATAGTCCTCCAGTTGGTTTGGCACTACCTTCTCAATAACCTTCCCAATAAAAGAAAGGTTAAAGATAGGTCTGTAGTTGGCAAAAATATCTGGGTCCAAAGAAGCTTTTTTTCAAAAGGGGAGTCACCACCACTTCCTTCAGGGAGCTAGTGAACTCACCCAGTTCTAGGGATCTCCAGATTATTTGAGCCAGACACGGGCCCATGATCTCACCACAACCCAAAATCAGGGAGGTTGGACCCAGATTTAAACTACAGCACATAGGGTGCATCCCCTGGACAATCCGCATAACATCCTCTAACTGCGGCAGGTCAAAGGAACTCCACGAGGCACAGGGTACTGTGGTCAAATGTTGACCAACAGTATCCCCCATAGAGTGTGTCTGGCGAATCTCTGATCTAATGTTGGCTATCTTATTCACAAAGAATTGAGCGATCTCATCACACCTCTTTTGTGAAAAAGCTTGATGGAGCTGAAGACAGGCTGGGTTGCACAGCCTGTCCACAGTTCTGAAAAGCTGAGCTGGTCAATTCTGAGCAACGATGATCTCCCTGGACAGGAATTCTGCCTTCTTACGGGAGATCTCTGATTGGTAAAGCTAATAATGGCCCACCAAACTAAGGTGGTCGACTTCTAGAGCAGATTTACGCCAACAACGCTCTAACCACCGTCCCACACGTCGCAACTCCCTCAAGGAGCCATCAAACTATGGGGCTCGAGGGCAGAGAGAGAGGGGGGATGAACACAGACAGGAGCAATTGAGTCAAGAGCCGAGGAAATGGCCTGATTATAAACCAGAACCATCAACTCCGGACTCATGCTGGCAACAGGAAACTCTGAGAGGTTCAATGCCGCCATCAGGTCTTTAAGGCACACATCCCGTAAAGGGCGGTATTGAACCATCTCCACAGGGGCAGATCTACGAAGGGGAGCACAAAAATTGAAGCCCACGGTGCAATGATCAGGCCAACTGACAGGTTCCACCACCAAATCAGAGGCCTCAATCCCCAGGAGAAAAACCAAACCCAAAGAGTGACCACGATTATAAGTAGCTGAGGAAACAATCTGCATGAAGCCCTGCGATATCATCAGCTGAAGGAAGTGTTGACCAAAAGATGAGAATTCATCGACGACCCAAGCATTGAAGTTGCCCAGAACCATCAGTCTGGGTGACTCCAATGCCATATCGGTGATGAAGTCTGCCACTTCCTGCAGGAATCGCCTCTCATCCCCTGATGGATGGTAGATGAGGGCTATCCTGCAACCCATACCAGCTACTACAGTACACTCAAAGGATTCAGCCTCCTCAACTGGTATGCCCGTGAGCCCCTAACCCGATCTTGAAACAGACCGCTATCCCCCCACCGTGATTCAATCTCGGGCGGTGAATCACCAAGTACCCGGCTAGAACTGCTGCATCCAAAATGGGGCTGGCATTTCCATCCAGCCAGGTCTTGGTGATGCAAGCCAGATCAGCTGTTCCAACAAAGTCAGCAATAACAGCAGACTTGTTTTTAACAGATCTGGCATTGCACAACACCAACCAAGTTGGACAGGGCTCCTGAGCCGTCCCAAATACTTGCCCATCAAAACAGATGGTGCCCTTGGGTATGGGGACTAGACATGGAACACCACGTTCCAGAATCCATTTCACCCCAGGGCATCTTCTGGACCTAACCAGCCCTATATGAGAGGTCCATTCCTTTGCCCTTCAATGTCCACGCCCCCCGCCATACCCACCCCAATCCCTCCTATGTACAGTACTAAACACCCGACAGCGCTAGTAGATGGAAAATGGGAGGGGAGGGTGGAAAAAGGGCTGAGGGCGTGGAGATCAGAGGACGAATAACGCATGACCGGGGAGAACAAACCAACACATAACACAAGCTGGGAAACAAACTAAATACTGGACACCTCAATAACATTCTAATTACCTCATAAATGGATTACCCTAGATTACAAATAAACTAAAACCCACCCATAATTACACCTTACTCATAACACAACTATAAAAACATAATATAATAAACAAATAAATAAAAACAAGCTAATAAAACTTCCCCAACCCAGGACCCTCTCACAGCTCTGAGGAGGGAAAAAAGAAAACAAAAAACAAAATAACAATAAAATAGTACAATTCAAAACTAATTTTCATCTCAGAGGTCCTCTCACTACCAGTAAGATGAAAACATTCAAAAATAAACAGAAAAAATATATATAAATAGTCCATTTGCAGTTTTAGGCACTCAAACTGCCGACGATGATTAGTTTTACATGGAATGCAAGTATATGAGGCTAGTGAGGCCCTCTCACCACACACTTTCCTTCATAAGATGAAAACAGGATTCGGTTAAAAGTCAAATGGCATTCCAATAACAAAAATCAAAATCCAAACTACTCCAATTTGTACATCCAGAGGGCAGCTGCATACAGTCTCGATGCAAGTCCATAGATGGAAGCAAAAGTCTCAAGTAAGGCCAAGAATATACACAGGCCAGGCCACAAGGAGCGGGGGCTCCCCCCCACATACACACCCAAACTGCCTAATCAGGCTATATTATACCACCAGGACCTGCAGCTTCAGATATCCAGAGGCCGGAATAACAAGGCTGACCCCCGAGTAGCTTAGGAGCCCCCCAATAACCCCTAACTCTCTAGGGAGAAAATGAGAACAGCTTCTGCTTGATCCCAGGCAGCACAACCCAAGATCACCCAGGCACAAAAGATCCTCCCACAACCAAAACCACTGCTATGGCCCTGCTTCCCCAAGCAGACTGAACACTTCAGATAAGTAAAACAGTTCAACTAAAAATAAAAATACCAAGGGGGAAAAAAAGACACTGATCAATAAATCAGGTCCCACCACTCACAATACTTTAAGGCACCACCAACTGTCTTTCGGCTGAAGTTCTTACAACGCTCTCACAGCAAAAATATCCAGCTCTTCCCTAGACAATGCTGTAAAATCCTCCGACAGAACATCCAGGATGCAAAAACCAGGCATCAAGCAATGGCAGCCAAAGAATCCATAGGTCCAATGCGAACAAACATCCAGCTAACCAGGAACAAACCTGGAAAATAGGCCACTACACTCCTCAGATCCATACTATCCTCGATGCTATGCCTGCTCAGAATACAACTTTACACAAGGGGACTCCCTTCATCACACTAAAGAAGAGGCTAAGGTAATGACCAGCAGCAAGTGGTAAATGACTGCAAAAGTGCAGGAAACAGCTCACTGCACACACAAGAGAGACGCCGGGACAAACGACCGATAGTAAGCAGTAATCTACCGCAAAAGCACCGGGCAGCGCAATAAATAAAAACAGCATTGAGACCGCATCAATTAAGACGTAGACACGGTTTAAAACTAAAACAAAATAAATAAAAATGAAGTAGGGCAAATTCACACCAAGCAAAACTATGAGGTAACAGAGGCTAGTCCAGTGTGACCGACATCTTCCATCCTTGCAGAATAATCTCACCTACTCAACTGCAGCACATAGTTTTGACGCTCCAAATAAGGCAGAACATAGCTTTACTTTTCAAGCTATTAAAAAAGTTAATCCTAAACCTAGGGGTGGCAGTTACAACAATTTAGTTTTAAAATGGAAAGCTTTCTGAATTATCCAACTTCAGGCCACTAAGAAAGCAGACTTGAATGCTAGTTTTGACATTAGACCATTTATCGCTAACAGATAGCTTCCAATATTAACAATTTCTGGTCAGATCCACCACGGCTGCATAATGAAGTTAGTGAAGTTGTGTGGAACTGTTAAGGAGGTATGGAGAAACAACATAATGATTGGTAAGTAGTAAGATTTGTTTTAGTTTCTGTTCTAAGGAAGGCATATACATTATTAAGAAAATACATGGAGGTGTACAATTTAATGGAAGGAATAGGAAGCAATCTAGGTTTACAAAAGAACCCCAGAGCAGATGTCACTGATGTATGTGTTATCCTGGACGATATTGGCCGGACAGCCACATTTTAAAGAAAACATAATTGTACATACCCCAATAATGCAAAGCATCGTGGGAAACATGCAAATCACCATGATGGTACAGAAGGTGGCAGTATACGAAAAAGTAATGGCTGGCATATGTTCAGCCTTGGGATTATTTACACAGGTTTTTTTTTTTTTTTTTTTAGAGAAACAGGGTTTTTGTCCATGAGGTGATGTAAGTTATATTTAAGCAATGTGTTGATGTCAGGAAGTCAGGTGTAATGATGATGGACTGTTAGCAGAGAAAATGTGATAGTAACTTTCAGAGGGGGTCTCTTTTGATAAGGGCAAGGTAGTTATGCTGTGATAATGGGAATATTAAGAAAGTATGAGGTCTATGCAGAAGTGGAGTATAAATATGTACAGTTTCATAAGTACGTGCTCAGAGTGCAGGCAAATGTGATATGCAGGTTTGTTTTAGAAATAGGTAAAAATAGCGATACATGCAATTGATAGAAAGATAGATAATTACATAGACATGTAGGCCCTGACCACACTACACTAAAAACAGCTGTAATGGATTCAAACCATTACAGACTGTAAATGTTACAGTGTGTCCACACTGCCAGTGAACAGTGTGGATAATGGTTTGAAAACATTACAGCCTGTCCACACTGAGTGCGACAGTGTGTGTGGTCTCAACCGTGTGGTAGCAGTGCACATCCCATGGTGCAGTCGGTGATGACAGCTGCATTTTGAGGTGCCCTCCTACATGTCCTATGGAGTACTGTGATTATGGCACAGTCATATTATGCAAATGACCATATTTCACTTTTATGAGACACACCTATGTTATGGAGGTGACAGAGAGAGAGGTTCAAGGGAGGGGGAGATCCGTATGTTGGAATCGGGGGCTACATCAGTGAGAGGGAGGGAAGGGGAGGTGGGGAGAGAGAGAGAGAGAGATAGAGGGGATAGAGGGGGGAGACATGGCATCAGTTCTGCCAGTATTAGGGCATCTGGGCACAACAGACGTTCATGTATTGCTGCTGTATGGCTGAAGGCAGACCCTTTAATACTGCCTTCAGTGTTCCCCACTGCTCCACTGTATACAGTGCCACATGTCTATTGTCCACCGCAGCAGTGCTCCACGATGCACTCAGGAGTCCACTAATGCATGTGTTCACTACTGGCACTGCTCTGCAGGTAGTATTGCTGCCATATCACACATGGACAGGCAGGGTACTCCCAACTCTCGGCACAGTGAGAAGAATAATCAAGGACAGTACACGGATACCATCAGGAGGTGGCCCTCAGGGAAGCAATTGCAGACAGAGAGGTAGGTTAGGTGGGGACATGGGAGTACACCCGGGGGGGGATGCACATACAGCTGTCAGATTACTGTGGTATGGAGGCATCCCAGAATTCCAGCCTACACCCGTGCTCCACACTGCCATCTGCACATGACTTGGTAGCTTCCAACCTCCCAGCATGCAGTGAAACAGTGCTGCAATGCATGCAGGTATAGAGGGAGACTGGAGGCTACACAATTGCAATTAAAAACTGATAAAGATGTAAAGCTGTAAATAAGAGGGAAATAACCACGCTGGTATGCACACTACAAAATGGTTCTTGGAAGGATATAGATTGGAGATGGTTCAATTAAAGGAGTAGTCCACCCAGAATTTGCAAAAACATATGTTATGCAGGGTGTTTTGATTTGTATGTGAAGTCCTGGTGTGTGCTTCCCTCTGTCTGCTATTAGGAGTTTTTCCTAAATTAGGCTGCTAGCTTTAGGGTAGTTTTATGACCCCTGGGGATCGCCATTGCAAATAGGTTTATTGTCTTCGGCCTCCTACAATGCACCCTGTCTCATGTGACAGTGATGTAGCCAGGCCTGTATATTTAGCATATGCAGTGCTTTTTAAAATCAGTTCACAACAGCAGAGCTTTGTAACTGTTCTTATCCAGTGAGCACAAATGGCAACAGTTACAATTTAGCAGATGCCTGAGAGCTACCTAACTGGGGTTTCTGTAAGAAAACAGCTACTAAATAGCTCTAATTTCACTATTTGTGTTTTCTGGGTGTGTCATGTCTAACTAGCAGTAATATGTGTTTTCATTTCAAAATTTAATTTCACCAAACTATGCACAACAATAAAAAGCACAGAAATTGCCCCAGAGCATCACTGCTGTAATTAGTAAAAACTATAGCAGTTTTCATACAGAAAAATTACTCATTTAGCTCTAAAGTATTTGCTAAACTGTAAATGTAGGTACCAGCATTCTTCTTTTTTTTTTACCAGGGGAAACACACTAAAGTTTCTTTACGGGTCTGACCTGGGAGCACAAGGAACTTAAGTGATTTGCTCAGGGATGCACACTACGGATGTGGAGGCTGTGGGATTCAAACCCAGGACACCAGGTTTGCAGCTCAGAGTCTTAGACCACCGCACTATACTGCCTCCTCTATTCTAATAGGTAGAACTGGCATTTAGTGCTGATTTTGCTCTGTGACCTGATTTTCAATTTTTTTTGGTTATAAATGTGAAGTATCTTTTTAATAAAGTACAAAAATATGTATGTGTGAGTTATTTAGTTTGGCGAATATTTGTTTTATTATTTGAAAAAGTGGGATACACTAAGTGTGTAGTGCAATGAACCATTATAAATGGGATCAAATGTGTAGCTGAAATAGTCACTGTCATCCTGTTGTTTTCATGCTATATCATACACAGGAGAAAAAGTGACTTTAAAGATTTTTTTAAAGTTTCTAGGCTGCAGCTTCATACCATACACTTCATTTGTTAAAAAAAAAATGAAAATCATGTCACAGAGCAAAATCAGCACTAAATGCTAGTTCTTTTTTTTTAATTTAGTGTACTTTATTATGTTCCTTCATATACAACATGATAACCACGGTACAGGGATACAGTAGAAAATAGTCAAACATAGTCTATCCAGTGTTTAACAGTATCCTTCATTAAATGAGTCAACCTAAAACCATTCCTCTCTCAAACACAACCTCTCCCCCACCATCCCTTCTGGACTCCCCCACCAAACTCCCCTCTGCACAACTAAAGAGAACCTTCATAAAGAGAAGACCAGTCCATAGGGAGGAAGAAGAGAAAAAAAGAAAAAAAGGGGGGGCAGGGATAAAATTTAGTGCCGCATCCCATAAAAATTAAAAACTACTTGATTCCCATATTTTGCGGCCGCATCCTGGGATAATTATAGCAAGCTATCCTAAATTCCATAGGGAAAGTAAAGTCATTAGGGGCTCCCAGATAGTCTGGTAATATTGTACTCTCTGTCTTACTGTGGCAGTATGCTTTTCTACTTGAATGGCAAGCAGAATTTCCCGATACCACTCTAAGACTACAGGAAGAGTATCCTCCTTCCATTGCCTAAGCATTACTAGTTTAGCTATGGCCGCAATTAGTGTGATGTGAGCCTGCCGTATCACTGGGGTTCTCGGCGGAACTAAATGCTAGTTCTACCTAATAGAATGCTGGTACCTACATTTATAGTTTAGCAAATACTTGAAATGTAACTGAGTGGGTTTTCTGTAAGAAAACAGCTAGGGTCAGATATTCAAACCTTTGCACCTAGAGCAAATCTGTAGCACTGGAATAGCACTGGATTTGAGTGTGGCTGCAATATTGAAGAGCCCTATTAGCACTGGCACTGTGTGGTAGCCCCGACACTAATAGGTAATGGCATGCAGGGGCATGGACAGGAGAGTGTCCATGACTGCCAGCAACGCAGCATATTCAAATATATAGCGCCGCGCTACAGGCATTAGAGCGACCTGTAGCACAGCACTAGATACTGCCGGAAAAAAGCTGGCGGTAATGCGGCAGTGCCCCCCCCATCATGGACCCCATAGCTGCAGTATAGCAAGAAATTGCCCTGGAAGTTTAGTGGTCTCCCACCCCCAGCATGTATCCCAACCCCTGTTCCAAATAAAAGTAAACCCTTTTCTCCGGTAGTCTAGTAGTCCTCCCCCAGCATGTATCCCGATCCCCATTTCAAATAAAAGTAAACCCTTTTCCCTGGTAGTCTAGTGGTCCCCCCAGCATGTATTCTGACCCCTGTTTCAAATAAAATTAAACCCTTTTCCCTGGTAGTCTAGTGGTCTCCCCAGCACATATCCCGACCCCTGTTTCAAATAAAAGTAAACCCTTTTCCCTGGTAGTCTAGTGGTCCCACCTCCCCAGCAAGTATCCTGACCCCAGTTTCAAATGAAAGTAAACCCTTTGCCCTGGTAGTCTAGTGGTTCACTCCAGCACGTATCCTGACCCCTGTTTCAAATAAAATTAAACCCTTTCCCTGGTAGTCTTTCTTTGCTCCCTAAGGTGCCTATAAAGGTTTTATCCCCCTTCTTAACCTAGTCGGCTATCTTTTCCTTGGTTTGGGCCTTTGCTATTCTGCCTGCCTTCCCCGCTTCTTCTGCTTTAACTGGTACAGTTCTCTGTCCTGCTTCTTTTGTGTTTCCTTATACTTCCTGAATGCTATCTTTTTCTCTCTTACCTTCCCCGGCCCTTCTTTTGAGAACCATAGTGTTTTTTTCTTTCATTTTGATTTGTTTATTTGCTTCACACAAAGGCTTGTTGCCTCTGTGATGGCAGTTTTGATGTTTCCCCATTGTTACTCCACCCCACCTTCATGCCTGTTTGCTAGTGTTTTTCTGAGGCACGCTCCCATTTTGACAAAATTAGCCCTCCTGAAGTCCGGTACCTTCACTTTTGTGTGGCTTGACTCTACAACTAAGTTTATTGTGAACCACACTGTTTGGTGGTAGCTTGTTCCCAGATGGCTACCCACTTCAAGATCAGAGATCCTCTCTCTGTCCCCATTTGAGAGTACAAGGTCTAAGATTGCTCCCTCCCTAGTGGGTCCCAAAACTAGCTGTCTGAGGCATGCCCCCTGTAGGGCATCAAGAATGGCCCTGCTCTTGGATGTGGCTGCAGCAAAGGTGCTCCAGTTAACATCTGGCATATTCAGGTCCCCCATCAGCAATATCTCCCCTTTCTCTGCCATCCCAAGGATGCCTTCTATCATTTCCTTGTCCATTTTCATCCTCCTGAGACAGGGGTCTGTATACAACCCCTATGCGGATTGTGGAGCCATTTCCAGTCTCCAGGGTGACTTACAGTGCCTCCTCTCCTCCCTGTTTACCCTTTAGTTTTGTTGCTTTGATCTCTTCCCTTGCATAGAGAGCTACTCCTCCTCCTCCTCTCCCTCCCTCCCTGTCCCTCCTGTAGATTGTGTACCCTGGTATGTTGACATCCCAGTCATGGTTCTCTGTATACCATATTTCTGTGACTGCCATGATATCCAGGCATCCCTCTTCCATCAAGGCCACCATTTCAGGGAGCTTTTTATCTAGATTATGTGCATTGGTACTCTTTACCCTCCATTTTTTATGGCTTTATTTCATTTTGCCCCATCCCTGTCCTTACCGCCTTTGTCTTTTTCTCTATTTACCCCTGCCCTTCTCCCAATTGACTGCTCTATCTTGGTGTTTACCTCACTAACTACCCTGATTATTTGGGGGGGCTAGGATTTTCCTTCTCCTTTTGAGTGCCTCCCCCTTGGCTACTTTAAATGCTTGCCAATGAAGCATTTAAACCTATAACCTAGGATCCTGGTTCCCCTCCAGGATAGATGTAGACCATTGCACCTGTATAGGCCTGCATCCCTCCAGGTGGAGCCCCAGTCCCCAGTGAAGGCAAATCCCTGAGCTCTGCACCAGTTTTTCAACCAGCCATTGAATCCCATGGTGTGGAGTAACCTAGCCTCATCCATGCCATAGACAGGTAGCACGTCTGAGAAAGTTACCTTGTGTGCTACTTGTCTAAGGCCCTCCCAACTCCACAAACTCCTGTTGCACTGCTCTGATCCCATTCTCAGCCAGGTCATTCATCCCTAGGTGGATAATGACATCCAGCTCACTCCCCCTTGCTACTGCTCCCATGATTCTGAGGATTCATTTCCTGTCCCTCCAAGCCATGGCACCTTACCTCCCTTCCCCTCCCTCCCCCAGTTCTATCCCCTAACAATTGTGTCCCCCACCAGGAGTTGTTTCCTTCCCCTGTGGGGTCCTGTGCCACCCTCTGTGGGTCTCCATTGTGGAGGTTCCCAGCATCTTCCTTGGTCTCCACTGCAGGTGCCTCCATAGAGGTACCATGCACAGTCAGAGTAGTGAATGAATTGTGGAGAGGCACAACTGGAGGGATGTGCCTCTGTTCCACCACCCTCATCCTCCCTGAGTCCACATTGGTCCAACCACTCCTCTTTTTTGGCAACCTCTGAGGTAGTGGTGGTGGCCTGGGTGGTCCCTGGGTGGGGAAGCAGTTTTCCCGAATCCTTGCCAGGTTAGCATGGAGACGAACAACCTCCTTCCTCTGACCAGAGAGGTGCCTGCAAATAGGGCAGCAATGCAGTCTCCAGAATGTCTCCTGGAAGGCTGCTGCTCCACAGCCAGTGCATTGCACCACTCCCCACATGTCTGTGTCCCTTCCTGTTACAGATGCTTTTCTTTTGTTTGTTTTTTTGTTCTTGTTTTAGTGTGTGCAAGCTTGTGAGTGTTTCTACCCCCTATTCAGTGTGATGTATCTTTAAGGATATGAACAGGTGTATGTTGTTAGCAGTTTGGGGAAGTGATGTCAGAACCCCTGCTATAAAGAAAGTTATCGCTTGGGGTGGGTGGGGTGAGGGGAAGGTTGGGAGGGAGTAAACCTATGCCATCCAGAAATGATCAACTACAACTCTGACCCTCCACCCCAGGGAGTGCCTTCCATCCTTTCAGACACCTATTTCACAGAGGTTAAGTAACAGGTCTAGTCACAACTGAATGCAAATATCTCCCAGCTACAGTTCCTCCCCGGCAAATTAAAGTTAAAACTAAGAAAATTCAACACCAAAAACAGAATCAATACTTGTTACTTACACAGGTCCAAAACGTAATAATTCAATTCAGTGTAGTCTAGAAAATAACCTCCATGATTTAAGGAAGCTGTGGCTGCTTTATCTCTAATTTAGACTCTTAATAGCAGACAGAAGGAAGGACACACTAGGGCTTAACATACAAATCAAGACACTCTGCATAACAAATGTTTTTTGCAAATTCTGAGTGGACTACTCCATTTAAAACTGAAAGCCCAGTAAAAATATACACTGCAGCCTCTTGCTGTACTGACATGCTTCAGCTGATGCAAAATACAGAGTAAGGTGGTGGGGGCAGGGTTGGAGGACAGGTCTGAATATCACCATATACCCACCAGGAGGGACTTTCCATCTCTTGGAATGTATTTATGAAAATGTGTGACCAGAAGAGGAATATAAGCTAAGCCAAGGCTGTTTAAACAAGTGCTGTATAAGGATGCAGTTTCAGTCTTTTTCTTTCCTTCTGAAGCTTAAGCTCTGATGCCCCAGGCAGTTCTGATAGTCAATTGTTCCAGCATGATAGATCCACCTCATGCCCCTCATATATGAACCCAAAAAAGGTGGGGTGGATCTTTAGGAGCTTCTTGGGTGGAGGTGGGGGTGGATCTTACTCCCCAAAAAAACTAATGCTGGCTCCCACTACTCAGGTTCCAGTTCTTGTACCTCCCACTTAAGAAAGAAAATAGTGCACTGCAACCATTGACTAACATGAAAGCATATTTATCTGAGGGCAGAAAACATTTCTTGAAGGAGGGTAAGGCAGAGGAGACTATTTACACCTTCAGTCAGTTCCATGTACAGAAAACATGACATTACTCCTTTTGTACATGCAAAATGTCTGCAAGCTCTGCCTACTGCAGTCGTAAAAACGTAGGCTATATAGGAAGAAGCCAGAAGGGGAAGGAAACAGATTCATTTCAGTGCTTTACATTAAATGTTCATTGCTATTTTTGTTTTAAACTTAGATTGTGGGCTTTTAGTGACACTGTAATTTCTTTTCTGTCTTTACTTAGAATTGTTTTTGGGCTGTTGAAAATTTAAAATCTAGTTTGGTGTGCTTGTTTTTGCCCCCCCTGCCCCAACTCTTAATTATATGCCCTGTTAAATCTGACTGACAGGAGCTAAGCACAGGGGATAGTAGGGGTTGTGGATTAGGAGGGGCATAAGGGTGAAGAAGCCCACCCTCAGCACAAGTGTTCTGACTCATTTTTTTCTTTTTTTTTTCCTTTTTAAGGAAAAGTATCTGAGAATCAGTGGCATGCATCTCTCTGGACTGCAAGATGAGGTAGCCAGACTCAGAGTGGAAGTAAACTGGGTCAGGAGTACCATCACCCTTATCCAGAGGCCACCCAGTCCAACACCGCTGCCTCAAAGGATGCCGAGAATGAGGAGCACTTGGATGACAGTGGGCTCAGGGAGGGTTAGGGCGGTCAGGCAGAGGAACATCCAAGATCCTATTCCACTCAAGAACTCATATGCCACATTGGCAAATGGGGATAACCAAATAGAGGTACCCAGAGAAGTGGAAGGGAAGGATGTGGAGGTTAGCCAAGGAGGTGACCTCAGTGGGTAGAGCAGTGGACCCCAGAGGAGGAGGAGGAGGAGGAAGCGAATCCTGGTGGGGGACTCCATCATAAGAGGGATCCAGCTCGGAAGACAGGAGGGGGGGCAGGGAGGTGAGGTGCCTACCAGGTGCCATGGCATGGAGGGATGGAAGGAAGATCCTGGGGAATCACTGGGAAGGCAAGATGGGCCAGTGAGCTGGATGTTATTATCCACCTAAGTACTAATGACCTGGCAAATGGGGAGCCAAAGGAAGTTCAGGAAGAGTTTAGGAAATTGGGGAGGGGTCTCGAAGAAGTAGCTACTTCTGTCACCTTCTCGGAAGTACTACCTGTGAGAGGCATGGGAGAGCATAGGGGTGCATGCACCAGGAACTTTAACTCATGGTTGAAGAACTGGTGCTGTGAGGAAGGGTTTGGATTCATTGGTGACTGGGGACCCACCTGGAGAGATGGAGGCTTGTTCAAGATTGATGGCTTGCATCCATCCTGGAGGGGAATCCAAGCACTCAATGATAAGTTTAAATGCTACATTGACAAGCATTTAAACTAGCCGGAGGGGGGTGGCAGGCCAGCAAGAAGGGTACCTAATTGCCCACCCCCCACAGCTAGTAGTGGAACCAGTGAACCGGAGGAGTGGATATCTCAACAAAGCAGTGTGAAAAAGATGGAGAAAAGCACCCAAGAGGTGGATAGGCAGAAAAGGAGCAAAATTCAACAGAAAGGCAGACAGCAAGGAGAACCAGGGATAAATGACAACCAGGGAAGGGGCAGGAGTACAACAGCTAAACAGTCTAGGGAGGTCAAATGATGGAAAGCCATGTGTGCCAATGCCAGGAGCCTTAGCAACAAGATGGAGGATCTGGAGGCTGTCATGGTGCAGTCAGACCTGGACATTGTGGCCATCACAGAAACCTGGTGTAATGATAACTACAACTGGGAGATGGCCATACCTGGCTACAACATATTCAGAAGAGACAGGGCAGGTAGGAAGGGAGGAGGAGGAGTGGCACTGTATGTACAAAATGACATAAGGGCTACAGAAATCCAGGAGGAACAAAATGGGGGAGAGATGCTGTGGGTTAAGCTAGAAAGGAAAATGGGGCCAGCCATCTGCACAGGTGTGGTCTATAGAACACCAGCCCAGGAGGAAGAAACAGATAGGGAGCTGATGCTAGCCATCCAAAGGATGGCAGACAAGGGTGAGGTAGTACTGGTTGGAGACCTCAATATTCCAGACGTGGACTGGAGCATCCCAGCACCAGCATCAACTAGGAACAGATTTATCCTGGAATCCCTTCAGGGTGCCTTCCTCAAGCAACTGGTCATGGAACCAACTCAGCAGAAGGTAGTACTGGACCAAGTGCTCACAAACAAGGACAGTGTGATGGGGTAACAGTGGGGGAGCACCTGGGGAACAGTGACCACCAGTCATTGTGGTTTGAAATCACAGAAGGAGCAGAACCAAACCACACAAAAACACGTATCCTGGATTTTAGGGGGGCAGACTTTGGGAAAATGGGGAGATGCTTGAAAGAGGCATTAAGGGGAAAGGGGCAGGAATCAGGAGTTGAGGAACAGTGGGTAGTATTTAAAACAGGGATTACAAGAGCAACAGAATTATGCATTAAGCAGGTTAGTAAGGGGAAAAGAAAGAGGAGGCCATTATGGTTTTCCAATGAGGTAGCGGAGAAAGTGAAAGCCAAAAAGATTGCATTCAGGCAATTCAAAAAGACACAGGCAGAAGGGGATAGGGAGAAGTACCAGGAGAAGCAAAGGGAGGCAGGGAGGTCAGTAAGGGAAGCCGAAGCTCAGACAGAAGAGTGCAGTGGGTAGAGGGGACAAAACCTTTTACAGGTACATAAGTGAAAAAAGAAAGGCAAAGGGAGGGATAGCAAGACTGAAGGGGGAGGATGGGGGCCGCATGGAAGATGACAACAGTAAAGCTGACATATTGAACAGGTATTTCTGCTCAGTCTTTACTGAGGAAGAGGAGGGTAATGGGTCTGAAGGGAGTACAAATGGTGGGAATGTTGCAGAAATGGACACAAGTCCCTTTACACGAGAAAGGGTCCTGAAGGAACTGGAAGTAATAAGAGCTGATAAAGCAACTGGGCCAGATGGGTTGTACCCCAGGGTCCTTAAAGAACTAAGAGAGGTGGTGGCTGAATCTCTGGCAATCCTGTTTAGCCAATCACTGGAAACAGGGGAGATACCCAAAGACTGGAGGATAGCAGATGTAGTCCCCTTATACAAAAGTGGGAACAAAGAGGAAGCGGGGAACTACAGACCAGTCAGCCTCACCTTGGTAGTGAGGAGGATCATGGAAGCACTACTGAAAGAGAGATTGGCAGACCACCTGGTAGTCAACAGACTACAGGACCCAAGGCAGCATGGTTTCACCAGGGGGAGGTTATGTCAGACCAATCTTGTTTAATTTTTCAACTGGGTGACTAGGGAGGTGGATCGGGGAGGGCAGTGGACATGACCTGTTTGGACTTCAGCAAGGCCTTTGACATGGTGCCACATAGAAGACTATTACACAAACTGGGGAATATGGGTATGGGCAGAACAGTAGTGTGGTGGTTAGGTAACTGGCTGGGTGGCAGGACATAGAGGGTGGTGGTAAATGGCTGTCATTCCACAGAGGGAAGAGTGACCAGTGGGGTACCACAGGGATTAGTGCTGGGACCGGTCCTATTCAACATCTTCATCAGTGACATTGCACAGGACCTAGAAGGCAGAATTTCCTTGTTCGCTGATGACACAAAGCTCTGTAACAGAGTAGACACACCAGAGGGTGTAGACAGAATGAGAAGGGACCGACAGAAACTTAAAGAACGGTCAGGGGTTTGGCAGTTGAAATTCAATGCAAAGAAGTGCAAGATAATGCATATGGGGCACAAAACCCTGGCACAATATATCAGTTGGGGGTGAGGATATAGCATGCACAAGCATGGAAAGGGATCTTGGGTTATCATCTCTGCTGACCTCAAGGTAGGAAACAGTGTGACAAGGCAGCAGGTAAAGCAAATAGGATGCTGGGATGCATAGGCAGGGGCATCACCAGCAGGAAAAGAGAGATCATAATTCCACTATGTAAGACACTAGTGAGGCCCCACCTGGAGTACAATGTACAGTTCTGGAGACCTTACTTACGTAAGGACATAGGGTAGAGAAGGTTCAGAAGAGGGCAACAAAGATGTTACATGGATTGCATCACAAGTCCTATGAGAACAGGTTGAAGAAACTGAATATGTCCTCCTTGGAGGAGAGGAGGGAGAGAGGGGATATGATAGAGACATACAAGTACCTTACAGGGAGGAACAGGGTGCAGGAATACACTATTTTTAAGTGAAAAAGATGTTCCAGGACTAGAAGGCATGGGATGAAGTTGGAGGGAGGACAATTCAGAGGAAACGTGAGGAAGAATTTCTTCACAGAACGGGTGGTGGATTAGTGGAACACCCTGCCAGAGGAAGTGGTGGGGGCTGAAACAATCGCGGGATTGAAGAATGAATGGGATAGACATAAAGGAATTCTGGAGGTCAGAGTTAAGGAGCAACAGATTTCTAGGAAAACATAAAGTGAACTTACAAGCTCAAATGGGCAGACTGGGTGGGCCGTAGGCCCTCGACACTGTCTATGTATCTATGTATCTATGTATCTATGTACCTATGTACCTATGTATCTATGTATCTATGTACCTATGCACTTATGTATCTATGTATCTATGTACCTATTATTAATTCAGTATTTTTAGATCTAGGTTGTGTCTTCATGCTTCATATACTTTTTCTGGCTGTCATTATGGATGTATGTTGTTTCCATTACTATGCTTCGGATGGTTTTAGTCTATTCTGTCCTTCCACCATCTCCCCCTTTTACCTATTTATATTCCATTTTTTTTAACCTGTGGTCTACTAACTTTTTAGTCTTATTGCATCTTCTGCTCATTTTATTTAATGTTTTATTGACAGGAGATGTCATGAATTTATCTCGTCCAATGAATTTAAATTGTTGATGTTTTCTTCATTATGACGTCACTGTATATGATGTATTTAATGGGATGTTCAATCAGTTTGCTTTTGATAAAGGATCTACGTGTCCCAAGATGTGTCAGGTGGGCACAATGTTTTGGTGTTTGTATTTTTTAAATTGACTGTCACTACAATAAAAAGACAACAGAGCCTTTTAATTTTGGCGTGGTGTCCATTTCTCAATGAGGTGGTGATTGCCCAGCTTTGTGTGTGGTAGTATATAAGATATTTGGTGACAGACCGTGTGTGGTGAGTGCCCGACTTTGTGTGTGGTAGTATATAAGATATATGGTGACAGACTGTGTGTGGTGAGTGCCCGACTTCCTGTGTGGTAGTATATAAGATATATGGTGACAGACTGTGTGTGGTGAGTGCCCGACTTCGTGTGTGGTAGTATATAAGATATATGGTGACAGACCGTGTGTGGTGAGTGCCCGACTTCGTGTGTGATGGTATATAAGATATATGGTGACAGACTGTGTGTGGTGAGTGCCCGACTCCCTGTGTGGTAGTATATAAGATATTTGGTGACAGACTGTGTATGGTGAGTGCCCGACTTCATGTGTGGTAGCACATAAGATATATGGTGACAGACCATGTGTGGTGAGTGCCCGACTTCATGTGTGGTAGTATGTAAGATATATGGTGACAGACCATGTGTGGTGAGTGCCCGACTTCGCGTGTAGTAGTATATAAGCTATACTGTATGGTGACAAACCGTGTGTGGTGAGTGCTCGACTTAATGTGTGGTAGTATATAATATATATGGTGACAGACCGTGTGTGGTGAGTGCCCGACTTCGTGGGTGGTAGTATATTAGATATATGTTGACAGACCGTGTGTGGTGAGTGCCCGACTTCACGTGTAGTAGTATATAAGATATACTGTATGGTGACAGACCGTGTGTGGTGAGTGCCCGACTTCGTGTGTGGTAGTATATAAGATATAAGGTGACAGACCATGTGTGGTGAGTGCCCGACTTCGTGTGTAGTAGTATATAAGCTATATGGTGACAGACCATGTGTGGTGAGTGCTCGACTTTGTGTGTAGTAGTATATAAGATATTTGGTGACAGATGGTGTGTGGTGAGTGCTCGACATCGTATGTAGCAGTATATAAGATATACTGTATGGTGACAGACTGTATGTGGTGAGTGCCTGACTTTGTGTGTAGTAGTATATAAGATATATGGTGACAGACCGTGTGTGGTGCGTGCCCGACTTCTTGTGTAGTAGTATATAAGACATATGGTGACAGACTGTGTGTGGCGGGCAAGTAGTGTGTTCAGGAGTGCCTGAGTGTACACTGCGCTGGAACAGAGCCTAAATATCTTTGCCAGTGCACTTGAGTGTGTGCAATGGGTGAGGGCAGCCAAAATCTGTGTGATGGGGGGGCAGAATTATGTAAATGATATAGCATAGAGAAGTAGAGGCTGACTAGTGGAAAGGGGAGATGAGGCTGCAGCCATCTGATGGAGGAGAGAGGGATGCGTTCATGGCACTGAATGTGAGAAGGCAGTTCTACATTCATGTCGTGGGGTATAGTGTATGTGTCACTAGGATGATTTTTGTGTGTGCATGTCTCCAGGGCTTGTGTTTGTCAATGTGGGGGTCCATGTTTGTCTGACCAGGTGGCGAGGCATGTGTTTTTGTAATTCTCAGGATCCCTGCATGTCACTCCAAAAGTTCATGTGTGACCCTCTGGGGGACTGAGCGTGTCTGTGACCTTACCACTCTGGAGGTCCATGAGCGACACTGTGTGATGGGTGTCCCTGTCTCATGTGTCACTGATGTATTTCAGTGTGTGTGTGTGTGTGTATATATACTTGTTTTACTGGAGTGCAGGTGAAAAATACATACTGCTTTACTGCTGAAATATTGCCTGTAATTACTAATATTTAATTTTTTCCACAATTACATCACAGTAATACAACAAAGAAAATAAAACAGCCAGTGTTTCAGATGGACTGTAAAAACCCAATAGCATTTTGGCTTTCATCCATTTGAACCGTATAGCCAAATGACAACATGTTAGCCAAACCCTGCAATTTCACCTGCAGCCTGTGGAACAGCAGTAGCAATCTAACTAGACTATTGTAGTTAAATACAGAACAGCCAATGAAAACACAGTCTGACAAGTGGCAGTCAAACTTTACACATCAAACTTTTCAACAGGCAGCCATTGTTGGGTCTTGCCAACTCTTGTCTATCTAGCATTTCATACGTCATACAGTCTTGCCTGTAAATCAGATGTTACTATTATAAGAAACTATAAATTTTTTCGCATGTATTCCTCTATTAGAGATATATTTGGTTTGGAGGATTTTTTTTAAATCATAGTATTAATTTTCTGCTGACAAGAACACTTTCCAGGCTGCATTTTAAAGCTTTCCCCACTGCTGTGGTCACACCAAGGAGAAGTGGTTAGTCACAAGAACAGTGAGTCTACCCATGTCATACTGCAGAGGCTGAGGGTCATCATTTCCCTTATAGCATACAATGTTTATTGGATAATTATTCTAAAAACAGTAAGCTCCCACGGAGTCTACTTCTGGGAATGCAACACATGTAGACTAAACAAGATAGCTTTCTAAATTCGTAAATATCAGCTGAACATTTCATTTTGACAAAGAGTTTAAACGCTGCTGTATGAGAAAATGGTGTTGGGGAGAGACACTGTCAATATTATTCAGCCATTGCACCCAGTTTTCTGCAACACTGCCTTTGAAATCCTCGCTCGATAAGATGACTGATGGAGTGCAGTTGTAGGGTTTCTGTAAACTAAGCCAGGCACTGGACTCAGAGCCTGAATAAACCTGCCATTGTGAAGTCTCTTGTTGACATCCTGCACCTCCCAGGCAGCTGTGGTGCAGGACAGGACAGCGCTGAGTTGTTCCCGGGTACCATGGACATTCATGGAGACCCAGGGATGACACGATGTCATGCTGTCCTAAACATTGCTCTTTGGCACCTATCAGTGCAGTATAATACTTTGTTTCAGTCTGACATTATAGACCACATAGTTCTAACCATTTTTCTTGGGAAAGCTTGACTGCAGTTTCTTTTTTCAACTCCTTTTACACACCAGAGGGTGTAGACAGAATGAGAAGCGACCTGCAGAAACTTGAAGAATGGTCAGGGGTTTGGCAGTTGAAATTCAATGCAAAGAAGTGCAAGATAATGCATATGGGGCACAAAAACCCTGGCACAATATATCAGTTGGGGGGTGAGGATATAGCATACCAAGCAGGAAAGGGATCTTGAGGGTTATCATCTCTATTGACCTCAAGGGAGAAACGAGTGTGACAAGGCAGCAGGTAAAGCAAATGGGATGCTGGGATGTATAGGCAGGGGCATCACCAGCAGGAAAGGAGGTCATAATTCCAGTATACAAGACACTAATGAGGCCCCCACCTGAGTACAGTGTACAGTTCTGGAGACCATACCTACGTAAGGACATAGACAGGGAGTAGAGAAGGTTCAGAGCAGGGCAACAAAGATGGTGCATGGATTGTATCACAAGTCCTATGAAGACAGGTTGAAGGAACTGAACATGTACTCCCTGGAGGAGAGGAGGGAGAGGGGATATGATAGAGACATACAAGTATCTTACAGGGAGGAACAGGGTGCAGGAAAACACTAATTTTAAGCGAAAAGATGTTCCAGGACTAGAGGGCATGGGATGAACTTGGAGGAGGACAATTCAGAGGAAACATGAGAAAGAATTTCTTCACAGAGCGGGTGGTGGACAAGTGGAACACCCTGCCAGAGGAAGTGGTGGGGGCTGAAACAATCACAGGATTTAAGAATGCATGGGATAGACATAAAGGAATTCTAGAGGTCAGGGTAAGGGCAACAGACTTCTAGGAAAACAAACTGAACTTACAAGCTCAAATGGGCAGACTGGGTGGGCCATAGGCCCTTATCTGCCGACACTGTCTATGTATCTATGTCTATGTATCTATGTATCTTTTAAGCCCTCACAGGTGTTTTGAATCCATATGTAGCCCCTAGGTGGCATTAATCCTAGAGTTACACTCCTGCTTACCACTTACAAGCTAGGCTGAGGGGTTTGGGTTCATTAACTTATAACAAGTTTGAACATTTGAGCAGGGCCTCCACTCAGTGTGTGCTTTACGTGGGCTAGCTGTTACCAGGTATAACCCCCTGAGATGTTATACCACCCACAAATACCATTTACCACTCCCTGATATGACCCGATAGACATTTCCCCAAATTTCAACATTTCACTCTTTAATGACTCTATCTCTAATAATATGCTCACACACAATGATTTTCAACAGCAAAGATATATTTTTTTTAGGGGACATGGGAGTTAGGATGTGGAAACAGGAGGAACAGAGGTTATGCTAACTGCAGTTTACAAATGCACAAGGTTTGGTATGGTTTCCTGGTGAACCCTCCAGCTGGGTGGCTACTACATTGATAGAAAAGACAACCACAATTTATTTATTTTTTTAATTTTTTATTTCTGATCTTGGATTAAGCATGTGAACTCAGAGCTCTTTACATAGGTTCCACGTTAGTACATTTAGAACAAGTAGGTGATTATACCGAGGATCGAGACAAACAAGCCAATAGAATTAGAATGAGAACATTTAGGTGCATTTGGACTTTAAATAAAGGAATACAGCGAAAATTAAAACTGGAATAAGTAAACACAGTCAGACACGTACAGGAACAGATGAAATAACTATGCCCAACAGGGAGCCTGTTAGTTGTCAGCAATATGAGGGGGTTAGCGCATAGAAGTGCTGGAGTGATGGGGTGGGGGGTTGAGCCCCAAGTGAAGGTTGAGAGAGAGAGAGATCTGTTTGGCAGAAGGACAGATGGTAGGAGATGCCTTTGCTAGGCGCTAGCTATGGCAGACATGTTGAGATTCCTGTATTAAATGGTTCTTTAGGTTCTTTTGAAGGTCCAGAGAGTGGGCAGGCTAATAATGTTCTCATGGAGGGAGCTGAACCACGACGGTGCCCGATAGGTAAAGGACCTTTGTCCTTGAGATGTCTGACATTTTGGAGTCAGAAAAGACTGCAGTTCCAAATTTCAGGTGGGCCTGGGATTAGTACTGGTAACTAGGAGTTGTTGGACCCCAGACGGGAGTTGAACAAAGCACATCTTTTTGGCCAGGAGGCAGGATTGATATTTTAAGCGATCAAAGAGCGTTAGCCAATGAGACTTTGCATAGAGATCGCAAGTGTGGGTTAGTCGGTGTGCTCCTAAGGTGAGCCTGTAGGCATTGTAAAGGACAATTTTTATACATCAGAGGGCAGTATCTGTGGCAGAACCATATGTCGGCAGTCCGTAGTCCACTAGGGAACCCACTGAACTGTGGACCATTATGCTGTGGGCTTCAGGGGTCAGGCTCTACCTATGGCAATAAAGTAGCCCTAAGCATTTGTTGATTGCTTTAGCTGTGATGTCTATGTGGAAGGTATAGGAAAGCGAGCTGTTAAGAGTGATTCCAAGATATTTGAAGTGATGAACATGCTCAAGAGGAACACCACCCCTATCACTTATTGATAGCGGGTAGTTTTTATGCTTGTTCTTAAGGCTGGTGAACAACATGGTTTTTGTTTTTTTGTAGTTCATTATCAATTTATGATTTCTGAACCATGACTCAGTGCTGGTGAAGTCACGTTGTTGCTGTTGTTCAAGAGCAGTGGGGTCAGAGCCATTAGAAAAGATAACCGCATCATCCACATAGAAGAGGATACAGCACTGACTGGCTAGGGGGAGGCAATTCAGAAATAAGCTAAAGAGGAGGGGGCCCAGTATTGACCCCTGTGAAACACCTGAGCACACAGGCTTGGTGTCAGAGAGAAAGGTATCTATCCTGACTTGCTGTGAACGTCAGTGTAGGTAGCTGCGGAACCAGCCAGCCGCCTCGGGGCAAGGCCTATGGCAGTGAGTCAGTCAACTAGAAGAGCATGGTTGACCATGTCAAAGGCCTTTTGTTAGGTCAATATAGATAGCCCTGACTAGCTGGCCAAGATCGAGGGATTTGTGGATGGAGCCTGTGTATTCCAGGAGGGCTGTAGTGGTGCTATGCCCAGCCCTAAAGCCATGTTGCTCTGCACCTAGGAGCATGTGTTTGTCCAGATAATCAACAAGTTGGTCAGCAATGATTCGTTCAAGGGCTTTCAAGAGTGGTGGTAGTATAGAGATGGGTCCATAGTTCCCAGGGAGGGCACAGTCCTGACTCTTGTACACAGGGGTGACTACTGCAGCTTTCCATTTTTGGGGGAATACTGCGAGACGGAGTGAGAGGTTAAGGACATGGGTGAGAGGGGACTGGATTTCTTCAAGTGAGAGCGAGATTAGTTTCAGGTCAAGGTTATCCCCACTGAATCTCCTTTTCCCAAGCACTCTGCATAAATATTTCCTGGTTTCTCTGAAGGCAATAGTCTTGAAGTGAAAGGGGGGATGCAATGGGGATTGAGTGGGTGCAGCAGGGATGGTGGGGGAGAAGAAGTTGGTGGGGAGAACATGCTGCAAGTTGATGAAGGTATTGTTTAAGGTGTTGGCAATAGATTTAGGGTCAAGGATGGGGAGTCATCAATGCACAGCATGATAGGAGCCATTTTGGATTCTCGCCTGATGACCTCATTTAGGTTAGCCCAGAATTTGCACCCGTCATTTCAGTTCTTGGTTAGGGCATCTTTACAGTATACATTTTGCGCTAATCGTATGGTCCTGGTACAGTTGTTCCTCACACGATTGTAGTTCAGGATATCAGACTGCTTGCCAGTGGCCCTAGCTATGTGCCAGAGGCGGTCTCTATTTTTAATTAGTTCAAGGGTATCAGGGCTCATCCAGGGGTTAAAGTAGCCTTTGATCTTCTGCTTTTTATGGATACGGTGTCACAGGATTGTATTAAAGAGAAGCGATGAAATGGTCGAGCGCGGCCGTCAACGCCGAAGCCTCAAAAACCGAGGACCAGTCAGCACTAAGGAGATCCATTTTGAAGCGGTCAGCATGACCAGGTTTGAGAACCCTGCTGGTGATTGTTCTAGGAGGTGGTGGAGAAATTATTAGCCCAACTGAACATGACAGGGGAGTGGTCACTGATGTCTGGGAGGACGGAGGCATTAGAGGCATGCTCAGGTTGGTTGGTGAGCACCCAGTCAATCAAAATACTAGTGCACGTCCTGCAGTTAGTCCTAGTGGATGTTTTAATGAGCTGGGTAAAGTGGATAGCCTGAATTGCATCCTTGAATTGGTTAGATTCAGGGCCAAGCCAATTAATATTGAAATCACCTAAAAGCATAACCTCAGAGCTTAGGGTTAGGCTTCCAAGACAGTCTATGATGGCATGGAGACCTTGGGCCGGGTTCTTTGGGGGGATGTAGACAGATAGAATTGTGACAGTTTTGCTGTGGGCCCCAAGTTGACCAAAATGATACACAGAACCCTGGTTATCTAAGCTGACTAAATCAGATGTTTCACAATAATTATATACACTGGCACCAGTCCCAGATACAGATGAAACCCCGCAATCTCACACTATACACTGGGTACCAAGATATCAAAGTCTTGGATGTTGCAGGCCTGGTGGATGTTGCAGCTGGTCGAGTTGGCCAGCTTTGATTTGAGGGAAGCGGCAAACTTGGAAAGCTGTGACTGTTGAATATCCTAAAGAAGGCAGGGATTGCCCTGCATTTGGCAGAAGTAGCAGGATTGGCTCTGCTAGTCACAGAAAAGCAGGGACTGCCCTGCTTGTCGCAGGGGCAACTGGTCCAAGTAACCTTAGCTAGATCTTGGATTCCAAAATCCTGAACATTCAGCACATATATATTGTCACATCCAGTACACTCCTATACCAATACTTTTATCAAGCATCTTTACTATCAGATGTAGTCACATCCAGTACACTTAGATACCAATAGTTTTCTCAAGCATCTCTATTCGGAGACAGCCATATCCTAGTACATTTATATACCAATACTTTCTTCAAGCATCTTATTTCTTTAGACAAAGTCACATAAGGTGGAAATATGTAATTTCCAGAGGTATAATTTAGACACAGAACACTCTACGGCCTCATGTCCTCATTGAAGTGGCAACGCAACCTTGGCTGGCAGCTCCAACATGGCAATATTGACCAATAGAAAGTACAGATACTCATCAGCACATTAATATGATGTAAAACACAGGATTCCATACACCTGCACTCGGCCGATTGGGCAGCGGGCAAGGTGCCACTGAACAACTTCCACAAGACACAGTCTCTTGAGGGCAAAGTGGCCCAGACTGATAAGTTTTACAGTCTCTCTCAATATTCAAAAGTTAGAGGGCATTGACGGCCCAGGATTATTTAATTTATGTACAGTCCCCACTGTTATAACGGGCAACTTTGTGTATTAACGTTTTGCCCATTATAATCAGAGGACGGTTTATCCAAAATAAATAATTTTTGATGAACTAGTTGTTCTACGATTAAAAAGCAAGACTTTATTGATTATAATTAAAATATATTAATATAAAAAATAACTAAATACTGAAACAGTGAAAAAAAAACAAAGGTACATCAGGTGCATCAGTTACAGTGCTCCCGTATTTTCCCCCAAATAGTTAATGAAGTGTAGTGAAATTGTGGATTTTGCAAGTCCCAATTGAGCTGTAATGTCCCTCTGGCTCATTTTGGGCAACTCATCCATTTTATTCAGCAGCTCGACTTTATCGGACAAACTTAACGCTTTGCACTTGGCAGAAATAGTGGTGTGCTCGCAGTGCAAAAAGACAATGCTTCTTTAGTGAAATCTGGGTCTTATGCACTCATCAGTTACCAACATGGTACTGTAGCTGTGAAAGTGACACACCCTTACACGCCCTTGATTAATTACAGACAGCGCCAACAGCTTTCTGATTACTTTATTCATCCAGAAAAATGCTCGCTATGTATGGCCGGCAATGACCGCTATAACCATGGATTTTAATGAAAGTTTAAGTGACGAATGGCAAATGGAAACACCAAAATGCCCACAATATCCGATTGCCTGAGTTATCAGTGGGCGGTATAAGTGGTGGGCACTGTATCTGGCATAAACTATTATAAGGCTAGTATGCCCATATTTTAACTTACAGAACTTCTCCCTTGCACTGGGGGGTATACAGGTACTCATGCAGGTCCTCCATGGGTGGTCATCCACTATAGAAGGCATCCTGGCATCTTCAGTCCTCTCACAACTGAGGTTTGGATCAGCACTCTCACCGCTGCTTGGTGGCATCTGGCCTTCAGTCCACATCTTTCCCCGACGTTGAAGAGAGGGCTAGCACCTGGAGGACATCTCTGGCAACCTCCAGGCTAGAAGGTACAAACTTAACTAAAATGCTTGAACTTTAAATAATAAAGAGGCAACTCCCCTTCAAGTTGGAGAGGATAAACTGGAACTCCAGACTTGGCAGCATGACTGAGGCCTGGCCCCCTTCCCCCAAGGGGGGTGTCCTGCTCGAATCTGCAGGCCAAAATCTGGCTGTCAATCTGTTGCAATCTGGCCAAATGCTGGCAGACTCTGCCTCTTACTGGGCTTTCCCAAGGCTTCTGATTGGCAGTGATGTTGGGGTGATTGGCCTCTGATTGGCTGGAGGACCTTTCAATCACAGAAATGACTAATGCATGAGATTCACTCGATGTACTGTTGGTCTGGAGTTTTGGCACCTAAAATTAGGCATCTGTAAGTCCCCATGAGCACCCATGAGATTTTGGCGAATGTCCCACAAGTCCTGGCTTTGTATTCCTGGCTTTCCAATGGGCTGTGGCTGCTTGCAACGGCTGCTTAACCCACTGTCCCTTTAGCAAATTTAGATACAGTCTCAAAAAATGTCCTGGTGCAGTCAGAGATAAATTATATTTGCCCCAAATGCCCCACAGTTCTGTAATCCAGGTAAAGTGCTTGCTGTCGCTGCACAGAGAAAGAACTTTGCTCAACTCATTTTCCTGTCACTGCTACCTGTGTTTGAGCTCATTTGAAGCAGCAGACAGGCTGACACTTTGAGTCCCAAAATAGTTTCTGGTTCAGCCAGGAAGAAGCACTTATTTAACTGAAATTCTTTCCCCACTTCTTAAACACTTCTCCCCACATGTAGCAACAGGTTAAAATGCAAAATAAAATGTTCTTTTCGTTTTCTCTGCCGCAGCTGAGAACAGCTGCCCTGGGGGCAGACAGGCATTAATGAAGAAAGACACTTGTCACACTTGCATGATTCCCACTGCCCTGGGGGCAGAACAACAACCAAGAGATGGCAATCAGAACATTTTGAGCCCCAAGGGGCTAGATTATTATTTGGGCTGCAGGCTGGGGCACCAGTAAAGCAGAAAAAGACCTGGAGACACAAAATAAATTGCTGGGTTAATGGGAGGGCAGAAAGGAAAACAGAGCAGCAGGGTTGCAGGTAAGCCCAAGCAGACTTTTTAGGAACCCCCATATTCAAGCGGTTATTATAGATTTTGGAAATTAATTTTGTTGTCTAGAATTTCATTCCATGATAACTGGGGCCCTGCCTTGAGAAGGATTTTGCGAGGTCAAGGAAAACTTTACAACATAATCTTTAGGCACAAGTCAGCTTGAATAAGCAGCAAACCCCAACATTTTGTGTTCTCCTGTGCTTCTGTAAAGAGTTACAGAACATGCTGCTTGCATTTCTCCCAGCCCAACCTACCCACCACAGTCTAAAACCAAAAGATGACAGTAAGACATTATTTAAAATTCCAGATCCCCTCCAAACACAGAAACACAGCAACTCCCTAAGTACTGTACTGCCATTCTGTGCATATAGCAAGCAACTATTTAACGTTACCAAGCAACTATTTGACGTTACCGGGTAGCATTTTTTTATACATTCTCTCCCATCACTGATGTTGCACTTTTTCAGCTGGGGTCACCACCTAGATCCATTCACCTCCCTTCTCTGTCACTTACCCAGTCCCAGAGGGTTAACTAGGGGCATTTCCTCTGCCAAAGGGCAGTTCCTCTGTGGGAACCTCCCTTCGGAGTACCGTCAGCCATGGACTCTGTTGGGCCTGCTGGATATTGGGACTGGGGCCGCAGATGGGACTGGTGAGGATCAGTGATACTGCTGTCAAGGGCTCCTAGATGCCCATGTGCATATATGTGCATGACTGTGCTCCGAGGCCAGACTGCATGTCTCCTTTCCTTGGTGCTCTCCACTGCATCACCACTTGTTATTCCCCAGGTGGAAGTGCAGTCATGGAGGGCACAACCATCCCTCCCCCGAGGAGGAGAACACCTGCTGGATGCTCAGTCCTTTCCCCCAGCAGGTCCTTGCTTTCCCACACTCATTCCCAAACCTTGGCCACTGGCACTGTAAGTGGTATCATATCATTGTGAGCGGTATCACAGCTATGTAAGTAGTAGCATGGCACTGTGAGTGGTAGCAAGGCAATTTGACTGGTAGTGTGGCACAATGAGTGATAACACGGCATTGTGAGCAGTATCACAGCATTGTGAGTGGTAGCACAGCATTCTGACTGGTAGCATGGCATCATGAGAAGTAGTGTAGCATTGTAAGAGATAGCCCAGCATGGTAGTGATAGCATGACACTGAGCGTGGTAGCGTGGCATTGCAGGTGGTAGCATGGCATTGTGAGTGGTAGCATGACAGTGTGAGAAGTAACGTAGCATTGTAAGTGGTAACATGGCATTGTGAGTGGAAGAATGACAGCATAAGTGGAAGTGTGGCACTGTGAGAAGTAGTGCAACATTGTCAGTGGTAACACTGCATTGAAAGAGATAGCATGCCATTGTAAGTGGCAGTATAAATCATAAGTGGTAGCGCAGAATTATGAGAGGTAGTTGCGGCATTGTGAGTGGTACTGTAGCATGGCTTTATTAGCAGAGTGGCACTGTGAGTGATAGCACAGTATTGTGAGTGGTAGTGAGGTAAAGTGAGTGGTAGTGCAGTATTGTTTGTGGTAGTGCAGCATTGCAAGTAGTAGCACAGCATTGTGAGTGGTAGCATGGCATTGCATGTGGCAGCATGGAATTGCGAGTGGTAGCATGGCATTATAAGTGGTAGTGTGGCATTGTGATTGGCAGCCTGACACTGTGAGTGATAGAGCAGTACTGTGAATGGTAGTGCAGCATTATGAGTGGTAGAATAGCATTTGAAGTGGTAGTGTAGCACTGTAAATGTTAGAGCAGAATTGAGATTGGTAGTAATAGATCATGACTGGTAGTGTGGCATTGTGAGTGGTAGCATGGCATTGTATGTAGCAGCATAGAATTGCGAGTGGTAGCATGGCATTGTAAGTGGTAGTGTGGCATTGTGAGCTGTGATGCAGCATTGCAAGAGGTAGTGCAGCATTGTAAGTGGTAGTACAGCATTGTGAGTGGTATAGTGGCATTGTAAGTGGCACCACAGAATCATGAGTGATAGTGCAGCATTGTTTGTGGTAGTGCAGCACTGTGAGTGGTAGTGCAGCATTGTAAGTGGTAGTACAGCATTGTGAGTGGTAGAGTGGCATGTAAGTGGCACCACAGAATCATGAGTGATAGTGCAGCATTGTTTGTGGTAGTGCAGCACTGTGAGTGGTAGTGCAGCATTGTAAGTGGTAGTGCAGCATTATGAGTGGTAGTGCAGCATTGTAAGTAGTAGTGCAGCATTATGAGTGGTAGTGCAGCATTTTGAGTGGTAGTGCAGCATTGTGAGTGGTAGTGCAGCATTATGAGTGGTAGTGCAGCATTGTAAGTGGGTAGCAGCATTGTAAGTGGTAGTGCAGCATTGTGAGTGGTAGTGCAGCATTGTGAGTGGTAGTGCAGCATTATAAGTGGTAGTGCAGAATTTTGAGTGACTGTGCAGTACTGTAAGTGATAGTGCAGCATTCTAAGTAGTAGTGCAGCATTTTGAGTGGTAGTGCAGCATTGTAAGTGGTGGTGCAGCATTGTGAGAAGTAGTGCAGTATTGTAAGTGGTAGTGCAGCATTTTGGGAGGTAGTGCATTACTGTAAGTGGTAGTGCAGCATAGTGAGAGGTAGTGCAGCATTGTAAGCAGTAGTGCAGAATTTGGGGAAGTAGTGCAGCACTGTAAGTGGTAGTGCAGCATTGTGAGTGACAGTGCAGTACTGTAAGTGGTAGTGCAGCATTATGAGTGGTAGTGCAGCATCATAAGTGGTAGTGCAGCATTGTGAGAAGGAATGCAGCATTGTAAGCAGTAGTGCAGTATTTTGGGAGGTAGTGCAGCACTGTAAGTGGTAGTGCAGCATTGTGAGAAGTAGTGCAGCATTGGACGTGGTAGTGCAGCATTTTGGGAGGTAGTGCAGCACTGTAAGTGGTAGTGCAGCATTATGAGTGGTAGTGCAGCATTGTAAGTGGTAGTGCAGCATTATGAGTGGTAGTGCAGCATTGTACTATAAGAGGTACTGTAGCATTTTGAGTGATAGTGCAGTATTGTAAATGGTAGTGCAGCATTTTGAGTGGTTGTGCAGCATTATGAGTGGTAGTGCAGCATTGCAAGTGGTAGTGCAGCATTGTAAGTGGTAGTGCAGCATTGTAAGAGTTAGTGCAGCATCGTGAGAAGTAGTGCAGCATTGTAAGCAGTAGTGCAGCATTTTGGGAGGTAGTGCAGCATTATAAGTGGTAGTGCAGCATTCTGAGTGACAGTGCAGTACTGTAAGTGGTAGTGCAGCATTGTAAGTGGTAGTGCAGCATTTTGAGTGGTAGTGCAGCATTGTAAGTGGTAGTGCAGCATTGTGAGAAGTAGTGTGGCATTGTAAGTGGTAGTGCAGCATTTTGGGAGGTAGTACAGTACTGTAAGTGGTAGTGCAGCATAATGAGAAGTAGTGCAGCATTGTAAGTGGTAGTGCAGAATTTTGTGAGGTAGTGCAGCACTGTAAGTGGTAGTGCAGCATTGTGAGATGTAGTGCAGGATTGTAAGTGGTAGTGCAGCATTTTGGGAGGTAGTGCAGCACTGTAAGTGGTAGTACAGCATTATGACTGGCAGTGCAGCATTTTGGGAGGTAGTGTAGCACTGTAAGTGGTAATGCAGCATTGTGAGAAGTAGTGCAGCATTGTGAGTGGCAGTGTAGCATTTTGGGAGGTAGTGAAGCACTGTAAGTGGTAGTGCAGCATTGTGAGTGACAGTGCAGTACTGTAAGTGGTAGTGCAGCATCATAAGTGGTAGTGCAGCATTGTGAGAAGTAGTGCAGCATTGTGAGTGGCAGTGCAGCATTTTGGGAGGTAGTGCAGCACTGTAAGTGGTAGTGCAGCATTGTGAGTGACAGTGCAGTACTGTAAGTGGTAGTGCAGCATTTTGAGTGGTAGTGCAGCATCGTAAGTGGTAGTGCAGCATTGTGAGAAGTAGTGCAGCATTATAAGCAGTAGTGCGGCATTTTGGGAGGTAGTGCATCACTGTAAGTGGTAGTGCAGCATTGTGAGAAGTAGTGCAGCATTGGAAGTGGTAGTGCAGCATTATGAGTGGCAGTGCAGCATTTTGGGAGGTAGTACAGCATTGTGAGTGGCAGTGCAGCCTTTTGGGAGGTAGTGCAGCACTATAAGTGGTAGTGCAGCATTTTGGGAGGTAGTGCAGCACTGTAAATGGTAGTGCAGCATTGTGAGTGGCAGTGCAGCATTTTTTTTGGAGGGTTCAGACTGAAATAACTAGAGGGCGGAAAAAATCATCCATGCTATAGAGCAGACCATGCTATACAGTGTTCAAATAAAGCCCTCAAATTCCATCATCATACCCCTCCTAACTAGCTAGGCGACCGGGATTTTACCTCCAACCCCTTCAATCAGCAAATACACATAGCTACCATAGGTTAAATCTAATTATTTAACTCCTTTCTGTATTACTAGACCTAATGGACCCCATATCTTCCTCAAAAGTGGAAACATCCTCAGATCTCAGATAATTTATTCATTCTAGTTTCATCACCTCTATTAAGAAATTTAACCTAGTGTCAAAAATAGGTAGGGCTGCATCTTTCCATTTCAGGAGAATGCATTTTTTAGCTAAAGTCAATGCAATAGGAAAAAAGGTTTGCTGGTACTGTGTGAGTATTGAAACCTGATCGGACAAAGCCAGCAATCCTAGCATTTGATACAAAAAAATATTTACCTTCAGAGTCTTACTGATGAATGAAAAAATGTCAAACCAAAAACTAAAGAGATATGGGCATGCATATAGCATATGAACCAGTGTAACTGTGGTTTTGGCACATCTGGAACACATTGGAGAGATCGAGTCATTCATTTTATACTGCTTATGTGGTTTCAAATATGTCCTATGTAAGGTGTTAAAGTGAATTTGTAGTAATTTAGAGGATTTTATATTTGTCGTAGGAAAAGTAAGAATCTTATCTCAAAGTTCAGCTGAGATAGTTATTCACAGATCTTTTGCCCATTTTTGTTTTAGCTTAATTATATCTGAATGTTGTGATGTAGCATTGTTTGTGCATCATAAAGTTTTGATAGCACAGCACTGTAATTGGTAGTGTGGCATTGTGAGTGGTAGCACAGCATTGTAAATGGCAGAGCAGCATTGTAAGTGGTAGTGTGGTATTGTGAGTGATAGTGAGGTATTGTGATTGGTAATACAGCATTGTGAGTGGTACCACAGCACTCTATGAGTGGTAGTGCAACATTGTGAGTGGTAGTGCAGCACTGTGATTGGTAGTGCAGCACTGTAAGTGGTAGTGTTGTATTGTGAGTGGTAGTGAGGTATTGTGATTGGTAATGCAGCATTGTGAGTGGTACCACAGCACTCTATGAGTGGTAGTGCAACATTGTAACTGGTAGCACAGGATTGTGAGTGGCAGTGCAGCATTGTGAGTGGTAATGTGGCATTATTAGTGGTAGTGCAACATCGTAATGGGTAGCACAGCATTTCTGAGTGGTAGGACTGCAATGTGAGTGGTAATGCAGCATTGTGAGTTGTAGCACTCTCTTGTGAGTGGTACTGTGGCACTGTGAGTGGTAGTGTGGCCTTGTGAGTGGTAGCACAGCACTGTAAGTGTTAGCATGGCTTTCAGAGTGTTAGTGTGGCATTGTAAGTAGTAGTGTGGCACTGTGAATGGCAGTACAGCAGTGTAAGTGGTAGTGCAACATTCTGTGTGGAAGCATGGCAGTTTAAGTGAAATTGTAGCCCTGGGAGGGTAGCATGGCATTGTAAGTGATAACGCAACACTGTAAATGATAGCATGGCTTTGACGATTAGAGACAGACTTTGACAGCTGATAAGGACCATTTGTCCCACTTAGTGTGCCATTTTTCCCTAACTACATTATTACTATGGACCGTGCCTAGTCTACAGCTCTTTCTCCCTCCCCCTTCCTTTCCACTGTGATTCCTTTATGCTTGTCCCATGCCGCACCATTGTTTTCATCCCACCACTTCCACTGGAAAGCTGTTCCAGGAATTCACCATTCTTTCTATGAAAAAGTATTTCCTCACATCTCTCCTAAATATTCCCCCTTCCACCTTTATAGAATGTCACCTTGTTCTTGAGCACCTTTTCTTCTGAGAAATACTTTTCTCCTCTACCTTATTTACCCCTGCAAGATACTTAAAGGTCTCTATCATATCCCCCCTTCCTCTTCCCTTCCAGGTTGTACATATGGAGATCCTTAAGTCTCTTCTTATAGAGTTTTTGATGCAGACCCTGCACCATTTTAGTTGCCCTTCTCTGAGCTACCTCCACTCTATGTCCTTTTGGAGATGTAGTCTCTAGCATTGCTTACAATACTCTAGGTGGGGTCTTACTAGTGATCTGTACAGTGGTAATACCACCTCCTGCTTGCCACTGGCGATACTGCCCCCTATGCAACTTGACTGCCTTATTGAACTGCTTGACCATGTTTAGGTCATTAGATATGATTGCCCCAGGTCTCTTTCCTGCTTGGTGGTTGTCATTACCACTCCACCCATTTTGTACTCTGCGTCTGAGGTTCTGTGTCCTAAGGGCATTATTTTGCACTTTTTTGCAATGAAACCCAACTGACATACCCTTGACAATTCCTCTAGCATTCTCAGGTCCCTGCTTATCCTTTTCACCCCCCAAAGTGTCCGCCATATTGCAGATTTTGGCGACATCAGCAAAGAGGCATACCATCCCTTCCAGCTCCTCTGCAATGTCACTTATAAAAACATCAAACAGGACCAGTCCCAACACTGATCCCTAACACACCCTGCTGGCTACACCCCCTTCCTCAGAGTGAACTCCATGTACCACCACTCTCTTGCACCAGTCCCTTAAACAACATCTTATCCAGTTTACCACTTTTGGACCCACTTCTAAGCTATCCGTGTGCTTACTTGTCTCCTATGTGGGAAGTTGTTGAAAGCCTTACTGAAGTCTAAATACTGTTGCCCATGTGCACCACTCCACCCTTATCTAATGCCTTCATCATCCAGTCAAAGAAATCTGTCAAGTTTGACATGAACTACCCCTGTGAACCCATGTGTCTTCAAGTCTTGTAACCCACTGGATTCAAGATATTCCATAATCCTTTCCTTCAGCAGTGATTCCATTAACTTCCCCACCACCAATGTCAGGTTGACTGGCCTATACTTGCCCACCTCCGCCTTGCTCCCACTTTTGTGTAGTGGGACTACCTCTGCCCTCCTCCAGTCATCTGGAACCACCCCTGTTTCCACAGATTTGTTAAATGGGATCGACAGAAGTGCAGCCAGTATTTCCCTGAGCTCCCTCAATAACTTTGAATGTACCCTGTCTGGCCCCATTGCTTTGTCCACCTTCAGATCAGCAAGTCCCTTCAGGACTCTTTCCTCCACAAACTGGCTATTGTCCACCTCCCTCCAGTGTTCCTATTAACATTTTTGTGGCCCTTCCCTGTGTTTTTCCTCTGTGTACACTCAGCAAATGTATTTGTTCAGGATGTCTGCCTTTTCCTGGTCCCCCTCTGCAAAGTCCTCCTTCCCTTTTTAACCTTACACTCTCACCCCTAATCTTCCTCTTTTCACTTACATACCTAAAAAATGTCTTGTCCCCTTTCGTTAGCTCCTGGACTATTCTCTCTCTTCAGGTTGCACCTTTGCACTCCTTACTGCTTTCCCTGCTTCCCTCAGTTTTCCTGCTATACCTCCCTATCCTCCTCCCTCTGTGTCTCCTTATACAGTATATTTTGAACCTTTTTAGCCTTTACCTTTTTAGCCGTTTCTTTCCAGAGCCGTAGTGGTCACTTTTTCCTCTTGCTTTCACTCACTTGTTTGATGCAGGGGTTTTCTGCTTTAACTGCAAAGAGTCTCCTTTCTAGTTTTACTTTTTTTCCTTTTCCCCAGGGTCTGGTGGGCTCATTTGTGACTCTGCCACCCCACAGCCCCTGCTGTTCCTGATGCCGTGGAAGAGAACACAAAAAATCCAGAAGCTACTGCAGCCTGAGGTATGGAGGAAATGTCTGTGGTTTAAATTGGGGTCCCAATTTTTTTAATTTTGATGCCTTCAGCAGCTGCCAAGTTCTGAGAATTAATTTATCAGGCTGGCTCCCGTACAGCTTCTATCTGCAGCTGCTTAACATTGCCAGACAGTTTTTCGGCACACCTCCCCCACTATTAAATGCACTGGAGTTCTGACTCCTATTGTCATGATTGGCTGCTGACTGAGGGAGGCAGACTCTCTGCTCAACTGGGCTGCCTTTCCTCTGCCTGTTTTTTTCAGTCTGTAGAGTTCAGCAGGACACAACATCAGCTCCAGTTACATGACCAACCATTCTCACCCCTACCTCTCTGCCAACCTCTATTAGGTGAACGTATCCCCTGAAACAATCTGGGTTATCACTTTACTGCATTAGCAAATTCGATGCCCCTACATACCCTGCGGCAAAGCTCTCCTGTATGAGCTGCACCAACACCCTGCACTAAACTCTATCACCTGTTATTTACTCCCAGCCTAATGGAACCTTTGCTTCCTAACACATGTGTGATACTTACTCCCCTAGTAAGTTAGCTAAGACTGTAAACATATGCAGATCAGTAGCCTTGTAAGGCACAAAGTGTTAGCCCATGCTATTACTCCTTACATTCGCCCAACTACTCCTCATAAATCCTCACAATGTCCTCATTCCATCTCTTAAAAATTCTGCTTGCAAGTTGTGCCTTCATACTGCATCACCAGAATGATGCGCAATACCAGGACCGAACAACCATGCCTCCTTCATCCAGTGAACTGTCACTGCAACCTCCTGATTGCTACCCAGCCTATACCCTGCACAATTTAAGCTCCTCTCTTGCTGTGCTAACTCAAATGTAATGAAATAAAACTATTCTTTGCACACCCCTGAGTAAGAAACTCTCCAAGAGGCCTTTCCTCCTCCCCCATTCACTCACTTGGCTGTTACTCCTGTCTGGTGATACTGAATTAAACCCAGGGCCTATAAAGGGGGCTGTGACTTCACCTCTTTCTTCATGCAGCTCTTGGTCATGTGTAAAAATCCTTAAAGTAGCCCACATGAACATTCAGAGCATCAGGAATAAAATGGATGAGCTTAACACTTGTGTCCAGCACTATAAGCCAGACATCCTCAGCATCACTGAAACTTGGCTTGAGCCCTCAATTATGTCCCATGAAATTGCACTCCAAGGCTTCTCCACCTTCAGGAAAGATCGGACCCCAAAGAAGGGTGGGGGAGTTCTGATTTATACTAGGGCAGAGTTTGCAGTCTGTGAACGATGCAAGATAAAATTCGAAACAGCATTACAGCATCTATTCCTCATAGTCACCCTAGGACAAATCAAGAAGCTAATTATAGGATGGGCCAGATATTCAAAAGGGTTGCGCCATGCGCAATAGGTTTGCGCCAACTCAAGTCCGAAAATGCGCCATTCTGCGATATTCAGCGGGAGGCAGTTGAGCCACTGAAAACATGCTGAGCAACAGCGCAATGCAAATGAAGGCATGCACAACTGAAGGGGGTGGAACCATGCATAAAGAGCGCAATGCGATATTTAAAGGCTTGCGCAATGCGCAACAGCAGATCAGCCGGAAGGTGCGCCACGGTGGAAATCAGCCAAAATAAAAAGGCTCAAGGAAGAGGCGCAAGAACGCTACAGGGAAGCCACAAGAGGCAGGGAGAGAGACAAGGCAAGAGGGACAAAGAGGGCAGGCCATGGAGATCTGAGGACAAAACAGAGGCAAGGGAAGGTGTGTGGGGCCACAGACTGCAGAGGCCAGTAGGTGTACCCGGTGCAGTGGAGGTAGCAGTCAGGACAGCAGGGGTAACAGAGCAACAACAGCCAGGGCGGGAACACAAGCCAGGGACATGGCCAGTGCCAACTTCCACATGGAAGCTGTAATGAGGGGGGTGAGAAGGCATGCTGCAAGGGACGGACCCTGAAGGCCCATCGGAGGTATGCCCCCATCAGGTACTGCGTCTGCATCAGCTTTGAGCTGTACACGGATGTTGAGATTGTGGGCTGGTACCACCTGAACAGGGCAATACTGAGGCGGCTCTGTGAGCTGTGCAGTGATGTGATGCAGGCACCCTCACGATGGAGTCACGCTCTGTCAGTGGAGACAAAGGTAACAGCCTGCATGTGCCTGCTCGCCATGGGTACTTTCCAGAGGCCAACAGGGGACACCACAGGCATAACACAATCGGCCACGTCATGCATCCTCACCCAGTTCCTCAGCGCACTGCTGCCACATGCTGCGGAGTACATCCATTTCCCCAGCAACACAGCAGAGCGTACAGCAAACATGCAGGAGTTCCACAGGGTAGCACGTATGCCTGGCATGCTTGGGGTGATAGACTGCACCCATGTGGCTATTCACATGCCACCTGGCCCCAATGGGGCCGCATATCACAACTGGAAGGGGTTCTCCAGTGTCAACTGCCAGGTGGTGTGTGATGCCAGTGGGTGCATCATCAATGTCTGTGCCACACACCCTGGTGGAGCACATGATGCCTTCATATGGTACCAATCTGTACTGTGCCATCGATTTGAGAGTGGGGACATCCCCACAGGACATCTAGTGGGTGAGTATGCATGTAGGAGTGGCAAAGTTAGGGCAAGGGTGGGAAAGCCACAGGTGCCATGGTAGTGGCACACAGGGCTACGGGCAATATGGACCTGAATATGATACTTATCTCCACTATCTCCACACAGGTGACAGTGGATACCCACTCTGTCCCTGGCTGCTCACACCCTACCGGTGCCCCATGACCCCATCGCAGCAACGCTATAATGAGGCACATGCTGCCACATGCAACATCATCGAGCGGGTGTATGGGATGCTTAAGGCATGCTTCTGATGCCTAGACACCTCCGACGGTGCCCTACAGTACAGTCCCTCAAAGGCCTGTGGGATATTCCTGGCTTGTTGTATCCTGCACAACATGGCCAAAGACTGTGGGATACCCGTACAGGTCGAGGAGGGGGACAGCGATGGGGAAGCCGGTGACACCAGTGATAATGGGGATGAGCAGACCCCCCACGGACGGGCGGACCCCCGACTGATCCGGCAGGCCCAGCTGCACCGGGACACCATCACGGAGGAGCATTTCGCATGACACAGGTAAGTTATGGGGCCATGTGCAACCAACACTGTCTAGGCGCAACCCACAGGCACACAGGGTAACACACCAGGGGTGCATGACAGCAAGGGGAGTGGAAGGTCCAGGCGCACAAACACACCATCAGGGAGGGGTGAATAGTTACATGCTATATGGACACACACACACACACACACACAGGCACAAAGCGTACATGGGCAGGTGCACAGCAGAGCAGGAACAGACATGTGAAACACACAGATCCACGGACCACCCCTGCCACCTGTACTATCCAAGTATGTGTGTCAGATGCTGGGCACCTGTGCACCTTGGTGTACAGTACAATGCAGGCATCATCATGCACACGTCCCTGTGGACAGCAGTCGGGTGGGTGTGCAGGTGGTCCATGTGTCAGTGTGTTGGGCAGGGCACCCACCAGTGCACTGCCCACCATGACACACAGTGTACACAGGGCAGCACCAGACAGGGCCCGCACTGGGAGACAGGTCAGTCAGGTGGCACTGTGCCACGGCCACCTCAGATGCGTGGGCGGCCCTGCCGTGACCCAGCAGCACTGGCAGGCTGAGCAAGGGCCACATGGGGTGGCACCGATGTCCCACCAGGGGTCCCACTGCGCGAGCGTGACCTTGTCTGCACAGGGGTCTGCAGCATGCCGAACATACCTGCACCAGGGGTGCTTGGGATGCCCACAGCGGAACCCGGCATCGACAGGCTGGGTGTCGCATGATGCCGGGAATGGGGATTGGAGAGCGTACTGCGTGGGGTGCGTGGTACAGGGGTACCTGACTGTGTGCCCAATGTGGCCACGACAGTGACCAATGCCTGGGTCTGCCTGTCAGTGGTGGCGGTCACATCCATCTGCATCTGGACCATCTCTGCAAGGATCATTGCATTGTCCCTGCTGTGCCGCTCCACAGCCACACACAGTGCCCCCACGGACGTTGCAACCTGCATCTGCTGCTGTACTGATGCCCACAGCAGGCGGGTGTGCTCATCAAACGGGTCGTCTGCCACTTTGGCAACATGTCCCCCAGGGTATGGAAGGGCCTGATGCGCAACACCCCTTGAGGGTGGGCGCTGTTCACCAGGACCAGGTATGGGCAAGTCAACAGGCAGTGTGCATGTGCCACCGCTGAACCCTGTACCCCCAGACCTGGTGGGTGACTGCTGCTGCTGCCCCTCCAACTGCTGTGCCCCAGGGACCAGTCGTTCCACTGCTGTGTCCGCAACAGTGCCAGTGACCTGCACAGCCACTGGTACTGCCCCACCGGTGCCGACAGGTACAGCCTGGGACTGTGCTGATGTGCTGGCACACACGTTGGAACCATCTAGGTCCAAGGGCACGTGCTGTCCTGCTGTGTGTCCGTAATGAGACATACGCGTGTCACTGCCCATTGCGGTCCTTGCATCATCAATGGTGCAGGTTCGTGCAACAGCCACAGTCACAGCATGCTGGCATGCTTGCATGCCAGACTGCTGTAACACAGGATGGGTACCCCCCACACCTGACTCACCGACATCGGAGATGGCAGCCAGGCGTGCACACTGGTGCAATGCATGCCAGCTGGCAGCAGAGGTGGATGGACCCTCCTCCAACTCTGGCTGGATGTCCACACTGCATGGTCCCACCACCACTGTCCCCTGCAGATGCACAGGATCTGTAACGGAAAGTGAGAACATGTTAGTGCATGGGATCAACCTCCCCCCCACCACCATGTCATACCGTGCAGTGATGGGCTTCCACCTGTCTGGAAGCCACCTCCTGGAATGCCCTTGATTGCACTGCGCTGCATGGATGCAGCCAGACGGTCCTCCTCCAGGGTTAGCTGCACCACCTCTGGCTGGTCCCCACCTGTGGCAGTGCATGCCACCCTGAGGGCTGCCACCTTCTCTTTCACCTGTCTCCTGTTGGTCCCAATCTTTTTCTTACATTCTTGCACCAGCGCTGGTGGCTTCAGTGCAGGTCTATGGCACGAGCTACCCCCTCCCATGCAGCAGCATGGGCCTGGGGGGTGCCCTGCCATCCACTAAGTAGTGGCTCCTCATCCAAGTAGGCCTGGAAGAGTGCCTCTGTCTCGGACTTCATGAAGTTGGGCCTCCTCCTTCGCCCACCATCATCCTCCTCACCCAGTCCTTGCTCGGCCATGTCGGTCTGTATGGGTGGAAGTGGACACCTGTCACTGTGCAGTATACAGCATTATCCCATGACCATTGCCCAGAACATCACAGAGCATGCAACTCACCTCTCACCTGCAGTAACCGACTCTGGCCACCGCAGATCACTGTCGCACATTTATAGCGTAATGCATGCAAATTAGGAGTGGAGAAACTTTAATGAGATGCAAATCGCACCACTGCACCTTTGAATGGCTGATCAGATGATTTGCATATGTCGGCTGAATATCGCGCTGTCGTGCTTTGCACAAAACGGTTGAGCCGGCTGAGCCAATGGCGCATTTCTGTGACTGCGTAGTACACCACATTGCGCATGCCCAGGTGGCTTACGCAGGCGTCTGCCATGCTGATGACATGCTGTGCATGATCAGCAATTCAGGACATGGCCACTATTGTGCCAGTGGCGCTACAGCACCGGTCAACACCTAACGCTGTGGCACAACTGCGCAATAGTACACTGTGGCACTGGCATGCAAGTGACCGATCGCGCTGGATGTGTAGACGTCCGATGGCACTGTGCGTGGCCTTGCGCCACAGACCCATGACCTTGTGCTCGACCTTTGCCCCCTGGCGCTGTATGTCTGGCTTGTCTACGGCTCTATCGCGCTGTTCAGTAACAGCGCAATGTGGACCGACAGCGCTATACAAACAGGGCGATAGGGACTGATGGAGTTGTATTGCACAACATTTCCACGTGCAGTTGCCGTGCTGCGGAGCGCCATATTGCCTACTATACAACTGCAGGGATGGCACGCAGGAGAGCTCCACAGTGGAGTGCATTGGAGTTGGCCAACCTGGTGGCTGTGGTGGAGCCCCACCATGGGTCACTGTTTGGGGGAGAACCCCTGCACATGGCCCACACCCATGTGTGGCAGCAGGTGGTGACCAATGTGGAGCAGGCCACTGGGTGGCAGAGGACTCCAGAGCAGTGCAGGCACCGGTATGGTGACCTCCACAGGAGGGAACAGGAACTGCTGGAGTGCCTCAGGTCATGTGCCAGGAGGGGCATTGTGCCTAGGCCAGGTGGGTGTGCTGTCTATGCACCTGTATTGTCCGCATGAGTGACACTGTGTAATGTGACCTGCGCATGGGGGTGGGTTGGGCTATGGTTTGCTGTGACGGTGTTTGCAGGTGTGTGCTGTATGGGTCTGGCTGTGTGGGCAGGCACACTCAATGGGGCAGGGGGCTGTCTGCTTTGGGATCTCACTGATGTGTTTCTCATCATTTGTCTCCCACAGGCGTGGAGGAGTGGAGGCGGGCCGGGCTGAGGCAAGGAATGGTGGTACACAGGTGGCTGGCAGAGGTGGCATGGGTGTTGGGACACAGCAGCGGCAGCAGCAGCTGCAGCAGCAGCAGCAGCAGCGGTGGCTTGATGAGGGTGAGTGTCATTACATCATGGATGCTATTGCATGCTGTGGGGGTGGCACAGCCACCATCCATGGACAACACTACCATGCACGCAACAAGTGACAGTCATCACTGTCCAGTGGCACTGCATGTCTGTGAGTGCATCACTGGTGGTCCATGCATGCACTGGGCACATGGCTGTGGCACTAGCATCCCACCACATAGCCACGTCACTGGACAGCGTTGGTTGTGCTGTGATGGACATGGGCGGTGTGTGTGTGTGCAGTGGTACACATGGCTGTTGCTGCCTGGTTGGGCATGTCTTTGCATGGTCACTGTGGGTGGGTGCAGTCCATCACAGGAGCGGGGCACTTGGCTGTATGCCATGCATGATGGGTGGGATTCAGGGCTATGGACAGTCACAGCTATTGACTCTGATCCCTTGTCCTAGGTATCCAGATCCTGCACTGCATGGAGCGGTCACTACAGCGGCTGACACAGGTGGCCATTGATTCACTCGCCATCCTATTGGACCTTCAGCGGCATGGAGTGAGGTGCAGGAGGAGGCCCTGGGCCCAGCACCAGGTGGCAGGAGGCCAGGCTGGCAGGCAGTAGATGCCCATCACCTCACCCCACCTTCCCTCTCCCGGTTGTTCACCCTGCCTTACCCACCCTACCTTATACCCATACCCCACCACTGCTTTGTTTATATATATATATATATATATATATATATATATGTACATAGCTCTATTTGTTATTCTTCTTATTCTTGTTTATTACAATTATATATTTTGATATGAATACTGTGGTGGTCTCTGATTTGCAGCTGGTTATAGGTGCTCAGTTGCAGTGGTGTGCATGGCATCTGGGGTGGTATGGTCATGGGTATGTGTGTGCGTGTGTGTGGAGTGGTGTCTCTGGTGTGGGTGTGGCTTTCAGTCAGTATTGCCGTGTGCTGCCACCCACTGCTGGGTGCTCATGGTGGGTCTGGCTTGTATGGTTCTGTGGTACATGAGGTTGCAGTGTGCCGGGGGGATGTGTGGGGATTCCTGAAGTGCTGATCACTGCTCAGGGGTGGTGTCTTGGGGTCACAGTGCAGGTTGTGCTGTGCACAAGGGGGGGCTGCTGTACACTGGGGTGGTCCGCCCCCTTTGTGTGGCAGTCTCAGCTTGCCAGTGGGTGTGCTGGGGTAACACGGCCCAGATGTGCTTTGTTTGCTTGTCCCCATGGGCCGGTGGATATTCCGTCCCTCCCCCAGTTATGCTGTGCTTGGGGTGTGGGGGTACATTGTTAGTTCTGCAGTGTGTCCTGTGCCCATCTGTGGCATGGGTGGTGGGCCCCTGCCTACCTCTCTGGTTGTGCAGTTCCATTGCTCTGCTGCTGGGGGTCTCTCTGCTTGCACTATGGCACCTCTGGACTGCTCAACTGGGCTGCCTTTATTGCACTATGGCGTATCGTCTCTGCTCAGCTTCCCCTTCCTGGTTGCGCTATAGCGCAGGTTGTGTGATATTCAGATGTTGGCTGGTTGCGTAATTTGGCTTGCTCCATGTTTGAATATCGCGTCTCTTGCGCATGTGCTCAATTAACTTGTGCTTGCTCCTGCTGTTGCGCACTTTTTGGGTGCAGTTTGAATATCCGGCCCGATGTGTCTATCTAGCCCCCCCCATATTGCATCCTCCTCCTACCATGAACTCTTCTCAAATCTAGATACCCTACCACATGCAGACATTATCCTGTGTGGTGACTTCAGTCTCAATTGGCTAGGAGAATGCAAAGCCCAGTACCTAGATGCACTCTTGGACACAAATCTAGAGCAAGTCCTTGACCAACCCACACGACTCAATATAAAGACGGGCAAGCACAGCCTAATTGACTGGATATTAACTAATAGTCCGCACCCCATCCCCAGAACTATAAAATCCAGAGACCTCACCAACTTCAATACTGATGCTTTCCTGAGAAATCTGAACTCTGTGAACTGGGATCCTATCATTTCCCTCCCTGATATTAACCTAGCCCTGGACTTTTTTATTAGAACCTTCCCCTCCATCCTCGACTCACATGCCCCACTCAAACAAAGGTGGGCCAAAGGCTTCTACTACCCCTGGCTCTCCCAGAAGTTGCAGTGTTTAATGCACTCCTGTGATAGGGCCTGGCATAGCTACAAAAAGTTTTGCCTCAGCTCTGACTGTCAGACATACCGTCACTTAAGAAATGTTATCAAAACAACGATCACAAAGTCCAAGCAACACCATCTCCAGTCCCTGCAAACTAACCATCTTGCAAACCCTAAACCTTTATGTGCACAAGTCGATACCTTCATTAAGGGCAAGGAACATACTATCCCCCAGACAATGTTCAATAATGGTCCAGCCCTGTTCTCCCCCCTTGAAATTGCATCTGGCATAAATACATTTTTCACTGACCTAGACAGATATAAACAAGACCTACCTAATGCCCCACTCCACCCCAATGACAACAGTCCTGCCGTCACTCCCTTCCACCTGAAACTCACCTCACACACTGACCTGCTCAAGCTCCTAAACTAGACCCATTGGATCTCCAGGATTTGACTCTCTCCCACCCAAATTCTTTAGGATTGGTGCCTCTGCTATTGCTCACCCAGTTACTCAACTACTTAATAGATCCTTCCTCTTGCACACCATTCCTGACAAATGGAAAATAGCAATAGTGGTCCCTGTGCTTAAAGTGGCCTGCCAAACCGCACAGAAAACTACAGACCCATATCCATACTGTGTCCCCTAGCCAAAATTCAAGAAAGAATACTTTACAATCAACTATACTCATTCTTTGAATGGACAAATGTCATTACCATCTCACAGCATGGTTTTCAAAAACTGCATGGGACTGAAACTGCTCTATTATGGGTCACCGCAGATATCTATCAAGCCATGGATAAGCAAAGTGCTACTGGGGTGGTATTGTGGACCTGATGAAAACATTTGACCTGGTTAATCACCGCCTCCTCATTATTAAACTAAACAACCTCAGCCTTGACTCCCACATCCTCTCATGGTTTGCTAGCTACCTTTCCAATCAGCTGCAATGTGTAAAGTGAGCAGGAGCTACCTCCTCCCTTTGCACATATCATGGATGTGGTCCCACAGGGATCTATCCTGGGTCCTCTGCTATTCTCCATCTTCAACAATCTGCCCCTCAATTGTGGAGGTGTGTCAGTCCAACTTTATGCATATTATGCTATTCTCTATAGATCAGGTAGAAACATCTCCTCCATCCAATCAGGCCTTGAAAATGACTTTTGGCAACTCAAAGCATGGTTTAGGCAAAATCTATTGGTCCTCAATACCCCAAAAAACTAAACCATGCTGTTCCACTACACCTCTTCTGGCTGGTCCACCCAGCATCTCTTCCTAATTCATACCTCTAATGGAACAGCTCTTTAAAGAATAGACTCCTTCAAATATCTGGGAATTACCCTGGATAATAAACTAACCTTTGATGCTCACTGTCACAAGATTATTCAGTCTACATACCAAAAACTGGGCCTACTTTATCAAATTGCCCCTTATCTGGCCCCCACAATCACAGAGAACAATCACCTCAGCAACTCTTCTTCTTACTCTTTACTTCATTCAGCAAAATTATCAACCCTGATCAAATTAAAGCAATCTTATCACAGAACTGCACGCTTCACAGTTACAGTCCCAGCTTGCACACACCGCTGTGAGGTCCTCAAATCCCTAGGTGGCCGTCCTTTGAGGCTAAGCTTGATTTCCCCCTACTCTGCACTACTTTCAAGCTCACCCACCTTCCCTCCACACCTAGCCCAAGTTACTTGCTCACCTTACAACCCATCCCCAGGTCCCTACGTGCCTCTCATCTCCCATTACTAAGTCTCCCCAAGACAGAGCTAGCCATAGTAAAGTAAAGTAAAAAACTTTATTTTTAAAACAGGAGACAAGTCATTAGGACAAAACTAGTACTGTTTGCAAGACAGTCCTGTAAGTTATAAATCATGACAATTGTTATACAAAATATAAATAACACTTAGGACCAATCACAAAAACAAAATCAAATACAATGACAAAGATTAACGAATTCACATGTAACAATTACATACATGAACCACTGAATTATTTATAGCTTGTGCAAATCTACAATAATCAAGTAATGCACGAACACCTGAAGGCTGAGAATTCCAGTCTGCGGCTGCCCTTGTACAGAGGTTACTATCCCCAAACCTAGTTTTACATCTAGCTGACAGAATTTTATTTTGATGCACTGATCTATTAAGGGCTTTCTCAAAGACTCCTTTTTTTAAAAATAGATGGCTGGAAATTGGAGGACCAGATGATCTAAGTTTGTGCAATAATAACAGCCAAGTTCTATTATGACTTGTTTCTGATGATTGCCATTCCAGCCTCCACAAGAAAAATACATTACTCTGGTTTTTTTAACATTCATAAGTAAGAAATCCTTCACCTACATAGCACCTCACAAATGGAATAACCTCCCGCATGGGCCGCTCTCCTGCTCGTCTCTCCCCCAATTCAAACAGTGCTTTAAAGAGCTTTACTTTCCCCCACCTATATGAACTTGCTACTAACACCACCTTATCACCCCTGTCCCCCTCTACCTGTTTCTGTACTTCCTCTTCCCCGTTCCTCTTCCCCCTCTGTCTGAATTTGCACTTCCTCCTCCTCTACTCCAACACCGTGCTACCGCTCAGTTTTCACATATCCCATTGTAAACACTTCTTTTAACTTTAGCTATTGTGGCTCATGATATTCCATGTATATATGTATGCATGCAATTGATAGGAACATAGAAACATAGAATTTGACGGCAGATAAGGACCGCTTGGCCCACCTAGTCTGCCCATTTTCCTACCTAACAGATAAGCTGCAGATCCTAGTTAACCAACAGCTTACTTCCTCTTACACACCACTAGGACTGCCTTATGCCTGTCCCATGCATTCTTGAAGTCCCCCACTATTCTTGACTCCACAACCTCCTCAGGAAGGCTGTTCCATGCATCCACAACCCTCTCAGTGAAAAATACTTCCTCACATTACCCTGAGCCGTCCCCTCTATCTTCAAATTGTGTCCCCTTGTTCTTGCACATCCCTTTTTCTGGACGATGCTACCCTCTTGGACTTTGTTAATTCCCTTGAGGTACTTGAAAGTTTCTATCATGTCCCCTCTCTCCCTTCTTTCCTCAAGAGTATACATATTAAGCTCCTTTAGTCTTTCTTCATAAGTCTTCTGGTGCAGACCCTGCACCATTTTGGTTGCCCTCCTCTGGACAGCCTCCACTCTGTCTATGTCTTTGCGGAGATGGGGTCTCCAGAACTGCACACAGTACTCCAGATGGGGTCTCACCAACTGTCTGTACAGAGGGATAACAACTTCTTGTTTTCTACTATTGATGCCTCTTCCTATGCATCCCAGTATCCCCCCAGCCTTCCTTACTGCCTTCTCACATTGCTTGCCCACCTTTAGGTCATCTGATATAATTACCCCCAGGTCCCTTTCTGATCTCGTTTACTGTTTTATAATACCTATACTAGTTACGTATGAATTAATTCTCCATAGTGGAATACATGAAGAAATCCAGAGAGGTGAGCAGGGTGCTAAGAGCAGCCAAGGCTTCAAGACAGCTAAGGCTGGCACAGGGGATCAGAGAAGGGGAAAAGGATTTCTTCAGGTATATAAGGGAGAAGAGACATTGTACAGACCAGTTTGTTAGGATTAGTAAAGAGGGAGGGTGGGCAGATAAGGTGGCAGAGCAGGCGGAAGCACTAAACGAGTACTTCTTCTCAGTGTTTATCAGGGAGAGGGATAGATCTTTGCCACAGAGCAAAGGTTGGGTGGGATCAGGGTGAGAGGAGGTAACAGATGTAGATATCACAGGGGGTAGGGTATTAAAGGGCCTTAGGTCCCTACGGGTGGATAAGGTGCTGGGACCGGATGGAGTGCATCCAAAGGTCCTGAAGGAGATGGAAGAGGTCCTGGTGAGATCACGGGTGGACCTATTTAACACTTTCCTGAGTACCAGATGCATACCCAGGGACTGGAGGATGGCACATGTGGTGCCCCTCCATATGAGTGGGCCCAAGGACAAACCAGGGAATGACAGATCAGTGAACCTTACAGCCATTGTGGGGAAGCTAATGGAGACTATCCTTAAGAAAAGGCTGGTGAGTTTCCCGGAGAGGAATGGTCTGCAGGATGACAGGCAACGTGGGTTTGTATCTGGCAGATCATGTCAAACAAACCTGGTTGACTTTTTTTTCCATTATTAGTTTTTATTTATTTTAGATTAAAAATATAATACATAGTTTACAGAAAAAAAATCAGGTTCTATACAACTATTAGAACATCACAAGAGTTACAACAGCATAACTTCATTATCTCTAGATAAAACAGTATCTAGCAATATATGTTTTCTGCTATGTTTCACAGTATTCCAATCACAATCAGTAAAATAAGATCTTAAGCATGACATAAATCACTATAGAATAACCATCAGTATGTAATCATCTAGGATTAAAAAAGGGGTCCAAGATTTTATGAAAGACCTCTAACTTGTCCGTAACCAGATAACTGTTTCTCTCATTGTTTGCTGATGAGCTCATTTGGTTGAACCATTCACTTAAAGTGGGGATGTGTTTGGTTTTCCAGTTCCTCAAGATAATCCCTTTAAGGTTTAGAGAGGCAAGATTAACCCAAACACTTTTACAGAAAGCAAGTCCATGACCTTCTGGAGGGATACCTAGTATACAGAGTTGGGGAGAAACTAAGTTTATAATTACATGCTGTGGAACAAACTTGATGGACTTGTTTCCATATTTCTGTCAGCTGAGAACAGCTCCACAAAATGTGGGCTAACCCCCCATTTTGAAGGCCACAGCGCCAACATGTTTTGTCCTTCAAGTAACCCATCTTAAATAATTTATCTGGGGACAACTAGTATCCATGCAAGATCTTAAACTGAATGAGCTTACCTTGTACTTCCTTAAGACTGACACAGGCAGTTTTCCATGTACCTTCCCAATTGGAGTCAGGTATGGTAGTGTGGAGGTCTGATTCCCAGAACTCTTTAGCTTTACTGGTGGGAGCTACAGATGAAATAAATTCCGTTAATGATTTATAAAGTATGCTAGCACTCCTCCTTATAGTTCCACTTGTCAGGATTTGCCCCCATTCATCATTTTTAGGCATGCAAAGGTCGGTGGTCAAAACCTGTTAGCAAACAGATCTCTCAATTGTAGATATTGGTAGAAATGTGATCTGCTTATTCCAAATTTCCTATGTAGGTCTGTAAATGAAAGTAGAACTCCTATACTTTGGTCAATTACATCTTTGATTCTTAAAATTCCTGCCTTTGACCATGAGGGGTTAGATAGTGGTTTATTATTATATTTAAGTGTTGGATTTGACCACAAAGGCATGCTGGTAAGTGGTTATTTGGATTTAGAATAGCATTGACCTTTTTACTGGAATTAATGGAAATTGTTAGACATGGATTGTCCCTTAGGTTTGCGGCTACAGGCATATACAGAAAGTCCATAATATTATTTAGTTTAATAAGCTGACTTTTTTGATTGGTTGACACAGTCACTGGATAGGGGCTAGGTGGTGAATGTCCTTTACCTGGACTTCAGCAAGGCCTTTGACCTGGTGCCACACAAAAGGCTGACCAGCAAGCTGAGTAGTCTAGGAGTGGGGAAAAAACTGATTGAGTGGATTAAGAGCTGGTTGCAGAATAGGCAGCAGAAGGTGGTAGTTGGGAGAGAGCTCTTGACACCCAGGGCTGTAACCAGTGGGGTCCCACAGGGCTCTGTGCTAAGACTGGTACTGTTTAATATCTTCATTGCTGATATATCTTCAGGAGTGGGAAAGGGGGGGGCAGCTGCAGCTGCCCTGGCTCAGAGGGTAGAGATGCTGGCATGGCTCAGAGGGTAGAGCTGCCAGCAGAGGAGGGCAGTGGAGCATCTGTGGACCGGGGTTTGAGTCTCGGTACCAGATTACATCTGTGTTTTCTTCATGGAGAGGGTGGAGGACAAATGGAATGCTCTGCTGGAGGAGGCAGTGGGGGCAGAAATGATTACAGTATTTAAGATGCATGGGATAGGCATCAGAGGATCCAGGCAGCCAGGAGAAGGGGACAACCTAGTTCCAGAGAAGCTTGAAGAACCAAAGTTACATGCACAAATGGGCAGACTAGGTGCTGTCTGCCTTGAACATCTATTTCAATAGGAGCACTAACTCCTTAAACCGAAGGTGGACAAAGCAATGGGACCTGATGGGATTCACCCTGGAATTCTAAAAGATCTAGGGAATAACTAGTGACACCACTGACTACCCTTTTTAACAAGTCATGGGAGGATGGGGTGGTACCTGAGAACTGGAGGGGGACGGATGTGATTACCCTTCACAAAAGTGGGAGCAAAGCAGAGGCAGGAAAATAGAGACCTGTTAGTTTGACCACAGTGGTAGGGGAAATGATGGAATCACTTCTGAAAGAAAGAACTGTTGAGTGCCTAGAGGCCAGTAGGGCATAGGACACAAGACAGCATAGATTTACAGTGGGAAGGTCATGTCAGATGAATCCAATAGATTTCTTTGACTGGGTTACTGAAGTAGTAGACCAGGGAGGGGCTGTGGACATGGCCTGCCTAGACTTTAGCAAGGCGTTTGACACAATCCCACACAAAAGATTAATAAGCAAGTTAGCCAGCCTGTGAGTGGGTTTCAGGGTGGTAGCCTGGGTAATAAATTGGCTGGACAACAGGACACAGAGGGTAAAAGTAAACAGAGTCCACTCAGAAGAAAGGGGGGGTTACTAGTGGGATACCACAGGGTTCAGTACTGGGACCGGTCCTTTTTAATGTCTTTATAAGTGACATTGCAGAGGGACTGGAAGGAAAAGTATGCTTCTTTGCAGATGGCACAAAGATCTACAACAGGTTTGATACACAAGGGTGTGTGGAAAGGATGAGAAAAAACTTGGCAAGGTTGGAGAAATGGTCAAAAGTATGGCAACTTAGATTCAGTGCAAAGCAATGCAAAGTAACGCTCCTGAGAAACAAAAACCCAAGGGAAGAGTACACAATTGGGGGGAGGGGGTTACTAACAACAACAAAAATGTAAAGGGACCTGGGGTAGCCATGTCAGATGACCTAAAGGTAAGCAAGCAATGTGAGAAGGCAGTAAGGAGAGCTGGTGGGATACTGGGATGTATAGGGAGAGGCATCACCAGTAGAAAACAGGAAGTTGTTATCCCTCTGTACAGACAGGTGGTGAGACTCCATTTGGAGTACTGTGTGCAGTTCTGGGGCCCCATCTCCGCAAGGACATAGACAGGATGGAGGCAGTCCAGAGGAGGGCAACTAAAATGGTGCCAGGTCTGCATCAGAAGCCATACGAAGAGAGACCAAAGAAGCTTAATATGTATACACTCGATGAAAGGAGGGAGAGAGGGGACATGATAGAAACTTTCAAGTACCTCAAGGGAATCAACAAAGTCCAAGAAGGTAGCATTTTTCAAAAGAAGAGATGTGCAAGAACAAGAGGGTACAATTTGAAGATAGAGGGGGAACGGCTTGGGGCAACGTGAGGAAGTATTTTTTCATAGAGATGGTGGTGGACACATGGAATTGCCTTCCTGAGGAGGTCATGGAGTCAAAAATAGTGGCGGAATTCAAGAATGCATGGGATAGACATAAGACAATTCTGGTGGGGGTTAGGAAGAAGTAGGCTGTTGGTTAACTAGGATCTGCAGCTTATCCAGTAGGTAGGGACATGGGCTACTGGGTGGGTGAAGCGGTCCTTATGTGCTGTCAAAGTCTATGTTTCTATGTATTTATGTCTATCGTTTGGGATAAGGAGTAAGATCAACCTCTTCGTAGATGACACCAAGATCTGCGCAGAAGTGGATAATGAGGAGGGGGGAGTAAAGCATTACAAGAGGATTTGGAGAGACCTGAGCACTGGTCAAACACTTGGCAACTGGAGTTCAATACTAAAAAGTGCGAAGTCTTGCACTTGGGGGCTAAAAACCTTGGGATCAGCTATTGGTTGAGGGGAGTGCAGTTATCCAGTATGGTTGAGGAAAAGGATCTGGGGTATTGGTGACAGGGGACATAAATCACTCAGCACAGTTAGGAAGGCAGCAGCATAGGCAAATAAAATGCCGGGCTGCATCGCCAGGGAAATCACCTCTAGAAAGGGGGAAGTCATTCTGCCCTTGTACAGGTCCCTGGTGAGGCCGCACTTGGAGTACTACATGCAGTTTTGGTGCCGCTATTTGAAAAGGGACATCAGACTATTAGAGGGGGTCCAGCAGAGGATGACAAAGATGATCCAGGGTATGGGGGATAAAACCTATGAGGAGAGACTGCAGGAGTTCAGCATGTGTACCCTGGAGGACAGATGGGAGAGAGAAGATGTGATTGAGACCTTCAAGCACCTCAGGAGCAAAAACAGAGTTAATATAAAGGGTTTGTTCATGTTAAAAGGGGGGAGGGACACCAGAGGGCACAGTATGAAATTGGAGCAAGGAAGATTCAAGAGTCAGATGAGGTGGCCCTATTTCACAGAAAGGGTGGTGGCAGGTTGGAATGTGCTGCCAGAGAAAGTTATAATACTGTGGACAGTGGGCAGCTTCAAGAGTGGGTGGGACAGGGTCAAAGAGTGGGTCAAATCTCAGGGGAAGCTGCAGGGGTATTTTGAGGCAGGGGGCAATAAATTGGAGGGGTGAGTAAGGGGGGCAGCTGCAGTTTAATAAACTGGGTGCTGCACACTCAAGCAGACTCAATAGACCGTAAGGCCTGTATCTGCTGGCAAATTCATATGTTCATATGTTTCCAATTCTAGGTTTGTCTACCTATTTCTGTTTAAGCTTTTAGCCACTGACTGTATTGCTTTTAACCACTGACTGCCATGCCAGCAATCCATGTTTAAGAAGTGACCAGGGTTACTTGGGGGCTGGCCTGGGAAGGAGGGTGGAGATCTGTAGGACATGTAGATTAATCTAAATGACAGCACCATGGAACAGCATGGGAATGGACCTCACACTTGGATGTCTGAGGTGTTTCCATGGAGGTTGAGCACGCACATGTCTGGGCCCAATAGGGGAGAAAATAGGAGGAGAAGCCCTCCAACTGTAGAACAGTGATGGTCTGCTCTCTTGAAGGAACCCACACTAATGACTAGACACCTCTGATCCAGGGTCCTGTGGCAGGACTACCAGAAAAGGTAAGTCCCAGAGAAGGTGGGTGATGGGGGAGGGAAGATTGGCTCAGATGGGGGCCAATCAAGGTACTGAAAGAGACAAACAGCTTTGCAGAAAAAAGTATTAGAATTTATTATGCATTCCCAGTGCAAGTAAAATGTATCCTTCTCTCCTCTCTCTCTCTCTCTCTCTATATATATATATATGTGTGTGTGTGTGTAAATATATATATATATATATGTGTGTGTGTGTGTGTGTGTGTATAATATATCTATCTATATTTATATATATATATATATATATATATATATATACCCGTATACCCCTCTCAGTCTCTCCCTGTTTCATTCCTCCTCCCACTAAAAGACTTTATTTAGGCCTATCTATGCAGACAAACAAATTACTCAAAAATGCCATCCATATCCTCAAAAGCTTGTGACACATCTAAGCTCCATTTCTGCAAGACATAATTGGACTGGATTGCATTCTGTCTGATTACAGACCATTAAAGATCAATGGAAAATACATGTTGGTGACATTCAGCTGCAAGGATAGGAACATTTCCAGTGGGATAAAAATCATTGTGAGAAAAAAAACACTGTTTCTCGTTTTGTCATTTTTTTATCATTTAGCTGTAACATTTTAAGTGTCATTAACTACACTGTAGCTGCTATATAAATACACTGTAACTGCACTGCAACTACCGTGCAGTTACGTGTAACTATGTAGTTTTTAACATTTGTTTCACATTTGCAAGTTGTGTAGTTACACACAATTTGAATGAAGTAACTAAACTGTAACTGTACTGTAACTACTGTGTAGTTGTTAACTTGTTTCACCTTTACGTGTTGTGTACTTACACAATTTGCATGAAGTAATAGTTACATGTGCAACCACTACTGTCTCCCTTTCAGCACATATCAGTTAATTCTGGCAAGTGTAACTACACATTTAATAGCTGTTGCAAAGTGTAACAGAAACTCTGTTGTGCAACTACCACTGTATCTCTTCTGGCATTGTGTAATTTGTTCTTACAAAGGCAACGATACATGTAATAGCTATTGCAAACTGTGACAGCAAATCTATTGGGTAACTACTATGTTACTACTTTTGGCATTATTAAATAATTTTAATTTATTTATTTAAAATTTTGGCAACTGGGAAAGGCATACTGAGTTGGAGCTTGTTTCCCGGTGCAACCCTAGATAGGGGGAGGTGGAGAAAATACAAATGGACATAGGAGAATGTACTGCAAAGGTACAATTAAATGCATGGAGGTTTTACAAACAATATGCATGAAGTACAGCAACTGTGCATGTATATACCACAACAACAATAAGAGCAAGTGTGTTTGTACATAGGCGACTGCCTAGCGCTAGTAGACAGTAAATTAAATATGTTTACAACTATATATATAATAGATTTACCATTATATTCAGTTGGGTACTAGACTATAGCAGTTGTGTGCCATGTATACAATAGTAACATAATAAAGTACAGTGTAGGGTTAAACAATCCAGCAAAGGTGACAGAAGCTGAGGTAAGGGGACTCATGAGGGCGGTCAGAAGGTAAAGGGAGAGTGGGGACATCTAGGTGGCCAAGGGGGGAAGTGTATCAGAGAAGAAGGGAAAAAGCTCCAAGAAGGTAACGGGGTTTACAGAGGAAACACATGCAGGGGGAGGGGTTTTAAGTGCTTTTTGAGGGATGCAGCAGTGGGCAGGAGGTGGACCAATTGCGCAAGAGGGTTCCATATGTCAGGGAGTCTAAAGGAGAAGGATAGCTTGCCCAAATTTGAATGAGCTGAAGGGAGGGAGAAGGAGTGAGGATCATGAGAGTGAAGAGAGTAGCCTGAGTCAGTTGCAGGGGACAGGAGACTGCAGAGGTGGGAGAGGGGAGAGAATTATTAAATTTGTTCTTACAAGTGTAACTACATATGAATGCAGGTCTTGTTCACTGTTTCAACAGTCTATGTCTAACATTTATTTAAAGAGTAATCAGACAGAAAAACTTAAAAGTGTAATTAGAATAGTGACTAAAATATGATTACACTTTAACTTCAGTCTGCTACACTGACATGCACTGACTAGCAGCTCTGTGGGTGGTAGTAACATGGGGTATAACCACGGCTGTCCATATAGGAAATATGATGACCAGTATTTAAGTACAGATAAGAAACATAAAGTAATATTTTATTTCATATTATATGTTTATACAACATATATTCTGGGATAAATCCATGTATAAAAAATGGTGTAATATATGGATAAGCCTTAATAATGCAATACTAAGTTATTCAACAATTTCCCAGTAATACATCACTACTATCAATAATACTATCCTGAAAAGTGATAATACTATAGTTTGTGCTGATAATACTACAGTTCAAAGGTCATTTCCAACTGTTGTATTATCAATGGATCCATATATTGCAAAAAATAACTGAAAGATAAGTGTTTAACAAGGCAGTAATACCATCTTGAGGTTTTGGGGACTTTCGGACCTCTCAAGCTTCGCTCTCGAAGTTCCATGTGCCCAAAACCTCTTGAAGGTATTTCTGCCTTGTAATGCACACTTATCTATCTATTATTCTATTTATCTAAGCCTCCTATATGTCATCTGTTATCTCCACATTCCCATACGTCATTTTGAAACTAATCTGGTTGATCCTGCCATCTGTGCCATCTTTTTCCTACCACTTTCAGTTTAGGACCCGTTCCTGCTGTTATGTGGTGTGACCGAGCACTGTTCAGAATCTGATGGCACTGCTTGAAATTAAAACACTGTACTCAAAATAAAAAAGAAAAAAACCTTGGAGAACTGCGGCTTTTTATAATCTACTGACTTTTCTCTAAAACAATCCACTTACTGCACAAACAAATGACTGTTTCCCTTTTTCATCATGTAGCGTGACCGAGTGGTAGCAAAGATGTGGTGCCGGGGATCAAAACTGAAGTGCTCCATACTAATAAAATTGAGAAAATGGTACACGTTTTCATACACTGGCTCACTTCTGTTTAAAACAAGTCGACGACTGTGGAGAGAGGAGATGAAGCAAATTTGTGGCTTCACAGTAGTACGCATGAGCCCAAGTGAGTGTTGCTATAACAATGCTCTCTCAGACTTGTGTCTACTATTCTGAAGCTGCCGACTGGCTCCCTCTCCTCTCTCCACAGTCAGTGGTTTGTTTTAATTAAAAGTAACCCACAGCATGAAAAATGAACATTTTCTCAATTTTCTTACTACTGAGTGCCTTCATTTTAATCCCTGCCACCACATCACTGACACTTCACACCACTCGGTCATGCTACATCACAATAGCAAAGGAGAAACTATTTAAAACATAGTACAAATTGCAGGATCAACCAGATAAATAAAAAATGTTGTATTTTTTGTTAGGGATATGGAGAGTTGTACTGGGGGGGCAGTAAAAGATAACTAAGACATCTGGGAGGGAGGAGGTCTAAAATTTCTATATATCTTGCAATTGAAAACCTCTATGTGACAATTGCCTTGGGGGGGTAGCTTGTAGAGGACTAGTGTTTTTTTGGGGGGGATCCCAAAACATATGTAGTATAAACAGAATGTGACATGGCCTGACTGAAGATATCATATTTATCTTTACTCGAGGCCAATGACATCAAGATATCTCACTGCCACTAGTGAGATATCATAATGTTATTGGCCTCTCGTGAAGATAAATATGATATCTTCAGTCAGGCAATGTCATATCCCATATATATATATATATAATGGTGGCGCAGATAGGGTTGAGTAGGCAGTTTAATGTTAAACCTCATATTTTGCACTTTAATAACTTTTCAACTGTTCAACGAATTTACACAAAATTTGGTGTGCACTGTCCCGTGGGGTTGATCTGTTGACTTATCAAGTTTCCTTTTGATGAGATTTGTGGATTTTGTGCAGCACATAGTGAAATAAGTGTAGAAGTCCATTTTCTCACCCATTTTTGTTGATTTTTCCTCATAGTGCTGCAGCCACAATGTTTGGAATTGTTGCCTGAAATGTTCAGGGCAAAAGGAGCTTGCCCCAAATAACAAGCCAGTATTGGTTTGGTGAAACAATATTATACAAACATAGAAGTTGACGGCAGATAAGGACCGCAAGGCCCATCTAGTCTGCACATTTCTTTTTCTACCTTATAAATGTGCCATCGGCCTTTGCTCTTTCAGTGGCCTATCTATTCATACTCATTTGTATTGCTCCCTTATGCCTATCCCATGCCTGTTTGAAGCCCTGCACTGTATTCATAGCCACCACTTCTTGAGGTAGGCCATTCCATGCATCCACCACCCTTTCTGTGAAAAAGAATTTCCTCACATTCCCCCTTAATTGGCCCCTTCTAATCTCATGCTGTGTCCTCTTGTCCTGCTATTTTTCACCTTGTTAATGCCCTTAAGGTGTTTGAATGCCTCGATCATATCACCTCTCTCCCTCCTTTGCTCAAGGGTATACATATTGAGCTCTGTTAATCTGTCCTCATATGTCTTCTGATGCAGTCCCTGCACCATTTTGGTTGCCCTTCTCTGGACTGCCTCAATTTGGTTAATGTCCTTGTGAAGGTGTGGCCTCAATACTGCATGCAGTACTCAGATGGGGCCTAACCAGTGTCTTGCAAAGAGGATTATCACCTCCCTCTTATGACTTGTGATACCCCTACTAATACATCCTAACACCCCCTAGCCTTACCTACTGCTTTAGAGGTCTGCTTGGATGATTTCAGGCCATCAGTGATGATGATGCCCAAGTCTCTCTTCCTTTGTGACTGCCAGCAACTCCCCTCCCAGCCTATAGGTGGCTTCAGGGTTTCTCTTCCCTAAATGCATGATCTTGCACTTCTTTGCATTAAATCCCAGTTGCCACTCTTCTGACCATTTTGCTAGTTTATCCAGATCTCTTCTCATTCTGCCCACCCCATCTGGATCATCTACTCTGTTGCAGATCTTGGTGTCATCTGCAAACAGTCAAGCCTTACCCTCTAGTCCATCTGCAAGGTTACTAATGAAGATGTTGAAGAAGACTGGCCCCAGGACTGATCCCTGAGGTACCCCACTTGTGACTTGCATCTCTTCTGACTGTATACCATTTACCACCACTCTCTGTTTTCTGCCCATCAACCAGTTTGCCACCCAGTTGACCAACTTCTGACCCACCCAGTGTACCCAGCTTATTTATCAATCTTCTATGTGGAACAGTGTCAAAAGCTTTGCTGAAGTCAAGGTAGGCAACATCAGCTGCTCCCCCTTGGTCCACCACTCAGGTTACCCAGTCAAAGAAATCTATGAGATTAGTTTGACAGGACCTTCCTTTTGTAAACCCATGCTATCTTGGATCTTGTGCCCCTATGGATTCCGGGTGTTGCACTATCCTTTCCTTAAGGAGTGCCTCCATAATCTTGCCCACTACTGAGGTAAGACTGACTGGTCTGTAATTCCCTGCCTCCTCCCTGTTACCACTCTTGTGGAGCGGGATCACATGAGCCCTTCTCCAGTCTTCTGGGACCTCTCCTGTGCTCAGAGACTCACTAAACAGTTCTGCTAATGGCTCTGCTAGTTCCACCTTTAGCTCATAAGTACCCTGGGATGTATGCCATCAGGTCCCATTGCCTTATCCACCCTGAGCTTAGCAAGCTCTTGTAGGACCCTTTCTTTTGTGAAGGGAGTAGTGCTCACCTCCCTCCCCTGTGTCCATGGTGCTGAGCTGTGGGCCCTGCCCTACCTTCTCTTCAGTAAATACTGAGCAAAAGTATCTATTTAGGATAGATGCTTTTACATGGTCCTCCTACTCACATGCTCCCTTTTCTCCATTAAGCTTAGCAATACCCCCTCTGGACTTTCTCCTTTCACTAATGTATCTATAGAAAGTCTTGTCACCTTCTTTTACTGTTCATGCTAGTGTTTCCTCAGTTTGGGACTTTGCCTGCCTTACTGCCTTCCCTGCTTCCCTTAGGGCAGTTTGGTATGCCTCCCTATCTTCATCCCGCTGTGTTCCCTTATATTTCCTGAAGGCCAGCCTTTTGGCTCTGACCTTTTCTGCTACTGTATTTGAGAACTAAAGAGGTTTCCTTCTTCTTTTGCACTTCCTTTTCTGTCTAACACATTGGGATGTTGCTCCAAGTATTGCATCCTTAATGCTTGCCCACTTTGCCTGTACCCTCTCACCTGTGTTTCTTTTTGCCAGGGCTAGCTTAACTCTGTTGGCCATCTTATCAAAGTCAGATCCTCTGAAGTTCCATATTTTTGCATTGGAATGGGATGATTTAGATGTAGTAGCCAAATTGAACCATACCATGTGATGGTCACTGGCCCCCAGGTGACCTTCTACCTGCAGATCTGTGATCCCTTCCCTGTTAGTCAGTACTAGATCTAGGATAGCCCTGTCTCTTGTGGGTTGTTGTACTAGTTGTTTGAGGCCCTCCCCCTGCAGGAAATCCATTCTGTGTCTAGTTCTGGCAGATGTTCCTGCTGGTATTGACCAATCTGTATCCGGCATGTTGAAGTCTCCCATTATCAGAACCTCCCCTTTAGCTGTCATGTTTTGTATATCTTCTAACAGTAATGTGTCTATGTCCTACACCTGGTCTGGGGGCCTGTAGACAACCCCAGTTCTTATGGCTGTTCCATTTCCTGTTTCCAGGGTGACCCACAGTTCTTCTGGCTCCTTATGTGTATTCTGAATTTCTGTAGCTTTGATATTTTCATTGACATACAGGGCCACTCTCCCCCCCCTTTTGCACCTCGGTCTCTTCTGAACAATACATAGCCAGGTACTGAAGTCTCCCAAGTGTGGTTACTGGTAAACCACATCTCACTAATTGCTACTATGTCCAGTTTAGCCTCTGACATTATTGCCTGCAGGTCTGGGATCTTATTTCCCAGGCTGTGAGCATTTGTGTACATGATTTTCCATTGGCCAGATTTGGGTGTGTTAGTTGTTGGGTGAGGTTTGGCATTACCCCTGTGCACCATATGGGGAGACAAACCTTTTTTCTTACCTGGTGATGCAAATGAACTGCAAACATGCTGAATCCCTGTTTGACCACTAGCTGAGGGGGGAAGGGTGTTCTTCCCATTCGACGTATGGGGTGCTGCACCCCTCTCCCCATTTGCTATTCTGCAAAGATGTCAAACTTCTGCCCCAATGCACTGACTCCCTCCTTAGTCAGATGCAGTCCATCAAATTTAAAGAACTTTCGCTCCCAGAAATGTTGCCAGTTCCCTACAAATTTGTGCCCTTTTTCCTGGCACCAGCCCTTGGGCCATGTGTTTAGCTCCCCATCTCCCTTCTCTGACCTTCCATCCATCTGCTCCCTCTCCCAGACTGGCAGGATCTCAGAGAGGAGAAGCCAGATGAAATGGATGATAGTTGTCACCCAGCCTGGTCAGGTGTTCCTGGTCTCCACAACTGACTGGCTGGTGAGATCAGTAGTCCCTATGTGTACTAGGACATCAATGTTTTCTCCTGCTTTGTGAACAATTTTAGCAATGCGGTCAGTGTCTCTCCATGCTGATGTACCTGGGAGACTTCTGACCATTACCCCTGGCTGGAGATGGGTATCAACTCCCTGAATCATGGAGTCTCCTATGATCAGAAGTTTTTTGGATTTCCTTTTTGTTTTGGTTCCTGATTTGGGTGAGTTTTGTTGTACTAGCTCCTGTGCCACAGTGTCCTGCTCTGCAGTGTCTTCTGCCTCTTTGTTTGATTTCAGAGATAGAGGCAGATACCTGTTTGTAGTGTTTATATGGTTTTTGGAGGTAATATGTTGGAGAGCAGAGAGTGATGGGGCACCCGATTTGCCCCTCCTAACCACCTGCCAACCTCCTGGTCCAACTACCCTCTGCGGTTAGGTTTTTCTGTTGGATGCTGGGGAAATGGCGGGTGGTTCTTATCATATTTCCTCTTGAATATGAAATTTGAGGTGTCCAATCTCTGCCCATGCTGCCGGAGCTGAGCCCTAAGATCTCAATGGCCCAGCATGTGGGACAGTGTCCTAATCCTGTAAGACTGTCCTTCTGAAAATTGTTCCACAGTACCTGCAGTTAATGATATCCATTCCAGATAAGTTGCTGGGTTTATAACCTAGTCAGAGTAATTAGAAGGAAAAATGCAAGTAATGGTTTGATTGTGTTTTGTTTTGTTTAACTTGTTATAACAAGTTAAATTACTAATGCCCTGTAAATGAGCTCACCTTGTGGATGCCCACTGATCCACCTCTCCTGCTCTGCCACAGGAAATGTCACAACTGTGGTACCCTATAAAAGGAGTGTAGTGTGGGGTGGTTGGGGATGGGGGTGGGTGGCTGGGCCCTTCCCCTGCTGAGAAAGAAGAACCACGGACGAAAGAACAAGGAGGTAAGAGCAGAAACAATCGCCAACAACAAATGCAGTAACCCTTAAAGCTTATCCTAGTGTTAGCTAAAACTGTAAATCCTGTAAAGCACCACCTGTAATAATTTCAGAAAAGATATACGCTGTAAGAAACACTTTGCTACAGAGAAAAATAAAGCAATGAAATGTTAGCAACAAACAGTAGCAATCCCTGTGAGTAAAAAATAAAAACAACACCACACAGTAAATCTGCTTAGCCAAAGAAGTCTTAATCCTTTCCCTTGCTCTAGTAAGGTTCTCTACTCTGCCTTTCAAGCAGTCTTGGAAGGAAGAGCTCAGGTGAAGCTAGGTGCCTTGGCCAGCAAACCAAGTCTTCTACCTCAAGTATCAACTAACCTGACCTTTTAACCCTTCTTTCTGTTGAAAGTACTGACAGTTTGCCAGCTCCACCCTCACATACACACCTAATCCTTTGGAAGAGCTGTGGGAGGAAAGCAATTAGCTCCTTCAATGTGAGAAGGAAACTGAAACACCTCTGAGACAACAAACCTTTTCAACAACCAAAAAAACAAGAATAAAATAAAACAGTGTCAAACAGTAATTTTGCTTAGCCCAATGATAAAAAAGTCACAAAAATGTAAGCTCCACCTGTAATAATTTCAGAGAAGATATACCCTGTAAGAAACACTTTGCTACAGAGAAAAATAAAGCAGTAACAGAAGATATACCTTGCAAAAGACAATTTGAATCAGAAGATTACAGCAGTAATCTGTTAGCACACACCTGTAGGCACACCTTGTAATAATGCGAAGAAGGTATACCAGCTACAACAATTTGAATCAGAGAAAAATAAAGCAATGAAATGTTAGCAACAAACAGTAGCAATCCCTGTGAGTAAAAAATTAAAACAACACGTTTGAAAGTTATTCAATTTTGAAATTTTAGGTTCTGGGCATGCTCAGTTCAGTCTTGTAATTGGCTTCACAGTTTTAAACAAGGACTTCAGCTCACAAACAAGGATTTTGACAGCTCATGAAAAGGATTCATTAATTCCCTGTTCATATGAAAAAAATCCCTGTTCACATGCCACCATCTTGTTTTCAATTTTCTCCAAAAACAAAACCTTGTAACTTGCCCCAGGGATGTCTTCTGTAGAGAGTGAAGTATGGTTTTTGTTCAGGAAGACACCCTCTACAAACCCATGGCTTTGGGTCTGTTTAGTTTAGTAAAAAAATAGCTGTTTTTAAATTAGAAAATCCCTTTTTGCGACTCACTTCTAACACCTGTTCATGAGGTGTCAAAATCCCTATTCGCGAGCTGTCAAAATCCTTGTTCATATGGGGACAACCAAATGGCCCTATCCCACGAACAGAGATTTCTCACGAACAGGGATTTTGACACCTCATAAACAGGGATTCGGCTTGCGAATAGGGATTTTGACACCTCACGAACAAGGATTATAAAAACAAATCCTTTTTCGTGAGCTCTCAAAATCCCTGTTCATGACCTGTCAAAATCCCTTTTCATGAGAAATTCCTGTTCGTGAGCTGTCAAAATCCCTGTTCGTGAGGGGACGACCAGATGGCCCTACCTCACGAACAGGATTTCTCATGAACAGAGATTTTGACACCTTACGAACAGGGATTCAGCTTGTGAACAAGGAGTTTGACAGCTCATGCACAGGGACCTTTAAAGGCTGCTGTTTCTTTGCCATTTCACTGCAAAGAAATGGTTAGGACTTTTGGCTTGATATTTGCAAGGTACAAAGGGGTTGTCCCACAGCTGTGACTTGTGCTGATTTGGTGTAAAACTTTTTAATGGTTCCATACTTATGCCATTCGGAAGCTGAAAAATGTCCTGTAAGATAACATTGTGGCAAACACGATGCCTTTCGGTGACTATATCTTAGGTGTACTAAGCAAGCGTGCAGGTTGGCAGGCCTTGATTACAACTGCAGTGGAATTTTTCCCCATGCTCCTATGGTTACTGAGATATTGTGCCATTTGTATTACACAGGTAACTTGAAATGTCTCTAGGCCTATGCTGCATCTCTATAATTATAGGTAGATAGGAGCACAGGGCCCTGAGGGTCCTGTGCTGCCACATTTGGATACCATTATGCAGTACTGGACATGCAGGACCTTTCATTATGAAGTTCTGGGGCTCCCACAGGGAGATGAGGGGTTGATGACAATGTGTATGTATTTATGGTTACACATGACAGAGGGCCCTTTACAACCACTACACACTATATACTGATGGGCCCTGTGCTCCCGCAAACATGTAAGGGTACAATTACACTTTCCCAAAAGTAAGGAAATTCATTGCAAAAAACCTTGTTAATGCATCAGTTAGGGTTGAAGCAACAAAAGTAGGGAAATGAGGCATTAGAGTTGAGACCCTAACACCTCCTATCACCCAACTCTACTACCCCACCACCACCCTCCACAGACCAACAGCCATCGGGGTGTGCCTTGGAGTTGTCAGGCCTAACTCTCACCCTATCCTTCTATACTGTCCATTTCAGTTTCCTTACACATGGAATGTGGTGAAAGTTAGGGCAAATGACTCCAAGGCACACCTGATACCTGATTGATCTGTGGAGGGCGTAATGAAGTAAAATTGGAGTGAGGGAAAGGCATTAGGGTCTCAACCCTAACACCGTATTTGTTGCTTCAATGTTAATGAATGCATTAACTAAGTTTTTTGCAATGAACATATATATATATATATATAATATACATATATAACACACACACATGCATACACATTGCAAAAAAAAACATTGTTAATGCTCCAGTTACTGCAAAGTGACAAAAGTTGGGAAATGAGGCATTAGGGTTTCCCCTAACACCCCACCCTACCAAACAGGGCAGAAAAGCAGGTGTGGGGTGTGCCTTGAGCTTCTCAAGCCTAACACTCACCCCATTCCTTCTGTAAATAAGTTCAGATGTGTAGACTTTATGAGAATGGGGTGAGTGTTAGGCTTGAGAGGCGCAAAACACACCCCATACCTGCACTCCTGCCTGATTTGGGAGGGTGGGTTGTTAGGGAAACCCTAACATCTCATTTCCCAACTTTTGTCACTTTGACCCTAACTGGTGCATTAATGACGTTTTGCAACTTATTTCTTTATTTTTTGAGATAGTATAATAGTATCCTTGTTTTACTGTAGTTGAGTCCCAAACCTCCGTAGATACGTATACATATGCAGCTGTGTAAGGGCAGAGCACTCCAGGCCCGGCACGTCCATTTATAGGATAACAGTGACCAAATTGTCAGCACAGCCATTTTAATTCCTCACCTCATGAACCCGGTACAGAAAATTTTAGAATCCCTGCGAAAACTTAATTCTGCAAAACTGCAACGCCATTCCCGACACTTGGTTGTCTAGTGTGCTTACCCAGTTAACAAAATAGATAAATAAATAAATTCTGTGCCACAGGTGGAAAAACACACTTTGGTCAGGATTTGAAAAATGACAACTGTGGCATACATGAGGTATGGTAATAAAAAGGACACGTTGAAAATCTTGGGTGAAAATATTTAACATTTCCAAAGTTATGAGCAGGCATAGTGAAACTGCAATGAATGGTCATACCTTTTGCATTTTTTCATATTTTGACGCCAAATTTTCAACATAGTCTTCTTAGGACCCCACCTCATAAACCACTTAGGTGAAAATTTTCAAATCCATGCCAAAATACCATTCCACTCCACAGATGCAAAAACACATTTTGAATGGGATGTGAAAAATGACAGCTGTACTGCTCATCAGATGGTGTGAAAAATGGCAATGTTGAAAATATGGACTCAGAATATTAAAAATGACTAAAGTTATGCACGTGCATAGAAAAATTTCAACGAATGCACACAACATCGCCTGTTGTAGGAATTTTTTTTCACCAAATTTTAAACATTGCCTTTTTGGGATCCCACCTCATGAACGCAGGCAGTGAATATTTATTATTTGGTCCCAAAAGGTGATTTCATGGGTAGCATCCTATATGAGCATCTATTATTGAGCAACTGAGTATGAGCGATTCAATAATAGTGCTTTAAAGTACAGTGACTGGTGAAAAAGGTCGCTATATCCTGTACAGCGAGTGTAGCAGGGAGCTACACTAACTACAGCAGGTTATAGGACCATGTATGGCCAAGCCCTGCTGAGCTGGCCATTAAGTGTAGTGATGTATGCTACCGCTCCTGAAGCCAGTGACCAGGGTTTGGGTCGAGCGCATGAGAGTAGAGATTTTTTTATTTTTCCTCCCCTAAGTCCGTAGCCCCCATGGTGCTAAGTGATCATCGCTATTTGCAATGGTCGGTGTAATGTCTTGTTCCCCTGTTCTGTTGGGTGGTTTTTGTGTTGGTCTTTGTGGTCGACAACTATTAGTAGTCGCTCTCATCACATAATACTGATTTCATGCAGTGACCAGGAAATCACTTTCTGGGCCCAATTAACAAAATGGCAGTGCTCATGAGGTGGGGTCCCAAAAAGGCCAAGTTGAAAATTTGGTGAAAAAAAATTACAAAAAATGGCAAAGTTATGAACACTAGTTCAAAACATCATTGAAATACATTATACAATACTTACCTTTATTCCTCAGTTTGTGGTTCGGCTTTGAAGAATGCAGACATGTGCTGGTCCACAGAAGATGACAGCCTATGACCTCTAGTGGTAAGTAAAAGGTAAGGGGCGGGGGGTGGGTGCTCAGTAGGAGAGTCAGGATGGGGAGGTATGGCGGGAATGACGAGGGACCATTTTCTTTTTTTCAGGTTTAAAAAAATATATTGGGGGACTGTTTTCTTTTTTTCAGGTGTACTGTAAATACTGTAAATTAAATAAATATTTTGGGATACTGGGGGTGAGCTCCTCAGTATCGTACACTGCTGGAGTGGGGCATTAAATGCAGACACAGGGATTGGGTCCCCCAAAGTCAACTTATTAATAAAACAATGGGCTGGGTAGGGGCATCAGACACCAGGGTTGGGCATCCTGGTGTTGGATATTAAATGAATCATCGAGAGACTAGGGGATGGCAATTGGAGGGTGGGGGGTGCCACCAGACACCAGGGAATGTATGGGGACAGTGATTGTGGAGTGAGGAGTGCCGCCAGACACTAAGAAAGTGGGAGGCTCACAACTCACACTGCAGCTGGCAACAGGAGTTCAGCTGTGGCTACAGTACTAAATAAAATCCACTGTTCTCCTACAGAGTACACAGCAGAAGGCTCCTCTTGCTAAGCTGGGCATCTGGAATTTCAGGTGCCCAGAAATGTATTTATTGGGCTAATTGTGAAAAGCAAACACCAGAATGTAGTTAAATGGGGCCTGTTTAGCTAGGTTCTGGTGTTTTATAAAATGAGAACATTTTTATGTATTTTTCATGTTTTTTAGTTTGTGGGGGAAAAAAAACATGATGGCGGCTGGCAAAAAAGAAATTTTCTCTGACGAAAAAGGATTTTGTCCTCATAAAAAAGAAAATTATCTCACAAGATTGAATACTTTTTCGCAAAATCAGTTCCTTTGTCGAACATTTTACCTGTATCCTGAAAAATTAACTTACCATAAGAAATCATGGGAACTTAAAAACTGATTAACTTTGCAACAGGTTAATATTTTCACACCAAACAAACACTGAAAGTTCTGTTACCCAAATTCTGTCTACCATAACAAAATCACACCAAAATCCCACACCATCTGGGTGCAAGGTGATGAGAAAAAAACTGCAAAAAGTGGTAACTTTTCACTTTTTTGCACTATGGGAATCTCAGAGTTCACATATCCAATCATTACAAAACTTATCACATGAAGAGATCTACCCCACTGGACCAAGCATACCAAATTGTATGCAAATCTGTTGAACAGTTGCAAAGTTATGAAAGTTCAAAATTTGAGGTTTAACATTAAACAGGCTACTCAATCCTAACTATAAGGGTATGACCATGCCCCTATAATATATATATTTTTTCCCCTGGTGTGCAGTGGTACCCCCCACCCTCTGATTTTCATTCCCATAATATTTCTTTCCCTGGTGTCTAGTAAAACACCCCACCCTCTGATTCCCCTCCATGTAAATAATTTATGTATCCCTTTTATCTAATGGCACCCCCCCACCCTCTCATGCCTGACCCTGTAACACCGCACTTTACCTCTTTTGTCTAGTGGCCTCTCCCACCTTCCAGTAGCCATCTCCTTTGGTAGTTATGCTTGCCCTGGTATATTGTAGCACCCCCCGCCACACCCTCCGATGTCGCTTGGCACCTAAAAAGAACATATTTGAAGAACATTGCTGAACATCTAATTTAAATCAGCAACGATGTACATAAGGCTGAAACTACTCTAGATAGTGGGGGGGTATCTTTTTAATTGTTGTGATGCACACAAACATTGACTAATACATATACACATATATTCCAGTATAACATAGCAGTGCACTGTCTACACACACAGAGCATTGCCAGACAACATTTTTTGTACAGAGGTCCTAAACTCTGGAATTCCATCCCAAGCCACCTCAGACCAGTAGACAAGTTTATTAGTTTGCATAACATCAAAAAATGACACTTAGAACAGTCAAAAAAATCATTGCCTTGTCGCTTACCATCAGACACAGGATGATACTGTTATTCAGCTAATTGATTAAAGTAAATTATATTCCTGTATCATTGCCTGGGATAGCATCTTTTAGTGTATGTACTGTTATAAAATGACTTCCTCTTTTATCTATATGCATAACAATGTAACATTGTAAGACATTTTGGCAGCCTCTGTAATTGTATTTACCATGTGTGAGTGTATGGGACCTCATTGAAAATGAGTTTTTGCACAACTGAGTATCCGAGTCATGTAATGAATGAATATTTTACTACAACTACTACTTCTACTACACGCACACAGACACTAACACACATACACTGCTTTATATAGCATTGTTTACTTATACATCAAACCCTAACTTTTATTGTATTTAGGCTGACACACTAACACACATGCCCTGCTTCATGTTCTGAACAGTGCACTCTCTATAATATAGCATTACAGCCATTTGCAAAAGGACTAGGAAAAAGGTTAATGTACAGGAAAAGGGTTAACACAGTGCCCCAGACTCACACACTTCAATATAGGGAAATACACTCAGAGCCCTTTATCTCTACCTGCATGCAACGTCTCTTTCTTATCCTTTTTTGTTGTACTAACTTTCACCGTTTAATTTAAAAATACAAACAATAACCAATATAAAAAAAACTCATTAAATAATTTACATAAGTTAGTGTGTTATTTACTGCTGTCCTTTTTTTAACTCATGCAGATCTCCTGAACTGATAGCAGCACTTTACTCTGTATTCTGAAATCTGAACCTCACTCCTTAATCCCAATTATAGCTTATGGCTGGGAAATATCGATAAGTTGACATGTTTACTAAAGACCATAAACTACAGATATGTCTTGAAAGAGAATACTTCTCAGATTGAAGCTAGTAACCATGCTATCACACAAGCCCTATTGTGCACAAATTAAGATTGAAATACATGTACTATTAGTGATTATTTCCTATCAAAACTTAAAAACACTGTCAGAGTGAAAGAAAAAAAAATGCTTCTTTTTTTAGATAGAGAAAAAAAAATAGTGTGGTGTGGAACATACCAGACTGCTTCTAGTGGAGTAATTGTAATGCAACTTCTATTTAATGAAGTCCCTTGAGAATCTGATAAGCTCCCTTTTTCTACTATGATAGCAAGACGTCTGCAGCGCTCCGCCTTGCAGCCGCAAAAACTCAACACTCCCAGCTGACACCAACTCTCACACACACACACACACACACACACACAAAAGCCATCAATAGACTTATTTCTCCATCAGTTAAGCCATCCCTTTGATGATCTTTCATATGATAATCAAGATGAAACCAGCTCAAGCTATCATACAGTACAATGAAATAAGGACTGATGTGTGAGTTTTATATGTTTTAAAATGAGTTGAGCAACCTCAGAATCCTGGATGGTATCATGCCATTTGCAGCCAAGTAAATAACTAGACCAAAATCAATGTATGTAACAAATACGCTTTGAGCAGTTTAGATTTCTCTGAATTCAGTATATTAAAGTTAAATGAAAATGAACAGTTTTTATCAACAAATCAACATGTGCTACAAAAGATAGGGTACTATCCAGGGTTATGCATAAAAGTGCCAACATGTTCTATCACTTCATAGTTCAAAGTTCTGCTCTCCAATGGGCGGAGAGCCAGAGCAGACTTCCTGGAGCTCTAAAGCAGCATCCGCTTTGTGTCTTTGATGTTTAGAGTCAGCATGTTTATTAATTGCCTATCCTACAGGTGCAAAAAGTTATGCCGTAAATTTTTAATCAATGTCTGTATATCACCCTCCCCCCATGGAAAAGACACCCACACCAATTTCAATAAAAGAAGAATAAACATCATTATATATGGAATAATGTATGGGGTGTTTTACATTATGTGTTTTTTTACACACTTAAGGTGTGATACCAAGCAAACCATGAGTGTGAAGCATGAGTCGTTTGTGATGGTGTCACATACTGAGGGTATGTAAAAAAAAAAAAAAAGAACAATTACAAAACCCGATAGTTTGTGTCATATAATTGTTGATCCAAAGGAAATGGAAGTTTTGAGACAGAAGCATGGCAATACTAGAGGAGACCAGACCTACACAAATAGTGTAGCACTACGTCACAAAAGTAGTGCATGTTACGCTATAGTACAGCTATGCCACTTGACATTCTGCCGGTTTTGATTCCCACTTGTGTACCAGATTACAGTACTCAGTGTTAGTTGATATGACTGTGTTAGTTTTTTTTGTCAGTTTATTTAAGCTGGGGGGCTTTGCCCCCACACCCCATTTTAAACATGGGGGTGTGGGTTATGAAGCCACTCAACTCAAATAAACTGATAAAAAAAACTACAGGTCAATGTGGCAGAGCATTTCATAATGATTACAGTCAGGAAGTCAATGCATCGTGATGTGTTTGCTGTGACATGGTATTTATCCATAGTCAGTGTAGCGTATCTGACAGTTGTGGAAGTGGGTCCTGTCTCCTCCAGTATCACCAGAAGCATGAAAGTGCATGGCTGTCATCTAATGACTTTTACTTTCATTTCATGATTGCACTTTATTTCAATTTATAGTTGAAAATTGATGTGTTTTATAGTAAATGTTTCTTATATCGATATCAGTTTTTTTATCACTGTATGTCATGACAGGAGCCGGAGAAGACACTACCTCACAACAGTGGTCGATGGCAAATCAGTGCAACAACAAACAGCACAGAACCAATGCTACAGTAAAGTTTTTAAACACATAGAAGTTTTTCTTTATCGAAATGAGTATTTACTGACAGTTTAAGGGGGAAGTGTGCAAGTGATGGCCTGGGTGATGGCTGTTTGTGCGAGGACATAAATGAGCAAACTAAGTGGATAGTAAAAGCACCGCCGATGTGGATAACACCAACGCTGTAATAATTGGCTGGTTATCATGGATAGAACCTGGTGATAATAGTGATTGAAAGTGGTGTCTGTCCAGTCAATAAACATGATGACCTGTAATTATACAATGGGTAACAAAATTTCATAAATTTCTTTGGACGAAATCAGACATGTGACCATGCATTAATGCAGCACAACACATGGTCATCCTGGCCTACTCACAAATTTGTTCACCTTCCAACATTGTAAGAAAAATATTTGGCAGCCATTTTTTTGGTCTCAGTAACACTTTACCTAATCCTTCAACAGTGCTACTAATACTTGTGTTTTCCAACAGTCTGTCAACAGCAAATACTGTTATGATTGATTTGCTTAAGTCTCTCATCATCTTTTGCTTAGAACCTCTACACATCACAGTAACAGAACAGTCAACAAGGGAGTGTTAGAGACGGAGGGGGTAAATGGGTCAGCCAAAAAAAATTTGTCGTTTACTTTGAATGTCTACCGCTTCTGTCAGTCAACTGAATAGCTCCCGCTCTCAAAACTATCTGCATACATTACCCAGTGTATATATTTCTGATTCTCTAAATTGTAACATATAATTGGCATTCTTTGTTCCCTTCATTAGCCTACCAGCCAGGTCCGTAACACCACACATGGCATGAGCACAACAGATGACAGTTGCTTGTGAGACAGAGTGGGTAGGTGATCAGCTCCTTTATTTAACTGGAACACATCCTAATCTCATGCAGACAGCAAACTGCATTGCAGTACAGAACACCATATCCAACCCGCACTCACTCTGGATTATGTATAATCCCCCTTCCACCCCAACAGAACTGTAAACATTTTTGGCCACTCTTGTAGACAGGTGTAGCGAATCCCTTGCTCTCACGTGCAGTGAAATCAAGTTGGAACAGAGCCAACAACTGCAGCAGCTGAGCCACTGCACAAATATTTCCCTAGCTCTAATGAACATGAATGCAGACATAAGAAACTCCAACTGATTATAACAGAAATGTAATTGTACTTTAAGGTCACAACCTGAGTGGACAGGGAGGACATTCAGACTGTAGTGCTACAATACAGTAGCACAAAACTACTGCAAATAAAACTACAACTAAGGAAAAGAAAAGACCTAAAGCAAATCTATAAAATCAGAGTTGTCCCAGTTGGTGGAAGGACTACTTCAGCTAAAAAACACACATTAATTAACATTTTTGCATATTCTAGGAGTTTAAACTTGTGAAGGGGGGAGAGATGGGAGGGGGGTCCGATAAAGGAGGGACTCTGTCTCCTTCCCCCTGGGGAGCTGGAGGAATGCGGGAAAAGGACGACTGGTAAAGTGCAGACCAGGGGAAAATAGAATCCCCATGGGAACACGAGCAGGGGAAATGGAAGTATAGGGAGAGGGTGGAAGGTAGTCCTGCTAAATGCCGGGAGCTTGGGCAATAAAATGCCTGAGCTCCAGGCGATGCTAATTGAGGGAGCGGTGGATGTGGCAGCGGTCACTGAGACCTGGGCCACAACAGGCCACGACTGGGACCTGAACTTGGAGGGTTACACTATGTTCAGGAAGGACAGGGGAGAGGGAAGGGGAGGAGGGGTAGCAATAATAGCCAAAAACTGCATTGGCATAGGGGGAGTAGAGGAGGCGGAGGGAACTGAGGAGGCGATTTGGGTCACCTTGATAACAAGGGGGGCAAGAGAGTAAAAATAGGAGTGGTGTATAGACCCCCTGCGCTGGCGGAGGAGCTGGAGGAGAGTCTGGTGGCAGATGTTGGGAGGCACTGCAGATTGGGCAGGGGAAGGGTGGTGGTGTTGGGGGACTTAAACATGCCAGGAACAGACTGGGAGACTACGACATCCTCGGTGGCCAGGGAACAGAGGTTGTTGGATGTCTTTCAAGACGCGTTCCTAACTCAGCAGGTGGGGGAACTGACCAGGGAGGCACGGGTACTGGATGTGGTTCTGGCAGACAGTGACCAGATTGGGGGCCTGGAGGTAAGGGACCCGTTGGCGGGGAGTGACCATGCCACGGTCTGGTTCTGCCTGGACCTAGGAGGGTGAAGGCTGCACAAAGACGGAGGTAACTGACTTCAGGGGGGCGGATTTTAAGGAAATGGGAGGGATCCTTAAGGAGCATTTGGATGAGATTGGGTCAGACATGGACGCTGACAGTAGGTGGGAAATCATCAGGAGAGGGGTGCAGGATGCTACCAGCACCTGTGCAAGAGTAAGTCGAAAATGCGAGTAGGGCCCAAAAACCCTGCTGGTGGACCAGGGAGGTCCAGGAGGTGGTGCGGGGAAAGAAAGCAGCCTATAAGCAATTCAAGTGCTCAAGGGGTGAAAGGGATCGAGGGGAGTACGAGCTGATGGCTAGATGGGCCACTAGGGTGGTGATGGCAGCTAAGGAAAGGAAGGAGCAGAACCTGGCCAGGGAAATTAGTAGAGTGAACAAGGGGTTCTTTAGATACATTGGGGAAAAATGAAGGGTGAAGGGGCAGATTAGCAGAATTAAAACAGGGGGGAGATGGGCACAAGACCCGGGGGAACAGGTTGAGGTACTAAATGAGTACTTCACCTCAGTTTTCACCAAGGAAAATGGTGGTGCTGCATCATACATGGGAGGAGACAGTGATACTGAGGAGGGGAAGGACCCTTACCAATCAGCGGGTCTGGGGAGAGGGGGAGGATCACTGGCAGGAGGGGGAAGGCTAAGCAGGGAGAAGAGGTAGTGAGGTGGAAATCACAGCAGAGAGAGTGAGGGAAGCCCTCAGGTCCCTTAAGATGGAGAAAGCACCGGGGCCAGATAAATTACATCCCAGAGTGCTGAGGGAACTTGCGGATGTCCTGGCGAAACCCCTGGTGGAGCTTTTCACCATCTCTCTGAGGACAGGGTGGGTGCCCCAGGACTGGAAGATGGCGCATGTAGTGCCTATCCACAAGGGGGGATCAAGGGAGGTGGCAGGGAACTACAGGCCTGTCAGCCTGACATCGGTGGTGGGCAAGGTGATGGCGGGCATTGTCAAGGAGAGGCTAGGGGGGGACGTGGAAAAGTCAGGGTGCCTGGACGATAGACAGCATAGATTCATCCTGGGGAAATCATGTCAGACAAACCTTGTGGAGTTCTATGACTGGGTGACGAGTGCCTTGGACCTGGGTAGACCAGTGGACGTCCTCTTTCTAGACTTCAGCAAGGCATTTGACTCTGTTCCTCATGAGGGCCTGTTGGATAAGCTGGGAGAAATGGGGGTGGGGAACCAGATGATCAGATGGATAGGCAATTGGCTCCAGGACTGGACCCAGAGGGTCGTAGTTGGCGGGATAGTCTTATCCCCAAGGAGGGTCATTAGTGGGGTCCCACAGGGATCAGTCCTTGGGCCCCTCCTGTTCAACGCCTACGTCTCTGACATATGGACAAGTATCAGAAGTGAGATGAGTCTCTTTGTGGATGACTCAAAACTGGGGGTGGTGGTGGATGCGGAGGAGGGGGGAGGGTGGCCCTACAGGGGGACCTGGAGGCTCTGGAAAGATGGTCTAGAAAGTGGAAGCTGAGGTTCAATGCAGGGAAATGCAAGGTACTGCATCTGGGGGCCAGAAGCCCAGGCCAAGTGTACACCCTGGGGAATGCTACAGGTCTCGATGGCTGACAGGGACCTGGGGGTGGTGGTGGATGTCAAGATGAACAACTCAGAGACTTGTAGGAGGGCAGCAGCCAAGGCCAACAGGATGCTGGGATGCATCGCTAGGGGGATCACCTCCAAAAGAAGGGAAGTGATACTCCCTCTGTATAACTGCCTGGTGAGGCCGCACCTTGAGTACTGCATGCAGTTTTGGAGGCCACACTTAAAGAGGGACATTAAACTCCTGGAGAGGGTCCAGAGGAGGGCAATCAAAATGATTTGGGGCCTGGGGGACAGGATCTATGGGAAGAGGCTTGAAGAGCTAAATATGTACACATTGGAAGAGAGAAGGGACTGGGGGGACATGATAGAGGTCTTCAGGTACATGAAGGGGGTAAATAGGGGTGGAGCAGTCAGGGTGCTTCGAAGGAAGGAGGAGGGAGCAACTAGAGGGCATGGGTGGAAGCTGGAGGGGGGAAGATTCAGGGGAGAAAGGAGGAGGTGCTACTTCACTGAGAGGGTGGTGGAGCCATGGAATGCACTGCCCAGGGGGCTGGTGGAGGCAGAGACGGTGGAGGGGTTCAAGAGGGGGTGGGACAGGTACAGGGGAAGGGTTCTGGAAGCAAAATCCAATGCAGCAAGAATATCTGGAACTGGGAAGGGAGAAGCCAGAGAAGGCGAGGGGAGCAGCAAGGTCAGCTCCCAGGGTGGGGGCTGACCAAATGAGCAGAAGCGAAAGACCATTAGGCCTATTCTGCTGGCATTTTAGTATGTTAGTATTATAAAATAATTGCAAGAATGTTGGCGGCCAAGTTGGTGGGGGTCCTCCCGAGTTTGGTGCACCCAGACCAGGGTGTGTTCATTAAGGGGCGTCAGGGAAAACATAATATTAGGCGTATGCTAAGTATAAAACACCGGTGAAGTGGGGGTGGAAGGGGGAAATCACGGAGTCTCTTGGCACTTGACATGGAAGAGGCTTTTGACCACGCTGAGTGGTCCTTCATGTTTGCTGTCATGGGTAAATACAGATTTGGTGCTCATTTCAGGTCCTGGATAGCCACATTATATCAAGCACCCAAGGCGCAGGTCCTGACAAATGATAACATCTCTAAAGTTTTTGTCCTGCCCAGGGGCACCAGGCAGGGCTGCCCTCTCTCCCCATTCCTTTACGCACTTTCCATAGAGATCCTAGCAGCCACAATTTGAAACAACCCTCATGTTAAAGGTTATATACAGAGGACAACAGAGCAAGTTATATCCCTATTTGCAGATGATGTGCTGTTGTTTCTGTCTGACCCCTCGAGGGCGCTGCCGGCCCTTTCCTCACTCTTTGGAATCTATGGACCCCTATCTGGCCATGAAATTAATTGGGCCAAGACCAGATGGATGCCTTTGGGGAAGGAGATGACACCAGTAAACATAGCAGGTAGTAACATAACTCCAGTTTCAATGGTCAGATATTTAGGAATTGAGCTCCCAGGGAATATTTCTAAATTATGGGATGTAAATTATAAACCTCTTTTGCAAAAAATAAAAGAAGATTGTGCTACATGGAGTTCCCTCCCTCTCACTGTCTTGGGAAGAGTCAGTTTAGTTAAAATAAGTATTCTGCCTCGATGTTTGTATTAATTTCAAACTTTACCCACTCATGTCCCACACACATTCTTAAGTGTATTGGAGGGGGCAATAACATCACTCCTCTGGCAAAATAAGTGACCTAGAATAAAAAAGAAAATTCTGTGGCAGCCTGTGGCAAGGGGGACCTGGGGCTACCTAATTGTTATTTGTACTGCCCATCAGCTCAGTTGGTCTCACTCACAGATGCTGACCCCCATACACCTGTGGCCAGAACCTGGGTAACTGTGAAGAACTTAAATGGCGACACTAGTTTATATGAATCCCTCTTCACAATCTCTTTGGGAAGAGAGATGACTGAGATCATAAAAAACCCTCGGATGTCCCTCAGGGAGTGGAAGGCAGCCTATAAAATCTTGAAAAATCCCTTATCTTTCTCTCCAGAGGCACCTATAGAATATGCCTTATGGGAGGGGAGCACAATTCTGACTCCAATCTGAGAGGCACTGGCAAGCTGGAGGGAGAAGGGACTGTGTCAGTTATGCCAACTATATTGGGATGGGGTGTTTTGTTTCTTATCAACAGTTTCTAGGCAATTTAGTCTTAGGGCCTTTCACTTCTTCACATATCTTCAGATTAGATTCAGACTGGGAGTAGGAGAGTTGGAGATGGAGCCCCACCAGCGTTAACTCGCTCTCCCTTGGAAGAAATTTTAAAGAGGAACCCCCGGGGCTGGAAGACCTTTCCCCATCCCAGCTTTATGAGACCCTTTTGGGTGGCCTACCAGCTCCTTGGCTGAAGGAGAGATGGAAGGCAGACCTACAACCTTTTTCCCTAACAGAGGGCGATTGGAAATATAGCTTCAAGAAACGAATAGAAACATAGAAACATAGAATTTGACGGCAGATAAGGACTGCTTGGCCCACCCAGTCTGCCCATTTCCCTACCTACTGGATAAGCTGCAGATCCTAGTTAACCAGCAGCCTACTTCTTCCTACCCCCGGCCCCTAGAATGGCCTTATGACTGTCCCATGCATGCTTGAATTCCACCACTGTTTTTGACTCCACAACCTCCTCTGGAAGGCCATTCCATGCATCCACAACCCTCTCTGTGAAAAAAACTTCCTTAAATTACCTCTGGCCGCCCCCCATCTTCAAATTGTGCTCCCTTGTTCTTGCACCTCTTTTTTTGAAAGATGCTACCCTCTTGGACTTTGTTGATTCCCTTGAGGTACTTGAACATTTCTATCATGTCCCCCCTCTTCCTCCTTTCCTCGAGGCTATACATATTAAGCTTCTTTAGTCTCTCTTCATATGTCTTCCGGTGCAGACCCTGCACCATTTTAGTTGCCCTCCTCTGGACAGCTTCCATCCTGTCTATGTCTTTGCGGAGATTGGGTCTCCAGAACTGCACACAGTACTCCAGATGTGGTCTCACCAGCTGTCTGTTAGAGGGATAATAACTTCCTGTTTTCTACTGGTGATGCCTCTCCCTATGCATCCCAGTATCCCCCCAGCCCTCCTTGCTGCCCTCTCACATTGCTTGCCCACCTTTAGGTCATCTGATATGACTACCCCCAGGTCCCTTTCCATTTTGTTGTTGTTAGTATCTCACCCCCCATTGTGTACTCTTCCCCTGGGTTTTTGTTTCCCAGGTGCATTACCTTGCACTTCTTAGCATTAAATCCAAGCTGCCATACATTTGACCATTCCTCTAACCTTGCCAAGTCCCTTCTCATCCTTTCCACCCCACCTTGTGCATCAACTCTGTTGCAGATCTTTGTGTCATCTGCAAAGAGACATACTTTTCCTTCCAGTCCCTCTGCAATGTTGCTTATAAATACATTGAAGAGGACCGGTCCTAATACTGAACCCTGCGGTACCCCACTAGTAACCCCCCTTTCTTCTGAGTGGACTCCATTTACTATTACTCTCTGTGTCCTATTCTCCAGCCAATTCTTTATCCAGGCTGTCATCTTGGGACCCACTCCCAGGCTGGCTAACTTGTATATTAATCTTTTGTGTGGGACTGTGTCAAATGCCTTGCTAAAGTCTAGGTAGGCCATGTCCACAGTCCCTCCCTGATCTACTACTTTGGTCACCCAGTCAAAGAAATCTATCAGATTCATCTGGCATGACCTTCCCACTGTGAATCCATCCATGCTGCCTAGGGTCCTGTGCCCCTCTGGCCTCTAGATACTCAACAATTCTTTCCTTCAGAAGTGATTCCATCATTTTCCCTATCACTGAGGTTAAACTAACAGGTCTGTAGTTTCCTGCTTCTGCCTTGCTCCCACTTTTGTGAAGGGGAATCACATCTGCCCTTCTCCAGTCCTCGGGAACCACCCCATCCTCCCATGATTTGTTAAAGATGGTAGTCAGTAGTGTCACTAGTTCTAGCCTTAGTTCTTTTAGAATTCTGGGATGAATCCCATCAGGCCCCATTGCTTTGTCCACCTTCAGTTTTAAGAGTTCTTTCATAACCCTTTCTTCTGTAAATGAGCTGGTATCAACTTCTGTATCCAGAGTGTTTCTACTGTTTGTTTAGGTACCTCCCTCTTCATTTGTAAATACTGAGCAAAAATATTTGTTTAGTATCTCTGCCTTTTCACAGTCACCCTCTGCCCACCCTTCCTCTCCTTTATTAAGCCTCACTATCCCTCCCTTGGTCTTCCTTCACTCCCTGATGTACATATAAAAGGTTTTATCCCCCTTCTTAACTGAGTTGGCTATCTTTTCCTCGGTTTGGGCCTTTGCTGTTCTGACTGGATGTGCTGTTCCATTAATAATAGACTGTGGGCTATTCACTATCATTTTATACAAATAACTTATTTTATGCCTCAAAAAAGCACATAAGACAGAACCATCAAATTCAGACCTATGTCCAAAATGTCAAGCCCACACAGGGACCTTCTTCCATATGGCAGGAAACTGCCACAAAGTGTGTGCCGTTTGGCAGGATATTGCCAGCACCCAGGCCAGAGTCCTGAAAGTATAGACCTCTTGATATGTTAGACATCCTCTTGGGTCTACCAAGCAGGAACCAACAGGGGTCCAGAGGGGATCTGTTGTTGTGGAATCTGGGACTAGAGGTAGGTAAAAGGGTTCTGGCTCAGCAGTGGTGGTCAAATCCCCCCCTCCCCAACTCTGTCACACTGGATTAACTCCATGCTAATGTGTATGAAACTGGAGCATACCCAGTATGCAGTGAGAGGAAAGCTAGAGAGATATAAAGACATCTGAGCACCCCTGGAGGTGGCACTACAGGATTCTTGGTTCCCAACTTTTTAATGGTCAAGCCATCCAAGTAAATATCCTTTTGGGAATTCCTCCCTGAGCCTCTTTAAGGGAGGAAAATGGTAAGCTGATGTTCTACCCTAAGTATGAAGACTAGGAAAGTTATGTATCTTAAGAAGACATATTAGAAAGGCAACGTTCCACTATGCACTACTTGTCAAATGTATTATGCAGTCACCTGATTCTACTAAGCTGTAGTTTTACTCAACTGAACCATGTACTGATGATTACAGTTTTTCCTTTTCCTTTTTATCTGCTGTAACCTGATATTAAATAAGGTTTAAAAAACATATATAAATTCTAATAAAACATTAAAAAAAAAACTAATCCTGATAAGTGCAATAAAGCCCTTTGGGGTGTGCATTGGGCTGAGATACATTAATGTACTGTACTTGTGTAGTCTTCCCTTGATTGCTAAATAGATCTTAATACTTGTTCACCCAATTGTACTTCTATGATTATGATTGTATGTCCTGAGATAATTATGATTGTTGTTTTAACTAATTCTTTGTTGCTCATGAAAAAGGGATATCAAGTCTCAGTGTACCTGCCTGGTTAACAAAATCCAAAAAGTTACAGTAGATAGATAAATAGATAAATAGATACATAGGTAGATAACCCCAATTCCAGGGACTGAAGACATTTGGCCTATGGCCTCATGCCTCACTACACCCCTAGGTGTACGGTTATTTTGGAACAACGCACAACCCGTCATGTCTTATTGCTTACTTAAATCTTGTTCTTTGCATTTGATTTTTAAATAGCTGGAAAACCAGGAAATTATATCACACAGTAAACCAAAGTCCCACAGTTTGGAGAAAGGCAGCCAGGGTTCACCACATTGAAAACCTTGGTGAGATCCACAAATATTGAAGCAGCAGGGTTACATGACTCCTAGATGTTGTGAATGCAGTCCCTTAACTTCAGTATAGCAGCTGCAGTATTATGGTTAGGTGTAAATTCGCGTTTGTAAGAAGTCATAAAGTTATATTTTAGCAAATGTGTCAGTAGATAATCAAAAACAATTCTCTCCAACAGTCTGGATAAAGATGGAAATAGTGAAGTTAGACGGTAATTTTCTGCTGCGCTGGTATCACTTGATTTAAAGACTTGAACCGTGGTCACCAGCTTCCAAACTGCTGGGACCCAGCTAAATCTCTGAGACACATTAAACAATCTGTATAATGGAATAGCCACTATTTCTGTCGTCATTTTATTAGCCACACATCTATACCATCATCCCTCACTTTCGTTTTTATTTTCCTAATATTTAAATAATGTAAGAATTCTTTAACTATCCAGTGTTTAAGGGGGAATTGAGAAAGGATTACACTTGACCCCTTATGAGTTTAAAATTCTAGATCAGCATTAACATGATGATCAGGAGTAAATGTATTCAAATTACTAAAAAAGGGGCTAAAGGAAAACACAAGTCATTGGCAAACCTGCAGCACCATTTTACAAGCACTGCATGGCTCCGCCCTGCTCCACTGCATCATGTTATACAGCGGAGTGGTGCAAAGCTGCACTGTGCTTGAAAAATGGTGCAGCACTACTCTTGCATGGTTTATATGTGAGCGGGTACTTGGAATGGAGTACAATGGCAGGCAGGTCAAAGACAAATCATGTTAAAGCCTTAAAAGCCTAATCAGAGAAGGGGGTTCTTTTTGGGGTGGGGGTTTGCCTTTAACAACTGTTTTCTGTCAGCATTAGCACTCTAGTAATGCGTTTGTTGTCACTTTGCATAGAAGCAGTAGAAATATATGCGTTTTTATTCAACAAATCATTTTTATGATTGACCAAGAATTCCATAAACTTGAACCTCTTTTCAACAAATCCAAGAAGCATTGGGCTTTGGTTTGTCATACTAATTTCTTACACTTGTTTCTAAGCATTTTAAATTCTAATATTAGGAAAATATAACACAGTGGTTTAAGGCTCTGAGCTGCAGTCCTGGAGACCTGGGTTTGAATCCCACAGCCCCCACTTGCATACTGTGGGACCCTGAGCAAGTCACTTAACTTCCTTGTGTTCCCAGGTCACACTTGTACACAAGCTTTCAGCTTAGTGTGTCTCTCCTGGTACAAACAAAAAAATCAATAAATAACTATTTTTAGGTTCCATTAATCTTATAGACAATTTTATTTTGGTGCAGTATTAGCCACTGCTAAGCAATTTAAAACACAAATTGTAATGAGAAAGAAATAATGTGACTGAGATGGCATTCTGGGGGCCTGGGTTCAATTCTCAGCTGGTCACATTAATCTTATATACTGTACATTCCAAGCCTGATCACTAAGCCTCATTAATTTGAAAAGTCTGTCTGTCGCCCATTTTTGATTATTTCCATGCAGTCTGGCATTGCACCGGGGTGCATATCTGTTTCACATGCTGACAGATTCAGTAATAAAAAAAGTGTAATGTTAGATCCACAGCTGGCAGACTGCCAATAAATGACCAATCAGTTAGAGCAAATTCCATCTTAGAAGAACATATGTCCAAGTTTCCAGTATTTCTACACTGCGCTACTACAGTATGGGGGTGGATGTTGTTTTCGAGCACTCCAACTGCAGCAGACAGCACAATGGTCACTTATTTTGTTGGATAGCTTGTCAGACCTTGCAGTCTGTCTGGTCTGGACACTAAGGCACAGTCTGTTACAGAGTTATGTCTAAGAAACATCTGGCACACAGGCACTGACGGGACTGTGGTTTCCAACTGTATGCAGCAAAAAATGAATAAATAATGCACCAACAAATGAAGCTTACTGAGATGGCAAATGCAGCATAGAAGTGATGCCTGTAATCCAAGCAGAAGTATACAATACAAAGAAAGAGTGGACCAAACAAACACACACCCCAGTGCTTCAAACCCAATGGTTCTTCCTCAGCAGGTGGGGTCCCACTAAACTGTGACTCAGTTTATGTGGCTTACTTAATGATGTGACACCCCGTGATTTGATGAGGTACCAAACAGACACAGTGAAAGTAAATAGTGTTCAATCCTAAATATTTATACAAAGTGTCCCAAAATGTAATGTTAATTAAAAACAATAGGAACAAGTAAAAATGTGTAACAGGCTGGTAAAGGGGCAGGATAAGGATGGCGTCTCGGGACAAGAGCCTTAATAGAATAATAGTATACAATCAATGATTATGAATTCTTAATATAATTACTTAAATTAATTAATTAATTTATCTTTTTGAAAGTCGAATTTACAACCTTTGAGTCAGGGACTCATTTACAAAGGCACTTCATCGCAGGGAGGGTAGACATAGTTACAGTGTGAGATACAACAGTGGTAACATACAGGTGCAATGCAGATAACAAAAGAACACAATATAACAGTTGTTCATGGAATAAAGTTACATGTAGGATGGAAGCTGTCCAGAGGAGGGCAACTAAAATGGTGCAGGGTCTGCACTGGAAGACATATGAAGAGAGATGAAAGGAGCTTAAGATGTATAGCCTTGAGGAAAGGAGGGAGAGGGGGGACATGATAGAAACGTTCAAGTACCTCAAGGGAATCAACAAAGTCCAAGAGGGTAGCATCTTTCAAAAAAAGAGGTGAAAGAACAAGAGGGCACAATTTGAAGATGGGGGCTCAGAGGTAATTTAAAAGTATTTATTCACAGAGAGGGTTGGGAAGCATGGAACGGCCTTCCGGAAGAGGTAGTGGAGTCAAAATCAGTGGTGGAATTCAAGCATGCATGGGGCAGTCATAAGGCAATTCTAGGGGGTGGGGGTAGGAAGAAGTAGACTGCTGGTTAACTAGGATCTGCATCTTATCCAGTAGGTAGGGAAATGGGCAGACTGGGTGGGCCAAGCGGTCCTTATCTGCCATCAAATTCTATGTTTCTATGCAGTAAATAGCAATCGTATGAAGTATAACAGTAGTAGAAGTCACAACCCTGGTTGTACTGGGGAATTACCTAGGTGGAAGGGTGGAGGAGGAAACAGGGGTGAGGAAAAAAGCAGAGGGGAAAGCAGTCCAGTGGTCATTGTCAAGACTATGGGCCAGAAAACGGGGAGGGAACCCAACATTAGGCTGATTAAGGGCAACTACAGCTTCGGGCACCAAAGAGGTGGTTATGGAGAGCGACTTTAAACAGATAAATTTTTGTAGACTTAGTGACAGAGGGCGGGAGGGAGTTGAACCATGTGGGGGCACGGTAGTGGAAGGACCTTTGGGCTAGGGAGGTCTTGCTACGTGGCACCAGAAAGGTGGTCTTAACTGAGCTATGGGTGGCAACAGATGGGGAGGCAAGCCGCAGGGATGCAGTGACCCCTGGGGGGGAGAGTCCTAGCAGGGATTTTTTGGCAAGTAAGCAGGTTTGGTAGCGCAGGCGTTCCTCCAAGGAGAGCAGGTTGGCGGTGGAATAATGCAGGCAAGTATGGGTGCGGAGGGATGCACTGGTCAGGAGTCTGCAGGCCTTGTTTATCGAGGTCTGGATTCTGGTGAGGGTGGTATTGTCGGACGCAGCATAGACAGGTAGGCTGTAGTCCACTAGGGACAGGACAGAGGAGTTGATGCCCAGTTGGAGGGCATTTTGGGGTAGGCAATCTCTGTGGTGATAGTGAAGGCCAATCTGAGAGTTTATTGTTGAGGACAGGATATTGATGTGGGCATGGAATGTAAGAGCCAAGTCGAAGGTGATGCCCAGATACTTGTAGGATGACACCTGCTTGAGAGGGTGAGCATTACTGGGGGAGAATGCAGAGGGGGGCATTTTTGGCCTTATTCTGGTAATGCAAAAAAAGCATAGATAACGTAAATAATGTAGATAACGTAAATAACGTAATGTTGAATGCTCCATGAAACCCGGATGGGTAATCTTTAGACTAAAACAACTAAAAAAGACAAGAAAAATCAAGAAGCAGTTAATGTCATAATGTATGTACAATGAATGTCATTATATGTGTACAATGAATATACACAAGTACAGGAGAACTCAACAGAGGGCATGCACGAGAATAGAAAGGGTTAGAGAATGACAATACAAATACTATACAAATAGCAGCTGCAACTGGAAATTAAGTCAAAAATTGGATAATATCCCAATTGTCATTTAAGCCCCTTGGGGCAAGAACTCCCATACTGTAGATTAGAGGGCTCTCTCTTTGTAAAACACATTTAAGCCTGTCACCTCTTCTCACCTTTATGGGAATATGATCTATACCCAAGAAACATGTTGGCTTCAGGTCTCAGTTTGATAACTGAACCATTGGTGTCCAACAGGGGTGTCACATCTGTTACTTGTTACAAAACAGATGTGCTCATGTATTCCTTTTTTTAATTAAATAAACTTTATTTCAAGTGCAAGCAGCCAAAGTAACGTACACTCATTACAACAAACACTAGCACGACTGCATTTTATCATGGCATATTACAGTAAGGACTAGTATAAAGGATCAAACAAATATTCTACTCTACCCCCTCCTCCCATCCACCCACCCCATCCAAGTGTCTATTGGAAAAAATTACCTATAGGGCTATCTGTCAGACAAGTAAAGTAAGATACATTTGTTAGGGTTCCCATATCATTAATAATGCATCCAGTAGGCCCCAAAGGTTCTGAAAGGTCTGAAGTCTATTACACATGGAGGCTATATGCTTTTCTAGTTGGAGTGCCAAAAGTATCTCCTTATACCATTCCATAACCGAGGGTAGATAGTCATCTTTCCAGTGTCGCATAATAATTAATTTGGCATTTGCTGCCACTGGGCAAGATGGGCCTTTCTAACCTTTGGGGTCCCCTGGGGAAATAGGTGCAATAAGCAGGCCTCTACAGTAAACAGAGGGTCTAGTCTCAGAAGTGGGTCCAGCACACTCCTGATGGCCTGCCAGAATGTTCAAGCTTTTGGGCAAGTCCACAACATGTGGAACAATGTTCCTTCTGTCTCTCCACATCTCATGCAGTTAGAAGAAGTGATTTTACCAATTCTAAATAGATTCACAGGTGTATAATACAAATTGTGCATGATGTTAAACTGGACTAGGCGAAGCCTATCCTGTTTTACAAATCTGTAGTTATCTTGTCAGAATTTCTTCCAGGTATTTGCTTGTACAGGGAAATGTAATTCCTGAGTCCAGTAGTAGCAAATGCCTGAGGGCAAATGTGGATCTAGTGTTTATAGTTTTTTATACACCAGTGAGACACAGTGAAGTTGGTTTGCCACTTGTAATATTGTCAACAGGTCCGAGTTAGTTGAGACCGGCCATGTTGTAGTTCTTACAAAAGAAGAGACTGCTTGTCTAGTCTGAATAAATTGAAACTTGTGCCAATCTGGAACCTTGTGGAGAGTTTGGAAGGAAATGAGAAAAGGAGATCAGTTCTCCTTGTCTAAAAAAGTCTGCTAGTTTACATATCTATAGCGGGGCCCAGAACGGAGGCAGTATGGGTTTGTTGCCAATTCTAAAATGGGGGTTGCCTATGATAGGCTGTACAAGCGTCTTATGCCAGTTCAACGAAAGGTGATTTTGTGTCTGATGCAACGCTGTAAGAGACCACCCTATCGGAGTGTTCCTGAGTGATTTTGGGATATATGAGGGGGTGACATATAGAAGAGCTGTCTGCGAGCAAGAGCATTTAGTCACCAAGTATTTCTCTAAATCTACCCACAGTCGGAGATATCTCTTTGAGCTTAAGGGAAGGGCACTTTGTGTCCAAAAAGCAAGTTTACTGATGTGGTGGGCGCAGTAATAAGTAAAAAGGGAAGGGGTTGCCAGTCTGCCCTGTATTTTGGGGGCTGTAAGTTTAAAGTAGGCTCTCCGTATCCCTTTTCCTTTCCATATAAAGGCATTAAGTGTTTTCTGTAATCTAGTAAACCACACCTTGGGAAGAAAACACCCCAACTTCCCCAAGGGGTACAGGAGGCAAGGAAGCACGTTCATCTTAACAATGCTAATTCATCCCCACAAAGAGAGGGGTAGCAGCCCCCATTTATCCATATCTGTTTTCAACTTTTTAAATAAAGCAGTCAGATTTTATGTAACAAGTGATGTTATATCTCGTTACCTTGATACCTAGATACATAAGGAATTTAGGTTCCCAGGACAGATTATAGTCTGTCATTTGAGCCTGAGTAAGCCAATTATTCAGTGGGAAGACTTTAGTCTTGGAACAGTTTAATTTGTAGTATGATACTTTCGAAAAAGCCTCAATTTCTTTTAATACATTGGGGATAGTAATTTGTGGTTCTTCTATATGCAGAAGTAAATTGTCTGCATAGGCGAAAAGCACAAATCTCTTCTCTCCAATTCTAATTCCTTTGATGTATTGTGAAGCCAAAAGCTGGCAGATTAAGGGTTCTAGATAGAAATTAAATAAGAGAGGAGACAATGGACATCCCTGTCTGGTGCCACGACAAGGTGGGAATGAGCTGGAGAGGATGCCATTGCACCAGATCCTGGCTGTCGGTGAGGTATAAAGTAACCCGATCCATTTAAGGTACCCATCAGGTAGGTCGAATCAGGTTAAAGTTGCAAAAAGGAAGTCCCAGGAGACCTGGTCAAAGGCCTTCTCGGCATCCAAAGAAATCAAGGCAGCCGGTGTTCCTGAGTCCCAGGATGCAGAGATAAGATGTAATAATTTCCGCATGTGGTCTCCCAAGGACCTCCTAGCCATGAAACCCACTTGCTCATTATTAATGAGCTCTCCCATAATGGGGGATAGCCTATTGGTCAAGACCTTTGCCAGAATTTAAAGTCTGAATTTAGCAAAGTTATGGGATGGTAATTCTCAGGGTACAGGGGATTCTTTCCAGTTTTTGGAATGAGAGTAGTCAATGCTTCTAGGAAATTCTGTTCTGAGAAACCATTGTCATACCAGTAATTGTAAACCTCTTCCAGGATCGGTATTACTACTTTTTGGCAAGATTTATACAAATTATTAGATAATCCATCTGGGCCAGCTGATTTATCTGTGGGCAACTGATTTATTGCTTGTTGTATCTCTCTGGAGGTAATATGGTCCCCAAGGGAAATCACCTCTGCTGTTGATGCTTTAGGAAGATTGACCTCATCAAGGTATTGAGTTATATCTTCCTGAGATGGGGTACATTGGGGTCCTTTGAATAAAGGTTTTGGAAAAAATTCCGAGACCAGTGGCTATCTCCCTGGGGTCAGTGCTAACCGGGCTATTCTGGGAAAAACAGAGACCTGGGATATACGGGAGGCTTCTGCTTGTTGTATTCAGATTGCTAGTAGTTTACCTGCTCACTCCCTGGATTCAAGATATTTGAGTTTGGTGCAACACAATGACAGCTCAGCTCTCTGTGCAAGTAAGTCCACATATTGGACTTGTAGTTTATATAGTTTAGCCCACTCTTCATCCCTAGTTTGGTTGCACAGTGCCTGTTCTAACATTCAAATTGAACTCAGCAGTGTATACACTTGAGTCTTGTATTGAGATGCTTTTGTAGCAGCTAGCCTGATGCATTCACATCGGAGGGAGCATTTAAGAGCAGTCCACACCAGGTCTATTCTGTCAACTGTCCCTTTATTGGTCTCCAGGAAAGAGGTAACAAAATCAGTAATATGATTAAGAGAGGTTGGTTTCTCTAGCAACTGAATATTCAGGTGCCACAGAGAATCGCTTTTAATCCCTGGTCCTAGAATGTAGGTAATGTCTACAATGATCTGATCTCACTCTGGCATGAATGGCTGCATCTAAAATACCTGGGAGAGCAATGGCACTTATCAAGTGCTCTTGTATTCTGTCCTTCATAGGTCAAATTGTTTTGCCTATGTAAATAGTAGGATACGAGTACCAAAGTGTGCAGAAACAGTTGGGGTCTGGCAGAGGTTGTGTGAACCAGCTTTTGCTGAGCAGTTGGGGGAAAGGATTTTACTTGCTGGATAAGCTTTAAATTCTTATCAGTCTGTGGACTTTAGGGCAGGAGTGCTGACTTGTTTAATAAATGTTGTGTGGTGTGGGGAATCCATAGTGGAAGCTGGATATTCATTCATCTTTTCTACAGATATTGTGAGCAGCTTTCTGGAAGTTTCTGTCCTTCTCAGCCAGGATCAATTTACAGCTCACTGGAGATAAATACCAGGACTTCTCACATTGCAGTACTGCAGAAACAGTTAGGGGTCTGGCAGAGGTTGTGTGAACCTGCTTTTGCAGAGCAGTTGGGGAAAGGATTTTAGTTGCTGGATAAGCTTTAAATTTGTATCAGTCTGTGGACTTTAGGGCAGGAGTGCTGACTTGTTTAATACATTGTTTGTGTGGGACCTTCCTCCAGAGGAGGTTGCAGTGCTTGGAAGTGCAGTGAAGGGCAGACACAGGGCTGGTACACCATCATGAGAGTTGGGTGTGGGCCCTAATCTCACCCTCCCCCAACCCTCCCTCCCTGGAGCACAGCTCATTTATAGGGGAACACCTGCCCTGAAATTGGAGGAAGAGGCTTTAGGTGCAGCTCATGTAGTTCTATCTAATAATGCAGCCACGGGGCAGGGAAAAAGCATAGTTAGGTCTCAAATAGGAGTACAGCATCCACAATGAATTGCTGATTAGTGTGATAGTTGGATATTGTGGAGGGCCTTCAACTGGAATATATCAGGTAAACGTTCTGTTAGAGGCTGGGCTAGGATTAGTTAATTCTTAAATCTTTTTGCTGTGGGCAGAGCTAGCAGTGGAAGTTTGAAGATGTGATGAGGTTCTGGAGAGCTAACTTATCTTTGTCATAAGTTTTTGTAGCTTTTGCTGTTGTGTTTTAAATTTTGCCTAACTCCTTAAATCTTTCTGGGGAAGCTCTCCCACCCATCCCTTGTATTAGCCGTTCTTAAATATGGAAGAGCCACTGGGGGTTGGGTTTAAAGGCTGAGAGGGAGAAGCTAACTCTTAAGGTTAATAGTCAGGTGGAGAAAAGTTCAGCCACTCAAGCATTGCCAGTTTCAAAGTCTGCATGCTGTATCACCTGGGTATAGGTACTGGTATCTCGGGAAACTGTAGAGCCTCTGAGTTGGTAATTTGGCCTAGAAAAGACTGCTGTGATGATGGGGAAGGGACCACATATCACTACAGCAGGTATCTTTGGGTGGGTGGTTGGGTACACAGGGTGTGATGCAGCCATGATACTGGACTGGGCTTGGAAGTTTGGGGGATGTCCAGTGTGCTACCAGGTTGCACAGCTTAAGGAGGAGGTAGAGGGGATCCGAAGGCAGCTGGGGGTGCAGGGGGGTGGATTGGAGAGGTAGGAGGCAAGCAGTCACCTACATGGAAGCACTAGGTGCTGGGGCCTCCCAAGCTGGGAGAGGAGTGAAAAGAGGTGCTCATACTAGGAGAGGAGGGAAGAGGGGTTCACAGGAGGCTCTAGGGGACCCTGGCAGGTAGGGCCCAAAAGGTGGAAAGTTCCACAGCAGTAGGCAAGAGTCTTGGGGTGTCCAAAGGAAACCGAGAAAGACAGTAGGGACGGGGGGTACTGGGGGATGGACTAAGGCTCACAAATTATTTAACCCTCTACATCCATTGGTAGAAGAGGAGAGTGTGGGGGAGGAGGAGGAGGAGGAGGATGCTACTGCTGGTGAAGCTGGGGTAGGGACGGATAGAATGGGTGAAGGGGCAAGAGGCAAGGGCACAATAGAGGGGGTCCTAGACAGGATGGGGAAGAGGGGTAGGAGGGGAGAAGAAAAAGGAGGATCAGGGGAACAAGGAGGAGGCTGATGGTATGGAACAGTGGAGCATGACAGGCAGGAAGGTGCGGATGTAAATGGGATGATAGTGAGCAGAAAGCCAAGTAGGCAAACAGATAGGACGGATGGATTAGTAAGGAGTGGGGAACGAAATGCAGAGAAAGATATTCAGATGGGATAAAGAAGGCCACGACACAGGTAGAGGAGGTGACCAGGGACATAGTGAAGGGGCTACCTTCAACACCCAGATTGTGGGAGGTGCGAGGAGCCAGTTGAGGGGAGAAACCGGATGAAGGGATGAAGAGGGGCATGGAAGGATGGGGAAGCTGACTGGTGAACAGGGAGACAAAAGGGAGGTTAGAGTACTGCTATTGGGGGACTTCTTTTTCAGAGGCATCCAATGGGAAGGGCAGGATGAGGGTAAAACCTGTCTGATCAGAACCAAGTGCCACCCAGGCCTGATGGCGCACAAGGCCAAGCATTGTTGTATTCACTGGAAAGGGAATGTGGGGGGACCCCAGACATTCTAGTGCACTTGAGGACAAACAACATAATTGGAAATAGTGAACTAGAAATTCAGACAAGGTTCCAGGAGTTGGCCAGGGTATGCCTTTCCATAGGCTGTAAGATCTCCTTTTTGGAAATCCTGCCAGTGCCAAGGGCTAGTGGGAAAACAAGATGAAAACAAGATGAAGATTAGGGAGATAAATCATTGGCTTAGGGAGTGGTGTGGGGAATTGGGGTACGGCCTGGTGGGGGGCTGGAGAGAGACCTGGGAGGATAAGGGGATGTACGCTAGGGACAGGCTCCACCTTAATTTAGAGAGGAAGGAAATCCTTAAGCTCAAACCAGATGGGTTCATCAGTGAAAGGTGGTGTTTAAACTTGTGAAGGGGAGAGGGATCAAAAAAGGGGCAGTGCCAGCAGGTAGGATAAATGAGGGACATGGTCTCCACTCCTCTAGGGGGCTAGGGAGATATCGAAATGGGTCACCAGGTAGGGTGCAGGAGCTGAGAAATGGGAGCTCAAGGGGGAGAAAGGAGAGGAGGGAAAAGGGGAGGAGAGTGGTCCTGATAAATGCCAGGAGCTTAGGAAATAAAATGCCTGAGCTGCAGGTGATGCTAGTTGAGGAGGAGGTAGATGTGGCAGCAGTCACTGAGACCTGGGCCACTCAATGGTACGAGTGGGACCTAAATCTGAAGGGCTGCACTATGTTCAGAAAAGATAGGGGGGAGGGAAGGGGGTGGTGTAGCACTGTTAGTCAGAAATGGCATGGATATTGGAGGGGTAGAGGAGGCAGAGGGGAACTTGGAGGCTATTTGGATCACCTTGCTGATGCAGAGGGGGTAAGAGAGTAAAGGTAGGAGTAGTATACAGACCACCAGCACTGGTGGAGGCCCTGGAAGAAAGTTTGGTGGCAAATCTCAAGGGACACTGTAGATTGGGAAAGGGAAGGGTAGTGGTAATGGGGGACCTCAAAATGCCAGGAACAGACTGGAGGACTATGATGTCACCAGTGGTCAGAGAGCAGAGGCTGCTGGATGTCTTTCAGGATGCATTTCTGACACAACAGGTGGGTTAGCCAACTAGGGAAACCTGGACACTGGACGTGGTCCTGGCGGACAGAGATCAGATTAGGGGCCTAGAGGTGAGGGAATCATGGAAATGCAAAGTGACTTACAAAAGATAGAGGGGTGGTCTAAGGTTTGGCAGTTGAAATTCAATGCCAAAAAGTACAAGGTAATTCACCTAGGGAACAAGGACCTCAGGACAGGGTACTGGATGGGTGGAGTGAGAATTAGCATTATGGTTGAGGAACAGGACCTAGGAGTTAATATCAGTGACTCAATCAAACCATTGGTACAAGGCATGTAGTAAAGCGAGTAGTATGCCGGGATGTATTAGGAGGGGAATTGATAACAGAAGGGAAGAGGTAATACTTCTTCTACATAGATCCTTAGCAAGGCCACACTTAAGAGCTCTATGACCAGTTCTGGCACCTTCACTTCAGGAAGGATAGGGATAGGCTGGAGATGGTACAGTGCAGGGTAACAAAAATGATTCCGGACCAGCAGGACAGGTCCTACGAGGATCAACTTAAGGCACTGAACATGTACTCACCGGAGACAAGAAGGGGAGGGGACATATGATAACGACCTTCAAGTTCTTAAAGGAAATTGACAAGGTGAACTGTGGGGAAATATCTGACTGAATACTAGTTTGTGGTCATGTTAACGTGAGTAGAAACTGACAGGACAGAGATTCAGGAGGGACATGAGGAGGAATTATGTTACAGAAAGGGGGTGCAGCTGTGGAACAGTCTTTCTGCCAATGTGGTGGGTAATAATACCGTTAGTGACTTCAATCACAGTTGGGACAGAATGAAGGGTATAGTGGGGGCTTGGGGTGGCAGATACTGGGGGAAGGATGGGGAGGGCTCGGATCCTGCAGGGACTAAGTCCCAGGGCTTAATAGGGAACTCAGACAGACTGAATAGACCATTGTTCTTTTTCAGCTGTCATTGTCTGTTTCACTGATAATTAAATTATTTTGTCAGCCAGGCAAACTTTAATTGTCAGTCAGTCACATAAAGAACCACCCACTGGCATATTTATCTCGGTTGCCACTAAGTGACTTTTAAACATAAGTTACACACCTTTATCCTCATTAGCCATCGTATCTTTCCTAAACATTGTGTAAGAATCCAACAGTATTAAATGATCAGATACTTTTAGAGCTAACAAAGTTAATATCACTATTGTATATCAAAATCCTGCAATTTGACCATTTTAGGTAATACTGTAACCTCTCAATGTTTAAGAGGACCTCTAATAAAGTCCCTTTAGAATACTGCGGTTGCCAATCGGACTCAGATGTTGTTGGGTCAGGGTTCATATGCACATCACCTACTGTAGGAACATCAACATCATAAGAATCAGGGTATCTTTTCCTCAATGTTTTAGAATAATGGGGAATAACCTCTCATTATATGAAGCTGAATACCCTACTTTGCACATTGGACAACAATAACTGATATATAGCCTCATCCCGTAGTTGCTAACTTGACAAACATCACCATTAAAACTTCTGTAAATAGACTGCGTAAAAAACAAATCACCAGCAAAAATAATGTTCCTTTGTGTAAATTGTGTTAGTCCCTGATTATCTGATGCAGCATTTTTTGTGTTATTTCTTTTAGGCTCCCCTGAGCCCCCAGCTGACCACTCCTTCTGGTGGAGTAGGGCCCCAGTGTCAGTCCTCTGTCACTATCCTCTGCCTTCATTATTGCCATGGCCTGGTTGACCTAATGTATCCTTTTGCTGGGGCTCCCCTCTCTGGACAGGGAGACGGGAGAAGAGATGTACCTGAAGGCATCCTTCTGCACAGGACACCCATGGTGAGGGCTGGCATGGGCACTTCCGGACTTCGTGATGAATGGGGACTGGCCACTATCATCCAGTTGGCCGGGCAACAATTTTCCACTTTTCTCCACTATCCACTCACCTCCCTTGCATTGGTCAGACTGTGGCAGTGTCCTAGTGGAGCATTCAGTGATGTGTCTAGGCTCATGCCGCTATCAATGCCAATAACAAGCCATCACCAGGAGCCACCTAACATGCAGTCCAGAACCATCCCACCCCCCCGGGAGGAAAGCATCTGGAGGCCACTAATAACTCCCTCCTTGCTGGACTCCACTCCTGACTACTTGGCTTGGGTTGTGAACCCGGGTTACTGGTGTGTTGAGCGAACACCCATCGCTCAGCACAACATAGCCCATCCTGATGCAGCATTTAAGTAAAAAATATAACAATAACCCACACAGTAACATTAAGCACCACATTATAAATTTAAAGCCTAACAACTGATAAACATAAGAAACTATTTTCCATACACAAAGTGTGCAGCTCCCATGCTGTCTAACTGGCTGACATCCAGCTACTCTAGCTGTTGCCGGACAACTCCTGGGCTACTTGTCCACATGTTGGCACACTGCTAGTGCTCACAAATGTTGCAGCATCAGGCTCAATGGAAATATATACCCCTGAGGTCATACCCATCTGGTGCTGCCAACACCAAAGGACTGGTCCATTGAGAGCCCACTCCAAGCAAGCATGGAAGCCAACATGCACATTTATAGCTGCAGTCAATTACCCTCACAGGCAGCACACAGTTTGAATGGGGAAGGGGCAAGTAAAACCAACACTGAAACTGACAGCAGTCAGGCTGGGTGGGGGGGACCAGGAACAACTAGTCAGTGAAATGGACAGATGTTCAATGAAGTTGTATCTCTTAAGAGTGTATGATGTCATTGCTACTGTGCCTGTTCTACCAGTCTGGGTCAGGCTTGAAAATAGGAGATGTAGCAAAACAAATCTGAAACTTCTAAATAAACATGTCACCAGCAAAACACCCTGTTGTAAGTAAGATTCAGAGAATCAAAGAAATTGGAAGTGAAACCATTAGGATCTCAAACTATATTCTAATTGCATCACTCAACTTCTCCAATTACAGATGAATTGTATGAAAACAGAGCTTCCTGACCTTTAATGAGGCAATATTTTCCATTTGGCAATGTCTAGATCTCTTCAGATAAAAATAAGTGGCTTGCGTTGCTATAAGAGTCTCGGACATCACCAGGAAAAGTGTAAAAACATAATGAGGCTGCAGCAAATAACTCAAAAATAAAGTCCCTAGTTAAAAAAAATAAATAAAAAGGAAATATTACCCAACTGCAAAAACAGTTACCATAACGCAGAGGCTAAGGTTCGGGAGGCATTTTGGTAGAGTTGCTTTGATAACATGTGGACTTTTCCAGACATCTGATGATCTTTCAGATGAGAGTGAGGGTAATACAGGTAAGCGCAGCTCCACATTAGGATAATCTGACTCTTGATGAGCACCTTTCTTTCGAACCACACACAACCCAGCTTATCAACAAAATTCATCAGAGCCTTAAGCTCCTTTATATGATCCGGCAATTCCTCATCCCTGAGATTAGAACCTGACTCACATCCAGCCTACATCTCCCCCTTTTGACTGTGGGTCTCTCATTTTTTTCACCAGCACTAACCCCCACCTATCTCACTAAGCTTAAAGCTGCTTATAACAACATTCTCAGATTCATCTCCAGCCCCCTCCCCCCATCGCACACACAGTTGTACTCTTTATGAATCCCTAAAATGATTCTGCCCTGAAGACACGTTCACCTGGAAGACACTCATGTTTATGCACAAAATTCTTAACCACTTTCGACCCAGTGTCACTTCCCTCTTCCCAAAATCAGATCTGGCCCGCCCCACCAGGAGTGCTTCCCCCACCCTATTTAAGGTCCCTTTTTTCAACAATTCCCTTGGACAGAGATCACTCTCTTTCAAGAGCCCCACACTCTTTTAACACCCTACACTTGTAATAGCCCCCTCTGAGAATAATTGTGGATCCCTTAGCTGAGAGCCTATGTACTGGTAATCCTCTGGAAACTACTTATGGGACAACTAATACCAATAACAATCTGATGGAAGTACACATTTTACCATCTCCTAGTGAAGTCATAGAGTGTGTTGAGATGGAAACACCTAATTTAAGTGAAAATCTTGCCTCAGTTCACCCTCAAGAAATCTTTATACTGGGAGATTCTATGATTTCTAAACTTGATAGACAAATTTGTGAGGTAAATAAAGCCACATGTACCGTGTCTTGTTTCCGTGGAGCTACACTCCAGGACATTACTAAAATGACCACAAAAATTCTTCAAAATAGTAAAGATCCTTTGGTAATAATTCATGCAGGAATAAACAATATATACAAACAAAGTCTACAAGAGATCAAAGAAGCCTTTGTAGGACTTATTAATATCTTAACTGAAAAAGGGGCACACATAGTATTTTCTGAACTACTTCCGGCACCTAGGGCTGATAGTTACATGGAAGCAAAGATCAAAAAAATTAACAACTGGTTAAGGGCATGGTGTTTAAAACAAAGCTTAAAATGCTTAACGCATTGGGAACAGTTCAGTAATAATTGGCAATTCTATTTAAGATATGGCCTGTACTTGAATAAAAAAGGATCTACACTACTAGAAAACTCGATTAATGGAGAGATTACATCCTTTTTAAACTTATAAAGGGGGGGAGGGAAGGCTTGTTCAATTGATTCTGAGGTAACACTTCTAACCAGTTCAGGAAAAACGAACAGAACACTCTCCTATAAAAAAAGTAAAAATATAAAACAAAATCTTAACATACAACATTCCAAACTAAACATCCTATTATTAAATGCAAGAAGCCTAAACAATAAAATTGATGAACTTAGTCTAACTTTAATAACTAGGAAAATTGACATATGTGGGGTAACTGAGACTTGGTTTACTCAAGAATTTTTGGCAAAATATCCCTGGTTACACTTTATTGCTAAACATTGTGGATAATGGGTGTTGCAGTCTATATTAGAGAAGGAATAAATTGTTATGAAACATACAATGACATCCCGAACCCTGATTGTATAGAATGTGTGTGGGTTAAATTATTATTAGAACAAGAACCTATTACCCTGGGTATTTGTTATCACCCACCCTCTCTAGATAAGGAATGTAATAATTTATTTCTGGACTATATTCAGAAAATCAATCCTCTTGATAATATTATATTAATGGGTGACTTTAATTATCCAGGAATCAACTGGGACACACTTATGGGCTCTAGTCAACAGGGAGCTAAATTTCTTGACTTAGTTATTTCCATGTGCCTGGAACAACTTGTACTTAATCCAACTAGAAAAGCTAACATTTGGATCTAATACTCACTAACATTTATGAGCAGACAGAATCCCCAACAATTGTTGCCCCTCTAGGAGGTAGCGATCATTGCATGGTATTATGGGCAATTAATTATTATGCAATGAATGTTAAAGGTATTACCAAAATGAGAAACTATTCTAAAGCTAATTACAAGGAAATAAAAACATATCTAATGGAATGGAATTGGGAAAAGGAACTGAAAGAGTTACAAGTAAAACAAATATGGCACCGTATTAAGGAAAAATTGAGTTACTGTGTCAACAAATGGGTACCTGTACACAGAAAATATTTCAATCATAAAAGATTTCCTATATGGTTTTCATCCAAAATTAAAAAACTAATAAGATAAAAAAAAAGCCTTTAACAAATACAAAAAGCACAAAACTGTAATTAACTGGAACAGGTTCAAAATAAAAGCAAATAAAACTAAACAAGCAATTAGAAAAGCAGAAAAAAAGAAATGGAGCTCAGACTAGCTACTACCAATAAAGATAATAAAAGCAGTTCTTTAATTATATTGGCTCTATGAGAAAGAACTCTTCGGAAGTGGGTCCACTATTAATAAATAATAAATTAATATCTGATGAACTGAGCATGGCTAACAAATTCAATAGATACTTTACTAGTATTTATAAAGTTAATGAAATTATTGATTCTAAAATCCCCAAAATTCAAGATAGTCTGGTGGTAATTATAATTCCAGAAGTATATTCTGCTATAAACTCCTTTAAGTCTTTCTTTATCTGCAGGTACTGATGGTTTTCCTTCCCAGTTTTTAAAAGAAATTTCTTATGAAGTAGCTGGTCCCCTAACACTACCATTCAATAAATCGCTCTACACTGGTGCAGTAACAAATGACTGGGAAGAAACCTGGGTCATACCTATTCACAAGGGAGGAACAAAACAGAGGGTGGAACAATATAGACCGACTAGTTTAAAGTCCTGCATAGGATAAATTTTGGAAAAACTTATAATGTATAGAATTAACACGCACATCACAAGGAATGGCCTAGAGGACATTACACAGTATGGTTTTGTTGCTGGAAGATCTTGTCAGAGCAACCTGATTAATTTCTTTGAACCTATTAGTGCCTCCCTGGATGCAGAGTTCCCTGTGGATGTTGTTTTTTCTCGATTATGAAAAGGCATTTGACTCAGTTTCTCATAAGATCCTAATAGAAAGCTTGGTGAATATTGGTTTGCATAAAAATATTGTCAGTTGGATCTCTGCATGGTTTATCGATAGACGACAACAGGTAAATATTAGGGGTTATACTTCAACCTGGAACAAGGTGACTAGTGGTGTGCCTCAGGGGTCGGTCCTTGGCCCTACTTTGTTTAATAATCTCATCACAGGTATGAAAACCAAGAACGGGGTTTGGGTCAATAAATACGCTGATGACACTAAGTTGGAGTGTATTGTTAATGACTGTACATCTATTTCTATGTTACAAAAAAAAACTAAATGATTTATTCAACTGGGCTGTGAAACATAAACTTATTTTTAATATTTCCAAATGTAAAGTTATGCATTTTGGATTTAACAACAGATGTGCTAACTATTATTTGAACAACCTTTTACTGAACAAAATAACTTCTTAAAAAGACCTGGGCATTTTAATCTCTAATAATTTAAAATTTTCTGAACACGTTCAAAAAACTTCCCAAAAATGTCATAGATTAATAACTTGCCTATTTAAAAATATTAAATCTAGAGAACCGGAAGTCTTACTTCCTATTTATTGCAGTGTAGTAAGATCAAATCTAGACTTTTGTGCCTATTTTTCCGCTCCAACCTTGGTTAAGGATAAGATACTAGTTGAAAAAATACAGAGAAGATTTACCAGACAAGTGAAAAATTGTAAAACTTTATCATATAACAGTAGATTACAAAAATTGGAACTTTATTCCTTGGAATATAATTCTTTAAGAGGGGATTTATGTCTAATCTATAAAGCTTCCAGGGATAATTCTCTGGCTGAAACAATATGCTTAGAATGGTATAAGAAAATAAATAACACCAGATCCCATATACTACAATTAAAATCAGTCACAAATAGGTCTACTAGTCAACATCAATTTTTTACCCAGAGAATAATCCAGACTTAGAATTCACTGCCTCTTGAAGTAGTATACAGTAATTCCTTCCAGTTATTCAAACAAAATCTTGACATTTTTATGGGTAATAAAAAATATGAATTCCATCCAGGTTAGGGATGGTGAGTTCATTAAGGGTTAGTCTCTCGAACTCGTATATACCTATGAACCTATGAATCCTACCATGCAACCTCACAGTATGCCCTTCTGCCAACTCCTTTAAAATCAACTTGAAACAGCACTTACTCAAGAACCCCTTGCAACTGTTTCTGAATTGCCTCTCTCCCACACTCTTACAACCCCCCACACCCCTCAAACTCTCTTTTCACTTTCTTGTCGCTTATCACACCGCTTTAGTCTGGTGTTACTATTACTGCACCTAAGTGCAACAAGGTATTCTTCCCTCCCCTGAATAACTCTCCCCCCACCTTCCACCTACCTCTCCATTATATCTTTGCTCTTTATGCCCAGGCTGCTACGTCTATAGCCAGTTTAGCCCTCACTCATTATTTGTCCTGTTTATACTGGATCCTAATACATGTCCTACTTGTTCCTTGATATTTCAATATTCTACTGTTTTCACATTTGTATTCTAGTGTTCTCTATGTATAATAATTGTACACCTCAACTGGGTTGGACACCCCCATGGATGAAGTGTACTACTATAAGAGTGGTTTCTCAGTAACTGTGTGCATATACCCACCCATGTAAAAGTGTACCTCTCCAATGTGTTTTGCTTGGTTTTCTTGTACCTATTCCCACCCATGTATTATTGTATTGTATTATTGTACTCCTGTATATATTGATGCTCTGTATATTCCCACCCATGTATTATTGAATTGTATTATTGTACTCCTGTATAGTGATGTTCTGTATATTCCCACCCATGTATTATTACAGGTATATTGTATAATTGTACTCCTGTAAATATTGATGCTCTGTATATTCCCAACCATGTATTATTGTATTGTGTTATTGTATTCCTGTATATACTGATGCTCTGTGTATACCCACCCATGTATTATTGAACTTCTGTACATAGTGATGCTCTGTATACCCACCCACATATTATTGAATTGTATTATTGTACTCCTGTATATATTAATGCTCTGTATATTCCCACCCATGTATTATTGTACTGTATTATTGTACTTCTGTATATAGTGATGCTCTGTATACCCACCCATCTATTATTGTATTGTGTTATTGTACTCCTGTATATATTGATGCTCTGTATATTCCCAACCATGTATTATTGTATTGTATTATTGTACTCCTCTATATACTGATGCTCTGTATATTCCCACCCGTGTATTATTGTACTCTGGTATATATTGATGCTGTGTATATTCCCACCCATGTATTATTGTATTGTATTATTGTACTCCTGTATATATTGATGCTCTGTATATTCCCACCCATGTATTATTGTATTGTATTATTGTACTCCTGTATATATTGATGCTCTGTATATTCCCACCCGTGTATTATTGTATTGTATTATTGTACTCCCGTATATATTGATGCTCTGTATATTCCCACCCGTATATTATTGTATTGCAATATATGGAGATAGGCAAATAATACTATCCTATCCCATAGAAAAAAATCCTTGTAATACATCACTCAGTCCCGTAATAGTATACTTCCGGTCCTTGTAAAGCTATTCTTCCGGCCAATAAAACCATACTTCCGGTCCTTGTAATACCATCGTTCAGACCTCAGTACCATAGCTAATGTCAAAGCTTGTTTTTCTTTGTCTTTTTTCATTCTTGTTCCTTCTTGTGATAAAGAAATGGGAGCAGGTAATGGGAATATGACAACCGGACAGTAAGGAGCAAGGAGCACATGGCAAGCACACAGGGAAGAGCAAGGAACACGAACATGGAACCGTCCCTCAACTAATGCAGAGGTAAAAGTTTGTCAGCCTCTCGCATCCATATATTACAAAAAACAACAGATAGGTTCCAGTGAATCACTCGGCTGTAATTCCATTTCAAGGTTCTGGGGACAAAGGAACCTCTCAAGCTTCGATCTCGAGGTTACCTATGTTTCCGGAACCTCTCAATAGAATTACAGCCTTGTAATTTACTGGAACCAATCTATTATTCTATTTGAATTATTGTACTCCTGTATATATTGATACACTGTATATTCCCACCCATGAATTATTGCATTGCATTATTGTACTCCGGTATATACTGATGCTCTGTATATTCCCACACGTGTATTATTGAATTGTATTATTGTACTCCGATTGATGCTCTGTATATTCCCACCCGTGTATTATTGCATTGTATTATTGTACTCTGGTATTTACTGATGCTCTGTATATTCCCAACCATGTATTATTGCACTGTATTATTGTACTCTGGTATATATTGATGCTCTGTATACTCCCAACCATGTATTACTGCATTGTATCATTGTACTCTGGTATATATAGATGCTCTGTATACTCCCACCCGTGTATTATTGTATTGTATCATTGTGCTCCGGTACATATTGATGCTCATATCTTCCCACTCGTGTATTATTGCATTGTATCATTGTGCTCCAGTATATATTGATGCTCTGTATACTCTCACCTGTGTATTATTGCATTGTATCATTGTGATCTGGCATATATTGATGCTCTGTATACTCCAACCCGTGTATTATTGTATTGTATCATTGTGCTCCGCTGGTATATATCGATGCTCTGTATACTCCCAACCGTGTATTATTGTATTGTATCATTATACTCCGGTATATATTGATGTTCTGTATAATCCCACCTGTGTATTATTGTATTGTATCATTGTACTTCTGTATATATTGATGCTCTGTATACTCCCACCCATGTATTATTGTATTGTATTATTGTATCATTGTACTCTGCTATATATTGATGCTCTGTATACTCCCACCCATGTATTATTGTATTGTATCATTGTACTCCTGTATATATTGATGCCCTGTATACTCCCACCTGTGTATTATTGTATTATATCATTGTACTCCGCTATATATTGATGCTCTGTATACTCCCACCCATGTATTATTGTATTGTATAATTGTACTCCGGTATATATTAATGCTCTGTATACTCCCACCTATGTATTACTGTATTGTATCATTGTACTCCTGTATATATTGATGCCCTGTATACTCCCACCCACGTATTATTGTACTGTATAATTGTACTCTGGTATATATTAATGCTCTGTATACTCCCACCTATGTATTACTGTATTGTATCATTGTACTCCTATATATACAGTGGCGTGAAAAAGTATTTGCCCCCTTCCTGATTTTCTCTATTATTGCATATTTGTCACACTGGATGTTTTCAGGTCTTTAGAGAAAATGTAATATTAGATAAAGGGAACCTGAGTGAACAAATAACACTTGTTTTTTTTTTAATTTCACTTATTTAATGAAAAAAAGTTAACCAACACCAACTGGCACTGTGTGAAAAAGTAATTGCCCTTACATTAGTAACTGGTTATGCCACATTTAGCTGCAATGACTGCAACCAAACACTTCCTATAATTCAATATCAGTCTTTCACATCGCTGTGGAGGAATTTAACCCACTCTTCCTCGCAGAACTGCTTTAATTCAGTAACATTTGGTAGGTTTTCGAGCATGAACTGCCTCGCTTCAGGTCCTACATAGCATCTCTATTGGGTTTAAGTCTGGACTTTGACTAGCCACTCCAAAACTTTAATTTTACTTCTTTTTAGCCATTCTGATGTGGACTTGCTTTTGTGTTTTGGATCATTGTCTTGCTGCATGACCCAACTACGCTTCAGCTTCAGCTGACGGAAGGATGACTGGACATTCTCCTGAAGAATTTTCTGGTACAGAGCAGAATTCATGGTTCCTTTAATTATGGCAAGTCATCCAGGTCCTTAGGCAGAAGCATCCCACACCATCACACCTACCACCACCATGTTTGACTGTTGGTATGGTGTTCTTACTGTGGAATGCTGTGTTTGCTTTACGAGACATTATGGGATCCATGTTGTCCAAAAAGTTCCACTTTGGACTCATCTGTCCATAGAACATTTTTCCCAAAGGCTTGTGGATCATCCAGGTGCTTCTTGGCAAATGAGAGATGAGCATTTATGTTCTTCTTGGTTAGCAGTGGTTTCCTTGCTGCTCTCACATGAAGCCCATTTTGCCCAGTCTCTTTCTGATTGTGGAGTCATGAACACTGGCCTTAGCTGAGGCAAGAGTAGCCTGCAGTTCTTTGGATGTTGTTTTAGGATCCTTGAGACTTCTTGGATGATTTTACACTGCGCCTTGGAGTAATTTTGTGGTCGCCCACTCCTGGGAAGGTTCACTACTGTTCCAAGTGTTTTCCATTTGAGATTATGGCTCTCACTGTGGTTCGATGGAGTCCCAGAGCCTTAGAAATAGCTTTGTAACCCTTTTCCAGACTGATAAAGGCAACAAATTTTTCTGATCTTTTCAGGAACTTCCTTTGATCATGGCATAATGTGCTTGTTGAATCTTTGTGCTGGCAACGTGACTCTGATGGTAAGGGCCAAAATAAGTGAGGTTTATATTGAGCAGGGCTGGCTGTAATCAAGCCTGGCTGTGTTCAATCAGCTGACTCTAATTATCTCTTTAATTGGGTTGATTTAACTAGGGGGCAATTACTTTTTCACACAGTGCCAGTTGGTGTTGGTTAACTTTTTTCATTAAATAAATGAAATAAGTAAAAAAAAAAAGTGTTATTTGTTCACTCAGGTTCCCTTTATCTAATATTATATTTTGTCTAAAGACCTGAGAACATCCAGTGTGACAAATATGCAATAATAGAGAAAATCAGGAAGGGGGCAAATACTTTTTCACGCCACTGTATATTGATGCCCTGTATACTCCCACCCACGTAATATTGTACTGTATAATTGTACTCTGGTATATATTAATGCTCTGTATACTCCCACCCATGTTTTATTGTATTGTATCATTGTACTCCACTATATATTGATGCTCTGTATACTCCCACCCATGTATTATTGTATTGTATCATTGTACTCTGGTATAAATGCTCTGTATACTCCCACTTATGTATTATTGTACTATATTATTGTACTCCTGTATATGTTGATGTTCTGTATATTCCCACCCATTTATTTTTGTACTGTATTACTGTACTCCTGTATATGTTGATGCCCTGTATACTCCCACCCATGTATTATTGATTATTGTACTGTATTATTGTACTCCTGTATATGTTGATGCTCTGTATATTCCCACCCATGTATTATTGTATTATATCAATGTATTCCTGTATATATCAATGCTCTGTATACTCCCAACCATGTATTATTGTATTGTATTACATAGATACATAGACAGTGTCGGCAGATAAGGGCCTATGGCCCACCCAGTCTGCCCATTTGAGCTTGTAAGTTCAGTTTGTTTTCCTAGAAGTCCGTTTCCCCTTTCCCCTGACCTCTAGAATTCCTTTATGTCTATCCCATGCATTCTTAAATCCCGTGATTGTTTCAGCCCCCACCACCTCCTCTGGCAGGGTGTTCCACTTGTCCACCACCCGTTCTGTGAAGAAATTCTTTCTCATGTTTCCTCCGAATCGTCCTCCCTCCAACTTCATCCCATGCCCTCTAGTCCTGGAACATCTTTTCGCTTAAAATAGTGTTTCCTGCACCTGTTTCTCCCTGTAAGATACTTGTATGTCTCTATCATATCCCCTCTCCCTCCTCTCCTCCAGGGAGTACGTGTTCAGTTCCTTCAACCTGTCTTCATAGGACTTGTGATGCAATCCATGCACCATCTTTGTTGCCCTCCTCTGAACCTTCTCTACCCTGTCTATGTCCTTACGTGAGGTATGGTCTCCAGAACTGTACACTGTACTCCAGGTGGGGCCTCCACTAGTATTGTGTATAGCAAATTAGACCTCCTTTTCCTGCTAGTGATACCCTGCCTATACATCCCAGCATCCTATTTGCTTTACCTGATGCCTTGTCACACTGTTTCCCTACCTTGAGGTCATCAGAGATGACAACTCCAAGATCCCTTTCCTGCTTGGTGCATGCTATATCCTCACCCCCAACTTGATATATTGTGCCAGGGTTTTGTGCCCCATATGCATTATCTTGCACTTCTTTGCGTTGAATTTCAACTGCAAACCCTTGACCATTCTTCAAGTTTCTGCAGGTCCCTTCTCATTCTGTCTACACCCTCTGGTGTGTCTATCTGTTACAGAGCTTTGTGTCATCAGCAAACAGTGAAATTCTGCCTTCTAGATCCTGTGCAATGTCACTGATGAAGATGTTGAATAGGACCGGTCCCAGCACTGATCCCTGTGGTACCCCACTGGTCACTCTTCCCTCTGTGGAGTGACAGCCATTTACCACCACCCTCTGGGTCCTGCCACCCAGCCAGTTACCTACCCACCACACTACTGTCCTGCCCACACCCATATTCCCCAGTTTGTGTAATAGTCTTCTATGTGGCACAGTATCAAAGGCCTTGCTGAAGTCCAGATAGACCATGTCCACTGCCTCCCTGATCCACCTCCCTAGTCACCCAGTCAAAAATTCAATGAGGTTGGTCTGACATGACCTCCCCTGGTGAAACCATGCTGCCTGGGTCCTGTAGTCCATTGACAACCAGATGTTCCACCAATCTCTCCTTCAGTAGTGCTTCCATGATCTTTCCCACTACCAAGGTGAGGCTGACTGGTTGTAGTTCCCTGCTTCCTCTTTGTTCCCACTTTGTATAAGGGGACTACATCTGCTGTTCTCCAGTCTTTGGGTACCTCCCTGTTTCCAGTGATTGGCTAAACAGGATAGCCAGAGGTTCAGCCACCACCTCTCTTAGTTCTTTAAGGACCCTGGGGTGCACCCCATCTGGCCCCATTGCTTTGTCAACTCTTATTGCTTCCAGTTTCTTCAGGACCCTTTCTCGTGTAAAGGGACTTGTGTCCATTTCTGCACCATTCTCACCCCTTGTACTCCCTTCAGACCCATTACCCCCCTCTTCCTCAGTAAAGACTGAGCAGAAATACCTGTTCAATATGTCAGCTTTACTGTTGTCATCCTCCACGCGACTCCCATCCTCCCCCTTCAGTCTCACTATCCCTCCCTTTGTCTTTCTTTTTTCACTTATGTACCTGTAAAAGGTTTTGTCCCCTTTAACCACTGATTTTGCAATGTGTTCTTCTGTCTGAGCTTTGGCTTCCTTACTGACTTCCCTGCCTCCTTTGTTTCTCCTGGTACTTCTCCCTATCCCTTCTGCCTGTGTCTTTTGTATTGCCTGAATGCAATCTTTTGGCTTTCACTTTCTTTGCTACCTCTTTGGAAACCATAATGGTCTCCTCTTCCTTTTCCTCTTGCTAACCTGCTTAATGCATAATTCTGTTGTTCTTATAATCCCCATTTTAAATACTGCCCACTGTTCCTCAACCCTGATTTCTGTCCCATTCCCTTAATGCCTCTTTAAGTATCTCCCATTTTCCCAAAGTCTGCCCCCTAAAATCCAGGATCGTGTTTTTGTGTTGTTTGGTTCTGCTCTTTCTGTGATTTCAAACCACAATGACTGGTGGTCACTGTTACCCAGGTGCTCCCCACTCTTACCCCATCACACTGTCCCTGTTTGTGAGCACAAGGTCCAGTATTGCCTTCTGCCGAGTTGGTTCCATGACCAGTTGCTTGAGAAGACACCCTGAAGGGAGTCAGGATAAATCTGCTCCTTAGTTGATGCGCTGCTGGGATGCTCCAGTCCACATCTGGAATATTGAAGTCTCCAACCAGTACTACCTCACCCTTGTCTGCCATCCTTTGGATGGCTAGCATCAGCTCCCTATCTGTTTCTTTCTCCTGGGCTGGTGGTCTATAGACCACACCTGTGCGGATGGCTGGCCCCATTTTCCTTTCCAGCTTTACCCACAGTATCTCTCCCCCATTTTGTTCCTCCTGGATCTCTGTGGCCCTTATGTCATTTTTCACATACAGTGCCACTCCTCCTCCCTTCCTGCCTGCTCTGTCTCTTCTGAATATGTTGTAGCCAGGTATGGCCATCTCCCAGTCATGGTTATCATTACACCAGGTTTCAGTGATGGCCACAATGTCCAGGTCTGACTGTACCATGACAGCCTCCAGATCTTCCATCTTGTTGCTAAGGCTCCTGGCATTTGCACACATGGCTTTCCATGATTTGACCTCCCTAGACTGCTTCATTGTTCTACTCAGCCCCTTCCTTGGTTGTCATTTATCCTGGTTCTCCTTGCTGTCTGCCCTTCTGCTGAATTTTGCCCCTTTTCTGCTTATCCACCTTTTGGACACTAATCTTCATCTTTTGCACACTGCTTTGCAGAGATAGCCCCTCCTCTGGTTCACTGATTCCACTGCTAGCTGTGGGAGGTGAGCAAGTAGGTACCCTCCTTGCTGGCCTGCCACCCCCCTTTGCTAGTTTAAATGCTTGTCAATGTAGCATTTAAACTTATCATTGAGTGCTTGAATTCTCCTCCAGGATGGATGCAGGCCGTCAGGCTTGAACAAACCTCCATCCCTCCAGGTGGGTCCCCAGTCACCAATGAATCCAAACCCTTGCTCACAGCACCAGTTCTTCAACCATGAGTTAAAGTTCCTAATGCATGCACTCCTATGCTCTCCCTTGCCTCTCACAGGTAGTACTTCTGAGAAAGTGACAGAAGTAGCTACTTGCTTGAGACCCCTTCCCAGTTTTCTAAACTCTTCCTGAACTTCCTTTGACTCCCATTTGCCAAGTCATTAGTACCTAGGTGGATATGTGACATCCAGCTCACCCTCCCGTCTTGCCTTCCCAGTGATCCCCAGTATCTCCCTTCCATCCCTCCATGCCGTGGCACCTGGTAGGCACCTCACCTCCCTGTCCTCCCCCTCCTGTGTTCCTAGCTGGATCCCTCTTATGATGGAGTCTCCCACCAGGATTTGCTTCCTCCTCCTCTGGGGTCCACTGCTTTCCCCACTGAGGTCACCTCCTTAGCTAACCTCCACATCCTTTCCTTTCCCTTCTCTGGGTACCTCTGTTTGGTTGTCCTCATTTGCCAGTGTGGCATATGAGTTCTTGAGAGGAATAGGATCTGGGATGTGCCTCTGCCTGACTGCTCTAACCCTCCCTGAGCCCACTGTCATCCAAGTGCTCCTCGTTCTAGGCATCCTTTGAGGCAGCTGCATTGGACTGGGTGGTCCCTGGATAGGGGTGATGGTACTCCTGACCCAGTTTACTTCCGCTCTGAGTCTGGTTACCTCATCCCGTAGTCCAGAGAGATGCAACAGATAGGGCAGCACCTCAGTGTCCAGAAGGTCTGCCTGAATATGGCTGCCCCACAGCCACTGCATTGCACCATTCCCCTCATTATACTGCAATTCCACTACTTGTCTGCTACTGAAACTCTCTTAGTTCTCTTTTTATTAATTTACTGTACTGAAATCCTGTAACTGATCCTCAGATTTTTTTAAGGAAAAAGAAACCAATAAATAAATAAATGAGTCAAAACACTTGTTGTGCTGAGGGTGGGCTTCTCCCCCCTTATGCCCCTCCTACTTCACACCTCTTACTATACCCTGTGTTTAGCTCCTGTCAATCAGATTTATCAGGGCATATAATTAAGAGTTGGGGAAGGGGAGGGGAAGCGAAAATTTGCAGCAATTAAAGACAGCACAGAATTACACCACCACTATGTTTTAAATTTTCAACAGCCCAAAAACAATTATAAGTAAAGACAACAAAGAAAGTATAGTGTCACTACAAGCCCACAATCTAAGTTTAAAAGAAAAATACCAATTACCAGTTACTCTAAAGCACTGAATTGAATATGTTTCCTTCCTTCTCCTTCTGGCTTCTTCTGAGAAAATCAACCTCTGCTTGTTACTTTATCTCTGACTAAGCCCCACCTCCAGTTATCACGTCGCTGAGGTCAGAGGCCAGACAATTAACACCCTTCACCCAGCTACAGGACAGTCAGACAAGCCAAGATAACATTTGCAGCAATTAAAGACAGCACAGAATTACATCACCACTATGTTTTAAATTTTAAACAGCCCAAAAACAATTATAAGTAAAGACAACAAAGAAAGTATAATGTCACTACAAGCCCACAATCTAAGTTTAAAAGAAAAATATCAATTACCAGTTACTCTAAAGCACTGAATTGAATATGTTTCCTTCCTTCTCCTTCTGGCTTCTTCTATTATAGTACTCCTGTATATATTGATGCTCTGTATACTCCCACTGTTCTGTTTTGTCCAACTGGATGCTTGTAAAAATCGACATTTTGCTCACATGCCTTTCCAGTATAAAACTAACTCTAGCAAGAGCTAAGACAGCTATGAAGTGTTGGCATTGTGGGCAGTGAGTAATGTGTAAACTAGTTATTTTTGCACTAGCCAGCAGGAAAAGTGTCTGGGACAATCCGCTAGTACTAAAGATATACTATTAGCCCCACTGACGTATTTATTACAAAATGTCTGCCTCCTGTACATACCAACAGGGCCAGTGAAGCAAAATTTTTACTATACCATACTGGCCTTATCCCATCTGACCCTGGTTATCACCACTTATCTTCAGGACTCCTTACAACTCAATGGCTTGCTCCCATCAGGAAATGCTGGCAACTGCTGGCAATGTTTCACTTGTGTAGTTACACTTTATTTGCCCAGGATAGATAAGCGAAGATGCAGCATCTCATTTTCAGTGGGATTCTGTTGCTACCCATTTCTACAGATGCATGGACTGCAGCCCTTGAAGGTAAGTGGCTTGCTCAGTGTCACACACTGAGTATTTGGGTCTAGCAGGTTTTAAACCTATGATTTCCTGGAGACCCTAAAATGAAAGGGTTTTTTTTTTAACAATTTATTTAACAGGGACAGTTGAGTAGGGACATCTCATTTTCTGGGGGGGGGTCTTGCTTCTTCCTGCAGTCTGGGCAACAGTAGCCCCAGGTGCCGAATTCTGGAGTACAATCATCACTCCCTTTGATGCAGCACAGAAACACTGACCACAAACACTTTACAATCACAATGCAAGAATAAATCAGTCTTTGCAAAAATCAAACAGGCCTGTATGGTTTTGCTAGTATCAATAAAGTACTCCTCATATTACTGCCAGTCTCATTAGTTGGCCTTTAAAAAAAAAGTGAAAACTGATACTTGAGGAAGGCACCCAATGTTCTCATTAAAAAAGTGAAAAGTCAGTACTGGAGATAGAAACATAGACTTTGACGGCAGATAAGGACCACTTGGCCCACCCAGTCTGCCCATTTCCCTACCTACTGGATAAGCTGCAGATTCTAGTTAACCAACAGCCTATTTCCTGCATCCCCCCACTATAATTGCCTTATGTCTGTCCCATGCATGTTTGAATTCCTCCACTGTTTTAGACCCCACAACCTCTCCAGGTAGGCGGTTCCATGCCTCACCACTCTCTCCATGAAAAATAATTTCCTCACATTACCCCTGAGCCATCCCCTCTAACTTTAAATTGCCCTTGTTCTTACACATCTCTTTTTCTGAAAGATGCTACCCTCCTGGACTTTGTTGATTCCCTTGAGGTACTTAAAAGTTTCTATCATGTCCCCCTGTCCCTCCTTTCATCAAGGGTATACATATTAAGCTCTCTCAGTCTCTCTTCATATGGTTTCTGATGTAGACCCTGCACCATTTTAGTTGCCCTCCTCTGGACTGCTTCCATCCTGTCTATGTCCTTGCGTAGATGAGGTCTCCAAAACTGCACGCAGTACTCCAGATGGGGTTTCACCAACTGTCTGTATAGAGGGATAACCACTTGCCTTTTTATACTTGTGATGCCCCTCCCTATGCATCCCAGTATCCCCCTGGCTTTCCCTAGTGACTTCTCACATTGCATACCCACCTTTAGGTCATCTGATATGACTACACCCAGATCCCTTTCCATTATTGTTGTTGTTATGTACCTCCCTGCTATTGTGTACTCTTCTCCTGGATTTTTATTTCCCAGGTGCATTACTTTGCACTTCTTTGCATTGAATCTAAGTTGCCATATGTCTGACCATTCCTCCAACCTTGCCAAGTCCCTTCTCATCCTTTCTACCTCCTTGTGCATCAACTCTGTTACAGATCTTTGTGTCATCCACAAGAGGCACCTTTCCTTCCAGACCCTCTGCAATGTCACCTATAAAAGGCGTTAAAGAGGACTGGACCAGTACTGAGCCCTGAGGTACTCCACTAGTAACCCCTTTCTTCAGAATGTGTTCCATTCACTATTACCTTCTGTGTCCTGTTGTGCAGCCAGTTTTCTACTAGGCTACCCTGGGACCCACTCCCAGGCTGGCTAACTTGATTATTAATCTTTTGTGCGAGACTGTGTCAAATGCCTTGCTAAAGTCTAGGTAGGCCTATATCCACAGCCCCTCCTGGTCTATTACTTTGGTCACCCAGTCAAAGAAATCGATTAGATTTGTCCTGACATGACCTTCCTGCTGTGAATCCATGCTGCTTTGGGTCCAGTGCCCTGCTGGCCTCTAGGTACTCAACAATTCTTTCTTTCAGAAGTGATTCCATCATTTTCCCCACCACTGAGGTCAAACTAACAGATCTGTAGTTTCCTGCTTCTGCCTTGCTCCCACTTTTGTGAAGGGAATCACATCTGCCCTCCTCCAGTCCTCAGGTACCACCCATCTTCCCATGATTTGTTAAAAGTGTGGTTAGTGGTGTCACTAGGTCCTCCCTTAGCTCTTTTAGGATTCTAGGGTGAATCCTGTCAGGCCCATTGCTTTGTCCACCTTGGGTTTAGAAGTTCTTTCAGTACTCTCTTTCTTCTTTAAATGGACTGGTATCAACCCTACTATCCAGAGTGCTTCTACTGTTTGGTTTAGGTAACTCCTCCTCTTCTTCTTTTGTGAATACTGAGCAAAAGTATTCATTCATTCATTCATCTCTGCCTTTTCACTGTCTCCCTCTGCCCACCTCTCCTTTATTAATCTTCCCTTTCCCTCCCTTAACCTTTCTATGTTCCCTAATGTACCTATAAAAGGTTTTATCCCCCTTCTTAACTGAGTTGGCTATCCTTTCCTCAGTTTGGGCCTTTGCTTTTCTGACTGCCTTCCCCACTTCTTTCTGCTTTAATTGATACAGTTCCCTGTCGTGCTCTGTCTGTGATTCCTTGTACTTTTTGAATGCAGCCTTTTTCTCTTTAACCTTCCCTGACACTTCTTTTGAGAGCCATAGTGTTTTTTGTATTCCTCTTTGTTTTCTTTATTTGTTTCATACAAAGGCTTGTTGCCTCCATGATGGCAGTTTTGATTTTCTCCATTGTTCTTCCACCCTCCTTTCTGGCCATTTGCTAATGCATTCCTCAGGTATTCACCCATTTTGCCAAAGACAGCCCTTCTAAAGTCCAGTATCCTTGTATTTGTATGGCTTGTCTCCATGGTTGTGTTTATTGTGAAGCACACTGTGCAGTGGTTGCTTGTTCCCAGGTGTCTACTGACTTCTAAGTTTGTGATCCTCTCTCCATTTGAGAGTACCTGGTCTAATATTGCTCCCTCCTGAGTGGGTTCCACCACTAGCTGTCTAAGGCATGCTCCCTGTAGGCATCGAGATTGACCCTGTTCTTGGATGTGGCTGCAGTCCATGTTGCCCAGTTAACATCTGGCATATTCAGGACCCCCATCAACAGTATCTCCCCTTTTTCAGCCATTTTGAGAATGCCCTCAATCATTTTCTTGTCCATTTCCTCCCCTTGAGATGGGGGTCTGTATACAACCCCTGTGCGGATTGTGATGCCATTCCCTGTCTCCAATGTGACCCAGAGTTCCTCTTGTCCTCACTCTTTACCTTTTAGTTCTGTTACTTTGATCCCTTCCCTTATGTAGAGAGTTACTCCACCTCCTCTTTTACCCTCCCTGTCCCTTCTGTAGATTGTGTACCCTGGTATGTTGACATCCCAGTCATGGTTCTCCATGTACCATGTTTCTGTGACTTCCACAATATCCAAGTGTTCCACTTCCATCAGGGCTACTAGGTCTGGAAGCTTGTTTCCAAGACTACGGGCATTGGTACTCATTGCCCTCCATTTAATGTTGGCTTTATCCTTTTTTACCCCATCCCTGCTCTAATTGGCCTTGTCCATTTTTCCATTTACTCCTGTCCTGCCCTCTGTCAAGCTCTGTACCTCAGTGTTTACCCTACTACCTGCCATGCTTTGCGGGGGGAGGCTTGAACTTTCCTGTTTCCTATCAGCATCTCCCCCCTTGGCTAGTTTAAAAGCTTGCCAAGGAAGCCTTTAAACCTGTCACCTAAGAGCGTGTTTCCCTTTCTGGACAGATGCAGACCATCATGCCAGTATAGACCTTCTTCTCTCCGGGTGGACCCCCAGTCCCCAATGAAGCCAAAGCTCTGTGCTCTGCACCAGTTTTGCAACCATTCATTAAACCGCATGGTGTGCAGTACCCTAGCCTCAACCCTGCCATGGACTGGCAGCACCTCTGAGAAGGTTACCGTGCTTGCTACCTGTCTGAGGTCCCTCTCCAACTCCACAAATTCATCCTGCACTGCACTGGTCTCATGCCTAGCTTGGTCATTTGTCCCGAGGTGGACAATGATATCTAGTTTCCTCTCCTGTGATGCTGCTTCTGCAGTCCTGAGGATTCGCTTCCTGTCCCTCCAAGCCATGGCACCAGGCAGGCACCTTACTTCCCTCTCCTCTCCCTTCCCCAGGTCTACCCCTCTAACAATTGAGTCCCCTATCAGAAGCTGTTTCTTTCCCTTGTGTTGTCCGGGACTTCTTGTGCCAGAGGAAAAAAACAAAAGTTGACACTGTAATATTGGTGACTGCACCATTCCAGCTTATCCACAAAGAGTAAATAACAGGCAGATCACCTACCTGGGGCCTGATGAGCCCAGCATGGGGTACTTGAGAGGACGTCGGATCATACCTGTAAAACAAGAATAGCAATGGGGTCACAAAGGATCTGTGGTTCTTTATGAACAATACAGAACAGATGGAAATGCTAAACATAAAACATTACTTATCTGTCAGATTGGGGTTTCTGTCTTTTCAGGCCTGTAAAACTAAAGGAAAAAATGTGTTAGTACTGTCTGAGGAAAAAATAGTCCTGAGAGTAGACAGATGAGAGTTACAGAGGTATGAGAGCTACAGGATGAGCACAGATATTTAGGTAAAAGGTATTTTTCAAAGAAAAGGTACAAGTTAAAGTGAAAATGAGAAACGTCAAATAGAGAAATAAACTGAGAAAGAGTGGTGGGGAGGTAATCAGGATTACACTGCAGCACCCTGGGCAGCCTTGAAATTTAAATTTAATATTGCCCCTATGGGCCAATGGGCAAGTGAATGCCTCCTTTGGGCTAAGGTCCCACATAGGCAACAAACATTTGGCTCTGAACTGCAGAACTCCACACAGAATGAATGTTTTCCTTTGTCACACTTTTATGGTTATAGGCAAGCTAAAGTGCTAAACTACACACACTTCTGATGCGGGCTGCAGGTACAGAATTGGGAAGCTCACCTCTTCAACTAGCTCACCTGGGTCAGCCAGTGGTTGGCACTCCAATGCCGTCACCACTGTCATTGCACTGCCCACTAATGGCTCCCCCCCATCACCACCTGCTGATACCAAGATAAAAACAGGGCTCACCAGCCTGAAGTAGGTTTTTGTCATCCCACCACATTCTGCTACTTCCCATGCCACCTGTCTTGCCCACAACCCTGCTGACAGTGATAGTCGTGTGGCAGCTGTGCACACACCTAGAATGTCCCATTGTAAGATAACGCTACCTGCCCTCCACAAAGGTTGCTGTGGGGGGTGAAGCCTCAGTGCCACTTACCCCAGACTGAGGCATGCTAACATGGGCAGCGCTTGTCCAATACACAGCTGCTGTTCCCAAAGCCATCAGCCTGCTGCTAAATCCAGGTATTTGGAATATCTCGGGCTCCATGTCTCCTCGAGCTCTATGCCCAGTTGGAGCTGCTCCCTGACTGCCGCCTGCTAAGCAGCTGAAGCTGCCCTACTTCGCCTTGGGCTCCACGCCCTGTTGGAGCTGCTCCCAAACTGCTGCCTGCTAAGTAACTCAAGGTATGAAGTTATAAACTGAGATGCCCTTCCCAGACAATACTTGCCCGTTTCAAATTTGGCACCTTTTTCAGCAGCCCTCCTGCGTCACACTCAGAGCTTGGCACCTCTACTACTAGAGTTAACTCCTAATTCCTCTCTGGGACACTGAGTGCTGCTAATTCATTTTAAATTAATTTTTCTACCCATGCTCACTCTGATTTATTGGCTATTCAGATGTAGTCTCCCTTACATTAACCCGGCAGTTTGCTCCACTTGAGTGTGTGTAAAATAAATGTAGTTGAATCTGCTCCAGACTTTAGTATCTATTGTAAAATTAGCCTGCTGATCCTGAAGTAGCCTTTGCTTGATTGTAGTTACATGGGGCCTGCAGTTCTGAGCTAAGGAGCCTGAATATTTCATCAGTAGCTTGCTGATTATACTAAAGCTGCATATAGATTTGTATAATTGAAATACTGCATCCTTAGCAAAGCAGCCAGCCAGCCCTGCACCTCTTGTCTGATTTTTTTGGACCATACCCCCCCAGGCCCCTTTAAATACACAATAGCTCCTCCCACCTCTGAGGGAGATGGTCTTAATTGGGTACTCACTTGGCACAGTCGGCTCTCTTCTTACTTAAAGGGGCCCTCTCCTCTCAAGCTGCACTTGTGCTCTCTCAAAACTAACCTTCTCCCTTTAGTTGAGTGCCGTGTAACCTACAAGCCTTGGTGACTTGTGCAGCTAACAATATTATTTTCACCTGTCTACCAAAAGCCTGCAAAAACTTCCAGTATAGTTAGCTTATGCAGACAAAATGCTTTGCACAACCATGGCTCCTCGATTACTACTAGGTATGCTTCTTTACTCCCTGATACCCTGTTCTGCTCCTCCAAAAGCAGCAGCAGCTTCTCTACATTCTACTGCACAGGCTCCCTGTCCTGATATTGTTGAATCTACTGCATTGTTTACCCTCAATGGAAACTCTTATCTCTATGTGCCCCCATAACTAGGGTTGCCACCTTTGATTCGGGACAAAACCTGATCTGATAGCCCCACCCCTTTCCAGCCTTTGCCCCGCCCATTTCACCCTGGCCACACCCCATTGTCACATGACCAGTGCTTCAGTTCAACATGTACTATCCAAAATGACAAACATCAGACTCCAACATAAATAGCAAACACTGTTGCACCTTTAGTATCAAGCATCAGTTTTGCAATGCTTAGGAGCTGCAGAAACCAGTGCCCATGGGGGAGGACCTTGTCATGGTGGCACTGCTTTCTACCAACACTCCCCTAGCCACTGTCATGACAAAGTCCGAGCCCACACATTTGCATTGGGTGCCAGCTCACCGTCACTGACTGACAGACTACAAGGTGGAGGGTAGCAGCGCAGCAAGACATGCACTCCTGAGAAAATGGCAAACAGACTAATAGCAAACAGTATTGCACCTTAAGTATCAAGCAAACTACTGCTTGTAGCCTGGCTGTTAGAGAACCCCAGATTCTCAGCGGTCTCCTCCAGTTAGTTTATTTATAAAAGCAAAACCAAGTGCATCATAATTTCACAATAATAATAACCACATAATAAAAACCAGCCTACCTAAAACGTAATGCCTGTTGCCCTGTGTGGTATGTGCAGTCCTATGCTGGGTTAGTGTACTCCTGTTCTGTGATGGTGGTCTGTCTGGGAATGCTGCTGCCAGCTGTGATGATCCCTGGCCGTCACCGTCCTAAGCTGCAAAATTAGACCGAGGTCCTGGTTCTCTTACGGGGTAGCTGTAGCAGAGTAGTGGGGGTCCACCGTCCTCCTAGCAAGAAAAGGAGAAAAGCTCAGTCCCGTTAGGTCCACTCTGAGTCTCAAGTCTCTCTCTCTCTCTCTCTCTCTCCCATTACATTCCAGGCAGTGCAGTACAGTACGTCTCCTCCAAAACACGAATCTGATGGGGTTTAAACTTTAAAAACTAGCCCTTTACAGGGCAGACTGGGGGAACCTTCTTTGTTTAATTTTTCCCACCGCAGATGTCTGCGAGTACAGGCTTGTGTTTGGTCTCCTAAATAGACCAATCACAGCCTCCGAGTGGACCTTTCAGAAGTCCTGGATCAGCCTGGATTTCAATTGGCCATCCTGTCATCCTGTGCCCTGATAGGGTGGTTTCTTGAGCCCAACTCCAGAGACATTAAGCTGAGCTCACTGCTGCTGCTTGTACGCTTTCTTTCTTCATTATGTGTAGACAGCAGCAGCAGCGAGTGGTCGTGGCACAGTGAATTAGATTGGACTACCAGTCTGGTAGTGTGGCGCGTGGTATGGTGTGGTGCCGGCAGCATTGTTGCAGGCCAGCATGGGTGGCATGGAGACAGTCAGTGGCGGCGTGTGGCAACTGTTGTGGATTCGGGAAGCTGATGAAAACTGGAGCTGAAGGCAGGGAAACCGGAGAACCAGAGAGGGCCTCAGAAAACCAGAGGATCCAGAAATAAAGCTGGGTAGGTGGCAACCTTACCCATTGCACCCAATATTTATACCATGGGAGGTTCATTGGACAAGTGATTCTTACTCACTGCATTTTACACTATTGCAGTATCTCTGTCAAGGTGTTGCTATCTGCTTCTCTGGGCCTTTATGGGCCTCACACTCCTCAGACACCGCAGCATGCCAGTACCTATAAAAGGGGAAGAATGCATCTCATAAAGCTACTACTAAATGGCATCAAAAAGCTTCTTCTTCTTCTGCTGCTCATCTGTGTGGGTAACGTGGAATTGAACCCTGGCCCTACTCTTCCCATAGCAGCCCCCGATGAACTGGTTAACTTAAAGGGTTTGGGCCTCTTACATATTAATGCACGTAGCCTGCTAAAGCATTTTGAGGCTATACGATCATGAATCTGTCATGCACAACCAGATATCCTGGTGGTTACGGAATCATGGCTGAAACCTATGAACCAGGATCATGAGTTCAATATTCCTTCATATAACATATTCAGGGTGGATAGATAAACTAAGGGAAGGGGCATAGTTATCTATGTTGCTGACAAATATACATCTTCTCTAGTCAAGTCCACCTCGCTGTCTACAGAATACGAGTATGTTATTGTAAAGGTTCCAACTGCACCAGTCAACCCCCCTTCACATCCTTGGATGCTACAGGCCTTCTTCAGTGGGGCAAAAAATACTGAACTTCTTGAGTGAGACTCTACCTACAATAGCAATACCTTACAATACAATACCTTTGGCAGCTCATGCATTCTGTGATGTTTTACCTGTTACTAATTCTTTTGTCTTATCTTGACAAAGCCACTGGCAGCTCATGTACTGTAACTGTATTAACTGTTATCTACCTGCCTGTTCTTGTCTATACTTGAACATTGTCCATGTACTGTAATTGTATTAACTGTTATCTACCTGCCTGTTCTCGTCTGTTCTTGTGCATTGCCTATGATGTGGACCCTTTGTAAAAGAGCACTGTTTGCTCAAAGGTGTTATCCGAAATTGTCATGAATAAATAAATAAGTTAATAGCCTCTGAATTAATCATTGTGGGCAACTTCAACATGGACTGGCTATCTGCTACCTCGAAGCCCCTGAAGGATGGCTGTGATATGTTTGGGCTCACTCAGCTTATTCAGGAACCTACCCAGCCAAAATGGAATAATCCTCAGAACAGTGCACTTTTGGATCTAATCTTAGTGAATAAGCCTCACATTATTTCTCATTCTGGCACACTTTCTAATGACCAGAGTGATCACTGTGCCATTGCTTGTGAGAGATCTTCCCCGAAAGTGACCTCTATGTCTAAGTTCGTCTTAAAAAGAAGTCGACGGAACTTTGATCCTTACACCTTCCTTTCTGAACTCCAACACTCTAACTGGCAACATTTCTATCTGGCTAGCATGGTATCCGAAGCATGTGAGTTTTTCCAATTCATAGTCATTGATGCTAGAAACAGACATGCCCCTCTGCGCAAAGTACTCACCAAAAAGAAGTCCTGTCCATGCTTCATGGCTAGCCTAAAAAGTGCATTGCTAAACAGGGATTACTTATAGAGAACAGCGAGAAAATCTAAGCAACAAGCGGACTGGGTGGCATTTAGAGCTGCAAGAAACATATGCAGTAAGCTAATCAGGACTGAGAAAGCTAATAATTTCTGTGCTGAACTCGAATCCGCATCTAATTGCTCAACCAAATTTTGGAAAACACTCAGGGACACTGAAGGATTTCGCCCAGCCAGCTTGTTACCCCAGAAAATCACATCTGGTGGTACTTCCACCACAGACAAAAATCAGATCCTTGAGCTTATCAATAACCACTTTGCGACAGCTGGCCTGGCGTTTGACACCTCTCCAGCATCTAAACTTTGCTCACAGCTGAGCAGCCATGACCTGGCATGCCATGCCTCAGCCACCCCCTCCCATGAAGGAGTATTCTCCTTCGCTCCAATTACCTAAAAACAAGTAGGGGATCTATTATTGAGCCTGGACACCAGAAAGTCGGCAGGCGCTGACAATATTGAACCTTATTACCTAAAGCTGGGGTATTACATTCTGTCACTCCCTATTACTCAACTCTCTAAAATGTCCCTTGCACAGGGAGCACTCCTCCCAGTCTGGAAGATAGCTCATGTAGTTCCCTTGTTTAAATCCAGGGAGCCCAGTGACCTAAATAACTACCGACCGATATCACTGTTGCCTATCCTAACCAAATTATTTGAAAAGGTGGTCAATCAGCAACTTAAGTCCTATCTGGAGACCTACAGCCTGTTGAATCCAGTTCAGTCAAGCTTTAGACCTCACCACAGCACTGTATCTGCATTGGTTAAGGTCACTAATGATTGGCAGACTGCCTTGGACACAAAAATTATGTGTGTGCTTTGTTTCTTGACCTGAGAAAAGCTTTTGATACTGTGGACCATTATTTACTCCTGTGTGTTCTAAGTAATATTGGAGTAGACCAACTAGCCTTGAACTGGTTTACTACCTACCTTACTGAGCGTCAACAGCTGGTTAAGGTTGAAGGGGTCTCTCTCCCCAAAAAAAACAGTTAAATGCCGTCCCTCAAGGGTCCATTTTAGGCCTGCTACTATTTGCTGTCCAAATTAACTGGATTAATACTGGTATCTCTGCAGCAAACATCCATCCGTCTTGTACATTGCCAGACCTACTCTGGATCTTGCCTGTGGTGATCTCCAGCAAGACTTTGATCATTTGCAGAAAAATCTACCTCAATTAAAGCTCCTCCTAAATGCAAAAAAGACCAAGGCTATGATATTTGTTCCCTCTACCCTTGCAATGAAACACTGTTTCCCTGGTTCTGCTCCCTTCATATACACATTACTGGGTGATCTGCTAGAGTTCATTGAGAAATGTAAGTATCTTGGGTTTTGGATAGACCACAAATTGTCCATTGTCCATCATATCAATGAACTCTCAAAAAAACTGAAACAGAGACTTGGTCTCTTTTTCCGTATTAGAAATCTACTTACACCAGAAGCTAAAACTAGGTTGGTCCAGACTACATTCTTGCCTCTTTTAGATTATGCTGATTTCCTGTATGCCAAGGCCCAAAGCTGTCCCTCTCTAACCTGGATATCCTCTACCATCAAGCTATTTGATTCATAACTGGTCTCCATCATGCCACACACCACTGTGAGCTCTATGCCAAGGTAGGGTGGAGCTCACTAACATTCAGACGACAAAAGAACGCAGTGCTCTGGACCAACAGAGCAATCACTAATATGTTCCCGTATTATATTGTGAGTTGCCTGCCCACCTGTAGGGTTGGAAACTATACCTTAAGAAGCTTCTCTTATATCTCACTATTCATCCCTAAGGTGAGAACCAGGTATGGCAAATCTGCAATAAGTCACGCTCTTTCTGTCATTTGGTACACAATACAGAAAACTCTAATGTTGTCAATCCCTGTGAAACTGAGATTCTTCAAATCCTTTTACCAACGCTCTTTTTCAGAAACCTGTACTTGCTTCTGTTAATGGCACTCTTACCACACCTACCCTACTCTCTATTCTAAGCTCCTCTCCCCTATTTGTTTTTCGTGCCCTGACCCTTTTCACATCGTAGCTTTACACTGACCTATTCCCTAAACTATGTAATGCCCTCCCCAAACATATCACTATTCCTTCCCCTCAGGCTTTGTCCCCTTTCTCTTTCTACTTCCCCTTTTCCTTACCGTTTCCTGCTACACAGGTTCCTGTCACAGCTAATGTACATAGGTTTTTGTACCATAATATGTATGCTACTTTCATCTAAAATATGTACACTTTCTCCTTGTTTACATCAGCATTACTGCATGGTATGAACGCCGACTTGTTGTAACACTGTATATACCCCTGCCCTGTACCTGTGGTGTAGTTACTTTCTTTTTCTGAATTACTGTGTTGTTGGACTCCCAATTGTTGTAACATTGTACATTCTATTGCCTGTACTTATATATGTGAATGCCCAGGCTCATCTTGTAAATGTCTTCTTCTCAATGATGCTCACCTGGTTAGATAAGGATTGATTGATGTCCATCCCATCAGGAAGTTGCTTCCAGTTTTTATTATTGTATCACTTTACTCAGGATAGCCCCTTTGAAATGCAACATTTTGGCAGTGATGAGCTCTATGGAGCCAGGTAAGCCCCCACATGGGGGGGGGGGAAGAGTTACTCATCCATCCCACATCCTTCTCACAGCACAGTAAAACAGAAACCTTCTCCCTGTCTCATAAAACTAAATTCCACAAAAAGGAATCCATTCCTGCACCCTCAATGACACCCTCCACCCTCCCCTGCCGTGACCAGTAGAAAAAGAAACATTCCTTCCTCCCATGCTTCTAACAATCACCCCTGGGCCCCATACTAGCAAGGATAAAATCTGAAGAAATGAGAGACTGTGACTGACTAACCCTCTTCTCACCACCTTGGTTGGTCACCATCTGAATGAATGAGATTGCAATGCACATAAAATATTACCAAGCATATGCTGGTTCATTTGGTTAGTAGCCAGCTGCCATGGTGAGAGGAGGGTTATTTTCGGTTGCCATCTCAAACTTTCCAAGCTTTATCCTCGCTGGTATGGGTGGATGGTAGGATGGGTGCTATGGGGGTGGAGGGGAGTTTCGTTTCCGTTTTATTGGCCATGGCTTCAACAACCTATCCCCCCCAAACATCAACCACAACCTTTTGAAACAGATTATAATTTGCTGAACTTCACATTAAACTACCAGCACAAGCAGCAGCTGTTAAACAATCACACTGGAAAGTAGTGGCCGAGGTCAGGCACAAAGCTTTCGCCATACAAAAACCCCCTGATATACAGGACATGTGCGGGGGTGGGGACGGGAGACTTGACTGCTTGTGATGGGTGAGCAGGCTGACTTTGTTTTGCAACTTTTCAGAATTCAGTTACAATTCTGCTTACGCTTTGGCTTGATATTTAACAAGTGAGTAATGGCCCATTGGTGAAGGGGACAGCTTTACCTCATATGAGCCAGTGATCCAGATGGGATATTGGAAGGTGGGCCAGGGTTTGAGGAGTGGGTATTCCAAAGGGAACACTGGATTGTGCCTCTGTGCTACATTACCCCCAGCTATAGTTATGTGTCCACAAGTGCTGGTAGAGGAAAACAGACACACAGAGAGATGAGAGTTGTCTGTGAAAATGGGCAGTCATGCTTATCAGACTTACAAGGATAAAAAATGAAATGAAATGACAGCATGTAGACACCAGTACCCAATATCACACTGCACACTCTAGGGGGGGTGGATACAAATGGGGAAAAATGGCCACTGTGGGGAAGGATAATGCCAGGCCTGCCACCCATGTGAGTTACAGGGCCAAAGTCAGAGCTACTAGGCCTGTTCTCCCCTGTAAATTTCAAATGGCTCCCCATTGGCCATGTTAATTCCAACACTGCCCTCACAAAAATACAGTAAGCAATAACCATACTCTTCCCCCCCATCCAGATTGGAAAAAAACACACCATTGTGCTGGGCCAGGAGAGAGGGAGGTGAGGGTATATGACTATCCCTTGAGCCCTCTCGGACTCAAACTCCTGGCTAATCATAACCTGACTGTTGGCGGTACTGGGTAATGACTGTCCAGACACCCAGATTCCACAAATAACTTGGGGAAGATGTGCATCTGATCATACCTGCTCCACTCTGTCCTGTTTCATAAAGCAACTGCTGCTGTCTTTGGGTGGGGGGGGGATGCAGCACCATCTAGAGATCTTTGCTGGTACCATTCTTGTTAACAAGCACATGCATGTGTCATACTGCTTATGATGACACAGATGTCCGGGGAGAAAAGGCCTGGCAAAAACTGAGTAAAACAAACTTTTCAGTCATCTGCAATAACCCCTTGAAGCCTCAGCAAACCCTGGGGTGGTAAATCCCGTGCTGTGCAGGGCTCCTGGGATCCACTTATCTGGCAGCAGTGTTTAACTCCTGCACCCCACACAGTGCAGGGATCAAGGCAGCCACTTATCTGGCAGCAGGGTTTAACTCCCGCACCCCACACAGTGCAGGGATCCTGGGAGTCACTTATCTGGCAGTAGGGTTTAACTCCCGCACCCCACACAGTGCAGTGATCAAGGGAGCCATGGACTGAATGGCAAGGGTGCCCTCCCCCAACCCAATGTTGTGCACGGGTCCAAGAAGCATGGCTTAGTGGACAAGTGCGCCTCCCCTTGTTGTACAGAGCCTGTGAGTTAAGGGTGAGGGGCTGCTAGTGATATAAAAGTCTGTGAATGTTTTACTGGCATGCAGATGGTCAAATTCCATGGTTATATTGTTTTTACCAGTGACTAGACATTCTGCAGGACTAATATCCCTGAAATTAAAGTTTAGACCACTGCGGAAATATCAAACATCTGCTTTTATAATTATATGTTCACATGTCAGCTGAGCCCTAGAGTACTATTACATTCTGTTTACTGTAATATTATTACTGCCTGTGTTTCAGGAAAGTGAAACATCTAGCACTGAAACTAACTAAATAAAGTACACACACACACATGCACACACTCACACACACACACTTATGGCAAGTTGTTAGGGACATAATTCATAATCTCTGGCTGTATAATAAAACACATACACTACACAGTGAAATACATATATCATATAGTGAAATATATACATCATATAGTGAAATGCATACACAATGTAGTGTACCACATACACTACTGAAATATTTACATCATTTAGTGAAATGCATACACAATGTAGTGTACCACATACACTACTGAAATATATACATCATATAGTGAAATGCATACACAATGTAGTGTACCACATACACTACTGAAATATATTCATCATCTAGTGACATACATATACTGTGTACTGAAATGCATATATCATACAGTGAAACACATACACTGTATAGTGAAATGCTTACATTACATAGTGGAATACATACACTAACTACTGAAATCCACATACTGAGTACTGAAAATCCACATACACTATACATTGAAGCAAATGTACTATGTACTGAAACAGAAACCATCCGCAGCTCACTCACTCTGCAGGGAGACAGGGACAGCCACTGAGGGATGAATAGGCCTCTGTGCACCCCCCCCCCAGCAGAAACCACCCGCGGCTCACTTGCTGTACAAGGGGACAAGGACAGCCACCGAGGGCTGAATAGGTAAAGATTCTACCTTCTCCTGGCTTGTTTCAGAGGGGTGTTCGATTATTTGCCTCACACAGCAACAGATAGTTTTCAGCTACCAGATGGATCATCTGGACAGTCGGGGATTTCAACTGGCGCTACAGGGACTCCTTAAGAGACTTTAAATTGCCCATTTCTGCTCTAATTCTGTAATGTTTCTAGCAACTGTGATTGTCATTATCTAGCACTGGACTATGTCAGCCATTTAGCCTATATTGCCAAGTTAGAGTGAACAGAGACTGTTCCTTATCTGATATCTGATAATACTACCTGGGAGCACTCCAGGACGCCATTTCTCCACGCATACACACTAGGGCCTATCCCAATACCCAGACTAAGAGTGTGAACATGCACAGTGTGGAGCTCTAGGCCCCAAGCCTCCCACTGCACACTAATGTATTTCTTTGTTGTCCCTTCCATTATAGGCCTCTGTACAACCCCCCCCAGCAGAAACCACCCGCAGCTCACTCACTCTACAGGTGGACAGGGACAGCCATCGAGGGCTGAAATAGGTAAAGATTCTACCTTCTCCTGGCTTGTTTCAGAGGGGTGTTAGCCCATTGACACGCTGTGCGCATCGACTGCCCCACCCAAGCTTGACCCTTAATTTATACACCTTTTCCTGTGACATGACTTCCTGTATGTCTTGGAACTATCTCCCTACTTTCCCATTTGCAGCTTATATTCTGTAACCACCAGAGGGAGCTCCCTGTGCGCTGTACATCTCCCCACCTGTACTTCCCTGATCTCCTCTACTCCTTGGCACTCTTGCCGCTCCTGCTCCTGCACAGCCCTGTATCCTGTCCAGTACCCCCTGCACCTCCCTCCTTCTCCCAGCCACTCACCTCCCCGTCCTCTCTCAGCTCTCTCCGCAGCCCCCACTGCCTCTAGCAGTACCTAGTATAGCCACTATTTCCACCCCCGAGTGGCATCTGCCTGCCCTTTCTAGCCTCTCTCACACCCAATTCCACCTCTCTACCAGGCCCATAGACCACCCTCTACTGGCAGTTTTCAAACCCTGTACCTCTAGCACCAGAGGCAGTGACGCTACCCCTGCACTGTAGCAGCAGCCACACTAACCAAGTACCTCTGCCTCCCTATACACCAGGTGTCTCTCAACCATGAGTATACTGGCTCTCATGCTTAACCTTCATATGGTCATCATGCTCGCTCATCCCCACCCTACCCAACCACATCTACCCCCCCGTATCCCTCCCCCATTCCCACCCCAAACTCACCTCTCACACTGGACCACCATGTTACCCCACCGCACCCCATGCCAACACCTACTCCCACTCACCCCACCCCCGGAGTAGGATGGTCTTACCCCATCCTAGCCGTACCTACCCTTGGCTCCCTACCCATCCCCTGCACCTCCACCACCAGATCCTCACATCAGCTCAAATGTATCAACCCCAACCGCCGCAATCCACTTGTCAGACTTATCACCTTACTTCTTCTGCCCTCTGGGAACGTTCACCCCAACCCTGGTCCTGGGTCTTCTATCCCCCTCTTGCACCCTGCTGGGTGTGGCCTCTGCATTGCCTCAATGAACATCTGCAATCTCCCAAAGAAAACTGCTGCACTCCAGTGCTGGATCGCACAACACAGGCCCGACATCATTGCCATAGTGGAGACCTGGCACTCCGCATCAACCCTGACTCAGCTATCTCCCTCCCTGGTTTCACCCTGTTCTGAGAGGATCGAGTTGGTAAGGGTGGTGGTGGATGTGCAGTCTACTTGTGTGACTCCCTCCTTAGCCATGCTCTCCTCCCCCCAGGCTTGGTCATGGTGCCCAAGCCATCACCATAAAAATCTCCCCTGACCCGGGCAGGGGCCCTCTCTATCTTACCACTACATACATACCCCCATGGGCCCAAGGACCAGCAATCCACTCCCTTATTGACTATCTCTCTACCCTGCCCCACAAAGCTGAGCAGCTTGTCCTAGGTGACCTCAGTGTCAACTGGCTAGGCTCCACTGCTGCAAACATAATGGACTCCTTCACTGACCTTGACTTAGCTCAATTAGTCACTCTTCCTACCAGATTTAACCAGTCAAGTGGCACCAGCTCCCTTCTTGACATAATACTTTCCAACCGCCCCCACAAAATCAAGACTGTTAATGTCCTATCTAACTCCCTCAGTGACCATTCCCCTATCCTCTGTTTCTGGTCCTCCCCCATGCAAAAACCCACGTGTGAAGTCACCTCCCATCGTTGCTTTCGACCAGGGGGCCTCAGTAAACTGAAGCAGTACCTAGCCCAACTTGACTGGTCCCCGATCTCACTCGCTACTGATATAGACACTACGCTAGCCTACCTCACCAGAGCCTTCTGCAAGGCCTGTGACCTCTTTGCCCCCTTTACCAGTACCAGCTCCAAAAGACATAATGCTGCATGGATTTCTCCTTCCCTTATTCAACAACTGAGGCAGCAAGACAACCTCTAGCATGTCGCGGTCGAGTCAGGCAGGACAGTGGACAGATAGGCCTATAATGCCGCTCATAACCAGTGCACTTGGGCCATAAGGCAAGTCAAGTCCAAATAGTACCAAACCATCCTGCCCGCCTCCTGGGGCTCTGCACATGCATTCTGGGATAATATTAAGGAGCTCAATGGAAAAACTTGCTCCCCCCATCTCAGATATCTGTCAATGGCGCTATTACCACTGACCCCCCCCACATATCGCTGACTGCCTCAACACGGCTTTCTCTGACCTAAGTGCAATCCTTCCTGTCCACTTTTTTACCCTATCCCTACCTCAACCCCCGCACTCTGAATCACCCCCCATTTCTCCTCCGCACCATATCGCCCCATGAAACCAAACCATTCCTACTAAAAGGCCTCTCCAGCCACAACCCCAGCTGTGACCCATTGACTCCAGGATTCTCCGTCTAACTCTAGATGTCATGCTAGCCACTCTCACCGACCTGTTAAACCAGTCTCTGTGCCTTGGTCAATTCCCGAGTGCCTGAAAATCAACTGAAATTACCCCAATTCATAAAAATGGAGATCACACATTACCAAATAACTACCGACCGATCTCCATCCTCCTCCCACTCTCTAAAGCCCTGGAAAAAATAGTATCCACCCAACTCACGGAATATCTAACCAAATACAGCATACTATGTCCAGAACAGCATGACTTCTGCCCTGGACACAGCAAACACTACAGCTCTTCTAGAGTTCGCACAGCAAACACACTCTGCACTTGACTCTGGGGACGTTGCTGGGGCAGTGTTCATTGACCTATCTAAGGCCTTTGACACTGGGTGTCACCCTCTATTGCTTGACTCCCTCCATCAACTAGGCTTCTCATCTGGCCCCTTTGCCTGGTTCTCCAGTTACCTCCATGCCAGATCCCAATGGGTCAAGATAAATGGTACCCTATCAGCTGCCCTACCTGTTCGCTCAGGTGTCCCCTGGGGTTCCATCCTGAGCCCCACATTGTTCAGTCTCTTTCTAAACAGCCTTCCTAGCTCCTGCTTGGGCAGTATGCTCCTATATGCCGATGATGCGGTTCTCATCACCTCCTCCCACCCCGACCCCATCACCCTCCAGAACTCTCTGCAACTCACCTTCAGCCAAGCTGAAAAATGGTTCCTTGACCAACATCTAGTTCTGAATCTCAAGAAGACAAAATCTATGCTTTTTGCCCACCAACAGAGTAACTCCAGAAATGCCCCCTTTTCATCCTCCCCAGCACCCTACACCCACTTGAACAGGTGTCTGCATACAAATATCTGGGCATCACCTTCGACTCAGCTCTCTCTTTCCACTCTCATCTTAATTCCCTGTCCACTGCTGTAAACACCCAGATTGGAGTCCTCTACCATCACAAAGACTGCCTCCCTCAGAATGCCCTCCGGCTGGCAATCACCTCCTCCATCCAGTCACTGGTCAACTATGGGCTGCCTATGTATGTGGCTGCTGACCCCACTGCCCTCACCAAAGTCCAGACCTCAACCAACAAGACTTGCAGGCTCTGGGCCAGTGCTCCCAGCAGAACGCACACATACCAGCTCTACTCCTCCTCGAACTTACTCACCTTTGATGAGCACCTGCACTACCACACCTGTGTACTGGCAAACAAATCACTACTTCGTGGCAGTCACAGAAACATGGTACACACAGAACCATGACTGGGATGTAAACATACCAGGATACACTATCAACAGGAGGGACAGGGAGGGTAAAAGAGGAGGAGGAGTAGCTCTTTACATAAGGGATGGAATAAAAGCAACAGAATAAAAGGGAAAACAGGGAGGAGAAGAAGCACTGTGGGTCAATTTGGAGGCAGGCAATGGCACCACAATCTGCACAGGGGTTGTATACAGACTCCCCCTCCCAGGGGGAGGAAATGAACAAGGAAATGATAGAAAGTATACTTAGAATGGCAGATAAAGGGGATATATTGCTGATGGGTGATCTGAATATGCCAGATGTTAACTGGAGTGCAGTTGTAGCAGCCACTTCTAAGAGTGGCGTTATTCTAGATGCCCTACAGGGGGCATGCCTTAGACAACTAGTATTGGAACCCACTCGAGAGGGAGCAATATTAGACCTGGTCCTCTCAAATGGAGATGGAGAGAGGATCACAGATGTAGAACTGGGTAGCTGTCTGGGAACTAGTGACCATCGAACAGTATGGTTCACAATAAACACAGCAATAGAGGCAAGCCATACAAAGGCAAAAGTACTGGACTTCAGGAGGGCTGACTTTGCCAAAATGGGTGAGTGCCTAAGGAATGCACTAGCAAATGGACAGGAAGGAGGCATGGAAGAACAATGGGGAATAATAAAAACTGCCATTACAAAGGTAACAAGCCTTTGTGTGAAGCAAATAAACAAAACAAAACAATGTAAGAAACCACTATGGTTCTCAAAGGGGGTGACAGTGAAGGTTCAAGAGAAAAAGAAAGCATTCAGAAAGTACAAGGGATCACAGAAGGAGCAGGACAGAGAATTGTATCAGTTAAAGCAAAAGGAAGCTGGGAAGGCAGTCAGAACAGCAAAGGACCAAACTGAGGAAAAGATAACCAACTCAGTTAAGAGGGGGGGTAAAACTCTTTTTAGGTACATCAGGGAGTGAAGGAAGACTAAAGGAGGGATAGTGAGGCTTAATAAAGGGTAGGGGGGTCGGCAGAGGGTGACTGTGAAAAGACAGAGATACTAAACAAATATGTTTGCTCATTATTTACAAATAAAGAGGGGGAGGTACCTAAAACAAACAATAGAAACACTCTGGATACAGAAGTTGATACCAGACCATTTACAGAAGAAAGGGTTCTAAAAGAACTCTTAAAACTGAAGGTGGACAAAGCAATGGGGCCTGATGGGATTCATCCCAGAATTCTAAAAGAACTAAGGCTAGAACTAGTGACACCACTGACTACCCTTTTTAACAAATCATGGGAGGATGGGGTGGTACCTGAGGACTGGAGGAGGGCAGATGTGATTCCTCTTCTCAAAAGTGGGAGCAAGGCAGAAGCAGGAAACTACAGATCTGTTAGTTTAACCTCAGTGATAGGGAAAATGATGGAATCACTTCTGAAGGAAAGAATTGTCAAGTACCTAGACACCAGAGGGGCACAGGACCCAAAGCAGCATGGATTCACAGTGGGAAGGTCATGTCAGATGAATTTAACAGATTTCTTTGACTGGGTGACCAAAGTAGTAGATCAGGGAAGGGCTGTGGACATGGCCTACCTAGACTTTAGCAAGGCAGTTGACTCAGTCCTATACAAAAGATTAATATACAAGTTAGCCAGCCTGGGAGTGGGTCCCAAGATGATAGCCTGGGTAAAGAATTGGCTGGAGAATAGGACACAGAGGGTAATAGTAAATGAAGTTCACTCTGAAGAAAGGGGGGGTTACTAGTGGGGTGCCGCAGGGTTCAGTAATAGGATCGGTCCTTTTCAATGTCTTTATAAGCAAAACTGCAGAGGGACAGGAAGGAAAAGTATGTCTCTTTGCAGATGACACAAAGATCTGCAACAGAGTTGATGCACAAGGTGGGGTGGAAAGGATGAGAAGGGACTTGGCAAGGTTAGATGAATGGTCAAATGTATGGCAGCTTTGATTTAATGCTAAGAAGTGCAAGGTAATGCACCTGGGAAACAAAAACCCAGGGGAAGAGAATACAATGGGGGGTGAGATACTAACAACAACAAAAATGGAAAGGGACCTGGGGGTAGTCATATCAGATGACTTAAAGGTGGGCAAGCAATGTGAGAGGGCAGTAAGGAGGGCTGGGGGGATACTGGGATGCATAGGGAGAGGCAACACCAGTAGAAAACAGGAAGTTATTATCCCTCTGTACAGACAGCTGGTGAGACCCCATCTGGAGTACTGTGTGCAGTTCTGGAGACCCAATCTCTGCAAGGACATAGACAAGATGGAAGCTGTCCAGAAGAGGGCAACTAAAATGGTGTAGGGTCTGCACCAGAAGACATATGAAGAGAGGCTAAAGGAGCTTAATATGTGTAGCCTCAAGGAAAGGAGGAGAGGGGACATGATAGAAACTTTCAAGTATCTCAAGGAATCAACAAAGTCCAAGAGGGTAGCATCTTTCAAAAGAGAGGTGTGCAAGAACAAGGGGTACAATTTGAAGATAGAGGGAGGGCAGCTCAGAGGTAATGTAAGGAGTATTTTTTCACAGAGACGGTTGTGGATGCATGGAACGGCCTTCCGGAGGAGGTTGTATAGTCAAAAACAGTGGTTGAATTCAAGCATGCATGGGACAGCCATAAGGCAATTCTTGAGGGTGGTGGTAGAAAGAAGTACGCTGCCGGTTAACTAGGATCTGCAGCTTCTCCATTAGTTAGGGAAATGGGCAGACTGGGTGGGCCAAACAGTCCTTATCTGCCATTAAATTCTATGTTTCTATGTTATGGGCACCTCCCCTGAAATTGCTGCATCCCTAAAATTGGCCTCACTTGGTACGCCACCAGCGCCCAACCAAAGCCACTTTCCAGGTCCCGAGAGCCAGGACCTCTGTCTTCCAAAGATTATTCCACCACAGAGCCCCCTCCTGGTGCAACTCCCTCTCCACTCATATCACAAACATCCCCAAAATCTGCCCCTTCAAAATTGCCCTCCAAAACCACCTCACTGACACCCGGAGCTGTAAATGCCCCTGACTGGCCCATACCTAGAGCTGTGTCTGGCCCAATTTACAGACAATGTTCTTCTGGACTGCCTTCTCCCCCAGCAACCACCCCTCCCCCCCGTATCTCTCCCTAGAACACCTAGCGGTACCTTATTATTTATGTACTAGACTAATTGTAACTAATTGAAGCCTTTGTACACCTTTGTATTACTGGAATTGCTTTGTGTGTTCTTTTATTGTATCTCACCTGTAATGTTCTCCATTGTTGTACTCCACCACCAATTGTTGTCTACCCTCCCTGCGACGAGGTGCCTTTGTAAATGAGTCTTTGACTCAAAGGTTGTAAATTTGAATTATGAAATAAATAAAAAAATAAATGTACACTACCTATTGAGATACATACACTACAGACTGAAACATCCACATAAACTATCTACTGAAACAAATACTCTATACCTTGTAACACATACACTATATATTGAAAAAAATCTGCATACGCTATCTACTGAAACAAATACACTATATATTGAAATACATACACTATCTATTGAAGTGTATACACTACACATTGAAAAAAGCACATACACTATCTACTGAAACAAATACACTATATATCGCAATACATACACCATTTTTTTGTGGTGTATACACTACACATTGAAAAAAGCACATACACTGTCTACTGAAACAAATACACTATATATTGAAATACATACACTATCTATTGAAGTGTATACACTACACATTGAAAAAAGCACATACTCTGCTGAAACAAATACACTATATATTGAAACATCTGCACTTTATATTGAAATACATATAGGCCCAGATTTTCAAACTAAGCCATTCTGAGAACAGAGCCCTGCAGCTGCTCAAAATAGTTGCATGAGGGTGTGGCCGAGGTGATATTCAAAGGAGTTGTGCTATTGAGCAACTCCTTTGAATATCACCCAGCCACAGCACTTGCATGGTGCCGCAGTGGAACTTGCGCCACCGCAAGTTGCCAGAGTTGAGCATTAAACTTGCAGTGGCGCAAGTACCATTGCGCCATGCTCAAATTTCCGATATTCAAAAGGTGACATGCAAATGGGGCCATAATTTATGCAAGGTGCAGGGGGGGCCATTTGCATCTATTTATGGCCCCATTTGCATGCCATTTGCATGTAGGTGCGCCGATCCCCGAGGACTTGCTCCTGGCCACCCTGCCAGGCAGCAGCCGTGGGGGACCGACGCACAATGCAGCCCGATCGCGGGCATCACAGTTACATGAAACCCCACACATATCCCACAGCCCGATCGCTGGCAGTACAGGTACATGAAACCCCCCCACACATATCCCGAAGCCCGATCGCGGGCAGTACAGTTACATGAAACCCCCCCCGCCCACACATCTCCCACAGCCCGATCGCGGGCAGAATGTATGAACCCCCAGTGCCCGATCGCGGGCAGAATGTAACCCTCCCCAACCCGAATATCTCCCTGGTGGTCCAGTGGACCGTAAAGCCTGATTGAGGGCAGAATGTCACATCACAACCCCCAAACATCTCCCTGGTGCCTAGTGTCCCCCCCACCCACCCAAGCCCCTCCACCCCGCTCCCCATAGCTGGCGGGTGACAACATCCACCGCCTGCCGCCCGCCGCCCACCGACTGACTGTCTGGTAGGGCTGCAGCCATTAGTGCAGAGCTACAGCCAATGGGCGTGCAGCCCATCCGATACATGACAGTCCAGATTTGTGAAAGTAATTTGAGAGCGGAGATTAGAGACTTACGGGAAATGGTGAGGGAGCTGCAACAGGCTGCTGTCACCCCCCCATAGAGTTGGTGAACCTGAGATATCCCAGGGTAAACATCCCATTCAAGAAGAGCCATGTAGAGCCCCTGAAGTGTCCCACCAGATAAGAGATCCTCCTCCCTCCAAAGACAACCGAGATATTAAGTTCTGTTACGGTTGTGAGGAAGATGGACATTTTCAGACTGAGTGTCGGTTACCAGAGAACTTCAGGAAAGTCACCAACCGGTTAGTGGCCTGGCATCACAAGACCTGTGCCCGGTCACTGGGGGGGGGCAACTGAAAGAGTTTTGCCACCAGGGCCAATGCCCGAGCGACCTCTCAAGTAATGCCCCCTGAATGGTCTGAAGTAGTGGGTCCCTCCATGGAGACTACAGTGAAAGTGAACGGGGTGTTCACCAGGGCTCTGTTACACAGTGACTCCCAAGTGACAATCATGTTTCAGGACTGGTATCAGAAGCATTTGCCTGATGTGCCCCTGCAACCTCTAGAGGGGCTACATGTGTGCGGTCTGAGTGAGAAGACCTACCTCTACTTTGGCTATATCCGCATTTGGTTGTCTTTTCCTACTTCTGTGGCTGGAGTGGTCAAAAAAGTAGAGACCCTAGCCTTAGTGTGTCCCCCCACTGGACTGTATGATGGGGTCCTTTTGTTGATTGGAACAAATGCTCATATGTTTGGGCGATTGGCATAGCTCTGTTCTGTAAAACAAAAGTCTAAGACTGGCAGAGCTCTCAGGATTCTGGCTTTAAATAAAAAGGCCTATGAAGCACAGAGAAAGGCTGGTAGAATGGAACCCGAGGACCCGGTGGGGGTCATCTGGAAGAAGGACCCAGAGTCTTTGCTGCTAGCACCAAATGCACAATGTGTTTTGCAAGGAGAAGTCCGTATTAAGAAGGATGTAAAGAACAAAATATTAATGCTGGATGCACCAGGGGATGGGAAACTGCCCGAGGGGCTGCTAGTAAAACCCAGTATCCTACCTGCCCGAGCTCATGCTTTTACCAGAAGAGTAATGGCTCAAGTTCACAATGTGTCTGATAGAGAGATTCAAGTAAATCAAGGCTGCACCCTGGCCACTGTGCACTGTGCGGATACTGCCGTTCTGCCCAGTAACAATAGTTCAGGGAAGAGTGACAGAGTGACCCCTGACTTGTTTGATTTCTGTGACTCTCCATTGCCAGCTGACTGGAGGGAAAGGATCAGTGAGAAACTTGCCCAGAGAGACCAAGTGTTTTCTTTGAAGGAATGGGATGTAGGATATGAGCAAGGAGCTGAACACCACATCCGGCTACATGATGAAAGGCCATTTCATGAGAGGTTTCGACGCCTGGCACTTGCTGGCATAGATAATGTGAGACGACATCTGCAAGAGATGCTTGTGGCTGGGGTAATAGAAGAATCCAGAAGTCCATATGCTTTACCTATCATGGTAGTGAGAAAAAAGAATGGAACAGTAAGGTTGTGTGTGGATTATCGTACTTTGAACTGGTGGACTATTCCATATCAGTACACCATGCCATGTATTCAGGATGCGTTGGACTGCCTGAACGGTAGCAAGTGGTTCTCAGTACTGGACCTTCACAGTGGGTACTGTCAGACCCCGATGGCCTCCGAAGACCGTGAAAAAAAAACTGCTTTTATTTGCCCACTTGGTTTCTATGAATTTATGAGGATGCCTCAAGGGATTTCGGGTGCTCCAGCCACTTTCCAGCACCTAATGGAGCATGCAGTGGGGGATATGAACTTGCTAGAGTGCTTAGTATACCTGGATGATGTCATTGTGTTTGGTAGCTCCCTGGAGGAACATGAAAGCAGGTTATTCAAGGTGTTGGACTGACTGGAAGATTTTGGCCTTAAATTGTCCAGTGATAAATGTCAATTCTTTCAAACATCAGTAAAATATGTGGGGCATAAAGTGTCCACTGAGGGCACAGAGACTGACCCCAGTAAAGTGGAAGCATTGACCACCTGGCCCCAGCCAAAAAAATCTGAAGGAGCTGCAGAGATTCCTGGGTTTCTGTGGTTATTATAGATGCTTTATCAAGGACTATTCCTGAGTGATCCGCCCTTTACTTAACCTTACTCAAGGGTATCCCCCAACCCACAAAAAGTACAAGAAAACGGTGCCCATTGAGACTGAAAAAAAGTATTTCCATCCGAATGAAGTATTTGGGGCCCACTGGACTTCTGATTGTGAGACTGCTTTTCATGAAATCATATATCAACTTACCCATGCCCCAGTGTTGTCCTATGCTGACCCTACCAAACCATATGTCCTTCATACTGATGCTAGTTTTCAAGGGTTTGGGGCTGTGTTGTACCAGGAGCGCACAAATGGGTTGAGACCAGTAGCTTTTGCCAGCAGGAGTCTGACCCCATCAGAAAATAACTATCCAGTGCACAGATTAGAGTTTCTGGCTCTGAAGTGGGCCATTGTTGATTAATTTCATGAGTATTTGTATGGAGCTAAGATACTGGTAAAAACTGACAATAATCCTTTGACCTATGTGCAGACTTCAGCCACGTTGAATGCCACGGGCCATAGGTGGCTCTCTGCCTTGTCTACCTATGACTATGCCGTTGAATACAGAGCAGACCTGAACTATATCGATACTGATGCTCTCTCACCGGAGACCAGTCCCTTCAAATAATTGGGTCCGGCTGTCAGAACTAGATATTCAAGCACTCTGCCAAAAGTTTGACAGGGAAGAAAAGATGTCCACGGATGCAGAGGACTTCATGGTGGATTGTTTGGGGCCATCTGAGAATTGCATACCCACCGCTTATTGCCATTTTTCTGCTTTAGACACTGGTGCTTTGCCTCAATTTAATAATGATAGTATTCAGTGGGCTCAATCCCAAGATCCCATGATAAAAACAGCTCTAGAAGCCATTCAAGCAAGGAAAGATGTGACCAAATTACGCTCCACTGACTTGAGAACTGCATTGCTATATAAAGAAGGCCCTAAATTGAAAATGAGGAATGGATTGTTGTATAGAGAGACAATGGACAAAGGGGGTCAACTGGGCAAGCAATAGTTAGTTTTGCCTACTGCTTTCCGAGAGCTGGTGTTGAGGTCTCTACATAATCACATGGGACTCCTCAGCATAGACAGAACCCTTGATTTAGTGAGATCAGATTTTATTGGCCTAAAATGGGGGCTGATGTGGAACAACACATTAGAACTTGTAGTTGTTGCTTACAGCGGAAAGCTCTGCCTCAGAGGGCTGCCCCCCTTGTTAACATCACCACTAGTCCACCCATGGAGTTGGTCTGTATTGATTTCCTGAGTCTAGAGCCAGATCAAAGAAATATCAGTAATATATTGGTAGTCACTCACCACTTCACTCGATATGCTCAAGCATTCCCCCACCAAGGGTCAGAAAGCGACCACTGTGGCAAAAGTACTTATTGAAAATTTCTTTGTTCACTATGGGGCCCCACAAAGAATCCATTCTGATCAAGGGTGGGACTTTGAGAGTCATCTGATTAAAGAAATGCTTTCCTTGTGGGGGGTACGAAAGTCAAAAACTACCCCCTATCATCCCCAGGGAGATCCCCAGCCTGAACGGTTCAATCGCACTCTGCTTGACATGTTAGGCACCCTTCATCCAAAAGACAAGCCCAGATGGAGCCAACAGATTAGCACACTGGTACATGCATACAACTGCACCAAAAGTAATGCCACTGGGTTTTCCCCCCTTATAGACTAATGTTTGGAAGAGAAGCCAGATTGCCAGTAGATGTTTGTTTTGGAGTTTCTCCCAATGGGGTTCAAGCAGCTACTCACTTACAGTATGTGCAGAAGTCGAAGGCCCAATTAAACCATGCATACCAGCTGGCTCAAACCATGGCTGCCAAGAGAAATCTCGCCAATAAAGAAAGGTATGACAAGAAAGTGAAGGCACTGGAACTCAGGGAAGGAGATCGAGTGTTGCTGAGGAAGCTAGGGCTGCATGGTAAGCATAAGATTGCTGACAGATGGCATCACTTCCCTCACACTGTAGTGGGCAAACTAGATGATCTGCATGTATATAAGGTATGGCCTGAGAATAATTAGAAAAATGTGAAAACTATGCATAGAAATCATTTGCTGCCCATTGGACAGATCTTGATAGAGTCTGAACCCCCAGACACTGCCCCCACTGGACCAGTGACTAGAGCCACTGTCAAGAAAAAATCAAGACAGACTGCCCCGCAGAAGTTAAGGTCAAGTGTCCCCCACCACCAATTTCAATTGAACCTGATTGTCAGTCTGTGTTGGAGGACAGTGAGTGTAGTCCTGAATATTACCCTTCTTGTGAATTGAGTCACCTGTTCCGGGGCAATCCCCTAGTTAACCCTGGGGACGAAGCTGAGTTTTCTGGACTGTCTAAGCCCTCAGTTTTGTCTCTGGAACCAATACTCCTGGAAAGTGACATACACAGCATCCAATCAGAAGATATGAAATCATTGTGCACGGGTGAACTACTTGACTTTCCAGAAGGAGGGAGTGATGTATCGGAGCAAGCTGGTGACACACCAGAACCCAAACAGTGTGCTGAATGCTCTGATAGTCCTTTGCCAGTACCAGGAGTCTCCCCAGTCTACCCAGGTGTTGTGGACTCATAAATTATGGACTATGGAGCTGAAAATGCCCCAGATTCTGGCCTCCCTACCCCAGTAGAGACCCCCTTGGCCAGTACAGGCAGTGCTGAGAGTGAGTCTAACCATTCCGAAACTGTGCCTGTTCCCCCAGAAGGACTGGCCGAGAAGTGATGCCTGTAGTAAGGTTAAGTTATGAGTCCCTGGGCAGACCTGTGGATCTGCCTCTGAACATGGTCCATAAGGGAGTGTATGTGACCCTGAACTCACTGCCCAAACTAAGCCTGGGAGATAACTCCAGATCACTTGTTCTGCCCTCTGAGTATGGTGCCCCTGCCCTTTCCAGCCCCAAGGTAGACGATAGGGACGGGCCCCCTCTATCCAGGTTTCAGATGCAGGAAGTGGTATCCTGAGTTACAATAGTTGTATATATATATATATATATCTGTATTGTTGAATGATTGGTAGTGGAATGCATAATATAGTGCACATGTATCTGCCAGAGATCAATATGCTGATTGCTGTTTGAAAATAAAAATGCACGACAGTTTAAATGTCCTACCTAAAACTGATTTAGGGGTATTTACTTGATGCGGACATCAAGCTTTTCAGGCTAGAAAGGGTGTAACACCCCTGCAAATGGGAGTTCCCAAAAGTCCCCTAATAGCTTGCCTAAATGCCCCAGCCTGGATGATGTTCGGCAGTTAAGCCACCTATTTGTGAGTGCTTCTAGAGCCTCTGGTACTGTATCTTTAAGAGCTGTTTGCTTTACAGGCCAGTCTGGAGACTGGAGGGGGGTTGTGTGGTTTCCTGCTCAAGTCCCACTCGAACTGCTGACAAGGTGCTCCGTTTCTGCTGTTGCTATGCCGGCAAAGTGAGCACTCCCCAAGGAGGTAACTGTTTGCTACTGGTCTGTTAGAATGGTAGTAAAAATGTAATTAGTCTAACCTGCTTTTCTTGCAGCTGGTACTTTGTGTGCTTTGCCCCTCCATTTTGGATCGGAACTGCAATCTGGATCCAATCAAGATGGAGGGGCACTTAAAATGGAGTATTGAGCAATTGACCAGGATTAGGACTCTATCGGGAGCCAGCTACCAATGGGGGATATAGCCAGTACTTCTGGGAAATGAAGTTCTGGACTGTGGCGCCTTTTCGCACCAATGGGGGAAGTTGTGAGTGACTGGCATTTGATACCCTCCAATTGAGTCGGATGGTGCCCGATTGTAATTCCCTGCCCAGTGGCTGAGAGGGCAGATCTGTTTTGGCCGTGACTGAGGAAGGAGCTCCGGGCTTCTGCGCTGCAGAGTTTTCACACGGGAAGCATGTGTGGAGGCCAAAAGTCGGGCAGCGCATTTGCCGTGGTGATTTGGGCTGAATCTGCTGGGTTTGGAGGAAAAGGAGAGGTTGTGTGACCAGAAACCAGGCTACCCTGTAGAGGACTGGAGAAACTGCTTCATCGAGCTCGGTCTGTCAGGAGAGTGAAGCTGCATTGCAAATTCCCAGGTGGGCAGTAAGTGCGAACAGGATATGAGAGCAGCTGCCTGGTATGGTAACCTTCTTTTACATATAAATGTGTGGGGTGTGTACAGTTCACAGACTCGTGTTCCCCCGCTGTGTGAAAGACGTTCAGCCAAAAGTAGTGAGTGAAAATCTGGGTAGCTCCCTGCCAGCTGTACCACTGAATTGCAAGTGTTTCATCTGATTTTCTTTCCTGGTACCTGAACTGAGCCAACCGGCTCCGGATTACAAATAGGGTATTGTGCAAGTAATTTTCATCTTCAGGGCCCCAGCCAGCTGCACCAATCCTGGCTAGCCCACCCCCCCCATCCGGGGTACCCAGTGACAGTGACAAATAGGGATTCTAACAATGTGCACAGTGCTCTGAAAATTAGTGTGATTGATTTAATTAACCTGATTTCCCCCTGTCCTTGTTGCTATCCCCTAAATAAATCAGATTTGGTTGTTTCAGCAAAGTCACACTGCCTAAGATATGTGTTTGTGTAGAAATATCGTACAGTGGCTATTGTATTACACCATCTTGCTTTGTAGGGGGTCCCCAAAGTCAAGCTGATCGAACCAGTCCTGGGTGTAAGTGTATACTGTGAAGGTACTTCTAATATATTGTGTGGGCCACTAGTGCGAAGAAAGGAGGGTTGAAGTGTCCCAGAGGTCTGTGACCAAGTCATACCAGACAGTATTAACCCTGACCTCTGGGTGGAGGCACCTGCCATTGGACGTAGGCCCCTCAACCTGCCAATAGTTAGTCAGGCAGGGGTAGTAGCCCTTGGGATAGCTCCACCTGGGGGTTACACAAGGACAGAATAGTACCTCAACAGAGTTCAGTTCAGTGCCACACAGGAAGAAAGGGACCTGAGTGACAGATCGGCCAATGTAACCCAGCTTATAGCAAGGCCAACAAAATGATAGGGTGCATTGGGAGAAGAAGGGAGGTGAAACTGCCATTCTACAGGTCCCTGGTAAGGCACCATCTGGAGTAATGAGTCCTAGTCCACGTCTGAAAAATGATGAAATCATGTTGGAGGCTGTCCAGAGAAGAGTGACCAAAATGATTCAGGGTCTTCAAGGTCACGAGAAGCGTCTAGAAGCATTGAATATGTTCTCACTGGAGACAAAGAGAAAGAGGGGGGACATGATTTTTAAACTACTAGCTGAGGTGGTGGAAGCAAAGTCCATGACATCATTCAAACTGGGGTGGGAACAGGGCTAATGTGAGATCAAAAGCAACAGGAGACGTAGGAGACATTAGGCAAAAGTGAGGTTAGATCCTGGGATCTGAGTAGGTCCAATGAACACATGGGTAGACTAGATGGACCTTTAGTCTCCTCCTGCCATCTCTTCTTCTATGTTTCTATATTTCTAAGTCAGAAGCAGATATACATCTTGCAGATAAGGAATGGGAGAGGGTATGGAAAGGGTCCTTCCACACTGCCACCAATCCATGTTTCACATGGAACGTGAAAACCCAATATTTTATTACTCCAGTCACCAAGGTCAAATGGTCTCCAGACTCCAATGCAAAGTTGGAGGGGATGTAGAGAACTCAGTGATACTCACACTCACATATTACGGGCCTACAACACCCTTGCCCAATACTGGGAGGAGGTGTGGACGAGACTCAAACATCTATTCTCACTCCCGGATGTGCCCAAGATGCCATGACTGATACTGGTCCTAAACACTGCACCCCCGAAAGGGAAGGAGACAATATATCTTTAGTACATATGTGTGGCAGTAACACTGACGGCTATCATGAGATGGTGGTTGCAGGCTGTACTACCTACCAGTCAGGAATGGGGAGAAATTGTAGGCGAGATCTCAGTGATGGAAAGACTGGCATTTTAATCAATCAATCAATCAAACTTTATTTATAAAATAGAGCTATTCCCGGAGACCATAGCTCTAGTACATAAATAGTGAAACAAGTTTATATAAAAACAACTGCAGCAACTCATACAAAATCAGGAAACGTTAAGCAAATAAATACATTTTCAAGGCAGATTTGAAGCTTTCCACCGTCAGGTACTGTCATATCTGACGAGGTAGACTTCCACAGGGAAGGGGCCACAAATTAAAATGCTCAGGCCCTAGATGACTTTAAACAGACCCTGAGAATCTCTAGCAATCCCTCGTCAGTAGAGCGAAGCTGCCGGGAGGGGCAGTAGGGATGAAGAAGATCTTGCAGGTAACTTGGTCCCTGTCTGTGTAGGCTTTATAGGTCATTAAACTGACCTTAAAGATGATCCACCACTGAACTGGCAGCCAGTGCAGGTCATGCAGCATCGACATGACATGGCAACTACGAGGCAGCCCAGTCAGCAGCGCTCCGTTCTGCACCAGCTGTAAGTGGCAGATATCAACCCCCGGAAGCCCTAGGTAATAGGCATTACAGTAATCAAGGTATGAGGTTACAAAGGAGTGAACCAAAACTGGCAGGTCATTGGGCGGAACTAGGTGCTTGATCTGGGCTACATTCCTTAGATGGTAAAAGGTGGTCTTGACAACAGATGACACCTGATAATTAAGCGTCAATCTATCATTAAGAATCACACCCAGATCTCACACCCATTCAGAGGTTGTCAGCTGGTGACCACCGAGCCAAAGCCCTGAGGCTCGCCCTTCTGACAGCCCCTCTACCCGATGACCTGGGTCCACCACCAGCACCTCAGTCTTATCTGGGTTCAATCTCAGCCAGCTGGCACTCATCCAGTTCTCAATCTCGGAAAGGCAGTTGTTAAAGTTCGAGATAGTTTCCACCTGATTGGGCACAAAGGACAGGTAGAGCTGAGTATCATCTGCATAGCAGTGAAAAGAGCCCATACCACCTTACAATGTCTCCCAATGGAAGCATGTACACTGCGAACAGCATGGGAGACAGAAAAGAGCCCTGTGGGACCCAACAAGACAGGGAGACCTTGTCAAAGGAGTAAACCCCGCAGACAACTCTCTGAGACCTGCCAGAGAGAAAGGAGTGGAACCATCTGAGGACTGTACCAGACAGTCCACAGATTAGCCGCAGGCACTCGACTAGCACTTCATGGTCCACCGTGTCAAATGCTGCTGAGAGATCAAGAAGAACCAAGATGGAAGGGCTCCTCCGATCTCTTGTTGTTAGGAAATCATTGAGGACCCAAAAAAGAGCTGACTCGGTACTATGCCATTTCCGAAATCCAGACTGGAGAGGATCGTAGATGTTGTGGATGGTCAGATGATCCTCCAGCTGCAGCGTGACCACCTTCTCTATAACCTTACCCATGAAGGGAAGGTTAGAGATAGGTCTGTAGTTAGCAAGACAGTCTGGGATGAGAGATGTTTTTTTAAGAAGGGGTATAACTACTGCCTCCCAGGTTGTCTGGAAACACCCCAGAATCTAATAAACACCAGACTATCTCAGCAAGGACCGGGCCAATGGTCTCAATGCACCCCACAAGGAGGTGGGTTTGGCCTGGATCCAGACTACAGCAGGTTGTCCGGAAAGACTGGATAATCTTCATGACATCCCCAATCGCCGGCTAGATGAAGTCAGACCAGACAGACTGAGGGGCTGCCACCTCCCACCGATCACCATCAGCCCTATTGGAGAGCACTGCCCAAATCTCGGACCTGATGTCAGCAACCTTATCAGCAAAAAAGCAAGTGAACTCATTGCACTTCTTTATTTATTTATTTATTGACATTTTGCAGCAAGAAGGCACACTGAACAACAAATCACTTGTCTCCTGGTGCAACCTGGGGGGAAGGGGTACAGCTGGAATGAGACATTATATATTCAAGTTACAGAATCAACATTAACATACAGTTCAACGTGCTTATGCAACTGAATGAGATGAGATGATGCTCGTGTAACTTGATTTTCTTTGTGGCTTTCCGCCTATCTGTGGGATATACCACCCTGTAGGAGTATCACCCAAGGAACCCTAAAGGAGGGTTCCCCCCTACAGGTGCAGCAGGAATGAATGCATCAGCTAAAGGTAGGTTAGGAAGAAGCCCAAAAAGAATACCCAAAGATGCCGAGCTTCGAAGAGACGAAGATGATGAATGAATTCTGAGATGATAAGGGCTAACTGAGAGAGGGGAAAGCCAGGGCCACCATCCGCCTCCATCCAGCAGCAGAACCTAACTAACTAACTGAAGAAAGCACAACTATTATTATGACCATCGGCAAGGAGGAGAAGAAAACCACCCTGTGAGGAGGAAACCTCTGGGGATCCAAGGCCTAGGTTGACTTCCCTCCAGGCTGACGACGTTTGATTTGAGGATGTATGTTGGTAAAGATAATGGTTCATTAAAGAGGGATAGGAGTAGGGAAGATGATGACAGGATAGGGAAAAAATTCCAAAGAAGCACAGATTAAAGAAGGAACATGAGGCAGCAGGGACCCGAGAAGGGAATGCTCGAGTAGTCAATGGAAGGGAGTAGATCCATGTAGACATCAGAGGAGCAAGGGGTGTCCAGACGTACTCATGAGGAGACTCCAGATGCACTCAAGAGGAGACTGTGGATAATGCAGACTGGCTTGATAGAGTGATGTGAGTGAGCAGACACTAAGGCTGATGAGGCATGCTTGATTTTGCGATGTGAATGATTAGACCCTGAGGTTGTAGTTGATGAGGTAGCATAGGGTTCAATGATAGGAATGCTCGAGTAAGCAATGTAAATAGAGAAACCTTGAGGTAAGGATGAGTGAATAATGACTGGCGTAATGAACCCAATACATGCTATAGGATGGCCGCGGGTCGATGAGGTGGCATAGGAGTCATGATAGGTATGCCCCAAAATATCGATTGCAGGCCTCAACTGGAATGAATCCTTGATGGCTGGTATAGAATGTGAAGAGGAGGAGGAAAGAATGAACTTGAAAATGAACTTGCATGAAGGTAGTAGGAGGAGCAAGTAGGCCCCCCGAAAGGAGGTAGACTCCAGGGCCAAGAAGGCATGTCAGGAACCAGATAGTAGGTGAACCAGAGGGTATGCTCAGGATGACCAATCAAGAGGAGCAAAATCGATGTACAATGAGGAATGAATCCATTAGTGGACAGAACCCATGATGGCTGGGATGAGAATAGGCACTAGGCTGAGGAAGGTAAAATAGGAATGGATGAAGTATGAAGATGGGTTGAAGCCATGGAGGCTGGTACAGGAAAGCAAGGCATGAAAGGAAGAAGGACGGTAGGGAGGTCAATGGAGTAGCATAGGACCCAGCCAGAATGGAATGAGAACTGCAGTAGGGTGAGTGAGATGAGGCCGGATGGAGTCAGTCAGAGCACATGATTAAGGATAGGTATGGCCATGACTGGAGGCTCAATGATATAAGAAATGGTTCAGATTGACCAAAGACAGGAAATTGAGACATGCGGCAGGAGGGCCACAGATCGATGAGGTGGCATATGATTAATGATAGGTGTGCCCAAAAGAAACATCGATCGGAGGCCGCCAAAAGAAATATTGATTGGAGGACGGGAGCAAAGATGGAGGGACGGGGGATGGGGAATGGAGGGAGCTGGGAGGACAGCAGCAGTGGGGGTGAGTGGGATAGTTTCATTTGCTGACAGTGCTTGGAGTGAGTGAGGAGGACAGGAGCAGTGGGAGGGTGCAGAAGGAGTGCCATCAAAACTAGGGGACTGGGTGATGCATGCAGCACGGCCAGGGAGCATGAGTGATTGTTGCTTCATGAACTCGTGGAGGTAGGAGGGGTACCAACTCGGTTGCAGCTAATACTGCTGTCACTGGTGAATGCTGGGTTGGGACCTCAACTAGGAGCTCCATCACCTGAACAGCAAGCTCATGTCAGCTGTTGGGGTCTCACATGGGTGATGTTAGTTCATTTCTTGGGGGGGGGGTTGGGGCATTGGGGAAAAAAGAATGTGGATGCTTACTTACTTTATGCCAGATGGAATAATAGTTCAAGGTGGATGTATAATGATGGGGGATGATATCAGATGTGTGTCCCAGAACATCAATGGCCTCAAATCTATTATAAAATGTAAGAAAGTTATTGCAGAGATCCGAAGACGTAAGGGAACAATTGTTTTATTGCAGGAGATGCGTTTTTCTCCCATTGAATCACAGAAAACTGCTGACTTTATGGGGGGCACAAGGGTCTCCTCAACATTTTCTTCAAAAGCTTGAGGGGCCTTGATATGGATTCCTGGGGTGGGGTCACCAGTTCAGATTTTGGACAAACTGGTAGATCAAGCTGGCCATTATGCATTGGCGAGGGTTAACGTTCTTGGTAAGGGAGTTTTTCTGATTGGCTCTATATATGCCTGGAATGTGGATTGTCCCAGGTTCTTTCAGAAATTGGCATTAGACATGGCTAGTTGGGAGGGTCCTTGGATCTTGGGAGGAAACTATAATTGTGTTTTAGACATAGTGTTAGATCGTTCAAACAGGATCCCTGTGCCCCAGTCCCATAATGCAAAAGACCTGGAGGCTTTACAAGTCGACTTTGATTTAACCAATGCTTGGCGGCACCTTCACCCAACAGGAAGGGAATACAGTTTTTATTCACATGCCCATCATTCATATGCACGTATAGACTGGCTGTTGGTCTCTAGTGCCCTAATAACGGAACTGGGGGAGGTGGGATATCTACCCATCTTGGTATCAGACCATGTGCTGCATTATATCACTATCTGAGGTACTGGGACCCCTGCTGGCTCCAGAGCTTGGAAGCTTGACCCCCTCCTCCTGAGGAATCAGGAATACCTTCTATACATGGGGAAAAGTCTACAAGAATTGCTGAAATTTAACCATCAAGGTGATACCTCCCATTGTACTCATTGGGAGGCCTTGCAGGCATATATGAAAAGGCAAACCATCTCCTTTGCCTCACATGCTAGAGGAAATGCAATAAGAGAACTAGAATTCCTTAGAAGCAAAATTGCAGCCTGTGAAAGGGCGCATATGTTAAGTCCTATGGCAGCCATGTATAGAATTGTTCAAAAGTTGAAGTGGAGTTTTAACACCTTGTCTAGCATGCAGCTGGAAAGAACCATCCTCTTAACTAATGTAGGTGCTTACTTTGATAGGGACAGGGCGGGTAAGTACTTAGCCTGGCAGCTGAAATGATAAGAGATGACAAAAACAGTGGGCCAGGTTCGAGACGCACAGGGGAATCTGGTGCAGGGCTCAGGGAGATAGGAGATGCCTCTGGTGCATTTTATAGGTCCCTTTACACCTCCGAATGCGATTATAGGTCCCTTTACACCTCCAAATGCGATTATAGGTCCCTTTACACCTCCGAATGCGATCCCTCTCAGGAAGACTATGACACTTTCTTTGAAGGGGTACCCCTCAATAAAATCAGTGGGGAAGAAGCTCAGGGGATGCACTCTCCCTTGACCAAACAAGAGTTCCAGGCAGCTTTGAGGTCTTTAAAGAGTGGGAAGGCCCCGGGGCCAGATGGCCTTGCTATTGATTTTAATAAAGGCTTTGAGGACCAACTTTTGAACCCCCTGTTTGATACGGTTGAGGAGGGTCTATTAAAAGGTGAGTTGCCCCCACCACACAGTCTGCAATAATCACAGTATTGCCAAAACTGGGTAGGGATGCCACCAAGTTTGCCTCCTATAGGACAACTTCACTACTCACTGCTGGCTACAAAATTGTGGCAAAAGCTCTTGCATCTAGTTTGTAGGTGGTGTTAGCGGGCATAATCCACCCGGACCAATCTGGCTTTGTAAAGGGTCGAATGGGGAAGCATAACATCAGGCACATGCCTAACATCATACTTAGGTGGGCCCATACTAAAAGATCACATGGAGCAGCGGTAGTGGCTCTTGACGCTGAGAAAGCACTCCTCAGAAGAAATGTGAATTCCAGTGTGTGAAGTAACATAAAAGGTTTGAGCATGCTATTTTTGGATTTGTTTGAATTTAGGGAGTCTGTGGTGCTCCTTTTTAGCATGCTCCCTTTGAAACACCTGTGTAAAATCCTTGATGGGAGCACAGTGTGAAATGAGTCAGTTAGTAGCCACTGAGGCACTGGAAAGTTAGAGACTAGATCGAAGGGTCCCACCTTGATGTTGGTGATTTAGCTTACTCAAATTGGAATACCAGTCTGAAACTAAGAGAATCCCCTTCTCACATGGAGCTTGAAGTAAATATAGCCAACTTTGGTAGAGGAAAGTTTAAATATGCTATGCTATGTGGGGTGGGGAAGTCGCTAGTATCTTTGGATTGTATGTTGATAATAGGAGCGCCTTTCATAATGGTAGCTCTGTATTATGATTCACATTTGTACCACTCGTAAGTGGCAACTCTTTCATTTACTGGACTTTCTTTCTGTGTCGTGGGACGCCGCTTGTTAGCGGCTGGAACTGTGCACTTGTTTTAGTTGGGACTTGCCTCCTTACCTGCTGTTTACTGCCCCCGTGCCTATTACATAGATTTTGATGGCAGATAAGGACCGCTTGGCCCACCCAGTCTGCCCATTTCCCTACCTATTGAATAAGCTGCAGATCCTAGTTAACCAGCAGCCTACTTCTTCCTACCCCCACCCCCTAGAATTGCCTTATGACTGTCCCATGCATGCTTGAATTCCACCACTGTTTTTGACTCCACAACCTCCTCCGGAAGGCCGTTCCATGCATTCACAACCCTCTCTGTGAAAAAAATACTTCCTTAAATTACCTCTGAGCTGCCCCCTTCTATCTTCAAATTGTGCCCCATGTTCTTGCACACCTCTTTTTGAAAGATGCTACCCTCTTGGACTTTGTTGATTCCCTTGAGATACTTGAAAGTTTCTATCATGTCCCCCCTCTCCTCCTTTCCTCGAGGGCTATACATATTCAGCTCCTTAAGTCTCTTTTCATATGTCTTCTGGTGCAGACCCTGCACCATTTAGTTGCCCTCCTCTGGACAGCCTCCATCCTGTCTATGTCCTTAGGAGATTGGGTCTCCAGAACTGCACGAGTACTCCAGATGGGGTCTCACCAACTGTCTGTACAGAGGGATAATAACTTCCTGTTTTCTACTGGTGATGCCTCTCCCTATGCATCCCAGTATCCCCCCAGCCCTCCTTGCTGCCCTCTCACATTGCTTGTCCACCTTTAGGTCATCTGATATGACTACCCCCAGGTCCCTTTCCATTTTTCTTGTTGTTAGTATCTCACCCTCCATTGAGTACTCTTCCCCTGGGTTTTTGTTTCCCAGGTGCATTAGCTTGCACTTCTTAGCATTGAATCTAAGCTGCCATACATTTGACCATTCCTCTAACCTTGTCAAGTCCCTTTTCATCCTTTCCACCCCACCTTGTGCATCAACTCTGTTGCAGATCTTGTGTCATCTGCAAGAGACATACTTTTCCTTCCAGTCCCTCTGCAATGTCTTATAAAGACATTGGGGAGATCCAATCTAATACTAGACCCTCAGAGTGCCCACTAGTAACCCCTTTCTTCAGAGTGGACTCCATTTACTATTACTCTCTGTCCTATTCTCCAGCCAATTCTTTACCCAGACTGTCATCTTGGGACCCACTCCCAGGCTGGCTAACTTGTATATTAATCTTTTGTGTGGGACTGTGTCAAATGCCTTGCTAAAGTCTAGGTAGGCCATGTCCACAGCCCCTTCCTGATCTACTACTTTGGTCACCCAGTCAAAGAAATCTATCAGATGTCTGGCATGACCTTCCCACTGTGAATCCATGCTGCCTTGGGTCCTGAGCCCCTCTGGCCTCTAGATACTCAACAATTCTTTCCTTCAGAAGTGATTCCATCGTTTTCCCTACCACTGAGGTTAAACTAACAGGTCTGTAGTTTTCTACTTCTGCCTTGCTCCCACTTTTGTGAAGGGGAATCACATCTGCCCTTCTCCAGTCCTCGGGTACCACCCCATCCTCCCATGATTTGTTAAAGAGGGTAGTCAGTGGTGTCACTAGTTCTACCCTTAGTTCTTTTAGAATTCTGGGATGAATCCCATCAGGCCCCATTGCTTTGTCCACCTTCAGTTTTAAGAGTTCTTTCAGAACCCTTTCTTCTGTAAATGGGCTGGCATCAACTTCTGTATCCAGAGTGTTTCTACTGTTTGTTTTAGGTACTTCCCCCACTTCCTTTGTAAATACTGAGCAAAAATATTTGTTTAGTATCTCTGCCTTTTCACAGTCACCCTCTGCCCACCCTCCCTCCTCTTTATTAAGCCTCACTAGCCCTCCCTTGGTCTTCCTTCGCTCCCTGATGTACCTATAAAAGGTTTTATCCCTCTTAACTGAGTTGGCTATCTTTTCCTCGGTTTGGGCCTTTGCTGTTCTGACTGCCTTCCCAGTTTCCTTTTGCTTTAACTGATACAGTTCCCTGTCCTGCTCCTTCTGTGATTCCTTGTACTTCTAGATGCTTTCTTTTCTCTTGAACCTTCCTGCCACTTCCTTTGAGAACCGTAGTGGTTTCTTACATTGTTTTGTTTTGTTAATTTGCTTCACACAAGGCTTGTTACCTCTGTGATGGCAGTTTTATTATTCCCATTGTTCTTCCACCCCTCCTTCCTGCCCATTTGCTAGTGCATTCCTTAGGCACTAACCCATTTTGGCAAAGTCAGCCCTCCTAAAGTCCAGTACTTTTGCCTTTGTATGGCTTGACTCTATTGCTGTGTTTATTGTGAACCATACTGTTCGATGGTCGCTAGTTCCCAGATGGCTACCCACTTCTACATCTGTGATCCTCTCTTCATCTCCATTTGAGAGAACCAGGTCTAAGATTGCTCCCTCTCGAGTGGGCTCCAATACTAGTTGTCTAAGGCATGCCCCTTGTAGGGCATCTAGAATAACCCCACTCTTTGAAGTGGCTGCTGCAACTGCATTCCAGTTAACATCTGGTGTATTCAGATCACCCATCAGCAATATCTCCCCTTTTTCTGCCATTCTATGTATTCTTTCTATCATTTCCTTGTCCATTTCCTCCCCCTGAGAAGGGAGTCTGTATACAACCCCTGTGCGGATTGTGGTGCCATTGCCAGTCTCCAAATTTACCCACAGTGCTTCTTCGCCCTGTTTTCCCTTTTGTTCTATTGCTTTAATTCCTTCCCTTATGTAAAGAGCTACTCTTCCTCCTCTTTTACCCTCCCTGTCCCTCCTGTAGATAGTGTATCCTGGTATGTTTATGTCCCAGTCATGGTTTTGTGTGTACCATGTTCCTGTGACTGCCACGATATCCAGATGTTCCTCCTCCATCAAGGCCACTAATTCAGGAAGCTTGTTACTCAGACTATGGGCATTGGTACTCATTGCTCTCCATTTTTTGATGGCTTTACCTTCTTTTGCAGCATCCCCCACTGATCTGTCTACCTCAGTCTTTTTCTCATTTAGTACCCTGTTTTGTAGGGAGAGGCTGGGATTTTCCTGCTGCTTATCAGTGCCTCCCCCCTTGACTAGTTTAAAAGCTTGCCAATGAAGCATTTAAACCGATTACTCAAAAGACTTGTTCCCTTCCTGGACAGATGCAGACCATCCTGCCAGTATAGGCTGGTGTCCCTCCAGGTGGAACCTCAGTCCCCAATGAAACCAAACCCCAGTGCTCCACACCATTTTTTCAACCATTCATTAAACTGCATGGTGCAAAGTACCCTCGCTTCACTCATGCCATTGACAGGCAGCACCTCAGAGAAGGATACTGTGTGTGCTACTTGTCTTAGGCCCCTCCCCAATTCTACAAAGTCCTTCTGCACTGCTCTAATCTCATGATTAGCCAAGTCATTTGTCCCTAGGTGGACAATGACGTCCAGCTCAGACTCTTGTGCAGTTGTTCTCGTGATCCTGAGGATGCGCTTCCTGTCTCTCCAAGCCATGGCACCAGGCAGGCATCTTACTTCAGTTTTCCCTGCTCCCCCAGTTCTATCTCCCTAATAACTGAGTCCCCCACCAGGAGCTGCTTCCTTTCCTTGTGGTGTCCTCTGCCTCCTTCCCGTGGGCCTCCCTTGTGCCAGTTGTCCTCAGCCTCCTTAGTCTCCTCTGTGGGTGCATCCATAGGGGAGCTATGCTCCCCCAGAATGGTGTATGGATTGTGATGTGGAACAACTGACTGAGTGTGCCTCTGTTCCACCATCCTCACCCTCCCTGAGCCCACTGTGGTCCAGCTGCTGTGCTTTCTTTGCAACCTCTGAGGTAGTGGTGGTGGCTCTGGTGCTCCCTGAATGGGGGAGGTTTCCTTCCTACCATCCAGTGTGGCCTGGGAGAAGGTCCCCTTAGTACTGTCCAGTGTGGCCTGAAGATGGGCAACTTCCTCCCTCAGGGCAGAGAGCTGTCTGCAAATAGGGCAGCATCTCAGCCTCCAGAAAGACTCCCGGAAGACTGCTGCCCCACAGCCATTACATTGCACTACTCCCCACATTTGTTTGTGTGTGTGTGTATGTGGGTGATTGGTTTGTAATATAGAAATATATATATATTTATATTATACAATGTGTACACTTATATTGTCAGTGCAGTGTGCTAGAGAAGATATGACAGTGATATGCCTTGCACTCTTGAGGAAATGATGTCAGAACCCCAGGTATAAAGGAACTATTTCCAGAGGTGGGTGGGGTGAGGGGTGGGAAGGGGTTGGGCCCAAACTGTGCCCTCACAAAACAATTAGCTAAAAAGCTCTGACCACCGCTGCAATGAATGCCTTCCTGTCAGCAAGATGCCCTACACAACAATTTGACAGAGAAAATACCCTGCTAATCAAACAGAAAAATCCACACATCCAAGTCAGACACAGGTAAACCTCCCCAGCCCCAAAACAGGCCTGGTGGTTTGTGCTCTGAAAGCTATCAGCCAAGCTAGCTGTACTTTAAACTCTTCCTGCACTGAAAATGTTAAGAATTGTAACAAACAAACGTAAACCTAGATCCACCTCCCTCTGTTGCTTTAAAGACTGTCTTTTCCTGTTTCACACTGCAGGTTTTTCTATGACCACTCCTTAACCACAGCAACTTTTTTTTAAAAATAGTTTTACTATCACAAACTCCTACGCACCAGTAAATTATTTAAAAATAGTTTCTGTCCCAAAATCCTAGTAGTCAATCCAGCTACCCCCAAGGGACAACCAAAATGCAGTATTCAAACACTTATGAAGTTACTTCCAAGATAAGCATTTTTTGCAAGCTTATTTTTCAACTCTTCAGCCACCTGTAATTTATTTAAAAATAGTTTAACTGTCAGAAAATCCTAGTAGACAATCTAGCTACCTCCAAGGATCTACCCAAATGCAGTATTTAAATCCTTCTGAAGTTACTAACAAGATAAACAGAGTTTGCAAGCCCCTTCTTGGTTAAACATTAAATAAATATGTGAATAAAAAGCAATTACCAAGGGTAGTTAGTTTCACCTCCCACTGAATTAAGCAAAAGTGCACGTTTGTTGCAGATATCAAGCGCAATATAGAATTTCTCACACAGCTCGCAGTTGAATAAAGTAGTGTCCTTCCAGGTCAAGAAAATGTGCTTTGTGTCTAGCTCCCGAACTGGCTAAAACACAGCATGAGAGGCCATGCTGATTCACCTGATACCAGCTGGAGTTGGAGGAGCGAGTGGGGGAGCATACCTTGCTGCAGAGGGGGCGGGAAGGAGTCTGTATGATAGGAAGCGCCACTCACAAGCGGCAGCTCTGTATTGCTGTGATTTACATTTTGTACCACTCATAAGTGGCAGCTCTTTCATTTACTGGACTTTCTTTCTGTGTCTTGGGACGCTGCTCGTTAGCGGCTGGAACTGTGCTCTTGTTTTAGTCAGGACTTGCCTCTTTACCTGCTGTTTGCTGCCCACTGTGCCTATTAGCCCTCGAACTGGCTAAAACACAGCGTGAGAGGCCGTGCTGATTCACCTGATACCAGCTGGAGTTGGAGGAGTGAGTGGGGGAGCATACTTTGCTGTGGAGGGGGTTGGGAGGAGTCTGTGTAATAGGAAGAGCCACTCACAAGCAGCAGCTCTGTATTGCTGTGATTTACATTTTGTACGACTCGTAAGTGGCAGCTCTTTCATTTGCTGGACTTTCTTTCTGTGTCGTGGGATGCCTCTCGTTAGCGGCTGGAACTGTGCACTTGTTTTAGTTGGGACTTGCCTCCTTACCTGCTGTTTGCTGCCCCTTGTGCCTATTAGCCCCCGAACTGGCTAAAACATGGCGTGAGAGGCCATGCTGATTTGCCTGATACAGCTGGAGCTGGAGGGTGAGTGGGGGAGCATACTTTGCTGTGGAGGGGTGGGAGGAGTCTGTATAATAGGAAGCGCTACTACAAATGAGTACTGTGAGTGGTGCTAGCCACCAGCCAGGATTACTTTGTTTGAAATGAGAGGGAGGGTAGTGGGCCTGCTTACTGAATGTTTTAAATTGTATTAGTTAGGTTACTTAAGGAAGGAATGTTTTAATTGTCTGAGTTAGTTTAAATTAAATTTTATCTGTTTGTTTGCTTAAACTAGAAATGTGTAGGGGGTCTGTAGGGTGACCTGTGGGGGCCAGGATCATCTATGGGAACTCACATCTGCATGCTTTGCATCCCTTTTTCCCTCTCCCTGTGTCTGCTATTACTAGCAGGCGTTGCAGGGAAGTGGGGATTGAAAGGGATTACTTGGCTTGCGAGCTGTGGGTTGACCAGGAGTGGGTTGATGGAAGGATAGAGGTGGTTAGGACCAGGAGATGCCCTGGATTATTTAGGGCATCTAGGCAAAGCCAGACATGGTTGGTGCCCATTCCCAGGGAGACCACCAGACCGAGTGGTCAGGTAACCCGAGGGGCTACACCACCCTCTACATCTCTGACGGCAGTGCTGTGCAATGCCAGGTCGATCAGAAACAAGACAGCAATTATTGCTGCCTTGGTTTCTTCGGTCGACCTGGCTTGCATTACGGAGACCTGGGTGGGAGATGATGCTGGCCCTGTTTTTGAGGCTGCAGTCCCCCCAGGATATACCATTGTGCACTGCCCCAGAGAAAATCACAGGGGTGGCGGTGTAACTATTTGTTTTAGATCTAGCCTGACCTTCACCGTGCACCCAGTGGGAACCCCAGATTCATTTGAGTGTGTGGCCATTCATGGAGGACTCAGCTTTGGTTGCAGGATTCTCCTCATCTATCGCCCTCCTGGCCTGATGGGGGGGTTTCCTGCATGAATTTGCTGAGTTTGTTGCCGGTGAGACGTTGGATTCCCCCAGATGTGTTTTTCTGGGGGATTTCAATGTCTGGGCTGATGATAAAGTATGGAGTATGGAGTATGGAGTATGGAGGCAGTATAGCGCAGTGGTCTAAGGCTCTGAGCTGCAAATTTGGTGACATCCAGCAGACCTGACCTGGGTTTGAATCCCACAGTATCCACTTGCATACTGTGTGACCCTGAGCAAGTCACTTAACCTCCTTGCGCTCCCAGGTCGCTCCTGTAAAAAAGCTTTCAGCTTAGTGTGTTATACCTGGTTAAACAACTAAATAAATAAAAATAAATAAAAAAAAAAATAAAGCTCAAAAGTGCACCAGGGAATTTTTGCAAAATATGTCCTTGTTAGGGCTGTTGCAGTTTGTTGATGCACCTACTCATCGGGATGGCCACACATTGGATTTGGTGTTCTCACTGGGGATTGAGATTGGAGATCTTATGATTGATCAGGTATTCTGGTCTGATCATTGCGCGGTGAAGTTCATGCTTGGGGCTCCTGCTGTAAGTTTCTCCCCTGCCGAGATGATTTGCTGCCACCCTCTACGCGATCTTACTCCTGAGGGTTTTATGGCGGCAGTCCATTTATCTAGTGTGGGTGGTGCATGCGTCGGAGCTGTTGGCGTCGGTGTGGACACCTATAATAAGGTGCTATCTGATGCCATCAATTCCCTCACACCTATCCGTGTACAACCCAGAGCTTCGTACCTGAGGTCTCCTTGGTATGATGGAGATCTCAGGGAAATGAAGAAGATGGGTCGGAGATTAGAGCGCTGCTGGAGGAAGTCCCGCCTGGAGATGGACAAACTGGTCCTGTGTGCACATTATTGTGCACAACAGGAGGCAATCAACCGAAAGAAGACAGCATTTTTGTCTCAGGAAATTGCTGCTGGGTGAAACCGACCAGCCTCACTCTTCTGAACTGTTGATAGACTTCTTCATCCTGTCTGTCTTCAGCCCAGAAGAATTTCCTCAAATGAGGATTGTGAGGATTTTGCTCTGTTTTTCTCAGACAGGGTGTCTTTGATCCGACAGGAGGTTTCTTCAGCCAGCAATACCATTGCTGACAGTGGTCACCAGTTGTGTGCTGCGTGCACTCTGCCTAGTTGGGGAGAGTTTAGACCTGTGGAGATCCATGAGGTTATTGAGGTGGCAGTCAATCTGAAGCATACCTTTTGTGAACTGGACCCAGAGCCAATGCGTTTCTTAATGAGATGCATTGACTCTGTTGGCCTGGTGTTTGCCCTGATTGTCCGGTGCTCCTTAAGTCAGGGTGTCTTTCCAGATGCCTTGAAGGAGGCTCTGGTGAGACCCCTATTAAAGAAATCTTCTTTGGACCCAGAGGTCAGGGCAAATTACCATCCCATCTCCAATCTCCCATTTTTGGGGAAGATTGTTGAGAAGGTGGTATCACTTCAGTTGGAGGAACATCTCATGACTCATGAGTTATATGATCCTTTCCAGTCAGCTTTTCGGGCCAGACATAGCACTAAAACTGCACTAGTTCGGGTGCAGAATGACCTCCTCAGGGCTAGAGACTGAGGGGACAGGACAATTCTTGTCCTTCTCGATCTCTCTTCAGCTTTCGATACTGTGGACCATTGTATGTTGCTTCTCCACCTGAGGGAGTTGTGTGGCCTCACTGGCACTGTCATCAAATGGTTTGAGTCCTTTCTCACCAATAGGAGACAGCGGGTTGTGATGGGAAATTTCTCATCTACACCCTGTCTCCTTTTGTGTGGAGTCCCTCAGGGTTTGGTATTGGCCACAATGTTGTTCGCAGTATATATGCTGCCCCTGGGGGTGATCATTAGGAAGTATGGTCTGAGCTTTCATTGCTATGCTGATGATACTCAGCTATACTTATCCTTTGCCCCAGGAACACCAAACGCAGTGGATGTGTTAAATATCTGTCTGGCTGAGATTAGTGACTGGATGGCCTCCAGCTGGCTTAGACTGAACCCTGACAAGACTGAGGTATTGGTAGTGGGGGTCGAACAGAGTTCATGATGGGTTGGCCTCTGACTCCGCAACTGGACTTGTGCTAGGAGCTGCGTCATTGATGGCCTCCCCTTGGGTGCGAAATCTTGGCGTGATGTTTGACAGGAATTTGTCCATGGAGGTTCGAATATCTTCCGTGGTCTGTTACTGTTTTTTCCATCTTCGTAACATTGCCAGGATTAAGCCCTTTGTTCCGTCTCTGGACCTCCCTACCTTGATATATGCCTTAGTCACTTCTAGGCTTTACTACTGTAATGCCCTCTACCTCGGGGTCTCTGGGGGCTCTCTTTGCAGACTGCAGCTAGTGCAAAACACTGCTGCCCGGCTTTTGACTGGGCAAAGTAAATTCTGCCATATTACACCTGTGTTGCGCGAATTGCACTGGCTGCCTGTCAGGTGGAGAGTGCTCTTCAAGGTGGGGCTTCTCACCTATAAGGCCCTGCATGGACAGGGCCCTGGTCACCTGTCAGTTCTCCTGGTACCATCTTCCTTTTCCCGTAATCTCTGCTCTTCTAGTGGTGGCCTCCTAGCTATTCCAAGAGCGAGATTAAAATCTGCAGGCGACCAAGCCTTTAGTGTCGCCGCTCCCTCTCTCTGGAACTCCTTACCAGCTATAGTTAAGGAGGCCCCCACTATAATTGCCTTTAAGGTTCACCTGAAGACTTCCCTATTTTTGCAAGTTTTTGGGGTATAACTTTGATTATTTATATTTATTATTACTATTTTATATATCTATGCAGTATGAAATGCTGTAAAATTTTTGTGCGGCGCTCAGAGCCTTTGGGATTGGGCGTCTTGCCTTTGACTTTGTTTGCCACAACCTAGCAGCACCCCTCAGAGGAAATGTGAATTCCAGCGTGTGAAGTAACATAAAAGGTTTGATCATGCTATTTTTGGATTTGTATCAGTTCAACACCCTGGGGAGGCTGGGAGTAGGTCTGTCTTTCTGCTCTTGGGTTCAAGCATTATACCAAGGCCCTCTGGCGTAGATTTTGGTCAATGGACAGCTGTCTAGCTGCTTCAAACTGGGCAAGGGCACACTACAGGGCTTTCCATTATTCCTTTTTTTTTTTTTCCATTAACTCTTTATTCAGTTTTAGTTACAGGGATATCCTTCACACATACGACAAATCGACAAACATCAATACATGTAAGTAAACATTCCATAACAGGTAACCCTGTAACATACCCCCCCATTCCCCCCGACCCACTTCCCTCCCTCCCAGCACAAGTCTCCAGAGATAGGATGTCTTCAACCCAAACAAAACCGCATACCTTAAATAGAATAGCAAGCATAAAAGGGACCCCAAATTTTTTCGAACCTGGAGAGCTTATTCTGAAGGATAGCCATCATCCTCTCAATCCTCAAACAGGCTAACAACTCCTCCAGCCACTCCGCATAGCTGAGTACCACCGAGTCCTTCCAGTGCCTGAGTACCACTCTCTTAAGCGTAGCCGCAATCAAGACTATATAACACTTCCTACTCTTAACAGGGATACCTGAGACATCTCCCAATAAGCATATCTCTGGCGTAAAAAGATCCCCAAGACCCAGTAATGGATTAACCCTCCTTTTAATATCCCCCCACAACGGGGCTATTTTTGGGCACTGCCAAAAAATATGCATCAAATCTCCTTCCCTTCTTGGCACCTAAAAACACCTAGTCCTTCGCCAGCTTCAGCCTTCCCAATTTCTGTGGGAATAAAAATGTTATGAAGGATTTTAAACTGCATAAGCCTCAATCTATCCTGGAGCAAAATTTATGACAGTTCACCCATAGCTTCCTCCAATTAAGTACCAAATTTGGGAAAACAGAGGTCCAGTCTACGAACCTGGATGGGATTAGAGGAGTATGCCCATTCAAATAGTACCATGTAAATTTTGAAATTGCATGCCTTAGCCCTACCAACAGCACCAGCCCATCACAAAATTCCACTCTCGGATTCTGCACTACCCCATTACCCAATTGGGCAATCATAAGGTGTCTAACCTGATAAATCTTAAAAATAGCCTTAGTGGGTAGCCCAAATCTACTCAATATAACATCAGAGGAGAGAACCATTCCCTCAGGCGAGAGAAGGTCCCTCACACGGCACTCCTCGGGTAAGGGTAGCCAAGAATAGTCCAACATCCTACCATCTAATACAAAACGTGGGTTTCCCCAAATTGGCTGTGCCCAATCCATATAATGGTCATACCGAAGAAAACTCGAGAGTTGAACATGAGCTCTCACAGGTCCCAATTGGAGAATTACATAACCGAGGAGGCAACCATTTTGGCTTAAGATAGAGTAGGGCCTCAGGCCTCAGACCAGCGTCCTGATCAAAGCGAGTTCTATCTGCAACCAAAGCGGTGTATAGGCATACTGTTCAGAATCATCTCTTCCTTTCACCATCTTAAATATTTACTGGCATGAGCTGCTCAGTAATATAGTGCAATATCTGGAAGTCTAAGTCCACCCATCCCTTAGGCACATCCCAGCCTGAATAGGCCATCGTGATTTCTTGTGGCCCACACAAAATTGGCAATCATGTTATCACCTTCCTGAACCATGCAGATGGTATCCAGATACTCAACATGTTCAAGGGTAGAACAACCTAGGAAATATATTCATTTTAACAAGACTAATTCTTCCCCATAAGGAGATTGGGAGTTTCACCCATCTCTCAGGTCTAACTCTATGGTCCTTAGCAAAGGTCAAAATTCAACTGAAAAATCTTAGAGCTACCCTAGCCATGTTGAGTCCCAGATACCTTATGAAATTTGATTTCCAGGACAGACCCAGCTCCGCCACTTCATGCTTGAAGACATAACTATTAAGGGGAAACACCACCGACTTGTCCAGGTTTAATCTATAATTGGCCAATTTCCCAAACTCCTTAATAACCTTCAACAATGCCTGTATGGAGGCTCCTGGGTTGGTCAAGCAAACCATCAAATCATCCGCATATGTTGTAATTTTAATAGTATATTCTTTAATACTAATACCCTCTATTGCTCGGCTACCAACAATTGCTCTGATGAGAGGCTCTAGATACAAGTTAAAAAGGAGAGGGGATAGGGGACATCCTTGCCTAGGGCCCACATGTAAACAAAATGGGTTCGAAATTGCACCGTTGCAACCAACCCTTGCAGTGGGACAGGAATAAAGGGAGCTAATCCATCCCCTGAAAAGATCCGGGAATCCAAACCTCTCCATTGCAATTAATAAAAACCCCAGTGAACCCTATCAAAGACCTTCTCAGCATCCAAGGACAGCAGAGCCATAGGAGCACTGCTGTCCTCGGAGACCGAGAACGCGTGAGCCAAGGTCTGTATATGGTCCGCTGATGACCGCCCCTTCATAAAACCAACCTGCTCTGGGCCAATAAGGTCGGGTAGGACCTGACTAATCCACTCAGCCAATAACTTAGCTAATATCTTAATATCATAATTGAGCAGCGATATGGGCCTATAACTTGAGGGCTGCTCCGGGGGTTTATCCTGCTTAGGAATCAACACAATCAATGCTTCAAATAAAGACTGGTCTTGTGCCTGATGAGATAAGATGTGCTGAAATAAACTCAGGAGCAAAGGGGATAGGAGCTTAGCGAATTTTTTATAAAAGTTTGCCGAAAGTCCATCTGGACTCGGCGTTTTGTCTGGAGGGAGATTCTCTATAGCCCCTTCAATTTCACTTTGGGTAATGTCCACCGTTAATTGCCTTGCTGAAGCTCAGACAACGAAGGGATATCCAACCCCTCAAAAAAAGAGAGAATCTCCTGTCTAGAGGGGGGAAAACTCCATTTTACCGTACAAAGATTTAAAATAATTTCTGAACACATGTACTATCTCCCCTGGGGTAGTGTTAACCAATCCATCCACCTCTGACCGGATCCCTGAAATTAGTCGTGATGATTCCAATTGTTTGACCCTCCTAGCTAAAAGTGACCCCGCTTTCTCCCCTTGGTCCTGGTAGTTTGCCTTAGTTTTAATTAAGGCCAGCTCCTCTTGTTCCCCCAACAACTTCAAATATAGGTCCTTCAGCCTCACCAACTCCAACTTATCCTCATCATCCACCTGCCCGTCCACCAAAATTTCCTTATCTCTAATCAAGGCCAGAAGCTCGGCTAACACCTAAACTCGTTCCTTTTTCCTGTGGGAAGCCTGGGCAATCAAAATCCCCCTTATAAAAGCTTTAAATGCCCCCCAAACCATATCTGGCCTAGTGTTGGCCCTGACATTGTTGGCTATAAATTCCTCTATTTGCTCTGTCACGAACTTTGTGACATGAGGGCTGCGCAGCATCTGGTTGTTGATCCTCCACCTGTTTCCTCTTTTAGGTAAAGTTGATAGGAGGATGGATACAACCACCACTGCATGATCAGAAGGCAGTCCCGGCATAATTTCTGCCTCAAGCACCCCCGAAAGGAGGTCACTGGAGATTAAAATGTAATCTATTCGGGACTCCGATCCATGCACTGCAGAGGTGAACGTGTACTGCCTATCTTTGGGTGGATCACTCTCACACATCCACCAGACCGCATTTGATCCAATACCTCACAAAGGCACGTCGAGCAGGCGATAACCTCAACGTCTTACCCTAGACCTGTCTATAAGTGGGTCTAGAACAAGATTTAAGTCCCCTCCTAAGATAATGGGAATTTGCACAAAGGGAGCTAACATCCCTGAAAGCTTAACAAAAAACTCCTGAGAGTCTACGTTGGGGCCATAGATCGCCCCAAGTAATACCTCCACATTCAGGAGCGTACGCCTTACCAACACAATTCTACCCTCGTCATCATGAACAACCTGTAGTGGCACGAAGGGTACAGACCTGCCCACTAGAATCATTACGCCCCTACTCTGTGTGTTACCTTGTGAGGCAAAGACTGACCCCATCTGCCTGCGTCTCATAGAATTATACTCCGACTGGAGTAGGTGTGTCTCCTGTAAGAAAACAATGTCTGCCTTTAAGACCTCCAAGTGCCTTAAAATGCTATATTGCTTAACTTTCTGGCGTGCCCTCTTCGTTCCACGAAGTAACATTAAGAGCCCCAGTCATTACCATACTTCATAATTTCTAGTATCCAACCTGCCTATACCCACTCAAATCACACATCCTATCCCCAACATTGCAGACTTGTGCTCCCCTAACCTTCCCAAATAAGTCTTATAAACACCGTAATATCTACCCCACCAAAACCCTCGCCCTCCCCGCCCCTAGCCAAAACTTGAGTCTTATTGTCTAGTCCTATACCATCCCACCCCCCTCTACACTGCACAGCCACAACCAACCCTTTCCCTTGCCAAAGATTCCCCTTACCCTCTACTAACCCCACAACAACCCCCCCTTCCACACTCCATTGGTCCGTGACATCAGCTCACCACAGCTTCGCTAACCCTCACCCCGTGCCTCCCCTCTCATACCTTGCTTCCCCGTTTTTCACCCTCCATCCCCCTTGCCTTAATTCCTCCGGTTTCAAAGGGTAACATAAACCCGTTCATAAATATCCCCATAAGCCCCAGACAGCCATTCCATCCAAAACCCAATGTATGTCATAACTGATAATTCACATTAACTTTATACCACAACCCCAGCATTGAAATTGAGCTGTAATAAAAAGGAAAAGATGAAGTGGGATACAATTGCCCACATATCATTAACCCCCAACCCCACCAAGGAAAAAAAAAAAAAAAAAAACATGTTGCCCTGATACCTAAGGGCATATTACGGCCCATTCTAACAAATTCTATGCTGTAAGTAAGCACGAACAAATAAAAAAAAAAAAAAAAAAAGGAGGGAGGGGGCCGCTGTCTCCCCTCTTCAGCTAACAATCGCAGCTCTGTCCATAATCCAAAGTTCAGGCCCCAACAAAACTATAAATGAGGCTGAACGAGATCCAAGTCCAGTCAATAAGACTAGCCATAGTCCATGTGCTTCCTCTTCATACGGTATCGGGCCCTGTTAATACCCTCTTCTTATGTCAAACCCTCAACGAGAAAACAAAACGACATCTTGCTGCATAGCGTCCATCTTCCCTCAAAGGCCATGGCCAAACTCCAGAATGCAGTAGGCACCATCAAGCTTCAGGGATCTTTAAATAAATTAGGAAGGGCTACCTTGTAGCCAACTGGCAACCTCCACCGAGTCAAATTGCTTCCACTCCCCTTCTATCAAAACTTGGAATTTGACCGGGTAACCCATTTTAAATCGCACACCTGCCGCAATTAGCTTGTTAATCAAGGGGTTGAAGGCTGATCTCCTCTGCCTTACAGTAACAGGGATATCCTGCACAACCCTGATCCTGACTCCTTCCCAATAGAGATCTTTATTCTCTCTTGCTTTAGTTAAGAACAGTTGTCGTTCCAGGTAATTTAAAAAGCGAAAGATCAAAGGGCGAGGTGGGGAATTAGGTGGAGGCATTGGCCGCAAAGCCCGATGAGCCCTCTCGATTGTATAACTCGGGCCATAAGAAGAAGGGCCCGCTATCTTCTCCACAAATTTCTGAACAAATTTAATCAAGTCTGGGCCTTCCTCTTTTTCCGGTAGCCCCACAATTACAACATTATTACGGTGAGACCTCTCTTCTAGGTCCTCGACCTTGGCTTCCAATTTGGCAATCTTTTGGTTCAGCATAACTGCCCCCTCATCCATCTTTCCCATATGCCCTTCCAAAGAGCGAATTCTAACTTCACTGTCTGCTGTTCTCCTGGCAAGATCCTCAAGTGTTCCAGAAATGCACTTAATTTCGGTGGCCAACTCCTTCATCTCTAACTTAAATGGCCTGAATTCTTCCAGGAATCTTGCCAACGTCAGAATTTCAGTTTCTGTTTCCCCCCATAGCACCCTGCAACTGCTGTCCACTCGCCGAGGCCCTTGCTTTTTCGGGACCTTCTCTGGAGATACCGGAGGAGTGTTCGGGGGAATTTTTCGCATTTCGGCATCCATGTGACACAGAACGGTTCACTACGGTCTCCTCCACCTATTACCGACAGACAAAACCTTCAGAGCCGCACAGAACCAGCACAATTTATAGTTTATTATGAGAGGCAATCGGAGCTGGCAGGAAATGAGGCTACACCGTGCTCTGCATCACGTGACTCCCCCGGGCTTTCCATTATTCCAATTGTTATATGTACTATCGTTGGAACCACTGGGAGCAACTCTAAGGGCGCACATGGGGATAAGAGGTTTCTGGGGGAGGCAGGGCACCTAAAATTGCTATGTACGCAGATGACCAATTATTGTATCTGCAAAACCCAGTGGAGGACTTACCTGCGGTTCATAGGTTAATGCAGTCATTTGGGCCTATATTGGGGCATAGGGTCAGCTGGTCCAAAAGTGAGTTGATGCCAGTGGGTTCTTTAAATCAGGCACAGCTCATCGCCCACTTGGGAGGTCTCCAGTTGGTTCATAAGTTAAAGTACTTGGGAGTGAAGATCTCTGCCTCTGCAGGAGCCCTATACAATTTGAATCTGAAACCCTTATTAGCAGGGATCACAAAGGACTGTGAGAGATGGGCTTCGTTGCCCCTCTCCCTGTTGGGTAGAGTGGGGGTTATTAAAATGACAATACTGCCAAAGGTAATATACTTTTACCAGGCACTCCCTATTAGGATACCACAAACTCATTTTAAACAATTAGAAGCACTTACACATACATTTCTGTGGCAAGGGGGTCGAGCCAAAGTTAAAAGAGCCATATTGCAGAGATTTCCTGGGGAGAGAAGAGCGGGGCTACCAAATTTTAAAATATATTATTGGGCTGCTCAATTGGCCTTATACCTACCAGAAATTTGGGTAGCAACTGCCCATGGTTAGGTCTGGAGGAGGATATGTTACTGGGCAATCTCCAAAATTATACATTAGTCAGGAATTTGCAAGTCCTGGGTGAAGTGTGCTTGGACAACCTCTTTACTGCCACTACATTGCATGCCTGGATCTGGGCCCATAAACGTATGGGGTATATAGAGGGCAGCTCTCCAAATCTCAGCTTACTCCGCTTTATGCAATCTGGAGGGGGGTACACCACAATGATGGTCCAGTGATTATGGATGTGGAGAAGGAAGGGTCTTCTAACAATTCATCAATTATATGAAGGGGCCTGATAAAGAGTTTTGCACATATATGAACTGAATGGAAAATTCCTATTGGGGACTTTTTTCTTTATCTGACAATCCGTCAACAGTGCGTGACCACCCTCATCACTTCGATCCGTTGGGCTGACCCTTTCTTCCTAGAAGAAGAGCTGTTCAGACCACAACCGAGAGGCAAGCCCATGTCAATTTATTACCGTGTGCTCCACAGTTGCCTCCCACAGGAGCAAAATCCTAGCCAAGAAAAATGGAATGCAGACCCCTTCCTGCCTACAGACTGGAAGACCTGGACTTTGGCATTCTTCCACTACCTGCAATGTTCACGCAGTAACAAACTGGTGCAAATTCAGCTATTTTTTCTGCACAGGGCATATGCGCTCCCCAAGTGGCTACATGAGTTAGATGCCACCAGATCGCATCTCTGTCCTAAATGTACAACTGATGAAGCAGGTTTCCTCCACTTGGCACTTACATATCCCAAGGTGGCTCCCTTCTGGCACCTTATGCATAATATAATGACCGGCATCTTGGGTTACAGTCCACCCAAATCCCCTCTGGAACTGTTGCTTGGGGCGGATCCGTCCCACCCGAATAGGAGGGCATCTAATCCCCTCTGGTCTATTGCACTTATCAATGCCAGGAGAACTATTGCACAGTTGCAAATTTCACCAACCCCTCCATCAGTCACTAGATGGGTACAAAATATAAAGTCCTGCATGGTGCTTGAACGGGCTCAGATGAGTGCCCAAGGCAAGTTACCCCAATTCTTGGAAATCTGAGGACCTTGGCTATTAGCAGTGGAGGCTGGTTTTATTCCAGATTGAAGCCTGGGAGGACCTTTAAGTGAACTGTGGGGCAGGGGTTGCTGTCTGGGCTATGTTCCCTACATGTTTAGGTGGGAAGAGTATGGTATGCAGTTAGGCTGCTAACAATATGAAGTAAATTCTCTGCATGTGTACAAGACCAAATATGTAAAAGACTAAATATGAGTCTGTGAATTGTAACCTTATAGTATTACCTGTAATGTTTTCCAGGCGATGTAACATAACTATCGGACATATCTGTAATGCATGGTTAAGAAGGTCTTGATCTGGCTGTATAATAAGCTTATCTACATTCTCGATAAAACAATTTTACAAAAAAAAAAAAAGATGATGGGGGAAAAAAGTAGATGAGGGATATAAGCCCCTTGGGGGTCAGGCGAGGAACCCATGGAGAGCATTCAGAGTCCTTTACATTCTGTGAGAGACCAAGGGAGGCCAGTAAGGGGAAACAATTAGGGGGGAGGGGAGAAGGGATGGGTGTGCACAGGGTAAAATGAAGGCGACTGTAGGAGGGTAGGGTTTGTCTTGGGCTTAGAGGAGGAATTAGGAAGGGACATGGCAGGAGCAGCTAGGTGCAAGGCAATTATTTTTATTTAAGAGATTTACCAGATAAGCATACTGAGCGGGGACCGCTGGTTTCCAGATGTGACATGAGGGGTTACATAGAATCCAAACAGGTTCAAAATACAATACATTACAGTGGTTTGACAGCAGGTTCAGAATACAATAAAATACAGTAGTACGGCAACAGGATGAGAGTGGATACATACAGGGAGAATTACAACAAGTTCAGAATAGGTACAGGCTGGATTGACCAATTTTTGACATTACAAAGTCTAGTTCTAAGACCAGAGTGCATAGTTTGCTTATGACAAAGTTAGGCCTAGACTGCAGGCTGAAACAGGAGAGCAGTAGATGTATAGTAAATACAGTAGGAATTCTAGGCTTATTTAATTTAATTTAATTTAAGGCCCGTTTAGATGCCTCTTGGTTGTAGGTCTAGGCTGTAGGTTGCAGTTGCATATATCTGAGAAGTGGGCAGGTAGGAGCGGTTTGAGGAGCCTTGGGGTGGGGAGAGCCTAATATCTGCTGGTAGGTCATTCCGCAGTTTGGGCAGCCGATGTTTGAAGGCTGATTGGCCCTTCGATGTGTGCATTAAAGGGACTTGGAGTTGTTTTGAGTCAGAGCCTCTGAGGGAGTATGCGGGGGGGGGTTGTGTCGACAGTATGGAGCTGAGATGGGGAGGGAATTGTCCAGTATTTAGCTATTAGATTAGTGCAATGTAGTTGATGCTGAGACTCCAGCGATGGGAGGGCAAGGGCGCTGTATAGGTCGCAATGATGGGTGGTGGGGGGACATTCCAGGATGAACCGACAGAAAGAATGAAAGAGGGGGTCCAAGCTGGTCAAGATGGATGAGGGGGCTGTGCTGTAGACCACGTTGCCGTAGTCAAATATGGGGAGGATCATTTTGAGCACTAATTCTCTCTTGACTATAGTTGGTAGGTTGCCTTTATTGGGGTATAGTGCACCTAGTTTAGGGTGTAGTTTTTTCTGTAGCAAGTCAATGTGGGTGGAGAAGTCTAGGTGTCGATTAAGCCCTACTCCCAGGTACCTAAAGGAGGTGCAAGATTCCCGGGTGGATCCGTCCAGAGTGTGGAAGATGGGGGGAGCAGCAAGACAGGAGAGTCTAGGCTGTGTGCTGAAGGTTAGGGAGACGGTTTTCTTTGTGTTTAGGACAAGTTGGTTGGACCTGAGCCATGCTTGAATGGCATCAAAATCCTGTTGAAGAGTTGAGTTTGTGTACGCGATGGAGGGGCCGAAGGCGTAGAGTATGGTATCATCTGCATACATTTGTATGGCTGAGTTGGAGCAAACCAGAGGTAGGTCATTTAAAAATATGGAGAATAGTAGGGGGCCCGGGACAGAGCCCTGGGGGACCCACATGTTGACTGGGAGTGAGGTGGATACATGAGGGCCAATTTTTACTGCCTGCTTTCTGCCTGTCAGGTAGGCTTGAACCAGCTGGTGGCTAGATAAGAGGCTCATGCCTTGCAATTTGTGATTAGCTTTGGGTGGATAAGGTATCAAAAGCTTTGGCCAGGTCTATGAATATGAACGAGGTGATATGCCCCTTGTCCATACCCGAGGAAATATCGTTTGAGAGCCTTAGTAGCGTTGTGATGGTGAAGTGCAATTTACGAAATCCTGACTGATACGGGTGAAGAAGGAGGTAGAATCAAGGAAGTGTGTGAGTTGGGAGAGGGCTAGGTGTTCTTTTAGCTTGGCCAGAACTGGTAGGAGGTGAGATTGGGTGGTAGTTTCCGGGCGCAGATGGATCACCACCCTTTGGTAGCGGGATGACTACTGCCTCCTTCCAAGCTGCAGGAAAATTTGTGCTGTGGAGAAAGAGAGGTTCAGGAGGTCGGCTAGGGGGGTGGCTATGGCAGGGGCTGATAAGAATAGGAGTTTGGCATCCAGTCCTAAAGGGCACTTGCCTTTGTTGGGGTCGAGGGAGCGTAGGGCGGCTAGAACTTCTGTAGAGGAGACTGGATGAAAAGAGAATGTGGTGGCTTGGGGGGTAGGCTGGGGTATCACAAATTGAGGGCAGAACTGATGGAGTAGGCAGAGGATGAGTGCTGGACTTTAGGGGGAAATTCCACATTTTTGGGAGGTGGTGAAAGTAACTGGATTGGCTGATTTGGGTGGCTCTCTGGGGGACAACCAGGATAGGGAGTCAGTTGACCCAAGGGGATGGGAGGATGGGGGTGTTATAAAGGAGGAGGTGAGGTAGGAAGGGAGCTCACCCAATCAGTGCTTGGAGGTGAATTTAGCACAGTGGGAGAGTTGCCTATTTGTAAGAGGGTGGAAGGATAGGGCATGATAAAGATTACAGTGATGGGTGTGAGAGGGGAGGCATCCAGGGCAAAGTGGCAGAAGGAATTGAAGAGGGTATCCAGTCTGGCCAGGGAGAACTTAGTGGCAGCACCACAGACTATGTCACAGTAGTCAAAAATGGGCAATATCATCTTCTGAACAAATTCACACCTAGCCGTAGGAGGGATGCAACTACGGTTCCTGAACAGAGCACCAAGCTTGGGGCGCAGTTTTTTCTGGATGGCGTCAATATGTCCAGAGAAGTTTAGGCGTTGGTCCAACCAAACTCCTATGTACCTGAAGGAGGATGTGTCCTCAAGTAAAGTCCCGTCAAGGGTGTGAAAAGTGGGTAGGGAGGGAAGCCTAGATAGTCTCTGCCTTGTGCCAAAGGTCATGGAGACAGTCTTTTTAGTGTTGAGGAAAAGTTAGTGTTTAGCAAACCAGAGCAATCCTTGTTGAAGTCTTGCTGTAAGCTGGTTGTAACCTCAACAGAACAGGAGCCAGATGCATACAGGACTGTATCATCTACATACATATGTATAGCGGAGGATGGGGAGCAAACAGAGGAAAGGTTGTTTAAGAAGATGGAGAATAGGGAGGGCCCTAATACTTAGCCCTGGGGAACTCCAGTGCTAATCAGGAGGAGCAGGGAAGTGGTGTCCAACATCTTAACTGATTGGGTTCTACCAATAAAGGTAGGCCTTGAACCAGTTTGTGCTGGAGGGAGATAGGTCAGCTGCTGGGAGTGAGTTGAGAAGAAGGGAGTGATAGACAGTGTTCAAAGCCTTGGCCAGGTCAACAAAAATGTTCAAAAACATCTCTTGCGACAATGCTGTCTGAGACTGCAGACAGGCTGGATTGCAAAGTCTGTCTACAGTTCAGAAGAGCTGGACCGGTCACTTTTGTGCTGCAGCAATCTCCCTGGACTACAGGACAGCGGACAGCATGGCTTCATATGGAGCAGATCCTGCCAAACCAACCTGGTGGAGTTCTATGACTGGGTAACTAGGCAACTGGATAGGGGCCATGCAGTGGATGTCCTGTATCTGGACTTCAGTAAGGCATTTGACTCGGTGCCGCATAGAAGGCTGGGAATAAAGTCAGTAGGCACAGGGGCGGGTACAAAGCTGGTGAGATGGGTAGAAAACTGGCTTCGGGGAAGGCAACAGAGGGTGGTGTTGGGTGGGGAGCTCTCACACTCAAGGGTAATGATGAGCGGTGTTCCACAGGACTCGGTGTTGGGACCAGTGTTGCTTGAGATGTTCATGGCAAACATATCATGGAACATCGAGAGCAAGATCAGTCTGTTTGCTGATGATACCAAGGTAGGAGTGGTGGTGGATGACCTAGGGGGATGGCAGGGGTTGAAGGATGATCTGGCAAAGCTTGAAATCTGGTCAGACACCTGGCAACTGGGGTTGAATGCCAAAAAGTGGAAGGTGCTGCATTTTGGGATGAAGAACCCAAGGACGAGTTACCAGCTGGGGGGAGTGCAGCTAGCCCAGACAGAGGAGGAGAAGGATCTGGGGGTGCTCATCACAGGGTCAATGAACAACTCGGCACAATGTAGGAAGGCAGCTGCAAAGGCCAACAAAATGCTGGGTTGTATTGCAAGGGGTATATCCTCGAGGAGGGAGGAGGTAATTCTGTCACTGTATAGGTCATTAGTTAGACCGCACCTGAAGTACTTCGTGCAGTACTGGCACCCATATCTGAAGAGGGACATTAAGTTACTGGAGGGGGTGCAGTGCAGGGTGATAAAGATGATCAAGGGGCTGGGGGACTTATCATATGAGAGGAGGCTGAGGAAGTTGAACATGTACTCACTGAAGGAGAGGAGGGACGGGGGGATATGATTGAAACCTTTAAATACATGAAAGGAATAAACAAGACGGGTACAGAGGAGCTGTTCAAAGTAAGGGAGGGGAGGGACACCAGGGGCCATAATATGAGACTGGAGGGAGGGAGGTTCAGGAGGGAGATGAGGAGACACTTTTTTACAGAGAGGGTGGTGGCTGGGTGGAATGCGTTACCTGCAGAAGTGGTATGCAGTAGAACAGTGGACTGCTTCAAAAGGAGATGGGACAGGACAAGGGGGAGGGTTAATGAAGGGGAAGGGTGGAAGGAAGGGGCAACTGCAGAATAAGGGGTGCTAGCTGCACATTCAAGCAGACTTGATAGACCTCTAGGCCTTTATCTGCTGGCAAATTTCGTATGTTCGTATGGACAGGAACTCTGCCTTCTTATGGGAGATAGCCAATTGATAGTCCTTATAATGGGCCAACAATCTAAGTCTGTTGTCATCCATGTTCAATTTTCACCAGCGATGCTCCAGCCTTCATCCCACTCTCCTCAGCTCCCTCAGGATCCCATCAAACCAAGGGGGCTGAGGGCACTGGGTGAGGGGATGAATATGGACAGGAGCAATACAATCCAGTGCCCCAGTCACAGCATCGTTATAACCCCAGACTAAGGCATCTGGATCATCGCTACTCTAAGGTAGCCCAGATAGGTATAGTACTTCCTCTAGACCATCAGGGGACACACCCCTTAAAGGGCGGTACTGGGCCATCTCCATAGAGGAAGGCCTATGCAGGGGGGCCTGGAAATTTAACCTCATGGTGTGATGGTCTGACCAACTGACTGGCTCCACCACCAACTCAGAGGTTTCTATACCCAGGAGGAAGACTAGGTCCAAGGAGTGACCATGACTATGTGTTGTAGTGGTAATCACCTGTAAGAAACCCAGTGAATTCATTAGCTGGAGAAAGTCTTGTCCAAACTGTGAGAGTTCATCATCGACCCAGGCATTGAAGTCCCCCAGAACCAGCCATCTGGGGGACTCCAGCACCATGTCGACTCATGAAGTCCGTGACTTCCTGTTGAAAACTGCTTCTGCACCCCTGGTGGACGAGCAGATGAAAAGAACCTGCACCTACACCTGTGCCCATAATACTTTTGAAGGATCAAGTTTCCCCAACTGGCACCTCCAGAAGGCTCATTTCAGGTACAAGTTCGGACAGTGGAATACCTTAATAGGTGGACAAGATGAGAAATGCCATGGGGAAGGGGGTCAGGGAGATACGAGAAATCGCCACACCAGTTAGTGAGGAGGAATCCAGGAAGACGACAGGAAGCAACATTTTAAGCTAGTCCTGGTGAAGGGGATTTAAGGTCCATAGGGAACTCAGAGGCAGGATTTAAAGACCTCAGAAATAGAGAATAGAATATATAGTCTAGGGCTAGGTACACTGTTGTCAGGTCAGCTTTTTCATCCTTGGCCCCTTTACCTCATTTAAAAGTAGATGATGGAAAACACAAGTTAAATTAAATAAATGTTTCCACCTACGTTAAGCGTTTGTTATACATGGCTTTAATTGGATTTGCATGTGTGAGTGTTTCTGAGAACAAAAAGTGTGAAAGAGAAACCCTGTCATTTCTTAATGTTATACAACTGGTAACATGTTTCACCTGTGACGTGTAATAACAACTGATAACTCATTGTGCAACAATGAAATATAATACCTTGTTTTGAAAACTGCACACAATCCAGCTGTCTTCAAGGCATTGTTGTCATTCCATGTTGTACCCTTTTAACATCACTCTAGACAACTTGGACTGCCAGCTGAACACAATGACTCTATTTATCTGCCCCTCTCCCCTTTTGATATTCTCCTGTTGTTTTTCCCCATGACTATTCTGCGTCTCTAAGCTAATGTTATGCTAGCCATTTGAGTTACTTTCCCTTTGAAATAAAGCATGGCTGGAATATGTAAGGAACTGGCCGATCCCTTAGTGGCACTCAGCCTGTTGTCTGTGCCAAGATGTTACTGGGGAATGACTTTGTGAATGGAGGTAATAGCTACTGCATTTCAAAATCTCCCTCTTCTCCTCTCTCTCATGTGTCCCCATTCTAAAGGTGTTGGAATGATTTTTGTAACTTCTAGCACACAATGGCATTTGAAGCATGCCATAGCTAATTGTCTATAATAATGTAGTGCCATCTGTCTTTATAGAGAGACGAGGCAAGATTGCCCACTTTCCCATTTTCTATTTAGAAGAAGATTAATCAGCAATTATATAGCACTTTTCATACACAGTGTATCCCAAAGAGCTTTACAAGCAATGCTAGACTGGTAGTGAAGTGACTGAATGTGTAGCGGCAGCCATATCGCACATAAACGCCCATAAACAGCCTGGATAATTGCACGAACTGATTTGCGGGAAGGAATATGTTGGCCAGGACACTGGGAATGTCCCTACTCTTTACGAAGATTGCCCTAGGTTATTTTACTTCCACCTGGACACCCACCAGGACCACACCAGGATGGGTAGAAGGTACCTCAGTTTAATGTCTCATCCGAAGTATGGCACACCCCAGCAATACAGCACCCCCTTCCCAATACTGCATTCAGATGCCAGCTTTTTAGGTGCAAGTCCCATCCCGGTGTGGGACAAGAACCCATGACCTTCTGGTCCTGGGGTGGATGTGCTTCCAACTCAGCCATGCTGACACCTTTATTTATTCTATCAGTTTTAAGAGTAAGCACCAATACATGTAATTAATGGTGGGGGAATCCAACAAACTCTTTGCTTAAGCAGATGATCTGCTAATTGCTCTGAGTCAGACTGCTTTCTCTGTTGATAATCTACCAGGGTTGCTAGCATCTGAGGAGAAGTAAAGAGTAGCTTTCCCTCATCTGGTGCAGGTAAACATGCGTGCTCAATGTCAGGACTCCTTCTACCCCTAAATCCCCTTCTCATGCAGTATGAATGTCTGTACCGTACCATACCATACCATACCATACCATACCATACCATACCATACCACACCACACCATACCATACCATACCATACATACCGTACCTTACCATACCATACCACCATACCATACCTTATCATACCATACCATACCACACCACACCATACCATACCATACATACCATACCTTACCATACCATACCACCATACCATACCTTACCACACCACACCACACCACACCATACCATACCATACCATACCAGATAACCATAAAATACAAACAGAAACAAGGTCTAAGGACAAAATGAACACTTTACAAAACAGCCACATACAATATGCTGAATACTTTCTAAAAAAATCCTAATTATGTACAGTAGAATGTTGATTTACTGAACCTCACACATCTGAACATGTAACTGTTCATAGTACTCTTGCATTGCTTGCAGTCACAGACATCAATTAGCTTTTACTCAGGTGATAATCATGTACTGACAATCAGCTTGGAAACAAATCTTTGAAATATGGACCTTTAACTGATGTAGAGGTAGCTTGGAGATCAAAATATCAGTCACGAGGAAGTGGCTAGTGCTAACTGTGGCACACAAACTGGGAATTCTTGATTGCCTTGAGAATGGCAAACGGCCTGCTGCCCTGGCTGCCAAATATGGGATGGGCAAACCCACCATTATGGATATCAAGTAAGCAAATGAAAAGTTATGTTCCTTTGCTAGGACAAAGGAAGACTCATTTGGTACCAAGAGCCAAAACCACGTGAGAATGTGTGCTGAGGAAAGCCATGGTGCCACAATGTATTTGTGGTTTAGACAAGAGTGGGAGAAAGGTACACTAAACTTGGGACCAGTCTTGAAAGAGAAGGTGCTGATTTTCCATCAGAAGCTTGGCTGTCAGTTTTCCTTTGTAGCTAGTGATGGTTAGCTGGACAGATTTAAAAGGAAATATGGCATCAGGCAGCTACCGCATGACTCTGCTGTGAAAAGTTAAAGTGCGGCAGATGACAGTGTAGCTCCTTTCACAGAGCAGCTGTTGGAGCCTACGATTACAGAATCCCTTACTCTTGATTGGCGGTGTAACACCAACAAAACAGGATTATTTTGGAGATGTCTCCCTGACAAGACCTTGGTTGATGGAACTAAGAAGGGTGAGCCAGGATTCAAAAAGCAGAATGAATAGGACACTATCCTTGGGTGTAAAAATGCTACCAGGAATCATAAACAGCCACCACTTATCATCACCAAGTTGAAGGAATCCATTATGCTTTCATCATATAAACATGAACAAACTTCCCCTTCGATATAAATCACACAAAAAAAATGCATCGATGGATGCTCTTATTTTTGTATGGCGGTTCGCAGATGAATTTGTGCCAAATGTGAAGAGATTCCTCTGCTCTAAAAGCCTTCCTGTTAAAGCACTTCTTCTTTTGGACAATCCAGCAGCACATCCTGAAATGCCAACAATCAAATGCTGAGATGGCATCGTTACCTGCTTATTCTCCCCTCCCAACACCACCTAAAAACCCCAACCTTGCTATCAGGGCATATTGGAGATTTTCAAGAGAAATTACAGAAAAAAAAACTGTTGCAGTCAGTGCTTGACAACAAAAACCACGACCTGCCGCTTCAGGACATAAAGCACTCATCCTCAAAGACCCTGTTTATGTGGCTGCTGAGACATGGGGTGACATGCATCCAGACACAGTTGCAAAAGCCTGGTTCAAATCTGGCGTACTGGAGAGAAAGGTGCTAGCTGAGGACATGGCGCAAGCTGATGGCAAGGTCGAGGTAGTGACCCTCTGATAACCTTGTAACCACAGAGCGGAGGCAGTGACAGAAACACGCTCTGAAATTGGCACACTAATGGAACTTGCAAGTAAACTCACTCCGAACATTTCAGATCCAAAAATGAATGAATGGGTTACCTGTGCCTTTCACGAGGATGGGCATGAACATTTAGATGGTAATATGATTGTAGCTGCTGTCACAGGACAGACAACCGAACAAGCATAAGAAGATGCCAAAGAGGGAGAAGAGGAGAGTGAAACTGACCTTCTGACCAAAGTTCCTAATCACAGTAAAGCAGAAGAATGCTTTAGTAAGTGCTTACTGTGGCTAGAGAATCAAGATGAGTACAATTCTATGCACCTCCTGCTGCTGTGAAACCTATGAGAACAAACCGGCAGAGCAAGAGTGAGATCACAAAAGCATAAGTCCATCACTCCCTGTGCACCCCTTACACACCTAAACACTGTGGCACAAGCAGCTAATAAAAACAAGCATTTGTCAATGCCGAATGTTTGCTTGCTGGTATTAGCATTGGAAGTGCAGGAGTTAGACAGATGCAGACTAGGAATGGCAGTGAAGTATTGAACTTCACGCCAACCACACCTTCACCCTGCAGAGATGGACAGGCACTGGGGTGTGCCTCTGGGTCATCATGCATAACGCTCATGCCATTTCACCTCACCCTATCCTGCAGACACTGACAAGTGTTGAGGTATGCCTTGGGATGTTCAGCTTTACAGTCACCCCATTCCATAAGGACATATGCTGAAATGGGTGCAGTATAGGAGAATGGGGTGAACTCTGGGTCAGAAGAGTTTAAGGCACACCTCAATGCCTGTCACTGGCTACAGAGTGAGGGTGGAATGGCATGAGCATTACAGCCAGCAATCCAAAGGCTCACCCCTGATGCCTGTCAGTCTGTACAGGGTGGGACTTTACGGTTAAAAACCCTAACACCCCAGGCGTTTGTTGGTATTTGCACTACAAATTTTCAACATGGCCTTTTTGTGACCCCCACCTCACAAAAGCATTTGGGACCTCTGCTCATGAACAGCGGCACTGTGATTTTTTTTTTTTTTAATCAATTTTATTATAATTTTTACACACAATTTTTCCACAAGACGAAGTAAAAGAAATAAACATAAAGTATTAGTAATACAGTCTATACATGCTCTCTGAGTGACATCCAATCAGTACAAAGAATAAGTCCATTTGTGTATATTTCATAGTTCAAAAACATATAGAAAATCAAATTAAGAGAGAAACAGGCAAGACCCAAAATTATAAAGATAACACCTATTTACAAAAGAAAGGGAAGGGAGGAAGGACAGTAAAAGGGAAAATAAAGGACCTTTTTACCTTTACATATTATAAAAACTATCTGATACAGAAAGTAACCTCTGTGACCCTCCAACATTGATATTGCTTTTCAACCAGATACAGATCACATGAAATTCTGTTCACTTTCCATATACCTTTACCCCCTACTGAGCACACAGGAACTGGTAATGAGCAGGGGAAATGACCCACATATTGCCAAAATTTCCAAAATATCCTTTCCTTCTTTCCTTGCCATATAGTGAAAAAAGGGTAGCCATCTAGTCTTACATTCTTCCTGACTTAATCTCAGTTTAGCTGGGAGGTGTTCCATCAACATTATTTTCTAGCAGACAGAGTACCATTCTCCCAGTCGGGGCACTGAGTTCGTCAGCCATCTGCAAGTGATTGCCTTCATGGCTGCCGCCATGAAAATGTAGAACAAGTACTTTTGGGCCCGGGAGGTCAACTGGGAAGGGGTAACCCAAAAATCGATTGTTTAGGTAAGAGCAACATGGGGATGTCAAAAATCGTACCCATCTCGCTTACCACAGCCCTCCAATATGGAGTCAAAAGTGACCACTGCCAAATAACATGGGCGAGAGTGCCCTTATCTATGTGACACCTCCAACATCTATCTGTGATATGGCCACTCAGATGTTGGGAGATTACTGGGGGCCTAAAGTGTCGAATAACTACTCTCCATCTATACTCTCTCCAAAAAGGGGAAGCTGAGGTGCTATGTATTCCCTCCCCCCATACCTGGTTCCATTGTGGTGCCATAAGAGAAATGGCTAACTCCTCTTCCCACTTCTCCTTAATATGATTAATGTCATCCACCTCTGAAAAGGCCAGTGCCTGCACAATCTGGGTTACTGTTTTTACAGGTTTATTCATCTGAGCCAGGTCTAGGAAACAGGCTTGCAGGGGACTCAAAGGATTATCTAACTGTTTTGCCACTTGTTCTTCAGAGAGGTAATTTTTAATCTGTAAAAAATCTAAAAAAGTATTTTTGAGGTATCCCAAACTCCAACTGCAATTGTTGGTAAGACATCAGGTTACCTTCCTTAAACAAAACTGTCCCAAAGAGGAGAGGCTCAACCTGGACCAATGTTTAAATGACCCATCCATTTATAAGGTGTGAAGTCTAAGCAGCTCCTAAGAAGTGTCTTGCTATGCAGAGCTAAAGTGTACTTATTTGCACGGGTTGCTTCCAGCCATGTTTGTTTCAACATAGAAGTCCAGGGGTTGTTGAAAACTACCCTGGAGAGTCTCCTTTCACCTAGGAGAATGAAATCCCCTACCCTTCCTATTTCCTGATTAAAGGATTCTATTTCTGCCCAGATGGGGGCCTCGTTTTCTTTTAACAATGGAATCACAGCCTGAAGTTGGGCAGCTCGGTAGTAATTACAGATATTTGGGAGTCCCAGTCCTCTCTTATTGCTAGCAGCAATAAGCACTCCACATAATCCTAGGTTTCTTCCCATTCCACACAAATCTGGAAATAGTGTTTTTTAATTCCACCCAGAATTTATTTGGTGGTCTTACTGGCAATGAAGTAAACACAAAAAGGCATTGTGGGAGGATATTCATCCTCACCAATTCAATTCTACTCGATAAGGATAGAGGGAGTCCTGTCCATCGATTACAATCTGTCTGAATCTCCTGTAATAGTCTGAGGTGGTTCATTGAGAAGTTTGCTCAGTTCCCTGGGCACCCAAACCCCCAAAATATCGAAACCCTGCCTTGGCCCATTTAACTTTCCCCAAATCTGGCAAGTCTGCTCAAAGCGATATTCCCACTGGTAATACCTCCATTTTAAGCACATTAACTTTGTAGCCAGAGAACACTCCAAACTGTTCAAGAAAATCAAAAATTCTGGGCAGTAACTGGACAAGATCAGTGACGTAGAAGATGGTATCATCCGCATACAGTAATACTTTTAATTCCGTTTCCCCTATTCTCATTCCCTGGTACAGATTGAACTTGCGCAAGGCTGCTGCTAATGGCTCCTTACTGAAAGCAAGTAGAAGGGGAAAGAGTGGGCAACCCTGTCTAGTCCCGCTACCCAATGTAAAGGTAGAGGAGAGTACTCCATTAACCTTACCCCGTTGCCTTAGGGTCTCTGTATAGGTTCTTTAGCCATCCCTGAAAATTTTCCCCTATACCAAATTTGACCAAAGTACTATCAAGGTACTGCTAATCTAGCTGGTCAAATGCCTTTTCAGCATCCAAACAACCTACAGCTCTGAGGGATTTAACTAATGATGATTGGGGGACTGAAAGGAAATTCAGAAATGCCCAAATATTATCCTGTATATGCCTCCCCGGCATAAACCCTATTTGGTCTGGATGCACTAAATCACAAATAATATTTTGTAAACGAGTTCCAATTGTTTTGGAGAAAATTTTTGCATCTTGATTTAGTAGGGAGATTGGCCTGTAATTGGCACATAAGGAGGAATCCTTACCTGACTTGGGAATGACCGAAAGCAGTGCGTCCCCCCAAGAATCTGGGGATAACCCCATCATGTGAGCCTTGTTAAAAATTTTTACCATAAGTGGTGTCAGTTCCCTCTCAAAACATTTATAAAATTATGCTATAAATCCATCAGGACCTGGAGCTTTACCAGACTTCAAACTTTTAATCGTATGATTTATCTCTCCCTCTGTAAATAATTTCTCTAAACCTTCTTTCTGATTATTTGATAGTTGTGGAAGATCTATTGAGTTTAAAAAGTCAGGTATTTTGTGTAAAGAATTTAGATCCCTTTCTTCTCTGAATAACTGCTTATAGAAATTGCCAAATTGCTCTGCTATCTCCTCTGGGTGAGAGATCATGGGCCTAATTGGGTCAGATGATTTTAGACTTGGGACATATCGGTCTGCCTGCTGCTTTCTCAGGCAGAGGGCCAGAAGTTTACCCACTCTCTCTCTCCCCATTTGCAGTATTATTGAGCTGAATATCTCATTAAATTTTCCATCGTTCTCAACATTAAATCATTATATTTGGCCCTAGCCTCCTTAAGTTGGAACAACAGGTCTGGCCTCATTGATTTCTTATGTTCAGTTTCAAGTTCCACTACCTTTAACTTTGCCATTTTTAAGGCAGCTTGATGTAACTTGTTTTTGTAGGCAGCATGCGAGTCTGCATGCCCCCTGACCACTGCCTTCAGCCTGTTCCAGACAAATTTTAAGGGAGTATCATGTCCCAAATTATCCTGTATATGATTTTTTATTAGAGCTTTGGTCGACTCAACATATGTTTTGTCATTAACCAATTCTGAATCAAAACGCCATAGGCCCCTTCTACCCTCCCCTTCCCATTTTACAGTTGCGGAGATCATGACATGATCAGAGAAAGTAACCAGATGTATCAATAAATCAGTAAAGGTGTGAGCTACTGCTCATTGTGTATAAAATCGATCCAGTCTCGAATATGATTCTGAGGAGGCTGAGTAGGAGGTGTAATCAAGTTATCAGGATTTTGTATCCGCCATGGATCTGCTATGCTTCCCTCTGTAACATAAATTTCTTAAAAGTCTAGAACAGGCCCTGGAGTCCTTAGAGGCTGGGGGCTCCTATCCAATCTCTGATCTTCAACACAATTCCAATCCTCTGCACAAATTACTTGAAACTCGGGAAGACCTGCAATTAAGTGGAATAGAGATCTGAAAAATTCCCCTGTTGGGGTGTAGGGGCATAAATGGACAATATGTGAATTGGATGGCTACAAAGCAGTCCTGATAGGGCAACTATTCTCCCTGAGCCTGCCCTCCAGATTTTGTTGTACTTGGAATGGGATCCCTCGCTTTACCAAGATGACCATATCTGCTTTTTTCTCCCCTGGATGGGAACCAGCAAACACTACCACCACCCATGATCTTCGCAACTTCAAATGCTCTGTGGTGGAAAGTCTGGTCTCCTGGAGGCAGGCAATCTCACAATTTACCCTCCGTAACTCAGTTAAAATTCTCATTCTTTTGTTAGAATTGTTAATGCCCTTGACATTCACTGAAAAGATTTTAAGAGTAGTCATTAAACCATATAAAAACCTCAAAATACCACCAACCCTCCCCTTCAGCAAAGCATAGGGCAGAATCCACCCATCTCACCAAAAATAGTACACTGCCCAAATAGGTAATGATATGCCACAAGGTTCCAAAATAAAAAATAAAAGAAAAAGGGGAAAAGAAATAAAAAAAAACAACAACAATACACATATCTGAAGTCAACTACTAACTTCGTAGCTGGGAAGTCAACATTTAGACAAGTATCAAACCTGGTGCCCATAAAAACAGTTAACAGAAACTAGTAGGACCACTTGTCAGGTCCAACCCAGCCCCCCGAGAACTCAACTAAAAGCCCTGGAGGGAAAGGAGATAGGAAACTTAATAACTCCACAAACTAATTGCTCTGCCTTGTTTTGGCAGAACATGAAATGACTAGCTGGTGAGCCCCTAAATATGGACCAAATAGTCCCTTAGAAAGAGGTGTACAGCTAGAAAACGCTGAGGGTTGCACTCCCAGATCTTCTAGAAATTCAGACCCGTCCCCCTAAAAGAGATCCAGATGCACTGACAGCCTAAAATGGCCTGCCCTGGTGAAATCCAGTGTCCGGAGAGCTGTGTAAACATTCCTCCTGTCTAAAATGGTCCCATTATCTGGGAGAGGATCCTTACCACCAGCTCCCCCCATTCTCCAGCATGCCGCATTCAAATTTAATCGATTACCTTACACGTATAATACACTTTAGAAACTTGACAAAATGAAAAGGAAAATTCCCTTTTGTCCCAGATCCTTGCAATCCCAAATTAGTTTGAAATTTGACTCTGAGCCAAAGACGCCCAGTCTTTTATACTCTCCCCCCTCCCCCAGCTATCAAAGTTGGTGTCGTTTAATAGTTGAATTATGACACCCCCTGAAATCATACGAGCTGTGCCTAATCATGAAAAGAAAACCAGAAAACAACATACAAAACAATACATTACAGCTCCCTTCGACTGTCACCAGCTTCAGCCAATGGGATAAGGTCGAAAAGTCTCCTATGAAAACTCTGATGAAACTTCTCTCATCTTGAAGGAAGTAATAGCATTAGGGGAAAGTCACAAGGGATAGACCCTGGTCTGGGTGTTCAAGAAAACACACTCCCATGACATCAAGCCCTCCATCGAATCTGTTCTGTACAAATTAACACTGCGCATGGATAAGCACACGGCCTACCCAATTTTCTCTCAATCAGGCAACCAACGGCCAGTACCTCCCAAAATAACCAGCAAGACAGTTTTCCACAGGAAAAAAACAAAGTAATGCACTGAAATTTAGCCAAAGTACATTTGTTGGGAACCTCCTGCTGTTTAGAGTGCTGGCCTTCCAAACATGCCAGAAATGTACGAAAGAATTCTAAGTTCAACCCAAATTCCGTACTAGAAATTCTTCAGGTGTCCTTTGCCTTTGCCAACCATCTTGAGCAATCAGCATGTAGTGGTAATAGGTAATCACCCCTTCTTCCTGGTCTCTTTCTTTGCCCCGGTGCAAGTGACCATAGGAGCTTCTCAATCTCCTTCTCTGCGATCTCCTCTTTAAGGTTGGGCAGGGGGATTTCCAATTCTGAGAAAAAGGTTGAAGCATCTAGCAATGAATCATATATCTTAATGCCTTCCTTCCCCTGTATCCACAATCTAGCAGGATATCTCAAATAAGCTTTATACCCTCTTCTCTCTGAGATATTTCACAGTTTGAAGCACCTTCTTCCTCTTTGCTAACATTTTGGGGAGTCCTGATCAACATATATTTTTTGGGCGTCCAGGTTAAGGTCCTTTTTAGCCCAAGTGAGCCTTAAGATGTTGTCCTTTGTTGTATATTTGAGAAACTTCACTATTATGAATCTGGGTAGGGCCCCCTGTTTAGGCTTGGGGGCTATGGCACGGTGGGCCCTCTCGATGTCTACACCTCAATCTTCTTCTAAATTTAATTCTTTACTGAGCCAGGAGTCAACGTATTCTTCCATGCTAGGGGGATCAAATCCCTCCAAGACTCCAAAGATTCTAATATTGTTATGATGAGTTCTGGCCTCTGTATCCTCTGCTCACAGCATGAACTCCCCTTCTCTCTTGTGCAGATATGCAAATGATCTACCAAAGGCCACATGTTCGGACTGCTTACCCTCCATGTGGGCTTCCACCACCTTGGCTCTGTTCTCTGTTTTTTTTAAATCCTTTTGGATTTCCAGAGATCTTCTCATCTATGCGGTGCAAGATTTTGATCATCCTTTGCCCGTCTTTGTCCGTAAAATTAGAAGCCGTGTCTGATCCTGATCCATCAGATTCCTCCCCTGATCCCATATTAATAGAGGAGCAGGATGGAGCTAGGCTATCATGCATACAATCCTCCGAAGCAGTTTGTTTGCCCATCGCACCATAAGGGGGCCATTTCTTTGTACGCCCCATCTCTGCACTAGACTGAGATGCCTTAATATTTATTTTTGGACCAGTAGCACTCCTGATGGTGATCGATTCAGCAATAATATATCCACCGGGGCTAGGAGCCATTCTTTAGACCACCATCTGGTAGCGTGACGTGGCACTGTGATTTTGTTAATCTGTTCTGAAAATTGATTTCCCACAATGGCCATGCCATTCTGCACCAGATGTGCAAAAACACAGTTTGGGCAGGATGTGAAAAATGACAGCTATAGCATTCATAAGGAGGTGTGAAGAGATGGCAATGTTGAAAATCTGGAGTGAAAATATTAAAAATTCTCGAACTTATGAGCATGCGTGGAAACTGCACAATGCACGCTCATGTTTAGAGTTTGCATTTACCATTAAACGTATGCTTTTTTTACGCCTACCACAGAGTGCTGAGTTTTGCCTTTTGGATTTACGTTTCGTTACTCGAGCACCTGTACAAACGGAAGAGCTGTTTTTTTCGCTGTCCACAATGCACGCTCGCAACACGGTCATTTCGTAGAATTATTTCACCAAATTTTCAACATAGGCATTTTGTGACCTCTGCTCTTGAACAGTGTCACTATGATTTTCTTAATCTGTCCCAAATATTAATTTCCCACAGAAACCGCGCCATTGTGTGCCAGATGTGTGAAAACACATTTAGGTCAGGATGTGAAAAATGACAGCTGTACTGTTCATAAGGAGATGAGGAAAAATGGCAATGTTGCAGATCTGGAGTGAAAATATTACAAATTCTCTAGTTACGAGTGTGCATGGAAACTGCACAATGCATGCTCGTAACATAGTAATTTTGTGGACTTTTGTCACCAGATTTTCAACATAGGCATTTTGGGACCTCTGCTCATGAACAGTGCCACTGTGATTTTGTTAATTTGTCCAGAACATTGATTTCTTACAGTGACTGTGCCATTGTGCAAAAACACATTTTGGCCAGGATGTAAAAAATGACAGTTGTACTGTTCATAAGGAGGTGTGAAAAAATGCCAGTGTTGAACATCTGGAGAGAAAATATTAAAAATTCTCGAAGTTACAAGCATGCATGGAAACTGCACAATGCACACTCATAACAGAGTCATTCTGTGAAATCATCTCACCAAATTTTCAACATAGCCATTTTGAGGTGTCCGCTCATGAACAGTGTCACTGTGATTTTCTTAATCTGTCCTGAACATTGATTTCCCACAGTGACTGTGCCATTGTGCACCATTTGTGCAAAAACACATTTTGGGCACAATGTGAAAAAGTAGAGCTGTACTGTTCATAAGGAGGTGTGAAAAAATGGCAATGCTGAAAATCTGGAATGAAAATATTAAAAATTCTTAAAGTTATGAAACTGTGCAATGCACACTCATAACAGTCATTTATTTAAATTTTTTTCACCAAATTTGCAGCATATGCTTTTTGGGAGCCCACCTCATGAACAGTGACACTGTCATTTCATTAATTGGTCCAGAAAGGTGATTCCACACAGTGACCACGAAATTACCTTTTGGGACCAAATAACAAAATGACAGTGACTGAGTTTATGAGATGGGATCCCAAGAACCCCATGTTGAATATTTGGAGCCCAAAGTTGCAAAAATGGCCGAGATATCCACCCAAGTTGAACCCCCACCTCCATTTGTGCCATTATACAGCTTACCAGCATTTCTTCAGTTTGTGGTCGGCTTTGAAGAGTGCAGATCAAATCAAATCAAATTTATTTGTATGGCACCTTTCAAGATACCAAGGCACCGCACATTACAATAAAACAGCTGAAGCACATACATTACAAATTGTGTAATAATTTAAAATACAAAACCAGTAAAACTGCAATATTATTATATAGGTTAATGCCCAAATGCTTGGGTCCAAAGGAAAGTTTTTAAGGTCTGTTTAGAACCCTCCACTGTTACACATTCACACATCTGAAGGGACAGAGAGTTCCAAAGGGTGGGAGCTGAATGCATAAATGCACGGGCCCCACAAGATTTTAAATAAACCCTTGGAACCTCTAGCAACCCCTCATCAGTCAAGTGGAGCAACCGTCCGGGGCAGTAGGGAACCAGGAGCTCTTTCAGGTAGTCTGGACCCAGTCCATGTAGGGCTTTGTATGTCAGTAAACCAACCTTATAAAATGGGCTAAAAAATCTAAGCCACTGATTGGCTGTTTCACCCCCGTAGCCGTGTCCTTAATCCCTGGTATTGTACCCAACCGGCACTAACACTTGCCAGTCTGCCCTTTGACAAGTCCGAATCATTGAGCTGTGCCAAGCGAAAACAAACAAAACAGCCTGGCACAGCTGAGCAAGCGGCAGCGCTAAATCAATAGTCCAGTGACAAAAACACAGGCGGCAACAATACAGTACAGAACCTCTACTGGCTCCCACAGACACACAAAAAGTTAATTTCCTCCACAACCTGACAGCTCGTACTAGTAGACCCGGCTTTTCTCCTCAACTTCCTTTCGAGTCAAAAGCGAAGCGTGTCTCTTCTGGACCGCCATACCGCGACGTTCCTTCTTCGGCGTTTAAATATCACTGCTAACATTGCATGTGCTGTCTGGCAACAACTGATTCTGTTTTTATTACGTTACTTACAACAGTACGATTCTGAAATACGATAACCTGTACATCACAAACCGCAAGCAGCTAATACGGAGGCGGCACAGTTTGAAAGAATGGGTGCAAAGAGCTGTACATCTGCTACGGACAAAAACTGTTACCGGAGCGCAATAACAGGTTGGCTCAGGCAGGGGCAGCATGAATTTAAAAATCATTTACTTTTTGTTCTTGGCGCGTGGGGTGGGGGGCAGCATGAATTTACTAAGTACTGTGGGTCCATTGGATTACATTACATGGAGGGACTACTTTATCACTCTTACTAAAAAAAAACATTTCTTATATTTTTTCAGTTTCAACAGTTTTTTTCTTTTCTTTTAAATTCAGCCTGTGGTTGTGAGCCCATTTTATAAGCGCAATAACACACTCCGAGGTGTGGTTTATCGCCTGATAAGAGCACGCCCAGTGGCATAAGGCACTCGGCGCAAGCGCCTCGTGCCTTAGTACACCCCTGGGCGTGCTCTTATCAGGCGATAAACCACACCTCATCGTGTGTTATTGCTTGCTTAAAGGTGATTTGCCACTGTACCGGCAGCCAGTGCAATTCACGCAGCACCGGAGAAATATGACAGGAACGCAAGGTTCCCATCAATAACTGGGCTACAGCATTCTGCACCAGCTGCAGGTGATAAATGTCTACCCCTGGATGCCATAAGTAAAGAGCATTGCAATAATCCAAGCACGAGGACACAAAGGCATAAACCAAAGTAGGCAGATCACCGAAAGGAACATGGTGCTTAACTCTGGACATAGTCCTTAGATGGTAAAAGGAAGATTTGATGACCGCTGACACCTGTGAATGCAGTGTCAGCCCCTCATCAAAAATTACCCCCAGGTTTTGAACCCATTTAGAGGTCAGGAGAGGCAAACCCCCAAGAAAAAGGCGGGAGGGAGAACCCACTCCCGGTCCTCCTATTCAGCGACCTTGGTCAATCACCAACACCTCAGTCTTTTCTGAGTTCAACCTCAGCCTGCTTGAACTCATCCACTCTTAGATTTCTACAAGGCAGTTTTTTATTACTTAGAGGGTTCTATCCTGGTCAGGTGCAAAAGATAGGCAGAGCTGGGTGTCATCAGCATAGCAATGAAACCTCAGCCATACCTTCTCATAATGTCTCTGAGGGGCATCATATACACTGTGAACAACTTGGGGGACAGCACTGATCCCTAAGGGACCCCACATGAGAGGGAAACTGGTTCAGTGGAATAAATCCCTTATACCACCCTCTGAGTTCTTCCAGTGAGGAAAGATGAAAACCACCTGAGGACCGCACCAGACAGGCCAGAGATGAACCTCAAGCGATCAAGCAGAACCCCGTGGTCCACAGTGTCAAACACTGAAGAGAGATCAAGAAGAACCAGAATAGAACATTTTTTTCTGATCTCTAGCCATCAGGAGATCACTGAGCACCCGAACCAGTGCCGTCTCGGTACTATGCCTCTTTCGGAAACCAGACTGGAGAGGCTTATAGATATCGGGGATGGTCAAATGGTCATCCAGTTGTATGGCAACCACTTTCTCGATCAACTTCCCTATAAAGGGTATGTTCGAGATAGGTCTGTAGTTAGCATGGCAGTCTGGGTCCAAAGAAGCTTTCTTCAGGAGGGGTGTCACCACCACCTCCTTCAGGGAGCTAGGAAACTCACCTGTTTCCAAGGAGCTTAAGACTATCAGTGTGAGGATCGGACCAAGAATATCACTACAACACAAAATCAGGGAGGTTGGTCCAGGATCCATACTACAGCATGCAAGGTGCATACCCTGGACAATCCACATGACATCTAAATATCAGGCTGGTTGAAGGTACTCCAGGAAAACTGAGGTGTAGTGCCCAAACACTGGTTCAGAGCAGCACCCACGGAGTGTGCTGGCTGGAGTACCGCTCTGATGTTGACCACCTTAGCTGCAAAGAATCGAGCACGCTCCTCACACTCATTTTGAGTAAACGCTTTCTGTACCTGTAGATAGGCTGGGTTGCACAGTCTGTCCATGGTTCAAAAAAACGGAGCCAGTTGATTCTGAGCAGCTGCAATCTCCCTGAACAGGAACTCTGCCTTCTTATGGGAGATTGAGGATTGATAGGCTTGATAATGGTCCATCAATCTAAGGTGATCGGTATCAAGGTGGGACCTCCGCCAGCAGCGCTCCAACCTTCATCCTAGTTGCCGCATCTCCCTCAAGGACCCATCAAACCAAGGGAAACGAGGGTGAAGGGAGAGAGGATGAATACGGACTTGAGCAATAACATCCAGAGCCGCAGACATGGCCATATTATAGGCCAACACTAGGGCTTCTGGGTCACTTTTAGCCAATGGAAGGACAGATAGGTCAAGGACCCCCGCCAGGACTTCAGAGTTTATATCTCACAAAGGGTGGTTTCCGTTACCATCTCTACAGGGATAGACCTGCAAAGAGGGGTACAAACATTGAACCACACAGAGTAATGGTCATACCAACCAACAGGTTCCACCTCCAAATCAGAAGCTTTGACCCCCAGGAGGAAGACCTAGTCAAGAGAATGACCAGATTTATGGGTAGCAGTAGAAACAATCTTTGTAAGGCCCAGCGATATCATCAACTGGAGGAAGTTCTGACCAAATTGCAAGAGTTCATCATTGACCCAGGCATTGAAGTCACCCAGGACCATTAGCCTAGGAGACTCAAATGCCAAGTCGATCATGAAGTCCGCCACTTCCTACAGGAACTGCTGTCCATCTCCAGGTGGATGGAAGATGACAGCAATCCTGCAGCCTATATCTGCTACCATGGTACACTCAAATGACTAGGTCTCCTCAACTGGTACACTCATGAGGGCCAATTCAGTCTTAAAACAGACTGCAGCCCCCCCCCCGCGATCTGATCTTGGGCGGTGAAATACCGAGTACCCAGCTGGAACAGCAGCCTCCAGTACAGGGCCGGAGTTCTTATCCAACCAGGTCTTGGTGATACAAGCCAGGTCAGCTGTTCCGACAAGATCGGCAATAATTGCAGTCTTGTTTTTCATAGACCTGGCAGTGCATAACACCACCCTAGTTGGATGAACCTCCAAGGCTGTCTGGGCCACCTGCCCATCAACATTGGTGGTGCCCTTGGGTATGGAAGCCAGACAAGAAGGACCATGATTTGAGTTCCATTTCACCACAGCATGTCTCCTAGATCTCACTACCCCGATATGGTGAATCCCCTCGTTCACCCTCCGCTGTTCACGCCTCACCGGCACCCCCCCAACGAACAATACCCAATGCTCTACAGCATTGATAATTAGTAAACTGCAAAGGGGGAGAGGTAAAAGGACAGAGGGTACGAAGAGCGGAGCATGAATAGCGCATGACAGTGGGTGCAGGCCTCCTACACATTTCAACAACCCAAATAAATTACACAGTCTAACAAAATCAAAATAATATGCAGAAAACAATACAATATGAAACCCAATAGAACTAAAAAAAATGTGTTTCTGCTCCACAAAGATCATCACGCCGGGCTCCGGAAGTAAGGATGGGGTGTGTGTGGGGAGGTTGGCTGCTCAGAGGGTGGGTCGGGTTGGGGAGGGGCAATGGAGACAAAGAGGGATCATTTTTTTCTTTTACAGGTTAAAACAAAAACCATCACAGGAAGGTTTTTCCTCTACAGGTTTGTTTTTGGCACACTAGGGTGGGCTCCCAGTGTGCCACCTGTATTTTTTGTGGAGGGGACTGAAGCCAATGGGTATTGGGCCTCCCATTAGCACAGAAAATGGGTCTGTGTTTGGGGGGGCACATGATGCTGAGGGGGACTGGGCACCCCCTCGGTATGCAAAACTAATACATGGGGGACAGTATGCTGATGGGGATTGGGTTCCCCCCTCTGCAAATGAACTGGGGAAGGGGCTGCCGACAGAGCATCCCTACCAGTTTCATGGGGACTGTGAGAAGTGGACAGTGACATCCACCACTATGTTTATTGAAGTGTTACACCAGGCAAGGCACCGCCCTGCAATGATGGTTTGCTCTCTTATTGCAGCAACTAATTCGTTTCAAGTTAGTGCCACGCTTGCTGAACTAGTGTCAGCAGCAGCATGCCACTACATTGGGTAAAGAGGGCCAAGCCCCAAAATGCACTGGGGGCACTGGCCGCCACAGTGCCTCACCTCCAAAACCCATTTCTCTCCTAAGCTGCCACATACTGTTTCTTGCACATGCGCACAAGCAAACTTAAAAAGGTACTATAGCTCCTATTCATGTTGCACACTCCCTCTAAACCAAACTCCTGAGTATCTGAACTAAATGGATGTCACCTAAGCAGATAGAATAATCAAGGTGTGACCCCCTTGCAAATGGGGGTTCCTAGAAATGCCAGTCTGGGTTTACCTTAGCCCAGTTTGTTCTGTCCTTCTCCCGCTGTCTCTCGGGCTTCTCCTGACTTGTCCTCTAATTTTTCTGGCTTCCCAGGTCCTGTTTGCTCTCATGTGTGCCCCAGCTTGCAGTCAAATGAAAATCCAGCCCCATAGGACTTAAGTGCTGACCATAGGCTCCTGCTGCAGCGCTTGCCCAGGGCAGCGTGGAGTCATGTTACACTGCCGCCTTTGATGTGGAGCCATTTTTTCGGTCACCTCGGGACTGTGCTCAGGTCCTGGGATCCCTTCCACCCATTTGGGACCCGGTGACCACAGACAGCCTGCTGGGGGACCGCTCAGATGGGAATTAAAGGAGTTCTGACTGGGGCTCATTAAAGTATGCCTGTGCAGGGCCCCGGTCATCTGAATAATGCATAACAGTGTATCTGGCTGCCTCCAGGGTAGCTATGTTCAGCTCCAGCCTAAAAGTAAAGAATTAAAATGTTTTCCATAACGAAACTGTTGCTGCTTTTTGGGAATATACTGTGCATGTGGAGAAAAGCGTTTATAGTTAAAATGAGTACTGTTTCCCTGGCAATTCCAGTATCTGAGACTCTGTGTGTCAGCTTGTCAGCTGCTGCAAGGGAAGCTTGCATAAGTGCAGTAGTGACAGGAAAAGTAAAAGAGCCATGTTTTTCATCTGTGCAGCGACTGCAAGTACAGCCTTTAAGCAATAGAACTGAAGGGCATTTGAGGCAAATAATGACTTCTTTCTGGCTGCACCAGGACATTATTCAGGACTGTCTCTAATCTGCTATAAGGGGCAGTGGGTTAAGCAGTCATTGCCAGCAGTACAGCAATTGGAATTGCAGCAATAGATAGCCAGGACTTGTGGGACATTCACTGCATCTTATGGGTAAGCACCCAAGTGCTTATGGGGGCTTACAGGGACATTATTTTAGGCGCAAATTCCACAACCCAATTATGCCTCAAGTGTTCTGATTGACAGGTCCTTCAGCAACTTGGACACATGTCACCTCATCCCTGCTACCAATCAGGAGCTGAGCTAGGAGCTCTATAAAGAGACAATGTTGCCAGTTTGTCTGGAGATTCAGAGATTCAGAGCTGAGAGAGAGAGAGAGCAGCAGAGCAGGCTTCAGCCTGCTGGGAGCCCCCCATGGGGGAGGGGCTCAGGCTCCAGCCATGCCTTCAGGCCTGGGCCACTTAATTCAGCCCTTTCAGTCTTCAGAGGGCAGTTGTTATTTTTTTCAGTTATCTAGTTACAATAATTGGGCTTTCTGCAACAGCTCGTCTGGAGGTTGCCAGTACTGTCCTCCAGAAGCTAGCCTTCCCTTCCACGTCGGGGAAAGATGTGGACCGAAGAATCAGATGTCCAGCAGCAGTGAGAGCGCTGACCAGACCAGATGACATCATGCAGTGGTGAGAGCGCTGACCAAGTACCTTAGTGGTGAGAGAGCTGAAGAAGTCTTCAGGATGCCTTCTATTGTGGATGAGCCCCGTGGAGATCCTGAGTGAGTACCCTTGTACCCCCAGGTGCGAGGGAGAAACTAAGCAAGTAATCGTGGGGGCTCCATGCCCCATTAAGGAATGTATGCTAAGTGTGAAGTACTGAAGTCATCAGTCTGGGCTACTAACCGCATAAGGGACTGCCTAGTTCAAGTAATGGATGCATCTTGTCTGTGGCCCAAATGGCTAAGTTGCAGGTGCAGCAAGATGCTGGGCTTAGTGAACTATATAAATGTGTAGCTATGGGTTAGAGTCCTGCCATCATGGAGCTGTCTGCCAAGATGCGCTTGCCACTTCATGAGACAGGAGGCCCTAGAGCACATTAATGTCTAAGATACCTTAAAGAGAATGTACCTGTGGACAGAATATTGTCTAAGAGCGCTTGGTATAAGTGTTAAATGGCTAGACGTGCTGAATAGGACTCCGTTTGTGGATAATGTTCTTGGTACATAGAATGTACTGGATATGACTGCCTGAAATTCAAGTATGGGATGCTTGATGAAAGTATCATTGCCAACTTACTCTGAATGGATGCCTTTTGGTATATAAAGTACTGGATGTGACCGTATTTGAATTGCATATTGGATGCTTGACAAAAGTATCATCCATATTGCTTTGGATGGGACTTTCAAATATTGTGCTGAATGTTCTGGATGTAAGATCCACATACTTTATTCTGGAATGTTCAGACATCTGCGAGTGCAGGGCAATCCCTGATTTGTCTGCAAGTGCAGGACAATCCCTGCTTTGTCTGCTAAAGTGCAGAGCAATCCCTGCTGTGGTTGTAAATAGTAATTTGCTACTTTACAAAAAATCTGTTGCCAAGTTGCCACCACCCTCAAATTAATAGCCGGCCAGCTCGACCAGCTGCAACTCCATCAGGCCTGCAACATCTTGGACTGTGGTATCTGTTTAACCAGTATGGTATGAGATTGAGGGGTTTCTGATGTATCTGGGACTGGTTCCAGTGTGTGTATTTTTAATAATTATGTTTAACATCTGATTTATCAGCAGCTAGATGGTCAGGGAGCTGGATGACTTAAGTCGAATGGAAAAATGTGATTTATGTCTGCCTGTTAATATGTAGCCACCCAGCTGGAGGGTTCACCAGCAAAATACAAAATGATCTCTGTACATGTGCAAATGCGGTAAGATATCCCCTACTCCTCCTGTTTCCCTTTGCTAGCTCCTTTATTACCCCCAAAATAAATATCTTGTTGTTGTTGTTTGAAATCTTGTGTGAGCATATTATTAGAGAGAGCCTCTAATTCAAAATGTTGAAATGTGGGGAGCTGTATCTTGGGGCATGTCTGGGGAAGGTAACTGGTCACCATGGGTGGTGTAGCAGCTCAGGGGGCTACACCAGTACCATCTCACCCACGTAAAGCACCCTGAGTGGAGGCACTGCGCAAAGGTTTTAAAAAATGTTATGAGTTAGCGAACTCAACCCCCTTAGCCTATGTCCAGGGTAGTAGGCAGGGGTGTAACACTGGGAGGTGGCACCACCCAGGGCTTACAAAGGTCCTACTGTATTTAATTAAACAAATAATTGAATGGGGAGTTATTCATCGTGCAACCCTTGGAAAAGCCCTCACAGCAGTGCCAGATGCCTCTTGCACCAAATGTGTCACACATCAAAGTGACAAATAATGAAGTACCCCAAAAGATAGTAGATTCCGACTACAGGTATCAGTAAGTGCTTCCTGTACTGCGCATACCTTTTTCCTTTATTGTAACTGACCCATGTCAAGTCCACAGTTCTGTTTCTATTTCAAATAAAGAAACTTTCTTTTTTTATGAGAAACAAATTATTTAAAAAAATAATTTCAGTTCTGGTAAAAAGCAGTACACTTGCCACTCACAAAGGAGTCCATAACCAGAGCATGAGCTGATTAAATTCTGTCTATGGCAAACAAAGAGGCCATAATTTTTATGAGAAACAAACTATTAAAAAAATAACAGAACACTCACCATATAAAAAGGGTCCATACACAGATAATGAGCTGATAACATTTACTTATATGGTTAAACAAGTGGTCATCTTTTTTTCTGAAACAAACTATTTAAAACATTCAGAACAAGCATTTGTCAATACATGAATGTTTGCTTGCTGGCATTGGCATTGGTAGTGTAGTAGTTAGAGAGCTGCATAATAGGAATGGCAGTGAAGTATTGACCTGAAGCCAACCCCACCACCACCCTGCAGAGACTGACAGGCATTGGGGTGTACTTTTAGGGTGCCAGGCATAACGGCCATGCCATTTCACCACACCCTACCCTGCAGACACTGACAAGTGTCACGGTGTGCCTTGGAGTCTATGGGCCTTATGCTCACCCCATTCCATAAGGAAATACGGTGAGATGGGTGCAGTATAGGAGAATGGGGTGAAATTTTGGGCTGAAGAATCCAAGGCACACCTCACTGCCTGTCACTGGCTGCAAGGTGTGGGTGGGGGTGGAATAGTATGAGAATTACAGGTGACAATCCCAAGTCACACCCCTGATGCCTGTTAGTCTCTACAGGGTGGGGCGTTATGGTCAGAAACTCTAATGCCCCAGGCGTTCATTGGTATTTTCACTCCAATTTTTCAACATGGGTTTTTTGTGACCCCCACCTTATGAACAGTGGCAATATCAGTTCATTAGCTGAAAGCTGATTTTGCACAACGACTACACCATTTGGCACCACAGGTGCGAAAACACATTTCAAACAGGATGTGAAAAATGACAGTTGTACTGTTCATGAGGAGGTGTAAAATGGCAATGTTGAAAATCTGGAGTGAAAATATAAAAAAAATGGTTAAGTCTCGAGCGTGCATAGAAACTGTGCTTAGTTTGGGAACTGTTTGCAGCAGATTGTCAACACAGGCATTTTGGGACCTCCGCTCATGAACAGTGTCACTGTGATTTTCGTAATCTGTCCTGAACACTGATTTCCCACAGTGACCACGCATTTCTGCGCTGGAAGTGTGAAAACACATTTTGGCCAGGGTGTAAAAAATGGCAGCTGTACTGTTCATAAGGAGGTGTGGAAAAATGCCACTGTAGAAAATCTGCACTGAAAATATTACAAATTTGTGAACTTACGAGGGTGCATTGAAACTGTGCAATGCACGCTCGTAACACAGTCATTTTATGGACTTTTGTCACCAAATTTTCAAAATAGCCATTTTAAGACATCTGCTCATGGACAGTGTCAATGTGGTTTTCTTAATATGTCCCGAACATTGATTTTGCACACCGACCGTGCCATTGTGTGCTTCATGAGCAAAAACGCATTTTGGGAGAGAGGAGAACATTGACAGTTCTACTGCTCATAAGGAGGTGTGGTAGAATGGCAATGTTGAAAATCTGGAGTGAAAATATTGAAAATTTGCTAAGATACGAGCGTGTGTAGGAACTATGCAACGCACACTTGTAAAACAGCCATTTTTGGGAATTTCTTCACCAAATTTTCAATATAGGGTTTTGAGGGCCTGCCTCATGAACTGCACAGTGACTGCAAAATCACCTTTCAGGACTGAATAACAAAATGACAGTGACTGAGTTCATGAGGTGGGGTCCCAAGAACCCCATGTTGAAACTTTGATGAAACAATTCCCAAAAATGGGCGAGATATGCATCAAAGTTGAAAAAAAAACATTTATGCCATTATACAGCTTACTGGCATTTCTTCAGTTCGTGGTCGGCTTTGAAGAGTGCAAACATGTTCCCAATCCACTGAAGATAGTTGCGACGGCTTCTGGAGGTAAGTATGGGGTGAGGGGGTGTGTGGGGAGGTGGGTGCGCAGAGAGTGGACACGGATTAGGGGAGGGGGGTGAGACAATCAACGAGAGAACATTTTTTCTTACAGTTTTTTTTTTTTACCTTTTTTCAAGAAGACGACGCTGGACTTTTGCCACGCTGCAGTGGGCTCCCAGTGTGGCATCTGGAAGGTTGTTTGGGGGGGTCAGTGGAGCCGACAGGGGGATTAGGCACCCCCGTTGGCCACATCATGGACATCAGACAGTTGCCACGCTTGGGTGGGCTCCCAGCATGGCACCTGAAAGTCAGTTTTGAGGGGCAGTGGAGTTGACGATGGATTGAGCACCCCCATCGGCCATATGGTGTGTGGGTGGGGGAAGCGCATGAGCACGCTGGGGTGGGCTCCCAGTGGGATAGTAGGTATTCCGGTCAGGGGGGGAGAACTGTCTATGACAGACAGTTCAGTTGCAGTGTGATTATGGGCACTTGCATACTGCCAGATGGCAGTATGCATTGCCTACACATTACCACCACTGACTGTAGCTGTTTTTCACTTTCAACTGTACGCCACTGCATCTGAACTGCAGTCATAGACAGCTACAACATGTATTGGTGTGGTGAGACAGCGCCTGTAAACGGGAGCAGGGCACTGGAAGCTGAGTGGCACACCTACGAAAATTTGTATAGTGGCACTATGTTTCATGCACATGTGTGCAAGCAAACATAAAAATACTTTAAACTGGAAGATGCGTTGAATCTTTTGAAGTTGCTAAATGTTGGATCAGATTCATTTCCTGACTGAGGTCACTGTACAAGAAAAAGATCATAATAGAGTCTAGTTATATAGAACAAACTCCTTGGACCCTGAGGCCAAATACTCTTCTTTCTGCGTTTTGCTGCAGGTATGGCCTAAGAAAAGTATTTTGCCTGGAAGATTAGAGGTTCTGTTTTTAACTGAGGAGAAAGTCCTAGTCTTGTAAACTGAAACAGCAGGAAGAGTCTAAATACATGAGAATTATATGACATAGGAACAGCATGCAGTTTGAAGAATTAGAAGTTTTGGAGAAAAGAATCAGAAACCAAAGCAGTAGTAAACATAACTAAGTAAACAAGCATTTGTCAATGCCGGACGTTCGCTTGCAGGTATTTGCAGTGATGTTTGGCATGTATGGTGCTTTACCCTAATGCCCTGTACAATTGCTGGTATTTGCATTACAAATTTTCAGCATGACCTTTCTGTTACCCCCACTTCATAAAAGCATTTGAGACCTTTGCTTATGAACAGCACCACTGTTATTTTGTTAATCTGTCCTGAACGTTGATTTCCTACAGCGACCACACCATTCTGCTCCACATGTGGAAGGACACAGTTTGGGCAGGATGTGAAAAATGACAGCTGTAGCATTCATAGTGAGGTGTGAAGGGATGGCAGTGTTGAACATCTGGAGTGAAAATACAACAATTTCTTGAACTTACGAGCGTACATGGAAACAGCGCAATGAACGCTCATGGCATAGTTATTTTGTGGACTTTTGTCACCAAATTTTCAACATAGGCATTTTGGGACCTCTGCTCATGAACAGTGTCACTGTGATTTTCATAATCTGTCCTGAGCATTGATTTCTCACTCTGACCACACCATTGTGCGCTGGATGTGCAAAAACACATTTCAGCCAGGATGTGAAAAATGTCAGATGTACTGTTCATAAGGAGGTGTGAAAAAATGCCAGTGTTGAAAATCTGGAGTGAAAATATTTCAAATTCTCGAAGTTATGAGTGTGCGTGGAAAGTGTGCAATGCACGCTCGTAACACAGTCATTTTTTGACATTTTTTCACCAAATTTGCAACATAGGATTTTGGAGATCTCTGCTCATGAACAGTGTCACTGTGATTTTCTTAATGTGTCCCATACATTGAGTTCACACACCGACTGTGCCATTGTGTGCTACATGGGCGGAAACACATTTTGGGCAGGATGTGAAAAATGACAGGTGTACTGCTCATAAGGAAGTGTGGTAAAATGGCAATGTTGAAAATCTGGAGGGAAATATTGAAAATTCAGAACTTACGAAAGGTAAAGGAACTAAGTGAACGTACACTCGTAAAACAGTTATTTTTAGGAATTTTTTCACCAAATTTTCAACATAGCCATTTTAAGATCTCTGCTCATGAACAGTGGCACTGCGATTTTCTTAATGTGTCCCATACATTGAGTTCACACACCAACTGTGCCATTGTGCGCTACATGGGCGGAAACATGTTTTGGGCAGGATGTGAAAAATGACAGCTGTACTGCTTATGAGAAGGTGTGGTAAAATGACAATGTTGAAAATCTGGAGTGAAAATACTGAAAATTCGCAAAGGTACAAGTGTGCGTAGCAACTGCGCAACGCACACTCATAAAACAGTAATTTTTAGGAATTTTTTCACCAAATTTTCAACACAGCCATTTTAAGACCTCTGCTCATGAACAGTGTCACTGTGACTTTCTTAATGTGTCTCATACATTGAGTTCGCACACCGACAGTGCCATTGTGTGCTACATGGGCGGAAACACGTTTTAGGCAGGATGTGGAAAATGACAGCTGTATTGCTCATGAGGAGGTGTGGTAAAATGGCAATGTTGAAAATCTGGAGTGAAAATATTGAAAATTCGCAAACTTACAAGCATGCATAGGAATTGCGCAACACACGCTCGTAAAACAGTCATTTTTAGGAATTTTTTTCACCAAATTTTCAACATAGCCATTTTAAGACCTCTGCTAATGAACAGTGTCACTGTGATTTTCTTAATGAGTCCCATACATTGATTTTGCACACCAACTGCGCCATTGGGCAGAAACACATTTTGGATGAGATGTGAAAAATGACAGCTGTACTGCTCATAAGAACGTGTGGTAAAATGGCAATGTTGAAAATCTGGAGTGAAAATATTGAAAATTTGCAAACTTACGAAGCGTGTATAGGAACTGCATAATGCACGAAAAATGAAGAGTGAGGATGCCGACCACCTCAAAATAGGCTTTTTGAGAGCCCACCCATGAACACTGGCAGTGTCATTTCATTAATCAGGCCTGCAAGGTGATTTCGCGAGTGACTGCGAAATCACCCTTCGGCCTGAATAACGCCATGACAGTGACATCATTCATGAGAAGGGGTCCCAAAAACCCCATGTTGAAAATTTGGTGCAAAAATTCAAAAAAAGCCTGAGATATGCAGCAAAGTTGAAAAAACCCATCTAGCCCATTATACAGCTTGTCGGCATTTCCTCAGTTCGCGGTCGGCTTTGAAGAGTGCAGATGTGTTCCTAGTCCACCGAAGATCGTCACGCCAGACCTCGGAGGTAAGTATGGGGTGGGAGGTGGGGAGGCAGGTGCACAGTTGGTGGGTGCGGTTGTGGGAGGGGCCAGGGAGAAGAATCATGGGACCGCTTTTAATTTACAGGTTTTAAAAAAAAAGACGACACGACCTTGCCACGCTTAGGTGGGCTCCCAGCATGGCAGAAGGACAGCTGGGGGTGTAGAGCTGACGGGGATTAGCACTTCACGCTTAAACAAGGTTTGCCACGCTGGGTGGGCTTCCAGTGCTGGCACCAAAGCTTTGGAGGGGGTGTGAGTCGCTGTCAGCACACTACGGTGGTTTTCTTTGAAGTGAAGACCACCGCTGTCATACACAGCACCCGCATCCATTGGTGCAGGACCGCCACGCCTGCTCAGTGGAGCAGTGCATTGCACAGGACAGTCACACCTCCAAACTGTCCTATTCCCCCAAGACGCGTGCAAGTGAACGTAAAAATGAATTACATAATTCAAAAACTGCTAAAATATTATGTTTCCCAGGGGCACCTACCTTTGTGAAGGCAGGAGAGAGGCAGGTTCAACAAAGCAGAGTAGTCAGAGTAGGTGAAGGATGGAACTTTGAAAGTACAGTACCTGACAACCCAAACCTCAAAAGCACCCCAGATATGCGTGACCTGCATATATCTGAGGTGCATCGCTCAGTAGCTGTGGGTGCCAGTGCACTTGCTGACATCTACAACCCCTGCCCCAAGCGGTCTGCTGGCATAGAGCTGCACATTGGAACATTGGTGGTGTAAGTGGAAGGAACCAGTCCAGACCATGAGTATCTAATGAGATACCCGTGCTGGTCTGCAAGTGAATCCCTGCAGTGCAGTGTGCAGAGCATGGTGGGATACAGTAGTCCTCCAGGACTGATTTGCAGAAACGACTGCATGAATTTGATCTTGTTTTGCCACCATCAAAGTCTGAGGATAAAAGACCCTCCAAGTTATATCCAATTTAGTGGGCAGAGAAGGTACACAGTACTTAGGCCTGGGTACTGAAACATCTGGAGGTCAGGGTTGTTAGTGGTTAAGAGGTAGTACAGCGCAGTGGTCTAAGGCTCTGAGCTGCAAATCTGGTGACATACAGCAGACCAGAACTGGATTTGAATCCCACAGCTTCCACTTGCATACTGTGTGACCCTGAGCAAGTCACTTAACCTCTTTGTGCTCCCAGGTCACTCCTGTAAAAAAGCTTTCAGCTTAATTTGCTATAGCTGGTTAAACAACTAAATAAGTTAACCTGGGCACAGCCCTCTGGGATACTGTATCTGCCCTCTTTCCCTTCTAGTGGCCAGAACAATGCACAATAATCACTTTCACAATGACCCTTATTCACCAGTCAATTACCCACATTGTTTGCACTTACCACCAGGGCTGGTTCCTCTAGCTCGACCCTGGAGACCCCCCTGTAAAACAAGGTTATCCACAGCAAATAGCAACAGTACAGTACTTTTAGCACAAACTGGAACCACAGTCAGGTTAAATGCAAAAAGTGTTAGATCTGATTTATGCAGGGGACTTGAACAAGGGAGGGGCATAATCAGGTTGATTTGTTTAAAGGCTACATCAATCAGACAGTTATGCATGTACTTCAGAGTCCCTACACAGTCACACACACTGGGTACCCAGGTAGGAAGATGATGGGCTAGCCAGGACCGTCTTCCGGGGTAAGCCGGCATCGCTGCTGGTTGAGGCCCTGTGATGGAAGAAAGCAACACGCACAACACACTCTATTTGCAATCTGGAGCCGGAGGGCTCAGTTCATGACAGAAAAGACAACAAAGCAATCAGATGACAGCACCTTAGATTTAGCTGTTGTTGCAGGGAGCTATCCTGATGTTTACTCACGATACCCAATACAAGACACAGGCAGGACGAAATCGAGACAGCGGGTGGTTGAACTGGAGTGAAAGGAGAAACAGGGCCCACATGAATCACTGCGGCGTCATTCCTGTTCAAAGTGTGAGCATGGGGCTGATCTCCAGGCAAATCTCTTGTCGATGGCTTTCTCTGTGCAGCAGGTAGTCTGGCTGGGCCAGTGTGGCAAGGCCCAGGTCCAATGGAGATGAATACAGATTCAGTCCGTGGAAGCTGGAAGCAGCCTCCAGCAAGCAGAGCACAGTTCAGCACACAGTGGGGAACCAAATCATGACCCACTAATAGTACACAGCACATTACATGTAAGAAATTCTACTGTACTAGGCAGATTGCTGTCTGGTCACAATTATAGAGTCTCTGCACAAACCGGGAGTTCAGAGGCTGCTGGAAATCCTGACAGGCTGATCGCATTCAGCAAATCTCAGTCCTTTCACAGTTCTCCCATGCAAATCCATGCAGGAATTGCTGATCAACTATCTCAAGCTGTTACTCCTTCACTTCCCAGCTCAGATCTGAACTGAAACTGCAAGCAGTCTGGGACTTTCCCCCGGATCCAAAAGGTTCGGTTGGCTGATCTGTCTGACAGTCACAACAAGGGATCCCCTCCAGGTTCATTTAGGCACCAAAAGACCAAAACAACAATTCCTACAGAATTTTGCTCCCGCAAAGCCCCTGGGGACAGGTTTCATTTTAGAGTCCCCAGAGGTGCTGATTGGCCCATTTCAGCAGTCCAGGACTAAGATGGTGAAGATAAACAGAAATATCCATGCTGCAAAGAAGGCAGGTTAGACAAATGCCTTCCAGGACTGCTTTCTGCTGCAAATGGTCAGTGAACCAACCAGGTTAGGGAATACCCTTGACCTTGTGCTGGCAAATGGAGACTTTGTAAGAGAACTTACAGTGGAGGAACCGCTGTCAAGGAGTGACCACCACTCAGTATGGCTCACATTGGATATGGGTAAGGAAGGAGTGGAATCTGGCACAAGAGTGCTGGACTTCAGGAGGGCCAACTTTGGAAGGATGGGGGAAGTGGTAAAAGGGTACCTGGCCAGAACTCAACCCAGTATGGACACTAACCAGAGGTGGGAGCTCATAAAGCTGGGGATAGTGGAGGCAACCAAAACCGCTGCAAAGCCCAGAGCAAGAAGGCTAGGGCTAAGAAACCGATCTGGTTGAGCAAGGAGGTCATGGAAAAGGTAAGGAGGAAAAGAGCTGCCTTTAGGAACTACAAGAAAACAGGGAGGGGGGAGGACAGGGAGGAGTACTTGACAGAATCGAAGGAGGTGACAAGAGCAGTAAGGGGAGCCAAAGCATCTACGGAACTCAGGCTGGCACAAGGCATTAAGAACGGGAGAAGGACTTCTTTAAGTACATCAGGGAGAAAAGGAGCTGTAAGGACCACATAGTAAGGATTAGGAAGGAGGGGGTTGGATGGAAGCTGAGTGCGATAGCGGAAGCACTAAATAGTACTTCTGCTCAGTATTTACTAAAGAGAATAGGGGGTGACACCCAAGGTGGGAGAAATGGCAGAAGCAGGGGAAGAGGTGACAGATGGGGAAATCATGGAGAGCAGAGTTCGAGAGGGTTTGAAGGCACTGAGGGTGGACAAGGCGCCAGGCCCAGATGGCATCCACCCCAGGGTACTGAAAGAGCTGGCAGAGGTCCTTGCAGGACCTTTGGCAGGCCTATTTAATGCCTCACTACATTCGGGGTGTGTACCTCAGGACTGGAGGATGGCTCATGTGGTGCCCCTCCACAAGAGTGGCCCCAAGGATGAACCGGGAAACTACAGACCAGTGAGCCTCACATCCATCATGAGTAAGCTAATGGAGACTATCCTGAAGGAGAGGCTGGTGGCCCTCCTAGAGGCCAAAGGACTACAGGACAGCAGACAGCATGGCTTTCACGTGGCAGATCCTGCCAAACCAACCTGGTCGAGTTCTATGACTGGGTAACTAGAGCAACTGGACAGGGGCCACGCAGTGGATGTCCTGTATCTGGATTTCAGTAAGGCATTCGACTCCAGTGCCACATGGAAGGCTGGGAAGGAAGTAGAGGCACAGGGGCGGTGCAAAGCTGGTGAGATGGGTAGGAAACTGGCTGGCAGGGAAGGCAACAGAGGGTGGTGGTGGGGGAGCTCTCACACCCAAGGGCAGTGACGGCGGTGTTCCACAGGGCTCTGTGTTGGGACCAGTGTTGTTTGGGATATTCATTGCAGACATATCATGGGACATCAAGAGCAAGATCAGTCTATTTGCTGATGATACCAAGGTAGGCGCGGTGGTGGATGACCTAGGGGGATGGCAGGGGTTGCTGGATGATCTGGCAAAGCTTGAAACCTGGTCAGACACCTGGCAACTGGGCTTTAACACCAAAAAGTGGAAGGTGCTGCATTTTGGGATGAAGAACCCAAGGAGGAGTTACCAGCTGGGGGGTGCAGCTAGCCCAGATAGAGGAGGAGAAGGATCTGGGTGTGCTCATTACAGAGTCAATGAACAACTCAGCACGATGTAGGAAGGCAGCTGCAAAGGCCAACAAAATGCTGGGTTGTATTGCAAGGGGTATATCCTCGAGGAGGGAGGAGGTGATTCTGCCACTGTATAGGTCATTAGTTAGACCACACCTGGAGTACTGCGTGCAGTACTGGCGTCCGTATCTGAAGAGGGACATTAAGTTACTGGAGGGGGTGCAGCACAGAGTGACAAAGATGATCAAGGGGCTGGGGGACTTATCATAAGAGAGGAGGTTGAAGGAGTTGAACATGTACTCACTGGAGGAGAGGAGAGACGGGGTGACATGATTGAAACCTTTAAATACATGAAAGAAATAAACAAGACAGGTACAGAGGGGCTGTTCAAAGTAAGGGAAGGGAGGGCCACCAGGGGCCATGATATGAGACTGGAGCGAGGAAGGTTCAGGAGGGAGATGAGGAGACACTTTTTTACAGAGAGGGTGGTGGCTGGGTGGAATGCATTACCTGCTGAAGTGGTATGTAGTAGAACAGTGGACTGCTTCAAACGAGGATGGGACAGGACAAGAGGGAGGGTTAATGAAGGGGAAGGGTGGAAGGGAGGGGCAGCTGCAGAATAAGGGGTGCTAGCTGCGCATTCGAGCAGACTTGATAGACCTCTAGGCCTTTATCTGCTGGTAAATTTCCTATGTTCGTATTATTACTATTCTAATAAATAATCAGCAAACAAGTACATCTTCTAACAGAGCTCCCTCTGCGCTAATAGCGATGGCAGAATGGAGCGATTATTTGGCAGCCTGGGTGGGACTTGAGCATAGAAACACTCAGCCCTTAAAGAGAAAGGACACAGAGGCTACACAGGCACTCTCTAGCAATACATTTAAACTGTTTAAATGCAGGACACCAGCCTGGCAGTGAGGATTTAATCAAGCTCAAGGAAGACTTTTCAGGAACCCCCATTTGTAGGGGAGTTACAATAATATTTCCCTGCTAATGGAATCTAATCTTAATCCACTAATTAGAGAACATGAAAAGGATTTAAATGGGGAAAACTTCATTTATCTCTTTGGGGAAAGGTAAATGCTATCAAAATGATTCTGGATGGAACTTTTTTATGTTTAACATAATATTTACATATTTTTGGAACCCCTGTAGTTTAAAAAATTAGAGAGATTGATTTCAAATTTTTAATTAGAAAGCTTAAGATCAATATTGAAAATATTAAGGGCATCATGAAATTTGGTGGTTGGTTTGCCCTAGCTGCAGATGTATAACAGGGCTTTTCTTCTCAAACAGGTATGTTGAGGGAGCTCGGAAAGGATCACAGGGCAGGAATCGCAAGAAGGGCAGAGGAACAATTGGGAAGCCTCAGTTTTCATTTCATGATGATTCTGACATGGATCTCAGGGGAGGTATTTAGGGAGCGAATCTGATGTATCCACAGCAGCGAATTACATTTGTTCCATTTTCTTTTCTTTGTTCTTGTTATTAATGTTGTAGCTAAACTCCTGTTGAGATGGCCAGAATTGTTGTTTAATGGTCAGAACTGGACACAGTACTCCAGCTGAGGTCTCACCATGGATCTGTACAGTGGCATAACCACCTCCTTCTTTCTGCTGGTGATACCTCTCCCTATGCACCCCAGCATCCCACTGGCTTTCCCCACAGCCTTCTCACATTCTTTGGTTGACTTTAGGTTGTCTGACTGGTTTCTGAAATCCTGTACTCAAGAAACCTCCCTTCTGGGTTCAGATGGCTAATCATTGTAAAATCTTTTCAAATTACATGTTTTCACAGGCAGGGTGGTGGATGCATGGAAACACCTTCCTGAGGAGGTCGTGGGGTCAAAAAGAGTGGGGGAATTCAAGATTGCATGGGACAGACGTAAGGCAACTATAGTGAAGGGTACAAGGAAGTAGGCTGTTGGTTAACTAGAATCTTTAGCTTATCCAATACGGAGGGAATGGGCAGACTAAGTGAGCCAAGTGATCCTTATCTGCCATCAAAGTCTATGCGTCTATGTTTCTATTTGTATCAATACCCACATTTCTAAAGGCTTACTCAACCATACCTAACACAGTATGGTTTATATGCACATCACTAAAGTTCTTGGGTATAACACACTTCCATTACAATTTATGCTCTTTGGCATTCTCTCAATTATTATTTACTAAAAAAAGCAATTGAGTGATGAAGGATGGGGGTATGACTGACATCATGACAGTGGCGGATGTATTAAATGAAGGTTCCAAACAATTATTGACCTTTTAAGAACTTGGAAGGAGATTTCAGATTCATAAATATTAGTTTGGGAATTATTAACACAGTAGAGAAGCACTTTTACAAGGCGGAGTGAAAGTTTACTGCACACTTGAAGATAACGCTGGATGGGCTCAATTGCTGAGAAGTGGCAAATCTTGAAAAAAGAGATGAGCAAAATATATAAACTGCTCACAAAGTATGAGGAATCGCACACTCCATCAGCTAGAGCCATGTGGGAAAATTAATTAAGGTTATTAATATCTAAAGAAACACAGTTATCCCCATGGGGAAATACGTACCTCAGCAGAGAAGTACAGTTGAGAGCAGGCCAGTCAAAATATTACATTGCTTCTATTTGTGACCCACCTTTGGGTTTGGTTGGAAATGCTATACAAAGTGATGGTAAGTATCTGCTGGAGGCCCCATCTAAAACATATGGCTAGTTCGGTAGCATAATTGCACTTATTGCTAGATGTCGGATACAAGAACAGCTAATGTCCATGGAGGCTGTGATTACTTGACTGATTTATGTCTACTGTATTGCTGCTGCATTTTCATGATCTGTGTTGTAAATTTGTGATTTTCTTTCTCCACTGTGATTATAACGAAACCGTGTTTTGTAATTGATGTGCCATCTAATCGGTCTGGTTCGTGACTGAAAATAGTCCCTGGGATCAGAGCACCCACCCGGTAATCAAATAAATCAATAAAATGTTTGTGACTGGCCGTGTTCATTAATTAAAATGGGATCCCCCATTTCAGCAAGATTTTCAGTGTGGATGTTCTGCCTATTGAAATGTTTCAGGGGTGTAGCTAGGGGGGGTTTCCTGGGTGCTCAGAACCCCCCACCCCGTTTGACAACTGTGCAGTCCCCCCCCCACTAGCCGACTGTGCAAATTGAGATCCCCCCGGACCCCTTATTTATTAGCATAACGATCCTGACCATCAGTGGGCATAAGTTTACGACCCGGCACCGTGATGAATGATTCTGTGTCTTAAAGCCCTGCCTGCTGCCGTAACTTTCCAACCGGCACCGCAATTGCACTTTAATTAAACCCACATTGGCACATACGGGGAAGAAGGGCAACCAGTTGGCTGATGATGCGCTTGGCTTGTTCACGAAGAGGCTTCGGCCCGCCTCGGCTCTGCATCACGTGTGAGTGCAGATTGGCAGTCACATGATGCTGAGAGCAGCCATGTCGCGCCAAAGCTCATCCAGCCGCACACTCAGGCAGGATTTTGAATGGTCTGGTCAGGCTACTAGTGCTCAGAGCAGCTTGTCCGTCACCGGCGCGTCCGTGTAGTGTTGTTTGTCAGAGTACGATCTAAGTCTTTCAGTAGTACTGATTAAATTCTTCCTGTTAATTTGGACTTGAGGCAGGGGAACATCTCGGTGCAGGCGTGCAGTAAAACTCAGGGCAAAAGGCCTTAGAAGCTAGAGGGTGGCAGACTCGCCTGACCAAGCGGGATCGCAGTGAAGTCAGCCAGGGAGGATATAATTAGTTCAGGTAGCAATCTGTACTGCAGCTCCGTGACTGAGGGGGCCAATAAACCGATTCAATGGGGGAAAGTAAGGGAAGAATACTCACCGGCATGATGGCTTAGTAATGATAAAAAATTACCTCAGAGACAGGGGGGAATATTTCAGGTCCATGCACTGTGCAGCTGACATGACTGAGGTGAAATGGAGCAAATTTAGGAAGGAAATAAGTCACTCTGGCATGGCTAGGATTGGAATTAAGGTAAAAATTACCTCAGCCAGGGGGGATATTTCAGGTAACATGCACTGCTCAGCTGACGTGACTGAGGTGAAATGGGGCAAATTCAGAAGGGAAATAAGTGACTCTGGCATGGCTAGGATTGAAATTAAGGTAGAAATAATTACCTCAGCCAGGGAGGATTTTTCAGGTAACACGCACTGCTGCTGCTCTGTGACCGAGGTGAAATGGGGCAAATAAAACAGATTCAGGAGGGGATAAGTAAAGACTGACATGGCTAGGAATTAAGGAAAAAAATACCTCAGCCAGGAAGGATATTTCCATGCCTGCAGCTCCGTTACTGAGGTGAAATGGGGCAAATAAACAGGGGAATAAGGACTGGCATAGCTAGGAATTAAGGTAAAAATCACCTCAGCCAGGGAGGATATTTCAGGTAGCATCATGCACTGCAGCTCAGTGAGTGAGCAGAAATGGGGCAAATAAACAGATTCAGGAGGGGAATAAGGAAAGACTGACATAGGAATTAAGGAAAAACTTACCTCAGCCAGGGTGGATATTTCAGGTAGCATGTGCAGCTCCGTGACTGAGGTGAAATGTGGTAAATGAACAATAAACAGAAGACGACGACTGGCATGCTAGGAATTAAGGAAAAATTACCATGGGGATGGAGGCTTGGCAATTTTCAGTGCTCAGCAGGCAATAAGACGGGGCAAACTAACTTACAAACATGATTGGATGGGGTTACTAAGGAAAAATGATGGGGGGGGCGCAATTTTGGCAGTAGTGACCTAGAGATGGGGATTTCCATATGTGCTGATTCAGCACACTGAAGGGCTGATGGCCAGCCAGCCACTGGACTGACCAGGGTGTCTATGAAAACGTGGCTGGCTGGCCAGTCAGTGACTATCTGGTCACATAAACAACATAAAGGGGGCTAAATAAAAATAAGGATATGGGGTTCTTGTCTTCTGGTTAAATTATTTTTTTTTAACTTCTCTTTATTCGTCTTATTACTGCACCATCGCTGCACTCCACTGGATCCCCAAACCTTCACAGCATCCCTTAACCTCCCCAGAAGTCTGCTCCTAGACTGTTCCCCCTCACAGATATTCTGGTATACCCCCCAGTTGGGGAGAGGAACCCCCTTGCCTTCCCTCAAACAACAGTGGATTGGGTGGATCACAGCGGAGTCTGCCCCTGGCGATGGATGGTGACGCGGTCTGGCACTGGAGGAGTTGTCACCTAGGAGTGACGGGCTCCTGATTTTCCTTTTTTTCTGGTAACCTTACCCCATAGACATTGGCTTGCTAGGAGAGCCATTTGGGAGGCATGCGTTGAGACGCAACTCCTCCCAGGGCTCTCAGCTGATGCTTCCCCTCCCGTTGTGTGTGTTGCAACCTGCATCTTCAATCCCGGTTTACTCGGTAGATGGTGATATAGTAGCGAGGCAGAAAGACCACGCTTCCCCAGAGAAGAAGAGCCACTGCTGGGCACTTGATCCCTCTCTCCCTTCCCCATGACTCCTGGTGGTCCAAGTCCATCACGATATGGTTGCCAGTGTGGAGTGAGGTGTGGCATCCAGCGCCTCAGTCCTCAGTGCCACTGGACCCTGATTCAGTAGATATTATTCTGCTTTCATCTCACTGACTGAAAGGGGCTGTGATGACATGAGGGGCCGGGGAATGAAAGTGTGGCTGGCTCATCACAGCTTACTAAATGGGCACAATGCAATGAGGTGACTTTTCTGGTCACAAGTGAGGAGACAAAATATATAAGGGGGCTATCAAATAAAAAAATGATGTGTTTGGTGGGGGTAAGGAATGACCATTGGGGCATGTAAAAATGACCATGGGGTGGGACACTGGCAATCTTGACAAACTAAAGTGGCCTGGAGGTGGGTATTTCTATTCTGTCTGATTCCTCACACACTGGATGAGGGCTGATGTGACCAGTGGTCTAGGAAATGAAACTGTGGTTGCCTGGCTGAGTGACTATCTGGTCACATGAACAACATAAAGGGGGCTAAATAAAAATCATCATAGAAACATAGAAGTTGAAGGCAGATAAGCACTGCAAGGCCCATGGTCTGCCCATTTCTTTTTCTACCTTATGAATGTGCCATAGACCTTTGCTCTGCCAATGACCTGTCTATTCATACTCATCCATATTGCTCCCTTATGCCTATCCCATGCCTGTTTGAAGCCCTGCACTGTATTCATATTCACCACTTCCTGAGGTGGGCTGTTCCATGCATCCACCACCCTTTCTGTGAAAAAGAACTTCCTCACATTACCCCTTAATCGGCATCCATCTAATCTAATGCCGTGTCCTGTCCTGCTATTTTTCTTATATTGAAACATGTTACACTCTTTCACCTTGTTAATATCCTTTAGGTGTTTGAATGTTTCAATCATATCACCTCTCTCCCTCCCTCCTTTGCTATAGGGTAATCTGCCCCTTCATATGTTTTCTGATGCAGACCCTGCACCATTTTGGTTGCCCTTCTCCGGACTGCCTCAATTTGGTTAATGTCCTTGTGAAGGTGTGAGCTCCAGTACTGCATGCAATACTCCAGATGGGGCCTAACCAGTGTCTTGTAAAGAGGGAATATTACCTCCCTCTTACGACTTGTGATACCCCTACTGATAAACCCTAACATCCCCCTAGCCTTACCTACTGCTTTAGTGGTCTGCTTGGATGATTTCAGGTCATCTGTGATGATGATGCACAAGTCTTTTTCTTCCCTTGTGACTGCCAGCAACTCCTTTCCCAGCCTATAGGTGGCTTCAGGGTTTCTCTTCCCTTTGTGCATGATCTTGCACTTCTTTGCATTAAACCCCAGTTGCCATTATTCAAACCATTCTGCTAGTTTATCCAGATCTCTGCTCATTCTGCCCACCCCATCTGGATCATCTACCGTGCTGCAGATCTTGGGTGTCATCTGCAAACAGACAAACTTTGCCTCCAGTCCATCTGCAATGTTTGTGACTGAGGGGCGGGGGGAATAGGAAATGAAAGTGTAGCTGGCTTATGAATTAGCACAGCTAACTGGACATAGAATGCAATGAGGTTACTTATATCTGATCACAGTCACACGTGAGTCAAAAAACATAAAGGGGTTCAATCTGTGAGCTGTGTGTATTGCTCTCATGAGACTGCATATTAAATACAGTCAGGGTGGGGGCTGATCTGTGAGCTGCCTGTGTAATCCATCTCATTCATGGAGTACTGGTTAAAATTACTGATGGCTGATTGGAAAATCTGAGGCCCTTAGGGATGACAAACTACTCAGCTGACAAGCTGTGGAATTCTGAATAATAATGCGGTTGTGTGTTTTATTCGATTTATTAAGGGTACTACGCTCTTGATTGTACTGAGTCACACAGTGCATCACAGGGAATGTGCAAAAGCCTGAACTTAAATCCAGTATGGGAGACTACTCACTCCCTGAGAAAAATGGAAATGTTTGGCTTAATGGGAGGAAATAAATTATTGTTGTATTTGTGGCAGTTTCACACATAATACATTAAAATTACACAGACTCATAAGATTAATGGTGATTTGAATTAAATAATTCCACAACATGCTGGGTAACAATGAGAGTAGTAAAAATAGCACACCAAGATTATAATTTCACAATACTTTACTCTGGCAGATTAAGACCACTTGGTCCGCCCACCATTTCCCAGTGGCTAAGCTGGCAGATCAGTTCTAACACCATACACTTCTAACTCCCAGTATTAGAACTGTCTTGCGCCTGTGTCCCATACATTCTTAAGTCCCCCCCCCCACTGTGTGTTTTTCACACCAGAACCTCAGGAAGGCCATTCCTTGCATCCACCACCCTCTCCATGAAAAAATACTTCTTTATTTTGCCCTCAGTCACCCTCCTCTATCTTGAAATTGTGACCCCTTGTTAACACATTTTGTTCAGAAAGATGCTACCCTGTTGGACTTTGTTCCTTTTAGGCACGAAAGTTTCTCTCATGTCCCCAGTCAGGCTTCTACTCCTATCCTAGCTGTTATTAGGTCTAAGGTCCTCTCTCCTCTCTCTCTCTCTCTCTCTCTCTTCATTTATTTATTTATTTAGTTTTTGTTGACTGGGTAAGTGCACTAGACAAATCCTGCCTATTTTCAAGCATGACCCGGGGGCGGGGGATACAGATGAATGCCAATATTTTGCTGCAAACGCTGCACCATGTTAGTTGCCCTCTGGGCTGCCTCCACCCTGTCTTTATGTCCTTGCAGAGTGGTCTCCAAAACTGCATGCAGTACTCAAGATGGATCTCACCAGCTTTCTGTACATGGATAACAACTTCCTGTTTTTTATTGGTGAAGACACTGACTATCTCAAGATCCCCCAGGCCTCCTTACCTTTCCCATTGTCTTAGTCTCAGCATCCAGTTGTCTCCATGCTTCTCAACATATTGCTGTCAGTTACTCAGTACATGAATAAACACAGAGAAAATCCCTGTAAAATGCTAAGTTACAGACATCTTACTGTATTACAACACCCTGCTTTCTTACTTAAGTTCTTATCTTGTTGCTGCCATCAGTTTTTAAGAAGCACTGACACTAAATAATGGAACGGTACTTCTCCGTAGAATAAAGAATACCCTTTCCATTGTCTTAGTCTCAGCATCCAGTTGTCTCCATGCTTATCAACATATTTCTGTCAGTTACTGAGTACATGAATAAATTCAGAGAAAATCCCTGTAAAATGCTAGGTTACGGACATCTTACTGTACTACAACGCCTTGCTTTCTTACTTAAGTTCTTATCTTGTTGATGCCATCAGTTGACAGGCACGGATGATTGGACTTGGCTGGGGCCTTTTGGCAGGGGTTAGAGCTAATATTGTCACATTTGTTCTCTTTGCAAGGCAAATACATTTAAAGTAATGTGATTGATATTGAAACCATGCATTAAGTAAAACTCTGCTCCTCCATTTCAAAAAGGGACATTGACTTGGATCAGTCTTTGAGATGGCAGCTACTAAGAAGCAAGGATTTACCAATCAGGCAACTCTTTCTTCATTTGGATTTGGAACAAAATGACCATTAAGCCCATCAGAAAGTGAAAGCTCTCAAGGTGTGTCTCCTGTATACTGGAAACGCACTGTTGAATCTTTATTATCAGTCTTTTCTAAAACAACTGAATTATAGTCAGAAAACAGACTCATGATTCTTATTTGCATAAGAATGATTGTCTTTCTGTCTTGTATTGTGCCCCCCCACCACTCCATGTTTTCATATTATCATAGGTAGTTTGCACTTGTCATTAATGACATTAGTCTGAGCAATAAGTACATTCAAGCACTGAATGCACTTATTGCTACAATTATTTCATGGCAGGAAGTGAAAGGTTCATGTAGTTTCTGCACAGACTTAATTCTGCTGGTCATATGATCTTTCTCACTAAAATATTCCCATTACCATCCACACTTCGCCGTTTGCATGTCCCCCTTGTTTCAATCCCTCCCCCCCAAGTTTTGCAATACTGTTATTTTGGAAACAGCATTTGAGCAACACATAAAAAAAACACTTGTCTCATCTCTGCTTTCATTTTCCCATATGCTTGAAGAACTTAACAATGCATTTTGTAATTTTAAATTCAGGCATTGTAGCAGGCAGTGACAACAGAAGCACTGTTCAAGAAAGTTTGTCCAATGAAAACAGCAGTAATAGCATACTAGTGCAAAATGTGCAAAATGAGAGTAGCAGTATGCCAAAAGAGGGCCCTTATGATATTGATGGAATCACTGGCACCTCACTCTATGATTCTGAGAAGAATAAATACCTGACTCAGCACTTCAGTCCATCAGCTGCTTATATGTTTCCAAAGACAGTAAAGCATGGCAAACAACGATCCTTCCAACACAAAAGGTGTATTGAATACCCTTGGCTAGTTTACAGTGAATCGTTGAGAGGTGGCTTGTGTAAGTTTTGTAGCTTGTTTGGCTACAGTGATAGCTTGGGCACTCTTGTCACTAAACCATTAACCAACTGGGCAAAAGCAAAGGAGATTCTAAAAGAACACTGCAAGAAACAACATCACATGAATGCATTAGAAAAGGCACAGAATTTTAAAATAACTATGGAAACCCCAGAAAAATCAATGAGGAGCAAACTTGATGCTATGTGTGTTTGCAAGAATTGAAGAAAACAGGAAAATATTAGGATCAATAATAGAAACTATGCTTGTCTGCGGTCGCCAAAATATAGCTTTACCTGGCCATATTAAGAAAATAGATGATGATACCCACAATCCAGGAAACTTTATCTCCCTGTTAAAATTCAGGGTAAATGCTGGAGATACAAGTTTAGCTCAACATTTACAGTTCGGTAGGAGAAATGCACAATATCACTCACCAGATATTCAAAATGAGTTGATAGAGATTATTGGGGATCAGATTCGAGACAATATAATTAAAGACATAAAACATGCTGAGTACTGCTCTATTCTTGGTGATGAAGTTACAGATGTAAGTAACAACAAAGAAGTTTTGTCTCTGGTACTCCGATATATTGACAAAACTCAGAATATAAGAGAGGACTTCCTAGACTTTGTACCTGTGAGAGAATAACTGGTGAGGAACTTGAAAAGAACATATTACATAAATTGGTACAATGGAGTGCTGACATTCAAGCATGTCAAGGCCAAGCATATGTTGGGGCCTCAAACATGTCCTCAAACGTTCGAGGCACACAAGGTTTCATTTGCCAGCAGAATGAATCCGCTGCTTACGTGCACTGTAATGTGCATTGCCTCAATTTGTGCATAGTGAACTCTTGTCAACTCCCTGAAATCCAGAACATGCATGATGTGCTTAACCAGTGTTATAACTTCTTCAATTTCTCACCCAAAAGAAATGGGCTTCTGTTGAAAGTAGTAGGGCGAAATAGTAGGGCATAATTATCCTGAAGCTAAACGAGTGACATTGCAATCTCTTTGCAGAACAAGATGGGCAATGAGGCATACAGCACATGAGATATTTTATGATCTTTTTTCATGAATTCTCATTGCACTGTATGTCATCAGTAATGGACAGGAATATGCTGATGAGTATGGAGAATGCAATTGGGATGCTGAGTCTAAGACATTAGCAAATGGGATCCTTTATTCTATGGACAATTTCCATTACATTATTTGCTTCATCACAGTCATGAAGGTACTGAAGTTTGTGCAACCATTGAGTGTAAAACTGCAAAACAGTGCAATTGATATAATTAATGCTTATAACATGATTACCACAGTAGAGGACAGTATAAAAGTAGCTCGACAAGAAACTGAGACTCTCTTCCACAGCTGGTACACTGAGGCATGCAGTGTTTCAGAAAAGGTCAACGTTCAACCTGAAATACCACGCACTGTTGGGAGACAGACTCAGCGAAGCAATACTCCTGCAAGTGATCCTGAAGAGTATTACAGGAGGGTGATTGCAATGCCAGTGCTTGATTATCTCCTCGAGGCACTGGCTGTGAAATTTTCAAGAACACAGCAAGTTGTGGCTAAGCTAACAGGCCTTATTCCATCAGTGATTAAATCCACTGGTGGAAACATCAACCTAGATGAAGTTATCAATTTCTATAAAAAAGATATTCCTTCTCCTCAGGTTATAGATGTGGAACTGCTAACATGGAAAACTAAATGGCAAAACAATCAAAACCCACCTAATACTGCTGTAGAAGCATTCAGAGCCTGTGATGCATTCTTTTTCCCAAACATATACACTTTACTCAAGATACTCTGTGTAATTCCAGTCAGTAGTGCACAATGTGAGCGCTCTTTCAGTGCTCTTCGCAGGATCAAAACTTATGTCAGAAGCACAATGGGAAATGAAAGAATGTCAGGCCTTGCCTTAATGCAAATTCATTATGGAGCTAAAGTGGACACTGATAAAGTGATTGAAAGGTTTGCAGCAAAACATCCAAGACAGATGTTGCTTGTAAATGTGATGGCACAGCAACAAAATGAGAACTAGAGTAAGAAAGCAGGGGGTCCATTTCAGTAATTTCTTCCTACCAGGCATCTTAAAATACTTTTATGTATATTTGCCATTTTGAAGCTGGGAATCCTTATTTTGTATCAATCCAGACTTTAAATACAGAACTAGATTAGAGAAGATATATCTGATAAAGAAACGAGAGCCTGGCAAATAACTATGTGAAGTTGTGGGTTATAGTTGTAGTATGTGCATGTTACTTTTTATTCTTACACTCTGATGACACCCAGTTGTCAAATAATTCAATCTACCATCTGTATCTGTTCTACAGGTTTGATCATTTTAATCACATTGATAATTACGGAAAGCCAGCCTTGTCTTAATGCACTTTCATGTGCAGAAAAAGTGTAAATTGATGAAGTTGAAAGGTTTGCAACAAAACATCCAGGGTGGTGGTGGTTGTGTGATGGCAGTAACAAAATTATAACTAGCTTAAGAAAGCTGGGGTCCACTAATTTATTCCTACCCAGCATGATTTTTCGGTTTATTTCCATACTACATGTTGTTACTTTGAAGCTGGGAGTCCATATTTTGTGTCATTCACAGACTGAAAAAAATGCAGCATGAGTACAGAAGATAACCTGATAAACAAACAAGAGTTCTAGGAAAACAACTATATGTGTTTGATTTGAAAAGTAGTTATGTAATGTTTGTAGTTAACATTTAAAAACACTCCTAACACTCAGTTGTCAAATGTGTCATTCACTGGTTGCATACTACTTTGATGGGAAAAGCTGTGTATCCCCTGCTGTGCACATTATAGACAGGCACTTTATATATGTTTAAATATTTTTAATGCATTACTGTATAATATGTGAGCTGCACACAAACAGTAAACATTTAAAAATTAAAAGTACCTGAGTATTATTTGTTTGCCTTAAGAGTGGGAGTCATGCATGTAATGTAGAGGCAAAGGGAGGAAGACAATTAACAGAAACCATACAAATTGCAGGCAATGTTTAAAAGGGTAATACATGCAGTGGGAAAGGTGGAACATAAAGGGCACGGCAATAGCTGATCACATAAATTAAATTTGGGGAAATTAAAATTACTCTCCCCCCCAAAAAAAAAAGTTTAGAAGGAACACCTGGCTGAAATACTTGAGATTGCAGGGATGTATGAGAATGATGATTCGAATTTTGAACATTTTGTAACTCAACAATTATTGCCTAAAATGCACGAAACTGCACCATTTAACACCTACATTTTCAAGATTTTCTGGGGGAGCATGCCCCCAGATCCCCCTAGAATTGTTTAGGAAATCCCCCACCACCAAATCCTGGCTATGCACCTGTGTTGTTACTCATTAACCTTTAAGTCCCTGGTAGCCCATCTGTTATGGCACACCATGGCTCATTAAGAACTGTTTTTTATGGATCTGGAATATGTTTCTGCTATTGTGACTCCCCCCGCCCCTTAAGTACAATCAGGCATATCTCTAGACATAGGATGGGGGCTTACAAACTATTGGGGATTCATCCGGGATCTATTTTATGGAGTGCCATGGTCTAAAATATTATTCTGAGGTGCTGGGTGTGAAGAGCTGCAATTTTACAAATTATACTGTATTGGAACACCAAAAGGACAATATGGCACAGAGTGGAAAATTTCACACCTTTTGAGTGCACTTGGCACCTGGAAGTCTGAGGAGCTGAGCTGGCTGCTGGGCAGTACATGTGAGACGTATGCTAATTGCCCTGGGGAAGCTAGCTAATTGGTCAGTGGGCTGACTGGCTGGCATGTGGGGCCTGTGGAGCTGGTGTGGGAACAGATTTACAGCTAGAGACTTGGGCACTGCTGTGCTATGCAGTTGATCTTCATCTAAAAAAACTCCAGTTTTTTAGTTTTTCAATGGAGAAACAGCCATGGTGGCTGCTTCAGAGGCACCTGAGGTGACAGTGCCAGCGGCAATGCTTAAGTGGCTGTAGAGTGTCATGGAGAAATCCACAAGTTCAAAATGTATCATCTGTCAGTTGGAGGGTCTGGGAGAGACCCTGTTGCCACTCTGCACAGACTGCCAATGAAGAACCCTCGTTACTGCTGCTGATCCAAAGTACTACCCTTGGCTAAGCGGGTTAAGGGGATCCGTTACCTCTGCAAAGACAGCATTGTAGAGCTGGAATGAGCTGGCGTCTGTAACTGCTGCTGTTTCCAGTTCTGAAGTTTACCCTGAGCCGAGTGTGAAGCAAGAATCTGAGAGGCCTGGTGGAGTGGCCCCTTTTAAATCAGAAGCTCCTGAGCTAGCCCAGCCATCCACTGCCTGTGGATGTGGTCATGGGTGCGGTGCACAAATGAAGTTACTGACCCCAAAGGACTTTTCAGAACCCACCAAGCATTCACCTACCACATCTCTAGTCTCCTAAGGCACTGCTGTTGCAACTACAGAGAAGCCAGTTGAAGAGCATAAAGAATCAACTTCTCCTCCATCCACACCCCTTGGAAGGAAAGACCCAGCCTTGCATATAAGTGTCGATGTTGGAGGGAGCTTTATGAAGGCATAACTGATGCAGACCTAATGTGAGGAGGTACTGGGAAGGAGTGTGGCTGCTGGACGGGCAGGCCCCCCTGCTCCAGTGTAAGACACTGCCAGAGATGAGCCAAGTGGAACACATCATCAAGAAGAAGATCCACCAGGATTATTTGCATTTCATGTACCCCTACCTCCCGAGAGACTCTGGGATACTATTGAATAAAATAGACGAGATTGGGTCTGTTGGGTTACCCTGAACAAGTTGTACAAAAAACACTTTCTAGGACCAGACTGCATGAATTATGCCCTCCAAAGAATCCAAAACATTGCTAAGTCAAAGTGTGCCAACTACATATGGAAAGGCCTTATATTATTCAAGACATATGCTCTGATCCAGAACCTGCTAGGAAAGAGGATCAAAGCCTTTGTGGAAGGTGTGGACTCCTTCGCCCAGTCTACTACCAAGTCTCCACATGGTGACTATTTCTCCCAATCATGAGCACTGCAGTGGCTTCAAGTATACCCATCTTCCTCTGGGAAGATGATGTTTCAGGAGGATTCTGAACTGAGACTGTGACTGCAGCAAAATGGGTGAGACTAACCCTTTTGTAGTTACCTCATTTAATTATATGGGGTGTGACAGGGTTGAATAAGGCCCTGGCCCATTTGTTATTCAGAAAGAGTTAAATGCAAAGATCTGTTCTCTCTTCTCCTTTTTCGGACTCGTCTGTCTGGTTGCACAAGCAAATGTTCTTGTGAGATCTAGGAACTGATAACGCTGATAGACTCACAGTTCTCCGCCTCCTGATATCTCTCTGCCTTTTCTTGCTGTTTCTGTATTTTCCTCCCCTTGTATATCTGTGGTTATAAAATATATGTGAATCTTCATGTGAAACTGGGGTCCCTTGGTTTGAAAATGTATATAGCTGTACTGTTGGAATGATTGCAAAAAAATAGTTGGAATTTAGGGGTTAACCTGAGATACAGTTTGCAAACACTTTGCAGAGCTGTCAACAAGAAGTCAGTTCTGGGTCATCATGTTCTGTTTCTTGCAACTGCAAGGAAACTGACACAAACATCTTGAGAAAAACAGGATGTTCTCTTAACGAGTTCCCAGGCAAAGCCATAAAAACAGCAGCAATACTTTTGCTGCTAAAGAGAGAGACTGAGTGACTGAAACTTGGAGTTAGAGATACCCTCAGAGGAAGGACTTTGTTTTCTGTGTTTGTACTACCTTTGTAAATAGTTATACTGAACAGTTTTATGTTTTATATTACTGTAATTGGAAAAAAATAAAACGTTACTTGCAAATTTTAAACCTGCTTCTGATCTTCCTATGCTTCCTGACTTGTGCCTTGATGACATGTGGTTACAGAGCCTTTGCTTTGTTGCTCTAATAGCATGTATTTGTCAGACGAACATCTGAATTTTACTTTGCATTAGTGTTTTCAGTGCAAAGAACAGACTGGGACTTTGCACCACGGTGCTGCTATCAAAGGGGGGAGAGGAATGTAATTAAAGGGGGGAGGGGAATGAAATTTTGATTGTTCTGTGCCTGGATTTTTGCCGCCACTTGATAAGACTGTTTTCCACTACTACAGGAATAAAAGTTGGGACTCTGCACTACAGTTCTGTTTAGGAAAAAAGTTGTTAATTATTTTAGAGTGTGTTGCCATTTGCAGCCTATATCAGAATGTTTAAAATGTGTATGCTTAGATGTATATTGCCTGCTTTGCAACATGTTTTGGGTTGTGTTATTTCAAGGAGAGGACTGTAGTTATAAAAGGCACAGCAGCTTTAGGTGGCATGGCAGCATTTTCGTTTTCTCTTAGGCAGTTAGTGTTAGTTTGGGACTAGGATGCTGTCTCTGTGGTGCCAGGTAAACAGCCCTGGCATTACAGTTGTGGATTGGCAGTGACTGGAGTTGGGGACATCTGAGTTTAGGTTCCTATTTAGCTTTGGGGGTAAGGACGTCCGGCTTCATGTCCCATTTAGAGTTTTTGGTAGTTTGGGAATCCACCATTCCAGTGGTGTCCCAGTGTGCAATGTGTCACATTGCTGCTTGGGGAAGTGTGCATACCCCATAGTAGTGCAGGACCATGGTAGCTGAGGATGTGGTGCTCACTGGCTTGGTGAGCATTTAAAGGGGGTTGGGGAAGATGTAACCCATCACTGGGGTTGGGTTTACTACTTTTTTTCCTCCTCCCCTGGTCCTTTTGGCCTGTATCAATTTGAATATCTATGGCCTTTGCCCATCGGTGGGGTCTCCATGGATCGGAGGTCACTGCCGGGGATCTAGCTATATATACTGGAATTTTAGCATCTTTAGGGGTTCCTGCGCTGCGGGTTTGTAGCAGGAAGGTGTGCAGCAGCAGGGGCGATTGCCTGCTCCTGCCTGAGTTTTGGGCAGTCTGAGCAGTAGTGGAGGGTAGCAGTGGTATTTACTTGGTAGTGGGTGCTCAAGTGGTGGTGAAGTGAAGGGAGCCGTCATGCCCTGGGTCGTACCTGAAAATAGGGAGCTATGCTGTCTAGTGTACTGATTCGGTTAACAAAAACTAAATAAATAAATAAATAATGCCTGGTATACATTGGAGCAGAAGGAAGAGATGAGCTGGCCGAGGCTATAGATTGTAGACCTCTCAATTCTGCTTTTGCAGCCAGTGTGGTCTGCTGAGCCTGGCTTTCAGTTTCCATGAAGAGGAGCTGTGAGCAGCTGGGCCATGGACATTTTGAAGAGACTGTTGTGGGGTCTGCCCTGAGATGACATAGGGCAGAGTCACTTGCTTGAGTCCTGGATCTGGAGGGGAAGTTGGTAAAGAGCTCTGAGTGTGCGAGGGTTCCCTTTTCAGTCCTCCCACACATTCAAGAGGGAACCTGGAGCTGCTGTTAAAAAGTGAGCAATCTAGAGAGAGGAAATGTTGCCACCAGCATACAGGGGTCACCTGGCCTCATAGTTCTGCCGCTGCCCAAAACCCATATGTGGCCACCTGGCCCAATGATTAACTTTGAAAGAGTGGAGGGTCTTATGACCACAAAGATCCACTGATGCACTGCTTGGGAATTCCGTTGTGGGCTCCTGTGCCCAAAGTAATCAGTTTTGTAAATATGTTTGTGACTGGCCATGTTCATTAATTAAAATGGAATCCCCCTTTTCAGTAAGATTTTCAGTGTGGACATTCCGTCTATTGAAATGTTGTTGCTGATTAACATTTAAGTCCCTGGCAGCCCAGCACCTGTTACGGCACCCTCTGGCTCAGAAGAACATACAAACATACAAACATACGAAGAAGCCAGCAGAAGAAAGCCATTTGGTCTATCTAATCTGCTCATACTGCACAGTCCACAGCTTTTTTTTTGAAATTCAAGTTTATTAAATTTCCAGACTAGGAGACAAAATCCACAATAACATTGGACATAACCAATCAATAATTAACATCTGGTATAAAACAAAGTAAAATACAAGAAGGAAAAAGAAAAAAAACCCTACCCCCCCACAACCACCCCTCCAACCCTCACCCCTCATCCCACCTACCTCACCCCCAACCCCTCCCACCCAAGTGTGCCAGCTAAAATATATAGCAGAGCAAAGTAGAGTTATTACATCTTTTACAAGGAGGACCATGTTCAGAAGAGCCGAGGGAAAAAAAAAAGAAAGAAAAACACAGAGGAAGTTTTCTGGGCACCAGAGAGAAGGCCAAGAGATCAACAGTGCAAATAAAGAGCGTAGAGCTTACCCCACCTCTTCTGAAATAAGTCCATGCGATTCCGCACACTGGCAGCTAGCCTTTCAATATTAAGACAAGCCGAAAGCTCTGTCAACCACTCCGGATAGGTTAAGGACAGTTGGTCAGTCCAATGCCCAAGGACTAGTCTCTTGACTGCCCCCTGCCACCAGGGCCATATGATATCGACGCTCAGCACAATCAATAGCACTATAGTCCCCCAAAATACATACTTCAGGAGTAAAAAAAATAGTAAGGCCCAATAGGGGGTCTAAATTAGCTTGGATGGCTAACCAGAGCGGGGCTACTTTGTTACATTGCCAGAAAATATGAAGAAGATTCCCCTCTCCCTGTGAACATCTGGAGCACTGAGAGAGAGTCAGCCTTTTGAGCAGGAGGAGTTTCTTAGGCGTGTAATACATATTGTTAATAATATAATATTGGGTAAGTTTAAGCCTGTCTTGGGTATGGTACCTATGCAGGTCCCTCCAAACCAGACCCCAATTTAAGGTAGCATTCGAAGAGAGAGGGCCGGATACTGGATCCTGCTGGTGGGCTCTGGGAACTTATAGTCCAATAGAAAGAGTATATAGTTGAGATGGAGTGAGGCTTAGAAGTTAGAGTAAGAATACTTAGACAGGAAGGGTTGTACTGGGGATTCCCTAAACTGAGTACCAAACTTCTCAACAATGAGATGTCTTAGCTGATATACTTTAAAACTCTACCAATGGAATACCAAATTTGGCAAGAATGCCAGACGTCGGAGAAGAGAGCCTTGATCATAATACTGCTCCAAATTAGTATTTTTGATATGAGGGAGCCAATTGGGGTAATTATCGAGTTATCAAGCTTGATGTTAGGATTTAATACAATAGGTTGTCCTAAGTCCAATTTAGGAGGATTTTTAAAACAGTAGGCATTGAGAAAGGGACTCAGAGACGAAGGATTGTTTGGTTCGTTAACCATCTGTAGAGGCGGGAATAGGAGTGTACAAATGGCGTAAGGATCTAAATTAGACTCGAGAGAATTAATCTCTCAATTCGAGCTCAATCGGGAAGAGGATCATGCTGAGATGAGATCCATCTTCCTATTTTGATAGATGAGTGGCCCAGTAATACAATAGAAGGTTAGGGAGCCTGAGACCACCTTTATCTCTGGGAGGGATAATTTGAGGAAGGAACGCTCTAACCACCTTCCCACACCAAATAAATTCCAAAAAAGCCGTGTGAAATTGTTGCAGGTAAGAGAGCGGTAACCAGAGACCCAACAGGTTAAGAGGATAGAAAATATGAGGAAGCACGTTCATCTTAATAATGTTAATCCTCCTCCAGAGAGAGATAGGAAGATTAGACCATCTCAGCAGGTCTCGCTTAACCTGGACTTTGACAGTATCTAGGTTGAGTTCTTTAAGCTGGGCCAGATCTGAAGAGAAATGAATACCCAGATATTTAATCGACCTTGGGGACCAGCCATCCCAAACTTAGCAAAGTCAAATTTATATGTATAGGCATTTTAGGGGGAAATTACAGACTTGGTTACATTTAGTTTGTATTGAGAAAATTTACCGAACTGGTTAATGAGAGTTATTGCCTGTTCTAGAGATTCAACAGGATTGGTAATATGCAGGAGTACATCGCTCGTATGATGCCGAGAGGACCAAGTCCTGCTGACACACTTGGCACCCTTGTATAAGTGGGGAGGATTTGAGTTTAATGAGAAGAGGTTCGAGATATAGATTAAAAAGAAAAGGTGATAGGGACAGCCTTGTCTAGTTCCAGTAAATAATTGAAACTCGAGAGAAACCCCATTACAGTATATCTTAGCTGAAGGAGAGTTGTAGAGAACCTGTATCCATTTGAGAAAAAAGACTGGAAACCCCATCTTGGCCAACGTAGCCCAGAGAAAGGACCAACTTACATGATCAAAAGCTTTCTCAGCATCTAGTGAGACCAAGGCCATAGAAAATTGAGATGTTTGAGCTAGATGAGAGATATGGGAAAGGGTTCTAAGGTGGTCTGAAGGGGAACGAGAGTGGAAAAATCCTACTTGCTCAGGGCTAAGAAGGTAAAGCCATATCTTCTTAATCCTTTCAGCCAAAACTTTAGCGAGAATTTTCATATCTCAATTCTGAAGGGATATAGGCCGATAGCTCGCAGGGTCCGTAAGAGTTTTGTCCGGTTTAAGAATTAAGATAATTGTAGCCTCAAGTAGTGCCGGATCTACCGTTTAGCAGAGAAAAGATACTGATAAAGCTTAAGAAGTATAGGAGCAAGTTCCTTAGAAAAGGATCGATAAAAGTTGGCGGAAACCATCCGGACCGGGAGCCTTGTCCGGAGCCATAGAACCAATTGCAGCCTCAATTTCAGAGTAGAATGGGGGCAGTCAGAGTAGATATGTGCGAGGGCAAAAGTTTCAGGATATCAATATCATTAAGATATGCCGATATATCAGTTAAAGAAGTCGGAGGGGAAGGCGCGCTATAGAGATTTTTATAGTACCTCTCGAAAACTCCAGCTATATCTCTAGGGGAGGAGTCAATGGAACCTGAAGAGGATTGTATAGCGGGGATCAACCTGGAACTTTCCAATGTTTTTAGTCTCAGAGCCAAGAGTTTACCAGCTTTCTCACCATGCTCAATATATTTGGCCTGAGTCTTAACGAGGCAGTACTCAACTCTTTCCCTCAGAAGATCGGTATATTCATTTTTGGCAGCCGTTAGAGCTTCTAAGGACGACAAGGGAGAGGAAGGGGAGGGAGCGCTCTCCAACTCCCTAATTGTAGTCATAAGGAGGGATGCTCTAGCCAATCGAGCCTTTTTCCTAGCTGAGGCAATCTTAATCAACTCGCCCCTGATATAGCATTTCAGGGAGCCCCAAATACAGTCAAATCTAGAGGTAGATCCAAGATTCTTCTCCAGAAAGGACAAAATAAGGGCTTTAATCTGAGACACAATTTGAGTATCTTTTAGAAGTTGGGTATTAAGCTTCCAAACAGTGTCCCTTTCAAATTTAGAACCAGGGGATATATTTACCCACACAATTGCATGATCAGAGAGAATGATTGGTTCAATACCAGACTGGAGAAGATCCGGGAAAAGGGATTTACTAAGCAAAATATAGTCTATTCTAGACCAGGATCCATGGGGCTGAGAAAGAACGAGAAAGATCGGAGGATGGGTTGGAAGCCTAAGGATCGCAAAGCCCAAGCATGTGAATAAAATCTAGTAGCGATCTTTGAGCCGGAGTAGGTGGGGAATTGAATTTAGGATTCTTGTCTAGTAAATGGGAAGGTGGAAGATTCCAATCGCCCCCCAATACAATTTGAGAAGGAAGCAGAGCACTGATTTTATCTGCTAAGGACATAAAAAAGGTGGGACTGCCCCCTATTGGGCCATACACAGATCCTAGCACTGTAGTATCCCCGTTAAGAGAACCTTTGATCAGCACGTATCTTCCTTCAGGGTCCACTATTATCTTGTTGACCAGAAAATTGACATATCTTTTAATGAGTATTGCCACACCCCCCTTATTATTGGTTCCACTTGCTACCGAAACCTGCGAAAAACCAGATCTAATCAACCATTTCGATTCTGCATTGGTTATATGAGTCTCCTGCAAAAATAGAATATCAACCTGAATTAAATCACAGTGTTGAAAAACCTGAGTTCTCTTGGCCTTCCCTCTGAGCCCACGCACATTCCACGATGCAAATTTGAGTGCACCTAAAGTCATTTTAAATATATGTCAAGTATTAAAACAACCAGGTACAATGTAGTATAGCAGGCACACTTACTCTCCCAGTTCCAGCTCCCATAACATACTAAATAGTATTTGCCAAGGAAGGATATCCTATCCAAATGGAGAATGTTTAACACTACTAGAAACACACATAAGCCCCAACAAGCTGGAACGACCCACCCACCCCCAATACCCCCAAGAAAAACACATCCAACTATATACAACTCGCCCCAGACATAGACAAAGCCAAAAATATATGTAAACCAGATATTCTGGCAGCCACTTCCCAATGCAAATCCATAACCCATCAGGCAGTAGGGGTTCGGAAGCTTGAAAATACCCAAAGCCCGATGAACCACCACAGGAAACACCTACCCACCCCAAACCATTTAGTAGATCCTAGGTCCAGGGATATGAATTGCAACCCCCATCCATCACGCTGATGCAGCTGTGAGCAATCCCACTAGGCCTAGGAGTACCCCCAACAGCAGTACAATATCAGGGTCCAAAACTAACAGATCTTAAAATTACACCTGCACCTCTATCAGTCAGGAGATTGCAAAACTAATAATTAGAACTAGCTCACCGCCGGCGTGGGGAAAGCAAAGGTTAAAGGCACAAAAGCAAGCCGCAGTATCATGGCACACACTTACGCGATGAGTACAGGCGTTTCCCAGGAGCTAATTACGCTAGGACCAAGTCCCTCCCTAAATCGATATGGTAGGAAACAAATGCCCACCCAGGGACGCCCGGTAAACCACCTCGCGAAGGGAAAGAAAGACAATGGGGCCAAACGGCCCAATTCACCCTCTGGCCATCTGTCTGAAGCTCCGGCTGACCCAGCGACCCAAGAACAACCAGGCAGGTGAGTCAAACTGGGCAGCAGGCAAACTAGCTATCGGGGGGGAAACCAGAAAAGAGAGGGAGAAAGGAAAAAGATCAAAACCAGCATTAATATTTTAAGTCCAAAACCAACTCGAGAAGCCTGTTAAGATTCCAGATCAGGGATAGCCACTCAACCATTAGTTGAAAACAGGCTAGGCATCTTAGCGGACAGGTCTTTTAAGGCTGAGTCCGAGGATTCATAGCTGAGGGGATTTCCGTTGATCGTGACCTTGAGAGTAGCCGGGTAGAGCATGCGAAAAGGAATACCAGCAGCCACCAACTTCTGAACCACACGATGGAAAGCAGCTCTTTTAGTCTGACTTCTTTGTAAGTCCTGAGCAATGCGTGAACTTGGAAGTATCCCAGGTTATAGCCTGCAGCTCTCGGGCCTTATTAAACACATGCTGTCGCTCAACATAGCTCAAAAATTTCAAAATGATGGGACGTGGAGGAGAGCCGGGTGGAGGCCTGGGCCTAAGAGCCCGATGTGCCTGCTCTAAGTGATATTGCGGGTTGAGAGGTGAGGGGCCCACAGTCTTGAGCGGAAACTTCTGGAGAAATGCAATAATATCAGCCCCTTCCTCGAGCTCTGGGAGACCTAGGATCACAAGATTATTTCTCCGACTTCGGCCCTCTAGGTCTACCGTTTTTGTCTGCAGCTTTTTAACTTGCTGGGCCACAGAGACCATCTCGGCCTCCGCATTAAGCTTCCACTTCTCTAGCGAGTGTATCCTGGCCTCTGAGTCAGTTACCCTCGTGGTGAGGGCAGAAAGATCCCCCCGGATAGACTTCAGATCAGTTGTAATGGACTATAGCACATCCTTTAACGGCGCAATCTCTTCCAGAAATCTCTCCTCTGATAGGGGATTGGTTGCTTGAAATTTATCCCCTGTTTTATCCGAGGCGGGCCCGGGCTGGTTTCAAGGTTTTTTAGGGGTCTTTTCTGGCGTAGCCGGCGGCGTGTGTCTTATTGCGGCCTGTTTTCTGTCCACCTCCATCCTGCTGCAGACTTTGAGGTACACCTCCGACGACTCACACAAACCGACAGACAAAATGTAAACGTGCCGGTTTTAACATTCTTAGCTCCTGATTTGATCGAAGAAGCGCCAAAAAAAACTTAATTTGCTAGCGGGGCGGGAGAGCTCCAGACCTCAGCTGCTACTCAGCAAGCAGACATCACGTGACCTCACAGTCCACAGCTTGATCTACTGACCTTACCCTCCCTCACCACTTCTCCCATCCTTTCCATCCTCCCCAACCATGATCCTTACCTTCCCCCTGTGCCTATCCCGCCTCTCTTGAAGTTGCCCACCATCTTCAACAAGACCACCTCTTTCGGTAGTGCATCCCAAGTGTCCACCAACCCCTCTATGAAGAAGTGCTTCCTGACCTCCCTCCTAAACCACCCCCCCAGCTTAAGACTGTGCCCTTCATGTTATGGTTGTCAGTTAGCTTAAAGAGATCCTCCTTATCCTCCTTATTTATCCCTTTCAAGTACCTGAAGGTCTCAGTTATGTCCCCTTTTCAATCCTGTCCTTCAGGGAGTACATGTTCAGTGTCCTCAACCTCTCCTCGTATGCCTTACCCTGCTGACCCGCTGTCATCTTTGTCGTCCTCTTCTTGACCTTCTCCAGCAGAAGAATGTCTGTTTTGAGATGTGAGCATCAGTACTGAACTCTATACTCTAGATGTGGTCTCACCACAACCTGCTTCCAACGAGGCCAGCATATGGTAAGAACTGCTTTTCATGGACCTAGTATGTGTTTCTGCTGTTGTGACCCCCCCCTCCCTTTAAGTACCAACAGGCATAGCCCTAGTCATGGGGATGGGGGGCTTACATACTGCTCCCCCAAGAAATGGGGAAGACAAAGATGCATTCCAAACAGAACTTGCTAGTGGTGTGGAAAACCACAGGGTGACCTAAGTCATATGTTTGCATTTTCTCAAAACTAGCGAATATCTGGGTTGTGATGAATGAGTATCCAGTGAGGACAGAAACTGAATATGGGTGACTCATATTCAGTGCTTTCCCCATGGGCTACCCTGCAAAGGTAGTGATCCTACACGAATGCAAGCATAGGGAAGGGCAACCGGAAGGGGGAGATAGCAAGGGGAAGGGGAGAGACAGAGAAGGGATTTTAGGGGACTAGTGTACCTGCTGCTGCCGAGCTAACCATGTGGTGTGGTGGTGTGGGTGGCTAGCTGTGGCACAGCAGGTTCTGGGTTCAGGGCTAGGGCCTGGAGCGTGGAGATTTTTCCACTACCTATGGCAGTGGGACGTCATAATTTTCCCAGCATCTGGATTTTGACCCCTCCCCAACATGCACTCCCTTGGAGTTGTGAATCTAATTTGGGGGGGGGCAGGGGGTGCACAACCCTCCCCCCCACAAAAACACTTTTTTGTGTTCCAGATGTTGGGTCACCTGGAAATGTGTATCGTTGATTTGCTTTTCTACGATATACACATGCCATAATAGCGATCGCTGTTTTGCGATCACTATTATGACATGGAATCGATGAATGACTCATGTCAGAATAATGTAGGACAAAACACGCCTTTTTCTCTCCTTTATTATTTGTACTAGGTGATACTTTGGCCTTGTCCCAGTTTGGCAGAGGGCTGTGATTGTGCATATTTTATTTATTTGTTTATTCAGAGAGTACTTTTAAGCACAAGTGCTCATTTACGAAGGTTTCATGGCAATTATTGTTACATACAAAAACAGTAACAAAAAATCTTTATCCGTTCCAGTCAAATACAGTCAAGACAGACTTGCCATGTGCTAGATAAAAAGATTAAATTAAGACATACAGTACTAAAACAATGTGGGGTTTCAGTGCTTATAATGATAGTTTATAGATTAATTGAAGCAAATACTGTTGGAGCTGGAGGAGAGGGCTGTGTGCCGTATTCTTTTAAATTTTGCTATATTTGAAAGGCTTAGTAGGGCTTCATATTATTGACTGTTTATCCTTTGAGAGGTAACTTGTGTCAAAAGAAAGTACTTTGTGTCAGAGAATGAGTGGATATTATGGGATTGATTCTCAAAGCTTCCGGTGCAGCGCAAGGGGCTTGCGCCGCGATTAATGGCGCAAAGTGCCCCTTGCACCAAATGATGTGCTGGGACTGATTCTGAATGGCAGCCAGTGCTAACCACAGACTGCCTGCCCCCCAAGGGGCTTGCACTACCAATGCACTCAAAATAGGGGCTGCAGCACAGCGGTGGGGAGCATGTGGGAGGCATGAGCTGCCACATCCTCGAAAGTGGGATTCTTAGAATTCTCCCAGAGGGAGAAATTTTAAGTACCGTTAGACCAGCCAGGGCTGGTCTGAGTGTACTTACAAAATTCTCCTCTTGGAGAGTAGGACTGTATGTGGCAATGTGCTGTGGTTTCTCAACTCCAGCGCCAGTGTTACCCGTAGTCATATATAATAATATACCACTTCCTGGTGGTCTAGTGGCCCCTCTCCACAGCTCTGATGTTGCCCATAGTCATATATAATAATATACCCCATCCTGGAGGTATACTAGCCCCCCCCCCAGCCCTGATGTCACACATAGTTATCTATAATAATATACCCCTTCCTTGTGGTCTAGTGGTGCCCTTCCCAATCTTAATGTTGCCTGTAGTCATATTTAAATTATATGCCACTCCCTGGTGGTCTAATACCCCCCCCCGATCATTGATGTTACTGTATTCGTACTCATGACAAACTCCATTCTCAGGTGACCTACTGGACCCCCACTCCCCACTGAAGGCAGGTAGTACCCCCCCGATCCTCGATGTCACTGTATTCATACTCATGACAAACCCCATTCTCTGGCGACCTGCTGGACCCCCACTCCCCACTGAAGGCAGGTAGTACCCACCACTCTCTCTCCCTCCCATCCCAAAACACAGCTAGTGACTGGCACAGCCCACCTCTGAGCTCTACAGCTGGATGCCAACTGAACTGTCACGAAGCGTGCACTGTATAGTGTATGTGTGCATTGACTGACATTCAGTCAATAAGCTAGTACACTATACAGTACACGCTCAGTGACAGTTCAGTCAGTGGCCAGCCGCGAAAGTGAGATGTGGGTTGTGCCGGTTGTTGGCTGTGTTTCGGGATGGGAAGGGAGCGGGATTGTGGGCACTACTTGCTGGGGTGGGGTGCACTAGGCCACCAGAGAATGGGGTTTGTCTTGAGTATGACTCTGGTGACATCGGGGATTGGAAAAGTGAGCACTAGACCATCTGGAAGGGGTATATTATTACATATGACCACAACATCATTGGGGCTGGGAAGGGGGGCCACTAGACCACCAGGAAGGAATAGATTATTAAATATGACAATGAGGACATTGGTTATCGGGGGGTTACATCTAGCAATGAGGGATCTGGGCTGGGGGGTCACTCACCTCAGGGATGTGCTAGAGCTGTGCACAGCCACCCCACAGCTTGCAGCATACCCCTCCGGGTGTGCCGCCTGTTTGGTGTACAGCCAGGGTTGCCACAAGCTGCAGGCTTTTTGAGAGTTGAGCCCAGTAAATTCAACTGCCAGTAATGAAAGGATGAGCTGCACCCTTTTAAAGAAATTAGATTTTTTTCCTAAAAATATATAGTCCCTTTTTAAAGTTTGATGGAAGGAAGTTAGAGGTCAAGGTATGACGTTTGTTGAAGATACGTGACAGGGTATTCCACAATCCTGGTTTGTGTTCACAAAAGGTTTGCTCCAGAAGCAAATTAGTGCTGGGAGGAAACCACTGGTATATTTGAACACACACACAAAGCACATAGCGAGTACTAATGGTGTGTTGCAATATGACGTCCCAAAATAGCCAAGCACCATCCTGATTGCTCCCGCAAACCACTGCCCCCTACTGGCCATGAGAGGTATGTGGTCAGTTGGGGACATGGGGCTAATAGGAGCAGAGGAGTGGTAAGAGGCCACATAAGGTCATTGGTCCTTTGAAGCAAGCTGCCATATCTGTACTGCTCCAACCAAGTGACCCCATAACACTGGCAGTGTACTGTGGGGTCATTTGCATCTCATTGTTTATTTATTTGGTTTTAATAACCGGGTGGATGCACTAGACATTAAGTAAGCCTATTTTCAGGCACGACCCAGGACAGTATGTGTCAAAAACTGATACAGCCATGTCACTGGAACAGGGAAACAGTTAAAGTGAACAATGCAAGAGGTAAAGCTCGTAACATAATGCATACATTGGTGAATGAGGGAAGATACAGAGCGGGTGAGGAGACATCATAAACTAATAATAAAAATAATAAATCATAAAGCCTTATAGTAAAAAGTACAACATACCGGGTAATAAAAAGATAAAACATAGTAATTTAAAGTACAAAGTACAACACTGAGACCAAGATACAGTAAATACAGTTTCAGTATTGGTATGGGCTATAGTACAGTAAAGTAGGAAGGAAAACCAGGGTAGAACAGTAAAGCCTAGAGGGGAGACAAGAACCAAAGTGGCAGAATGCATAAGGGCTCTTTTTTAGGCCACTGGGACAGGCCGTAGTTCTGTGGGGTGAACAGGGTATTGAAGGAGGGAGGAAACAGGTACAAGGGTTAGAGTTTAGGAGGTAGTGGTGTAGCTCCTTTTTGAAATGGGCATGAGATGGGGAGAGCTGTATGGATAGTGGGAGGGAGTTCCAATAGGTGGGGGCAGAGTAGCAGTAGGCCTGGGATCCCATGGTTGTGTTGTGTCTAGAAACAGCAAGAAGGGACTGGTCACCAGAGTGACGGTGGTAGCTAAGGGATTGCTAGAGATTCCTAGGGTCCGATTGAAAACATCTGGGGCCCGGTCATTTGCATTCGTGGCCCCTACCCTATGGAATTCTCTACCTCGTCGGGTATGAGAGTGCCTGACCATCCAGACTTTCAAATCAGAACTCAAAATATATTTATTTAGCCTGGCGTTACCAGATTCTATTTACTTCTGAAAGTTATTCACTTATTAGATACGGATTTCATGAATACTGTTTATTGTATTGCATTTTGAGAGTTGTTTAAATTATTGTGCTTTGTTGTGTTGTGTTCTAATTAGGTTTTAAATTATGTACAGGTGCCTTGATCTAAGGAAAGGCACCTTTTAAAAAACAAAGTCTGATTTGATTTTGATTAAGGCTAGTAGGAGACACTAATAGGCTAGAGAGGAGGGCACTTCAGTTCTGATGATATTATCCATTTATTTATTTATTTTTATTTCGTTTTTGTTGACCGGGTAAGTGCACTAGACAAATTCTGCCTATTTTCAGGCATGATCCGGGGGAAGGGGATACAGATGAATGCCAACTGACCTTGAACCAGATGACACTGTTGGTGGTACTTTTAGTGAATGAGGGAAATTTGGCCAGGACACCGGGGAAATTCCCCTACTCTGTGAGGGGACGCTGGAGGACCATGGCTTCGTCCTCAGGACCTGTTCAGTCTGCTGGTATACCTGCAGGAGAACAGAGCTCTGCTCCTGCAGGTCCAGCTTTGGAGTCTGATTCCATGCTACTGTCTGGGAGTTCGGCTGCACAGGCTGTGGATTGTGGTTTACCTGCTCATACTATTCCTGCTTCATCTGGATTTTTACCGGCTGATGAGTTGTGGCTGAAGTCTCTCCTCGCTACTTATAGGAGTCAGGTCCTGGCTATGATTGATACTGTTGCTCCTGATGTTATTTAGCCTGGCTAAAGAGGAAAAGGAAGAGGAGACCATTATGGTTTTCCAAAGAGGTAGCAAAGAAAGTGAAAGCCAAAAAGATTGCATTCAGGCAATACAAAAAGACACAGGCAGAAGGGGATAGGGAGAAGTACCAGGAGAAGCAAAGGGAGGCAGGGAGGTCAGTAAGGGAAGCCAAACCTCAGACAGAAGAACACACTGCAAAATCAGTGGGTAGAGGGGACAAAACCTTTTACAGGTACATAAGTGAAAAAAGAAAGGCAAAGGGAGGGATAGTGAGACTGAAGAGGGAGGATGGGGGCCGCGTGGAGGATGACAACAGTAAAGCTGACATATTGAACAGGTATTTCTGCTCAGTCTTTACTGAGGAAGAGGAGGGTAATGGGTCTGAAGGGAGTACAAGGGGTGAGAATGGTGCAGAAATGGCCACAAGTCCCTTTACATGAGAAAGGGTCCTGAAGGAACTGGAAGTAAGAAGAGCTGATAAAGCAATGGGGCCAGATGGGGCGCACCCCAGGGTCCTTAAAGAACTAAGAGAGGTGGTGGCTGAACCTCTGGCTATCCTGTTTAGCTGATCACTGGAAACAGGGGAGGTACCCAAAGATTGGAGGACAACAGATGTAGTCCCCTTATACAAAAGTGGGAACAAAGAGGAAGCGGGGAACTACAGACCAGTCAGCCTCACCTCAGTAGTGGGGAAGATCATGGAAGCACTACTGAAGGAGAGATTGGTGGAACAACTGGTTGTCAATGGACTACAGGACCAAAGGCAGCATGGTTTCACCAGGGGCGGTCATGTCAGACCAACCTCATTGAAGTGTTTGACTGGGTGACTAGGGAGGTGGATCAGGGGAGGGCAGTGGACATGGCCTATCTGGACTTCAGCAAGGTCTTTGACACTGTGCCACATAGAAGACTATTACACAAACTGGGGAATATGGGTGTGGGCAGGACAGTAGTGTGGTGGGTAGGTAACTGGCTGGGAGGCAGGACACAGAGGGTAGTGGTAAATGGCTGTCACTCCACAGAGGGAAGAGTGACCAGTGGGGTACCACAGGGATCAGTGCTGGGACTGGTCCTATTCAACATCTTCATCAGTGACATTGCACAGGACCTAGAGGGCAGAATTTCACTGTTTGCTGATGACACAAAGCTCTGTAACAGAGTAGACACACCAGAGAGTGTCAACAGAATGAGAAGGGACCTGCAGAAACTTGAAGAATGGTCAGGGGTTTGGCAGTTGAAATTCAATGCAAAGAAGTGCAAGATAATGCATATGGGGCACAAAAACCCTGGCACAATATATCAGTTAGGGGTGAGGATATAACAAGCACCAAGCAGGAAGGGATCTTGGGGTTATCATCTCTGATGACCTCAAGGTAGGAAACAATGTGACAAGGCAGCAGGTAAAGCAAATAGGATGCTGGGATGCATAGGCAGGGGCATCACCAGCAGGAAAGGAGGTCATAATTCCACTATACAAGACACTAGTGAGGCTGACCTGGGTACAGTGTACAGTTCTGGAGACCTTACCTACATAAGGACATAGACAGGGTAGAAGGTTCAGAGGAGGGCAACAAAGATTGTACATGGATTGCATCACAAGCCCTATGAGGACAGGTTGAAGGAACTGAATATGTACTCCCTGAAGGAGAGGAGGGAGAGAGGGGATATGATAGAGACATACAAGTATCTTACAGGGAGGAACAGGGTGCAGGAATACACTATTTGTAAGCAAAAAAGATGTTCCAGGACTAGAGGGCATGGGATGAAGTTGGAGGGAGGACGATTCAGAGGAAACATCAGGAAGAATATCTTCACAGAACGGGTGGTTGACAAGTGGAACACTCTGCCAGAGGAAGTGGTGGGGGCTGAAACAATCACAGGATTTAAGAACGCATGGGATAGACATAAAGGAATTCTGGAGGTCAGGGGTAAGGGGCAACAGACTTCTAGGAAAACATAAACTGAACTTACAAGCTCAAATGGGCAGACTGGGTGGGCCATAGGCCCTTATCTGCCGACATTGCCTATGTATCTATGTATCTACGTTTCTCCTCCTTTGGATTTGCATGCTACAGTGCCTGTTTTAGACCTCACTGCAGACGGTTCTGTTTTGCCTCCTGTTGCGGAACCTTTGGAGGATCCATTGGTGCTAAGTCGGCGGACTGTTCCTGCTGCACCTGTTCCACTGGTGGTACACCATGCTAAGTCAGTGGGCATGTTTCCTGCTTCTGCTTCCATTCTAGGGGATGGGGGTAGGAAGAAGTAGGCTGCTGGTTAACTAGGATCTGCAGCTTATCCAGTAGGTAGGGAAATGGGCAGACTGGGTGGGCCAAGCGGTCCTTATCTGCCGTCAAATTCTATGTTTCTATGTTTCTCAGGCTTTGGCTGCTGTAACTCCTCTGCCTGCAATGGAGAATGTTTCATCACTTCTGCCTGTGAGTACTGAACCTTTTGTTCAGCCCCTGGCTAACCCGCTCCCTCTGGAGCCTTCCATGCTGTCACAGGAGTCCATTCCTCTTGCTCCAGCACCCTTGCTGAGTCCCCTGCCTAGCTCCTTGGAGGCTTCCCTGTGGAATGCAGGCTGGAAACCGGGTGATTCGGGACATTGGGTACCTGATCCTGCTCACAGCCCGATACCTGGGCATGGTGTACAGTTAGCCCCTTTGGATACTGTTGCCCTGTTTTGGTGGCTCCTTTGCCTCCTTCCCTTCCTGATGTCATGGACACTGATTTAAATGCTGCAGATTTTCAGCATACTGTTTTTGATATGGAGCAGCTTGAGAGGGTCCCACTGTTATCTGACTCATCATTGGCTGGGGAGGGCCCTAGTACTAGAGGGATTGCTTGGGCAGATCGTATGGACACAGACGTTCTGATACAGAACCCTCCTCCTGATCATGGGGCACAGGCGAAATCTACTTGGGAAAGATTTCATAAGAAGGATGCCTTTCGCAATTCCCCTCTTCCCTTATAATGCAGAAATGTGGTCTGCCTGCAATATGTTGGTGTCCTGGATGTTTTCCCTGATCGACTTTATGTTGGTAAAACTCTCATTAAGGGCTCTCTGGGTTACTTCACAAATTAGATTTTTGCTGTTATTCATGTATCAGGGACTTTGCTGTATGACATTAGTTTTAAGACTCCACAGAGACTGGACTGTTTTTGGACAAAGTATCAGTTGCTCTGATATACTGCCTTATGGTTGCCCTTTCAAGCTATTCCCTTCACTAGACCGGCTATTAAATCTGTTACAATTTTCTTCTGTAATGAGTCACTGGCAGTGCATGATATCTCCCATTGGTTGAAACAGTGTTGTGATGTATTGGGGTCACCCCAACCTATTTTTGATTCAGAGCACTTTTGGACTGGTGGGTGGAAGTTTAAAGTCAGTCTTCGGCATACTAATGTGGGCCTTGTCCATTTGCCGAATAGCTTGTTTTGGGTAGGGAACGGGGCCATTGTTTTTACGTGGGTCAGCCACGTACTTGCTTTAAATGTGGCTCCCCTTCCCATCTTAGTGCTGCCTGCGATAGGTTGAGGCGCTCTCTTTGCCTTTCCTTTGGTCATGCCGGTATGGACTGTACTGCTGACCTTAAGTGTAATTTGTGTGAGGAGGTGGGTCATGGCTTTCGGACCCATCCTTGGGTTACTTATAACCGTGGAGACTGCCCTGATCAGGAATTACTCCTTATTGAGGCACAAAAGAAGGATATTGCTTCCTCAGAGCCTCCTTCATCCCCTACTACTGAGTTGTCTACCCCCATCTAGATCAGGACATCACTGTTCCTGTACCATAGGCCATTGCTCAGCCTTCCTTGCCTTCTGGTGAGTCTCCTCTGCAGGTCGCACCTCAAGCCCCTGTACTGGTAACCCCCCCCTCCTGTCCTGGCAGTTGAGGAATCCTCCCTCACCCCAGTACAGACTGAAGATGCGTTGGTTATGCCTCCTCCTGAACCTTTTTGTACAGGTGAGGAAGAGGGCTCAGAAGCAAACCAAGTCTAGATCTAAACTGGCTAAAGCTTCCTCCCCTGGAGGGTTATTTCCTTACATAATAAATCTGAAGTATTGTTGAGGCAATCTCAGTCTTTGGATTTGGGAGCCGATTCAGATGCTTCTTCCCAACCCATTGTATCTTCAGACTCTGAGAGTGACAAATCTAGGGATATAGCCACCACTGGTAGGCCTTTGAGGCTTGGTGTTCATCCTCGTCGGAGTACCAGGGCAGGGAAGGTCACTTGATTTGTCTTTTTTCTTTCTCCTCTCTGTTTCTTTTTTGAAAGATGGCTTCTGCATTTCAACTTAAGGTTGCCACATTAAATGTTAATAGTGTCAAAAATGCACGAACGGCGACTCCTTACTTTTCACTTTCCGCAAGCTTTACAGTGTGATATTTGCCTTATTCAGGATACCCGATTGAATGCCCTTTCTTCGGTTTCTGTGGCTAAGAAGCTGTGACATTGGGGACCCTCTTATTTTTCCTTTGGGTTGGATACCTGTGATGGTGTGGGAGTTTTATTTTGCGGTGATGGTTTTCATGTTACAAAGTTGGTTGAAATAGTTATGGGTCATGCTTTGTTATTGGATTTTGTTTATTTCAGTACTGGCTGGCGGTTGATAGTGGTGTATGCGCCGCTCACTAAAAAGGGGACGATGGACCTTTTCAACACAATTAAACCATATCTGTTCACCACTAGGTTCCTTCCTTGGGGTGGTGATTTTAATTCTGTTGTGCATAAGGGGATCGAGGTGCACTGACTGACAAAGATTTTTGTGACACCAATTGTCTTAATCGTATTATTCTTCTGGGTTGTTTTCAAGATGTTTATAGGGTTTGTCATCTCACGGGTGGGCGTACTTTTTTTAAGGGTGCTCTATCCTCACAGATTGATTTTCTTTTTACTACTACTGCTGTGACTGTTGTTTCTGCTAGTACTATTCCAGCATAGACTTCAGATCATGTAGTTGTATCTGCTGTCCTGGGAGTGGGCCTTCAGGCTAAGGTTGGTAGAGGTTATTGGAAACTGAATGTCCTCTGTTTAGCTGATGCGAGTTTTCTGACACAGGTGCATGACTTGTTAAAAGCATGCATGTCTTTGGCTGGCCTCAATGAGGATTTGCTGTGTTGGTGGTTGGAAACTAAGTTTGAAATAACTTCTTTGGCTATCCGTTTTTCTAAATACGTCACTTTAGCTAATTATAAAAAATTTCTGTCTTTGAGATCACAGCTGGGGGACATTGTACTCTGTGATAAACACCCAACGGCTAAATTTAATGTCACAAGTGCAGGCTGTGAAAAAGGAGATGATGACCCTCCAATATTCAAGGGCCTCCTCTCTTTTGCATGAACATAAGGTTTGTTCTGTGAAGAAAGCCGGTATGGGAGATGCTTTAGACTCTTGCCATAAGCGCTCTTCGGATCGCTTATTGACTGAAGTAATTTGCCCGGATGGTACAAACTGCACTGGTTTTTTGAATATATTGAAGGCAGTTTCCTCACACTTTTCGACTCTGTATTCGACACCTTAATTGGATATGGCTGGGGCTGACGATTTACTTTCTTCACTGGCTTTACCCTCTTGCTCAGATGTGCTGTTGTAAGCCTTGACTGCTCCAATCAATACTGAGGAGAGTCATGAGGGAAATATCACGACTACATAATAATACGGTGCCTGGGATAGATGGTTTACCGTCTGAGTTTTATAAGTCTTGTAGTCCCTTACTTAGTGAAATTCTTATAGTGGTCTTTAATTGGACTTTACAACAGCGTTCTTTTGATTTTCATTTTTGCACTTCTATACAGATTTTATTGTATAAAAAAGGGAGTAGGGGTAATCTCTCCAATTGGAGGCCATTGAGCCTTCTTAATACTGACTTGAAGGTGTTGATCAAGATTTTGAATTCCAGGTTGTTGATGGTGGCCCCTATATTGATCTCTGTACACCAATCCTGTTCTGTCCCAGGTAGATCTATCTACTCCAAGCTCCTCTTGCTTGGTGAATTGGCCGAACTTGGTAAAGCTGATACTATCAATGGGTTTCTTATGTCTTTTGATCAGGAAAGGGCATTCGATCGGGTTCCACATTCCTATTTATTTCATGTTTTGAGGTCCTATGGTATTCTGGACCATTTTGTCACTTGGCTTACACTGCTTTATGACCATGCTTATACTGTTCCCTTAGTAAATGGATACCTTGGATCCTATATCCTATTCAAAGGGGGGGGTGGCAGGGGTGCCCTTTGAGCCCCTTGCTTTATGTCTTTAGTTTGGATCCCCTATTGAGGATAATTGCCCAAGATGCTTGGATTACTGGTGTTGCCCCCGTGGTTCCCTTTCTGCTAAGGTTTTGGCATATGCTGATGATGTCTGTGTGATAGTTTCTGATGTGCCCTCTGGTGTTAGGGTATTGCATCAATTTTCCATATATTCTGCTGTTGCTGGCACCTCCCTTAATAAATTTAAAAGTTTCTTGTACCCCTTACATAATTTGGTCCCTAAGTTCACAGATTTGCAAGGTATTCCTGTATTACTTGGACCGGTTCGGATTTTGGGCATTGTTTTTGGCAAGGGTGATAACGCACTTCTTAATTGGTCAGCCAGGAAGATAATGCTAAAGCCCTAGGATGCGTTGTGGAAGTCCTGGCAACTAACTAAATGTAAGAAAGTTTCCACTATTAAAACATTGCTCCTCCCACAGTTTTTATACCTTAGTGGGGTATACCCTGTTCCCTCTGCCTTGGATACTACTTTACTTGGTCTTTTTTTTCAGGTTATTTGGGGCAGCTGTTTAAATCTCATTAAAAGGGATGTCTTGTATTTGCCTATTGCACAAGGTGGGTTGAATTGTATAAATCCTATTACTTTTTATTATAGTGTTTTTTTTCCCTGGAACTTGATTGATCTTCGCTGTCCTCAGTCTCTGTTATGGGTACTTTATGCGGATCCGTGGCTACCTAGATTTTTTGCTTGTTGGACGCTGCCAGATAGGCAGGTGTTGCACACTATTTCCTTCCCTGTTTATTTAGGGCTGCCATTACAAAGCTTAATAAATGGAAAATACTTCCAGACCAGGTTTTCACTAGAAGTAGTAAGTATCTTTATGGTGTTTTGCAAACTCAGGCACATTCTATTGTCCCTGTATTTCGGAAATTCTGGATTGTTATTCTGAATATCTTCTTAAAGGACTGGTGGATAAATTGATACCGCCTCGATTGTGGGATGTATTGTGGCTTAGTAGTCATGGTCGGCTGCATGTTAAGGGTAATTCTTAGCATAAAATGGTCTCTGAACGGACGTGCCCTAGAGATACGTGTGGAGCTCAGGAGGAAACGATGACCCATTTTTTTCTCTCATGTCCTTATGCACAAGCCTTTCGGGTGACCCTTGCTGACCGATGGGGACAGGCCTTTAGGTGCACTATTACTTATGTAGAGATTGTGGGAGGTTTCTTATTACATCTTACGCCAATGGATGCTGGTGTATTACATCTTTTGTTTGCTATGTTTAAATTCTATTTGTGGCAGGTACGGTGTCAACTTACAATGAGGCAGATTTATCAGTCTCCTTCTCAAGTACTTGAACGGGTTGAACAAGATCTGCTTTCACACTGTAGTACAGAACAAAAATGTTTGTCTAAAGCAATGTGGCTTAAGAGGAGGAGGAGGAAGGTATCATTTTTGAAGGATAAAATTGAATGTTTTTTTTTGCTCACACACTGTATAGCTCTTATTTTCATATGTTGATTTCTGTATAGTTTATTTTCCTGGTTCCTTTAGCCTTATTGCTCTGATGATGTACTACTGTTGTTTTTTTTTCTCTCCCTATTGTTCATTTTGTATTTTCCATTGCTTGGTTGGTCTTATTGTTGTTCTGTTTTATTAATAAAACCTTCCCCTACTCTTTTTTGATAAGTGCCATGGGATCTTTAACATCCACCTGGACTACCACCAATCCAGGCAGATGGGACCTCAGTTTAACATCTCATCCGAGAGACGGTACCTCAGAAGTGCAGTACCTCTCTCATGCTGCACTACAGTGTCAGTATTGGGATATTAACCCAAGTGCCAGATGTGGGAACTGAGCCCACAACCCTCTGATCTCCTGGCCTCAGAGGTGAGTGTGCTACCTACAGAGCCACTAACACATTAGGGTGCCAAGAGCTTAGGAGCAGCAGGCTTCTGGGTAGCCATTTTAGACTACTGTAAAGCTGACAGTGGTGCTTAAGCCAGTGAGATGTCAGAGCAAGGCAACAAATGTTATACAATATGTTCAATTTATTGAGATTGACTTTAGAAGCATGTTCAAAGGTGACAGCTCTGTAGATGAGGGTGGGGAAAAGGACCCCTTCAGCAATGGCAACTTGGGCAGAGGGTGTAAGGGAATAACTTGCTTTAAAGGTCAGGCCAAGCTTGGAGTTAACAGTTTTACAGCAGTTGGAGATGTGTAGGGCAAAGTCCAGAGAGGGGTCTAGTGTAATCCCACGGTATTTAAATTACTTTACATTATCAAGAATAGAGCCATCTTAGCTAGAGACATGCAGAGGTTCAGTACACTTCCTTAGCCTGAGAGACGAGCCAAATAGCATGGAGTATGTTTTACTGGAGTTTAGTACTAATTTGTTTTGGTAGAGCCAAGACTGAATTTTGTGGAAGTTAGAGGTAAGGATTGTGTTAATGTCAGCAAGGCACTTTGAGGTGCAGTAGATGACTAGGTCCTCAGCACAGAACAAAGAGGAGCAAGAGGAGGTAGTGTCAGATAAGTCATTTATGGAAAAGGTAAAGAGGAGGGGGCCAAGGATAGAACCTTAAGGAACACCAGTGTTGATGGAAGCTAGGTCAGATGTAAAAAATTGTTTCTTGTTTGTGAGGTAGCTGTTGAACCAAGTTATCACACTGGGGGAGATGCCAAGGGATGTCATTTTAAATTTGAGAAGGGAGTGGTCAACCAGGTCAAAGGCCTTTGTAAGGTCCATGAAAACCGCACCAATTAGGTGATCATTCTCCATGGCAATTTTAGCATCATCGCTGAATTTGAGTATAGCTGTAGTGGTGCTCTGTCCCTTCCTGAAACCATGCTGTGCTCCAGAGAGGATGTTACAGTCATGAAGACAGTTGATTGTTTGGATGGAAGCTATATTTTCAAGAAGTTTGCTCAGGACAGAGAGGATAGCTATGGGATGACAATTAGTGATGGATTTAGTGTCACCCTTCTTAAAAACAGATACAATCTTGGCAATCTTCCATATATTAGGAACCATACCTAAGCAAAGGAACAGGTTAAATATTCAAGTTAGAGGGGAGGCAAGGAGAGGGGCAGCAAGTTTTAGTAGCCTAGGTTCAAGGCCATCTGACCAACACTACTGCAATCATGGAGTTAAGTAACTGATGCACTTTCTTCTTGAGGTTATATGTGAGTAGAAACATGGGGTCGAATGGGGAGTATCTTCCGAGAGAAGAAGAGTAGAATCAGGGAGAGACGAGGATGGACAGGTGTAGCTAGAAAGGCAAAGAATTGTCAGTTGAAAGCATTATTTGTTTATTTTATTTGTTTATTTGGAAACAATCAGAATTACAACCCTTTGAGTCACAGACTCTTTTGCAAAGGCTCCACGTCGGTTACAAGGGTGGAGGGTAGACAAATACAGTAGAGAACATACATGTAACAGGCAGAATATACATAAAAAAAAATCAAAGGAGCAGTCCAGTCAAACTTAGTGACTGTTGAGGAAGTTAGGCAGCAATCTTGGGATACCCAGGCGGGGATTATTGGTGAGATACGTGGGGCCTTGTGTGGCCCTGAGTCGAGAGTAGGGGGGGGCAGATTAACCGGGTGAGCAGAGTTAGCCGCAGCCACATATGGCTTTCTCAAGGAGGTGAGCTTTGAGCAATAGTAATGGGGTTATTGCAATGAATGTCCTCCAGCACCATGTCATTTGGACCAGGAGCAAATGGGGATTGCCACACTTAATCCTCCAATCACCTGTCTGTAGTGATATCATTATACCCTGGCAGTCTAGTGGCCCCCCAACCCCGTACATCTGTTCATATGAACTGCACTATTCTCTGGCAGTCTAGTGGATGTATGTTGTTTTCTATGTTACCCAGACTGCATCCATATTGGGCCAGTTTCTCACGATCTTATCATATCCAGCTCATACAAAATGACTGAAAAGTTTGAAACCTGTAAGATGTTTTTGCTGTTAATCAATTTTTATTTGATGTTGCAACAAGTACAAATAAGTACAATACACAGAATGTAACAATTCATGCCAAACGGATCAGTCCAGTAAGAGTCATTATATACACCATGGTAACGTGTGAGTTCAAGTAATGATACAAATCAAAGCCAGCGCTACCATTGCCTAAACGTGGATTACCATAGAGAGTGAGCATCCAGTTGGGGTTGGAGATAGATGATATCTGAGGGGAGCCCGTCATTTGGTCCACTGCACCATGTTGTTTAATACTGGAGGCCACTGAGAAACCTTCTTCAACTGTAGAAATGATCCAATACCATTGTAAATGGGATCTAGATCCTGTGAGGTTTCTAGGTCTGTAGGACACTTCAAGCCTTGCTGAGATCCCTACCGGGGGCTGAAGTGCCATGGTTGACGCCTATTATGGGGTACTTTCTGCACCATTGGATGCTGTGGCACCAGTCTGCTCTCACCCTGCAGACCTTTATTGTGGTGCTCCTTGAGTTACTTCTGAGCTTCGGCAGATGAAGGCTGCAGGCTGTAAGTTAAAGCACAAGTGGAGGAGGTCATGGCTGATTACAGATGGACTTGTCCTGGAGAGGGGGCGGAGTAGCAAGATGGCCACACTGCTGCTCCACTCCAAACACGCTGAGCAAGAACTTCTGCACACAGTTTTATATTTATTTTAATCCTGGTGTGATAATTTATAAATGAAACTTATGCTATTTTGTATCTAGATATACAATGGAGATAAGTAATGGAGAATTTGGAAATGGCTTCGTTGATTAGTAACGTCGCTTGACGGATGCCTTGATGGTTTTGTCGATCCTCTCAGGCCAGTTTTACTATACTCCGAATTCAGAGCAGTTAGATAGAAGTTTTTTCCTCCATTGGTTAACATTACAAAGTGAGTCTGTCAGTTCAGAATAAAGCTGAATGGAGCAATTAATAAAGGAGCCCTGGAGCTCAAATGCGGAGCTAGAAGAGAATGTTACCTGGCAGCTCTACAGAAAAGTCTGCAGACTGCAGTTGAAGATAATTTGGAAAGACTCTGAGTCCTGGGAGCACAAAAGTGCTGAAATGCTTAGCTATAACTTACAAGAGATATGCCACCCTTGCCTAGAAGGTATCGGCCCTTAAATTGATATGTCCATCTGTTAAAATTTTATTATGCCCAGTGGAGCATTCTCCCTTCTTTTCTCTCCTTACTAGGTGTGTGGAATTTCTGGGAGAGAAGGCCTGCAGCACTCATGGATCCAGAACTGCTGACCTAGTGGAGAGATACAGCAATTGATGGAAAAAAGAGCGAAAGGGTTTTTCTTTACTCGGGCCTAGATGGCTGTGAACTATTTTCGACATCAGATGCTTGGAAAGCTTTTAACCCTCCATTAATAACCGTACTGAAGTTGCCGGTGGCTACAGCACCTAAGCAGGAGAGGAGAGAGAGAGAGAGAGAGAGAGAGAGAGAGAGAGAGGTCTGGTAACACTCGTTAAACATTTGCTGGAACAGGCTAAATGGTCAAAGTAAAATCCATTGTACTAAGTGCAGCTAGGAACATTTTTATTTCTATTTGGCCTTACAAAAGGCTTAGACATGACTATATAAATGTATTCTGTGTTCTGGAAAATTGTGTTTTTAAAGAATGATTATGGTTAGGGAGCTGTTTTTCAAAAAACAAACCTCAAGTTTTCTCATATGTTATATTTAACAACTCCCTGCCTTTCAAAGATAGTTTATAATCACCCATAAAAAATGGACAAAGCCAAATAGCAGATTTGAGATAAGTATTTTAGATTGAATCTCATAGGTTTAAAATCATTCAATTTATTAAGCAATACTGCTATTTATTGTAATGTACATGTGATTTTCACTTAAGAGCAGCATAGGATGTTGGGGGCTGTTTGAGAAGTTCTGCTGAAGATTGGGGGGGGGGGGCTTCTGCACAGCACTAGGTATGTGCCAGACATAACTACTTAGTAGGGAGAGTATGGGGTATAGAAATGCCTAGTGGTCAAAATTGTGCAGGATGGGACAGGACCATTTTGAGTATTCTGCACCTTGCTGTTATTAGGTGTTTTCAGGTCTTTATTCTCAAAACTGTTAGCTATAGGCAGTGGCAGAGAGAATTTAGAGAGTAACAACCTAATGGCGTACAGCAGGATTTAAAATTTGATGGAGTCTTACTGAGACACAATGGTTTACTTGGCAAAGTATTATATTACAAAAATCAGAACAGTCTGTGGGTCTTCGGTAACATGCAATAAGTCTGGTGGAGAGTTTCTCTGCTTGATTTGTGACATGCTTTTTAGGCCACCTTATTCGATGGTTAGATTGCCGTAGTTGGTTAGTATGGAAACAAGTGAATGCTTACATTTTGCTGTAGAAAGGGGACTAGAAAGTTAAACTTTAAAAACATAAAGCAAATTATCATAATAACTTTGTTGCAACTCAGTTTGATGAAACCCTCTGTAGGGTAGTTCCTTGATGCCCGGGGCAGTAGATCTGTTCTGTAGTGGCCCAATAATTCTGCCTGTAACAGGTAGAAGGTATTTTTCAGGTTCTCTTGTCAGTTTTTTTTTCCACAGGTACTCAATAGGGGATATCAGGGGTTATAGCATGGGCTACTGTTCCAAATGTGCATACTATGACGACTTGTTTTCTTTTTTGGGCATTACAGCTTTTCGGGATTCTAACCTCCAGGTATGGTAATTATGGTACATGATTAATTTATAGGAATTTCCACCTAATAGACAAGATGGATTAGTACTCAGATTTTAGTATGGTAAAGTCAGGAACCACTTTTACCATCTCAGAAATGTTGCCAGGCTGTGACCTCTGCTTGATACTGCTGATCTAGCTACTTTTGTTAACACCTTATTTTCTCCCATCTCAATGATGGCTATGTTCACCATATAGGCTTACCAGGGGTCAACTGCATTGCTTGCAGCTAGTTTACAATACTGCAGTGAGACTTTTGATGTCCACCCTGAGGTCAGAACATATTGCTCCATCACAGTGGGCTCTGGGCTCACTGCCTGTTAGGTGGCACATTGATTTCTGGTTTTGTTAGTGATGTTTAAAGCCTTGAATGGATTGGGTCTCGAATATCTCAGTGATCTCTTGATTCCCCATGTCTCATCCAGGGATTTAAGATCTAGTGGACAGGGTTTGTTGGCTGTTCCTCCTTCTCAGATAACGTCTGCTGGTGATCACTCTTTTCTGATTCAGCTCCTACACAATGAAATTCATTACCTGAGGAGCTTTATACTGCCGCATCTGTAACATCGTTGAAGAAAAAATCGAAATGTTACCTACTCCTGAAAGCTTTTGACTAATTCTAGCTGCTCATCAAAACTGCTGTAGTGTTTGTTTATGCTTTTTAGTATTGTACAAGAGGATGATGTTTATATGATATCTATATGACTTGATAGGATTTCTATTGTGGTTTTATGTTCTTTTTTATTTATAACAGATATATTTATTGCACTTATTATGCAGGTGCTCCGAGCCCTGGAGGGGTGCTTTGAATAAATGTAATTAACATACAAACAAATAAACAGCGTTAACAAAGTGTGCAGCTCACGGAAACATCTTCCTGGCATACCATGGACTGCTGGTATTCTCTGATGGCAGTTAGTTCCACTTGTATCTCAACATCTTTAAGTATCTCTTGAACAGTTCTCTTGGTGCTTGTACAATAAGCAGCCAGGGGATTGCTCAGGGTATAACCAGGACCACTGAGAGTTAAGGTTGCAACAATAGTACTGCTATATGCAAGATGTTTTATACACATTTTTTTTAAGTAAGTCAAGTTTTTAAATATACTGTACCTTTTTGAAATCTCTAAGATTCTCCACATTCAACAAATCAGCAGCTTTTGTTGAGCCTGTCCCCACTCTCATCAAGACTGCAGGGAGTGGACATGATAGTCCCAGTGACTATCTGTATGATTTACTGACAGCCCTTTCATCAGAATTGATGTCACAATAGTCCCATATATCTGAGACATCAAGGGCTTGTGAGCACATTGCATCATTTAAAACTCAAAGTAATCTTATAATGCTGTTACCACCATATGTTGTGTCAAAATCTAGTAAACCCATATTATGTATGACCTATTTTGCTGGCAGTTACATTCATGTGCTTAGCCCAATCATTGGACACGCAGTCCATGTCTAAACCTTTACTTGGGCCCATCAAGGCTGACGATGTATAGCTGACCACTAGTAGCAGTATTTAAACCCTGACTAAGTCCATTCAGCAGATTATATGTTTGATTAAATCTTATAAAGACTAGAAGGTAAACAAATCAGTAACTTAGTGTTACATTGACAGCATTGACTTTGGATAATTGGAGTTCTCAGTTGAGTGAGATCTATTCATTCCAGTACCGGGTGAGTATTGGGTTGCCCAAATAGCACATGAATGACTGTGCTGCCTATAGGGTGAAAGTTTCTACTGTGACGGGATAGCTCAGCCTATGGTAAGAACTGCTACCCCATCACTGTAAGATGATCTGGAGAAGCATCAAGGAGGCTGCCAGTGCAGTGCCTGGTCAAGCCAGTCATGTGGTGGAGTGGCTAGGGCATCTACACCTGGTGTTGTGGGGGACCTGGGACCATGGTTCAGTTCCTAGCGGGTCCAATACTGCTGCAGGTTTTTTAAACAATATTTCCTCCTCCAGTGTTTCACCCCATCCTCAAAGTCCACACCCCCTTGGAGTTAGATATATTAAGTCCTTGGGATGTGGGAAGCAAAGCCTTCCATGTTGGGGGGTGTGGGGGCAGAGCCCCCCACAAAAACAAAATATACTGTGTTTTCCTGTGCCATGTGCATTCTTCCGTGTATGGTCGGTGGGTTTTTCCTGACCTTGTTTTGCTGCACACTGTTTTGTGTGTGGCATTGTTGTGTTGTGCAGTTTTGGCTGAGATATCATGACCCCATGCCCTCATTCCTCCATCTCTGTGGCAAACTAGTCTCTTCCAGACTAGCCTGGTACTGTTACCTACTTTCTCAAACCCTGCAGACACCTACAAGGGTACACAGTAGCTGCCATCACTTAGCATAGACACTCTGTTGGGGTATGTCTAGGTCTGAATCCCTACAGAGTCACTACGAGACAGCATAGCATGCCTTGCTCAAGGGCAAGCTACCCAACCCTCTCTGTCACAGCTGAAAATGCCTTACTTTAGAAATGTATTATGGTAACTAGCTCCTCTTCAGAGGTGGAAACATAGTTTTTGTCAGTTATAAATCAGCTGTACCTCAAAGGACTCAGCCACAGAAACATGAAGTATATAAAAAATATGATTTTAATACTAAATATATTTACACAGAAAATACAGGCTACCACACAAAGACTATGGACAACAATAATTCTACAGAAACAAATTATTTGAACAGTAGGTTACACACAGAAAAACTATCTCCCTCTACTCTATTTAGCACAGTAGAATAGCATACTACACAGGCACCTTAGTGATTCAGGGCAGATTCAAACCTTAGATGTTAACTGTTTGGAATCCCAGCCTGACTGCCTTGCTCTCACAAACTCAAGTTAATAAGGTTTACCAAAAACAAGTCCACCTCCTCCCACCCTCTGCATGGATGTCCTATGACATCACTCCCAGATCAGTTTATTTGTGCGCTGGTCCTCTTGGGATTGGTCCAATCTGGACTTGAGACTTTGTATATACAAAGACGTTTGTTTTTGTTCCTAGTCTTCTCTAGCCCAGCAGGAATGTCTGGTTAGCTAGCAACTTCCTGATATGAAAAGACAATTACCCCTTTGAAGCTCTCCCATAAATTGTCCAAGGGTGCTGCTGTGATACAAGACAGCAGAGATGGGAATTATTCTCAGAGCCAGTTGGTCTGTCCCTGATAAAAATCTTGGCTTTTCCCAAGAATGTCACTTTGTCCATTCAGCTGCTAGATTCTAACTGATACCCATGCAGAAAGAACTGAATAAAAAAAATACAGTAACAAGTTATGTATAGCAAGTTATTACAGTCTTTGTGTCCTCAGCAGCATCTGTCTGTAATACATTTAGGATATTCTCAAGCAGGTTGTGGCTATTCATGTTCTTTGTTGTGAGGTTCATAATTTTCTTCATCTTTTTTAAATAATACATTAGTTGGTAACATACCATAACTGAGCAAAAGTGTGTACTGAATTAATGCATTCTATAACTGCATGTCTTACGCAGCAGGACATGCATGAATGTAGCATATACCCGACAGGAGATATTTTAATAACAAAAATGTAATCAAAACATAACTGTCTTAAACTGCTGAACAACTGAAGAAACAGATTCAAGTATCTCTGATAATTAAAGTAGTCCCTATTGTGTTAGTAGTTTTTACACCGTTAAACTAAACTACAGATCAAACTAATGAAAAATAAGGAAATTTATTTTAAGAAAATGAAAGCTGACTTTCACTGACTGTGTCCTTATTTTTCATGTGTTGGTTGACAGTCGGGCTAGTCTCAGGTTGATTTTCCCTCCTTGCTTGTGTCTCTCTAAAGTTCTGGCCAAGCCCTTTGTGTTTGAGTTTTTCTTTTGAGATATACGTGTTCCAGCTGCAGGAAGACATCTTTTTACATTTTGACTTCTTTGCCATATATTAACCTGTAGTGTTCTTAGCCTCCCACTGCCATTTCAGAGCCCAGCTTTGGATTTATTTGCTTATACATCCATACCCTAAGCTTCAGCATTCCACTCCAGTTGCTCCTGTCAGCCCTTTGATAAACCTGCAGCATATCTGTACTAACCCTTTCAGTGCCAATGCAAACTACGCTTGAGAGGGGCTGTGAGTTCGGGGACAGAGGTTCCTCTGACCGTTGATGGCTAATGCAGAGCTCCATAGTATGCAAATTCTAGGTGTCCAAAGTTTGCTGTGGCTCGAGCCGCAATGGTGGACACTCAAGCACCTCAGTAAATGGCCCAAAACAGTAACTGCTCTGAATGTAATGACACAATTTGCATCTTCCTGTGTATTCCCATTCCCATTCCATTCCCTATCTTTACACATTCTGGCTGCCATTAATTAAACTACGGGACACTCTGAGAACCCCTATGAGTGTGGCCAGAAACAGGCATGCTTCCCCCCAACTTCCTGTTCACAAACAGGGTATAGTGGGAAATGAGAGTGTTGCAGTGATGCAAGCGGTGCTCCCAGTCCAGGTCACATGGTAACTTACATTGCTCACATCACTGTGCATCTCCAATGCCTCTAAGGCCTTGGGAGTGGAGTACGGAATGACACCACAGTTGGGTAAGTGTCCACATTGGCACATCTGCACCACAGCAGCATGAGTACTCCAGCTGTCATGGGGCAAATGGGGCAGTGTAAACTCACTGTCAGAGAGAAAGAGAGAGAGTGTGTGTGTGCAGAGCCCCCACACCCCTGCTATTAGAATGCTTGATTAGAGTTCTCTTTTCCCAATGCAGGTTGTCTGTAGCTCAGTAATGAAAAGAGAGTACAGGAGTACCCCACCACCAGCACTATCTGAATCCCTGATTAGAGTTCCCTGCTTCCAACACAGGTTGCATGTAGTTCAGTAAGAGAGTGAGAGACAGAGACAGCAACAGCTTGAGTTGGTACGAAACAGCAGTATAGTGATTTTATGTTTTGTCATGAGGTCACTACCAGCTTAGGAATGTAGTTGGGTAACCCAATCGCTGATTAAATTACAGAATTAATTAACAGTAAGGTGATGTGCTTAGACAAATGAAGTCTTTAGCATTCTGACATCCATTTTGTTAGCCTATATATAGAAATAATGCAAGCTGCCGTACAACCTGTATACACTATAGAGGAACACCCCCAGCTTGTAGCAAAGGATCATATTATACACAAAGTTACAGACAGCACCTTCTCACAGTTACCTTGTATGAGGTACAATAGTCGTGTTTATATGTTCAAATGCAGCAACTTCATTTTGCTAATTCATCAATCACTTTTTGCCAGGTCTTTATGAATTGTTGGATTTCCCTGCAAGGCAATAAAAATTTCAGTTTTGAAGTACGAAGTCATTCAGTAACCCAGACCACTTTGTGTGGGCTGGGGAATCCCTCTTTCCATATTACAAGGATCACTTTATTGCCACCACTGCGATTGTTAAGACTTTCACTCTGAGAATTTTCTTTGGTGTCTGATGTAATTCCCAGGATAAACAGCTTTGACTCTTTGTGCAGTGTCATTCCTATTGTTCTGGCAGTTTGCTAATACTTCTGTTCCAGAGTTTGCAACACAGGGGCATTCCCCTATTATATGGTAGAAGTTAGAGCTGTGTGGCTGGGATGTGTAAGGAAAGGAGTGCTAAAATTAAACTAAAAAGAAACAAGTAACTGTGGGAGTTACACTACTACATGAGGCAGGCTCCTTTTCTTACTGTAACTGCATACTTTTTAAATGAATGTAATTTTTTTCCTATGATTATTTTTTAATTAAACTATGCTTGTTACTTGCAGGTTGTTATTACGTATTTAAGTTACAGCATAACTAGAGCTACAAGTTTGATTCTCCAAAAGAATTGAACGCCTCAAACTTCAGGTGTTCAATTCTTGTGCACAGTGGCAAATTTTTAGTGAAAACAGGTGAACGGTTGGTTCAGCTGGTTCCACCTGGTCTGAATGGCCTGGACCAGCCAAAGAGCTGAACCACGAACCACAGTTTGCATATAGAGCACAAGTTCTAGTTCTGCTCTCTTTAGCTATCTTATTCAGGTGGCACCTGCTGAGCCCACCCCGCTTGGAAAGTTGCACGTGTCTGACTCTACACCAGTCCCATGCTGCATGAGAGGGAGTGTGTGCGCAATATCCACACACCAATTGGAAGTCCATCATCAGTGACTGAGGTGAGTTAGGAGTTGATTTAGCTGCTGAATGCCAAATTTGATCAAGGACTTGCAAATGCTTGCACCAGCAGGAACACCATTCAAGAGAGACACTTGGGGCCTTGGGGCTGCTGCTAAAATATCCTCCTATCCTTTTAAATTTGCTGCCTGCCGTGACTGCTTGCCTGTACCCAACATCACCACCAGTGGCCTCCTGCCTCTTGATTCCTGATGCACTGGTCTGCAGGCCTCATTCAAGCTAATAGGCACCCACCACCCACCCTCACTGTCTCCCAATGCTGTGAGCAGTACACTCCAGGTAGTGAAGCTCTGACTCCGCCACATGGGTCTGTATTTCAGTAAGTTGACTACTAAGCTCAATAAAGGTTGACTGTGATGGGGGGATGTTAAAAGATTTGGTTTATCTGGCATTTCCATCCTAGTCTTAAGGCATTGTTGCTTTATGCTTGCTTACTCTATGCCTTTTAATGGGCAAAGCTGTTCAAATTAGTTCACTGTTAAGAGAACTTTGGAAAACTTGGGTGGTTCAATGGACAAAGTTGCACAGTCAAACTTTGGGAGGTTTGAACAGCCCTAAGTATAACAGTATCATGGTCAGGGTTTATGTATGCAGTAAGGCATGACGGGGTGATGATTATAGGTCAATAATCACACACCCCTCACGGGTGTTGTTAGACATGAGGTGCTCATGCCGAGTGCCTTTAAACACCTGAGAGAAAGGGGAGTGTGACTAGTGACCATAATATAATATCCTGAAGTGCTTTATCACACTTATGAAATGTGTCCTACAGAGTAAAATTGGCAAAACAAATCAAAACTTAAGAGTGAAAAATACGAGTTTTTCCAATTTGATTTTGAAGTAGCACCCTTGGTGCCATCTATATAACCTCCCCCCCTTCTATTTCTCAGATGCACGCTAAGATGCACACCCTGACTGGTGCTGGCACCTCTTTTGCTGTTGTGTTCCCAAGACCTGCAATGTTTGAAACAGGAGTGGTATGTATGAAGCATCAACAGCACAGTACTTTCAAGGTAAGAATGGCAGCGGGACACAAATGTGAAACAAAACTTTTTTTTTTTACTTTTGAAGACAATAACATCAGTTCAGAGCATTTCTTACCAGAGGGAATGTTTGAATATTGTAGGAAGCAACTGAGCTGAGATGGCTGGCTTACTGGCTATTACTACAACCTGTATAATTATGGGCTAATAATTACATGGGTCCGAGTGCTTCTCAGTCAATCAGATTGCAGGATTTTTCTTGCACATTTAATAAAAGATAATAACTGGTCCAGGGGTAATGAACACAGATATTTATATTGGAGTTATGCCTTCACACTTTACTAATAAGGAAATGCACCTAATGTTTGTTCCTCAGACTGCGGCAGCAGCTGCTGCATGTCTACATGTAACAGGTATTCAACTGAAATCACAAATTGCAGTGAGAGAGAAATAATATGACCTACTGGGAATTGAGCCCATGCCCCCAGAATACCATCCTGATGCTCTAACCATGGAGCTACAGGCTAACATGATTGGATCTGGGGTTCCCAGACACACTTCCTTTCTCTGTTATTGCACATCCTGCACTTCTAGGAATAATCAAGATGACAATTAAATGTTTTTTTTAGTGCAGTATTGGCCACTGCTAAGCATTTAAATCACTAGGTCTTTAAAAGTTATTTCATGTAAGACAAAACAGATTCTTGCTGGTTGAATCATTACTGTGTTTGGCAGACTTTTAATTTTGTTATTACATAGCCAGGTAAAGTAGAAGAGAATGAAAAACAAAACCCAAGAAAACATGGAGCTCGGAATGAAAATCATTAAGGGTTACTTTCTTCAGAGCTTACCAAGAAGTGAATTTACTTTGATTCAAAAGAATGACAGAGGTTGCCAGTTGCCACTGAAGTTGTGCCTTTTATGTACTCCTGATACCTCTACTTATTTATTTAGGAAAATGGAGGCGGGCTTGCGTGTTGTGCAAGAAAATATTCCAGCTGAGAAAATGCGTGAATTAGAAGTGGAGGGATTTGAGACTTTGTGGTTAAAAGTAAAAATGCCCAGACGTCCCAGAAACTGTGCCCCTTTGTGGGTAGTTTTTATCACCCCTCACCCTTCGAGTAGCAGCCATAGCATGATTATGCACCTTAATTAGTGTTTAAATCGAACAATAGAAAAATATCCTGTGTGTGGGATTGTTTTAATGGGGGATGCAAACCAGCTACAGTTATCCAAAGTTATGCAAGGTAGAAATTTGAAACAGATAGTTAGGGAACGGACTAGGGGGAAGAACATTTTGGATGTTGTAGTTACTAATTTGGCTGGATGGTACAACCTCCTCAAGACTGGACCACCAATAAGTTAATCTGATCACAAATCTGTATTTGTTACCTCCAGTGTAGAAGGGTGCAAAGTTCAAAGAGAGAAGATAAAGGTGTGGATGTGTCAGAAATGGAATTATACAAAAATGAAAATGGTGTTAAATGCGATAGCAGGGGAATTTGTAAATGAATGGTTTAAATTTGAAGCAGCTGATTCCACATAGTTTATGGTAACTACCAAAATCCAGGAGATAATGGATAGAATTGCACCTTTGTGTAAGGTTGAAGTTAGTGGGGGTGATAAACCTTGGGTTATGGAAGAATTTAAAGTGTTGATAACAAATGGACAGAGGGTAAGGTGAATGGATGGATGAATAGTTTAAGGAATAAAATAAATAGGTTAGGAAAACTGAATAAAAGGAAGTACTATGAGAAAAAGTTTTGTTGGTTACAAAATGTGGACCTGAAAAAATGGTGAGAATCCACAAAGGTGATTATTCAAAATAATAATGAGGAAGAACAGGTAGGAAAGTAGGGGTTAAATTATATGTTTGAAGGTGAAAAGAAGGAGATGCAATTTGTACGGGAACTAAATGGAGTATTGTGTGACGTTGGCAGAAAGTTGGAGCCTTTGAAAGAATATGAGAAAGAGTTCTGTGTAGTTCCAGATAAGTACCTAGTGTCAGTTGAGGATGTTGCTAAGGCTTTAAAATGATTAAAAGTAAATAAAGCTGTAGGACCAGATAATATACTAAACTGGGTTTGGCAGGAGGGAGCCGATCTGATAGCACCTTGGATTTGCAATGTGTTTAATAAATAGAGAATTATGGATGGGTTTCCATCAGTAACAGCACTGTTAGCGCATCGCGTGGTTCCTAAGGCAACCGCTGTAACCTCGAGAGCGAAGCTCGAGAGGTTCAGTCTCCTTAGGAACCAGAAGATGCACCAATCAGCACGGTTACCGATGGAAACCCATTCATAGTTTTTTTATAGTGTATATTTGGGATGTTGTTATCGCTAAAAACAGGTTACCAAACAAGCATTTTCCTTTCAGGCACAGACCACATGTTTGTTTTTGTTACCTGAGTGATTTGTTTACATTCGAGGTGGCATGAAGTGCGCGAGTCTTGCCTTTCAATGCTGTTATGCTGCAGTGAGTACGTAGCTATTGCAGCATAACAGCATGCATAACGTTGCTGGTGAAGCATAACAAGTTTTAGAAATGTGCCCTTTTTTAGCGATAACAATGTTCCAATATACACTATATCAATGTTGTTGGAGAGAATGCCCAATCAATGGAAACAGGCCTGGGCTGTACCACTGGTTAAGGTAAACCATCCATGTGATGTTAGTAAGGATTTTAGACCTATTTCTTTGACTTTTGTTGTTTCGAAAGTTTGTGAGGAATTTGTTACAAATTGGCTTCTGGAAGTAATAAGTCAGTATATAGATCCCAATCAGTTTGATTCCTTGAAGGGGAGTTCCACCACCCTAGCTTTATTGAAATTTCAGGAGTTATGTATGAGGTCATGGGAGAATGGTGAAATGGTAAGAGCTAGTTGATTATAGGAAAGCATTTGATTTTATAGCGCATGATATTTTATTTGACAAATTATAGTTGTTGGCAGTTCCTGCTTGTATAATAAGATGGATCCATGACTTTCTTGTAGGGAGGTCACAGTGAATAGAAAAGGAGGGGTGGAGGTCAGAACCAGATTATTTGTATGGGGGGCGCTTCCACAAGGTACCAAACTGGGGCCCATTTTTCTTATTATTATGATAAATGACTTGCATACAATGGGGCCTTGTATTAAATATGTGGACGATACAACCGTTATCGATAGGTTTGAGGAACGAAGCCAAAGTGCAATGCAGAAGGATCTAGAGGAAACTGAAGTATGGACTCAGAGTAATAAGATGCAGATAACTCCAGACAATACACAAGAAATATGATTTGGGAAAACTAATAAGGCTGAGTTACCACAACTTAGGTTTGGGGGTAGTATTGTGAAGGTGGTAAAGTGCATTAAATTGTTAAGTTTACAATTTCAAGATGATTTTGGATGGAAAGAACAAGTGTCAGGGATGGTAAAGAAAGGAAACTCAAAGGTGTATTTCCTGACAATGTTAAAAAGAGCAGGTGTGCGTCAGGCCGATCGAGTGTATGTTTTTTGTACAGTTGTTCGCCCCATTTTGGAGCATGGGGCTATTCTATGGGATGCTGGGGTAACTTTGACAGAAAGTGAAGAAACTGAAAGAATTCAGAAGAGAGCTTTGAGGATTATTGTGGGCTAGGAAATGTCATATAACGAAGCTTTGAAAATGTGTAAGTTAGAAAGGTTGGATGAGAGAAGAATAGAAATGTTAAGGAAATTATTTTATGAGATTTGTAATCCCCAGCATAAATTGCATGCACTGTTACCAGCTGGAGAAACTGCCGTTTATGGATTAAGAAAACAAATGAGATAGCGAAAGCCAGTGTTTAGAACAACTAAATATCAGTAGTCCTTTTTTATGAAATTTTATTTATGACATTTTTAAATGATTGTTAAAATTGTAATTATCTTTTGAGTAAGCAAATGTTTATTGAATCTGTAATGTAAATTTTAAGGTGTGTTGTACTGTGTTATATGCCTTTGTGAATTTTGTACTCTTGTTATAAATTTGTGTACTCAACTTCAGCTGACCCACTTTGGTGGGAGTTTTGGCTGCAATAAGGTAAATAAACAAACAAGTAGAGTGTAGATAGACAGACAGATAGATAGAGGCTGTCTGTAAATAGATAGATAAGAAAGGGGAAATTGTTTAACCAGGAAAGACACACTAAGCTGAAGCTTGTTTTCAGGTGCAACCTGGGAGCACAAGGAAGTTAAGTGACTTGCTCAGGGTGACACAATATGCAAGTGGGAGCTGGTGGGATTCAAACCCATTATACTGCCTCCTTGATAGATAGATAGATACTGTCAATTGATAGATAGATAGATAGATACTGTCGATAGATAGATACTGCTGATAGATAAATAAATAGATACTGCTGATAGATAGATATATAGATAGATATATAAATAGATAGACAGACAGATAGATAGAGAGAGATACTGTCTGTACATAGACTGATAAACAGAAATACAGATAGATAGACAGACACACATATATATACAGTACTGTTGATAGACAGACAGACAGACAGACAGATGTGTGGAAGAGAAAAGATTCTGGAGAGAGAAACAGCAAGTTTAAATAAAATGGGAATGCCACCGTAAGGGTAAATGAGTTTGTGAGCAATGTAGGGCAGTTGATGGTCTGTCACTTTTGTTGTTAAATTAAATTTATTTTATATTTTCCAACATTCCAAATAAAACTGAAAACACACCAAATACAACCAAAAATACATATGTACGAGAAAAAGGAATAAAAGAAGACCCCCCCCGTCCCACCATTACAAATCCCACAACACTCTATGTACAAAAGGCAAGTGTACTAATTAAATAAGGGCATCCAATGGCAAGCAAGAAACTCACTCAAACTAATAAAAAGAAGGGCACAATGGAACAACTGAAAATAAAACAAGCCCATAAAAATAAAGCAGTAAATTTTACAAAGTTACATACATACATACACAGAGCTTAATTAGAACACCAGTGATAATACATTCATGCAGATAAAGTAAAGAGTGTATAATGTATGGTAGAATGCTGTTAACCTTAGGAAATCATCATTTCCTAAGGTTGTTAACCTATCGATGTGAAGTAGAAATGTTGTTAACCTATCGATTTTACGTCACATCGATAGGTTAACAACAGCGATCGTCCGCGATGTGTGCGCCTTTTTACAGGGGAACTGATGGACGAATTGGTGGTTAGGGAAGGACTGAATGGCGGGGCAGTGACTATTTTTGCAAAAGCAAGCAGCCGTTTTACTTTTTACGAGGGACCATACACTATAAAAAATAATGTATGGTCCCTCTATCAGCAACCGGTCACTGTTAACTGTCTCGAGGTTGCCATGGCTACGTAAACCTTTTGAGCTTCGCTCTCGAGGTTTACACGGTCGCCCTGGCAACCTCTCAACAGTTAACAGACCGGTTACCGATAGAGGACCATGCACTATCCTCTATATATAGACCATCTTTTCTCATATGCCGACAACTTATTGTGGGTACTGGCAATAAGTTTTTCCAACTGAAGATTACTGAATAACTGATTGAACCATTCCATGTATGTAGGATTATGCTGATCTCTCCAGTGTGGTGTTGTGCGGAATTGCACGGGTGAAATTAGAGTGGAATGGCCATTCCTCAGGCAGAATTTCCACCAAAATTTTACTGGTTCTTCAACAGAATTCTGTCTACTGTGATCCGTGGAATAATATTCTGCAGAAAAGCAATTTTTCTGTACAAAATGATTCTGCAACAGTTTTTTGTGGAAAATATTGAGATCCATAGAAAAATATTCTGTGGAACAGCATTTTGTCTGTTGAAAATCATTCTGCAACTATTTTTTACCATGGATTTCCACCATTCTCCTTGTGGCAAAATTCAACGGAATTTTGGAGGAATTTTGAAAATTCCACAGAATTTCGTTCTGCCGGAATTTGAACATTCTACACAGCACTACTCCAGTGTCACAAAATTAACCTTTTCAGTGCTGTAAATAACATTGTTAGGTAGCATTTACATTCTTAAACCGGGACCAATTTAGGATTTTACACATCACAAATTTTTGGAGTGAAATAGTCCTGGAGACCAAAAAAAGGGGTTCACTTTTGCCTTCATTTCTGATAATAATTTGCAGATAGGAGGGCATTCCCCAAAAATGTGTAGTAATGTAACATCTCCAGAGTCACATCTAGTGTAAACTGATGATGTAGCTCTTCCAATTTTGACTAACCTTTGAGGAGTATAAAAAAGATTATGCAAAACAAAGAACTGAGTCAAACGTAATCTATTCTGTGTGGTATATCTAAAAAAAGAAATCTCCTGTCAGTCACTTGTGAAGCAGGCTCAGAAAACTACTTAACGCACATACTGTACCATTTTTGACAGCAGATTGTCAACATCATTCTTTTTTGTAAAAGTTTGAATAAAGCACTAACTGTTCATGTAGGTCGGCACCTCGTCACCATCTGCTCATAGATGAAAAATCCACAATTGATGTAGCAGGATAAAAGCCTTTTAATACCAGATAGGCAAATCGGTCAGCAAACAGACAGGATACATACTGCCCCTCCCCACAGAACCAAATGTTTTTGTGTCACAATTACGCTTTCTCAAGGCTATGGCTATAAAAGGCTTTTATCCTGCTACATCAATTGTGGATTTTTCATCTATGAGCAGATGGTGACGAGGTGCCGACCTACATAAACTGTTTGTGAGTACCATTTGGATTTGGTTTTGGCCCCGTTTTCTGTGGCGTTTGCAGCCACCTATGCTTTTCTGTGGTCATTTGAATAAAGCACTAAGAGGAAGGCTCCCAAGCACTGGGAATATCAGTGCACTTATACACTACACTGCTGAGTTGGACCCCGTTTTTCAAGAGCACCTGGATTTTGCACTGGACAGTGCACAGCAGGGTTTTATTTAACTCTAAAAATTGATTAGCGATTTGCTCATAAAAGTGTTAAAACATCGTGAAAATGCATAGCACTTGCCTCAATGTGTTTTAACAAACATAACACTTCTAGAAAACCTATATATAGAGAATAAAGGATGGGGGAGTGTGTGTTATGAGAATTTAATGCACACCGAGGGTGCTCATTAAATTCTCATAGGATACCCACTTCCCCATTTTTTAATTTATATAATTTGCTGGAGAGCAATTTTTTCCAACCCTAGTGCTGTGATCACACACACTCACTCACACTCTCTCTCTCTCTCTCTCTCCCTCCCCACTCACACACACACACACACACACACACACTTTGAAAACAAGAAATCCCCATGGCAGCTTTACTGTAGTTCTCTGGGGCACCAAATGCAGCAGCTTCCTTCTCTCCCCCAGCTCCCACTCTAAATTACCCAGCTGAGCTGTGCAGCAGTTCCCAGTCCCTCTCCCTCTTGTCCCACATCACCCTCCAGCTCACTGTACTCTCAGATTCAGAAAAGAATTTTTTTTAAATGTAACGGCTAAAACCGATTGTGATTAAGCTCTCGCTTACCTGTGTCAGCCACAGACTCATTCCCACCAACGGTGTGTGTCGCGCAAAGCTAGCAAAATGCAGGATCAACCAGATACTTTAAAAAAATATTACGGTACTATTTAAAGTAGGCGCAGCAAAATAAATAAAAAGAACGATTAGGTGAAGATGTAACCGTGGCGGCTCCTCGCTAACTAAGATACGGAGCCGCCATGTTTTCAGAACTGTTTAGCCCGCCCACACAGAAAATAGGAACCAATGAGGGAGCGCTCCCTTTTGACAGATGGAGTGCATGAATGCCGTAATAACCAACTGGTTATTACGGCAAATATTAACTCGGTGATCCAATTGAAAAAATTGATCACCAGTAATTATAAATACTTTCTGTACAGCTAGCATTGTCCCAGGAAAAAAACTGCTAATCAATTATTTAAAACCCTGCACAGCAGTGTACATATCAGCAGAAGTTCAGAATGAACTGAGACAGCTGTTGGACTACAGATTCAGAGGAAATTCATGGGACAAGTGAAACATAGAAACAGAGAATGTGATGGTATGCCGTCACTACGGTGACAATTTTACCGTGATGCTGACACTACGGCGAGAACAGTGCCAGGTCACTGTAGTGTCAGCGAGGGACACCAGCACTGCTTTCTGAGGGTCTTGCACCCCCCTCTCTCTGAATCAACTCCGACTTAGAGTTGATTAATTCAGTTAGGGAGGTACGGGAGGCAGAGCCCCCACATGGTGGTAAATCCTGCAAAGAAACACAGTCTGAAGTGACTGTCTTTATGCCGACTGAAAATGCGGTCAACATAAAGGTGTCACTGTAACACTGGTTAACAATGAATTTGCCAACTGACTGCCATGGATCTGAATGTGACAACAGATAAGGGCAACTTGGCCCACCTAGTTTGCCCATGTTATCATTGTTTTTGTTTCTTATCCTTTATTTTTTGCTGTAGACCTCACTTGATCTACGGTGACATCTCTTACCACCCTTTCTTACCTCACTATCTCTGCTGGAAAGTTGTTCCAGGGATTCACCACCCTTTCCAATTAAGAAGTAATTCCACACATTCCTCCTGAATTTAACCCCCCTCCAGCTTCAAAGCTGCAAGATTGCTCAGCTTAATTGCAGATGGGACCACAGATGTTTCCACAAAAGAACAAATCAGACTGGCTGTACAACAGAGTCACCAAAATGAAAATGGGACAGTGGAACTGTGTGAAGATTTTATAGAGTTTTTGAAGCCTTAGAGACTACTGGGAGAGCACTTGCAGACCTTTTCTTGCAAAGACTCTACTTGGAGTATTGAAAGATAATACATGAGGGGTAAAGGCTATGACTAAGGCAACAATAATGAGTGTGCGACTCAGTGGAGAGCAAGCCAGAATCCATGTGACCCTTCTTAAAGTAACCTACGCTACCTGCAAAGTTCAAGATCTGAACACTGCAATTGTTCATTCCTGTTCAGCACAGCAAATAGCCCACATGTTTGACACCTGTAAGAAGGTAGCAGGCCAGAAATCCTCTGCCAAACATAACAATGTAGATCTTATCTTAAAGCTTCTTGAATTTACTAAATGACTGGGAAGATGAGGAAGAGGAACAAAGCACAGCCTTGAGTATACCAGACGTGTGAAGGATAAGGCAGCCAGATTCACTTTGATGCTTCAAAGCCAAATGTATTATGATCATCAGTTCTTGGAAAAAACTGCAGAATTTGACAATGATGCAGAAAGATTTTAATGCAATTCCATCAGCAATTTTGATTTTGTCATCAGTTCAGTGTCTGTGTAGAGTCTGTTCTTGGACTCATAAATACCAATACATTTATGCAGTACCTGCAACATGAGAACATTTATCTGACTCATGGAGCAGAGGAAGCAAATGTTTAAGCAATAACAGTTGGGAAGATGGTAATTTCTGAGGGATTAGCAACTGGTTGGCGGGATGGGTGCCCTGAGATGCAGCCAAGGGCTACCTTCCTCCAGCTGGTCATTAATTCAAGGAAATGACCAGCTTTGAGACTGTTATTGTGATTATAAGTCTAACTGCAGTAACAGTGTCCTTTTTCCCCATTTAGTTTTAACTTATGTAGGATTTTAGGTAGAGTGGCATGAGTCATGCATGCTGCATAAGCAATAAGACATGGCTGTGTGTTGGTAGTACTGAGATACCCGCACACACAGAGGAATAGTTAGGCATGAGACAGCAGGTCAAGTGCCTTCAGCCTCTGGGTGTACGGGTATCCCAGTACTACCAACACATAGCCATGTCTTATTGCTTATATAAGATGGGCCCATAGGCAACTTTGAAAAAAAAATTCTAAAAGTTTTCAAAGTCACAAAAAATACTAAAATGTTGCTAAATAATGTAAAATAGTCCTTCCACAAGTGTTTTTCACCCGTCAGTCATCTGTCTTTCTTCACACTCAATGCACTGTGTGATTGTTTACCACAGAATATAGAGGATTGTGTATGCGCAAGCATACACAACAAGGCAGTGGCGGTCGAGAGGCTCGTGGTAACCTGAGACCTCGAGAGTCGAGCTCGAGAGGTCCGCTACCAATGGAAACCCTCAAGATCGCAAAACTGCCTTGTTTGTATGGTTGCTCATACACAATCTTTACAGTGTATGGGCAACCATAAATACCACTCGTGAACACCGTGGGGAGCTTACTTCTGTGTCTGCCGCCAAAGTGCCGCCTTCCGTTGCCGCCGCAGCGCACCGCCTATTGGGCGCATGCCGATGTTCGATCTGTTGTGCTGCGTACGGTGACGCACTGGGTGCAGCACAACAAGATCATGACGCACCGAGTGAAGGACAACAACGCTGTTCCAGGCATGGATTTCCATGCGGAACAGCGTTCCACCATACACTATAGAAGAATTGAAAGCTCTGCATTATTCCAGCAGTAGAATGCCCCCCCACACACACACATACACAGAATGGTAACATGGAATACTTGAATTCAACATTCTTTAGAGGTCAACTGGCATACAAACAAAGACACACACACAGGTCTGAAGAGGAGCCAGAACCTCAATTGTATGTGCTAATACATCCCTCAGATCCACTCATTGCTGAAAATTAGTGGTTTCACGTGCCTTCAGCTGGAGTGAGAACAGCGAGGTGAAGCTGAGCTGTTCTGGCTCAAGTTGAAGGCAAGTGCAACTACTTGTTTTCCGCAATGAGTGGCTCTGAGGGACATATTAATATATTATTGATCGAGAGCGATCAATAATATATTTTAAAAAAATAAACTTCCTCAGAACGTGCACGTTTCCAGGGCATCTGCGTGTGAGACGCTCTTCATGGAATAAAAGTACCTCACGCGCAGAGGAAAGGAGTGCTCCAGTTGGTCAGGAGCACTCCCTTGATCTATAATATCTGTTGTCGGGTAAGGAGCAGGGAGTTCTCTGACAAACTGGTAGGGAAAGGAGGGGGATTTTTCATGGTCATCAAAGAAACACCAGCAATAGAAACTCTGAATAGTACTTGATTTTTTTAATTTATGTATGTGTGTAAGGGTGGCTCATGAGTGTAAATAACATTAAATTATTTACTTACTTTATTTCATTTAATTAACTTTTATTTTTAGGGCCTAGTCAAAGTGTTTTTTATATATAAATAAAGGCTACAGCCATGTTTGTGGTGGAAACTAGGAAATGGGTGGCTTATGAATTCTGTGAGTTGTCCTGGTTGGCAGTGACTTGTTTTAGCCAGTGGTGGTAATCTTACTGCAATGGCTAGAACCAAGTCTCAGCCAATCAGGATACAGGGATTGCTTTGCCCGTTTTATATACTGTGTCAACTGGCAGCTGGATCGATCATTTCAAAGATGTTAATGACCGATCCAGTAGCCAATCAGAAGCCTAGCTAGGCTCATGAATACGGCTGGGAAGACTGTTCCGCGGGAGAACCAGACCCCCCAGATCAAACCCGCAGTCCATGGACCCAGATAAACAGGGAATTTGCAGTAGAAGTCCAGTTCTGGATCTGTTGAGCTGCCGTTTCCCCAATTTTGTTTTCTGTTGCCATGGGGATGCCATCGGTATGTAAAGGCATCCGTCAGCATCCAATCAGGCAACAGAAGGTCACATTATGCACTCACAGTATATAATTGTGCTGAGTGCGCCATGCAGCCCAGAATGAGGAGGACCGGGAAGAGAGAGGAGAGGAGGAGCTGCGCTGAGCAGCAGATATGAAAGCAAAGCAGCCAAAATCAAAAGCATCCTAAAACAAAAAAAGAAAAGAAAGAGTTTCTCCAGCCAGAGGGACGAGAAGGGACAAAGAAGAAGTTAGGGAGGAGGAGAGAACCAATCGTGGGGGTGGGTGAAGGCGGTCGGGGTCAGGACTCGGGAGGGAGTGTCAAGAGTCGGATTGGGGAGGGACTGGAGAATAGTGGTGTGGGATGGGGAGATGTAAAATGGCAGTGCTGGACTGGTGACTGTGTAAGCAAGGCAGGCTAGCAAAATCTGACTTGTGCCATTCCAGAGGAGAGTGAGACTAGTGGAGAGAGGGAGAGACTCGAGTTCTGGGGACCCATTACAGTAGCTGTGTGTACAAAAAGGGCAGGCTGGCAAAATCTAACTTGTGCCATTCCAGATCCAGAGTACCAGGGAGGGGGGCCCAGAGAATACAGTTACAGAAAATCCCAAATGAAAGTTTTTTTTCTTGGCCTCAGACAATAGCTGTGTGTAGAAAGTAGGCAGGCTGGCAAAATCTGACTTGTGTCATTCCAGATCCAGAGTACTGGTGGGGGTGCGGGTACAGATTACAGTTACAGAAAATCCCAAATTAACATTTTTGTTCTTGGCCTCAGACAATAGCTGTGTGTACAAAAAGAGCAGTCTGGCAAAATCTGACTTGTGTCATTCCAGATCCAGAGTACTGGGGGGAAGGCAGAGATTACAGTTACAGAAAATCCCAAATGAAACTTATTTTCTTTTCTTGGCCTCCGACAGTGTAGCTGTGTGTACTGACAAAGGGCAGGCTGGCAAAACCTCTGACTTCTTGCCTTCCTGATCCAGTGTGGCTGTGTGTACAGGGTAAGGGCAGCAGGCTGGCAAAATAAATATTTGACTTGCGCCATCTATTTACATCTATCTGTCTCTCTGTCTCTGTCTCGTCCAGGACAGTCATGTCATGGACCCAAGCAGGATATGTCACCATTATAGGTCAGCCATGAAGTGGTTTGTAGTGACTGATTGCTTTTTTATTTAGAAACATAGAAACATAGACTTTGATGGCAGATAAGGACTGCTTGGCCCACCTAGTATGCCCATTTCCCTACCTATTGGATAAGCTGCAGATCCTAGTTAACCAACAGCCTATTTCTTCCTACCCCCCAAAGAATTGTCTTGTGTTTGTCCCATGCATTCTTAAATTCTCCCACAGTTTTAGACCCCATAACCTCCTCAGGAAGGCTGTTCCATGCATCCACCACCCTCTCTGTGAAACTATACTTCCTCACATTGCCCTGAGCCATCCTTCCTCTGTCTTCAGATTGTGTCCCCTTGTTCTTACACATCTCTTTTTCTGAAAGATGCTACCCTCTTGGACGTTGTTGATTCCACTGAGGTACTTGAAAGTTTCTATCATGTAGCATGCATTTAGCAGATTTACTTTTATTGTTTTATACAGAAAATCCATTACATTATTTCATTTGGGCCTCTGTGTCAACTGTGAGCAACTTTGGCCACTTTCATGTATTTTTTTCGGATATTTTCAAATATTGGTCAATACATCAGAACTACTCAGAATAAATCAGAACTTCACCATGTTCGGTTCTTATTTAATAAGAGTCAGAACTTCACAGAATTCTCCCAGCCCTAGTCATGAACAATTAATTAGATGTATAATATATTTTAGGCTCTGAGAATCGTGAGACAGGAGGCTGATCCACAATTTGCTGCACTGTGTACCGAGGGTGAAGCAACTAGTGAACTGTACAGTCACTGAAAAATCTGCGCATGGATATGTGGGGGACAAACAGAAAGGAACAGAGTTAGTGCTGCAGATACTACAGAAGAAATGTATTCATGGCTTTCCTGAACCATATTATTTCAGAGATGCAGGGGCAGCTAGCAGAATGCTGCCCACCCATATTTTCTCACTCACTATTAGTTAACGAATAAAACAACGGCATGTTATACACACTGAGTGTATGGCGACAGCTGCGTGTGATGCATATGTAACCCCCTTGCAAATGGGGGTTCCTGACAGTTTTCTCGGAGCTCGTTTCCCTGCTCCATGCCTGGTTGGTGATCAGCATGAAGCCGTGTAAATGGGTAGCCAGTGAGCGCTTTTAAAGCCTCCGTAAGTTGTCTCTTTATGGGCTGCTTGTTGCAGTCGTAATTAACTGGAATGGGGGGGGGCTGTGTGGTTGTATGCCCAGTCCCGCCTGGGACGCTGAAAAAAGCTCCCTGTCTGCCATCATAGTGGGCAGAGGGGGCTCTGCTGGAGGATGTGATTGTTTGCTTGAAATAACGTAAAATAATAATGATAATATAGCTGTTCTAACCTGCCTTCCTTTGCAGTAAGGACTGTTTGATTGTCTCCTCCATTTTGCTCCAGAATTGCTAAATTGGGCCAATCAGTACCTCGGGACCCTACAGAGTCGGCTGACCAATAGAGGGACTGTTTGTATTTTGGGAAAGGCATTATGGGCTATGGCGCTTTTTCGCACCACTGAGGGCAGGAGGAAATGACTGGCATGTTCAGCCAGCCAATAGAAGCAGGTAGCACCCGAACTGAAGGAAGAGCCCCTTACTGCTGGGGCCAGATTCATTGTGGCTGAAGAGAGGAAAGGAGCTGTGTGCTTCTGCACTGGTGGAGTGTTCGCACGGGAAGCACGTGAAGGGCTAGGCAGCCGTTTTTGTCTTTTCAAGCAAGTCAGACTAAATCTGCCGGCCAGCGGTCAGAGGAAGCTGGTGCCAGCCCAGCTACCTACCAGGCTCATCCTGAGAGGACTGGAGAGAATTGCTGAGTCGTGCTCAGTCCGCCTGTAATGTTGAAACTGCCATTTGCTGTTTGAGTTCTTCTGCAATTTGTGATGGTTTGAAAGCAGCTGCCTGGTATGGTACCCCTCTGTTGTTTGCCATATAAATGTGTGAGAAGGCTGGTGAAGTTCAGGCTCCGTCCTGGCAGTGTTGAAGGAATCGTTATTTGCTGGGGTTGTGAGTACTGATTTAGGGTAGCTCCCTGCAGAGTGTGTACACAGTGGTTTCCAGTGCATTATTATACTGCTGACTGCCTAATTAAACTTTCCTCCTATTCTGACCTGCTCAGGACTGTAATGTTTATCTGTGTTAAGGGCCCCAACCAGCTGCCACGTTTGGACTACCCGTTAGGGCTTGGGTACCCAGGGACAGTAAATCCAAGGGTTAGGCCTGTGCACAGAGCCCTAGGTAGCTAATATTAGTACAAGCTAATTAACCTGATTTTTCCTCCTCTTCCTTGTCATCCCCCCCCCTTTAATAAATCAGATTATCGTGTTGCAACTACATCCTGGCTGGTTTGTGCATCCCTGGTTAACTGCTGCATAGTGACTGTGACATAATTGTACCTTACTTTACAGGGGGTCCCCGGAGTGAGCAGAGAGATACTCCCGGGGGTAAGTGTACTGGTGAAAAGAATTGCTGGTACACAGTGTGAGCCACTAGTGGGACAAAAAAGGGGTGGCAGTAACCCAGAGGGCTGTAACTGAGGCGGTCTCGACCGTTTTAACCCCAACCTCTGGGTGGAGGCACCCGACAACGGATCTGGGCCCCTCACCCTGTCTCAGTGGAGGCAGGCAGGGGTAGTAGCCCTAAGGGTAGCGCCCCCTAGGGGTTACACATACCAGAGTGATCTCTTCAGGCTTGAAAGCTTCCAGAAAGAACTGTAGAGATGGACAGCAAAGTGGATGTCTGTCTTAAAAGAGTGGCCAAACAGAATTCTCACTAAGGTTGCTCAGAATCATGGAATCAGAATTGGATTCATTGGATTCTGAGCTTTTTTTCAGAATTTTGAATTTTGGTATTGAGGACTGAAAATTCGAATTCTGAAAAACATTCATAAGCAAAATCAGATTCAGAATCCAATTCCATTTTATCTGTCTTTAAGTAAGCAATAATACCGACAGGGTGGGCGGTATTGTGCTATACCGGACCGCCCAAGGGCGTAATGAGGCCCGATGCCTATAGCCCCTGAAAGGTCCGGTATAGCACAATACCGCCCACCCTGGAGGGTATTATTGCACTTAGAAAATGGCCTATCAGTAACAGTTATATACAATATTAGAAAAATTAAAAATTAATAAATGAAGAAGTAAAAATGAATACAAAAAGTCAATGTAAACGTTAAGTAGTTCCTTTACCAATGCCAGTAGAGGACACTGCTGCTATTTAGGCTTGTTAGTCCCCCCCCAATTCCATTGTTTCTTAGATTGTTTCTGCACCCTCTCCAACAGTAGTAAATTAATGCAGTATTTTAGGGCTTTTGGTTTTTTCCTACCACACTACCCTCTTCGGAGTAGCTACTCTGCAGATTCAGTCATCATTTATTTTGCTGCATGTTGTGATCGCGATTGCAATCGCAAAAGAAACGGGGAAATTAGAAAATGAGCTATCTGCCCGGGCTATCTGATTGCTGTATTTTGTGATTGCGATTGCAAAAGGAACAGGGAAATTAAAAGATGAGCTGATTGCTCACAGTTCTTTTACCTCCCTAACCCACCCGGAGGTGCAATGAGTGTTTCCTTTGTTCTTTCTTTTTTTTGTTAGCCACTGTAAGGTTTGTGAGCCCAATCCTTTCCCAAAAAAAGATCCTGAAGTTGGTAAAGGAGTTGTGCCTGCTGTCAAGTGCTGTCCAAGTGTTAAACAGGATATGGTACCACTCGGTGCAATCTGGACTGTTAAGGCGCTGCATTTCCTGCCCCCATCAGTTTACACTCGGTGCCATCTGGAGACACGGCGCTGCATTTCTGATTGTTTCTGTCAGCTAATGGCTTGAAGTGATTATGGATGGCAGTCAAAATATTTATTGAGGTACAGGAAGGGGGGAAAAACATTATAGACTGAGACTTTAGTTGTTGTAAGGGGAAGGGCTTTCTGGGTTCACGCAGAATAAAATGGCGGCTTTTGCCAGCTGTCAAATTGCTGACATTCGAAGAGCTGAGGGATCTCCGTGATGGGGCACAAAGTCTGGTACGTTTTATTGGCAGGGGTCTGTTGCCACATAGATTAGGGGTATGCAGGATCTATCAGCCAATCAGGATGCCGCATTCTTAATGCCCATTTTCTAAAGAAGATTATTATAAGGGTCTCAGGAATGCTGCAATTTGATTGGTTGTGAGCATTCTGAGACCCTTACATTAATCTCCTTATTAATATACCTCCAGAGCCTGATAACATGAGCATAGATTTTAAAAATGAAGATCCTAATTACCTTTCCAGCATTCCGTGCTTGGAAACTATGGACGCCATTAGAGCAAGGCTGATCAAGCCAATAAATACACTGAATTTTTACGTGTTCAGACCCAGAGTGGATCTAATTCTGTGCAAGTGTTTTTCTTTTAAAAATGCAAACAAAACTGATTTGGTAACATCGCGCTCCTCAGGCAGCTTTGATTTTAAAAATGAAATGAACCTGACTCTTTCGGTCCATGCTGAACCTCTACCTGGTCGCTCCTAACTTCTAGTAACTGCAGTAGACACCTCTATCAAACACAACCCAACCTCTACCTTATCCTGAACAATAAAAAACGTTGTTTCATTCTGTAGCTGTATCAAACTCCTACTCATTCCAGAGACGTTTTACAGTTTTTCTCCCGCTTCCAAAATTTACAATGTACATAAAGAAAAGCTATGTTCCCACCAGCTCCATCACATTCTACAGTCCTCAGCACTGGATGGAATAATTATTTAAATCTGTGAGCAGTTGAGTGGCCTCACTGACAGTTGAAGCAAAAGACGTGGCGGGTGAGGGATGATGAAACAGAATTAATAAAATGGTGAGGAAAAATCCTGCCTGCCACTTAGTCAAAGAAAAAAATAAAGAATACCATGGGAAAACCCTTACTTAAAAGCTACTAAAATAAAACTTGCAGACACGAGAGACAGCGATGGTGGTGCGGGGCTGCGGCTGACATCAGAGCGATGCTGGCTAAAACAGAACAAATTCCACTGAATTTTGCATACAAATGACATATGTGACTTAATATATGACAGTTTTGTATTTTTTTCAGAAGGGAAGACAAATCCAAGTGACAGGTTGCTGCAGTCTCGCTGTTATCTTGCTGTCGTGCCCCCCATCTGATCGACTGCATAAACTAGCCAAACACCTCCTTCTATAGCGCTTCTCCGGTTTCTCCTTGCATCTCAGCTCTTCTCCCGGTTCTATGCTCTGTTGATTTTTTTCTGCTTTCTCTTGCTTACTGCACTCTCGCTGTCGTTCTCTCTCCACTTCTGACTGAATGCAGTAAGACATTTCTGTTTGTAGCACTGCTCCTGTTTCCCAAAAGTTGGGTTTCTGTACTGTACCTGAAGACTGACAGATTTTAAAAGAACAGGTACAGTAAGACATCTCCTTTTTGACAGACACGTTTAACTTTAGAAAAAAATAACTACGGTAGCAAAGGCTGGCTGGCTTTGGGCATTATCTACAGCTATTTTCACAGGAATAGTGACGGGAGAGCAGTTAGTTTAAAAAATGCTTCACAAGACATGGAACTGTCTGTGTTAGCATAGAGCCAAGCCACTGGCAGTCTTGTAAACAGTGAAAATGCTTATTTTTAACACCGAGCTTGTGGTTTTAACAAGTCAGCAACATCAGTCCTGAAACCAATTCAAAACAGTAATTGGGTGATGTCATGGTATTTATTATTCTGCCCTGTTCTATTTGGCTAACACTCTGATCCAGATCACAACAAACAAACCAAATCCTATGCAATTTAACATGGCAGAGGGACTATTTTATGTAAATTTCACATAAAAATAGCAATAAAATATTTAAAAAAGTATTCAAACTACAGTAACTTGTAACCCAATTATAATAATAGCAATAATGAACTCCGGGGGTTATGTTAATGTCCAAGTTAATCACCCCCTGGGGCAATATGGCACTCGGCAGCACCTCATGCCACATTACACCCTCAGAGGGTGATTAACTAGTACATTAATGTAACCTCATTGTTCATTATTGCCTAAATGGCCAAACAGCAGCCTCACCAGGGTTGCTCAAAGTCATAGAATCGGAACTGGATTAATTGGATGCTCAGCCTTTTTTGGATTGTTTGTGTTAAAAGCCGAGAATCTGAATTACAAAAAAACATTCAGAAGCGGAATCAGATTCCGAATCTGGTTCCATTCTACCTGCTTTAGAAAACTCCCTACCTGGCATAATAAAAACTCCTAGAAATTGAAAAGCCTCCCTTACTAAAGGCAATTTTTTACCCAGGCTACCACCCTGGGACCCACTCCCAGGCTGGCTACCTTGTTTATTAACCTTTTGTGTGGGACTGTGTCAAATGCCTTCCTAAAGTTTAAGGAGGGGCTGTGGACTAGTGGTGGGCAAAGTGGGGTCAATCCGCTCCATGAAGTGATTCACTGAGCAAAAGCGGATTCGCAGAGTGCTCTACAACATGAAGCAGAGTACTTCGCATTATAAAGAGGAACGCGAAGACCATTGGAAACAATGACTTCATGTTACTCTACCTCCTCAGACCACTACTCCACCAAATTTAAGGTGAAGTGCATTGTGGGCAGTGCACTTCGCCTCACTTTGCCTTGTTTTTGAGCTCCAAAGGTGAATTTTGCAGTGATTCATGGTATTTCAGGTCACATGGGCTCTATATTGATCTGCACAGCCTCAGTTTGGGGTAGTATGAGTAGGTAGGACGGAGTAGGAGACAATGTGCTTTGATAGCTGTCTGTGATAGAAATCTTGTAAAAGCTGTTCAAAAAGCATTTTTGCCTTTTTTTGGGGGGGGGGGCTCATCGATTGTGGGAAACCCTCCTGTGCTCATATTATCGAGCATTTTTGGTTTTGTGTGGATTTTGAATGTTAATTTACAACATTGAGTGTGTGTGGTGAAAGACAGTGAAAGTGCTTTGGGGGAGGGGCATATCTGTGGTGTAGGTAAATTTAAGTTGGAGAAATAGTGATTTCTTTGTTTTTTGGTTGTATTTTTCTTATATAACTGACTGTGTTAATGTACACACAGTAACATTTTTAGTAATAGTTGAACTTTTCTTGCTGTTTGTTGTGTGGTTGTGGTGCAGCAGTTCATAAGTTCAGGTTGTTTACATTACAAATTTACAGTACGTAACGTGGCATAGTACTGAACTTTTGCATTTGCTACGATTCTTTGGTCAGCATTGTACACAGCGGCCCAGATATTCAAAAGGGTTGCTCCATGCGCAACAGAGTTGCGCATGCGCAAGTCCTACATTGCGCCATTCTGCGATATTCAGCAGGAGGCAGTTGCTCCACTGACAACAGGTTGCGCAAAAGAGCAATGCAAATGAATGTATGCTCAACAGGAGGGGGAGGAACCATGCATAACCTGCGCAACCCGATTTTCAGTCGGGTTGTGCAGAGTCGTGCATGCGCAGCCCCAACCTGCACCTGCACAACCTTGAGCCAAAAAAAGGATCAAGTTGAGGGCCACCCACAGGTGAGCTGCTGTATTGCAGGGCGCAACACAGCAGCTGCCACCCCTGGCTGGCCCCCAACTGGTCCTGTGCCCCCCACCAGCCCGATCGTGGGCATAAAGTAACATGAACCCCCGCCCACACTCTCCACAACCCGATCACGGGCAGAACGGTATGAACCCAGTGCCCGATCGCGGGCAGAATGTAACCCCCAACCCGAATATCTCCCTGGTGGTCCAGTGGATCAAAGCCCGATCGCGGGCAGAATGTCACGTTACAACCCCTCCAAACATCTCCCTGGTGTCTAGTGCCCCCACCCACCACGAAGCCCCTCCACCCCGCCTCCCCGCGGCGGCGGGCGCGCAGCATCCCACCCATCTGCCGCCTCGGCTGCGCCCGTCGACCGACTGTCTGGCTGTGACGCCGATTGGCGAGAGTTGCCAGCCACCGGGCGCAGCCCATATCAAGAGTATGACAGTCCAGATTTGTGAATGATATCATTCACAAATCTGACTGTCAAGGCCGGTATAGCTGCACGCCCATTGGCTGTAGCTCTGCACCAATGGGCATGCAGCCCCACCGGACAGTCGGTCGGCAGAGCGGGCGGCAGGCGCGGTGGATGCTGCCGCCGCCGCGGGCGGGGGAGCGTGGAGGGGCCGGGGTGGGTGGGGGACACCAGATACCAGGGAGATGTTTGGGGGTTGTAACGCGATATTTTGCCCGCGAACGGGCTTTTACGGTCCACTGGACCACCAGGGAGATATTCGGGTTGGGTTACATTCTGCCCGCGATCGGGCACCTGGGGGTTCACATGTTCTGCCCGGCGACCGCTTCGGGAGATGTGGGCGGGGTTGTTCATGTAACTGTATGCCCGCGATCGGGCTGGCTGCAGGGTGCTGTGCCGTCCCCGACGGCTGCTGCCTGGCAGGGCGGCCAGGCGCAAGTCCTCGGGGATCGGCGCACCTACATGCAAATGGCATGCAAATGGGGCCATAAATAGATGCAAATGGCCCCCCCTGCGCCTTGCATAAATTATGGCCCCATTTGCATGTCACCTTTTGAATATCGGAAATTTGAGCATGGCACAATGGTACTTGCGCCACCGCAAGTTTAATGCTCATCTCTGGCAACTTGCAGTGGCGCAAGTTCCACTGCGCCATGTGCAAGTGCTGTGGCTGGGGGTGATATTCAAAGTAGTTGCTCAATAGCGCAACTCCTTTGAATATCACCCCGGCCACACCCCTGCGCAACTATTTTGAGCAACGCAGGGGCTTGCGCCTCAGAATGGCGCAGTTTGAATATCTGGGCCAAGCTTTTCTGTGTGTGAGTGTGTGTGCAGTGTGGCGTGCATCAAATAATACACCTTTTATTGTGCCACAGACTAGTGTAATTGCAGGCGCAGCAGTGTGAACCTGCTGTCCACTGCAGCTGCCTGATTTTGTACTGTGATTGTGGTATATGTTCTTAGTTTTTCTGCTTGTAGTGCCTTAAAAATCTACACTGTCTGCATTCAGTACTCCCCCCAACCCCATGTTCAAAAGATATTTTTTACCAGATTGGATTGTTTTTGTGACCTCATCAGCACCAGTGAAGTTGTTTTAATTCCGTGACAGTCTCAGAGTAGTCTCTTATCTGTTGCTGAAGCCACAGTTGTTTATTTGGCTTCAAATCCAGCGTCCCTCCAATCAGAGAGTGAATGTATCAAAATCTGAATTTGGTTATAATATTGTGGTTGATCCCCAAAAATGCCTGCAAAGAGACGTGCAAGCAAAGCTGTTTCTCGCTATGGCAATGTTGGCAGTAAGATGGTCTGTGGGCGTGATAGTAGTATGCAGATGCAGAAGTGCATTGCTGATGTGAGGAAAGGTACTTCTTCTGCAATGTTTATTACAGTCCAATCAGTAGCTTTACTCATACTGTAGTTGGAGGAGATGATGTTTACCCAGCCAGTGGTGTTAGTGTTACTGGTGTTAGTGGTGGTGGAGGTAGTATTAGTATTGTTGCATCAAGTTCTAATTCCGACCAGTGTACTGTATCCAAATATATTGAGTGTGAAGCAGTGCATGTGAGTGGCAGCACAGATTATATCATATTTCCCAGTAACATCCCAGTAACTGAACCGAGGATTCTGATAATCATGTCAACGATAGCATACAATGTGATATTCCATCCACCGTGGCACTTAACGTCACGCATTTTCCATGCAGTGATTCGCGGTGTGGTGAAACAATATCAGGCGATGGTGGTGTAGCTGCTGATGCTGAATGTGATGATGATGATGATGATGTTGCTGTTGTTGCAACATGCACTCCACATGCTAGCATCCAAGCAGAAGATGTGGATGTGTGTGACGTTGATGAATATGATGATGATGTAATTGACCCCAGTTGGAAACTGGAGAAAAAGAAATTCAAAGTGGCTGTGTCTGAGTCTGTTTGCAGGAATTCCCGTAAAACTTGGGATCTACTGGTTTTAGTTGATGATGATAACCCAGTAATCAATATGATAGGTAGTCGTGGTGGTCAGTTGCAGTATAGGTGTGCAGTGCCCACAATATCACCTGCCCCCCACCCCACTTCAGTGCTAAAAATAACGGACTTAAATAAGCCACATCATGGACATGTTAAAAGCAGAGCATCACAATCCCTTGTTTGGGATTTTTTTGTTCAAGATGCAAATGATGAGTCAGTTGCAATCTGTCAGGTTTGCCATGTGCATGTGAGTCGAGGTAAAAAGGGGAGCCATCTGGGCACAGGAGGACAGCATACGCATCTTAAGAATAGGCACTTGGCACTGTGGACCCAGCACAAGCTGGCAGCTAATACCACAGTGGGGTGTTCACCCTAGTCCCCAGTAACCATAGCCAGCATGTTATCCCCTAACCCTGCCATGACTGTTAAGTCCAGTAGTAAATTAAACCTGTGCAGTAGTGAGGTAATAAGAGCAGAGAATTACTACAGGCATGATGAGGTGGAGGACCATAATGACTTTGAAATGTTGTCCAGTGCTGGTGAGAGTAGCAGCTTTTGTGGTGGTGGTGGTGGTGAATGCAGTATGTCTAGTGCAAGTGGTACATCAACCCCGGTTGGCAAATCTGGCAATATAACAACATTTCTGGTTTTGTCAATGTCACCTGTGCAACCATCTTCATCAAATGCCCACAGTCCACCCCCTGCCAATGCCATTCATCACAGAGCACAACCGTTTGTGATCAACACACCCCTTGTAAAATGTTCAGTCAGCCCACGTTTGCAGAGTGTTTTTGCGCATAAGCTGAAATACCCCCTGAATCATACAGTGTCACTTGAACTCAATGCTGCTGTAGCAGAAATATGCAATTGATCTTTTGCCCTTCTCCTTTGTGGAGAATTCTGGGTTCCGGCGGTTTGCTGCACGTGCCTGTCCAAAATGGAAAGTCTCATCCAGGACATACTTTTCTACCCGAGCTGTCCCTGAGTTGTTCCGCACTGTGTCTGACTCAGTAAGACATGCTCTTCAACATTCCTCCTCTCCATTCATCCATTTAAGTAGAGATATGTGGACAAGTGGCAAAACAGCGGGGAGTTTATATTTGTGTATAACTACACACTGGGCGCAGGTGCCGGGGGGGTTTTTGTGATGTTGGTAGTGTGAATAATCAGTGCAATAAGGTGGATTGTCATGGTAGCAATCTTCCAGGAATTTGACAGCATGCAATGATTGCTATGCAGAATGTGACCTGTTCACACACTGGTGAGAACATGTTGGACATGGTACTGACTGAAATTGACAGATGGCTAAACCCTCTGTCCCTGACAGCTGGGTTCATAGCAAGTGACAATGGGTCAAATGTGGTGAAATGCATCATGAATGGTGTTTTTTTTCATGTTCCATGCATGGCCCACTGTTTAAATCTTGTGGTTCAGGAGTTTCTGCAGCACCTTATATAAAGGAAATGCTGACCGTTGCATGACATATCTGCTCTCACTTTTCAAGATCTGGAAAGGCTCGTGACCAACTGCAGCAGTTGCAGATACAAAATAGCCTGCCTCAGCACCGCTTGAAGCTGGAAGTTGTCACCCAAAGGAACTCCACTTTATACATGGCAGAGAGGTTGCATGAACAATACAAAGCCATCTCAGAATATCTTGTTATGCACACTAGCCGTGACAATTCCGGGTCCTCCATGTCTATGACGACTGAACAGTGGCACCTCATGGACTCTGCAATAACAATTTTGCAGCCTTCTGAACAAGCCACACAGGCAGTGTGTGGTGAGTCTGCCTCCATTAGCCAATCAATTCCACTGCTGTGGGTGCTGAGGCAGACATTGGTGAATGTACAGCATAGCCTTGATGTTGCCGGAGACGGTGGTAGCAGTATGTTGCTGCAACACATGCTGACAGTATTCAACCAGAATTATCACGTTGAGAGCATTCAGCGTAGTGACAACCTTGCCATAGCAACAATGCTGGACCCACAATACAAACGTGGAATTGTCTCAGTACTGGAGGGAGGGCCTGAACACGTAAAAAATATCAGTGGTCAACTGGTGTGCTTGGTTCATGGGGCACAGAAGTCACATGCCAAGGTCAGCAAACCTCAGCAGCATAATCCAGCTGAAGGTGAACCTGGAGGAGTATCAAGCATATCCTGTAAGGGGGAAGGGGACTGCAGTTCCAGGTGGTCTGTCATCCAAAGTGGCTGGCATCAACCCACTTTGGGAGGCTTTGTCCCAAGTGGGTATTTGTGAAATAAATAATTCGGGAGAACAAGATGATGCATCAACATAGAAACATAGAAACATAGACTTTGACGGCAGATAAGGACCGCTAGGCCCATCTAGTCTGCCCATTTTCCTACCTACAGGATAGGCCGCAGATCCTAGCTAACCAACAGCCTATTTCTTCCTACCCCCCACAAGAATTGCCTTATGTCTGTCCCATGCATTCTTGAATTCTCCCACAGTTTTAGACCCCACAACCTCCTCAGGAAGGCTGTTCCATGCATCCACTACCCTCTCTGTGAAATAATACTTCCTCACATTGCCCCTGAACCACCCTCCTTCTATCTTTAAATTGTGTCCCCTTGTTCTTGCAAGTCTCTTTTTCTGAAAGATGCTACCCTCTTGGACTTTGTTGATTCCACTGAGGTACTTAAAAGTTTTCTATAATGTCCCCCCTCTCCCTTCTTTCCTCAAGGGTATACATATTAAGCTCCTTTAGTCTCTCCTCATACGGCTTCTCTTGCAGACCCCGCACCATTTTAGTTGCCCTCCTCTGGTCTGCCTCTATCCTGTCTATGTCCTTACGGAGATGGGGTCTCCAGAACTGGACACAGTACTCCAGATGGGGTCTCACCAACTGTCTGTACAGAGGGATAACAACTTCCTGTTTTCTGCTGCTGATGCCTCTCCCTATACATCCCAGTATACCCCCAGCTCTCCCTACTGCCTTCTCACATTACTTGCTAACCTTAAGGTCATCTGATATGATTACCCCCAGGTCCCTTTCCTTTTTTGTTGTTGTTACTACCTCCCACCCATTGTGTATTCTTCCTCTGGGTTCTTATTTCCCAGGTGCATTATTTTGCACTTCTTTGCATTGAATCCTAGCTGCCATACTTGACCATTCCTCCAACCTTGCCAAGTCCCTTTTCATCCTTTCCGCCTCCTGTGTATCAACCCTGTTGCAGATCTTTGTGTCATCTGCAAAAGGCATACTTTTCTTCCAGCCCCTCTGCAATGTCACTGATGAAGACATTAAAAGGACTGGACCCAATACTGAACCCTCGCTGTACCCCACTAGTAACCCCCTTTCTTCCGAGTGGACTCCATTTACAATTACCTTCTGTGTCCTGTTGTCCAGCCAATGTTTTAGCCAGGCTACCACCCTGGGTCCCACTCCCAGGCTGGTTAATTTGACTATTAATCTTTTGTGTGGGACTGTGTCAAATGCCTTGCTAAAGTCTAGGTAGGCCATGTCCACAGCCCCTCCCTGGTCTACTACTTTGGTCACCCAGTCAAAGAAATCTATTAGATTCATCTGACATGACCTTCCTGCTGTGAACCCATGCTGCCTTGGGTCCTGTGCTCCACTGGCCTCTAGGTATTCAACTATTCTTTCCTTCAGAAGTGACTCCATCACTTTCCCTACCACAGAGGTCAGACTGACAGGTCTATAGTTTCCTGCCTCTGTCTTGGTCCCACTTTTGTGAAGGGGAATCACATCCGCCTTCCTCCAGTCCTCGGGTACCACACCATCCTCCCATGATTTATTAAAAAGAGTAGCCAGTGATTTCACTAGTTCCTCCCTTAATTCTTTTAGAATTCTGGGGTGAATTCCATCAGGACACATTGCTTTGTCCATCTTCAGTTTTAGGAGTTCTTGCAGAACCCTTTCTTCTGTGAAAGGACCCGGATCGACTCCCCTATCAAGAGTGCTTCTGTTAATTGGATTAGGCACTTCCCCCTCCTCTTTTGTGAATACTGAGCAGAAATATTTGTTCAGTATTCTTGCTTTTTCACTGTCCCCCTCTGCCCACCCAATCGTTCATTCTATTCAGCCTCACTATCCCTCCTTTGTCTTTTCTTCGCCGTTGATGTACCTATAAAGGTTTTATCCCTTCTTAACTGAGTTGGCTATCTTTTCCTCAGTTTGGGCCTTTGCTATTCTGACTTCCCTCCTGCTTCCTTCTGCCTTAACTGGTACAGCTCTCTGTCCTGCTTCTTCTGTGTCTCCTTATACTCCGGAATGCTATCTTTTTCTTCCTGACTTTCACAGCAACCTCTTTGAGAACCATAGTGGCGATCTTTCTCATTTTGATTTGTTTATTTAGTTTACATAAAGGCTTGTTGCTTCTGTGATGGCAGTTTTGATAATTCCCATTGTTGCCCACACCTCCTTCTAGCCTGTTTGCTAGTGCTTTTCTGAGGGTACTCCCATCTTGCCAAAGTCAGCCCTCCCTAAAGTCCAGTACCCTCACTTTTGTATGGCTGACTCTGTAGCTGAGTTTACCGTGAACCACACTGTTTGATGGTCACTTGTCCTCAGATAGGCAACCCACTTCTAGATCTGAGATCCTCCTACTGCCCCCAGCTTGAGAGTACGAGGTCCAGATTGCTCCCCGCTGAGTGGGTTCAGCAACCAGCTGTCTAATGCTCTGCCACCTGTAGGCATCAAGAATGGCCCTGCTCTTGGATGTGGCTGCAGCAATGTGTCTAGTTAACATCTGGCATATTCAGGTCTCCCATCAACAGTATCTCCCCTTTCTCTGCCAATCTAAGAATGCCTTCTATCATATCCTTGTCCCTTCCTTCCCCTGACATGAGGGGTCTGTACACAACCCCTAGTGGAGTTGTGGTGCCTTTTCCAGTCTCCATGGTAAGACCACAGTGCCTCCCTGTTCCTCCCTGTTTACTCCTTTCTTTGTTCAGTTGCTTTTATCCCTTCCTTTACATAGAGAGCTATCCTCCCCTCTTCTCCCTGCCTGTCTCTCCTGTAGGTTATGTACCCTGGTATGTTAATATCCCAGTCATGGTTCCCGTGTACCATGTTTCTGTGACTGCTATATATCCAGGCATCCCTCTTCCATTAAGGCCATCAGCTCAGAGGAGCTTGTTGCCCAGACTACGGCATTGGTACACAGATGTGTCTCTTGATAATGTAACTTGACTTTAGATAGATTGAGATTTGAGAACCAGGGAGGCACAAATAACAAGTTGTAAGAAGTCATTCATTTCTTTTTTTAGGAAACTTCCAGATGCTTTGTTGTTCTGTCAAAGTGGCCTTATCCAAAAAAGTTCTTCAACAACAGGCACCCCCTCCCCAAAGCTTGGGCACACATGCAACACGCAGATGTCATTTCATTAGATGACCATGACCATAATTAACAACTGGGCTCTGGAAGGATGCTGCTGAAATCTGTGAAGAAGTAACAAAATAAGAAACCATTACAGACAAACCTGTAAATATGATGCCCCCCCCCAAAAATACTTACCTTCATGTGCTTGAGAGTTATCCATTTCCAATTTCAGCGCAAAAAATTCTCATTGAGCACTGGAATGTGCACACCAGGGGTGGGATATTCAAAGCGGTTGCGCATGGCGCAAGTGAGATGCGCCAGCGCAATAGCAGACATGAGCCAATGAGCGATATTCAGCAGGCAACATTGTGCAGCACAAATCGCAGTGTGCCAGTGTGCAACCCTAATGAATGCATGCACAAGTGCAGGGGGTGTAGCCATGAATAAGTTGCAGAGTGCGATATTCAACAGTAAGCTGATGATGCAAGCGCAGAGCAACAGGGACATGTGCAGAGCAAAGTTGAGCCTAGAAAAGGATGGAGCAAGCAGGGGACAGAGGCTTGCGCCCAGGGGAGCAGGGGTGAGAGATGGAGAGAGAGAGAGAGAAAGAGAGAGACAGAGATGGAGAGAGGGCCAGTGTCCAGGCAGGGCAGCAGCAAGGGTGCAGAACAGGCACAGAGGCAGGAGGTGCAATGGGCTGTGGGACAGGGAGTGCGACACTGACTGTGCCTGTGAACATGAGCTGACCAGAGTGTGTGTGTGTGCGTGTGTGTGTGTGTGTGGGTTCCCAACACAGGAGTGCTCCCAGTGCAGGGGCCCAGGCAGCTGCACACAGCCGGGGTAGCCCAGGGAGTCAGCCGTGGGGAGGGTAGGACAGGCCAGGCCATGGCCAGTGCAATATTCTGAGGCGGGGCGGTGTGGGGATGTGAGGAGGCAGGGGAGGCTGTGCGGCACGGCCGTGGAAGGGCCCGGCGGTGGTATGCCCAGAACAGGTGGTACCGTGCCCGCACCATCTTCGAACAATACAGTGACACCGAGATTGCGGGCTGGTACCGCCTGAACTGGGCAATTCTGAGGCAGCTCTGAGAGCTGTGCAATGATGAGATGTAGGCACCCACAAGACAGAGCCACACCCTGTCAGTGGAGACAAAGGTCACTGCCATAATGTGCCTGCTTGCAACAGGCACCTTCCAGAGACCAACAGGGGACATCACAGGCATAACCCAGTTGGCCGCATCACAGCTGTTCACACAATTCCTCAACGCACTGCTGCCACATGCTGCGGAATACATCCACTTCCCCAGCACACAGGCAGAGTATACAGCAAACATGCAGAAGTTCCACAGGATTACACGTATGCCTGGCATGCTAGGGGCCATTGACTGCACCACTGGGACCGGAGGGGGTGGCCTATATCAACTGGAAAGGCTACCCCAGTGTCAACTGCCAGGTGGTGTGTGATGCCAAGGGGCGCATAATCAATGTCAGTGCCACACACCCTGGTGGAGTACATGATGCCTTCATCTGGCACCAGTCTGCACTGTGCCACAGGTTTGAGAGTGGGGACATCCCCACCGGCCACCTAGTAGGTGAGTAAGCAGCTGGGATGGGCAGTGCTGAACAACAGGGCAGGGTGTGGGGGGGAGATGCTATGCTGGGGGCGTAGAGGGTCTGGCTGTGTAGGTGGAGGGGGCAACCACACAGACTGAAGTGCTAACCCATCATGTCCCCACACAGGTGACAGCGGATACCCACTCCAGCCCTGGCTGCTGATCCCATACCGGCTCCCATCGATCCCAGCGCAGGAGTGATTCAATGAGGCACACGCCAGCACACGGAACATCATCAAGCATGTGTTTGGACTGCTGAAGGCACAGTTCCATTGCCTGCACAGGTCTGGCGGTGCCCTACAGTACAGCCCCTTGAAGGCCTGTGGCCTATTCCTGGCCTGCTGTGTGCTACACAACATGGCCACTGACCATGGGATAGCTGTCGAGGTCGAAAAGGGGAACAGCAGTGGGGACAATGCGGACGCCGGGCCACACGGTGATGGGCAGCTCCCCCAGATGACAGAAACCCCAGCTGCACAGGATGGCCCAGCAGCACCGGGACACCATTGCAGAGGAGCACTACGGTGCATGCAGGTAGGTGAACATGACCACACATGTCCCAGGAACCGGGGCACAGTATACAGGCATGCCTGGCTGGGCCCCACAACAGACACGGCTGGAGGACAGCATTGATGGAAATGGGACAGGACACCAGAGACGCACCCCTTATGGCACTGTGGACCCCAACCACTCAGTCCCACACACCTCCACATACACAAGCACAGTCACACGGGCACCCACGTATGCACACCCCAAAGCCGCCAATGGGTGTGTGTCAGACGTTGAACACCAGTGCACAGTGGCGGCCGGTGATGTCATGGCATCATCATGCACATGCTGCGGTGGCCAGCGGCTGGGTGGGTGTGCACAAGGTGGGCATGTTGTGTGGTCCATGGAATGCATGGCCCTGGTACGCATACACCACACCACTGCGCATACAGGGCTGCGGCAGGCAGCGGACAGGGAGGGTGATGGATCATGACCACTGTGCAATTGCATGGCCACCATAGACACATGGACGGCCCCGCCGAGACCGCCCAGCAGACACAGGCTGTGCGATGGCCATAGGGAGGTGTCACAGACAGTCCCTCAGGTGTGTTGCTGCGGGAATGCGATTGGTCCCTCGCAGGCATCTGCAGGCCCCCGAACAGGCCTGCTCCAGGCGTGCCTGGAATGCCCACAGCAGATCCCAGTGATGACAATGCTGGGGTCACATGACGCCGGGACAAAGGGGTGGAGAATTCACTCCACGGTGACTGCTGCGGATGGCTCTGCACCAGGGTGGCCAGTGGTGCTAGGCTGGCCATGACTGCAGCAGTGAGCCGATCCAGGCCTGCAGTTGTGTCCTCCCACATGCATGTGGCCTCGGCCAGGAGCTGCTCAAAGTCCCGGTCACACTGCCCTGCAGACTGGCGCAGCTCAGTACGGAGTGCATGCACCCCTGCCATGATCTGCATCTGTTGCTCCACAGATGCCCGGAGCAGACCGATGTGCTAGGTCAGAGGGTCAGCACCCTGGGGGGCTTGGGAATTGCACCAACCCATGGGAGTTGTGCGGCCCCACAGCATGGCCCCTCACGCAGGTGGGGGCTGCACAGCAGGGCCCCCTTGGGCCTGTACTGTCTGCGGTGCAATGGCGGCAGCCACTGCACCCGGACCCTCCTCGGCACCATCCTGCTGCCACTGCTGCCCCTCCAGCCGCTGTGCATGTGATGGCACTGGGGCGGCTGCACCACCACCGCCACACAGTATGGTCAACGCCGCAGGTAAATTGTCCACCGCCTCACCAGGCGGTTTGGCTGGAAGGTCGAAATGCGCCACCTGGGCACCATCAGCGCTGCCGTGTCCGGTGCATGGTAGGTGTGCCTTCCCCCAGTCGGCATCACCACTGTCCAGGATAGTGGTCATGTTGTCATCAGACCTGGACCACACCTCGATCAGTGTCTCAGCAAACTGGACGCCATGGCTGGCATCCCACTGAAACACTGCCTGTGCCTCATCCATGCCCATGCCAGAGGCATCCAGTCGGACAGTGGGCAATGGCCAGCAGTGGTCCAGACCCCGGACTCCAGTGGAGGTGGATGGGCGCTCGTCCAGGTCCACGAAAGCCCCCAAGGTGGGCACTGCCATCCCTGAAGCTGCACGTAGGTACTCAGGATCTGTAAGGGAACACATACACATTAGTGCAGCCACCATGCACCCCTGCCCCTTTGCACTCCTCACCCCCATCCCCATGCACTGTTGTACCTACCATACAGCGATGGGCTTCCCCTGTCTGAATCCACCACTGGGAACACCCTCAACAGTGCTGCACTGCATGGTCGCCACCACCAGCTCCTCCTGTGGTGTCATCTGTGGCACCTCAGGCTGTCCACCGCTCGTGGCAGCCTTTGCAGCCCAGATGGCAGCCACTTTCTCCTTTATCCACCTCCGGTCTGTTCTCACCTTTTTCTTGCACTCCTGTGCTGACCTCTGATGGCTGTCCTGCAGGTTCACAGCCCTGGCCACTCCCTCCCATGCCTCCGCCCTGGCCTGCGGGGTGCCTGTGGAGCCACTCAGTAGGGGCTCCTGGTCCAGGTATGCATCATAAAGGGCATCGCACTCTGCCCTTGAGAAGTTGGGCCTGCACCTCCATGCAGGCCTCTGCTCCTCAACCTCCTCATGCTCCGACATGTTCATTCTTGTGGATGAGGACATGTGATTAGTGCTGGCTGCCACACATGAGGCGCCCCCCCAATCCTCTTTCCCGACATGTCCACTGCCTGGTGTCTTACCTGTGAAGGATGTTATGCTGGTCTGGTGCCTGTGCAGTCCCATGGCGCTTTTATAGCGCATCACATGCAAATGAGAGAATGCGCAACTGTAATGAGATGCAAATGCCTCCAATGCGCCGTGGATGTGCTGATCAGCTTATCTGCATGTGCTAGCTGAATATCATGGAATTGCACATGGCGCACTGGAGATGTACAAACTCAAGCCATTGTGCAACTTTATGACATGCGTGATCCACCTGGCACAGGCGTCACTGCTGACTTTGTGTGGTTAGTGCTTCCTACGCACAGTGCGCTATACATGGTATGGCACTCTGCCACTATTGGGCATGTGGTGCACGTGCGCTGTACACCCTATGGCACCCGTGCACCATTGGCACATGGCCCATGGAGCACACTGGACTCTATAGCGCACCATGCCTTCCATACCCTGTCACGCTGTTGTGCACGGTGTGCATGTCGACCTTTGACCCCTGCATGTGTCCCTTGACCCCCCGGGTGCCTGTGTCATGTGCCAGCACTACCCCAGCTGTATCGTGCAGTGATGAGGCATGCGCGATTGGGGATGGCAGTGCATCGCCAGACAAGTCGTGCATCCATCGCACATGCGTCTCGTGCACTCCTGGGTGCCATTTTGTCTCAGTGGTGTGGATTGCAGCATGCCTCTCAGAAGCACAGCAAGGGCACCCAATTGGAGCCAGGTTGAGCTGGTCAACCTGGTGGCGCTAGTGGAGCCCCATGTTGGCACTCTTTATGGGCAGGTGCCCCAGACAGGCCACCCACCAAGGTGTGGCTGGGGGTGGCCGAGGGGTTGGAAGAGGCCACTGTGTCATGGCATAGTGGGGAGCAGTGCCACCAGAGGTATGGGTACCTGTGGCGGAGGGATCCAGACTGGTTGAGGACACTGCAGGCATGCGTCTGGAGGGGCGCAGTGCCACAGCCAGGTGAGTGCACTTTTCCACGACTGTGCCTTGTCGGTGTTCTGTGGGGTGCCAGCGGGTGTCATGCCATGCTGCCAGGGGTGGGGGGCTGTGGCTGGGAATGACACTGGCTGTGGCAGTGCACCATAGGTATGCTGTGCCACGGCAATGCCACTGTGCAGGGACATGGGGTATACTGTGCTGGAGGGGGTGGGGCTTGAGGGTTGGTGCCCATTGCTGATGTCTGCCTCTCACTGTCTCCCTACTAGGCCCTGAAGATTGACACAGAGCAAGGCTCGTGGAAGCAGCTGGCGGATGGCAGCTGGCCAACGGTGGCGCACGGGTGAGGGATGCTGGCCATGCAGGAGGTGCTGGCGGACAGGTGCCAGTCATGCTGCAGCATGCAGGTAGGCACTCTGTCTGTGTACATTGTTGTGTGGGGTTGGGGTGGGCCACAGCCCCCTGTGCACATAGCCATCACAGCTGTGCATCGCTGGCAAGGTCCATTGCACCATGCTGTGCCTTATGCATGTGTGTGTGGCCACTGTGGGTGGGCTGTGGGTGCATCCGGGTCCCAGCCAGGCCACTGCCATCCCCCCACAATGGCCATTGGCTAGGCTGCCATGGCTGTGGCGTGCTGCGCATGGCTGGTGGTGGTGTGCGGTGCTGCGCATGGCTGGTGGTGGTGTGCTGTGCATGGCTATGGATGGTTGGGATGGTGGCTCATGTGGGCATGCATGCTGCCAGTGGCTATGTGCCTACTATGGGGTACATGTCACCACTGTCCACTGCGCACAGTGGATGGGCTACAGTTGTATGGGAGTGCACTCATCCTTGTCCCCTCCTTTGTCCTAGGTGTCCTTCATGTGGATGTCCACACCAGGCTGCTGGAGAGGATCCTGAGGGTCACCACGGCCACCCTTGTGGTGTCCCACATCATAAGGCAGGCCCTGTTCAGGCTGCAGAGGCGACAACAGACAAGGCACCGGTAGGGCATGAACATCACTTGGAGCCCACTGAACTGCATCACCCACCCTTCCCTCCCCTCCCTTCCTCCATTGAACTCTGCCTAGCCATGTCCCCTGTCCCCCGCCCCCTTCCCCAGCCTACCTTCCTGATTGTGGCCTCCCTGTTCCTGCCCCTATCCCTGTTCCTCTGTATATAGTTTCTGTTGTTTGTTACTTTTAATACACTTCTATTTTGGTAGCCATCCATGTCCATGTCTGCTTTGCAGCTGGCATATGGAGCCATGCTGCAGTGGTGTGCATGGTGGCTGTGTGGTATGTCTGGGGTCAACTGGGGCTTGTGTCTGGTGGTCTGTGGCCCTGGAGCTTACATGTGATCCCTGCTGCACTGTGTGGCCTGTGTGTTGTGTGCTGTCAGCATGTGTATTGTCGGCTATGGTCCCGGTGGCATGTCCCATGCCATCCTGTGGGTGTTACCCGTGGCTGTCTGCCAGTGGTCATTGGTGTCATGCCACCTCCATGCACAGCTGTGGTTCGCATGGTCAGGGCCTGCAGCTGTGTGCCTGCCTTGCCTCCCTCCTGACATCCCCTGCACCCTGGTGGCAGTGTGTCCTGCTCTTGTGGCCTGCTCCACACTGTGCCGGGTGCCCTGTGCCATGGCTCATGTGCCTCTGTTCCTTGCCCGGCCAGTGTTGTGCTTCTGCACTTCCTGCCTTGCTCCATTGCACAGCCCAGGTTGCGCGATGGCGCCTGCTGACTTGCTCCCTGGCGCAGCCCTTGTTGCGTGATGACGCATCCCTGCGGTATTCATCCATCTTGTGCTGTCACTTGCCGTTGTGCTCAGTCTTTGAATATCATGTTGAGTGCACACCAGCACAGTGTACATGCGCTGCGCAGCTGTTGCGCCTGCTTCTGGTGCATTTCTGAATATCCCACCCCAACAGTTTCTGTGTGATCTGTGATGCAGAACAATACCATGAGTACATGTCCATGTCAACCCCGCTCCTCACCTACAAAATGCACAACCATATATATATATATATATATATATATATATCAACTCACCAAGGCTATTATTAGTGTACAGCCAAAGGGCACCCTTCAATCCAGTTGAGATGATCACATTGCATTTACTTGAATCGTCTCACAGAACACACTGGACCAGCAACATGACACTCACAGTCGTCATTTTATAATGGAGTATGTGCTGAATCACTCTCATTTCACTGTGTTACCACTTGCAAATTTTCTGCATACAAGGAGGATGCACTGTGGGCATGCAGAAAAAAATCTGGGGACTCTGCAACAACTGCGTGCATGACTGAGTGCGTAATTAATTCTGAGGGACTTTGTATGTGCTGAAACACTCTCATTCCACTGTGTTACCACTTGTCAATTTTCTGCACACAAGAAGGATGCATTTTGGGCCTACAGAAAAAATATGGGACTCTGTGCCACCACTGCGTGCATGTCTGAGTGTGTTATTAATTCTGGGAGACTTTGTATGTGCTGAAAAACTCTCATTCCACTGTGTTACCACTTGTCAATTTTCTGCACACAAGCAGGATGCATTTTGGGCCTGCAGAAAAAATCTGGGGACTCTGTGCCACTTTTGTGTGTTCTGTGATTATTGCTGTGAGCTCATGATGTCATACTGACATTTTTACAGTTAAAGCAGAATTACAAGAATGTCCTGACAGTTTTGAACTGTACTTTTTTATGCTACTTTACATTGCCACAGCCACCACTAGTTACCTCCGACTCGTGACTTGAATGATACGCTTCTTTTCACAATTTATGTCTGCTTTACTTACTTGACTACTTTTTTCATGTATGAAAAAAAAATGAGCAAGCCTTCCAATATTGCTCAGACCAGGTTTGTATTTAGTTGCAGCTGCTTTTCAATAACTATTGTTCCGTGGTGTCATAAAACACTGCCTGCTGCATAACTGTTAATTAACAACAGAAGTGATATAGAACAACTAATTGACGTGATGGAGAAAAGCAGAGGAAAACAATGACAAAGACCTGGTCAGCACCAATTTAAAGGAATGCTCCTTTCATTATTTCATACATGAAAAAAGTTAGTACAGCAGACTCAGCTACTGCAAATTCTCGTATCATTCCAGTCAGTCAGGATGTAAGTAAAGGAAGTTGTAACACAGCATTAATAAATATAGGTCAGAGTTCTCAACAGATTGTTGCACTGCTGCTTTACATAGATTCACCACATTACATAGTTATGGTGATGCACAAAAACTAATATGTGGGGGCATTACTCCCACTGGAATATTTCTTGCTCCACAGAGCGCAATATATTTCTGTGAAAACCACCCATAATTTCATTACAGTGTGTCACGTGACGGAGGAATTACTGATCAGAAAAGCCGCCCACATTCTGCCCCCCTTTCTCAGCAACATTAGGACATGATGCCAGAGGGAGCGCGGGTACATGCTCCACTATAGTGAATGTCCGGCAGCTATCCCAGTGTTTCCTTATGTTATAAGGTTGACTTTGTGGTGAAATGTGGGAATGTTTCCACTAACAAGGCTCTTCTTACTGGAAATGTGTCCACATGTTTCACCACAAACTGACCATTATAACATAAAGAAACACTCGGAAAGCTGCCAGACAATCGGATATTCACTGTAAGGAGCACGCACACCCGCTCTCCCTGACATCACGTCCTAATGTTGCTGAGAAGGGAGGCAGAATGTGGGAAGATTTTCAGAATGTGACACACTGCAATGAAATTACGGGCAGTTTTCACACAAATGTATTGCACTATGCGGTGCAAGAAAGATTTCCCTGGAAGGGAAAATGTGTATGATTAAACAACAACAAAGAAAAAACACACAAAAATGGTACAACACAGTAGGGGTAGGGTGGGGGAGAAAATAATCTTCTAACTTACTGTGGCCATGGGATGCCATGGTGGTCCAGCAGCAGGTGCAGCATTGAAACTATTTGCTGCTGCTGTGCTTCTATTCTGTTCACCTGCTACTGCAAAGCACCAAACCGCTCACTGTTTTCTTCAAGAGCTGCCACACTAGGGTGATGTCAGCCTCTATTGCAGGGACTGTGGTGGGGTCCACTGCAGCAGGGAATCCAGGTAGTGTGGGTGGTGGTGGAGAGGGTGGTGCTGGTGGCTGTGGTGGTGGTGGTGGAGCAGCTGCTGTACTAGCCCTCCTCCTGCTGCAGCGGTGACGAGGCACAACTCCCACTGCAGCAGCACCCTTGGCCACTGCCACGGAAGGGCCAGCAGGTGGACACCTGGCCCCTTCCATGGCAGCCTGCCACTCTGCCCTGTGGTGGTTCAGCATGTGGGTGCTCTGGCCAGCAGTCACCAAATGTGTCCCATGGGGGCCACGGCACACCACACAGACGGCACACCACCACTGTGCTGTCTCCCCCACCAGAGTTAAAAAACTTCCACACTGGGAAGCTGCGGGGGGGGACCAGACACAGTCCTTGCACGAGTTCCACCACCTACATTTTCCAGGGCCACCTCCTGAGGCTGTGGAGGTGGTGGAGAGGTTGCTGCTGGAGCCCCTACAGCTGCTGCTACCAGTGGTGGTGGTGGTAGTGGCAGAGAAGGTGGATGCACAGCACCCACCGGTGGCACTGGTGTTGCTGCTGCTCCTGTTGCTTCAACATGGGGGGAAGCAGTACCCAGGAGTTAGGAGCAGTCCAGCATGACCCGACTGCCCCACCCCCGGGTCCCACACTCCATTCTGACCGCACCCACGGGCCAGCGACTCGCCTTCTCCTGGGTCCATCCTGACACACACAACAACCTTTGAGGAAAGGAGGAAGAGGGGGGACATTATAGAAACTTTCAAGTACCTCAAGGAAATCAACAAAGTCCAAGAGGGAAGCATCTGTCAGAAAAAGAGATGTGCAAGAACAAGGGGGTACAATTTGAAGATAGAGGTGGGACTGCTCTGGGGCAGTGTGATGAAGTATTTTTTTCCAGAGAGGGTGGCAAACACATGGAATGGCCTTCCTGAGGAGGTAGTGGAGTCAAAAATAGTGGGGGAATTCAAGAATGCATGGGACAGATATAAGGCAATTCTGGTGGGAGTTAGGAAACATAGAAACATAGATGTTGTCAGCAGATGGGGACCGTACGATCCATCAAGTTTGCCCTTGGCTTCCTACCCCCCTGCTTAGCTGCCTACTTGTGCATCCCACAGTTTCTGCCCCATGCCTGTTTGAATTCCCCCACTGTCTTGGCTCCCACCACCCCCTCTGGCAGGCTATTCCATGGTTCCATAACGCGTTCTGTGAAGAAGAATTTCCTTGCATCGCTTCTGAACTTTCCTCCCTTAAGTTGAAGATTGTGCCTTCTAGTCCTGCTGTAGTCCTTTACTTGAAAGAGGTTCTGCACGTGCACCCTGTTGTTACCTTTAAGGTATTTGAATGTTTCTATCATGTCCCCATGATTCCTGCATTGTTCTAGGGAGTATAATTTGAGGTCATCCAGTCTTGCCTCGTACGGTTTCTGATGCAAGCCCTGCACCATCTTTGTTGCTCTTGTCTGTACCATCTCCAGCCTATCTATGTCCTTCCTGAGGTGTGGCCTCCAGAACTGGACACAGTACTCCATGCGATGCCTGACTGGGTACCGATACAGGGGCATGATTACTTCATGCCTTCTGCTTGTGATGCCCCTCCTCTCTATGCATCCCATGATACCATTAGCCTTTAATGCTGCATTTTCACATTGTCTACTGACCTTGAGGTCATCTGATATGATCACCCCTAGGTCTCGCTCCTGCCTGGTAGCAACCAGCTGCTCCCCCCCCACTGAGTACAGCTTCCCTGGGTTATGCTTTCCCAGGTGCATGATCTTGCATTTTTGTGTTGGCTTGTGCACACGCACAAACAACATACTGGGGTAGTAGCACTTTCAGAGGTGTGTCAGTGTTGTGGCGAATCCAAGGGGTGCTTTTGTGGGTGTGTCCCTCAGCCTCCAACCAGTGAGCACGCTGCTGATGACAGCAGTTTCAGAGAGTGCCACCAACTTGAAACGAATCTGCCGCTGCAATCAGAGACAGGCTCGTCATTGCAGCAGCAGATCTGACACACCTCCATTACGTGCCTTTCCTGGTGAAACATTGAAATACATATGGTGGCTCCTGCTGCCTGCTACACAATCCCGACATCAGGGTGCCCAATTCCTGTGTCTGCATCCCCTCTCTTAGTGTGTCTTTCCTGGTTAAACAGCTTCCCTTTTCTGCCACCGGGATGCCGACTCCCGGTGTCAGATTCACCCCCCTAACCTGTCTATTCAGCTTGCCAACATCAGGGTATGGGTGTCCAATCCTGTGCTGGCATCCTCCCTCCCTGAATTGTGGCACACTGGGAGCCCACCCCAGTGTGCCAATCTTTTTTGTGTATGTAAGCGCCAAGCACTCAGAACCTGTAAATAAAGAAAAGCTTCCATCGCAAAGCAGAAAATGGTCCATCAATGTCTCCCTCATCCCCCTACCACATCCCCACCCTCCACCTCCTTGCACCTCCCACCCATACTTACCTTCTGGAGGTAGGGAGCCGCGATCTTCTCTGAAGCGGGACATGTCTGCACTCTTCAAAACCAAACTGCGAATTGAAGAAATGACGGTAAGCTTTATAATGGGGGGTTTCAACTTAGGTTGATACAGTATATCAGCCATTTTTAGGAATTTTGGCCCTAAATTTTCAACATGGGGTTCTTGGGACCCTACCTCATGCACATGTAACTGTCATTCTGTTTCTTGGTCCTGAAAGGTATTTAGCTGTCACTGCGCAGAATCACCTTTCAGGACCAATTAACAAAATGATAGTGCCACTGTTCATGAGGAGAGGTCTGAAAAAGCCCATGTTGCAAATTTGGTGAAAAAATTCCAAAAAATGACTGTGTTACCAGCATTCGTTGAGCAGTTTCTATGCATGCTCATAACTTCACCAGTTTTTAATATTTTCACTCCAGATTTTCAACATTGCCATTTTTCACGCCTCCTTATGAACAGTACAGCTACCATTTTTCACATCCTGCCCAAAACATGTTTTCACACCTGTGGCGCACAATGGGCACGGTCGCTGTACAAAATTAACTTTCAGGACAGATTAACAGAATCACAGTGCCACTGTTCATGAGGAGAGGTCCCAAAATGCCCATGTTGAAAATTTGGTGCAAAAAAGTCCCAAAAATGACCACGTTATGGGGCATGCATTGCTCAGTACCTACGCACCCTCGTAAGTTCACAAATTTTTCATATTTTCTCTCCAGATTTTCAACATTGCCATTTCTTCACACCTCCTCATGAAGTGTACAGCTGTCATTTTTTGCATCCTGCCCAAAATGTGTTTCCGCGCCTGTGGCTCCCAATGGCGTAGTTGCTGTGCGAAATCACCTTTCAGGATTGAGTAATGAATTGATAGTGCCACTGTTCATGAGGTAGGGTCCCAAAAAGCCAATGTTGAAAATTTGGAGTGAAAATACCAACACATATCTGGGGTGTTAAGGTTTACAACCATACACACACTCTGTAGAGACTGACAGGCGTTGGGGGCATAACTTGGGTTCGTCAGCCATAATGCTCACAGCATTCTACCCTTCCCCCCACCCTACAGCCACTGACAGGCATTGAGGTGTGTCTTGGGGTCTGTCACCCTAACATTCACCCCATTCTCCTATATTGCACCCATCTAAGCTTATTTCTTTATGGAATAGAGTGAGCATAAGTGCCGAAGACCCCAAAGCACACCGTGACACCTATCGGTGTCTGAAGGGTGGGGTGAGGTGGAATGGTATAAGCGTTATGGCTGATGACCCAAAGCCACACTCCCACCTTTCAGTTTCTGCCGGGGGGATGTTGGCATTAGTTCAATACTTCACTGCCACTACTGTTATGCATCTCTAACTCCTGCACTACCAATGCCAATGCCGGCAAGCCAACATTTGACATTGACAAATGCTTATTTTGCATTGAATTTCAATTGCCAGATCTTGGACCACTTCTCCAGTTTTCAGAGATCAGCTTCCATGCTTTGCTGTCCATCTGTTGTGTCTACCCTGTTGCTGATTTTGCTGTCATCTGCAAACAGGCACACCTTTCCCTCCAGTTCATCCGCAATGTCACTGATAAATATGTTGAAGAGCAATGGCCTCAGAACTGAGCCATGCGGGACCCCGCTAGTCACCCTCCCCTCCACAGTCAGAGTGCCATTTATTAATGCTCTCTGCGTTCTCCCATGTAACCAGTTTCTGAGTCAGTTTGTAACCTCGGGCCCAATTCCCATGTTCTCCAGTTTTTTGACTTGTCTCCTGTGTGGAACAGAGTCAAAAGCTTTGCTGAAGTCCAGGTAAACCACATCAACTGCCCCATACTGATCCACTGTTTTGGTGACCTAATTGAAAAAATCAACCAGGTTTGTCTGGCAGGACCTCCCTGCTGTGAAACTGTGTTGATTTTTGTTGAGCTGACCAGTTTGGTCAAAAAAAGCTACAATAATTTCCTTCAGCAGGGACTCCATCAGTTTTCCCATGACTGACGTTAGACTAACCAGACCTGTTTGTCTACATTACAGAGGTCATGACCCTACTCTTGCAATGCATCAAGGGATATGATGATGTTTTAGAGCTCAAGGTGCTGTATGTCTGCTTCATTTTGGCAGCGTCTTTGCTTTTTTCTTTGCTTGTGTTAGTTAAGAAATGTCATAAAACTGCTGTTTTCCGGGGTCGTGGTTTGTCAAAGTTGAAAGAAAGTGCTTTGAAAGGAAGACAATGTCTTTGAAACATTAATTCTATTTTAACTGGTTAACTAGATTATGTACTACAAGCACTTTGTGTGTTTTGTTTGGGCATGAAGTCTATCAAAAATCAAGTCACACCTGCGACTTAGGCACTGTATTGGAGGCCTAAACAGCACAGAAACCCTAAAAGCAAAGGTAGGCTCATTAAAGCATGTTATCCCCAGCAAACATAGACATGATAAGCGAATGATCTCAGAGGTGGTGAAACGAAGCAGACTGCTAGGCCCAGATCCCTCTGTAAGAGTTCAGGCAAAATGGGAGGCTGACATGGCCGGTGAGATCCTGGACAAGTCCTGGCAAACACTGTGCTCTGCACACATGGCGCTCTTCATACATAACAAGTGTAAGAAACAAGTGAATTCAAGACTGCATGAGATAAACAGAAGGCAATCCTAGTGGCAGGAAAGAGGGGGGTAAGCTTCAGATCAATTAGGATCTTTAGTCTAAGCAGTAGGTAGGAAAATGGGCATACTAGGTGGGCCTCATCTGCTGTCAAATTCTATGTTTCTATGGAGATACAGTATAAATTTCTCGTCCAGCTGTATCAGCCTTCTTACATATTGCATAAATTCCATCCTTGTGGTTAATACTACGAAGAGATAAGCACGTACTTTGATTACTTCTAGTGTGTGAAAAACTCCAGGGGTTCTGGGGGGAAGTGGCAGCAACAGTGGGATGACCCATAGATGCCAAATTCCAGTCACCCCACGCTACTTTTTGGGACTGATGAACTGGAAGAGGATGACTGGCTGCTGAACAGTAGGAATGGCAGGCTAGTGTTAGTGCTAGCTAGGCACTACATACATAAAATCAGGGTGTCCTGTACCAACCCAACAATCTCCCTATGGAAAGATCTAATTTTAAAGGTTTTTCCTGTGGAAAGACTAACATATTCACTTAAAGACAGGGAGGATACAATCAAAAAGTATGGGAGCCCTGCCGGGACTTGATTCCACCTCCATATGCAGCCTTGATTCATTTGGGAATCACAGGAAGGGGATCGGTCTCCGAGGCCGCATTCAGGAAAATACAGGCCCATGAAATCTTGACATCTATCTCTGCACAAAAGTGCAGGGCCTGCAAAAGCCCTGCACTTTTGTAGGTGGATGGAATCTTCCCATGGCCCTGTGCACCTGCATCTGTTCATGCAGGTCCCAAAGGGACATGTGTGAATGAGAGTATGATTCCACTATCTCAAAAAGAAAGGAAATTCTTTGCAAAAAAACATAATTAATGCATCAGTTAGGGTAATGTAATGCCACAAAAGCAGGGAAATGTGGTATTAGGGTTTCCAACCCTAACTCCCTACCCCTGTGTCCAGTGCAGCAAAAGGAAAAAAACATTTGGGTTAGGGGTCTCTGTAATCTGCTTTAAAACGTATTTATTTGTACTAGCCTTTGGATATGTTCCTTAATTTACGTTGGACGATTGTAGCTGTGTTTAATATTGTTGGATGTCTGATTTTAGAATTTTATCATTTTAATTGTATTTTAGGGATTATACAGCGCTTTGATACTTCGTGAACAGTGCTTGATAAATAAAGGTATTATTATTATTATTATTATTATTGTGAATCAGTGGTGGGGTCTTCTTTGGGGTGGTGTCAACCCTAATGCCACCCCTTTCCCTGAGCAAACAACACACAGAAATCTATTTTCTTTACTCAGGGCCCTGTGTGAAAAAAGCTACAACCACTGCGTTGGCAACATGTGGCGAGGCATACTTCTCTACCTTTGAATTTGAAGAGTGTATCACTATGAGGCACAGGCTTGGAACTGTACCTTATGGTTCAGCCTGGAGGCTACAGGCTGGGAAGTAGGGGGGAGCACTAGGGTACACAACCCCAAGGGAGACTCCATCACTGATTCACCAAGTCTCCAGAAACCCAAAACCCTAATATTGTTCCTTTTAAAGCTTGGAGGGTGGGGGTGAAGAGTTAGGATTGGAAACCCTAATGCCATATTTCCTTACTTTTGTGGCCTTAAGTTACCCCAACTGGTGTATTAAAAAATGTTTTTCTGTGCATTAACAACATTTTTTGCAAAGAAAATATCTATCTATCTATCTATCTATCTATTTATTGTCGCTTTAACCCTAACTAGTGCATTAATTAAGTTTTTTGCAATGAATTTCCTGACTTTTTAAAAAAAGTATAGTCGTATCCTTATTTGTCTGGGGGAGCACAGGGCTCTTTGGGCCCTGCACTCCCATCACTCTGTAATTGTTTTCTTCTTTGAGTGTGGGAAAACAGGACCCTCTGGGCCCTGCGCTCCCATCTATCCATAATTTTGGGGACATGCACTCCCATACCTCCTTAGATGCATATATGTATCTCAAATGCACATAACTGTGCCATTCGTACATATTTCAACCCCAAATTTTCAACATGCGCATCTTATGACCTCACCTCATAAACAACGGTAGTGAAAATTTACAAATCCCAACAAAAAGATCATTTCACTAAATGACTATGGAATCAAGTCAGTCAGCGTCCTCCTTTTCACTGATGACATGGTCCTCTACATCACCAGGCCTACTCCTGAGAGTGCTTGTATGAACCTGCAATCAGATTGTGATTTACTACAATGCAACCTCTTTAACCAAATCTGCTCCTAAATGCAAAAAAAACAAAGCTATGCTTCTGTTTCTGTTTGTTATGGCCTCAAATCCCTCAAAATCTGGCCCAGTGCCACCTATCACCACATTGCTTGGTGAGTCACTGGATTATGTTGCAAAATTCAAATACCTAGGTGTATGGATTGACAACAGACTCTCCTTCACCGAGCATGCACAGGAACTCTCCAAAAAACTGAAGCAAAGGCTTGACCTATTCTATAGAATTAAACATCTGCTTACCCAAGAGGCTAGGAAGAAGCTGGTACAAACCACCTTCCTAGCTCTCTTGGACTATGCTGACTTCTTCTATGGTCAAGTTCCAGGGTCAACACTAGCAAAGCTTGACATCTTGTACCACAAAGTCCTACATTTCATCTCTAGAGCAGCTTACACCACGTATCATTGTGCACTTTATTTCCTAGTGGGTTGGACATCACTTACATTCAGGAGATAAAGGAATGCTACACTCTGGACCTAGAGCTATTATTAAGAAACTCCCCCTACATATCTGACTGCCTGCCCCTCTGCACCTTAGGCAATTATGCCCTGAGAAGTTACTCTTACATCTCACTATATGTACCTAAGATCAGTTCTCATTTTGGTAGAGCTTACTTCAGCTACGTGCTGCCCCAGCTATGGAATAAAATCCAAAAAACTGGTTAACCTAATTAATCTTATGGAATTCAAATCACTTTACTTGAGATCCTTCTCTGAGCCCTGTAAATGTTTTCCCTGTCTTTAATTGCACTGCTGCCACTACTGTGATACTTGTAGCCCTCATCCTTCTTCCTACCCTCATCCCTCCCTTACCCTTATTCTATGTGCCTCCTTACATTTCTATCATTCTTCCTAGCAGGCTGACTCCTATATTGCCACATTGCTTACATTAAGAACTGGTGTTTTACATGTATACTTATTGTATATAATTATTTTGTTGTACTCAGAGTTGTTGTATTACCAGGTGCTTAACATGTTTCAAGTTGTCTGTGTTATCCTGTTGTGCTGACTTGTGTTATTGTTGTTCTGTTGAATCGCTTATGTGTACTACCCAGGCCCACCTTGCAAACTCGTTCAATTGTGTTCCACCTGGTTAAATAAAGACTGATTGATTGATTGACCTTATTCATGAGGTGGGGTCTCAAAAAGGCCATACTGAAAATTTGGTATAAAAATATGCAAAAATGGCAAAGCTATGTATCAAAGTTGAAAACCCAAATGAAATTCATTGAAACTCAGTAGTCCCAAATCCTTTTTCGCAAGTAGAAATCCTTTTTCATGAGAATGAAAAAGGATTCACAAAAAAGAATCCTATCGTGTGAAAAAGGATAAAAAATTCCCCTAAGTCCCAAATCCTTTTTCTCAAGTACAAAAAAGGATTCATGAAAAAGGATTCACGAAAAAGGATCCTTGTCGTTGAGGCACAGGTCAGGAAGCATAGGAAAACCAGGAGCAGTTTAAAAATTCTCAAACAGCATTTTATTTCTCTCAATAACAGCAAAATAAAAAATTATTCAGTATAACTTTTCACAGAGGCAGTACAAACAGAGAAAACTAAGTCCTTCTAAGGGTATCTTTTGATTCTAAGTTTCAGTCTCTCAGTCTCTCACTCTCCTTGTCTCTCTAGCAAAAGCATGGCTGCTCTTTTATAAGTCTTTGTCTGGGAACTCATTAAGAGAGCTTGCTTCTCACAGAATGTTCTTGTCAGTTTTGATGCAGTTGCAACAAAAAGAACGTAGTAACCTAGAACTGACATCTTGTTTACATCTCTGCAAAAGGCTTACAAACTACATCTAAGGTTAACCCCCTTGAGTTCCAAATGACTCTGCAATAATTTCAGCAGTATAACTATATACAGTTTTAAACAAAGAGATCCCAGTATCAGTGATATTTTTATAACTGCAGATATGCAAGGGAGAAGTAAAGAAAGAACAGCAAGGGAAGGCAGAGAGAGAGTGAGAGGTGGAGAATTGCAAAACCATCAGAGCAATCAGATCCTAGGTCTCAAGAGAAAATCTGGCTGCGCAAACACACATACAAGAGACAGAAAAGTAGTGGAAAGAACAGATCCTCGCATTTAACTCTTTCTGCATAACAAATAAGACAGGGTCTTATTCAACCCTGTCACATACCCCCCTCTTTAAGAGGGACCCTGTTTTAAAAAAAAACAGGTTTTCCAAAACCTTCTTTTACTTATCTTCTAGCATTAGCTTATAACCTTTACAGTTTAGTGCATATGCAGCATAACAAACATAGAAGTTTCAACTCACATTTTTTCAGCCTTCAGAATTCTTAATGCCTGATCCATATTGTGATGGAAAATCAGAATTGACATTCTCTTTCCAAGATTTGTGCATTACTTTAAATTTAAATGGCTGTAGTGCCAGGTACTACCGTGTGATTCTGGAATTTTTATACTAAGGTTCATGAAACAGCAAGGAAGTAGTCGCCCATAACGCTCTTATACTAAGCCAAATGATAATAGGACAGGTCATAACCTGTATTGACTAATTTATCCAATCTATATTTAAAGATACTCTTAGTTTCATTAGTAATGACATCTAATGGTAATCTATCCCAAGGGCCCATGGTTCTAAGTGTAACAAAGAATGGGTGGCTAGTATGTTTAAATGGTTTTCTTATTAATTGTAAGGGGTGACCTCTGATATCATAGGTATAGTCTTTAAATTGTAAACCTAGTTCAGTCATAAGGTAAGGATCCTGAATGATGTCAAAAAGGAGTAATACATCTCCTCTTAGATGATGGGTAAATAAAGACATGTGATTTAATGTTTTTAGTCTATTATCATACGTTACATTTTTTAGTCCTGACACATGTTTAGTAAAGCATCTTTGGACCCTTTCAAGTGAATTCTCAACAGTTTCTTATGTTGGCATGCTTGTGCAGCCAACATTTTGTGGCAGTGGAGATTTGGAGGTGCGGTCACTGTTGGGCGAATGCAGGGCACGTAACAGTAGGTGCGTCCCTCATTCCCCAATCAGCCTGCATGCTGGCGCCACACCATGCATACTAATGTGGCGAGCACATCTAAGGGAAGGTCTGCTGCAATTCGAGCAAAGTTTGTCAGACACAGTGGACCTCCCGACATGCTCAGCCACATTGTATACATGGCAGGCGGCTGCCCAACTGCTGACTTCGGGGGTGCCCTATCCCCTGCTGGCTTGCTGTAGACCCAATGTATGTTCTGACGGGGGAGCCCACTCCCCGTCAGCAAAGCACTCCCACCCATTATTATTATGTTATATGCCGAGGGGGTGCCCAATCCCCTTGACTCTTCCCCTCGCTTCCTTGTGTGCCGACAGGGTGCCCAATCCCCGTCAGCATAAATTAACCCCCTTTGTTGTGTGCCAAAGAGGTGCCCAATCCCCCGTTGACTGCAGCAACTCACCCCAAACAGTTAGGTGGCACGCTGGGCACCCACCCCAGCATGCCAAATCCCCTAAGGGGCAAAAAACTGTCCCGCAATTTTTTTTTCACCCTGTAACACAAAAATGGTCCCTCGTAGTCTCCCTACCCACCATCCGCACCCACCCACTGCGCACCCTGCCTCCCCACACCCCTCACCCCATACTTACCTCCGGAGTCCAGCATGATGATCTTCAGTGGACTGGGAACACGTCTGCTCTCTTCAAAGCCGACCGTGAACTGAGGAAATGCCGGGTAAACTGTATAATGGAATAAATAGGGTTTTTTCAACTTTGATGTATAGCTCAGGCATTTTTTGGAATTTTGGCACCAAATTTTCAACATGGAGTTTTTGGGACCCCTCCTCGTGAATTCTTGCATTGTCATGGCGTTATTCGGTCCCGAAAGGTGATTTCACAGTTACTGTGCAGAATCACCTTTCAGCAGTGAGGAATGAAATGACAGTACCAATGTTCATGAGGGAGACTCTCAAAAAGCCTATGTTGCAAATTTAGTGGGAAAAATCAAAAAAATGACTGTTTTACATGCGTGCGTTGAGCAGTTACTACGCACGCTCGTAACTTAGCGAATTTGCAATATTTTCATGCCACATGTTCATCATTGCCATTTTTCCATACCTTCTTGTGAACCGTACAGCTGTCATTTTTCACATCCTGCCCAAAATGTGTTTTCGCACTCCCGGCACAGAATAGCGCGGTCAATGTGGGAAATCAGAGTTCGGGACAAATTACGAAAATGACAGTTGCACTGTTCATGAGCAGAGGTCCTAAAATGCCTTTGCTGAAAATATTGTGATGATACTCCATAACATGACTGTGTTACGAGAGTGCATTGCGCAGTTTGCACGCACGCGCGTAAGTTCACGAATTTATAATATTTTCACTCCAGATTTTCAACATTGCCATTGTTCTGCACCTCCTTTATGAATAGCACAGCTGTCATTTTTCACATCCTGACCAAAATGTGTTTTCGTAGTTCCGACGCAGAATAGCACGGTCGCTGTGGAAAGTCCATGTTTGAGACACATTATGAAAATGACAGTGACGCTGTTCATTAGCAGAGGTCCTAAAATGCCTATGTTGAAAATTTGGGGCTAGTGTTTTATGAGCGTGCGTTGTGCAATTTGCACTCACGCTCATGGCTTTGTGCATTTGTAATATTTTCACTCCACATGTTCAAAATTGGCATTTTCCCACACCTCCTTATGAACAGTACAGCTGTCATTTTACATATCCTGGCTTAAATGTGTTTTCACATGTCCGGTGCAGAATTGCACGGTCACCGTGCAAAATCAGTTTTGGGGGAAGTTTGAGGAAATGACGATGACACTGTTCGTGAGCAGAGGTCCTAAAATGCCTATGTTGAAAATTTGGTGCCAAAAGTCCATAAAATGACTGTGCTGCAAGCGTGTGTTGTGCAGTTTCCACGCATCCTTGTAACTTCATACATTTGCAATATTTTCATGCCAGATTTTCACCACTGGCATTTGTGCACACCTCCTTATCAACAGTACAGCTGCCATTTTTCACAGCCTGCCCAAAACGCATTCCCGCAGCTGTGGCGCACAATGGCATGCTCGCTGTGGGAAATCACCTTTTGGGACACATTAACAAAATCACAGCACCACTGTTCATGAGGGGAGGTCCCAAAATACCTATGTTGAAAATGTGCCTAAAAAACTCCCACAAATAATTGGGTTGCGGACGTCTTCTGCGCAGTTTGTATGCATGTTCATTGCTTCACCAATACAGTATTTCATATTGCCACTCCAGACTTTCAACGTTGCCATTTTTTATGCCTCCTCATGAACAATACAGTTGTCATTCTCCACATCCTGCCCAAAACTGTGTTTTCATCCCTCTGTCACCAAATGCCGCTGTGCAGAACCACCTTTCAGCTAACATAGTGATTGTGCCGCTTTTCATGAGGTGGCCTGACAAGCAGCCCATGTTGAAAATGTAGAGTGAAACTACCACTACATGCCTATGGTGTTATGGTTTCCAACTGTAGCACCCCACCCGGTACAGACTGACAGGCATCAGGGCTGTGACTTGGGATCATTGGATGTAATGCTCACGCCATTCCATCCCCCATGCCCACCCTGCAGCCACTGACAGGCATCATGGTGTGTCTTGCACTGTTCTGCCACAAACTTCACCCCATGCTCCTATACTGCACCCACATCAGTGTATTTCCTTATGGAATGGGGTAAGTATAATGCCCAAAGACCCCAAAGCACACCACAACACTTGTCAGTGTCTACACGGTAGAGTGAGGCACTATGGCATGAGCGTTATAGCTGATGACCCAAAGGCACACCCCGATGCCTATCACTCTCTACAGGGTGGGGGTGAGGTTGGTGTCACTTCAATACTTCACTGCCATTCCTATTATGCGTCTCTAGCTCCACCACTGCCAATGCCAATGCTAGTGCGACAACATTTGGCATTGACAAATTCTTGTTTATAAGGGCACCACAACTGGGCAACATACTCTAAGTGTGGTCTAATGTATGGTCTTTACAGAGGCATTAAAACCTCAGGCTTCTGTGATCTGATATTTCACAAGGCAGACCATGCTGCCTTATTAGAGCTATTAATGACTCCCTGTATTGTTTTTTATGCATCATATCATGTGAAATAGTAATGCTCAGGTCCTTCTCATCTGATTGCTGATGAGTTCAGAACCACCAAGTTTATATTTATAATTTAAATTGCTGGTTCCCAGATGCATGACTTTACATTTGTTATTTAATATCATACTCCATTTGTTTATCCATGATGTTACATTATCTAAATCCTTTTGGATAGTTATTGCTTGTGCTAAACTACTACAAGGGCCACCTATTTTAACATCATCTGCATATTTGGTGGTAATTGAATGACAACCGTTGGTCATGTCTGCAATAAATGCTTGAAAAAGGTAAGGGCCCAAAGCTGAGCCCTTCGGCACCCCACTAGGTACTATACCCACCTCAGATGATGAACCATTGATGACAACACTTTGAGTTCGATCCTGTAGTCAGTTAGTAATCCAATTGACAATAAAACTATTTATATTGAATTTATGAAGTTTATTGATAAGGGTCCAATGAGGCATGACATCAAATGCCTTACTAAAGTCAATAAAGATGATGTCACAAGGTGTTCTATGGTCAAGAAAGGAGCTGATATGCTCATAAAAACATAATAGATTAGTGGGACAACTTCTACCACTTTTGAAGCCATGTTGCTCTAAATCATGATGGTTTAATGTAGGAGTTATAATATCTTTAATAAGGCTCACTAAAAGTTTGCAAAAGGAGGAGGTCAAACTTATGGGGAGGTAGTCTTCCCAGTTATTTTTTGGTCCTTTCTTATGTATTGGTATGATGTTGGCCCTTTTCCGGTTATCTGGGACATGGTTTTCTACCAGGAACTTTTCAAATATAACCTTTAAGGGAAAGGCGATATGTTTAGCTAATAAAAATAAGAGATCCTGCTAGATTATTGGGACCAGAGCAGTATTGTTATATTATATTAGGTGTTGTTGATGTCTGATTTGTGATTTTAAGTTGTAAGGCACCTTGATATTTGAAAGGCACCTGAAAAATAAAATTTATTATTATTCACCTTAAATGAGAGCAACTTCTCAATTATTATTTCTTCTTGGAAAACTATTTTATTATTCTCATTGTTAATGGGTTTGGGCGAATTATAATTTGTGTTTGTAAACATATTACGAAACTCTTTATTAAATAGATTGGACCTACTTGACAAACAGGTGTTTTTAATGAATTAATACAGGAATTGAAACTTACTGTTATTCTTTTTGGCACTACTTGCTAGCTGGTACTCCCATCTTGATTTAACCTTTTTAATGTAAGATTTACATTTAATCTGAGTTTTTTTGTAAGCTTCCCAGTTAGTGCTTGACCTGTTTTTTAAACAGGCATTGTATTTTTTCCTTTTAAGTCGTATTAATCTTTTGATAGATTGGTTAATCCATTTAGGTGATCATTTATAACTATGGATTTTGGGTTTAGAGGGAATAAATATATCTCTTATAGCAGAGGTAATAGTTTTAAAAGTTAACCAACTTTTTTCTAATTTAGTTTACAGAGAACAGAATTCCAATTAACCATTTTAACAGCATTTTCTATAGAGACAAGATCTGCTTTATCATATAAATAAATGTTCTTATGGAGTAGATGTATAAGATTTTTTAATAGTGAACAGAATAGAATTGTGATCACTACCAGCGATGGGATCAGTAATTTTTACATCTATAATGGACAACTCGTCATTACAAATGATAAGGTCTAAGATATTGTTTCTCCTATTTGGGACTGAAACATGTTGTTTGAGATTAAGCTCAAAACAATGGACAAAAATGTTTTACCTTTGCTACTTACAACAGTAAGGTCCTGTCAATTAACTTCACCAAAGTTGAAATCTCCTGTAATAACAATGTTCCTAAGTTCACTGGCCTGCTCTGTCTCAAATAGTACTGCATCTAGTGTCTCAATAGGTGAGTTGGGAGGATGATAACAGCTCCTGAGTATAATATAGTCATTTTGTGCCAGAAAGATTTTACCTAAATAGTTTCAGTTGGTGTGTCATGAGTTTTGATGATACCCGTTATATCCACGGTATTCAGTGTGTTCTTTATGAATAAAGCAACACCATCTCTGTTTTGTCTATTTAATTTATATAATCTGAAACCTAGTAAAAAGGTATCCCAGGATGATTTATCATCACCCCAAGTTTCACATATTGATACAATATTAATGTTATTTTGGAGGACTCTATGCTGGGGTTCATCCATTTTTTGTGTGAGGCATCTAGCGTTGAAACTTCATTTATCCTTCATTTGGTTAAGCCAACAGAGAGGATTGTGATCTGTCATCAATACAAAGTCAGCTCCTAGTAACTAAAACCTAAGGGACTCCATGGCCTACTTTGCCGCAAGGCATTACTTTTCAGTGGTGGAGTACTTTTTCTCTCTGTCGTGCAATTTCCTACTTATGTATAGAATAGGACATTCTTTCTCATCCACATGAGACTCAAGACTACACCTAGGACTACCTCTGATGCATTGGTCTGTAACAGAGATTGTTTCTCAAAGTCTGGGCTTCTTGAAACAGGGGCTGAACATAATGTAGCCTTGATGGCCTGAAAAACCTCGTCACACAATGAGATCCATTTCACATTACTCGGGAACCATTTCTTTGTGAGTTCAGTAAGGGGAGTAGCTAACTCAGCAAAGCTGGGAACAAATCTCTGATAAAAAATAGCCAGCCCTAAAAATGACCTGACATGTTTCTTGGTTTTGGGGACAGGGCTGTTAGCTACAGCTTTTGTCTTGGAAACATCTGGCTTGACTTCTCTGTTTCCCAAAACATAGCCCAAATATAAGATTTCCTGCATGCCCAGTGCACACTTGGTAGGAATAATTTTCAGACCTGCCTTTTTGATTGATTGGATAACTGCTCGTAGGTATTCAAGGTGACTTTTCCAGTCTGGACCCTACACCATGACATCATCCAGATATGCAGCACAATAACCAAGGTGAGTGGATAAAATTACATCCATGTACTGCTGGACTATAGCTGGTGCACCATGTAACCCAAATGGCATGGTGGTGAACTGACAGAATCCTACAGGAGTGGCAAATGCAGTTTAGTCTCTGGATTCTTTAGCTAGGGAGATTTGCCAGTAACCCTTAGTGAGATCAAGGGTACTGATATACTTGGCACTCCCCAGTCTGCCCACCAAATCATGTTCTTGGCATAGGATAATTGTCAAATTCTGAAACTTGATTACGTTTCCTAAAATCAAGGCAGATTCTTACACCACCTTCTTTTTTGTTTACAGTCACCATTTGTAATGACCAAGAACTTCTCGACTTTTCTATAATTCCCAATTCTTTCATTTTTTTGTATTTCCTTAACCCCATCTGCTCTTAACTGCTCTGGTAATTTGTAAGTCTTTTGTCTAACAGGGTAAACATTCCTTGTCACGATTATGTGCTCGACCCCTTTTGCTCAGCCTGGTACTGTGGTAAAAGTACTGCTAAATGTCTTTAGCAAGTTATAAATTTCTGCAGTTTACTCGAAGGTCAAGGAAATATTCATCTTTACAGCATCATTAGTTACAATTTGTTCCAGTCTATCATAAGCTACATCAGTGTCTTGTTTATCTGTTTCTGATAAAACCAGCAAAACAGCTTTTGGTGTTTTTTTTTTTAACCATTTCTTCAGGAGGTTAGCATGGTATATCTCAGTAGGATTTTTCCTATCGGGGTCTCAATCTCATAGTTAACTGTGCCAGTACGTCTAAGCACTATATAAGGCCCTTGCCACTTCATGAACAGTTTATTTTCTGTAGTGGGTAACAGTAGCAAGACTTTTTTACCTGACTCAAAAACATTTTCTTATACCCCATGGTCATAATACACCTTCTGCTGGTTTTGAACTTCTTCCTGATTACTATGGGTGATTTCCACATATTTTGCCAGCTTCTTTCTCAGTGCACACATATAAGGTGTAATAGATTGTTTCTGATAAGGGTTATCGTCCCATGTTTCTTTTATTATAACTAGTGGCCCTCTAGATTGTCTACCATACAGCATTTCAAATGGTGAAAAACCTGTTGATGTCTGTGGCACTTCTTTGTAAGCAAAAACCAGATAAGGTAAGTATTGGTCCCAGTCTTTCCTTTCCCCTTTTACAAACCTTTTTAACATGCATTTTAGGGTTTGATTAAAATGCTCAACAAGACCATCTGTCTGAGGGTGATAGGGGGAGGTTCTTATGGCAGTGATACCTAGTAGTCTGTACAGCTCCTTCAGTAATGCAGCACCAAAATTATTACCCTGATCAGTAATAATCTTTTTAGGTATGCCAACTCTGCTGAAAATGTTGGCAACCTCTGCTGCAACTTTTGGGGCTGTGCCAGTACGCATTGAAGCTGCCTCTGGGTATCGAGTAGCATAGTCACATACTACCAAAATGCATCAATTACCATTTTTACTTTTGTATAAGGGGCCAACCACATCCATTGCAATTCTCTCAAAAGGCATATCTATCAAGGGTAGGGGCACCTGTCTTTTTGGTTACGGGGGCTACTTTTTGACACTCAGCACAGGAACTGCGATAGGTAGCAACATCTTCATGAAATCCAGGCCAGTAAAATCTGTACAGCAATCTGGCAAGGGTGTGATTCCCCCTTGAGTGACCAGTCATAGGACTATCATGTACTATCTGTAACAACTCAGATCTATACTTTTGTGGTGTAACCAATTGTTCTATCTGGTCCTTTGTCTGAGATTTAACCCAAACTCTGTACAGTAGCCCATTACATTTTTTAAACATAGGTTCACCGTGTTTGGGTTTCACCCAGCTGCTTAAAGGAAAACTGCACCCTCATATCTTCTAAATGTTATTTATGTGTGGTTCATAGCTCAGTGCTTATACTACAACTGTAGGTGAATGATGTAGGTTATGTTTGGATACAGAGGCAGGACCAGTACATAGGACAATGCTTACAAGGTAGTAGCCATATGAATGATTAGTGCTTAGATTCTTCAGCACAGACATGAGTAAGTCAGTGATTATAGTACATGAGAACTGGATGATATCTATAAGGTGCTTAGATGCTTGGACTGATGAGTAACTTGTTATGACTTCATGTTTTGGCCTTTCTCTGTATTCCACCGCAGGAAGGAGGAATAGTCGAGTAGGATGGGATCCCCCCAGTGGGATAAGAGTGCTGGAGAAGAAGGAGGTGTAAGGGGAGGAAGGAGGGTGAGTGAAACTCACTCTAAGCAGAGCTGCTGTAGTCAGGTGATTTAAGTAGGCCATGGGGAGGAGCTCTTCCCCTACACAACTACAGGCTTGCGCCTTTCCATTATATGTGGTTCATGGCTCAGTGCTTGTGCTCCCACTGTAGCTGAATGATGTAGGTTATGACTTTATGTTTTGGCCTTTCTCTGTATCCCACTGCAGGAAGGAGGAATAGTCAAGTAGGAGGAGACCCCCCCAAAAGGAAATAGTGATATTGTACGATTATCTCCTCCAACTCCGGAGAGTGTGGCCAGTAGCATGCAGGAGAGGAAAATCACCCTTGGGGGGAAGCTCTGAGGACCCATGGCTACTGACCTGCCCATCCTTCTGGGCATACTAAAGAAGAATAATCCTAAATTAATGATATTAAGTTGTTGGCTAATCCAAATTCCAAAGTTGTAGATCCTGATCCAGTGAAAGCAAGAAAGCTAGAACAAAGTACTGCTGTTTGAGCATCAGGTCAAGATGGAAGCACATCCTTCTAGTGAATTCCTAATCCAAAATCCATATCCAGGGCAGAATCTGATGGTAGAATGGAATCCATAGTCGAGCATAACCAGTTTGAAGCATCAACAGTTACATTGGTCAAGCTATCCAAAAATGAGGAAGTCTTCTCAAAGGGCACCTGTAACCAAATGACTATGTCTCTAAACCCAGAATATGAAGACTGGTGGTTGATGTATTGATTGGCATGTTTTGCAAATGAAGGCCTTGATGATGAAGCACAGGAGCTAGATGAAGGCTATGAGAGCTGGAGAGGGTGGCATAGTAGGAACCCTGGTCTGGAGTGGATGAAGCAGGTAAAATGACTTGGCAATAGACTTTGTTTTTTGTATGATTAGATGGACAGAAGTTTGATGGACCTCCAGGCCCCAAGGGGCAAAGCAGGTAGTAGAAATAGGCGACAGCCTGTGATGAATGTCCTGGCCCTGAGGGCGAAGCAGGTAAGTATGAACAAATGATGTAAGAAAGTGGACCTGCTCGTAGGTCAGTTGTAGTAGTAGTAAAATTGACCTGCATGATGCAGATGTAGTAGCAGAGGAGTAGTACTGAATAGATTATAATAAGGTACACAGTGGAGCATTGTGAGAATGTAATTATGCATGTAATCAAAGAGTTTCTCATTTACTGAGTAATATAGCTCACTAGAGTGATGTGTGTGTACGGTTGAGGACTGAATCAGATGAAGCAGCGATGTAACAGGATCTAATCCTTATAGCAGTAGAGTAGAGTAATGTCGAGGCCTAAAATATGAGATAGAAGATCTTCTGGATAGGGCTCAGCTAAGTGTCCTGGCAGGAGTAGAATAGTAGAAAAAGTAGCTTCCATATGAATGGAAGCGGCAAGGCAGAAGCATCCAAAGGAATTGATGGCGAATGTCTAAACTAATCCAAATGTAAGTCCATAGTGAACAAGGAGCTCCTCGAAGGCTAGTAGACACGGCGGGCAGTCGGGCGTTGAGTACAATATGTGAGCCTCCAGGCCCCGATTCTGGGTGAGGCAAGTATGGAGTCGAAATAATCGAACCTCCAGGCCCGGATGGGAGAAGCAGGTAATTTAAGCAGGTGTTAATATGCGTTAGTAATAGAAATTCAAGGGACCTCCGGCCCGTATGGGCGCAGGTCAATTGAAGTGCATGGTAGGTATGAACAATTATTGCATAAGCAAGAGTAGACAGTAGAAGAATGCAGTCAAGAGACCTGGTCAGTTGAGTTGGCAACTTGACCAGAGGTAATAAGCATCCTGGAACTGTAGTAGATTGAAGTCTTATGCTTAAGCTATGATAAGGAAGGCATTATGAAATAGAACTCAGCTGGGAGTTCTGACAGGAAACAGTGGTAGTAACTCCGAGTGATTTGAAGCAGCATGGCAAGAAGCATCCAAGGGAATTGATGCGAATATCCTGAGATGTAGTCCAGAAATAAATCCAGTGGAATGAAGAAGCATATCCTTGACAAGTGGAGGTATGTGTGAGCAGGCAAGATGAGAGCTGCAGCATCCAGGATCCGAGTACTATGACTGAAGGTGAGGAATAACTGGCAGTGTATCCAATCCTGAGAAAACTGGACCTACAATGAAGGCATCTGGCAGATGGAGAGCCAAGAAAGAGGGCAGAGGCAAGGCAACCAGCTAGACCCATACACAGGGTAGGATGAGTAGCTGGACCAAACGTAGGTCAGCCAAAGAAAGTAGTTGAGAGTGATAGCTAGGTCCAATGAAGGCTAGCATGACCACAAACCCTCACACAGGATAGCAAGGAGCAGTAAGCACTTGCCAGGTTAGGCCTCCCGCGGGCCAGTAGGAATGGCAGGACCCCACGTAGGCCAGGCGGATGAGTGTGTCAAACCAGATTTCCAGAAAGGCTAGGCAGGAAGGCAATGCCACCACAGAGGCATCTGGTGCAACAGGCATCCAGAGGCTGAAACAGAGGGGATGAACCTGATACAGAGAAGCAAGGAAGATCAGCATTGTGTCAATGATTTAAGTAAATTGATCCTGAGAACTGGAATCCGAGGAATATGCCAGGAAGGACATAATAACGAATAACCTGATCCTGGTTGTAGTCCTACATTTAGACGGGCAGACATGACTGGAGATAGAGAAGGGAGGTGGAGCCTGCAAGCACTCCCATGGTATTACAGAAGGGGAGGAATAGGGTATGATTTGAAATGTGGAATGCAGACTACATGCAGAAAAGATGGTCCGAGTGTCCAAATGTGCAAAGTGACCAAATTCGAAGTAGTTGGCAGAAAGCAGCAGACAGAGCAATACGTCCTGTCTCAGGTCATTTGCACAGTTAACTTGCAACTGGAAGTGCAGAGAGTGCAGTATGCTTGTAGGAGGTGCGACTAAATGGCGCAAGTACTGAGTCTGATATGAAGAGCTAGCGGTGCTTGGAATATGTGCTCGTAATAAATGCTGGGAGCCCAGGCTGATAGATATGCACAGCGACTGAGGTTCAGAAGGTATGGGAGGTACAAACAGCTGAGCAGAAAGAACCATTTCCGGGTCCATGGCAGAAAGTCACAGTACGAACTGAACAGGTCAGAAGTAGGCAGGTACATTTGCGAAAAAGGTAATTCTTAGTGCTTGTAGCGCAAGAAGGTTAAAAGGGATACAGGTTTTATCTTGTGCAAATAAATAGCAGTGCAGAGAGAAGTGCTAGCCGACGGCTATAGGTCCAGCCATCGGGACAAAAGGAGTAGTAGCTTTTGCAAAGTCTCCTTATATAGTCCGGTGGTGTAGACTGCCAAAAGAAAATGCATAGCGTACAATGAAGTGCTTTTCACTTACTTTATAAATGAAGCTGCTCTCTGCAAGACTCTGCAGAACTGGACATATTCACCGTTGCTAGCCTAGTAGTTGCCTACCTCCTCCATAAGGCGACAGTGGCTCCTGATGTCTGCATTTATGTCACAAACCTGTTTGTCTCAACAGAAAGAAATGTATTCCAGAGGAATAAAGCTCTCCCTTCTCAGAATGTGACGTGCATGCCTTATTTGTCTTGATATACCATAGTATGAGCTCCATAATATTATTTATAGGTGTCCACAGTGTAGCAAAGGAATAGAACTCTTCTGGGACAGGCAGCATTCGGTCACAGTGGAGGGAAGAAGAGCCTGCGAGGAGTGGAGGTCTGAGCTCCAAGGTAAGGGCAGCAGCACAGACTGAAGGCAAAGGACAGCGACAGCGTGGGCATCAGCTGCTTGAGAAGATAGGCAGGGAAAGGGAAAGAAGGAGGCAGTGAGGCAGCCAGGGATATATAGCAGGGAGAGAGCAGTGAGGCAGCCAGGGATATATTACAGGGAGATAGCAGTGAGGAAGAATCCCCCAAAAGAGAAAGAAACAAATGGCAACAAGGAGGAGTGCAGGGGGGGGGACAAGCAAACAAACGGAGAAATGAACAAGTGAGATGGGGGGGCAGATCGAAAAACGAAGGAAGAGCAACCGAGCACCAGCAGTGCCACTAGTGAGTGCGACTCACTCTAAGCAGAGCTGCTGTAGTTAGGTGATTTAAGTTGGATGTGGGGGAGGAGCTCTTCCCCCACATAACTACAGGCTTCCACCTTTCCATTGTTTCCATGTCAACAGACAACTCTTTTCATGTAGCTGTTAAAGATGTATGCAGCTGCTATAGTCTGTTTTCACAGTTCATACTAGGCCCAGTTACTATCATGGGAGGCTCCATTTCATGGTTGTTGAAATCTCATTGTCCCTGAGAGCTGCATTAGCATATGAGTGCGTAATCAACCTTTAAACTCCCCAGTATGTCAGTCTGCTTAATTAGTCTTAAAGGAAATGAATTGCAAGAAGGTGTGAAATACCACATTTACCTTCAGTGAGCTTTGCAAAACATCTGAGTTATAATGCAGTTTTTTCCCCCATTAAACTCCATTTAGTTTATAAGCTTCCAGAGAGTTTTTGCAGGATATTTATTCTTTCAGGGTAGAGATGCATGATAGGAATGTTTGATCTGACATCACGTTCTCATATGCTAATGCAGTTCTCATGGACAATGAGATTTCTTGAAATGGAGACTCCCAGGGCAGTCACAGGGGCAACCATGAGTAGTGAAAATAAACTAAGCCTAACACATATAGACCTAACAGCTACAGAAAATGAGTTGTCTGTTGACATGAAAACAAATAAATTTTAAATTATATGAGGGTGAAGTTTTCCTTTAAAATAACCCTGGAGAGAAACATTGTTAGCTTGTTCTGAAAGAAAATCACAGTCAGTGATCAGTTTAGTTTCAGCATTTTCATATGTTAACCCCCTTCAGTCTTTTATTGCCACTGTTTCTTCATGCATCATCTTTCTTTCCTGGATTCTGGATCTTGAAGCTGTGCTCAAACAAGTCCGAATCAAAATCAGCGAAAGGAAAAGAGTCCCCATCATCTGAGAGTTTCTTTGACTGAGGTCTTGTCACCACAGCTGCTGAAACATCAGGATTTACTCTCTCTTTGATTAACTCAGTAAATCCTGGAAAGTCATTTCAGTCTCTCTGTCTCTCACTCTCCTTGTCTGTCTAGCAATAGCATTGCTGCTCTTTTATAAGTCTTTGTCTAGGAACTCGTTAAGAGAGCTTGCTTCTCACAGAATATTCTTGTAAGTTTACAGAATTTTCTTGTCAGTTTTGATGCAGGTGCAGCAAAAGGTACATAGTAACCCAGAACTGACCTCCGGTTTACATATATGCAAAAAGCTTAAAACTGCATCTCAGGTTAACCCCTTGAGTTCCAAATTGCTTTGCAATCATTCCAACAGTATAACTATATATAGTTTTAAACAAAGGGATCCCAGTATCCATGACATTTCCTCATAAAGATTCACATATATTTTTTATAACTGCAGATATGCAAGTGGGAAGAAAAGACAGAACAGCAAGGGAAGGCAGAAAGATAGCGAGAGGCAAAGAATTGCAAAGCCATCAGAGTGATCAGTTTGTAGGTCTCATGAGAAAAGAAGTGGAAAGAACAGGTCCTTGCATTTAACTTTTTCTGCGTAACGAATGGGACAGGGCCTTTTTCAACCCTATCACTATCCTATCTCGCAAAAAAGGAGTAAAAAAACCCCTAAGTCCCAATCCTTTTTCTAGAGTAGAAATCCTTTTTCACAAGCATGAAAATTGACCCATGAAAAAGGATTTAGTGAGTCACGAAAAAGGATTTAAAATGTTAAAAAAAAACACCTTGTGGAGTCCTTTTTCCACCAGATAACTTCAGAATCCACCTAACAGAGTTCTGATTAGCAAGATGCATGTGTTGGTGTCTCTGGATGAGTTAATTTTTGTGGGTTTTCAAGTTTTTTTTTAAAACAGAAAACGAGATTGCGGCTTGAGAAAAAGAAATTGTTTCTTGCGAAAAAATTAAGCCCCTCATGAAAAGGAATCCTTTTTCATGAGACAAAATTCCTTTTTTCTTCCAGGCAGCTATCCAAAAAACTGTATTGAGCATGCTTAAGAGATGAAAATTTAAAATTAAATAACTTTAGAAAGAATTTATATTTTCTCATCAAACCAGCCAAAGACACGTCTGTGGGGAAAGTCATTCATACCCTGAAAGTTTCAGACCAATATTCCAAACTGTCTAGGCGCAGCATGATGACAAAGCACAAAAAAGGTGAATTTTAATGTTTTTACACTATGCGCAGCTCGAAATCTGCCAGTCCGACTGAAACAAAACTTGTCACATCAAGAGATCTACCACACAAGACTGTCCATGCAAAATGTAATGCAAATACATTGAAGATCTCTAAAGTTATTAGAGTGCAAAATTTGAGGATTAACATTACAGTGCTTATTCAACCCTAACTATAGGTGTGCTATGTAGCAACTAAATTCACCATATTTAAACTACAATGGATTTCTGTGAAACAAACGTGTATCTGTTCACTTTGATGATGCCCTGTCCACATTTAATGTTGAACTTTATATAAAATTGAGTGAACATATGCACTGCCATAAAGGCACATTTGATTTAATGTAATGTCAGGACTCAAATATGTGATATACTAACATTTACTCTCATATGAAAAGTTATGTTGTGTCTTGCGTATGTCAACAACTCAATACACATACCTTTCAAAAAAATCACGTCTCTGCCTGAAACAAGTTTACCTACTACTGCAGTCACAGTATGAAACTGTTCTTCAGTGTAAGAGGCACATATTTATGTTTTTCAGGTCAGTATACTCTGACAAAATGTCTTTCACAGGAGCAAAGAGCGGCCCCAGGTGCACTACAAAATATGAGGCAGATATTGCAAACAATAGCGCAAGACTGACAGAAAATTTCAAATACCATACAGTCGGACATTTCCTGGTGGTCCATTGTAATTTCCTGCTGCTCAGCAATTATGATTTCCTGGCCAAATGGCAACCATTTTTTTCTTCAGCTAACATTATCCCCTAAATAATGTGGCATACAAAAATAAAGGACTTACCGTTGTATGGATTTTTGTCTGGATATGGATTACTGCTGAGCTGCGCCATCATGAGGCATTTTGTGTATATGGGCCCATGTATTCAGACTGCGCCAGGCAGTGGCGCAAGCCTGGGCGCGGTGCACCTGGGATGAGCCGGGGCTAGGTGATATTCAACGGTGATGCGCCATGGCACAGAACCATTGAATAAGGCAAGGTTGGCACACATACAGCACATGGTGCAGTAGCACTGCACCAGTGCAAGCCACAGATAGGGAGCATGGGGATGCGCCAGTTCAAGTGCAGTTGCGCTAGGTTGCTCACCCACGATATTCAGCAGGGGGCATGCAAATGAGGCCATAATATATGCAAAGCACAAATGGGGCCATTTGCATGTCATTATGGCCCCATTTGCATGCCTTGCACAGGGCAGCCCAGCGACTTGCACCTGGTGCTCTGCACAGCATGACGTATGCATTGGGGATCCCAGGGCATCCCCCGCCCTGTAGCCATGAGCGTGGTATATTGCAAACAGAGCACTCCCTGGTAGTCTAGTGGCCCCCGCACCCAAGTCCCCAGGATATGTATACATGACCCTCTCTGGTGGTCTAGTGGTCCCCCCTCCCTCTCGATCCCCTGAGGAATGTAAGTAAGACTGTCCCAGGTTATCTGGCAGAACCCCCCCATTGCTGCGATCATGGTACAGCTCCCTCATGGACCTCCATGATGATCCAGTGGCAGCCCCACCCCTCCACCCACACCTGACCCCATGCCCACCCTGCTACCCTCCATCATCGGCAGATGGTTGCAACCACCGCATACCACCTGTCTGACTGCTGAATGACAGGTATAATATCGGGCTGTAAGCCCATTGGTCCCCATTGTGAACCAATGGGCTTGCAGAACATACTGTACTAGACAGTCCCAAATATGTGAATAACTTCATTCACATATTTGGGACTATCTAATGCAATATCCCTGCAAGCCTATTGGTCCCACACTGAGGACCAATGGACTACAGTCCATACTGTACCTGTCATTCGCGGTGGCCGGGCGGTATGCAGGCAGGTTGCAGCTGCCCGCCGACAGGACAGGGGAGCGTAGGCAAGGGGTCCGTGTGGGTGGGAGGGGTGGGGGGTGCCACTGGATCACCATGGAGTTCTGTGAGGGAGCTCTACTATGATCGCAGCAACAGGCGGGGGATTCCACTAGACCAGCAGGGATGGTCTTATTTACATTCCTCAGGGGATCAGGTGGGAGGGGGAACCACTAGACCACCAAGGAAGGTCATCTATACATATCCCTGGGGATCAGGTGGGAGGGTGTACCACTAGACTTCCAGGGGTTTGCGGATGCTTGCTGATGGTGTTCTGGGTGGGTGAGTGACCACCCACACATTTGGCGGCTACTGTGTTGTGCCATGCAATACAGCAGCCTACCTGTGGGTGGCCGGGATTTGTTCCCTCTTTTCCGGGACTCAACTCTGAGCCCCCCTATGCAGCGCAGATGTAGGATGGTGCCAGCATATGTGCCGCAATCCCAGGTTGAATATCGGGATGCCGCATAATGCATATCCAGGTTGAATATCGGGATGTACAGCATATGTGCCGCACATCCCAGGTTGAATATCGGGATGTGCCGCATATGTGCCGCACATCCCAGGCTGAATATCGGGATGTGCAGCATTTGTGCCGCACATCCCAGGCTGAATATCGGGATGTGCAGCATATGTGCCACACATCCCAGGCTGAATATCGGGATGTGCAGCATATGCATGGGCACGCCCCATGCATCTGCTTCGTGTACAATTACATTGCACCCTGGTGCATTGGGATTTACGCTGCACCTGGCAGCCCTTTCAATATCCCACTGGGGCGCAACCCCTTTGAATATCCCAGCCATGGAGTTTAATTAACTTTAAATTTGGATGAAATTTAGGTAGTGTGACAGAGGCATTCATTTGTCAAGCCTACAGACTGCATTATCTTTAGAAAAATGAATGGTTTATAGGCCCTTCCCTTTAAGCATGCTGAGTAAGTGTAGGTTTTGTCTGTATGCTTAGTAGCAGAATGGTTTTGGGATGGTTTCTGATTGGTTTCTGTGTATGGTTTTGTGGCCTAGGCACAACCAGTGTTAGGGAAGTGTCTGAGATAAAAAGGTTCTGGGACAGTTTTTGCTTGCTTGCTTTAATTCTCAGCTGTTTTGGGGAGAGAGTGCTCAGGCAATGTTTCCGAGAACTGTCTGAGGTAAGAAAACAACATTTTGGAGAATAGTTTTGACCAATGAGGATGACAAACTCATTAGAACTCCTTAGGTTTTATAATATTGTATGTGAAATATATTTTCCATCCCGTTTTTTTTTTTGTTTTGCTTTATTCCATAAGTTTTAAATTTTTGTGTACTTTAATAGCACTTGTATTCCCCTGAGAATTAAAGCAATCTGATAAATATGACTGAACTGTATTCTTGTCCACTGTATGGCATCATGGGGGGGAGGATAGGAGTGAGCAAGATAACATAGTACTGGGGCATGGGCCTAGATATTCAAAGGAGATGCACCAGGTGCAACTGAGCTGCACCTGCGCAACACAGAATTGCATCCTCTGGACCATTTTCAGAAGGAGGGGTTGCGCAGCGCAAATGTGGATGTGCTGCAGTGCAAATAAAACATGCAGCACATCTGGAGGGGGCATTCCCATGAATGTTCTGCGCATTCCCATATTCAGTTCAGACAGGCGATGCATCTGTGGAGCAACTCCCACGATGCGCAGCACAAAGTTAAGCATAAAAGGAAGCGGCCTAACTGCAAGCCACCTACAGGCAGCCAGCAGAAGGCACAGGAGCAACATGGATAGGGCCGTTTTTCTCATGGTTGAGGTAATGAGGGGTGTGAGGAGGCGGGTGGAACAGCAATGTGGATATGGAAGGGCCCATAGGTGGTATGCTCAGAGAAAGTACCGTGCTCGTGTCACCTTTGAAGAGTACAGTGACATTGAGATAGTGGGCTGGTACAGACTCAACAGGGTCATTCTGAGGCAGCTGTGTGAGCTGTGCCATGATGAACTGCAGGCACCCACCAGAAGGGGTCACCCCATGTCAGTGGAGACCAAGGTGATGGCAGCAATGTGCCTGCTCGCCACAGGCACCTTCCAGAGACCAGTGAGTATCACACAGTTGGCCACGTTCCTCCTCCTCACACAGTTCCTCAATGCTCTGCTGTCACATGCTTCAGAGTTTATCACACTCACAAGCACACAGACAGAGAGTACAGAAAACATGCAGGAATTCCACATGGTGGCACACATGCCAGGCATGATAGGTGCCACTGACTGCATCCATGTGGCCACCTGCGCACCACCTGGCACAGAAGGTTTAGCATATATGAACAGGAAGGTGTTCCATTCCATCAGCTGCCAGGTGGTGTGCAATGCCACAGGGCACATCATCAGTGTGCCTGGGAGTACACACAATGCATTCATCTGGCACAAGTTAAGCCTGCACCACAGATCTGAGGGTGGGGCCATCCCCACGGGGCACCTACTGGGTGAGTTGTGCAGGAAGCCATGACAACACTATGAACACTGTGGCAGTTCATGGGGGGGAGGAATGACAGGGACAGTGCAATGGCCAAATGCCACGCAGGACTGTGGAACCTGAACACATGCTGGACAGGTACACACAGATACAGAGATACTGGTGTGGAGGGCCTCAGGGCAAGCATGTCCAGTGGTGCAGCACAGCATCCACATGCTGCACTGCGAGGAGCAACAGATGCCCACAGGCACTGCCATCGTGCAGGTGACTGACAAGCATAATGGACTGACAGGACAGAGGCATGTCACCCGCACCAGCAGGGAGTGGGTCCACAGGCCAAAGGAGGCGTTGGACAGGCCGGGGCAAGCAAGGCCGTAGGCAGGACACAGCCACAGGGTCCCACAATGGAGGGACAGGGCCTGTGCATGTGGGGCAGAGGAATGACTCCCAGATGGACAGATAGTGGCAGCACAGACAGTCAGGTGTGGTGGGGGTTGGAACAGGGCATGCACACACCAGAGTGCAACTAACACATGTGTCTGCCCCCAGAAGTGACGGTGTGTACCCCCTCTGACCATGGCTGCTCACTCCCGTAAGGTGGCCCAGCAGTGGGGCTGAGGAGAGATACAATGAGGCACACATCGCAACACAATACATCACTGAGCATGTGTTTGGTATGCTAAAGATGTATTTCCATTGACTAGACAGGTCCAGTGGTGCCCTACGATACAGCCCTGACAAAGCCTGTGGCATATTCCCGGACTCTTGCATGCTACACAACATGGCCATTGACTGTGGCATACCTGTCCAGGTGGAGGAGGGTGACAGTTCAGATGAGGAGGAGCCCCAGGAAGGGAATGGTCAGTCACACATAGAGAGGAGGGACCCAAGGCTGGCAGCATGAGCTAGGAGGCACCGGGGCACCATTGTGGAGGAGCATTTTGGGCAACACTGGTGAGTAACCCAGGAGTAATGTGTTGTGGTACACTAAGACACACACACACACACACACACACACACACAAGGGCATGCACACACATGGGCACACACTGCACAACAGTAGTAGGCTGCACTGCAGAGCACACACAACCATGCACATGCATCCACAACAGGGCCACCAAGAATGGGTAGAGGCACTACAGCACTGCAGAGCATGGCATGAATCAGAGGGTATGTGCCAGCATGCATTTATGCCAAACACAGTGCTGCATTCATCACGCCCATGCCACACAGTACAACATCACTGCCCCCTCACATGGCATGTATAACCCACAGGCAACACAGGCAGGGGTGACACAAGGGAGCATGTGTGCCACACTATGCATCCCTGGCCACAGCCAGCAAGGTGCGCTGTGGACAATGGCAGCAGGGTACTGTAACCCATTGACCATACCCAGCAGGACTCACTGTGTGCCATTACAGCTGCCATGGCCACGTGAGTGGCCACGCCCTGACGTGGGAGGCAGCAGCAGGTAGCTCACCAGCTACAAGGGATGTTGACATCTCCCTGGCAGGTGTTGACTCCTGAGACTGTGACTGGGTTCTCATGGGTGTGTCCCTCATAAAAAACACTCCAGATCCTGGGGTGTCGGGAATGGCACTAGCGGGAGGCACTATCAGCCCGAATGGTATCACCCGATGCCATCCCCTGAGGGTGCTCATATTACTGCGCAGTGTGCGATTGTACCCACTGCGACCATGAGATGCCAGGGATGCAAATCCCACTGCAATGTTCTCTGCAATCTGATCCACTGATGAGGTTGTAGCCTCACGCAGCTGACGTAACTCACCAAGCAGCTTGGCATGTCCCATGGCCTCTTGCTCCACCAGTCACCCAACCTGCGCACATAGTCCATGGAGCTCCTCCCTGAGCATCGCCTGGCCCTCCGTGGTCTTCCACAAGAGATGGGTGTGCTCCTCGAGCCTGTTGGCATGTGGTGAATTTGGGCTGGATGTTGACAGGCAGGGTGTGTCCCGGCCTGCTGTGGTCCATCCCCATCCGGGAATGCCACATAGAGGCCACTGTTTGGGTGGGAACTGGGTGTGGGCATGCTTGGCAGGCCCAGGGGTTGGCTGGACAGTGTCCTCCTCTGGCTGTTGCAGCACCACAGCACCCTGCAGGACCATGCTGGCATTCCCATGCCCTACAGCAGTGCCCTCTCACTGTCCACTGCCAGTCACTGCAGCAGCAAGTGGTTGGGAAGTGTACAGGGGGAGCATGAGTATGCGCATAGGACCACTAGCAGTGCCTGTTGCCACCTGTGTGTGTACCACACAAGTGTGAGGCCATGGGCTGTCTGTGACCCCCTCAATGAGGGTTAAGTCATCATCAATATTATTATATCCTCCACCAAAGCCAGTGCAAGCACAGTGAGCTCCTTATTCATTAGAATACAGGACAAGGGATCATCAGCAACCCACCACAAAATGTCCAGCAGATCTTGCACAGGGCAACGGCCATATGCACCAGCCACAACATCAGAGGACATGGCTAGCACTGCATCATTCTGTGTCGGTGCTATGTGGCATGAGGACACCAAGTATCTGGTCACAAAAGGGCAGTGTCCACCCTCCCCAAACACATAGAGTATCCAATCATCCATCCCCCTTTCCAGGTTAACTTCATGACCACTCAAGCTTATTCTCGATTCAGTATAACCCGAAGTAAGGTGAGCACACAGAAACTATTTTTTTAAAGTACAAACATGATAACATTTTGTGCAAGCTGTCCATGAATACAGTTCTCTGACAAATAATCTGATCACCCAGATGCACCTTGATTGTTCCTGTGGATAGTTTACACAAATAAATCTTGCAGTAAGCATTTTCACTATAAAGGGACACTGTCAATCCCCTTAGGCCTCAAAGCACCCCTAGTTTAAAAATTATTTTTAAGATTGTTCGTATTCTGTAGAGACTGCCGATGTAGCTGGGAGTTTGATTCTGATTCCTTTTTTCTTTTAGAAAGTGAAAAACAGACTGCCCCCCACAAATGTTTGATTACATTCCTTAATCAAGACCCGCTTTATCTTTCCTAGATATGAGAACTCCCGCAACACAGTTTAGCCACTCATGATACAGCGGGAGAAGGGAGACTAATGCATAATTAGAGGCTACACCGTTTATGGACACTCCTGTTGTTCAATGAAGTTATGCAAAATGATTAGATCAAGGGAGAACTTCTGGTTGGTACCTAAAGGAGATGGCAGGATAGCCCAACAGTTCCGTCTCCCCTCCAGCTTTTGCTCAAAATCCTGTTTTTTGTACACTACTATCAGACGTAGTGAGGATGTTTAAGGTGCCATGATGCTACCTGGCAGAAGAAAGGTGAATTTTTGCTTTGGAGACCAGAGCTCCTCCTGCTCGGAGCAATCCGACTCTGAACAATTGCAGGATGCTGGTATACCATCCGACTCACTGGCTGATACGGGCAACTCCGAGAAACAACAAACCTAAAAAATCAAACTTGAAACTGTATACCAGGTGATCTTGAACTTTGGGGCTCATATGAAGTAAGGTACAGGACTTACATAAAGATGTTGCTGGCTTAGAGCAGAGGACTGATGAATTTTCATACTTCATTGGAGCAAGGCAGAAGCAGGAAACTACAGACCTGTAAGTTTGACCTCAGTGGTAGGGAAAATGATGGAATCACTTCCGAAAGAAAGAATCATCGAGTACCTAGAGGCCAGCGGAGCACAGGACCCAAAGCAGCATGGATTTACAGCAGGAAAGTCATGTCAGATGAATCTAATAGATTTATTTGACTGGGTGACCAAAGTAATAGACCAGGGAGGGGCTGTGGATATGGCCTACCAAGGCTTTAGCAAGGCATTTGATACAGTCCCGCACAAAAGATTAATAATCAAGTTAGCCAGCTTGGGAGTGGGTCCCAGGGTGGTAGCCTGGGTTGCAAACTGGCTGCACAACAGGACACAGGAGGTAATAGTGAGTGGCACACATTCGGAAGAAAGGGGGGTCACTAGTGGAGTACCTCAGGGCTCAGTACTGGGTCCAGTCCTCTTTAACATCTTTATAGGTGACATTGCAGAGGGTCTGGAAGGAAAGGTATGCCTTTTTGCAGATGATACAAAGATCTGTAATAGAGTTGATACACGGGGGTAGAAAGGATGAGAAGGGACTTGGCAAGGTTGGAGGAGTGGTCAGACATATGGCAACTTAGATTAAATGCAAAGAGTGCAAAGTAATGCACCTGGGAAACAAAACCCAGGAGAAGAGTACACAATAGCAGGGAGGTACTACCAACAACAAAAATGGAACGGGACTTGGGGGTAGTCATATCAGATGATCTATAGGTGGGTAAGCAATGTGAGAAGTCAGTGAGCAGAGCCAGGGGGATACTGGGATGCTTAGGAAGGGGCATCACGAGTAGAAAAAGGGAAGTGGTTATCCCTCTGTACAGACAGTTGGTGAGACCCCATCTGGAGTACTGTGTGCAGTTTTGGAGACCTCATCTACACAAGGACATAGACAAGATGGAAGCAGTCCAGAAGAGGACAACTAAAATGGTGCAGGGTCTGCATCAGAAATCATATGAAGAGAGACTGCGAGAGCTTAACATGTATACCCTTGATGAAAGAAAGGATGTGGGGACATGATAGAAACGTTCACGTACCTCAAGGGAATCAACAAAGTCCAGGAGGGTAGCATCTTTCATAAAAAGAGATGTGTAAGAACAAGGGACACAATTTAAAGATAGAGGAGGGACGGCTCAGGGGTAATGTGAGGAAATCTTTTTTCACAGAGAGAGTGGTGGATGTGTGGAACTGCCTTCCTGGGGAGGTTGTTGGTAGTAAAACAGTGGGGGAATTCAAACATGCACGGGACCTACACAAGACAATTGTAGTGGGGGGTGGCAGCAAGTAGGCTGTTGGTTAACTAGAATCTGCAGCTTATCCAGTAGGTAGGGGAATGGGTAGACTGGGTGGGCCAAGTGGTCCTTATCTGCCATTAAAGTCTATGTTTCTATGTAATTGGAAGGTTGTACGTCCACATTGGATAACTGACTCAACGATATAGACCAAACCCTACAGAAATCATGGACACTTGAGCAGCAATCTTGACAGGAGGATGCAAAAGGATACTGAAAACCGTGCTCACTGCAAAAAATATCAGGCTCTAGAATTTGTCATAAAACACAGAAGGCTCTGATATGATTACCTTTTTGGACTCCTTCTTCCGTACAGCCCTTGAGCTCAGACCTGATCTTCCTATTGATATTGAATGGGCCCACCGGGCGTTGGGCCCAAAACCTCATGACCCCTCTGCTAGACCCAGATCAATTATTGTATGTTTTTTTAACTTCACAGCAAAAGAAAAAATTCTGAAAATGGCCTGGAGCAAGCAAACATTCTTCTGTGGTCAGATGAGGATCCTATCATAGGAATCATAGGGAGTTTACAAGTCCAAAGCCTTAAGAGGCCATTAGGACATGACCCTTGCCCTAACATCCCCCAGAATCAATCCTTCCATGTTCAGTCATGTAAATATTAAGTCTTCTCTTAAATATTTCAATACGTTTACTTTGTATGACGTCAGCTGAAAGCCTATTCTAAATAAACTTGAAACTTGAACTTGAAACTTGAAACTATTCCATTCTTCTACCCCCTTTGGCTAAACCAATTCTTCCTCCTGTTCCCCCTGTATCTTTTCCCTTTCAACCTATAATGATATCCCCTGGTTACTTTCACAGCATCCCTATTAGTAAGTGAAAAACACTCCCACAGATCAGTCTTATGTAAAGCCTTGAAAACCAGGCATCGGTCCCCCCTAAGCCTCCCGTAAGACAATGAATAGACATTGAGTTCACTAAGTCTCTCAGTAAATGTCAGACCACCAGTTCCTCTTACCATTCTTGTGGCCTTTCTCTGCAGTCTCTTCAACCTGTTCACTAGTGTCTTACCTTGAGGTGCCCAAAACTGTACCCAGTATTCAACATGAGGCCTCACAAGGGAACTATACAGAGGCATCATCACCCTCCTGTCCCTACTCTTAAAATTCTTCCCAATACAGCCCAGCATTCGATTCCCTCTCTAAGTACCTCTCCACAATGTCTGTCAAACTTCAAATCACTTTTTATAATAACTCCCAAGACTCTCTGCTCCTCCATGGAACCCGGTTGTTCCCCATTTAAGAAATAGGTGTCTCATATGCTATTTTTTCCAAAGGGCATTATCCTGCACTTCTCAATATTAAATACCAGCCCTTTCCTGTTTGCCCTGTTAGCAACTTCTTGTATTTCATGCTGAAAGTTTAAAGCATCCATGTTGTTACTCACTAGTGCCCACATTTTTACATCATCAGCAAATTTGCTGATCCATGAAGTGTTTCCACATGTTTATGATGACACAAATATGTTAAAGAGTATGGGTCCAAGTACGGACCCCTGGGGCACCCCACTTGTCACATCAGCCCAATCCGACATGTGTCCTCGCACTACCACCCTCTGCCTTTTGTTCCCCAACCAAGAAGCTACCCATTTAATTATGTGGGTATCTGTAACAATTTCAAAAAATGTGTCCAACATTTTTCTATGTGATATTGTGTCAAAGGCATGAGAAAAGTCCATATACAAGACATCCACTGGAATCCCTTGGTCCATAACACTACTCACTGGCTCAAAAAAGCTATTCAAGCCTATAAAGCATGATCTCTCTTCCCTGAACCCATGCTGGAATAGATCTAATTGTTCCATTTCATGAAGATGTGTGGACCAAAAGGGGAAGGAGTGGTGTTGATGGGGGACCTTAATATGCCAGGTACTAACTGGGGAACCATGTCCTCTACGGTGGCCAAGGAGCAGAGTCTGCTGGACGGCTTCCAGGATGTGTTCTTAACACAGCATGTGATGGAGCCCACAAGGGAGGGGCATGTTCTGGACCCGGTTCTGGTAGATGGGGATCTGGTAACGGACCTGGTTGTAGAGGACCCCTTCCCCGACTGGGAGCAACCACAATACTGACTAGTTTCAAATAAGCATGGGGGGAGGGGGGAGGTCTAGGACACTGGCAGTGGGCTTCAGGGGGGCAGACTTTGTGGGCATGGGAAATATTCTCAAGGATCACTTGAAGGGGATTACATCAATGACAAGTGTGGAAGGGAGATGGGAGGTTATAAAACGGGGACTTCATGAGGCAGTCAGGATCTGCGCTAAGTTAAAACATAAGGGAGCAAGGTCACATCAACCATTCTGGTGGTCCAGTGAGGTACAGGTAGCGGTCAGAGAAAAGAAGGCGGCCTACAAAAAATATAAAACAACAAGAGGGGATAGGAATAAGGAAATGTACCATCTCGCATCTAGAAAAGTCACCCGGATGGTGAGGGAAGCAAAGTCCAGTAAAAAGCAGCGGCTGGCACAGGGGATACATGGAGGGGAAAAGGGGTTCTTCCAGTACATTGGGGGAGAGGAGAAAATCTAAGGGCCATCTCAGCAGATTGAGATCAGAAAGAGGGTGGGTGGAAGAGGCGAGGGACCAGGCAGAGGTATTTAATGAGCACTTTGCCTCTGTGTTCACTAGTGAGGGGGATGGGATATCTACAAAGCAAGGTATGATGGGGATAGAAGTGGCAGTGAGTGGGATCAGGAAAGCAACAGAAATGGAGCAAGAGGGAGGGAGAGGTACCCCAGGGGTGTCACATCTGGACAAGGATAAAAAGACCAGTAAGGTGGAGGGGACGGATGATGCTATCTCCACCAAAAGGGTGTGGTTAGCCCTCAAGGCCCTAAAGAAAGACAAATCTCCTGGGCCGGATAGCATTCAACTGAGAGTACTATGGGAATTGGCGGACATACTGGCTGCACCCCTGGCGGAGCTCTTCAACAGGTCACTTGAGACAGGGAGGGTACCTAGGGATTGGCGAGAGGCACATGTGATGCCAATCCATAAAGGGGGGGTCAAGGGAAGTAGCAGGTAACTATAGACCCATCAGTTTGACCTCAGTGGTGGGAAAATTAATGGAGAGTATACTTAAGGAACGATTGGGGGTGTACTTGGAAGAGGTGGGAGGTCTGGATAGTCGGCAACATGGGTTTGTGCCAGGTAGATCATGTCAAACCAATCTTGTGGAGTTCTACGAATGGGTAACATCAGAACTGGACAGGGGAAAGCCTGTGGGTGTATTGTTCTTGGACTTCAGCAAGGCGTTTGACTCTGTCCCCCACAATGGTCTGGTTGAGAAACTGATGGGGTTAAGAGTAGGCCCTTTGATGATCAGATGGATTGAAAACTGGCTAACTGGACACACCTAGAGAGTAGTGGTCTGTGGGGAGCTCTCAAACTCTAGAGAGGTTGGTAGTGGGGTACCGCAGGGCTCGGTCCTGGGTCCGATCCTGTTTAATGCATACATATCTGACATCAGGGAGGGTATAGGGTGTGAAATGAGTCTCTTCACTGATGACTCCAAGATGGGAGCAGTAGTTGAGGGAGAAGAGGGGAGGTTGGCCCTGCAAGGGGACCTGGACACCCTGGAAAGCTGGGCTCCACATGGAAATTAAATTTCAATATCACCAAGTGCAAGGTGTTGCATCTTGCGGGAAATGCTAAACATAGGTACACCCTGGGAGGGAAGGCGCTGGAGGCCTCAATAGGGGAAAAAGACCTAGGGGTCATGGTGGATGCATGTATGAATAATTCTGAGCAGTGCAGGAGAGCAGCTAGCAAGACAAACAGGATGTTGGGATGCATTATAAGGGGGATCACCTCTAGAAGCAAGGAAGTAATTTTGCCACTGTACAATGGACTGGTTAGACCACACCTTGAGTACTGTGTGCAGTAGTGGAGACCACACTTGAAGAGGGACATACAGCTCCTGGAGAGGGTACAGAGGAGGGCAACTAAGATGATATGAGGGCTAGGGGATTTGACGTATGAGGACAGACTTGAGGAGCTCTGCCTTTTTTCATTGGAGGAGAGGAGAGACAGGGGGGACATGATTGAGGTCTTCAAGTACCGCAAGAGAATAAATAGGGCAAACATGGTGGGGATCTTTAGACTAAAGCAGGGAGGTATTACCAGAGGGCATGGTTTGAAGTTGGAAGGAGGAAGGGTGAGGGGGGAAAAAGGAGGAGTTTTTTCACTGAGAGGGTGGTGGACCCTTGGAATGCACTGCCTGGTGAGCTGGTTCAGAGATGTACAGTGGAGGGCTTCAAGAGATGGTGGGACTGACACAGAAAGTGGATGTATCAGATGATGTTCTGTCCCACGGGGGTTGGGATGGATGATAGGGGTTTCTGGAACACAAGGGAGGGGAGGGCCTCGGCATTCAACTAGGGATCTGAGGTTCGAGCAGACTCGATAGACCGTAAGGCCTAATCTGCTAGCAAATAGTATGTTAGTTTGTTAGTAAATCCATCCTTTATTATGCTTTGCAGCATCTTACATAATATTGGTGTAATACTAACTGGTCTGTAATTCCCCACGCTTCCTCTATTCCCCTTCTTAAAAATGAGTATCACGTGCGCCGTACCCAAGTCATTAACTATTGTACCTGTATCCAGTGAGTCTTGGAAAATATCACCTGCAGGAGGCGTTATTAGTTCTGCAGTGTTCTTTAATAGTGCAGGGTGTATTTTGTCTGGCCCTTCTGATTTGTTGGGATCAAGAGACTTAAGTGTTTTGCTAATGTCTTTAACTGATATCTTAATGCCACTGATTCCTGTTTGGAATTTATGTAGTGTATTTGCCATCTCTAGGTTTATTAATCCCTATGAAGTGTTTATTCAGCTCATTAGCTATATCAAGGCTTTCAGATATTGTTGAATTATTAACCATGATTGGCCCAACCTGTACTTTTTCATTCCTTACCCCCCAATGCAGTTAAAAAAGGCTTTTTTATTTTACTTTGTTTTGGTTGCCAATTTGTAGTCTTGCTTACTTTTTGCTGTCCTTGTTAATTTCTTACACTCCCTAACCCTCGCTCAGTAGTTGTTTCATGCTTCAGTAGTTTCTCTTTGCTTTGCTATTTGGTATGAATGTTTCTTTCACCTAATGGCCTTTTTGATGTTTTGTGAAAACCACATAGGTACCTTGCCTTTGCTGTTATTTTTCTTTTTGGTTGATATGAGGTCATTCAAACATTTATGGAATATTTCCTTAAATCGATCCATTTATCATTCAGTGACAGTCCTGCATGTTCACTTTTCCAGTCCTATGACCTTAGGCAGTCATAGATTTTACTGTAGTTTGTTCTGTTATAACTGGTGCACCCCTTCAGGTTGACACCCCGACGGCGAAACAGGAAAAAAGACCATTACGGCGACATTCGTGGTAATGGTCCTTTTTATGTGTTTTGCCTTCCCCCAGTGTTCCACCCCTTCCCCGGACCAACTCTAACCTGGAGTTGGAATCCTAAAGTCCAGGGTGTGTGGGGCCCCCCTCAACAGAAAACACTTTTGAAACAGGCAGCACAGTACCTACGTTGGTATTGTGCCGTCGTTGTGGGGAAGGTCGGCATTTTTACTGTCGACCTGCCTTGGTGCTTCTGTTATAACACTTTGCCTTAGTTACCCCTACTTCTTTCACTCTTCTAAGGTTAATTTCAAATTGTATCATGTTATGATCTGACCCAAGCAAGGCTTCCTTAGCGATACAGTTACATACTACCGCATCCAAATTTGTTATCACCAAGTCCAGGATATTATTAGTCCTAGTTTTATCCGTGACAAGGCTAGTGAGTCCAAACTCTTCTGTCAAATCCAATAAGTATTTTTCTATATTTATTGTAGATGTTTTAGTTTCCCAGATGACCCCTGGAAGGTTAAAGTCCCCAAGTAAAAGTACTGAGCCCTTTTCACACTGAGATCTTATGATCTCTGAGAGCCTCATCCAGCTTTCTATATTCATATTTGGTGCCTTGCAACACAATCCCAACATAATCTTGCTTGTCTGTCGTGATACTATCTCCACCCAAATTTGTTCATCAGGTTTTATTGTACCCTCTTCAATTAGTTTTGCCTCTATGCTATTCCTTACATATATAGACCCCCCTTCTTGTGTTTCTGTCTTTACAAAATAGTTGAAAGCCTTGGATGTTTCTATCCTAGTCTTTACCATCCCACCACGTATCAGTGATGCAACAAAGGTCTATCTCTTCATTTTGCAAAATATGTTATAAGACATTCTTTTTATTTCTTAAACGATGTGAATTCAGTAATAGTGCTTTTTATGGATAACTTGTTTGTGTAGTATATACCCTTGGTTTACCCACTGCCTTGTCATTCGTGTCTCCATTTCATATCTCCTCCCCACCTCCATGGAGTTTAAAGTTTTTAATATTTTATTGTTGATTTTTTGAGCCAACATTCTTGTTCCAGCTTTATTCAAGTGTAACCGATCAAATCTATACAAATGCTGCTTTCCATTAAAAGATTCCCAATTATCCATGTAGTTATGACCCTCATTTCTACACCAGTCCCTCGACCATTCATTTAGTCTTCTTATTTCCTGATTCCTTTCCCTACTGGCTCTAGGAACTGGTAAGATTCCAGAGATTATTAAGTCCCCTTTCCTGTTTCTTATCTCTGTGGCAATTTGCTGGAAGGCACTATGTACCTCACTAATACTCCCTTTTCTAATATCATTAGTGCCTACATGAATTACCACCAAAGGTTTTGATGTATTACTCAAGTGCCCCTTTAACCCCTTCATCACATCTCTCACTCCTGCTCCTGACAAGCTGCAGACACTAGTGGTGCTTTTCCTACCCCTACAAATAATAGAATCTGCATATTTTAGTATGGAATTGCCTATTACGGTAATATCCCTACTATTTTGGACATTCTGTATCTCTTCACTTATTTGTAATCATCCTTTGGAGGTGTTGACCTGTCTCTGTAATGCTTCTGCCCCACCATTTCCACCTTCATTTCTTGTATTCATTGCTGCTGATGCAGGCTCCCTCTTTTCTGATTACCTGTTGGATTATTTTTCATTACTAATTTCCTGTTCAGTAGACCCATTATTTTCATTGCTGTTAACTGCCCCTTCCTCTGTTATACCCCTTACTCTACCCTCATTTGATTCATTATTTGTGTCATTCGTTTCTATTGAGTGGGCAAGGGCTATTAGTGGTTCAAAAAAGTTTGTAGTTAGTGTTGGTAGAAGTGCTTCTCTTCTTCTTTTGGGCTGAGTTTTATATTTAACTATATACCAGCCATTCCCAATGTCCCCTAACTCATTGTTTAGATATGATTCAGTCTGAAGTTGTTTACCTTTTTCTCTTTCTTTATTTGCGACCGGTTTTTGCCTACTGCAACTCTACTAATGCTGCTCACTTGTAATAGCTGTTCGTTGCTATGGAGAAAGTTCTCAGGCACTCTGTTCTCCTTATTAATGTCTCAATTTTTAAACTGTTTAAGCTCTTCCACAAGCTTTTGCTGGTATATACATCTTTTGCAAATAAAATCCTGTCCCCCAACACCTTTTGTATACATATCACACATCGGACACTGAATTCATTGGTCCACTTCCTTGGCCATGTTCATTATTCTGTATTCTATGTCTGAAGTACTAAAATACCAGTTAATAACCCTGTCTATATTTTAACTTAGGCTTGTGCAAATCGGAGTTTTCCTGTGAGTACTTACTACTAAACTGTCTCCCTTGAATGATCAAATAGCTATGAGGCTTCTTCCTGTTTTTGGTTTGGGGCCTCCTTGCCTCCCAACCCTCCAGACACGTGCTGGAATGAACATGTCTCAGTGCGTGTCTCCACACGCTCACCCCGCTCGCTGTGGGGTGATCCTTTTATGCCTAGCAACCAGGAAGTAAATTGAGGTCATGTCCCCATTCATTTACTCTGTAGTAAAAAGCAAACATCCAACCCAGGATAACTGGTTTCAGTCCTGCCCTAATGCCCCCTTCTGCATCCTAGCTTGGAGAAATATTCATGCCCAGTACACAGTCACACAGGCTGAATGACCCTTTCCCCTACTGCAGCAATACGCACCTCTGTGAGTGTAGTCCCTCCTGTGAGCATGAACCACATTACTCAAACAGCTCTGTGGCACTTTCCACAATGGTTAAAATGTGTCTCAATTAAAAGCGCTAAGTGCAGTGTAGTGCACTTTGTCCTGTGGCTCACATTACATTCGATAATGATTATGCACCCCAGACCACAAAGCACCACCTGGCTTACAGACCAATTCTTCAAGCCCTCAGGGCCAAAGAGATTAGGTTTAGAACACTGTGCCCAGCCCGCTTGATAATACAGCTCAAAATGGGTACCAAGGAATAAGAGTCAGCCAAGGAAACATTGAAGGACTTACTGAAATGTGGGATACTTGTTCCAGCCTCCTCAACACCTCACCCTGTTGACTCAGACACCATGAGCTGTTGGCAGACAGTTCCTCTGAAAGATCAGCAACATTGACATGCCTCTGAAACTCTGGCCTCAATTAAATCACACTTCTGCTCCTTTCAATGATCTCCAGCACCCACCCCCCGAGGAATTAATGGACTGCCTTTTGCTTGTTTTTTGATACCTTCTGGTGTAGGGTTTCCCGAACTGTTTGGACCGGTGGCCTTGAAGTTCTGAATGGGACTAATTTGTTTTGTATTGCATGGAGAAAAGGACCTAGTTTCCACTGTTTTTCAGTAGACTGTTTGCTGGGATCTACTGGATCTTTCTTTTTAAATGAGTACAGTTTTGGATATGGGTGCTAGCTTCTGGTAACTTTGCACACCCGTGCTGGACGTTTACTCTCATTTTCAGTTGGTAAACTACTGTACTTTCATGCTGGACATTTGTTTCTGCCTTGTATTGGTTAATTACAGTGCACTATCCGGGGAGTGCTATATACTTGGAATCCCATTGGGTATCTGTGTTGGATGCTTGTTTCTGCCTTGTACTGGTTAATTACAGTGCAATATCTGGGGAGTGCTATGTACTTGGAGTCCCACTGGGTATCTGTGTAGGACGTTTGTTTCTGCCTTGTACTGATTAATCACAGTGCACTATCCGGGGAGTGCTACAGTATGTACTTGGAGTCCCATTGGGTATCTATGTTGGGCGTTTGTTTCTGCCTTGTACTGGTTAATTACAGTGAATATCTGGGGAGTGCTATGTACTTGGAGTCTCACTGGGTATCTGTGTTGGGCGTTTGTTTCTGTCTTGTACTGGTTAATCACAGTGCACTATCTGGGAGTGCTACAGTATGTACTTGGAGTCCCATTGGGTATCTATGTTGGGCGTTTGTTTCTGCCTTGTACTGGTTAATTACAGTGAATATCTGGTGAGTGCTATGTACTTGGAGTCTCACTGGGTATCTGTGTTGGGCGTTTGTTTCTGCCTTGTACTGGTTAATTACAGTGCAATATCTGGGGAGTGCTATGCACTTGGAGTCCCACTGGGTATCTGTGTTGGGCGTTTGTTTCTGTCTTGTACTGGTTAATTACAGTGCAATATCTGGGGAGTGCTATGTACTTGGAGTTCCACTGTTTATCTGTGTTGGACGTTTGTTTCTGCCTTACATCAGTTAAGTATTGTATAATTTAAAAAGTGTGCACTTCATTTTGATGGGTATTTTCTATGCGTCCCAAATATATTTCTGGCAGCCTGAAATAATGAGTTTATAATTTTCTTTTCTCTTTCTCTCTTTTCTCCCTTTTTCTCTTTTCCTTCATTTTCACTGCTGCCCTCATTTCTTAGATTTCTGCTTAGTCCCGCCCCTACAATATGAGGCCAGTTGCTCTTTTACCAATAGAGAGGACTGGCTCATTCCCACTTTGATTTTTCTCTATGGTCTAGCAGCCTGGTACTCTATAAACCTTGACTTGAATTAGAGAGGCTATATCACAGCACTGTTCAGTGAATAACCAACCATCTACTTTGCCACAGGTATTGTTCTCACAATTTAGGTGTTTGGTCCTTGTTTAAGTTACAGAGACATCTAGGCACAAGATACACAATAAGGATACACTTACTATTTCAGACTCTGTTTAAGTTAGAAGGGTTCCTGTAATAGTTAGCTGTATTTTAATGGTACCAGTTAGACAGAGTTCTGCTATGTGCTCCTAGCAGTTGGGAACTTTATCTCACTATGCACTTACATATTTTTTATAGCTTTTAATACTACTGCCCTGCTGTGCATTTCCTTAATGGTTTGCTCTCCCCCCTCGGCTCTGCTGCTGCCTGTTAATTTTAAGGGAGGGACAGTCTCTACATTTTCATGTGCCTCTTCAGTTAAGGTTTATCCCCTTCCTTTGATTTACTTTAGCACACCCTCTTTTTTTTCTTCTTTCTCTCCTCTCTGCAACTTCATTTATTTTCAGCCTGGTTTGGTGTGTGTGTGTGGGGAAGGGGGATAGGTATGGGGTGGTAATGGAAGCACGCTACTAAAGATGCAAGGTGGTGATGAACTTCTGCTTTGGTCTCCCCTACAAAAATGAAATATATTTTAAAATGTATAATTAACAATATATTTACATATAGTGAAATATATTATTTTTAATTTATTTATTTACCAGGAGAGACACACTAAGCTGAAAGCTTGTTTACAGGTGCGACCTGGGAGCACAAGGAAGTTAAGTGACTTGCTCAGGGTCACACAGTATGCAAGTAGGGGCCATGGGATTCAAACTCAGGTCTCCAGGTTTGCAGTTCAGAGTCTTAAACCACTGTGCTATACTGCCTCCTAAATATTCCTCATATTCCAATCTACTTGTTTTATGATACATTGCAATGTATTGGAAAATCACTATATTTCACTATATTTTAAAATTTGCAAATATATTGCAATATATTGTAAATATATACATCATGGCTGCTTTAGTATATTCTATATATTACAAAATATATTGATAAAATTCTAAATATATTGAAATAAGGATGGTAAATCAGTATATGTTATTGGTATATTGCCAATATATGTGTAAATGTATTTTGTTTTACATTTCAAACATTGTTTCCTATATTTACAAATATATATAATACACATTTGTAATAGATATTAATATAACTATTAACTTACTCAGACAAAAACAAAATAAATGTATGCATACCTCTATTTGTACAACTAGGGTTGGATATTCAAAGCAGTTGCGCAGTGCGCAACAGGGTTGGGCCTGCGCAACTGAGAACATGCGCTGGAGAGCGATATTCAGTGGCAGCAACTGCGCAGTGCAAGTGTCCATGTGCCAATGAGCAATGGAAATGCATGCATGCATGCGCAAGTGCAGGGGGCATAGCAATGAATATGCGACACAGTGCGATATTCAACACCGGACCAATGGCGCAAGCGTGGAGCAAATGACAGTTGCGAGGAGCACTCTTGAGCCTATAAAAACAGGGAGCAAGTAGGTGAAGGACAGCTGTGCCAGACGGGAGAAGGAGAGAGGGAGACAGAGAGGCCAACCTGAACCACTGTAGGGGTGAAAGAGAGGGACAGAGGCAGTGAGGGTGTGATACTGTGTGAGAGAGTGAGTGTGTGTGTGAGTGAGTGAGACAGGCAGGGAGGTGACAGTGTGCGTGTCTGCCTGTGACACCAGGCACAGGAGGGGCAGCACAAGAACCCAGAGGGGTGGGAAGCAGAGGCCACAGCCAACAGGCTGCCAGCTGGGGCAGGGCACTCAGTCATGGGCCCAGCGGAGCTGCAGCGGAGCTGTCCACACAGCATCACACAGCCGGGGGGACCAGAGGAGTCAGCTGCCCAGGGGGGACAGGACAACAGGGGCTATGGCCAGTGCCATCTTCCAGATGGAGGCTGTAATGAAGGGTGTAGGGAGGCAGGAGGCAGGGTGGCATGGATGTGGAAGGGACCATCGGTGGTATGCCTGGAACAGGTGGTACCGTACCCACACCACCTTTGAACAGTACACTGATACGGAGATTGTGAGCCGGTATCGCCTGAACCGGGTGATTGTGAGGCAGCTCTGTGAGCTGTGCAGTGAGGAGATTCTGTGGATTTCCATTTTTTTTCAGGAAACACACTTATCTGCTGCAGAACACCTTACGTTAAAGTGGGATGGAAGATATCAGGTGTAAGCCTCATCTTGCCCCTTCGGAAAGAAAAGAGGGAATGGCCATCTTGACCCCATCGATGACTCCCTGATAGTAAACAAGACTTACGTTGATTCCTAAGGTAGATATGTGATTCTCCAAAAACCACTGTTCCAACAAGATGTGACCTTGGCAAATGTTTATTTTCCACTTGATGCAGCAACTCCGGTGCTGAGCCATTTTCTGGGAACTATATTGGACCACCTCCAGGGCATGTTAATCATGGGTGCGAACCTGAATTTAGTTCTGTCTGTTGATCTTAAATACATTTAACCCTAGTAAACACTGTTCTCCTATGGCGCAACATTTTTTTTCATATGACTATTACACACTTGGGTCTTATAGATATACAGTATGGTGACGCCTTTGTATCTCGCAATGTGCATATACTTTTTTTCTGCCTGGCATCACAGTTGCTCCAGACTTGATTCATTTTTTTTACTACAGGTGAACATTTCTCCTTGGTACAAGATTTGTCTTATGGGCCTCGAATGATTTCTGACCATCACCCTTAACATCTTAAGCTTAATCTGGGAAAGGAGCCACTCCACTCCATTTTTTTTTCAAATTCTATTAATTCACCTCTCACCTTTGGCCTCTCTCTGGCGTGGACTCACGGCACTGCGGCTCTACCCATTGACCTGAAGCTCTGGCTGCTTGTCTCCAGTGGGGACACCCTTCCTCCAGCCTGGCTAGCCTGGCGCCCCCGGATCTGAGTCCCCTGGGGAAGGACTGCTGTAGTTGTCTAGTACTCTATCTGTAGTGTTGAGGGCTGCTGCACTGGAGTAGGGTTCAAAGCAAGCATACTAGTGCCGGGCATTGATATGGGGTCATGACCTCCAGATCTGCCTTCATCTACCAATGGTAAGAGGGTTTTTTCCCTTGGATACTGTTCCCCGGTGGTGCGGATGTGCAGTGATGTCCAGCACAGTGCAGACATGCTCCCGCACCTGTCTGAAGGATGTCGGCCGCATCCACCATACCCCAATGCAATGTGCACTGTTCAGCCAAGCCCCTATTCTCCACTAGAGGCCACAAAAGCCATGCAGTGCATGCTCACCCTCCCTGGGAAAGGAGAGCTGCCAGACGGCCACTCAATCCGAATACATGCCCTCCCCTCCGCTGAGCCCGGTGACCTGAGTCCATTCCCGAACCTGGGTCACCAGCATCATGCAAGGTGTGGCATCCAGCCCCTGAGCCCTCAGCGCCACTCCATTTGACAGCTGAACAATTCTTTATTGCATGATAACAATTTTGTTAATCTTATTAAGAACTATATACATAGAAACATAGAAATTGTCAGCAGATAAAGACCGCTAGGCCCATCTAGTCTGCCTGTAGGCCCTATACATTGCATGTGGCCACTGATCTATGTGATCAATGGCTTTTTATCACTCCTTGCCCTCTCAAGCTTCCCTTGTGTCTGTCCCAGGCATGCTTAAACCCTTCCACTGTGCTTGCCCCCACTACCTCCTGTGGAAGGCTATTCCAAGCATTGACTATCCATTCTGTGTAGAAACATTTCCTCACATTACCTCCTAATCTATCCCCTTCCAATTTCATATTGTGCCCCCTTGTTCTAGTACTTTTTCTACGTTGGAAAAGGTCTCCCACCTGAACCTTGTTTATACCCTTGAGGTACTTGAAAGTTTCAATCATGTCCCCTCTCTCTTTTCTCCAGTGAGTACATATTGAGGTCCCTTAGTCTCTCCTCATATGTTTTGTGGTGCAAGCCCTGTACCATCTTTGTCACCCTTCTCTGGAGAGTCTCCACCTTATCTATGTCCTGGCACAGGTGTGACCTCCAGAACTGCATACAGCACTCCAGGTGAAGCCTTACCAATATTTTATACAATGGCATCACCACCTCTTGCCTCCTGCTAATGATACCCCTGCCTATGCACCCCAGCATACAACTGGACCACCCTGCCTCCTTTGTACACTACTTTGATCCCTTAAGATCATCAGAGATGATAACCTCTGGGTTCCTTTCCTTTTTGGTGACAGTCAGCTCCCCTCAACCTGTAGCTCTCCCCAGGGTTCCTTCTACCTTGGTGCATTATTTTTCACTTCTTTGCATTGAACCTCAGTTGCCACATTTCTGACCATCTTTCAAGTTTCTCCAGGTCCCTCTTCATTTTCTGCACCCCTTCTGGAATATCCACCCTGTACATCAAATAATGGTAGACAATGACTCCCCCTCAGTTTTGGCCTCCACATTGTGGGATATTTTAAAGGCTGTTTTAAAAGGAGAAAGTATTGCTTCTTATAAGAAACGTCACAACTGGAGCGGGACTATCTTGCACAGATTGATTACAATCTCTACAGGCCCTTTTTAGGGATGCTGATTGTGCCCTACTTTCCCAGATTAACTTGGTGAAACATTTGCTTCAATCAATAATGGACTACAAAGTTCAACAGGTCCTAGAATACCTTCTTTTGACACATCATATGGGGGGGCTAAAGGCTCCCAATTGCTGGCCTATAAACTTTGGACACAATGCCGAGCAGTGCAAATTTTACCAATTCGGGACCCTATTACAGGACACGTGACACATGAGAAATCTAAAATACAACACATTTTTCAAACTTATACAGTACTTCCACTTTGGCCGATCCTGATGCTAGTAGACATTTTTTAAGTACTCTTCCCCTTTGCAAATTAAGTACTGCTCAACAGGAGCACCTTACAAATCCTATTATGGATGAAGAACTTCTCACCCAATTAAAATCTTTGAAATCAAGAAAATGTCCTGGCCCTGATGGTTATATCAGTGAGTCGTATAAAATTTTTTCTGACTCTCTTTGCCCTTAATTACTTCATGTTTTTTATCCGGTAGTGGAGGCAGAAGCCCCTGCACCTTCCTGGCTTCTTGCTACTATTAGCCCCATCCCTACACCGGGTAAGGACCCTTCTAACCCTGTGTCCTATAGGCCCATCTCAGTTCTGAACACAGATTATAAACTTTATATCACCATTTGGGCCAAGTGACTGGAAAGAATCCTCCCAACCATAATTCACCCTGACCAAGCCGGATTTATTTGTAAGAGACACATCCCAGATAACATCTGCCAGACTCATCTTATTATTATTGAACATGTTGTCTCCCATCAAATTACTATAGCTTTACTTAGTTTAGATGCTGAGATGCTGAGAAGACATTTGACAGGCTCACCTGTGGTTTTCTTTGGGGTACCCTGTCTACTTTTGCCTTTCCTGACTATTTTTTTGCTATTGTTTCAGCAGCCTCATTCCATTCCTGTCCTTTCGCCTACATTCATGATAAGGGAACCTATTCTTCTTCTATTGTCTTTCAGCATGGTATACAGCAGGGATGTCCAATGTCTCTGTTATTATTTGCTTTATTTTTAGAACCATTATCCATGGCCATATGTGTAAATGAACAGGTTGAAGGTGTTCCGCTGGGGGTTATGATTTATAAAATTGCATTATACGCAGACGACATTCTTCTCAGATTATTAAACCCAGAGTGCTCTATCCCAGCTACATGGTCTCTTATCCAAACCTTTGGGGTCCTTTCAAGATTTAAGCTTAACCTACACAAGATGGAAACTTTCAGGTCCATGTGTCCTTTTCTTGGAACTGGCAGAAGACTAACTTAAATATTCTGGGATTGATATTCCTTTAGATTTCTGAAATCTCTGCCTTTTAAATTATGAACCCCTTGCAGAACAGATTAAAGAAGACTTAGATACTCAGGGCAGATTAATTCTTTCTTTTTCCTTTAAAATAGAAATTGTCTGCATGAATATTCTTCCCCGCTTACTATATATTTTTTTCAAACTCTCCCACTGTTCCTCAAACCATATTATTTCTCTTTTTGGAATAAATGGACTTCCAGATTTATTTGGGGGGTTCTTGTTCTAGGCTCGTCTACTCTAGCCTCTAACTCCCTTTGGTGAAAGGAGGTCTGAACCTCCCGAATCTTTTTTTTATGCAAAGGCTGCTCATTTAAATATTATTCTTACGTGGCTTCTCCCCCAGGCCACACTCGCCTGGAAAAATATAAAACAGACCATAAATGACTTGCTTGACTTGGGTGCTTTTCTTTTTTTTCTACCCAGACCCTCAGTCTTTCCCTTACTTCTTTTACCTTTTTTAATGCCCAAACTTTGAGGGTCTGGCTTAGCATTAAGTATCACCCTCCTTTTGCCTTACTTTTTTATTTTTGCAGAATTTTGGCTATGGATGAAGAATTTCTCCCTTCTGCTATGGATCTTACATTTTGTAGATGGAGACGTAATGGTCTTTCACTCATATATTAGTTTCTTCGACAGTCATGGGGTGGTCCCTTTTGAAAGACTTAAACCGAAATAGTGTCTTACTAACAGAGAACATTATCAATACCTGCAAGTACATACATACCTATTACACAAACATAAAGAATATACTAAACTTCCCATGGTACTTCCTATATTATCAGCCTTAATAATCAATTTTCAGAATGACCATCCCTTGGGACATGTGATTGGGATCGTATATAAGGGATTTCAAGAATTTACTACTGAGTCAATCCAGTTAATTTTGGACAAATGGAATCAAGAACTTCAAGTTTCCATTGCTTACACCAAATGGAAAAGTTTGGCTGTTGCAGCTTACAAGATTACCTTATCCCACCATGGTGTGAATTTGCATGGAAATGCCATTCTTAGTATTTCTGTACACCTTCTATTTTTCAGCACTTCCTTCTACATCATTTTTGGGACTGTTGGTGGCTTTGCAGATGTAATCCAGCTGATCAGGCTTGTATTTTTTACTTTTGCCCCATTTTACACCCTTTCTGGGTATCACTGATGGCTCAGATATATCTTGTCACAGCACAATCCTTTAAGGTGACCTCAGAACTTATTTTGATGTTGATACCCCCTTCTAATTAGCATTTGCCCTCTAAGTCCTTACTTTGGATATACATATTGGCTGCTAAAAATGCAATTACTCACTTATGGATGAAACCTGCTATGCAAATATTGGAAATGTGGTGTCCTATTATGTTAGAGATATATTTTATGGAAAAATTTATAGCAGCTCAACAAAAATGCCTGAAGCAGTTTGAGATATGCTTGCAACCCTGTTTTTCTTTTATTATGCCTCAACATATGAATATTGGCTTCCTTAAGACCCCACAAAAGTGCTGTACCTGAGGTTGGTTCCCCTTTTGAAAAGTATATATCGTAATGGATTCTGTGTTTGTTTTCTTGTGCCGGTTGACTGCCCTGTGCCAGGGTACCCTCACTGTCCCCCTTCACTTGATAGTGATATCACATCTGACTACCATGTGAGTATAGGTTCATGTTACTTAATTAAATATCAGATGTTCATATTTGATATCTACACTGTATAAGGGGTGAGTTTCACCTCTTTTTCTTTCTCTTCACATGTTTTGTATTCTACACTGCCTTGAATTTCAGGTGTTAATTATGTGTTTGTTGTATAGTCATGTTCTCTGTTGTGTGAATAAAAAAAAGATTAGGTCAAGGATTGGAAACAAAACCAGGTTGGGTATAATTACACCATTAACATGCAGTTCACTTCTACTAAGAAAGGAGGCAGATAACACAGCCAGCAGCATTAGAGGATTTTAGAGTAGGTAAACAGTCATAAAATGTGGGTTTTTAACTAGAAATAACATGATGCAAAAGAGGCAGATAGTGTCCCTTTACGAATAACTGACATGTTCTGGCAGGCAATTCATACTAAGTAGTCGACTGCCCGTGGAGTTAGTTAAGCCTATTATTAAATATTTCCATTCAGGAATATAAAATAAACTTACCAGTTATATACCTGGCTCATAACTTCTGAGTATGAGCCAAGTGGGAACCCCCACCTAAAATAGCATTTTGATGACATGAGGTAAGGAACAGTTTGCAGATGCGCTATATATAGACAGAATGAAATTGAGGGAGGAGCCTCTAAACATGCATAAAGTTTCTTTGCTACAAATCATACACACATGGAGCTAATATATGATGTATAACAATAACAATATCTGAACATGCCCTAAATAAGGGCTTTGGCACATGGATGCAGGACTTCCTAATAAGGAGGCAATCCAAAACAGAACCATGGAAGTTATTCGGGATTATATCATGGGAAACTGGCTAGGGTATAACAAGATTAAGTACATCTGTGATGGACTGAAGGCTGTTCTCAGAGGTCACTTTCTAGCTTATGCAGCCCATAAAAATAAATAATACTCTCCAAACTTGAATTAGAACACAAGGGTAGAGTGGCCCAGAGCTTCTCTTGGAAATCAAGAAGGCTAGAGAAGAGCTCTTTAAATTAGCCCTCAGGAAAATTTGGTTTACCACTAGAAATACTACAAGTGGGAGAATACAGCAACGCCACCTTTTGGCCTTTAGGCTAAGAAAACAAGAGGCATACTGATGCATCCCTAAAATAAGGCAGGAAGGGGAGGCCACTGATATTGCTACACACCCCAGGGATATAGCTAAGGTTTTCCATAAGATTTATGGAAAGATTTAATCTAAGGAATCAAACACTGGGTCCATATAGGTGATTAGGTGTGTGCTAACACATAAGCATTCCTCACCTGTCTCAGGAGGAACAGGAAGTGCTGCATAGCCCTTTCATGTCACAAGAGCTGATCATAGTACAGAAATTAAATCCCTGAATGCAGGCTGAGCACTTGGGCCAGATAGACTTATAGCCAAGTTTACAAACAGTTTGCAGAGGAGCTTACATGCACCCTGGGCCAAGTCTGTAACATGGCACATGCTGGGGGTGGTGGGTGGGGAGATCCCAGGCACCTGGGTGAAGCTGTAATAACTGTGATCCCCCAAACCAGATAAAGACATCACCGCTTGTAGAGAATACCGCATAGTTTCCCCCCATAAACTGGGATGTGAAAATCTTCGCAAAAACCATAGAAAACCAGCTGCAAAAAGTGACTGCAGGCTTGATCCACCCAGCTCAAAAGGGATTCATTCCAAAACAATGTATTCAGGACAAGATAAGATGACTTCTTAACATGGTGCTGGCCTGCCATCAGCCTCCAGTGGAGGAGCATGGGACTGTCGTCCCTGTAAATGCAGAAAAGGCTTTTGACTGCCTAGATCAGCTGTTTTTGGAAACCATCTTGCAAAAATGTAATTCGGGGGATAAATTCCAGGGCTGGATTCAGGCCTTATATGTAAAATCTGGAACTAGAATCAAAGTAAATGGCACCCTTTTGGAGGAGATATGAAACAGAAGGGAACCAGGTAGGGGTGCCCCCTCTTGCCAGTGCTCTTTGCTTTGAGTCTGGAACTTCTGGCAGAAACCTGGAGACTGGCCACAGACATAGAGGGAATTAAATTGTAATGGGAACAAATTAGAGTTTCCCTTTTCTGCTGATGGCACTTCTCTATATCAGTGATCTTTACACTAATATCCCTAAAGTCCTGGACAAAGGCTAGTAAGCAAACTGGGAGGCTTAGGAGTGGGTATAAAGGTGGTAAACTGGGTAAGAAATTGGTTAGGGGACAGGGGACAGAGGATGGTGAAAATGGGGTTCACTAAGAGGAAGGGAGCATGGCCAATGGGGTGCCTCAGGGATCTGTGCTGGAACCAGTCCTCTTTAATGTCTTTATAACTGACATTGCAGAGGAGCAGAAGGGAAGGTCTACCTCTTTGTGGATAACAGCAAACTCTGCAATAGGGTGGACACTCTGGGGGGTGGAAAGGATGAGCAGAGACCTCCACCCATGAAAAAGGGCAAAGTAATGCAGTTGGGCCACAGAAAACCAGAGGCAGAGTACAAATTGGGAGGAGTGGTACTGATGACCACAAACAGGAAAGAGGCCTGGGGGTGATCATACCTGATGACCTAAAGGTGGCCAGGCAGCGTGACAAGGCAGTTAGGAGTGCTAGTGGGATACTGGGGTTCATAGGGAAGGTTATCACCAACAGAAAGAGGGAGGTAGTATTGCCTCTGCATAGATTTCTAGTAAGACCTCACCTATAGTACTGTGTCCAGTTCTGAAGACCATATCTCTGGAAGGACATAGACAGAGTGGAGGCAGTCCAGAGGAGGAGAAACTAAAATGGTGCAGGGTCTGCATCAGAAGCTCTACGAGGAGAGACTGAAGGGCCTAAATATGTTTACCCTGGAAGAGAGGAGAAGGAGAGAGAGAGAGAGAATGTGATTGAGACCTTTAAACACCTCACAGGGGTAAGCAAGGTACAGGAGGGAAGTATTTTTCAGTAAAAAAACAGTGCTCATGGTTAAGGGGCACAATAAGAAGCTGGAGGATGTAGATTCATAGGAGATATGAGATAGTACTTCTTCACAGAAAGAGTGGTGGATTCCTGGAACAGTCTTCCAGCAGAGGTGGTGGGGGCAAAAACAATGGTGGGGTTCAAGAACACATGGGGTAGTCATAAGGGAATCTTAGAGAAAGGGAAGGAGGGGAGGGTGAATGGGTCAGAGATGAAGTAAATTGTGTGGTGTACTGTAGTCAGGGAAAAATCATCAGACTATGCGGGCCAATCAATCCTTATCTACCAGCAAATTCTATGTTTCTATGAATTTGTTGTTTTCAGTTTTGCCTATCAGAATACCAGGACAGGCCTGGAAGCAACTATAAAAGACTAATCATATTCAGCGGGGGTGGGGGTGGTAAGAAGTCGAGAGTCAAGAGGAGGGTCTGGGGGTTCCAGACCTGCAAAATGTATTACAGAGGAGCCCAACTCCACAATTTTGTTAAAATGAGATTGGGCCAAAGTGTCCCAAGCTGGGCAAGCTGGGAACAATCCAGTTATACCAGAACCAATGTATCAGAGATCCCATTCAGCAGTTGGGATAACTCAGTTCCCTCATAAATCAGGAGCCATGGATAACTCACAGTACAGGTATGGGTTGGACTTGTATAAAACAAAAGCAGGCAGCGAGCTTGCACCTCTGTGAGCCTGCCATAATTTTTCTCCCATTCTCTTGAATGAAGGTTTTTAAAAGATGGAAAAGACAAAATCTCGTTCAGCTGGGTCAGTTTATGGCTGAGCAGGAAGTTAAACCATTCCATCAACCGCGTGCACAGAATTTGGCCTTAACAGGCAAGCCATGTTTAGATACATGTAGTGCAACAGTATCTTAACTCTGAGCCCTGCTATACTTTGCTAAAACTAAAAGAGAACCCTATAAGAAAAACCTTATACAGCCTCTCAGGTCACGCCCCACCTAGAAAACTGCTCTGTGTTCTCTACGGTGCCCCCAAGGTACTGGAGGAGGATCAGGTGGCACATACCAAAGCAAATGAGAGGCAGAGTCAAATGAAACTATTGCTGGCCAGGAATGGTCAGTAATATGGGGTCAGGTCCATAAAACTATGGTCTCTCCACACTGGTGGGGATTTTGGTTGAAGGTTATTGTGAGATTCTTCAGAACACACACAATTTCCAAACACAATGTTGCCCAGCAATCTGACCAGTGCGGGAGAAGCTGTTGGAATACTGGGACCCACGGACATGTTTTGTGGGGGAAGCCCATTGCTGGAAAACTACTGTCAAGCAGTTGGTGAAGTCATGGGCCATATTCTTGCTATTCCCCCACTACAATCTTTCAAACAACTCATGTTAGGGGTCCAACCAAGAGTACGTGGAATCACAAGAAATATTTATATAATATTATGGTAGCAGTAGCCTCTAAACTCCGTTACTCAGAAATGGTTACTGGCACCCCCCCCCCCAAGAGATACAGTAGGAGGGTGGCAGCAAAGCAGTCAATCCATTAAGGAAAAGGAATGAGTTACTGCCCTATTATGTCACACACTGGATAAACATACTGGTCAGTGGCTTCCCTTCATGGAACACCTAGCTGAGGAGGGAAGGGTAGACATTTTAGAAGTGATGGCAAATAACAATCGAGTGTCTACCCTGTCTTAGCAAGGATCAACCCCAGCACAACTTCATAGCACTACTGATGAGTGGTAGTCCCTATCCATGAAAGCACTTATGATAATTGAAATTCTCTATCCACCATACGAAGTGTGATGGTATTCTAGTTAGCAGGCTTTGTTAGACAGTAAGTAATGAAATGTAACCTATAATGGTTCCATGTTTCTTTTTTTGGTTTGTGATTGTAATTTACTCCTTTTATTTTCTACCAACTCTTCATTTTTAGGTTCACTTTCCTGTGACTCTTGAAACTGTGAATGTAACTGTATGTGTTCTAATAAACAATTTTCATGAAATATAATTATAATACAAAAAAAAGAAGAAAGTAAACAGGGTGCCAGCAATGCCAGAATGGAGGCAAGGTTTAATGGAAATTATCAGAATGGAAAGGCTATCACATTTCATGAAGGAACAAGGTAACATATTCACGAATAAATGAGAAACAAAATACAACCATTTACTGAGGCAAGCATGGGGTACACCTATGAGGGTATAGTTTTTCTGAGCTCTGGTATATATATATATATATATATATATATATATATAAATAAATATTAGAGGCATAAAACTCTGTTTAATGCATCACTTAGGGTTGTTCCACAGCAACAAAAATGAGGAAATTCAATTTCAGGGTTGAAACCCCCTTGCACCCCTTCAGCCCTCCCCCCCAACCGGCATTGGGGTACGCATTGGGGTCGTCGGCCCTAACTCTTACCCCATCACATGTGGAAAGAAGCTGAGGAATAGGAGAATGGGGTGAGAGTTAGGACTGACGACCTCAACGCGTACCCCGATGCCAGTTGGGGGGGTGGGCTGGAGGGTGCAAGGGGGGTTTCAACCCTGAAATTGAATTTCCTCACTTTTGTCACTGTGGAACAACCCTAACTGATGCATTAAACAGAGTTTTTGCCTCTAATTTCCCTTCTTTTTGAGAATGATAACGAGAAATAGTGAAAGTAATGTGGTGGCGGGATGCGCTCCCGTCACGTGATGTCTTGTCACATAGTAACATGGTGCCTGCAAACGCAAATGGTATTGCGCATGGTGACGCAAAGTGAAACAGAAAGAGAAACAGTACTGTAGACACAAATGGTAAAATAATGCAAATGCAAGTGCAAATGAAAAGAAAGGGTAATTGACATGGTGGCGAGACAGGAACGGTAAGTGAAATGGTAACGGAAATCGCACGGAAGCGGTACGGTAACAGTAATGTGTTTAAGCTGGTTTTCCCCAAAAGCTGCATAGAGAAAGACAGTGAGTACAAAGAATGTATGCATAATAATGGGTCTCGGAGCAGAAAATGAGGAGTTGGAATATTAAATTGCATATATCTCAGGAAACGTACGACATAGAAAAAAAATTAAAAAGTCATATGATTTATGACTTTCCTGGCAAGATTTATGCTTAGCACCTAGTAGGGGGCTAAGCAATTTTCTGACGAAAAGTCTGTATCTCGCACCGTTTCCGAGATATGGACCCTGAAATGCGCGGCAAACTCCGTAATGTTATCCTATGGGAAAAAAGAGAAGTTCAGAGTGCCATAACTTTGCCGCCCTGTAATATTTTTTCACCAAACCACCACAAGGCCCATCTGTGGGATGTTGGCTTTCTTCTCATCAAATTTCAGTTTAAAAGACCAAGCTGTTATTTTGCAGCAGGGTGGCAAAGAATTCCTGTAATGCAGCGGACACCGCAATGTTAGTCTATGGGAAAAAGTGTCAACTTTGGAGTACTGTAACTTTGCATACATGCAATATTTTGTCACCAAACCACCAAAAGGCACATCTGTGAGATGTTGGCTGCCTTCCCTCCAAATTTCAGCCCAAAAGACCAAACCGTTCATTTGCAGCAGGGTGGCAAAGAATTCCTGTTATTTTGGGCATAGTGTCGCAAAGTAGCGTCGTGATTTGCTAAAGCGTTCGCAAAAATTTGTGACACTTTGGTGAGTGTGACACTACTTTGTGACACTACCTTTTCTAGAAATTGGAAAAACATATTTCTAGGGTGGTTAACCTCAAAATAAAGACATGCCTAGCATCCTTAGGGTCCGACTAGGTAAACACAATAAGAATTGTGTTGCTAGAGGGTCCCACATTTAAATGGCAAGCATTTTTCTGATCACCAACTGAAAACAAAATGGCAGATTTGCGACACTACTATGGCCATTTGCAACACTAAAAAGTGCATTTGTGACACGGTCGAACTTTTTGTTAACTTTTCCCATTGACTTATAATGGGAAATTGTTTTTTTAATAACTTTTGAACCGTTTAATATTTTTTCACGAAATCTTCAAAAGGAAGATCGGAGACCCTGACCACATGTTCCCTGAAGTTTTCAGACCAGTCGCGCAAACTGTGTGACCTGTAGGGATGAGCAAAGAATTCAAAAAAGCATAAACATGCGTGCAGATCACGCTTTATAACTCCATAGCCGTAGATCCGAACAATACGAAAGTTGGCAGATCCCAAGATGTATGGTTCTTGATTGTGTATTCTAAATTTCAGGCAAATTCATTGAGCAGTTGCAAAGTTATTGAGGTACAAAATTTTAGGTTTGACATGTAAATGGCTCCTTAACCCTAACTATGGTAGCACTACCGTGCTACCATAATATATATATATAGCCCCTCAATGCATATGTCAAGGCAATAGATGCTCCTAGTCTTGTACTGTCCTTCACCCATGATAGTTTCTGATTTTAACATCTCTTCTGCTTTTGTTTTGCGTACTATATCATATAAAAATTCTTGACTAGGTATGAGTTGCTTCTTCTTCTCGTCCTCTGCCCCTCTCTCTCATACTCCAGTTGTGCTCTTCACTGTAATTCTAGATGCATATTATTTCTTATCTATAGACATAGGATGTAATGGAATATTAACATTGTGTATTTACATTAAAATATTTAAATATGTATTAGCAACATCTCAGTAACACAGATCCATTACTTTTTTGGATGGTGAATTACTTTAGACACTCATGTAGCGATATGTCGTAGAACATTGCAAAATGGCATAATTGAATACTATTGCTGTATTGATTAATGCTGCTGTAGTGCTGGAATATATTGATCTGCTATTTAAAATCCGATAAAAGTTCACTGAGAAAACAAAACTGGTTGCCACTGGCCAAAATGGTACATACCTTAACATAATTTGGATATTTTAACCATTCCCAGCAATAGGAAAGCTTTCAGGAATTTTTGATTCCAGTCTAATAGCGCAAATTTAACTTTGGCTAGGTACAAGGCAGAGCTAAACAGGAAGGAAACATCTCTTTCTGACTGTAAATGTGTCAGGGAGGACACTAATCATTTAATACTGATATGCCCTCTCTTAAGTTATTTTAGGAGGACGTATCTCAGTAAAATACTCGACAGACTACCATAACCTTTGTCCTTGGGCACAACCTTTTTGAATACTCTACTTAATTCTTCTGATCTGTTTATTACAAAAAAAACCCTTGGATTATATTTACAGAAAATTACAGAAAGGATATGAATAACATACACTATAAGGGCTTGGAAAGGAGTATTTCTGCTTGACCTTTTCTTGATATGACTCTTCCTTGTTGAACATTTAGGCCATTTCCCAGATAATTTAATATGCACATGCACTTTATACAATGCTATCACTTCTTATGATTTATTTTATGTGCCTATTGCATATTCTAGAATCTGTGGCCAAGATATTCAAACTGCACCCGGAAAGGGCATAAGTGGTTGCTCCACACAACTGAGTTGCACCGGAGCAAAAAAGCGATATAGTCAAACGAGATGCACAATCGCACATCCCGTCTAAATATATCAATAAACGTGAGCGGCGCAAGTGGTGGCTTCCAAGGATGCGCCATTGCATTCCCCTGTTCAATCTGAATACCTGGAATGGGGGTGCATGGCACATCTTTGGGATGTGCTGAGCACAAATTCCAGATATTCAGACCGAAACATGCAAATGGGGCCATTAGGCATGCAAGGCGCAAATGGGGCCATTTGCATGTTATTATGGCCCCATTTGCATGTCCTGTGCAGGGCTGCACCTGGCAGGATGTGCCAGGCACCCTGCAAGCAAGACCTGATGGTGCAAATGAAACCAGATGAAACAGTCTCCCTGGTACTCTAGTGGCCCCTCTTCCCATCCTCGACCACGATGTATTATGAAAAAACCCAGTCCGATATTTCCTGATGGTCTGGTGGACCCTGTGCTCATCCCCGACAATGATGTAGTATGAAAAAGAACAGTCCCATATTCCTTGATAGTCTAGTGGACCTCCCCGCCCATCCCTGACCATGATGTAAAAAACACATCCCTGTCAGAACATCCCTGGTAGTCTAGTGGACCCCGCACTGAAGATCCACATTCCACCCCACAACTCCCCCATCCCAGCAGTGGCACAGAGTCAGCGAGCAGCACTGCCCACCTGCACACTACCACAGCTGCCTGCTGACTGAACTGTCATGGATGACAGCATACTGTACCTACTACAATCCTATTGGTCGACACTGTCAACCAATGGGCATCACAACTTTCACGAAGTTGTGAATGACGGCTGACAGTACACACTGCAAGCCCATTGGTCAACAGTGTAGACCAATAGTAGTGTAGTAGGTACAGTACGATGTCATTCATGACAGTTCAGTCAGTGGGCAGCCGTGATGGTGTGTGGGTGAGCTGTGCTGCCGACCAACTCTGTGCCACTACTGGGATGGGGGGTGCAGGGCTGGATGTGGGTTTTCAGTAGGTGAGGGGTCCACTAGACTACCAGGGATGTTACGACAGGGATGTGTTTTGTTACATCATGGTTGGGGATGGGCAGGGGTCCCCTAGACTACCATGGAATATCAGACTGTTTTTTTTCATACTACATCATGGTTGGGGACAGGTGAGTGGGGTCCACTAGACTACCAGGGAATATTGGACTGGGTTTTTTCATAATACATCATGGTTGGAGACAGGTGGGGTGACACTAGACTACCAGGGACTCTAAAGCATAAGTATTCTGTCATGCTCTGGGAACAGGGCAGGGAGGGGGGTCCACTAGACTACCAGGGATAACTGTGTAGTTTTGTTACATGTCTGTTACAATCTGGGCTGGGTGGATAACCACCCAGGGGCTGGCAACTCCTGTGTTGCACTGTGCAGGATAACAGTCCACCTGTGGGTGGCTAAGATTTAGGCATGTTTCTTCCATGCCTAACTTTGTGCAGCACATCTCCGAGATGTGCTGGCAGCTGAACAGCACCCCTTTGCTGAATATCGAGAAGTGCTGCATATGCATGGGAACTCCCCCTCCAGATGCACTGCACACATTATCTTTGCACTGCGGCACATCCAGAGTTGCGTGGTGCATCCCCTACATTTGAATATGGCCCAGGGGCACATTTTGGGGATGTGCCGGCACAACTCAGTTGTGCTGGGTGCATCTCCTTTGAATATCTGGACCTATATGTTTTCTTAAAATATATAAACATTTTTAAGAGTGTAAAGGCAAAAGATTGTTGATCAATGACATTAATTGTTACTTACATTTTTGGTGGATCCTATTTTTTCAAGGTCATTTACCTTGGATAGCCCAGCTGAAATGCAATATTTTATTTTCATTGGGTCCTACTTTTACCCATTTGTTTTACAATGGATTACCCCGGATAACCCTGGTTAACTGAAATGCAGTATCTAATTTTTTTTTTTAATTAAATATATTTTGTTGAATTTTTTAAACATACAGAATCAATGCAGTGCACATTACAGAGGATGAAGCATTGTACAGGATACATGTACAATTCAGAGGATGAGTGTCTATTACTCCCCCACCCTAACCCACCCCTGCATAAAAAATCTACACCAAACCCCATTCCTATCCCTCAAATCCCTCCCACAAGATTGCCCCCCAAGAGCCAGTTCAAAGTAGTAATAAAAGTCATAGTTATAACTCTACTCAAAAGAAAGAAAGAAATGGAGGTAACCACAAATAAAGGTCCAGGGTCCTGCATAATCAGAAAAAGGTATAAAAAAAAAGTCCTACGACCTATATCACTGTGTAGGAGCAATTGACCATACAACATGAAATTTCTCCCATTTAATGTTATAACGGGAGATTGCATTCCTATAGCTAGAAATAGATTTCTCAGTCCTTAAGTTATATAACAAACTAGCAAGCCATTCTTGATAAGTGATGGGATGTTGGTCTTTCCAATGCTTTAAAACTAGATTTTTCACCGTGAGAGAAATTAGGTTAATAAAATGCCTCCTTTCTTTCACAGCCACTGTTGAATAATCCCCTAACAGACAAATCTGTGGGGTAAAGAGATCTTGTATTCCTAATAAGGGATCCACTCTAGTTTTAATCAGAGACCATAGGGGGGCAACCAGGGGACATTCCCAGAAAATATGCAGCAGGGAACCTTGCATCTGGCCACATCTGAATCATTTGTCATTTGGGAGCCTATCCATCTTATGTAGTTTAGTAGGGATCAAGTGCATATCATGCAAAATATAGTATTGTGTTAGCCAGAGCTTATCATTGGCACTGTATGTATAAATTCCTTCACATAGCTTTTCCCAATTAAAACAGTTGTTAGGGAAATTATCAGTCCAGTATTGAGAGTAATCCACTTTACCTGGGCTCGATTTCTTATATAAGGCTGCAACTAAATAGGAAACAGCATGAAGTTGCCCAGTAAGGGACTGGAACTCTAAAAAGGTCTCACCTTGGTTAATATCCCACAGAGTCAAACCAAACCAATTGATGAGCATATGCCTAACTTGATAAACATAGAAAATGTGCTTTGGTGAAATGTGGAATTTCCCCAATATATCAGAAACCGAGCACAACTTTCCCTGCTCAACTAAGTCTATGACCTTTGTACTTGGAGGTATTTTTAAATTGTGTGAGGAGAGTGATGTTCTGCCTACCCTAAATTGGGGATTGCCAAACAGTGGTTGTGAAATATCTTTAGAAATCATAATCCCTAGTGACCTACATAATTGATTGTGAACCTTAACTGAAGTGAATATGACCATGGGCCACAGTGAGACAGGCAATTTTTTAGGGAGTATATACCAGTGGCTCTCAGGAGACAGCTTGGAACTCTTAATAAGATCCTTTTCAATTTGCAGCCAAAGGGGATTGTATTGGGATTGGGAATAGTTCGAAGTGGGAACAGCCCAATGCATATATTTGGCGATGTGACTCACCAAATAATAGTGGTAAAAGTTCAGGAGTTTCAGTCCCCCTAATGGTTTAGGGGCACAAAGGCAAATGTAGGATCTCCGAGAAGGTTTATTTTGCCATAAAAACCTAGTAATCATACTCTGGAGTTTACAGAACCAGGATAAAGGGAGGTAAATATTCAACGTATTGAGAGGGTAAAACACTCTAGGTAACACATTCATTTTAATCACATTGATTCTGCCTTGAAGGGAGATATATATAGGGGACCATCTAATTAAGTCTTGTTGGATAGTTAGGAGAAGGTTATCAAGGTTGAGCTTCTTCAGGAGAAAAGCTGAGGGTGCCAAAATAATTCCGAGGTACTTGAGTCTGTTGGTCCAAGCCATATTGAAGCCAACCAGATCCCCTCTGTAGACGTGGGAATTAAGCGGCATGACCTCAGTCTTATTAATGTTCAACATGTAGTTTGAGAACCAACTAAATTCTGCAGTTATATCTAAGATTATTGGGATGGTCTTAATTGGATCAGAAACATGCAGTAAAATGTCGTCCGCATAGGCCGACAGTTTAAGTTCAATGGACCAACTGGAATACCAGATATATTTGTGGATAACTGTAGTTTATGGAGCAAGGGCTCCAAATACAAGTTGAACAACAAAGGAGGCAATGGGTTACCCTTGACGCGTGCCTGAGAACAATGGGAAATTACTAGAAAACATCCCGTTGCAATACATTTTAGCCCTAGGATTAGAATATAAGTACCTAATCCAGGCGATAAATTCAAGGGGGAACCCAAACTGGGCCATAGTGCCAAAGAGAAAAGGCCAACTTACTCTATCAAAAGCTTTCTCCACATCCAGGGAGACAAGGGCAATTGGCAGATCTGCCTCCCTGGATATGGAGAAAATATGGGCAAGTTTATGAAAGTTGTCTGGGGGTTTCTACCACCAACAAAACCTATCTGTTCCAGTCTGACTAAATTACCCCAAACTTTGGTAATCCTGGAGGCCAAAATTTTAACCAAAATTTTAATATCATAATTCATCAAGGGAATTGGCCTGTAGTTTGCTACTTTATCTTTGGGTTTTCCAGGTATAGGCAAAACAATGATGGTAGCTTCTAATAAGGTGGAGTATACAATCCAATTGGCACAGATATGGGCATATAGATCTTGAAGAATAGGGGTAAGTTCCTTCTCAAAAGTATGATAAAAGTTTGATGGGAACCATCTGGTCCAGGAGCTTTATTTGGTGGGAGAGACCGGATAGCAGTAGTTATCTCTAATGTCGAAATGGGAGAAATTAATTGGGTCTGCTGCTCCAGACTAAGGGTGGGAAGGGAGAGTTGAGAGAGGTAGTCCTGAATTTCAGATTGAGTGGGGGTATTTTCTGGGAGGCTATATAGTTTCCTATAGAACAATTCAAATTCCTCCACTATGGCTTTAGGAGTTGTCAAGGGACAGCCACCTTCTGTAGTAGATAAAGATGTAACCAGTCTAGACTCCTCCTGTTGTCTCAGTTTAAGAGCCAAGAGATGCCCAGCTTTATCTCCTTGATCCAGATATCTAACATGAGTCTTAAACAAAGCATATTCAGCCTTCTCCCTAAGTGTCTCCGCATATTGGTCTTTAAGAAGCGTGAGACGATTTAAATCCCCATCAGAAGGACTAGTGGCCACCGCTACCTCAAGAGTTTGGATGGACTCCAATAAGGATTTCACTGCAGCCTCATTTTTCTTTTTCTGGGTAGCAGCAGTTCTAATAAATTCCCCCCTCAGATAACATTTCAATGAACACTAAAGTTGATCAGATGCTGGTACAGAACCCCTATTTTGATCCATGTACTGAGTAATCAGTGTATGGATTCTGTTTACAATGTCCTTCTGAGAGAACAGCTGGAGATTTAGTTTCCACAGGGTAACCTTAGGTATACCCTGGGGTACCCTACCTTCAAAACATATCAGAGAGTGATCAGATAACACCCTAAGGGAAATTCCACAGTCAATCGGGCTTATCAACATGGCCTGGTTTACTAGAAAAAAGTCCAGGCGAGAGTAAGTTTTGTGAAAGGCCGAATAGAAGGTGAATTCCTTCTCATTGGGATGAAGAAGGTGCCAGGGATCAGACAGCACCAACCCTTCCATCATTTCATGTAGATACCTCTGCACAGGGGATAGGCTGCAACCTTTCGGGGTAGATCTATCCAAAATAGTGTCATATGTGAGATTCCAATCCCCAGCTAAGATTATTGGCAATTGCTTGAAAGGGGCTAACATGAGGGTTATTTGTGAAAAAAATTCAGAGGAAGAGTAATTAGGACCATACACTGTACCCAAAATGATTTCTCTATGTTCGAACAACCCTCTTAGAAAAAGGAATCTCCCTTGTGGGTCCCCAGTTTGCTGTAATATTTGAAATTGGGTCCCTCCGGTAAATAAGATCATGACTCCTCTTTGGGAAGTGGAGTTGCCAGCTGCATAGACACATCCCATTTGTTCTCTCCTGAAGAGGGTACATTCACTAGCCAACAGGTGTGTCTCCTGCAAGGAAGTGACTCCTGAATGCACTAGAGCCAAATGCTTAAGGATCTGATGGCATTTCAATCTGACCTACACCCCCTTAACGTTCCATGAGGCTATTCTCACAATCAAGCTTAAGGTTTGAACAGTTTGGTAGAGTGAGAAATCCAAAAGCTAAAGTAATTTTTATGACCTTTATCCAAGGATATAAAGCCAATGACTGGCTCTTTATTCCTCCCTCACTATTACCCAATCCCTAGAATAATTGGATAACTTATGGAGTATGTTTCCCCAACCTCAAAATAAACCCCTCACAGGCATATATACATAACCAGTAAGTATGCCCCAGTATATGAGTATAAAGTAAATCACCCCCAGTCCTAATGACTGACCTCTCAGCTGATCAATCGGTGTGATGATCATCATGCTGCCCCCAAATTCACCTCCCCCGCCCATCCCTTTGTCTATTTTAAATGTTAAAGCCATTTGACCAACTTGTTTAAACACTGGAAACCACACATTCAACTGTTAATAACAATTTCCTATTATATACTCTAAACACTTCAATGCATGAATAAATGCATAAATGAATCAAAAAGTCTTAATCCTTCTACTTCACCCATAGTAACTTAGAGCTAAATGGCTCCACCCTATTAAACTTAAGAACCAAAACGAACCATTCAACAAGGGTACTATAAGTATACCTTCCCCCCAAGGCAAAGTAGAGATCTACTGGATTCTGCAAACTCAGAGACCAATGAACATAAGTAACCCACTTGTAGGACTGAGGAAGGTAAAAGAAAAACGTTCCCAATGCATCAACTGCAACCCAAAAAGAGGGCTCTTAAGATCAGACTTGCGCTCCTGCTAATGCTCGCTCATAAACAACATTAAGCCTTTTTTTATTAACATTATGAAAAAAAAGGTACAGTAAATTTAAGTTGCTAATTGCTAAGCAGGCTGTATAACAAGAAACTTGTAATTCGAAAAAGTTCACTAGATGACACTCTATACCACAAAATAAACTGAAGAGAGTTTATTTAATTAAATCAGGATACAATTTCTTGCATGTTTCCCTAGCTGCATCCAGTGAATCAAAAGAGTGCCATTGCTCATCTCTGTTAATTTGTAGGGTAGCAGGATAATGCACTCTGAATCTAATCCCAGCAGACACTAGTTTGGCAACTAATGGATGAAGGGCTGAGAGCCTCTGATGAACCGAGTAGGGCAAATCTTGCAAGATATGAATTCTCTTACCAGCCCATTATACTTCTGCCACTTCCTTCAATTTGGATATAACGTGTTGCTTGTCCAAAAAGTTCAGCAGCCGGAAGATGAAAGGGAGAGGGGGGGAGCCCGAGGGAGGCATGGGGCGGAAAGATGTGTGGGCCCTCTCAATGATGTAGGTGGGCCCATTAGGTGAGGGCCCCACCAGCTTATCACACAGCTTCTGAGCAAAAATGACAGCTTGGTGCCCCTCCTCCCCCTCAGGCAGGCCCAAGACCACAAGGTTATTTCATCTCGAGCGACCCTCGGGATCCTCCAAATGATCCTCAGTCTTCTTCAGTTGGTGGCGTAATGTTTCTATCTCTGGATCCAATCTTCCCCTTCAATCATCCAAGGAGGAAATTCGGGTTTTGTTGTCCTTAGTGTGGACATGGAGCTGATTAAGGAGTGTTTTCATGCCCTTAAATTCAGCAGCGAGTTCAAGTAATGTTTCTTTCATCGAAGCTAACTCCTCCAGAAACCGATCCTCCATTAGGGCACCTTGCTGCTTCGTTGGTGGGGAGATATCGGTTCCGCCAGCTTTAGCTCTCTAGTATTTATCTTGCTGGAGTCGTATGGGGAGTGCATGGAGAGATGGTAGCCATTTCGTGTCCATTCTTTGAACAATCCACGGATATACTGAAATCTAGTATTCCCCAGTCAGTCAGTGAGTTACTAAATATAAGTAGGCAAGCAAAAGGAGATTGTCTAGTGCAATTTTTAATTTTTTTTTTTTTTTTATTTATTCAAGTCTAGGATTACAAATACCTTTGAACCAAGGCTCTTTTACAAAGGTTCCATGTCATAGGAAATAGACATACAGTGGTAGGAAAGATTACAACAGTAGTCAACAATATGGCACTATAGTTATAGGATAGACAAAATAACATTTAAAGACCTGTACTAGTTCAGACGAGATCAGATAACCTGCAGCGAGTGCGCGGTTAGTTGAAAGGAAACAGAGGATAAAGAAGACAGCGAAGGGAGGGGTATAGGAGGACAAACAACTATGCAGCCATAGGCAGTTGTCAAACTCAACAGGGATAAGTGCTGGTGATGAGGGGTAGGAAGAAGGAGTGGAAGGCAGGTGAAGTTGGGATGTCGGTGAAAATAAGTGCATCAGAGGGGAAATGGTGCACCAGATGGGAGTCGAGAGAGGCAGAGGAGACCCCAGGGACAAGTCAGCTACAGTCGTGGGGGGAAGTCACAGGAGCTAGAGGCAGTAAGGTGAGACCATAGTCTAGACATAAAAATGCCAAGTGTAGGTGCAGTAGAGATGGCAGGGTTGAGGCTGTTCAGCCAAAGGGGAGCTTTGTAAGTGAAAGAACATTGACCTTGGGAGGTGCGACAGTGGGGAACCTGCAGGAGTTGAGATTTTGACCCCCTGGTGGCCTGCATGAGATTCCTGTTATTTTGTAGCAGGGCAGTGATCCCCAGAGTTTGCAAGCCAAGGCTGATTTTCTTGGCTATTGTGCAGGTCAGGTACTTAATGCGATTTGAGAGCTGTAGCCAACCAGTTTTAGGTACAGATCGCTTGGTGTGGGTGAGACGATTGTGCACAGAGATGAGACGACAAGACTTATTGAGGGCGGTTGAGATGCGTCTGAGGGTAGTCGCAGGGGCAGAGCAATAAATGATGTCAATAATCGTTACCACGGAACTCTGTTCGGCAATCTTCAAGGCTTCTGGGGTGAGATGTTGTCTGTGTCTGTAGAGGAGATCAATTCTGGCGTTCGCTGCCTTTGCCACAGAGGCAACATGGGCAGTGTAAGAGAGGTACAGATCCAACAGTATCCCCAGGTATTTGAAGTGTGGGACTTGATACAGGGTATTCCCATGCAATGTGATGATAGTCAAGGGGTGAAGTTTGTGCCTATTGTGGGAGTTTCAGAATAGCATGGACTTAGTCTTTTTGTGGTTAAGGACAAGTTTATGCCAAGAAAACCACGACTCAACAGTACTGAAGGCAAGTTGGAGATTCTGTTGTAAGGCCATGGGGTCCTTGTGAGAGGAAAAAACAACAGCATCATCTGCGTATAGGATGATATTCTCAGTGCAGGATTGTGATAGAGAGTTTAGAAAGAGACTGCAAAGGAACAGGCCCAGAATTGATCCAACCCGATCTAACTGGTAAGGTGTCAGAGTGGGCATTGGCAATTTTCACTTTTTGTGAGCGGTTTTCAAGGCAGCTTTTGATCCAAGAGGCCGTGTCAGGGGAGAGACCAATGTTCTGAAGTTGGTCGGCCAACAGCTGATGGTGGACAGTATCGAACGCCTTGGAGAGGTCTATGAAAACAGCCCCGGTAAGCATGCCCTTATCGAGGGATTTATGTACTGCCCCAGTGAATTCAAGCAGAGCAGAGGAGGTGCTGTGACCCTTTCTGAAACCATGCTGTTGAGTGCACAGTAAGTTGTATTTGTCCAGATGGTCAGCTAGTTGGTCAGCTACGATTTGTTCGAGTGCCTTGGAAACGGGAGGCAGAATCAAGATTGGGTGATAGTTTAAGTGGCTAGACGTGTCACCGCTTTTGTGGACTGGGGTGACTGAGGCAATTTTCCAAAGGTCCGGGAATTGACTGGTGTGAAGAGAGAGATTCATAATGCTGGTTAAGGGTTAAAGAACTTCCTCAAGAGTTAGCGACAGGCTGGCCCGCTGGCACAGCATTTGGTTCAACGCAATACCAGCGACCTGGGACCAGTGTACGGCGAGTGGCTGGAGCCCGGCTGGGGGAGGATTGAGCGTCAGGGACAGCTCTCCTTCTCCGGGGAGGGTAGGGGATGGGTCCAGCGCCTGCTGGCTTCTAGCGGAGGCTGGGAGTATCACAGGATGCATGGGCCAATACTAACTGGGGAGGAGCGGATGTCGGCGTATGCCGTGACGTCATTATGCTATCCCCAACAGAAAAAGGAAAAAATTGCTTGCTGGCCACCGGATGACAGCTCTCTGTTCCCTGCGTGCCTCCAGCACCTTCTCGGGGCCTCCTGCTCCTCAGCAGCATCCCCCGGCCCTAAAGTAAAGTGTGCTGGGGTCATCCCTCTCCCCCGGTGCCTTCCCCCGCGGAGGAGGACTCCCGCCCAGCCGAGATCTGCCCGGGATATCCCGGGGATCGGCTGCCATATGGGGACCAGAGGAGGGCCGGGCAAGGACAGTGGGGCTGGAGGGAGCCTGTGGAGCCCGAAGGAGTAGGGGACCAGCGAGCATGGGGGCAGAAAAAAAAAAAAAGAGTTAGCGACAGAATCTTCAGGTCAAGAGAGTCGCCACTGGTTCTGGATTTGGAGATAGCAGTAGTGATGTAGTGGCATGTAACGTTCAATGAGATTTCCCGAAAGAGGAAATGGGGGGTACCGGCCTGAGCAGGATGGATGTTAGAGGAGCAGTTATCTACTTCAAAGAAGTCAGGGGGGAGAGCAGCACTAAGGTCAGCAAAGGCTGAGTTAAAGGTATTGGCAATGACCAGGGGGTCCAGAGTCGTGGTCCCATTAACTTCCAGCAGGGCAGGAGAGTTTGTTGGTTGTATCCCTGTGATTCCTTTAATGTTATCCCAAAAAGCACATCCGTTACCCCAGGAGTTGGTTAGTGCGTTCTTATAGAAGGAGCTTTTTGTGAGTCGGATGGCCTTGGTACAGGCATTACGGGCCTGTCTGTATTTTTAAAGGTTGGGCGGTGTGCAGCAGTGGGGCAGTGGGCAGTGTGCAGCAGTGGGCAGTGTGCAGCAGTGGGGCAGTGGGCAGTGTGCAGCAGTGGGGCAGTGGGCAGTGTGCAGCAGTGGGCGGTGTGCAGCAGTGGGGCAGTGGGCAGCAGTGTGCAGCAGTGGGGCAGTGGCAGTGTGCAGCAGTGCGGCAGTGGGCAGTGTGCAGCAGTGGGGCAGTGGGCAGTGTGCAGCAATGGGGCAGTCGGCAGTGTGCAATTTGCAGCAGTATTTAGAGGATGGCATGGGAGCGTCTGAAGGAGCATCTCAACAGGCAGCCATCACACCGGAAGTTCCCAGTATCTTATTTTCAGAGGGGTCCTGCTTTTACCTATTTTTATAATTTATTTACCCAGGATAACTCAGATGCTTTGCAGTGTCTCATTTTCAGTGAGGCCATGCCTGTATCCGTTTCCTGATTTATTTACCTAGGATAGCCTGGATGAGTAGCAAGATCTCGTTTTGGTTGGTGTCCTGCATTTACCCATGTTTTCAGCGAGCATGTCTGGAGCATTGAGAGTCTAAATGAAATGTTCAAAGTCACAACCTATGTATCTCCATTCCTGGCTAATCCCTGGTCTAACAAGATAGACCCAATCAGGGAGGTGGTGTGGCCTTTCATATGTCCTTTTTGATCCTGTTTACCACTATTCTTTCCGACTCCTTCCTGGCAGCTTAAGAGAGTCATCTGTTGAAAGACTCTCTGCCTTTCTCCCTCACCATCTTTGTTGCAGGGGTCTACTGTCACCCTGGCCTCCCCTCCTCCACCATCACTGATCTTCTGGCCACCCTTATGTCCCACTCCATCTCAGGTGAATGTTACATTATGGGTGACATTAATTTGAATTGGCTGTCCTCTATTCACTCTAAAACTGGTTGTGATAGCTCCTCCCTAAACCTGTGCCAGTTAATAAATTAACCAACACGATTACATACTAATTCACAAAACCACTCACTCACTGACTGGGCTCTCACCTCTCCCCTGCACAGAATAGTTGCAGCAGGCACCCTACCAGATGCTCTAAGTGATCACTACCGTATCTATCCAGTATGCAAAATCCACCAGACAAAATCCCCTTCCCCGGCTAGTAACTACCCGATCCTACAAATCCCTGGACCTTGCCCCTCTCCTAGAGGACTTATCAAACACGGATTAGACTCCCATCCCTGCTGTCACCTCCTTTGGCCAAGCTTTAGAATATTTCCAAGCAAAATTTCTCTACATCTGGCATCACTATGCCTCAGGTGTACTAGTGTGTGTGGCAACCACCTCCCCTGAATCATCTACAGACTATTGACATGCTTACATGCTCAAGATCTAGCCTGGAAGGCACACAAAACCACTGGGTCCCCTGTGTACCTCCAACAGAATTGCTCACTGTGTAATGCATGCACTAGAGCAGTCAGGCTCACCAGGGCTGAATACTTCCAAACTACCTTTCAGAGAAATATAAATCAGCCCTCCAAAATCTGGAAGGGTGTTCTTGCCCTATTCTCCCCACCAGCCCAGACCCCTGTCCTTGTCCTCTGAGCTGATGACTCCACAGTGTCAGACCCCCTAGCTGTGGCCACAGGCTCAATTCCTACTTCACCCTGTGCCTCCTCCTTCTCTCTTCCCCCCCTCCCCCCCACTTCCCCTCTTCTCCTCATCTGATTCATCCTCCCAATCCTTCTCTCTCTCCTTCTCTTTCTCCTCCTTTTCCCCTGTGTCCCTCTTTGCTACTCTGAAGGCTCTCCTTGCCCTAAAACCATCCAAGGTTAACTCCCCCAGTGGTCTTGATTCCAAACTGCTTTTTCTGTCTGCCCCTGCTATCTTCTGCCCCCTTGCCTCTCTCCTGAATCTCTCCTTCTCACGTGCCTCAGTCCTGTCTGCCTGGAAGCATGCCACTGTCCTCCCCCTTCCCCTGCCCTTTTCCCTTATCCCCATCCTTGCTAAGCTCCAGGAACACGTAGTATTATACCAGCTCTCCTCCTACCTAAATTCCTCATGCTTCTTCACTCCTTTCCAGTCTGGGTTCAGGAAGCACCAGTCCACTACCACCTCCCTACTCAGGCTCACCAACTCCATCCTAACTGGAATGGTCTACCACATCTCATCTGCCATCTTTGTTGACCTAGCTAAGGCCTTCAACACTGTCTCCCATTCTCTCCTTCTAGCTAAGTTCTCTGTGGCTGGGCTGTCAGTCACAGCCACAAACTGGTTCCATGCCTGCCTAACAGAAAGAACTCAATCAGTTCAGATTGCTGACTTTCTATTCCCCCACCCCCATAAACACTGGAGTCCACCAGGGCTCTGTACTTAGCCCCGTTCTAGTCTCTGTATTACTCAATGACCTTCCCAGTGTTTGCTCCTCTTCCTCTATCCAGATGTATGAGGACAATACCATCCTGTATACCTCTGGTCCCTTCCCTATTGATGTGGTGTGCAGACTACAGCATAACTTTGACAAGGTTCAGCTCTGGTTATGTACAAATTACTTGTTCCTCAATGCCAAGAAAACTGTCTCCATGACCTTTGGCACAAGACAGAGACTCACTCGGCTCCCCTCCCTTCCCTCTTTCCACATCCTAGATTGGTCTCCACTAGAGAACGGCACCTCCTTTAGATACCTTGGGGTCTGGCTTGATCAGCACTGTAACCTTTCTGGATATGTGGATGCCATACTCAAGAAGCTGAATCCCAAGCTGGTGCCCTGTATAGAAACCGTGATTGCATTCCACTGCCTGCCCGTCGAGCCCTGGTCCAGAAAATGATTCTAACAGTTTTTGACTACAGTGATGTAGTCTACAGTGTTGCTCCCATGTCTTCTCTAGCCAGACTGGATGCTCTCTTCTATTTATTTATTTATTATTTATTTTTTGTTGACCAGGTAAGTGCACCAGACAAATTCTGCCTATTTTCAGGCACGACCCGGGGGGGGGGGAGGGGGATACAGACAAATGCCAACTGACCTTGAACCAGATTAAGCTGTTGGTGGTATTTATTCTTTCTGTCATTTCACCCTAGTCTGCCCTCCTTGCATGCACCACTGTGTCCTCAATCAATTTCTTCCTTTCCCCTCACTTGATAACAGACACTGTTCCCTCTGTGCCAATTTGGTTTGGTTCTATTCCCTCCTACCTCTCCTCCTCTCCTCCTCTCTTTCCCTTCCACCTTTCCCCGCCCCCACTCCCTCCGAAGCTGTTCCTCATAGATCCCCTGTCACTGGCCAGGCTGCGTTTTCCCAGCGTTTCCCTAAACTGTGGAACTCCCTTCCCACCTCCATCAGCAATGCCATCTCTTCACCCGCCCTCTTCTCCCTCCTCTGTAATTTCTTCTCCACCACTTGTAACTGCCCTTAACATCCTTTCTCAGTTGTGTTAGTCTTTCCAATAACTTTTGCACTATAGCTGTGCTATTTATTGAAATGTTGCAAATATCTGTTTATCTAGCTGCTCTTTTGTATTCATCTTCCCAACAATTTTGCACTAAACTAATACTGAACCGACATGTTCCAACTACTGTTATCTTGTTGTTTTCTGTAGTTGTTTGCCTGCTCTGTTATATACTGCTTGTTCCCTCTTCCCCCCCCCCCACAGACTCGCCTGGAACCAAGCAATTGCTGCTCAGCGTGCTCTCCTGGTGAAACTTTTTCAAATATAAATAAATAAAGTATCTCTGGTGGGGTTTGAACCTGGGCAAATGTATCCCACAAAGTATCACTTAGCTGTGTTCTGCTGAGCTGATAAATTTATTTTTAATTTTTTATGTATAACAGGACCCGGTTATATGACCTTGAATAAGCTGTGGTATTGCGTACCTTTATAAGGCATTCGGACATGTATACTGGAAATACATTTGGAATGGGATGTTTCCAAGGGAATGTGAAGTGAAAGCTTCATTAAAAAAATGCTGTGTTGAAAAGGGACATGCACAGGCTAGCTGGATAATGCAGCAGTAGTGTTGCTACGTGCCACCCAGGTGACCTCGGTTTGCACCCAGACATGGGGACGCCTGGTGCACACTGGAGAGATGGGGCTCAGCCATCTGTCTTGGATGCCTCCTGCCTCAGGGAGGGAGGGTGCCTCCTTCTGCTGCATGACTCTCTGTGATGGTCCAGGGGGAGGGCATGTCATGCAGGAAGGAATAAGTGACCCCCTCTGAAGAGGCCTTATGTTGGCATGCACCCTCTCACCTGGCAATAGACCAGGAGCTGTCAAACACCCAGAGTGGGTCTGGCTGAGGACTTCTGAAGGTGGGGATGGGCTCATGTACCCTTCTGATGTCCCTGATAGCCATTTTGTTAAGGTTCTCTTCAGGCCCATGCCCTAGTGAGAGACAAGGGATGGCTTGGTGGGAAAAATACCCCCACAGACACAGGCAGATGAAGAAGCTACTCCCCTATAGAAACATAGACTTTGATGGCAGATAAGGACCACTTGGCCCACCCAGTCTGCCCATTTCCCTACCTACTGGATAAGCTGCAGATTCTAGTTAACCAACAGCCTGCTTCTTGCAACCCCCCACTATAATTGCTTTGTGTCTGTCCCATGCATGTTTGAATTCCCCCACTGTTTTAGACCCAACGACCTCCTCAGGAAGGCTGTTCCATGTATCCACCACTCTCTCCGTGAAAAAGAATTTCCTCACATTACTCCTGAGCCGTCCCCCCTCTATCCCCCCTATGCCAGAGTAGCTCTACCAACTCCTCCCATGCCACACTAGCTGCTCCTCGTAGACCTTTCTTTCTTTATGTCAGGTTTGTTTATCCTCCTACCTCTCTCTCTATCTTCCGGACTCTCTCTCTGATGAGGTCACCAGACAACGCTTTCTCCTGCCCGCCTGAAGTCTTCCATCGCCGCTCTGGTGCAGCTTTCCTCTGTCTTACCCAGTCTGCCCAACCTCCCCCAGCTATGAGTCTCCCAGGGTGGGACCACCTTCACTCCCTGGTGCGCTATCTGAGAATCAAGTGGGATGGCCAGGATTGGCAGACCACCAGAGATGGCGTAAAAGACTCGGCACTGGGCATGGGTGCGTCATCCCTAGACCCACCTTTACCTACCGGGGATAGGACCTTTTTTCCTTGTTCACATTCCCTAGAGCACAGATGTGCAATGATGCCCTGCACGCTACGGGTGCACTGCCGCTCCAGTGCATAAGGTGTCCGCCGCTGCTCTACCCCTGCAAACTTGCCGTAGGTTATGGTAATCCCCTGCCACTGCCAGAAGCCACTCAAACTGTGGCAAGTGAACCCACCCTCTCCCAGGAAAGGAGAGCAGTCCTTTTCTGTCCCCATCGACCCCCAATGACCCGAGTCCATTCCTGAACCTTGGTCACCGGTGTGGTGTGAGGTGTGGCATCCAGCACCTCAAAACTCAGTGCCACTGGGTTGGCTTTGTTCCTTCTAGACCTTGACAAATGATCAAAGTATCCTTCTCCTGATTTAGGGAAGTGTGGATTCTAACCCCATGTAGTCTTCTCATATTCATAACTCCCTGCAGTTAGCCTGCCCAGTAGAACTGCTCAGAGAATGGAACTACGTGCTAATGATGGAATCATTGACATGTGACAATATTCAAACTGCTGCCCTCATCTGCTGCACATTCTTTCAACGTCTCAGATTTCTTACTCCGCCTCACAAGGATAGACGACCAGGAGATCCCTCAGGTCATTGTTGGCTATTGTGAAGTATAATTGAATTAATTATACATTAATTTATTTCTGCTGCTTTCATTTATTGTTTTGTTTTATTATAACATCTAATTTACTTTAGTTTAGTTAGATTTAACGTTTATTTCTCGGTTCCTCACGGTTCGGTATAGCCGTTGAGGAACCGAGTAGTTCTATATTAGTTGCAGACTTTTCCACTTCATTTTCTGTTAAAAAAACTTATTGTTTATATTGTATTTACTTGTTTGAAGCCGCTAACTCGGTTTCCTTTTTAACCGCTAACCCGGTTACTGTGAACCGCTTCATCGGTTCCGAGAACCACTAAACTGGTTCTGATTTAAAAACATTATTGGTTCTTTTTGGAGCCTAATCGGTTCACTAGGTTTGCTGGCTAAGGCACTTAGCTTCACCTGAGCTGTTTTCTTCTAGGTTGCTTGAAAGGACAGAGCAAAGAACCTTACCAGAGCAAGGGAAAGGATTAAGGCTTCTTTCGGCAAGGCAGATTTACTGTGTTTTGTTATTTTTATTTTATATTCACAGGGATTGTTACTGTTTGTTGCTAACATTTTATTGCTTTATTTTTCTCTGATTCAAATTGTTGTTGCTGGGTATACCTTCTGCTGCATTATTACAGGGTGTGCCTACAGGTGTGTGCTTACAGATTGCTGCTGTAATATTCTGATTCAAATTGTCTTTTGCAAGGTATATCTTCTGTTACTTCTATATTTTCCTCTGTAGCAAAGCATTTCTTACAGAGTATATCTTCTGTGAAATTATTACAGGTGGTGCTTTACAGGTTTTACGGTTTTATCTAACATTAGGATAAGCTTTCAGGGCTACTGCATTTGGTGCTAGCTGACTGTTTTTTGCTCTTACCTCCTTGTTTCTTTCATCTGTGGTTATTTTTTTTCAGCAGGGGAAGGGCCCAGCCACCCACCCCCATTCCCAACCACCCCACACAACTCTCCTTTTATAGGGTAGCACAGTCATGACATTTCCTGTGGCAAAGCAGGAAGGGATGGATCAGAAACGTATCCACACAGTGACCTCATTTACAGGGGCACTAGTAATTTAACTTGTTATAACAAGTTATACAAAAACAAACAAACAAAACACAAAATCAAACTTTTGCTTTCATTGTCTTCCTTCTAATTACTCTGACCATGTTATAAACTAAGCAATTTATCTGGAATGGATATAATTAACTGCAGGTACTGTGGAACACTTTTCAGAAGGGCAGTTTAACAGGATTTAGGACACTGTCCTACATGTTGGTCCATTGGAGATCTAAGGGCTCAGCTCTGGACAGCATGGGCAGAGATTGTGCACCTCAAATTGCATATTCAAGAGGAAATATATTATAAGAACCAACCGCCATTTCCCCAACATCCAACAGAAGCACCTCGACCGCAGAGGGTAGTTGGTCCAGGAGGTTGGCAGGTGGTTAGGAGGGGCAAATCAGGTGTCCCATCACTCGATGATCTCCAACATATTACCTCCACAAACCATATAAAACTACAAACAGGTATCTGCCTCTATCTCCGAAATCAAACAAAGGGGAAGAGGACACTGCAGAGCAAGACACTGCAGCACAGGAGCTAGCACAACAAAACATGACCAAAACAGGAACCAAAACAAAAAAGCAAACAGGAAATCCCAAAAACTTCTGATCATAGGTGACTCCATGATTCGGGGAGGTGATACCTATCTCCAGCCAGGGGTAATGATCAGATGTCTCCCAGGTACATCAGCGTGGAGAGACACTGAACGCGTTGTTAAAATTGTTCAGGAAGCAGGAGAAAACATCGACGTCCTGGTACACATAGGGACTAACGATCTCGCCAGCTGGTCAGCTGTGGAGACCAAGGAACACCTGACCAGACTGGGTGACAAACTATCATCCATTTTGTCCGGCATCTCCTTCTCTGAGATCTTACCAGTCTGGGAGAGGGAGGCAGATGGACGGAAGGTAAGAGAAGGGGAGATAGGGGAGCTAAACTGCGTCTCAAGGGCTGGTGCCAGGAAAAAGGACACAAATTTGTAGGGAACTGGCAACAGTTTTGGGAGCGAAAGTTCTTTAAATCTGATGGACTGCATCTGACTAAGCAGGGAGTCAGTGCATTGGGGTAATGGCAGATGGTTGACGTCTTTACAGAATATTTAAACTAGCAAATGGGGAGAGGGGTGCAGCACCCCATACATCGAATAGGAAGAACACCCCTCCCCCCTCAGCTAGTGGTCAAACAGGAGTTCAGCATGTCTGTAGTTCATTTGAATCACCAGGTAAGGAAACAGGTCTGGCTACCCGTACGATGCACTGGGGAAACGCCAGACCTCGCCCAACAACTAACACACAGGAATATGGCCTATGGAAAATCATGTACACAAATGCTCGCAGTCTGGGAAACAAGATCCCAGACTTGCAAGCTATAATGACAGAGGCTAAACTGGACATAGTAGCAATTAGCGAGATGTGGTTTGCCAGTAACCACACTTGGGAGACTTCAGTACCTGGCTATGTACTGTTCAGAAGAGACCGATGTGCAAAAAGAGGGGGTGGAGTGGCCCTGTATGTCAATGAAAATATCAAAGCTACAGAAATTCAGAATACACATATGGAGCCAGAAGAACTGTAGGTCACCCTGGAAACAGGAAATGGGACAGCCATACGAACTGGGGTTGTCTACAGGCCTCCAGACCAGGAGGACACTAGACACATTACTGTTAGAAGATATACAAAACATGACAGCTAAAGGGGAGGTTATGATAATGGGAGACTTCAACATGCCAGATACAGATTGGTCAATACCAGAAGGAACATCTGCCAGAACTAGACATATGGTGGATTCCCTGCAGGGGGAGGGCTTCAAACAACTGGTACAACAACCCACAAGAGACAGGGCTACCCTAGATCTAGTACTGACTAACAGGGAAAGAATCACAGATCTCCTGGTAGAAGGTCACCTGGAGGCCAGTGACCATCACATGGTATGGTTCAATTTGGCCAGTAGAACTAAATCATCCCATTCCAAGGCAAAAATCTGGGACTTCAGAGGAGCTGACTTTGATAAGATGACCAACAGAGTTAAGCTAGCCCTGTCAGTAAGAAATACAGGTGAGGGGGTACAGGCAAAGTGGGCAAGCATTAAGGATGCAATACTAGAAGCAACATCCCATTGTGTTAGAGAGAAAAGGAAATGCAAAAGAAGAAGGAAACCACTTTGGTTCTCAAAAACAGTAGCAGAAAAGGTCAGAGCCAAAAGGCTTGGGGTGGGTCACATGTTGGTGAACTGGGTGGCAAACTGGATGGTGAGCAGAAAACAGAGAGTGGTGGTAAATGGTATACAGTCAGAAGAGATGCAAGTCACAAGTGGGGTACCTCAGGGATCAGTCTTGGGGACAATCCTCTTCAATATTTTCATCAGTGACATTGCAGATGGACTGGAGGGTAAGGTTTGTGTGTTTGCAGATGACACCAAGATCTGCAACAGAGTAGATGATCCAGATGGGGTGGGAAGAATGAGAAGAGATCTGGATAAACTAGCAAAATGGTCGGAAGAGTGGCAATTGGGGTTTAATGCAAAGAAGTGCAAGATCATGCACATAGGGAAGAGAAACCCTGAAGCCACCTATAGGCTGGGAGGGGAGTTGCTGGCAGTCACAAGGGAAGAAAGAGACTTGGGCATCATCATCACTGATGACCTGAAATCATAAACAGACCACTAAAGCAGTAAGTAAGGCTAGGGGATGTTGGGGTGTATTAGTAGGGTATCCCACGTTGGAGAGAGGTAATAATCCCTCTTTACAAGACACTAGTTAGGCCCCATCTGGAGTACTGTGTGCAGTACTGGAGCCGTATCTTCATAAGGACATTAACCAAATTGAGGCAGTCAGAGAAGGGCAGCACAAATGGTGCAGGGACTGAATCAGAAAACATATGAGACAGATTAGCAGAGCTCAACATGTATATCCTAGAGCAAAGGAGGAGAGAGGTGATATGATTGAAACATTCAAACACCTTAAGGGCATTAACAAGGTGAAAAGAGTCTAACATGTTTCAATATAAGAAAATAGCAGGACAAGAGGACACAGCATGAGATTAGAAGGAGGCCAATTAAGGGGTAAAGTGAGGAAGTTCTTTTTCACAGAAAGAGCGGTGGATGCATGGAACGGCCTACCTCAGGAAGTGGTGGATATGAATACAGTGCAGGGCTTCTAACATGCATGGGATAGGCATAATGGAGCAATACAGATGAGTATGAATAGATAGGCCATTGACAGAGCAAAGGCTGATGGCACATTCATAAGGTAGAAAAAGAAATGGGCAGGCTGGATGGGCCTTGCGGTCCTTATCTGCCGTCAACTTCTATGTTTCTATGTTTCTATATTTCTATGTTCCTGATCTGACCGAAAAAAAAAAAAAAAGGAATTGTTTTGCGGTTCAGGTTTTTCTCCTGAAAATAGAGCATTCTGAAAAACCTAAGAAAAAGACTGGTCCCCCAGGGTTTAAAAACTGTGTCAAGTGTGGGGATATATTTGCCACAGCAGACACACATGACAGTTGTGTACTCTGCCTGGGAACCGATCATTTGAATTCTGACTGTGACATTTGTAAATCTTTTCCACAGAAAACTGTGGAAAAACGGTTGGAGAGGCTGCATAAAAAATTAGGGGGTATTTCAGGCTCTAACCAGCCAGCACCTTCAAAACCAGCAGGTGAAATCACAGTTTCTTCTATTACCATCACTGATAAGGGTGACTCAACCTCTCTAAAAAGACTGAGTGGTCCATTTGACTCTCCAGTACCCTCCAAAAAGTTGAAGAAGACCAAGCACGTTGAACCCCAGGCAATACCTACAGGGGATTCTTCTGTGCCTCACAGTCTGCCTACTGCTGAGGAAATTGCCAGGGCTAGTAAAGTCATTGAGGCAATTCAGGGGTTTATACCTTCTCCAACCCCTCCTCCTCCAAGAGTTCAGGAGATTACTCCTTCCTCCGATCCCCAGTCTCTGGAGATGGATACTGGGGAGTATAACTTACCAGAGGAAGATGATGGTGAGCCCACTGAACTGGAAATCTCACCAGAGCAGGATTTTGGCTCTCCTCCTAGGCCTGAGGATTATTCCTCTCACTTTTCCTTTGTAAGGAAAATAGTAAATGCCCTTGACCTGGCTACCACCGAGGTCACAGAAGATGAGGAGGAGGCAGAATATATGGAGATGATGGGGTTAACGACCACTAAAAAGATTTTCCTACCTATCAAATTCTTTAAGAAGGATTTATTTACAGTCCTGCAGAACCCTAACTCTGTCATGCTTCTGGATAAGAAGGCTGACAAAAAGTATCAATTGGACAGGAAAGGAACTGAATTCCTCTATTCTCACACTGATCATCAGGGTATCATCCAACAGGCAGCCTGTGAGAAGGCAAGGGTTCCATTAGCCTCTCGTCCTCCTGAGAAGGATTCAAGGAAAATGGACAGCATGTTGCAGAAAGGGTACTTAGCTGCCTCTCTGGGGGTCAGACAAGCTAATTACCAGGCCTACGTTGCACAGTATCAAAAGACACTGTGGCATTCTGTTCTGGTCATGCCAGAGAAGGTTCCCTCTCCTATATCTGATGACCTAGCAGAAACAGTCAGGTTTGGACTGGAAGCATCTAAATACCAGTTCCAGATGGCAGCAGATGCCAGTGATAATGCTTCTAGGAGTATGGCTGTGACTTTAGCCCTGAGAAGGTTTGCTTGGCTAAGGGCTACAAATCGGACACAGGACACCTAGGCTAAGTCCATGGATTTCCTGTGCAGGATCATTCTCTCTTTGGCAAACAGATCGAAGAATATTTGAAAAAGGTGGATGAATACAAAACTACCTATAAGAGCAATTAATCCAAAGACAGGCCTTCTACTTCTTATAGGCCTTATGGAAGTGGAGGTAGAGGAAGATCCTATGGTAGGCCCTTCTATCAGCCTCAAGCTGTTCCACAGCTGCAGCCATACCCACAGCAGACTGGGTATTATAGGGCCAGAGGCTAGAGGGGCTCCAGGAGGGGTTCCCAATCTGCCCAGGCTCAGGCCCCACTGAAACAAAATCCCTGACTCCTTTGCTAAGACCGCCTCCCTAATACCAATGGGGCAGACTGGCTCACTTCTTTCAGGCCTAGCAGACCATAACCACAGACAACTGGGTATTGGAAGTAGTGAGCCAGGGATTGCCTCTGGGTTTTAGATCGTTCCCTCCTCTGAAGTCACGGCTGTTCAAACCAGCCTCCCTACTCGAAGAGCAGCTCCTAGAACAGGAGGTTTGAACCCTGCTCAGCATAAAAGCAGTGGAGCATGTGCCAATCCTTCAGAGGGGCAGAAGGTTTAACTCCTGGTATTTTCTTACCAAAAAGAAAAATGGGGAGTGGAGGCCTATTCTAGACCTAAGGCATCTGAACAAAAATCTGGCAAAAACAAAATTCAGAATGGTTACTCTATCTGTAATTTTACCTGTCATCCAGCAAAGAGACTGGCTGGCATCTCTAGATTTAAAAGATGCCTATTTCCACATCCTCATAAGGGAGTCTCACAAAAAATATCTCCAGTTCAGACTCCTTTCAGGTCATTACCAGTTCTCAGCCCTGCCCTCCGGTCTCACCTCAGCACCAAGGGTATTCACAAAATGCCTGGCAGTGGTAGTGGCATTCCTACGAAAACTAGGAATTATACTTTTTCCTTACCTCGACGACTGGCTAATAGTGGGAAAGTCATTTTAGCAGGTGCAAGCACACCTGGAAACAACAAAAATCTGTTACATTCTCTGGGTTTCCTGCTAAACCAGGAAAAGTCCATTCTCACACCGGTTCAGTTTCTGCCTTTCATTGGGGCAGAATTGAATACCATAAAGGGCAGAGCCTTTCTTCCAGAGGACAAAGTTCAGTCTATACTGCAATTGGTTGCCTCATTTGAATTGGGAAAGGCATGTCCTGCAAGAAGATACTTGCAAATATTGGGAGATATGGCTGCAGTAACAGGAGTGGTCTTGGGAGCAAGACTTTGAATGAGAGACATCCAGTTTCATCTACAGGCACACTGGTGTCAAAAAATGGACCATATGTCAAAACTGATTCCTGTAACAAGGTTAGTGATTCAGTCCCTCCAGTGGTGGACAGATGTCATCAACCTAAAGGCAGGAGTCCCCTTTCAGAGGAAAAATCCCTCAGTCATTCTTAAAACAGATGCTTCTCTGTTAGGATGGGGTGCTCATATAGGAGAGCGCACTACCCATGGCACTTGGTCAAGAGTGGAGTCTCTCCTCCACATTAATCTGTTAGAGCTTCGAGCAGTGTTTCTGGCCCTAAAAAGTTTCTCTCAACTTATACAGGGCAAAGTGGTACAGGTCAGAACAGACAGCACCACTACAATGTTTACATAAACAAGCAAGGGGGAACAAGGTCAGACCCTCTGGGCACAGAGGTCATGAAAATGTGGGAATTGGCCTACTCACTAAAAGCTTCCCTGCAGGCCATTCACATACCAGGAAAGGACAATATCCTGGCAGATGCCTTAAGCAGGATCAACCAGTCACATCACGAATGGTCTCTGAACAGACAGGTACTAGACTCAGTGTTCAGACACTGGGGCACCCCAGAGGTGGATCTCTTTGCCTCTTATGAGAATCACATGTTGCCCCTCTTTTGTTGCAGACCACCAGTCAGGGGTACAATTCCCCTGGATGCCCTAGTCCTGGATTGGTCAGGAAAGCATCTGTATGCCTTCCCTCTCATCTTCAGAGCGTTACTCAAACTCAGGTCACAGCCTGCGTCCATGATGCTGATAGAACCAGATTGGGCCAGACAGCCATGGCATCCCCTTCTGCTGTCAACGTCAGTGTCCACACCAATCCTCCTACCCAGGAGGCGCAACCTATTAACTTCCCACCAGGGGAAGATCCTGTATCTGAACCTCAGGTCTCTCAGGCTCAAGGCCTGACTCTTGAGGACTTAGAGTTTGCAAATTTGCAACTTTCCCAAGCTGTTCTGGATATCCCAAAAGGATATAGAAAACCATCTACTAAGAAAATCTATAGTGTAAAATGGAAAGGGTTTTCTGTTTGGTGTGATGCCAAACATATTTCTCCTTCTCTGGCAGAGATCCCACTATTGTTAGAATATCTTACTGAACTGCACTCTCAGGGTTTCAAACATACATCCCTGAAGGTGCATTTGGCATCGATTTCAGCTTTTATTTCAGCAGGGAAAACTGTTTCCCTTGCATCTAACCCTATTTTCAAAACATTCTTTAAAGGGTTAGCCCACTTACATCCTCCTATTAAAGAACCAGTCCCAGTATGGGATCTGAATATTTGCATTGCTCAGCTTATGAAACCTCCATTCGAGCCAATGTCATCAGCACATTTGCAATATATCACATGGAAAACTGTGTTTTTGGTAGCAATCACTTCTGCTAGAAGAATAAGTGAATTGCAAGCATTGTGTGTGGAAAAGAATTATTTATCTTTTCATAATGATAAAGTAGTACTTCGTACTAATAGACGATTTCTCCCTAAGGTGGTTTCTGATTTTCACTTGAATCAGTCCATGAAACTGCCAGTCTTCTTCACAGAACATGCCAGTTCAGGAGAGCGCAGGCTCCACAGTCTGGATGTTAAAAGAGCATTGAGTTATTATTTAACTCACACCAAAGATCATAGAGCTGATAAATAGCAACTTTTCCTCACTTATGGGGATTGGGAAAGGGCACTCCAGCCTCCAAGAGATCAATCTCTCGCTGGATAGTTCAATGCATTCAGTTTTGTTACACAAAATCTGGAAAACAGGCCCCAGCAGACCTCAGGGCACACTCTACTAGGGGCACAGCTGCTTCTATAGCAGCTTCTAGAGATATCCCTTTAGTGGAGATCTGTAAAGCAGCTACTTTGAGGTCAGTACACACCTTTACTAAACATTATAGTTTGGACTAGCAGTCCAGAAGTGATGGCAGGTTTGGCACAGCAGTCCTGCAGAGCCTCTTTCCTAAGTAGGTTCTCTGCCCACCTGCAAAGGTACTGCTTTGAAGTCTGCAGAGAGTTATGAATATGAGAAGAATACATGGGGTTAGAAGAAAAAATTACTCACCTTAGTAATCTTGTTTCTTCCAATGTACTCTTCCATATTCATAACTATCCCTCCCTACATCCCCTTCCAGAACCAGAGCCTCTGAATGGTCTTCTTACTTAGCAGTCCCAAACACAGGCATACTTACCTTAATCCTGTGGGGTTGTTTTTTACTTACCTTTCTTTTTCCCAGGTGATTCTGGGTGTTTCAGGTAGGTCTGATACCACAATCAATAGTGTCAGTTGTAGTGGTAGTTATAGAACAGAGTTGTCTGTATCAAGCAGTTTTTTAGCTTGAGTCACTTTAGTTAGGTTGCCTTGTGGGCTTCCTAGAAATCTGAGACATTGATAGTGTAACCCTCCTGTTACCCGGGGTTACTAGAATCCCAGTAAGACCTAGTGATCGGCAGGGAAGGCAGCTTGTGAAACTCCAGTTAAATGGATTTCACACTGTCTCACCCTGTTCTCAGTCTCAGCTGAGACTGAGGGATGACATCATTTAGAACTGTCGCAGCTGCATAAGCCACACTGGAATGTTGCAGTTGGAGGTTAGAGTAGAACTTTGGGGAATTTGAAGTCAGTTCTGTTGCAGTCTGTAGTAGAAGAGATGCTCTGCTGTAGACAGGCCCGAAGAGCTCTAAGCTCTGTCAAAGAGCTATTTTTTGTTGTATAGGTGTGTGTTCTCACCTGAAGAGGAACACAAGAAGAGCACATTGTAGTGGTGGAGACCACTTTCAGTGGTTCAGGGCCCCATCCCTGCGAGGATGGGGGGAAGGAATCATCCTGCTTCCAGGGGCAACCCCCCTGGCCTGGCTAGGGAAAAGAAGCTGCCTGATTTAAGTTTGTGCTGAGGCACCAGAAGCTCTGGACGAGAGTTCAAAGAGGAGAAAATGCCTGTGGGGCACCTGCAACTAAGGGGTGAGTTTGCTCTGCTAAAGGGCCATGTGTTTTCACCTGAATCAAGATGAAACTAAAGGGACTGTTACTGTGGGGTCAGGAAAAGACAGCCAAGTACAGTTTGGAAGATGTGGGGTTGGACTGCTTAACTCTGTGGGGGGTTTAGAGTAAAGGACACAGCCTCTTATTAACTATGTTCAAGTTCAGCACAAATGGGATGTAAAGACAGTAGATTGAATGTGGCATACATTTAAAAAGAATCTACACAGCAAAGTGTTTTAAAAGATGAGTTGTTACAGTCCAGAGACATGGCCGGGTATGAATTATGGGAGCAAGAGGTGGGAGACCCCCCATCAGTAGTAACCAAATTCACCTCTACGGATTTGCTCTGGGACACCTGTTGCTCTCTCTCTCAGGTACTTGGCCAGTGCCTGAGGAAAGTACCCAGATGTGGTATTGATGAGGAAGATTCCCTTATGGAGCAGAAGTGCTCGTAGGTGGTTTAGGGAGCCACCAGTAAATGTTTCCATGCTATATGGAAAGTGTCCAAGTGGCTGGCAAGGGAGCCGTGCCTGGAAAACCCAGAGCAGCGTACAAGTTCGGGCTGTGTGCCCAGTGTGTTTCAGAGCCTGAGGGCTAAAGTGATGAGAATGTGTTCTGGTCTCCTTAAGTCTGCATTACCAGGAGTGTAGCCCTGTGGGGGTCCATCTATGCTTTGTTTATTCTGTTGGATGTGAATAAAACACTTTAGAATCCCACTTCTGGTATTGGACATTATAGTTATTGCTTCCTTTGTCCGGAGTTACTTGGGTACCCCTGTGCAGAGTAGCCAAACCTAGCCAATGTGCCGAGTGACATATTCCTCCCCAAACCCAGTCCACCTGGTATAGCTGTCAGATGGAAACAGCATACCTGGGTGGGGGTTACAATAGAAAGTGCAGCAGATGAGGGCAGCAGTTTGAATATTGTCACATGCCAATGATTCTATCATTAGCATATAGTTCCATTCTCCTGGTAGTTCTACTGGGCAGGCTACATAACTGCAGAGAGTTATGAATATGGAAGAATACATTGGAAGAAACAAGATTACTAAGGTGAGTAATTTTTTCGTCCCACCCATGGGGACAAGCTGTGGGTAGGGAATGTTGCACATCATCTGGTGGCAGGTTGGACCATTGGAAGATTCCTACAACTGGCAGAAAGGCTTGAGCAGGTAGAAAGAGGAACTGGCAGCTGGCAAACAAAAACGAGACAAGAATAAATGGTTAAAAAAAAAGAAAGTGCACAGCACAGCAAAATGCCTGAAGGCCTAAAATAGTTAATGACATTTACGTACCGACTGGAGGTTTTCCCGGACTTCCCATACAAGCTGTTAGTCATGGATGTCACTCCACAAACACAAAGCAACACTTGCCAACAAACTAGCTGAGTTTCTGCTCAGAAACTGACTCTCAGCAGTATTTCATTGTGGGCTATGCCTGCTGCAGCAAGCCCTCTGCACCACTTCCCATGTATCACCGGGGAGCAGCAGAAACCTGTGAGTTAACCCTACACTACCTAAACAGCCTACAGCACTCCAATAATAACCCCAGAGAGCCACAGGGGTTATGCACTCTGTCCCTTTAACTGTTTCTCAGATGCTGTGAGCACAGCAAAAGAAAACCATGGAAGTTGGAATTGCAGTGTAAGTTTAAAGAATAAAACTGGTTTTATTGCATTTCTAAGGCACACACACAGCCTGTGGAGACATAATGAATCACTTTACTCAAAATACGATTCCCAGCTGCCTCCGATGGGGCACTGGCAGCATGTGACGCCATCGTGCAGATGACCCAAGTTCAGGGGTGAGCTCAGGCTGCCATGTCGAGATGGCAGGCCAGGCCAAGCACATCAGCTGGGGAGGATCAGAGGTGAGCGCCAGCATCAAAGCAACCCCTGCGGCTGTGGCCACGGAGCTTGCTCCTGCTGCAGGGTTAGATGTGAGTGTGTGAGGCCATGGGCTGTGCTCACATCAGGGGAGATGGGGAGCAACCTGAGGGACAAAAATCCCACTGCCATCTGAATGACAGTCTGAACCTAGGCATCTCCCTGTGTCCTAGCACCTGCTGGCACTGGATCTTGCGCCACACAAGTGCACATGGACTGCCCCAAGGGGGAGGACGACCCTCCTCCTGGAGCCTCTGTGGCAGAGGACAAGCCATGGGAGTAACCATTGTATTAACAGGATCCGGGAGCCAAGGATTCTCTTGACCAGATGGGGTATATCCCTGGGATCATGGTATATACTTGGAAGGACATTGGTGATTGGGGAGAAGAACCTGTACAGAAAAAAACAAGATTCCCCATAGATGGTATTATGCACCCGAGGTGCTATTTGACAATGGAGTTTTAGATAATTCAGTGTTGGAAATGCAACCAGTTGGGACCTACACAATTTGAGAATGTACAAGGTTGGTTATGGTCATGTTTTTTAATTCTGCATACAAAGATGGGAAGAGGTGGGGAGTTTAGGCGGCCAGACACCTAATATTTCAGGAGATCAAGGCAGTCAGGGATGTGGAGGATTGCTGCATGATGACACAGGGTGAGGTAGAGGGCTCCCTGATCACAGTAGCCTTGATGTATGTAACTCAAGTTTCAGATATCACTTTGATTATGAAGCGGTTGAATCTGAATATGAATATCTCCCGTCTCTAACAGGTGATTTTAATCTCCTACTGAACCCACAGAAAGACAGTACCACACAAAGAGTTGGGCCCACTTCAGGTCTGCACACATTTTTTAGGAGGCAGTTCCAGTCTCTGGAGTGGAAGGATGTCTGGCAGGACTTACACCTGGAGACTCAGCATTTTACCTGTTTTTCACATCCACACCAAACATATGATTGTGCTTTTGTTCAGTGTGAGGACAAGCACCAGGTCCATGTGTGTGAATTGGGTCCTAGAGCATACTCAGGGCATGCATTAGTGCTTACTGATGCCTTCAGGCATTTTGCTATGCTATGCTGTGTGCATTTTAACTTGCCGAACTGTGTTGCCGCTCGCTAGCTGCTGGGACTACATGAGCTGCCTGACAGAAAGCTTCTTGTTTTGACGTCCGTCCGACTGCTTCTTGGATTCATGACCTGCACAGCGTGAGAGGCTGTGTAGCAGGTCTGTGTATTTCCATGCTGCCAGAAGTGACTTGGGGGGAGTTAGGACCTGTGTGTCCTGGGGCAGGGGGTTTTACCTATTTAATTGCTGGGCCGCTCATAAGCGGCTTGTCTGTAAGCATTTAACTTGCTGAACTGTGCCCGCTGCGCTAAGCGGCTGGGACTACAGAGCTGCCTGACAAAGCTCCTTGTTTTGACGATCCGTCCGACTGCTTCTTGGATTCATGACCTGCACAGCGTGAGAGGCTGTGTAGCAGGTCTGTGTGTTCACGCTGCCAGAAGTGACTTGGGGGAGTTAAGACTCTGTGTGTCCTAGGTGGGGTTTTATCTATTTAATTGCTGCATCACTGCATGGCTTGAAGTTGTAGAGTGCATGAAGCCACCGGTATTGAAAATGTTCTGCTGACACAGAAGAGAAGGTTATGTGTTTTATTTTATTGTGGCCCTGTAAAAGTAATGTGATAGCTAAACAGTCTATTGCTGTATATTATTACTGAGGCTGAGAATTAGCTAAATGGAGGGCTTTATTGTTAGTAGTGTTGTTATGTTTTTAGATACTAATAATATCTCTTGTTGATTGAATAGGCTAGGCTGGATATTTTTAGGCTAAGTAGCTTATTGCTTAAATTTTGATAATTAAGGATTATTTGTGCCTTAGATGCATATGGGCTATATGGTAGGATCAAAGGGGGCTAGAATTACTTATGATAGTTCGATGTTGCACGACCTGCGCCCTTTTATCCCCCTCCCAATTTCAGCTACTACTATCAGACGCTGTTGGGAGGTTGGGATTGGAAGAGATCTATCCTAAATAGATACTTTTGCTCAGTATTTACTGAAGAGAAGGTAGGGCAGGGCCCACAGCTCAGCATCATGGACACAGGGGGGAAGGAGGTGAGCACTACTCCCTTCACAAAAGAAAGGGTCCTACAAGAGCTTGCTAAGCTCAGGGTGGATAAGGCAATGGGACCTGATGGCATACATCCCAGGGTACTTAAGGAGCTAAAGGTGGAACTAGCAGAGCCATTAGCAGAACTGTTTAGTGAGTCTCTGAGCACAGGAGAGGTCCCAGAAGACTGGAGAAGGGCTCATGTGATCCTGCTCCACAAGAGTGGTAGCAGGGAGGAGGTAGGGAACTACAGACCAGTCAGTTACCTCAGTAGTGGGCAAGATTATGGAGGCACTCCTTAAGGAAAGGATAGTGCAACACCTGGAATCCATAGGGGCACAGGATCCAAGACAGCATGGGTTTACAAAAGGAAGGTCCTGTCAAAATAATCTCATAGATTTCTTTGACTGGGTAACCAGAGTGGTGGACCAAGGGTGAGCAGTTGATGTCACCTACCTTGACTTCAGCAAAGCTTTTGACACTGTTCCACATAGAAGATTGATAAATAAGCTGGGTAGGCTCGGGGTGGGTCAGAAGTTGGTCAACTGGGTGACAAACTGGTTGACGGGCAGAAAACAGAGAGTGGTGGTAAATGGTATACAGTCAGAAGAGATGCAAGTCACAAGTGGGGTACCTCAGGGATCAGTCCTGGGGCCAGTCCTCTTCAACATCTTCATTAGTGACCTTGCAGATGGACTAGGGTGTAAGGCTTGTCTGTTTGCAGATGACACCAAGATCTGCAACAGAGCAGATGATCCAGATGGGGTGGGCAGAATGAGAAGAGATCTGGATAAACTAGCACAATGGTCAGAAGAGTGGCAACTGGGATTTAATGCAAAGAAGTGCAAGATCATGCACATAGGGAAGAGAAACCCTGAAGCCACCTATAGGCTGGGAGGGGAGTTGCTAGCAGTCACAAAGGAAGAAAGAGACTTGGGCATCATCATCACTGATGACCTGAAATCATCAAAGCAGACCTCTAAAGCAGTAGGTAAGGCTAGGAGGGTGTTAGGGTGTATTAGTCAGGAATCACAAGTCGTAAGAGGGAGGTAATAATCCCTCTTTACAAGACACTGGTTAGGCCCCATCTGGAGTACTGCGTGCAGTATTGGAGGCCATACCTTCACAAGGACATTAACCAAATTGAGGCAGTCCAGAGAAGGCAACCAAAATGGTGCAGGGACTGCATCAGAAGACATATGAGGACAGATTAACAGAGCTCAATATGTATACCCTTGAGCAAAGGAGGGAGAGAGGTGATATGATCGAAGCATTCAGATACCTTAAGGGCATTAACAAGGTGAAAGAGTCTAACGTGTTTAAATATAAGAAAAATAGCAGGACAAGAGGACACAGCATGAGATTAGAGGGGGGCCGATTAAGGGGGAATGTGAGGAAACTCTTTTTCACAGAAAGGGTGGTGGATGCATGGAATGGCTTACCTCAAGAAGTTGTGGCTATGAATACAGTGCAGGGCTTCAAACAGGCATGGGATAGGCATAAGGGAGCAATATAAATGAGTATGAATAGATAGGCTACTGACAGAGCAAAGGCCGATGACACATTTATAAGGTAGAAAAAGGAATGGGCAGACTGGATGGGCCTTGCGGTCCTTATCTGCCATCAACTTCTATGTTTCTATGTTTCTATGTTTCTAGATGGTGCTGGTCATGCATTTTCGAACAACCCATGTATGGGTGGTGGGAGAATTGACGTTGTCAGGTCCAGAAGGCACCCTGGGTTGCGATGGGCACATGGGAGAGGTCAGACGTGGTTGGTGCCCATCCCCAGGGAGTCCACCAGATCGAGTGGCCAGGTAACTTATGGGGCTGCATCACCCCCAAATCCCCTGACGGCAGTGCTCTGTAATGCCAGATCGATCAGAAATAAGACAGCAATTATTGCTGCCTTGATTTCTTCGGTCGATCTGGCTTGTATTACGGAAACCTGGGTGGGAGATGATGCAGGCCCGATTTTCGAGGCTGCAGTCCCTCCTGGGTATACCGTAGTGCACTGCCCCAGAGTGGAACGCAGGGATGGTGATGTAGCTATCTGTTTTAGATCTAGCCTGACCTTCACCGTGCACCCGGTGAGAACTCTGGGATCTTTTGAATGTGTGGCCATCCGTGGAGAACCTGATGCGGGCTGCAGGATTTTTCTCATTTATCGCCCTTCTGGGCCGATGGGAGATTTCCTGCAGGAGATCGCAGATTTCGTTGCCGGCTGAACATTGGAATCCCCCAGATGTGTCTTTCTGGGGGATTTCAATGTTTGGGTCAACAACGTAAGTCATAGATACAGCTATAAGTTCTCTTAGATCATGTCCTCCTTAGGTTTGATGCAGGCTGTTTCTGCATCGACTCACCGGGATGGCCACGTGTTGGACCTGGTGTTCTCACTGGGACTTGAGATTAGTGATCTCAGGATCAATCCGGTCCTCTGGTCTGATCACTGCACGGTGCAGTTCAGGCTTGGGGCTCCCGCCATAAGCCCTTCTCCTGTTGAGATGATTAGCTGTCGCCCTTTGCGGGGTTTGACCCCTGAGGGTTTTTTGGCGGCAGCGAAATTGCCTAGTATGGGTGATGCATGCGTGGGAGGTGTTGCTGTCGGGGTTGACACCTATAATCGGGTGTTATCCGACACCATTAACTCCCTCGCACCTGTCCGTGTACGACCCAGAACTTCATACCTGAGGTCGCCATGGTTTGATGGTGAGCTCAGGGAGATGAAGAAGATGGGTCGGAGATTGGAGCGCTGCTGGAGGAGATCCCATTTGGAGGTGGATAAACTGGTCCTGCATGCCCATTATGGTGCGTATCAGAAGGCAATCAACCGTAAGAAGACAATTTTTTTGTCTAGGGAGATTGCCGCCGGGAAGAACCAGCCGGCTTCACTCTTCCAGACTGTGGATAGGCTTTTACATCCTGCCTGTCTACGGCCCGGGAGGGTCTTTTCCAACATAGACTGTGAGGAATTCGCTAATTTTTTTTCGGACAGGGTATCCTCGATCCGGCGGGTGGCTTCCTCAGCTAGAAATGTTATAGCTGGCAGTGATCGCCTGATGTGTTCTGAGTGCACTCTGTCTGGCTGGGGAGAGTTTAGACCAGTGGAGGTTAGTGAGGTTATCGAGGTAGCAACCAATATGAAGCATACCTTTTGTGAACTGGACCCGATGTCAACGTGTTTCTTAATGAGATGTGTTGACTCCGTTGGCCCGGTGTTTGCCTCGATTGTACGGTGTTCCCTTTCTGAGGGTGTCTTTCCGGATGCCTTGAAGGAGGCTCTGGTGAGACCTCTCTTAAAGAAGCCATCTTTGGACCCGGAGATCAAGGCAAATTACCGTCCTATCTCCAACCTTCCATTTTTGGGGAAGGTTGTTGAGAATGTGGTAGGGCTTCAGTTGGAAGAGCACCTCATATCTCACAAGTTGTATGAACCTTTCCAGTCGGCTTTTCGTGCCAGACATAGCACTGAAACAGCACTTGTTCGGGTGCAAAATGATCTCCTCAGGGCTAGAGATCGGGGAGACAAGACAATTCTTGTTCTCCTTGATCTCTCTTCAGCATTTGACACTGTCGACCATTGTGTGTTGCTTGTCCGCCTTAGGGACCTATGTGGACTCACCGGAACTGTCATCAAATGATTTGAGTCCTTTCTTACCAACAGGAGGCAATGGGTTAAGATGGGGAATTCCTCATCTACACCTAGTCTCCTTTTTTGTGGAGTTCCTTAAGGATCGGTACTGGCTCCAATGTTGTTCGCAGTGTACATGCTGCCTCTGGGTGGGATCATTAGGAAGTATGGTCTGAGTTTTCATTGCTATGCTGATGATACTAGACATAGACATAGACTTTGACGGCAGATAAGGACCGCTAGGCCCATCTAGTCTGCCCATTTCCCTACCTACAGGATAGGCCGCAGATCCTAGTTAACCAACAGCCTTTATCTTCCTGCCCCCCACAAGAATTGCCTCATGTCTGTCCCATGCATTCTTGAATTCTCCCACAGTTTTAGACCCCACAACTTCCTCAGGAAGGCTGTTCCATGCATCCACTACCCTCTCTGTGAAATAATACTTCCTCACATTGCCCCTAGAACGCCCTCCTTCTATCTTTAAATTGTGTCCCTTGTTCTTGTAAATCTCTTTTCTGAAAGATGCCACCCTCTTGGACTTTGTTGATTCCTTGAGGGTACTTGAAAGTTTCTATCATGTCCCCCTCTCCCTCTCTCCTCAAGGGTATACATATTAAGCTCCTTTAGTCTCTCCTCATACGGCTTCTCTTGCAGACCCTGCACCATTTTAGTTGCCCTCCTCTGGACTGCCTCTATTCTGTCTATGTCCTTGGAGATGGGGTCTCCAGAACTGGACACAGTATTCCAGATGGGGTCTCACCAACTGTCTGTACAGAGGGATAACAACTTCCTGTTTTCTGCTGCTGATGCCTCTCCCTATACATCCCAGTATACCGGCCCTCCCTGCCTTCTCCATTGCTTGCTAACCTTAAGGTCATCTGATATGATTACCCCAGGTCCCTTTCCTGTTTTGTTGTTGTTACTACCTCCCACCCATTGTGTATTCTTCCCTGGGTTCTTGTTTCCCAGGTGCATTATTTGCACTTTTTGCATTGAATCCTAGCTGCCATCGTCTGACCATTCCTCCAACCTTACAAGTCCCTTTTCATCCTTTCCACGCCTCCTTGTGTATCAACCCTGTTGCAGATCTTTGTGTCCTCTGCAAAAGGCATACTTTTCCTTCCAGTCCCTCTGCAATGTCACTGATGAAGACATTAAAGGACTGGACCCAAAACTGAACCCTACGGTGCCCACTAGTAACCGCCCTTTCTTCAAGTGGACTCCATTTACAATTACCTTCTGTGTCTGTTGTCCAGCCAATGTTTTACCCAGGCTACACACCCTGGGACCCACTCCCAGGCTGATTAATTTGACTATCAATCTTTTGTGTGGGACTGTGACAAATGCCTTGCTAAAGTCTAGGTAGGCCATGTCCAACGCCCTCCCTGAGTCTACTACTTTGGTCACCCAGTCAAAGAAATCTATTAGATTTGTCTGACATGACCTTCCGCTGTGAACCCATGCTGCCTTGGATCCTGTGCTTCACTGACCTCTAGGTACTCAACTATTCTTTCCTTCGAAGTGACTCCATCACTTTCCCTACCACAGAGGTCAGACTGACAGGTCTGTAGTTTCCTGCCTCTGTCTTGGTCCCACTTTTGTGAAGCGGAATCACATCGCCTTCCTCCAGTCCTTGGGTACCACACCATTCTCCCATGATTTATTAAAAAGAGTAGCCAGTGGTTTCACTAGTTCCTTCCTTAATTCTTTTAGAATTCTGGGGAGAATTCCATCAGGACCCATTGCTTTGTCCACCTTCAGTTTTAGGAGTTCTTGCAGAACCCTTTCTTCTGTGAAAGGACTGGGATCGACCCCCTATCAAGAGTGTTTCTGTTAATTGGATTAGGTACTTCCCTCCTCTTTTGTGAATACTGAGCAGAAATATTAGTTCAGTATTCTGCTCACTGTCCCCTCTGCCACCCCCACCGTTCATTCTATTCAGCCTCACTATCCCTCCTTTGTCTTTCTACACTCGCTGATGTACCTATAAAGGTTTTATCCCCTTCTTAACCGAGTTGGCTACCTTTTCCTCAGTTTGGGCCTTTGCTATTCTGACTTCCCTCCCTGCTTCTTTCTGCCTTAACTGGTACAGCTCTCTGTCCTGCTCCTTCTGTGTTTCCTTATACTTCAGATGCTATCTTTTTCTTCCTGACTTTCCAGCCACCTCTCTTGAGAATCATAGTGGCTTTTTCTTTCATTTTGATTTGTTTATTTGCTTCACACAAAGGCTTGTTGAGTCTGTGATGGCAGTTTGATAATTCCCCATTGTTGCTCCACACCTCCTTCTAGCCTGTTTGCTAGTGCTTTTCTGAGGCACTCTCCCATCTTGCCAAGTCAGCCCTCCTAAAGTCCAGTACCCTCACTTTTGTATGGCTTGACTCTGTAGCTGAGTTTAACGTGAACCACACTGTTTGATGGTCACTTGTCCCCAGATGGCAACCTACTTCTAGATCTGAGATCCTCTCACTGTCCCGCTTTGAGAAGTGAGGTCTAAGATTGCTCCCTCACGAGTGGGTTCGAAACTAGCTGTCTAATGCCTGCCACCTGTAGGGCGTCAAGAATGGCTCTGCTCTTGGATGTGGCTGCAGCAAATGTGCTCCAGTTAACATCTGGCATATTCAGGTCTCCCATCAACAGTAGCTCCCCTTTCTCTGCCATTCTAAGAATGCCTTCCATCATATCCTTGTCCATTCCTTCCCCCTGACATGGGGGTCTGTACACAACCCCTGTGCGGATTGTGGTGCCCTTTCCAGTCTCCAAGGTGACCCACAGTGCCTCCTCTCCTCCCTGTTTACTTTTTTGTTCAGTTGCTTTTATCCCTTCCTTTACATAGAGAGCTACTCCTCCCCCTCTTCTCCCTGCAGGTCTCTCCTGTAGGTTATGTACCCTGGTATGTTAACATCCCAGTCATGGTTCTCTGTTGTACCATGTTTCTATGACTTCTTCGATATCCAGGCATCCCTCTTCCATTAGGGCCACCAGCTCAGGGAGCTTGTTGCCCAGACTAGAGCATTGGTACTCATTACCCTCCATTTCCTGATGGCCTTACCCCCTTTTGCCCCATCCCTGTCCTTCTTGCCTTTGTCACTTTCTCCATTTACCCCTGCCCTTCTCCCTATCGACACCTCCATGTTGGTGTTTGCCACACTTACTACTGTGATTGTTTGGGGGGGCTAGGATTTTCCTGCTCCTTTCCAGTGCCTCCCCCCTTGGCTAGTTTAAAAGCTTGCCAATGAAGCATTTAAACCTATCACCTAGGATCCTGGTTCCCCTCCGGACAGATGCAGCCCATCATGCCAGTATAGGCTTGCATCACTCCAGGTGGACCCCCAGTCCCCAATGAAGCCAAATCCCTGAGCTCCACACCAGTTTTTCAACCACTGATTGAATCCCATGGTGCGGAACACCCTAGCCTCTCCTATGCCATAGATGGGTAGCACCTCCGAGAAGGTTACCGTGCATGCTACTTGACTAAGGCCCCTCCCCAATTCCACAAACTCTTCCTGCACTTCTCTAATCACTTTCTTAGCCAGGTCATTTGTCCCTAGGTGGACAATGACATCCAGCTCCCTCCCTGTGCAGCTGATCCAGCAATCCTGGAGTCGCTCCCTGTCCCTCCAAGCCTTAGTGCCAGGTGAGCACCTTGCCTCCCTCTCCCTTCCTTGCCCAGTTCTACCTTCCTAACAATGGGTGCCCCCACCAGGAGTTGTTTCCTTCCCTGCAGGGGTCCCCTGCCACCCTCCTGTGGGTCTCCTTTGTGGAGGTTCCCAACATCCTCCTTGGTCTCCACTGGGTGCCTCCATAGAGGAACCACACTGCACCAAATGGCATAGGAACTGTGGAGGTACAACTGGAGGGATGTGCCTCTGTTCCTCACCCTCACCTGAGCCCACTGTGGTCCAACCGCTCCTCTTTCTTGGCAACCTCTGAGGCAACGGCAGTGGCACTGGTGGTCCCTGGATGGAAGAGGAGGTCCCACAAATCCTGGCCAACTCAGCCTGGAGATGAGCAACCTCCTTCCTCAGCCCAGAGGGTGCCTGCAGATGGGACAATACTGCATCCTCCAGAATATCTCCGGAAGACTGCTGCTCCACAGCCACTGCACTCCACCACTCCAATCATGTCTTATTTCTGACCCCTTAACTGTTTGCAATCCTTACTCTTTCGTCTGTTTTTTTCTCTCTCTCCTTACTTTCTGCCTGTGTGCCTTTAAGCTCCTGATTGTCCTGTTCTGAGACAAGAATATCCTATATTTCTCAGTAGACCACTTACTTGTTCAGAGGCAGACCTCCAGCAGCTAGAGGGGGCCGGAGAGCTACTCTTGCCCTTCTAAGATGGTGGGTCCTTGGTGGTTCTGTGATCACTCACTTCCTGCCCCTAAACATGTCCAAAATATATGCCCATAAGTGGCAGGGGAAGTACCACATTCTCGTCAGAAAAAGCCCCCTAGTTCCGGAATGTATTTCCTCTGTATTGCTGGTGTTTTATAAAACCTGATACCTTCCAGTTAAATTCTCTCCAACAGGGAGTAAATGTTTTTCATACAAGAAAGAAAAATGTTAGGAAAAGAAAATTTAGATAGGGTGGCCCATAAATATTCCCAATTAACCTTGTTGAATGCCTTGTCTGTGTCTAAACTTATTATTGTAGAAGGAATCTTCTTTGTATGTATAAATTCCATTAACAACATAATTTGGCGTACGTTATCAAAAGTATTCCTTGATTTTTTATTTTTATTTTTAAATATTTGCATACATATGACATTCCATATCTAGAACAGACTGTAATTTTAATAAAAAACCCTACTGGAGATTATATATTTCCTCTTAATATTTAGGTTGCTATATGCATTCTAGATATAGAGATACCACTAGGAAGGTTAGCTAAACATACACTTCAAGAAGTTCATAACAATATTTGAGCTGCATTAATAAGCCCATGAACAGCATGACTTTTCCTTCATAGCTTAAGTCCACAGAAGTCCCGAAAATCCTAGCCCTACCAGAGCGCTGTTGGTGTCATAATTTATAATCTAAAACTTCAGAGACTCTAGATACGTTTCTAGGTCAGCAGTATCTTAACATAAAAACAAACAAACTTGTACTTTAAAGGCTGATACCCCAGCAGACATGAGAAGAGAAAACGATATATAAACAAACAGATGGAAAACTATCATTTTAAAAACAGTATCATACAACGAGTGACTTAAAACCCATCACCCTGAACACTTGGATTCTTAAAACTTTCTATACTTCCCCAGGTAAAGAGACACAATATTTCTTACTGCACCCTCTATTATTTTAGATAGGCATAAAGAAACAATCCTGCTCTCAAACAAACTGTAGCGCCTTTTGTTTTTAAAACAAGGTTTTAAATCTTATAAGAAAAGAAGGCAAACTTAATTTGTACTTTACAGTTCCATTATTTCAGCCTTCTGCTTCAGAGTCGTTATCACCCGATTCCCTTCTTCGGACTCTTTCAGTCACAAATTGAGATGCCCATTTCCCTGCTTCTGTAGGATCTGAAAAAGCCCACACTTTGCCCTCATGCACAATGCATAGTCGTGCTGGAAAACCACTAAATGTGCATCTTGCAACACCTTCCTGACCCCGTCGAATTTCTTCCTCCTGAGCCTCGTCGCATAACTCAAATCAGGAAACAGGTAAATAGATTGATCATTCTATGTAAGGGGCCTTGCTTGTCGGGCAAGTTGAAGTATTCTATCCCTGGAGCCTACTCCATCAGTGACTAAAAGCAGAGTCCTAGGATTCTCCAAATTCTCCCAGTGGCCTCTTGGTGTAATCTGGTAAGACTTTTGGTAGGGTATATTCAGCTTTTGACCTTCCGGTAACAGCTTTGAGTCCAACCATTCACAGAGAAACATGAGAGGGTGGTCTCCCTCTATCCCCTCTGGTAGGCTCAAGATTCTTACATGCGCTGATCGAGCCTGGTTTTCTAGGGTCCCCGGCCTAGCCCGCATGTGATGATTTTCTTTAACCAAAGACGTGGTAGCAGCAGCAGCTGAGTCTACTTGTTGTTTCACCTCTCCTACCTCCAGCTATATCCCTTCCACTGATTTCTCCTCCACCGTGACCCGGGTTGCAGACGTGTCCATTTTAGTGTTCAGGTCAGACTCAGATGTTATAATTCTTTGTAGCTTAATACTGTAGTACCTTTTGGGCGACATAGTTTCCTAAGACTCGCAACGAGATACTGGTTGCATTTCCATCACAGTTCACCCCGATTGAAGTCCACTGGTTGATTTAGCAGTCGCTCCTCCTCCTCTATCTATTTTTAGGGCTGCCCATTTTATATTTTTTGGGTTCCTCTTTTGAGCTATGTTATCTGTTTTCTTGAAAGTTTGCTCAAAAATAATGATAAGTACATTTTAAAGTCTTACTACTGGAGCATGAGAAATTGCTGCCTATCAGCTTGGGCTCAGCAGCGCCCCCCGCCAGCAGAGACCTCTAGTTCTAGTCCTTTGTTCCATCCTCCAAAATAGAGTGTGTGTTACTCCCAGGGTTTCCCTCAGGATTCTGTAAATGTTCCTAATTAGATGGCCCCACATATTACCCCTGAGAAAGTACAAAGAGTAGTGCCAGAAAGGGAGGCTGAGGGCCAGGTGCCGCTTTCATTTACTCCACTCTACAGTCAATAATAGTACATAAGGAGCCTGAATGGGAACTGTACTTATCTACCTCTAGCGTGTTGTTATATTTGAACTAAAGAAGTTTGTTTAACTTGCTTTCCTTGCAATTTGCCTTTTGGAATGGGAGCCACCATGTTTGGTCCGAGACTTCCAGTAAGTGGATCAATAGGACTCTGGGGGCCTGAAAGGGTCCTTGGCTCAAGTGCCTCATGGGAAGAAAATCTGTAGTTTTTGTAGTTTTTTAGGTTGGCATCTAAACTGAACTGAAGGGGAAGTCTAACCTGTGACTGATAGCTTCCCCAGCCACCCGAACTCCAGAATCCCAGGGAAATACCGTGAACTGTAAGGGACAGTGGTTCAGTTAGAGTTGGAGCTTGAAGCGTGAGCAGCTTAAGTTTTCAAGCAGTAGCTCCCTGAACAGAGCTTAGGGGAATTGGCAGGAAGAGACCTAACTTGCTGCTTTGCCACTGTTTCTCCTGTATTGGACTGCCTGATTGCAGAAGTCAGAATAATCCGATTTATGACTCAAACTGCGGCAGAAAGTATCAGAGAGTTTAAAAAGACTGCTTGTTGGGGGGGCGCTAGAGAGCTTGATCTTTTTTTTAAATTTTATATTTATTGTTTTATCAAAAACATACAGTTTCAGTCACTTACAGTGGATATAACATTTGTATATTTTAAAACAGAGAGGGCGTCACTCCTCATAAAACATATAGTTTTTATGTTATTATAGATGTCATATGTTATTATACTTTATTGTTAAAATTACCTAAAAAGAGCTGTTTTACTTTTTAAATGTGCCCTATTTGAGGGTTGTGTTGATATCTAGTTTAGCCTGTGATTACAGCCTTTTTGTGTTTCTGTGTGGGCTAGACGCTTAGGCACCTAACCCCCCCCATACCCTCCCAGTCTTTTGTTGTGCAGATTCAGACTTTTTAGCACCTTTTTGCAGATTGCTGCAATAAAGTACCTTGCTCACTGCCTTCTCCTCTGCCCCCTACCTTCCAGCTGGCACAGCCCTCGAGCACCCAGGGGCCGGAGGGGCTCCGAGCCGCCAGCGGGCGGGCGGTGACCGACAAGCCGACCAGGGAACCAGGAGGCCAGGAGAAGCAGGCAGAAAGGTACGGGCAAAGCCGCAAACCAATCGGAAAGCGACCGCTGACTCTGCCTTGCTTCTGATTGGTGCGCCTTTCCCATAGACTTTAGCTGGACTTTGCAACACCATTTCTGGCCGGGATTTCTGTTATTATACTTTATTGTTAAAATTACCTAAAAAGAGCTGTTTTACTTTTTAAGTGTGCCCTATTTGAGGGTTGTGTTGATATCTAGTTTAGCCTGTGATTACAGCCTTTTTGTGTTTATGTGTGGGCTAGACGCTTAGGCGCCCAACCCCCCCCATACCCTCCCAGTCTTTTGTTGTGCAGATTCAGACTTTTAGCACCTTTTGCAGATTGCTGCAATAAAATCGTTGCTCACTGCCTTCTCCTCTGTCCCCTACCTTCCAGCCGGCACAGCCCTCGAGCACCAGGGACCAGAGGGGCTCAGGCACCGCCAGCAGGCCGGCAGGGACCGACAAGCCGACCAGGGAACCAGGAGGCGGGAGAAGCAGGCAGAAAGAGTGGGCAAAGCCAAAAATTTTGCTGCCCCCCTGCCCCCTCTCGGTTGATTCTTTTTATACACCTTTTCCCGCCATTTCTCTAATCCACGCCCATAGCTAATTCTCTTCCTCTACTTAACCCCTACCTTACCTCCACAATGCCACTTTGCTTCCTTTTGTTTCTGAGCCTCTCATCTTCCTCAATCCCAAATGATGATTATGATATTCCCCATGCCATGGTGATTAAGGCAGTGAATATGGTCTGCCCAACCCTGCCATCCCCAGTGGACACCACCAATTCCTTATTTATATCCTGCCATTTTTGCACTGCAATCCCTAGGGTATCCCACAAAAAGGCTGTCTATCCTTACAACACTCCTCAAGTACCTTGCATCCATTTTGGCATTATATTAACCCACTATGCCTGTCCATCAGATTATTACTGTGTGATAAATTCCACACCTATATAACAGGACCCTCACCCATTACACAGTGGTTCCCCAAGAAGAGGAGGAAATGCTCTGATCACTCCCTATCCCTATCATTTGGTGCCCTCCTCAAACTAATCTTCTTCCTTCTGATCAGTATTGGTACTATTGAAATCAATCCTGGCCCCACTGAAAGTTTTTTATCCCCTTCTGATCTAACCTCCATAAATGGTCTAAGTTTCCTTCACTTCAATGCCTGCAGCCTCCTAAAAAAGTTCTCCTTAATACAGGCCTGGGTTGCACATACCCTACCTGACTTCCTGGTTATCTCTGAAACTTGGCTCAGATCTACAACAAAAGACAGTGATATAAACCTTCCCAATTACCAGCTTTTCAGATCAGATCGCCCTTCCAGGGGTGGTGGGGTGGCCATCTACGTCAAGGAAACCATCTCTGCATCCTGCCTCATCAATACATCCGAATCAAAGGAATTTGAATGCTTGTCAATTAAAATATCCCTTCCGAACATGTCTTCCTTTAATTTGATTGGATGCTATAGGCCCCCCTCTGCAGGCCTCAAACTCCTATCCCACCTAGGATCAATACTCAATCTAGGCCGTGAAGATACCATCATCCTTGGTGATTTGAATTTAAATTGGTTATCTAATGCATCTGCACCCCTAGTAACCTTCTGTGACACCTATGGATTCACTCAATTAATCAAAGATCCGACAAGGATTAACCTAAAAAATACTACCAACAGCTCACTCCTGGATATTATGATGGTAAACAAGCCTCACTTATATTCTCATGCTGGAGTGCTACCCAGTGATGTAAGTGATCATTGTCCTATAGCTGGCATAAGGTCTACACTCAAGCCATCCAATCCTGCAAAATTTCTCCATAAAAGGTCAAAAAAGAATTTCAACATCTCAGGATATCTCCATGATTTGTGCAATACAACATATTGGCAAGATTTTTACCTTACAACCTCAGTTGAGACAGCTCTTCAGATCTTAAAGGACATTATCACTAATGCCCTCAATATACATGCACCAATCACCAGTGTCAGAACTAAAGTAAAATCTTGTCGTTGGTTCACTGCTGACCTTAAATCAGCTTTGTTAGCCAGAGACAAACTCTGGAAAAAGGCAAGAAAAACAAAGGATACTAGAGACTGGCTTCAATTCAGAAAAGCAAGAAATTCATGCACAAAACAAATAAGAAATGCCAAAGCTGCCTACTATAGAGCTGAATTGGATGCATCCTATACTAACCCATCCAGATTTTGGGGTACTATAAAGGGAATTCTAGGCCAAAATTCTACCCCTGCCTTACCCTCCAAACTGCTACTAAGTGACATAGAAATCACTGACAAGCAAGAAATCTTAAATACCTTCAACGACCATTTCACCACAGCTGGCCTAGCATTTGACTCTTCACCTGCAAATCTCTTGAGATCATCATTAAACCTTCAATCCACTGTGGGACAAAAGGCTGCTTCAACATTCTCCTTGAACCAATATCCTTAAAAAGTAGAAGACCTCCTATCCAATTTAGATACTTCTAAGAGTGCAAGTGCAGACTCCCTGGATCCCTACTTTCTTAAAGTAGCATTGCACGCCTTATCTGTCCCCCTCACTCACCTCTTCAATCTTTCCCTAGCTACTGGTTCCATACCCTCCATATGGAAAACAGCTCAAGTAGTTCCACTACTTAAATCAGGTGATCCCATGGACCTTAACAATTACAGGCCCATTTCCATCCTACCGGTATTATCCAAGATGCTTGAAAAATTAGTAAATTTGCAGTTAAGGGCCTATCTGGACACCAACAACCTCCTAAATCCAGCACAATCTGGATTTAGATGAATGCATAGCACCATCTCTGCCCTAGCCAAAGTCACTAATGATTGGCAGACTGCCTTGGATAAAAAGAATAGTACCTGTGCTGTGTTCCTGGATTTGAGTAAAGCATTTGATACAGTGGATCATGAATCATTAATCTCCTCTCTTAGCTCTGTAGGCCTTGATTCACTCTCACTCAATTGGTTTAGGTGCTATCTCTCTGGAAGGTCACAATTGGTAAAAAATTAAAATTACCTATCTACCTCTAAACCACTGCTAAGAGGTGTACCATGAGGCTCTATCCTAGGCCCCATCCTCTTTGCCATTTATATTAATAACATTGATGCCAACCTCTCTCAATCTAACATTCATCTGTTTGCTGATGATACTGTATTATATGTCAGCAATCCTCACTATCAAAAGCCTGTGAACTGTTACAGTCAGAATTCTCCATCCTACAACACAACCTATTGGAAAAAAAATTACTTCTAAATGCCAAAAAAACAAAAGCTATGTTCTTTGCCACAAAGAATTGCTCTGCCACTACCCCATCATTCATCACCCCACAATTATCCACCTTATTTGGAGAGAGGCTGGAATTTTTGGATAAATTCAAATATCTTGGGAGTCTGGACTGACAATAAGCTTGACTACTCTGTCCACATTGAAGAGCTATTAAAAAAGTTGAGACAAAGGCTTGGCCTATTTTACAGAATACAGAATAAAACACTACCTTACCAGAGACTCCAAACAAAGATTAATCCAGGCATCATTCCTATCCCTTATTGACTATGCTGACTTTCTCTACAGCCATTGCTCACTTTCCCTCTTAAATAAGCTGGACACCCTGTATCACAGAGCCATCAGATTTATTACAGACCTTCCCTCCAGCACCCATCATTGCTCTCTTTACATGGCAGTCAATTGGACATCCCTACAGCACAGAAGAAAAAGGAATGCTGCAATCTGGATCTTTAAAGCTTTATCAGGCAAACTCCCCTCCTATATCTCAGACTGTTTCACCCGAATCACATCCAGGCCATACACCTTAAGGATCAGTAAGCTCATCATGCTAAAGGTTCCCAATACCTGCACCCGGTTTGGGAGGGCTGCTATCAGCTCTTCCCTAGCATTTATCTGGAACTCACTCCAAAAATCTATGAATCTGAATACCCTCTTACCCTTATCATCCTTCAAAAGATTATTCACCGCCCTATTTCCAGAGTTGTGCAACTGCTTCCATAAGGCCTAGTCTCCCATCCAACCTATACCCCTCCCTTCTGTAATCCACTATGTTTAGTTTCCCTTCTATTATCCAGTCAGTTATCACATTCATATAAAAGCCTACAAAAGCCCGACTATTTGATTATTATCCCTGCTATATCTATTATCCTCTTCATTTTTACAGGTTAAGTTATTTTACTGTGCCTTGTATATCTGTAAATTTTGTATATTTCTCTTATTTATTTGATTGTACTAATGTTATGCTATTCTCATGTCTTTGTAAAAAAACACTTGTACCCTTATTTGTATGACCACTCAGGTCCATCTTGTAAATGAGCTACGCTCAATGATGTTCGCCTGAATAAATAAAGATTTTGATTGATTGATTGATTGATTGATATAGTATATCCATCCACAATAATAAAGATACGTCATTGGAGGGAAGTCCTTATAAAATACAGAGATTTAAATTCAACATTATAGGCTGTGTAAATGCTCCATCTCCACATAGGCAGCTGTCTCCTCCCTAACTAAAGAGAACACGCAATTACGGGGTTGGCTAGAGGCCCTAGAGAACGAGACTCATACTGGCAATCTGAGACTAGTTGGAGTTCCAGAGGGGTTTGAGGGTGTTAATCTTTTGCCCTTTCTGACTGCTTGGATGAAGGACACTATTCTGATCTTGGAGAATTTTGATTGGGGTACTCTTAGAAGAGCACATAGAGTTAACCCTCGCATTAGACCTACAGCTACAGACCAACCACAAATGGTGTTAGTGCACACAATGGGAATGGAGATTCGAGACCAACTACTCACAGCAGCTAGAGTAGCTATATACTCAGCTATATTTTTCCTTTGCCCCAGGAACATCAAATGCTGTGGAGGTGCTTAATATCTGTCTGGCTGAGATTAACGACTGGATGGCCTCCAGCTGGTTGCGACTAAACCCCGACAAGACGGAGGTATTGGTAGTGGAGTAGAACAGAGTTCATGATAGGATGGCCTCTGACACAGGAACTGGGCTTGTTCTTGGAACTGTGTCATTGAAGGCCTCCTCTTGGGTGCGAAATCTGGGAGTGATTCTGGACAGGGACTTAGCCATGGAGGCTCAAATATCCTCCATGGTTCGTACCTGTTTTTACCATCTCAGAAACATTGCCAGGATTAAGCCCCTTGTTCCGCCTCTGGACCTCCCTACCTTGATACATGCCTTAGTCACATCAAGGCTTGATTACTCTAACGCCCTCTATCTCGGGGTCACTGGAGGATCTCTCCGTAGACTGCAGCTGGTGCAGAACGCAGCTGCCCGGTTGTTGACTGGACAGCAGAAGTCTTGTCATATTACACCGGTTTTGCGCGAACTGCACTGGCTGCCAGTCAGGTGGAGAGTCCTCTTTAAGGTGGGTCTCCTCACCTTTAAGGCCCTACACAGACTGGGCCCTGGTTACCTGTCAGACCTTCTGTTACCTGCCCTCTCCTCACGCCCTCTTCGTTCCTCTAATAGTGGCTTCCTGGCCATTCCCAGAACTAGGCTGATATCCACTGGTGATAGAGTGTTTAGTGCCGTGGCTCCTGTTCTGTGGAACTCTCTGCCAATTATGGTCAGGGAAGCCCCCACAGTAGACATCTTTAAGGCCCAGTTGAAGACTTTTCTTTTTTCTAAAGCATTTGAAGTTTGAACTGATATTTATGGTAATGTCTCTGATTTTTCAGACTCTATTTTTTATTGTGTATAGATTGTACATCTACTATCTTTATGTTTGTTTTAAAAAATTTTGTACGGCACCCAGAGCCTCCGGGATTGGGCGTATTTTAAATAAATTTTGCCTTGCCTTGAACAAACAAACAATTGCATGGGCCCCCTTAGAAATCAGGAAGGATAGACTATATCGGACCTAAACAAAAGAGCTGATATGCAAAATGAGTACTTCACTTCAGTTTTTAGCCCTAAAGTACCTATCAGCCTGATTAAGAAAACAGAAAACATGACTCCTCAAATGCTTATACAACTTCAGGATGTAGAAAATAGGTTAAAACAACTAAACCCAAATAAATCCCCAGGACCAGATGGTATGCACCCAAACATTATCAAGATGTTTTGTACAGAATTGGCCCCACCTATAACCCACATTTTTCAAGAATCTGTAGATAAGGGAGAGATAGCAGAGGCCTGGAGGACAGCTATAGTTATACCACTACACAAGAAGTATCAAGGGCAGTTTCGGCAAATTATCGTCCCATTAGCTTGACATCCATAATGTCCAAAATACTTGAGGGCATCTTCAAAGATCATATCACAAGTCATTTAACACAGGAAAACCTACTGGATGAAACTCAATGTGGGTTTACAAAGTGGAGATTTTGTCAAACAAATATGTTGCAATTTTATGACAAGGTAAATAAAGCCTTAGATCAGGGAACCCCAGTTGACGTGGCCTTTTTGGATTTCTCAAAGGCCTTCGGTAAACTGCCTCATGCAGAACTGTTAACTACACTTCAGGAACTAGGGACACACCATAACTTGATATCATGGGTAAATTCTTGGCTTTCAAGTAAGAAGCAAAGAGTATGCGTGAAGGGAGCCTTTTCAGATTGAAGGGAGGTGACGAGTGGGGTTCCCCAGGGTCAGTTCTGGGCCCCTGTTTGTTCAATATATATGTCTCCTCCATACAGCATGGTTACGAAAACATCTGGGTGACAAAGTTTGCAGATGATTGCAGACTGGGGGCCACAGTTAGAAATCAGGATGATGCAGCTGCACTCCAACAAGCTCTTAACTCAATACAAGACTGGACAAAAAAATACAAACTACCATTAAACCAGGATAAATGCACAATTATGCACTTGGGAAAGAGAAATCATAACTATAATTACACTTTAAATGGACTACCATTAGGTACTACTAGAGAAGACAGGGATCTAGGTATTATGATCACACAGAATCTCTCATACTAAGACATATTGAGAGCAGAAAAAGGGAGGTATTGGTTCCCTTGTATTCATCCCTGGTGTGTCCCATCCTAGAATATGGAGCCCAGGTCTGGTCCTCATATAAAAAGGGTGAAATTCAGATGATAGAAAAAATACAAAAAAGAGCTCCTAGAAACATAGAGGGGCTAAAGACTATGGCTTACCAGCAGAGGGTGATGGAGCTGAACATGTATACCCTGGAGTATAGTAGGCTGAGGGGGGATATGTGTCTAGTCTACACAGCATGGGAGAAAATGAACTATGGGACCTCCTGGCCCTACAAGGTGAGGGCAAATCTTACGATACCAGGTCACACCCTTTGCAACTGGAAGTAAGTCAGTGCAATTTAGGGAGCAGAGACAAATGGTTCAATCAAAGGGTTGCGACCACTTGGAATATCCTCCTGTTAGAGGTTGTTGGTAGCAAGAAATTAGATCAGTTTAAACTAAATCTAGACAGACACTTTGGTAAGAGAACATTTAGTCCATAAAGTTTTAAACAAGCAAGCACAATGGATGAAACTCTGAATAAAGCTCTGTATTACCTATGTTACCTATTTTACCTCTGTTCTTTAGGATTACGACATATATCTTCCACTTCTACCTGAAGGTCGAGAATTTTTTAGAATTTGCTTAGGTGCATGTTCAGGATACCCTGGAACTGAATGCTGAGGATGGGGTCACTCCATTGGTACTATGAAACACCCTGAAGGCAGTGCTTCAAGTAAATCTTATTAGTCATGCTGCATGAAAAGAGAAGGAGAAACGAGCCCAGAGGGAGGAGCTCTTTTCCTCAATGACAGCCCTGCAACAGCTGCACAAGCAGCGTGCACTGCCCGACATAAGGCAGTTCCAGAAGGTGAAAAAGGAATTGGATGAGCTGGCACTTAAGCAAACCAAGAAGGCTCTCCAATAGATCTGACAGAAATACTACAATGGGAGGTTCCATGCAGCCCACTTACTGACATACTAGGTACATGGTGACAGACAGACAGACAGCCTCTATCTCCAAAATAAAACATCCAGTTACAGGAGGTCTGCTACAACATGTAGGGGCAAAACTGGAAGCTTTTAGTGCATTTTATGGGATGCTTTGTGCAGCAGATGCCCTACCCCAAGATCCAGCAACCCTGGAAACTTTCTTCTTTCAGTTCACCTTCCCAAACTGGATGCTGCCTCCATTGAATCTTTAGTGGCACCTATAGGTGGGGAAGAGCTTGAAGCAGCCATGAGGAGATGTAAACAGGATAAGAACACTGGGCCTGATGAGTATCTGGTGGGGTTTCTGAAAACAGTTTCCCCAGAGCTAAGCCCCTGTCTTCTTAGGGTTTCTAATGCAGCCCTGACTCCTGGTACTATGCAGTCTTCTCTGTGCTCCCTAAACCAGGGAAATCATCAGAATACTGTGATTCTTTCCACCCCATTTCAGAGTTGAGCACTGATTATACACTTATGTCTGTTATGGCACACTGGCTGGATGTCACCTTACCTGACATCATTCACCCAGATCAGACTGGTTTTGTCAGTTCCAGGAAGACAATGCATCGTATCAGGTGTTCTCCATCCTTTTTGCATCACACTTGTCATTCTGGCAACTCACTTCTCACAATCAGTTTAGATGTGGAAAAAGCATTCATTCATGTGTCTTGGACTTTTCTCTGTGCCTTGCAGGTCCAGTTTTGTTTCCACATCCCTTTTCTGGGCTTTCTGTTCTCAATATATCATAGCCCCAGTGCAGAGGTTAGAGCCAATGGCCACCTCTCCCATAATTTTGAGTTCTCCAGGGGCATCAAGCAGGGGTGTTCATTTCCCCTCCCATTATTTGCTCTCTACATTGAGACTCTTGCTCAGGCAATAAGGCTACACACAGAAGTAGCAGGATGCACCACAGCAAAAGGCACGCAACACTGGCTGGCGATGCACAGATATACAGTACTATTACACCTCACAAACCTGGAGAAGAACCTGGAGGTGATCTCAGAACTGTTGAAGTATTACAGGAATGTATCTGTACAAACTCAATGAGGCCAAAATGAAGGTCCTGCCTGTGAACTTTTAGCCAGCTATGGCAATCTGCACCTTTTCTTCCAGATGGGACCTCCCCAGCTTGAAGTACCTTGATGTCAGGCTCACATGTTCAGCCTCGCAGCTGTTCGGTACCAATTTCAGACCTCTCCAAGCTCAACTGCGAAGTGACCTGGAGAAGTGGTCAGCTTTACCCCTGTCTCTGAAGAGGTATACAGCCATGATTAAACTGACGTCCTTCCTAAATTTTGTATCTCGTTCAGTCCCAGTCTATATTAATTCCTAGTACCACATGGTCCTTGTGGCCTAAACTCATTTTCTGCTTAATTTGGCAAGGCAAGTCCCCACGTATTAAATTTTCCACCTTCTGTCGACCATAGTCTCATGGAAGCCTTGCACTTCCCCCATTGGAAAGTTACTACGAAGCAACTTAGTTACAGCCTTTTTTTTACTGGCTGCAGAATTCTCTGACTCAACAATGGGTGCAGCTGGAGAGGGGGGAGTCCTTTCACCCCTAAATCTCGAATCTTTGACCCTGGCCAATTCTTCTTTCAGGTTGCCATATCGTCCCCATTTGTACCCACTGTCATTAAGATATGAAGATGTAGTGTGCGTAAGTTTCAGATGTGAAATAAGCTGGTCTGGGTTTTTCCTTTCCACCAGCGTACAGATTTTGCACCAACTTGTCTTGATCATGGTGAGAGAGACTGGTCCTATGGGACAAGGTCTCTGCTTTATACTTCATTTAAGATAATAGTGTTCTTCCCTTAGAATTGCTAAAGGAGAGATTAATCCTCTATAACTCTGAAGTTTAGATATTTTCAAACCAGAGCATACACAAATCGACTACAAGTAAGGGCCCCCACACAGGAGAATAGTGAAACGGTCTGGGCTTCATTTGATACTCTGAATGGGAACCAGCTAAGCCACCTGGTCTCCAGGGTGTATGAGGTCCTGCAGGCCATACGACAGCACTTCTTCTCCTGAAAGCCTTTGACCTCTGGGCATAGCAGTTGGGCACTCCACCCCCTCCAGTGGATTCCACTCATACCTGCCATATCATCTATAAAACTACTTCCTCATAGGCATGGCAGGAGTACCACTGGAAATGCTTGGCTAGATATTTTTACACATCAGTACAACATGTTAATAGAGGTACACACCACTCTCTGTCATGTTGGAGGGCATGTGGGGAGCAAAGGCTGGGCGTTCCTACATATTCTGGTCCTGTCCAGCACTCCGACCTTTTGCGCATGAGTTGGAGCAGATAGGTACTTTAAGATATATTTACTCCAGCCCTTAAACTCTCTCTGCAGCTTTTTCTCTTTTCCCTCTTCCTTCCAACGTGGAAGGACCCAGCAGCTGAATACCTCCTAACCATTCTCATGCGAGCAGTTAAGAAAACTATCTCTAAAAACGGTTATTTACGGAATCTCCAAAACTAAGGGAGTGGGAAACAAAATTGTGAATAGCATTTATCAGCTGAAGCCCTGGGAGCAGTAGGGAAGAACTAGATGAACAAGACCGGTGGTGTACAGTATGGACGGGGATTCGGAATTGGCTCTAAAGGTTAAAGTGGTTAAGTCCTTTTAGATCTCTCAGCTAAAGGAAATAGGAGACAGATATACGGGAGGAGGTTTCACACTTCACACTGGCTGAGACTGAGTCTCTTGCCATGCTTGCCTTTAGCACTACCTGCTGATATAATATCAACTGTCAGATTCCGATGCCAATCTATAGTCTTCTTAAGCCTTGGAAAATTATCCTGTAAGTTTTAAACAGTAAAGAGTTGTGTAGCAGATGGTTAATACTATTAATGTTGTTCCTTTTCCCTTCAAGATCCTCCCAAGTCTATTCAGTATCTCACCGCCTTCCCTTTGGAGGCAGTATAGCATAGTGGTTAAGGGCACCAAAATGCAAACCTGGAGACCTGGGTTTGAATCCCATCAGCTCCCACTTGCAAACTGTGTGACCCTGAGAAAGTCACATAACTTCCTTGTGCTCCCAGGTCACACTTGGAAACAAGCTTCGGCTTAAAGTGCCTTTCTTGGTTAAACAATTTCCCCTTCCCTCTTTCCCATCCTGAATACCCCTCAGGTATTGTTCTCGATTAAGTTTGTTTTTGTTCTGATGTAATGTCTGTTGTTGCTAAAACGTAATAAACTTTGCACACATATATATATATATATATATATATATATAAAGGAATGTGCGGGGTTAAAAAGGTTCTGGGAAAGAGCTGTTCAGGAATGTGTTAAGGCTGTTTCTACCCTCTCCTTAAATCCCTTTCCCTTACAAAGTAACATAGGGAGACTGGTTGAGAGTACCCTTCTTAGAGGCTAAGAGGCTTATCCTTATGAATAGTGTACAGATATTATCCCTTCTTATAAGGAATGGCCGGATGACAAGGGCTGAGTAACCTCTTTTGAACACCTTAGACATTTAGCCATTACCCATTTAGCATCTTATACTGTCCTAGTAAATGGACAGGGTCTACATTTGTGCAAATTTACAGCTTCTGCTTAAGAAAAATCATTACACTATCATCCTCTCCCTCTCTTACGTATACCCTTGGCTTCAATTCTGTTAAATGTCAAATAGCTAGTACAACATTATGTCAAGTCAATATAAGTAATATATGGACCTTTAGGTTGGAAGTTAATTTATTTACTGTATGCACTTGGATTGCACATGAGCCCTTTCAAGTATCACTCAGATTGCTTTCCACAACTCCTTCTGGAATATGGAAGCTGATAACAAGTACCCTATATTACATAGGAACATAGGAATCATGTTGGCAGATGGGGACTGTGTGACCCACCTAGTCTGCCTGTGTCTCTGCTCACCTCCTTATTTAGACTGCCCCCTGATGTGTCTACAATGTATGTCCCATGTGAGTTTGTACTTGGGCACTGTCTTGGATTCTACCACCTCCTGAGGTAGGCTGTTCCATGGGTCTATGACCCTTTCTGTAAAGGATTACTTCCTGAGGTTACTTTTGAACCTGCCTCTCCCCAGATGCAAGTTGTGCCTCCTTGTACATGCATCCCTGTTTTGCTGGAAGAGGTTTCCGGCTTGTGTTGTGTTGATTCCCCTAACGTACTTAAAAGTTTCGATCATGTCCCCTCTATTTCTTCTCTGCTCAAGGGCATACAGATTTAGTTCCTGAGTCTCGCCTCATATGGCTCACAATGTAGTCCATGCTCCATCTTTGTAGCCCTTCTCTGTGCCATCTCCAGGTGGCCTATGTCTTTTTTGAGGTGGGGCCTCCAAAACTGACTGCAGTACTCTAAATGTGGCCTCACCAAGGACCTGTAGAGAGGAATGATAATCTTGCACTTTCTACTTGTAATTCCCCTACCAATGCAGTCAAGGATGCCACTCGCCCTCTGTGCTGCTTTTTCAAACCGTTTTCCAACCTTTAAGTCATCCGCAATGACTAAGGATGTAAGTTTGTCATGGATAAGGTTTTAATGACTCATTGTTTGTTCATGAAATCATTAGTAAACAGTAGTAAATGTTGTGGCGTTGTCATCATTGCTATATTCTGATGACACTAGTGAAAGTCATGGAAGTCCTGAATAAAGATCAAACGTCATGGAATTAATGACGTGTATGACTGCCACGACGAACTTACATCCCTAGCAATGACTACTCTGAGGTCTCTTTCTGTCTTTGTCTCCTCTAACTGATGCCCTCCCAGTGTGTACTTTATCCCTGGGTTTCTTTTTCCTATGTGCATAACCTTGCATTTCTTAGCATTAAACTTCAACTGCCAATCCCTGGACCATTCCTCAATTTTTTTCAGGTCTGTTTCCATACCTTTCGCTCCCTCCTGCATGTCTACTCTGTTGCAGAGTTTTGTGTCATCTGCAAACAGACAAGCCTTCCCCTTCAAGTTGTTTGCAATCTCCCTGATAAATATGTTAAAGAAGACAGGTCCCAGCACAGACCCCTGTGGAATGCCACTGGTCACTTTGCCTTACCTTGCTAATGATCCATTGGCAAGCACTCTCTGCATCCTATCTTGCAGCCAGTTGGTGATCCAGTTCACTATTTTATGACCAAATCCTGTATGCTCTAATTTGTTAGCTAGCCTTCTGTGGGGGATGGTGTTGAAGGCTTTGCTGAAGTCCACTGCTCCTCCCTGGTTGACTGCTCTGGTGACCCAGTTGAAAAAGTCGATCATATTGGTTTGACAAGAGCATCCTGCTGTGAAATCATGTTGTCTGGGGTCAGTCTTTTTGCTCTCCTCCAGGTACTTCACTATTCTCTCCTTTAGCAATAACTCCATAATTTTTCCTACTACTGAGCTCAAACTGACTGGTCAGTAGTTTCCAGCCTCCTTCCTGCTTCCACTCTTGTGTAAAGGTACTACTGTTGCCCTTTTCCAGTCCTGAGGTATTATTCCACTTTCCAGTGACTTGTCGAAAAGCTCAGCCAGTGGTGCGGCAGGTTCTTCCCGAAGCTCCTTCAGTACCCTAGGGTGGATGCCATCTGGCCCCATTGCTTTATCTACCTTGAGCCTATTCCGCTTTTCTAGGACCCTTTCCCTTGTGGAGAGTCTTGTGTCTGCTCCTGTGGTGTTGTGTACTGACTTATTTGGTGTAGGACCCTTCCACTGTCATCTATGCTTGTGAGGACAGAGCAAAATAATTAATTTAGTAACTCTGCTTTGTCTTCGTCTGTCTCTGTAATCTTGTCTTCCTTTGTTGCTAACCTGCCTATTCCCCTTACTCTTTCTTGCCTCTTATATATCTGAAGAAGGTTTTGTCTCCCTTCTTGACCCCTTGTACTATTTTCTCCTCCATCTGAGCTTTTGATCTCCTAACTACCCTTTCCTGCCTCACTCAGCTTGTTTTTGTATTCTTCTCTATCTAATTTACTTTTAGTTTGTTTATATTTAGCAAAAGCCCTTCTTTTTTCCTTGATTTTGGTTGCAACTTCCTTAGTGAATCAGAGTGGATTTTTCTTTCTTTTGGATTTGGTGATCTGCCTAGTGCAACTGTTCATAATTTCTTCAGGTACATCAAAGAAAAAAGGAAAATGAGAGAGGGAATTGTTAGGCTGATGGTGAGGGAGAGGTACTAGAGGAGGAGGAGCACAAGGCAGCCACTGTTGGTGACTACTTCTGCTCCATGTTCTCAGTGGAGAATAGCAGGTCTCTGCCAGAAAGCGGTATAAGGGCTGCTGCAAGGGTGACCCCAGAAACATGACAGGTGGTAATTACAGGAGAAAGGGTTTGAAAAGGGCATGCAGTCCTGAAAATAGACAAGGTTCCAGGACCAGGGAATTGGCACTGAAACTGACTAAACTCCTGGCAGAGACACTCGGTAGCTCACTACAGTCAGGGGTGACTCAGAGAGATTAGAGGTTAGTAGATGTGGTGCTGTTCCACAAAGAAGGGGAGAGAGAGGAACTGAGAATTTACAGGTCCATCAGTCTTACCTTCATTGTGGGTAAGCTGATGCAGACACTAGTCAAAGAGGGCCTAGTGGACCATCTGAAGAGAAGTGGGACTCAGGATAGTAATCAGGATGGCTTCCTGGCAGGGAGGTCTTGTCATACCAACCTTATAGTATTCTTTGACTGGGTAACAAGGACTGCTGAAAAGGGTCAAGTAATAGACGTCCTTTACTTCAACTTTAGCACTGCATACAACTAGGTGTCTCACAGAAGGTTGCAAAAGTAATTAGTGGATCTAGGAGCATCAGCAAATCTAGTTCAGTGAGTGTAAAGTTGGTTAGGGGGAAGGTAGCAGAGGGTGGTTTTAGACGGGGTCAGATTGAGGGAGAGGGAGGTCACAAGTGAGGTACTACAGGAATCAGTTCTGGAACCAGTCCTTTTCAGTATGTTAAACAGTGACATAGGAGAAGAGATGCAGGGTGTAATGTGTCTTTTTGCAAATGACATTAAGCTCAGTGCCAAGGTAGATTGTGAGGAGGGGGTAGGGGAGCTGCAAAAAGACCTGCAACGATTGGAGAGGTGGTCCAAGGTTTGGTTTGGCAGATGAAATTTAATGCCAGAAACAGCAAGGTGATGCACACAGGGAATATAAACCTTGAGGACAGAATACTGAATGGAATGTTAAGCTGGGCACTACTTCAGAGGAAAGGGACAATTGTAAGCAACTCCCTAGAACAAACTAGCCAATGTAACAAGATCTACAGCAAAGCAACCAAAATTTTGGGGTGCATTGGGAGGGGTTAGGCAGTATAGCACAGTGGTTTAAGGTTCTGAGTTGCAAACCTGGAGACCTTGGTTTGAATCCCACAGCCCCCACTTGCATACTGCGTAACCCTCAGCAAGTCACTTAACTTCCTTGTGCTCCCAGGTCACAGCTATAAACAAACTTTCAGCTTAGTGCCTCTTATGGTAAAACAAAGGTAAAAAGAGGTAATACTACCTCTCTATAGATCTCAGGAGAGACACCTCGTGGAATACTGTGCACAGTTCTGGAGTCTCTACCTGAAGAAAGACAGGCAGGAGACAGTGCCACGTAGAGTAACCAAAATAATTCATGGCCAAAAGAGCATATCCTGTGAGGACTGGCTCAAGGCATTGAACATGTAAATACTGGAGGCCAGAAAGGAGAGGGGCAACTTGATAGAAACCTTCAAATTCTTGAAAGGAATAAATAAAGTAAACTGTGAAGAATGGGTCAACATGATTGGTGGGTTGAAAACAAGGGGGCATAATGGGAAGGTGGTGGTGGTGGGGAATTCAGGGGTTCACCCATGCTGCAGTGACAATTAAGTCATCAGTGTAAAATACAGCACCAGCACTTTGCTAACACCAGGCACTGTGCTGCGACTATCTGCCGTCTAGCAGTAGGAGCGACCTGAATTGCAGGGCGATACACCCCCCGCACACACACACCCACTTATTTAAATAACAAACTCCAGGTTACACCCTGGTGGCAAGAAGGGTGACCCACAGATTGATAACATTGCCTGATGCCACAAAATCAAAGTTGCACAAGAAGCGTGTGACATTATTCCGCCAACAACATCATGGTGGCAATAATCATTCAGCACATTAACGGGATACGGAATTCAGGAGGGCTGCCAGAAAGTTTTATTTTACAAAGAGAATGGCTGAGCCATGGAACAACCTACGGGCCAAGGTGGTGGATTCAAAAACGATGAATGTGTTTAAAGGGAAGGGTCCCACACTCAGTGTCCGGCTGGTCCCAATGTACACTTTGTGCGCAAAAACATTTCTTTTTACTTACTGTTTACTGTAATATAGTTCAATGTATCAGACTAAGTTTGTTTTTTTCTAGGACAACATCTTCTGTTACTACAAATTCCAGAATTCCCTGCAGCCGATATCAGGAGCAGGAGGCAGCAGTGGGAGAGTCAATGGCCTGCCAATACCTAAAAAATGTCTTTTCCACTTTTGTTACCACCTGAGCTATTCTCTCTTCCGTGTGTGCTTTTATGCTCCTTACTGCTTTCCCTGCTTCCTTCTGTTTCCCCTTGATGCACCTCTCTATCCGCCTTGCTCTGCATCTTCTTGCACCTTCCGAATGTTACCCTTTTAGCCTTAACCTTATCAGCCACTTTTTTTGAGAACCACAGCAGTATCTTTTTCCTCTTGCTTTTGCTCACTTGCTTGATGTAGAGGTTTGTTGCCTTCACTGTGTCCCCTTTTAGCTTAATCCACTGTTTCTCCAGCCCACCCAGGGCACCCCTCCACCGGGTCATCCCTGAGGTGTTCACCCATATTTATAGAATCTGCTCTACTGAAGTCCAGGACTCTTGCCTTTGTGTGGCTCAATTCTGCAGCCATCCTTATATTGAACCGCACTGTATGATGATCACTGGTGCCCAGGTGGCTTCCCACCTTGATGTCTGCAACACTGCCCCCATTAGTGAGTACAATGTCCAGTATTGCCCCATCACAAGTGGATTCACTAACTAGTTGCCTGAGGAATGCTCCCTACAGAGAGTCCAGGATGTCCCTGCTTCCAGCTGAAGCTGTAGCTGGAAGGCTCCAGTCTACATCCAGCAGAATAAAATCCCCCACCAGCAGAACCCCCCCTTTCTGCCATCTTGCCAATGGCTTCCAACAGTACCTTATCTATAAAGCTACCAACTTTCCGAGTCCTAAAACTGGGAGGGTCCATCCTGACCATGCCCCCCCCCCACCATGTCACCCCCACGGGCACCGCCACAGACAGCGCTGCACACAATCAGTTACATTTTGCAGCTTGCTCTGGCCATGCCGCCCCACAGTAACACCAGTAACAAACATTCAGATTAAAATAATACATCATTCTGCTGCAGCAAGTTCCAAATTATGATGTACAGAACGTTCATTAGAAGCAAACCTGCGTTAAATTGTGATCAGATATTGAACTGCATGTATTGCTCCTTTTGACAGTCCCATCCAACCCACTTACACTCACCTCATTTACTGAGCAAACTTCACTTCAGTGACTCCCACCACCACACCAGATTGTTTTCACACACTTCCCTACAGCTGATCAGGTTCGGGTACCTTAGTTCCCTGCTGCCAGTCTCTTCTCTGTCTAGAGTCCCTCTCAGCTGCTGGCAGGCAGATGTCCACATGTGCTTGTTTGCACTACTACCCAGTCTAATCTAACAGGAAGGAACATGCATTACTGTTCCCCCACTGACATGCTTGCAGTGCAACACAGGCGCAGGTGTTGAAATGGCAAACTGCTGTCCAGCCCAAGCAGTGCCATAGTGGTGCTGAAATAACTGTCACTCACGGATTAGCAGTCAGCAAAAAAAAGGGGACAAAACTGGGACAAGTAAGCAAAGACCAGGACAAAAGTAACATTTTGCAAAACTTGTGGGGACACCGGGACATGCTGTCTAAAATAGGGTCTGTCCTGGGAAAATAGGGACTGTTGGTAGCTTTACTTATCTGACTCCTTCCCCTGTGCAGGAGGTCTGTAGATCATTAATTATGAATAGTGGCTCCATTTCCTATCTGCAGGGTGAATCATGGTCCTCTGGACACCCTCGTATTCCCTATATCTCTATCATTTTTATGCTTTAACGCACATAAAACAGCACAATCCCTCCTTTCCTTCCCACCCTGTCTTCCTGGAACAAAGTATAGCCTGGTATGGCCGTGTCCCAGTCATGGTGTTCAGTGTACCATGACTTGGTAATGGCCATGATGTCCAGGTTGGCTTCTGCCAAGATAGCCTGTAGGTCCAGAATCTTATTTGCCAGACTTCTCGCATTTGCACATGTGGCCTTCTAGATTTTGTTAGCACTCTGCCTAGTACCCCTCCTTTTTACTTTTTGCCCTCCCTCCCTCCTTCCTTCCCCACTCCCTTTTTAATGTCCCTATTCCCATCACCCTTCATTTCTATCACTGTAGGTAGGGAAAAATGGGAAGACTGGGTGGGACAAACTCCCACTTCATTTCTATCTGCTGTAGGTAAGGAGAAATGGGCAGACTGTATGGACCAAGTTGTCCTTACCAGCCATCAAATTCTATGTTTCTATGTTACCCTACTTCTTTTATTAATTTGCACCGGGGGGTGTCCTCTCCCCTCATGTTCCCCTTACTCTTTACTTCAGCCCATGGGGAGGGCAGTTTCTGCCTCCCTGATTGGCTATATCCCTCTGTTCCTATGATCATATAATCCTCTGTTCCTACAGTATGTTGCTCTGTTCCTGTATTCCTCTGTGGCTATATTCTTCTGTTCCTATGTGACTCTGTTCCTCTGTTCCTGTATTCCTCTCGTCCTATGTCTCTATATTCCTATGTTTGTATATTGCTCTGTCCCTATGTTCCTATATTGCTCTGTCCTTATGTTCCTATATTGCTCTGTTCCTGTCTTCCTCTGTTCCTCTGTTCCTGTTTCTTTATAAAACAGGTGATGAAATCCTAACAGCCTGATTGGCTGACAGTATCACTTCACTGTCTGGTTATCAAAGCATACCCAGACAGTTCAGAACTAAATCACTATTTAAACTTCAAAAAATAATTTAGGACCTATTTTATAAGTGGAATAACATTTTTTGATGTGTCGAGGTGTGCTGACATAAAGACCTCTCAGGTGGTTGAAGGCATTTGGCAAAGAAACATAGACATTGTCTGCAGATAAGGATTGCAAGGCCCATCAAGTCTGCCCATAAGCCCCACACTTGTTTGCATCCTCTGACCATATCACCATACACCTTGTGTCCTATGACACACCTGGGTTGGCTGTATATTAGAGTATGCCTGGATACCCAGGTGTGTGTTATTCCTTACTTACTGTATAAAATAGATGAGTTTACTGATAAAATACTGCTCTGTTCCTATGTGGCTCTGTTCCTATGTTCCTCTGCCCCTATGTTACTATGTTCCTATGTTCCTGTATTCCTTTATTCCTACTCTATGTGGATTTCCGTAGACAGAAATTATTCCGCAGGCAAATTTAGAATTTGATATCGTTTAATTCTGCAGAATGCTAGGAACAGTTCACAGATGTTCCTCTGTGTAGAATGCAGTTCCATTTTTAGTAGCACACACTTTTGGTGACTGTAGTTATGGGAGGAGCAGCATGTCCTCCAGTAGTGCCTATTTCCAGTTGTGTAAGCTGCGACTGCATGCCCATGAGCCGAAAATAGTGAAGCAGGGACATCTGTGGTTCAGGGAGCACTGCAGGGAACATTACACAATATAGCCATAACCCTACAGCATTAACAGAACATTCTGGCACACTGCAGGGCAGGATCTGATGACCTACACCCCCACCTACTGCACCACCCGCTTCCATCACCACACTGCCATTCTATTTCCTACTGAGTTTATCTCTGCCCACTCCCAGAAACAACATCTAGTTTTAAAGATAAAGAGTTCTTATTCTAGCCTACTGGTTTGGATAGTAAACATTTCCCAATATTCACCCATCCCTCTTTTTATCAGATCTATAAATCTTTACAATGGAAGGAAATTATTTCCATGTCAACATCTTGCAGGAAGCGGCTTCACATGGTGGCATTGTACCAGACGGCACTTACAACAATCAGTTGCCAGTGTAACATGAGCCACCAGCAGCATCTGAAACACAGGCAGGTGGTCACTTGCCCCTACCCTCTGGCACAAGTTACAGAATATTCTCACACCAGGTTCAGTAGTCTGCTACAGTATACTGTGACAGCTGCAGCACAGATATATGTTCTTGACACTGTGGCGATGTTTTTGATATGAACAGGGTTGGAATTCTCATCATGGCCCCATTGTCCTCTATCTATTTGACCTTGCATATGTATTTTACATAATGTATAGCTTTTGGTGTTTAAAATTTATTTATTTATTTATTTGGAGTTTGGTAACCGGGTAAGCCCACTGAGACCAGAGGGCCCTTTTTCAGGGGGACCCGGAATTAGTTACAGGAAAAGACACATAATAGCATTACATAGATACATAGATACATAGATACATAGACAGTGTCGGCAGATAAGGGCCTATGGCCCACCTAGTCTGCCCATTTGAGCTTGTAAGTTCAGTTTGTTTTCCTAGAAGTCTATTTCCCCTTACCCCTGACCTCTAGAATTCCTTTATGTCTATCCCATGCATTCTTAAATCCCGTGATTGTTTCAGCCCCCACCACTTCCTCTGGCGAGGTGTTCACTTGTCCACCACCCATTCTGTGAAGAATTCTTTCTCATGTTTCCTCTGAATCGTCCTCCCTCCAACTTCATCCCATGCCTCTAGTCCTGAAACATCTTTTGGCTAAAATAGTGTTTTCCTGCACCCTGTTCCTCCCTGTAAGATACTTGTTTTCTCTATCATATCCCTTTCTCCCTCCTCTCCTCCAGGGAGTACATGTTCAGTTCCTTCAACCTGTCTTCACTTAGGATTTGTGATGCAACCCATGCACCATCTTTGTTGCCCTCCTCTGAACCTTCTCTACCCTGTCTATGTCCTTACGTGGGTATGGTCTCCAGAACTGTACACTGTACTCCAGGTGGGCCTCACTAGTGTCTTGTATAGCGGAATTATGACCTCCTTTTCCTGCTGGTGATGCCCCTGCCTATACATCCAGCATCCTATTTGCTTTTACCTGATGCCTTGTCACACTGTTTCCTACCTTGAGGTCATCAGAGATGACAACCCCAAGATCCCTTTCCTGCTTGGTGCATGCTATATCCTCACCCCCAACTGATATATTGTGCCAGGGTTTTTGTGCCCTATATGCATTATCTTGCACTTCTTTGCATTGAATTTCAACTGCCAAACCCTTGACCATTCTTCAAGTTTCTGCAGGTCCTTCTCATTCTGTCTACACCCTCTGGTGTGTCTACTCTGTTACAGAGCTTTGTGTCATCAGCGAACAGTGAAATTCTGCCTTCTATATCCTGTGCAATGTCACTGATGAAGATGTTGAATAGGACGGTCCCAGCACTGATCCCTGTGGTACCCCACTGGTCACTCTTCCCTCTGTGGAGTGACAGCCATTTACCACCACCCTCTGTGTCCTGCCACCCAGCCAGTTACCTACCCACCACACTACTGTCCCGCCCACACCCATATTCCCCAGTTTGTGTAATAGTCTTCTATGTGGCACAGTGTCAAAGGCCTTGCTCTTTACAGTAGTTACAATAATTACACAAATATACATCAGCAACAGGTTACAGGGGTAGAATTAGGTTAACATTCTGGCTCTTATTAGCAGTACATGACGTCAGGTTACATTTGGATACTGTTTTGCTCTCTTGATTTGTTTCATTGCTTCATCCATGATTCTATATCTGTAACCTTTACATTCTGCATACACTGCTCAGTATTTATTGCTATAACTCTGGTTGTTCTGCCCAGGACCTCCTTGTAAATGAGCACTGTTCAACGGTGCTTCTTCGTGGTAAAACAAATACCAATACACTTTGTGATTGGTGCAGTACTGTTCTTAGCTACCTCATCACTCAACCTGTCAGCATTAAACTGCAGAGTACTTAAAATACAGAGCAAATACGCAAAACGCACTGCACATTTCTTTCAGTAAAGGATAATAAGGACAAAAACAGTGTGCAACATATGTTTCAAGGTAAAGAATGCTCCTTTACAGAACTGACCTACTCACCTGGGGACACTATCAATATATATTTTTGAATCAGAACAAGCTTATTACAGTTAGAGGTGGGCAAAGTCCATAAACTTTGCTATGCGTAGTATTTCGCATATAACCTGAATTTTGCATAGTACTCTGCAAAGTGAAGCAAATAACTTTGCATCTCGAAGTAACTCGAAGTTCCCATTGTTTTCTATGGACTTTGCCTTACTTCGCCTTTGTTGTTTGCTCTTTAAGGCACATTTTGCAGTGATTCATGGGATGTAAGGTCATATGGGCTCTATAATGTCTTGCACAGTCTCAGTTCAGTGTAGTATGTGTAGTGGAAATCTGGAAACAGTTTGATCCCAGAGCTCTGAGAATCAAACCATCTAAAAACCTTTACAAATGCATTTTTGCAACAAAATGTTGTGTCAAAATTTAGTACATTGAGTGTAGTAAACCCTTGTGTGTTTATATAATTGAGAATTATTGATTTTGTGTAAATATTTAATGTTAATTTAGTACATTCAGTCTCTGTACTGACAGACACTGTAGTAGTGTGCTTCGGGGGAGGGGCAGATCTGTGGTGTAGAAGGGAGAGTCACAGATCACAGTGAGAAAGGCAGTCTTTCCTGTTGTTGTTGGCTAGTGCTTTAATATTTGTGTGTTCAGGTACACACAATACAACTTCAGTTCAGTTTTACAAGTTTGTTCTGTTTGCTGGGCATTTTTCCAGTTGGTTTAAAAGACTGTCTGTGTTGTAGTTTACTGAACAGTTAAAGTTTCTGTGCCTGACCTCTAATCTGTGTGTGTGCTGTCAATTCATATGCAATTTACTACGGCACCGCAGTAGCAGCACTCTGAATTTCGCAGCCTGTCTGCAATATTTTTCCCTGCTTCTGTGAAGCTACTGTTGCCCCCCCCCCCCACACACACAAAATAAGGTATTGTTTTTGGACTTTGGGATTTTTGAAGACTGGTTAAGGTCTTGTGTTGTGCCTGTGTGATTGCATCTCTTTAGTTTTCTGCTTCTCATCCACCACAAACTGCAGAAATATGAAGTTGTAGTTAATTTTCTGTGTAATCTTAAAAAATGCCAGTGAAGAGACGCTCATGCAAAGCTGTTTCTTGCTGTGGCCCTGTTGCCAGGAAGACTATTAACAGTGTGATGATGAGAAAGGTTCATCAGGGGCTTGCAAGTCTAGCAGTGTTAAGAGTGTTTGTGGCCGTGGTAGTACGCAGCAGAAGAGAAAGGTACTAGTTGCTGAAAGTAGAGGGATTTCTCTGACTCTGTTTTTCACAGCGAAATCAGTCACTTCAATGCTGGTTGGGTTGTTATTGTCCCTGCTGGTAGCAAAGTTAGTGATGGCATGGTTGATAACAGCATGAGTATTTATGACAAGCCGTTATGGACATAATTCATAATCTCTGGCTGTATAGTAAAACACATACACTATATGGTGAAATACATACATCATATAGTGAAATATATTAGGCCTTAGACAGCTTGTGTTGGAACCCACTCGGGAGGGAGCAATATTAGACCTGGTACTCTCAAATGGAGAGAGGATCACAAATTTAGAAGTCAGTAGACATCTGGGAACAAGCGACCACTGCACAGTGTGCTTCACAATGAGCATAACATAGAAACATAGAAACATAGACTTTGACGGCAGATAAGGACCGCTAGGCCCATCTAGTCTGCCCATTTCCCTACCTACAGGATAGGCCGCAGATCCTAGTTAACCAACAGCCTATATCTTCCTGCCCCCCACAAGAATTGCCTTATGTCTGTCCCATGCATTCTTGAATTCTCCCACAGTTTTAGACCCCACAACTTCCTCAGGAAGGCTGTTCCATGCATCCACTACCCTCTCTGTGAAATAATACTTCCTCCACATTGCCCCTGAACCGCCCTCCTTCTATCTTTAAATTGTGTCCCTTGTTCTTGCAAGTCTCTTTTCTGAAGATGCTACCCTCTTGGACTTTGTTGATTCCTTGAGGTACTTGAAAGTTTCTATCATGTCCCCCTCTCCCTTCTTTCCTCAAGGGTATACATATTAAAGCTCCTTTAGTCTCTCCTCATATGGCTTCTCTTGCAGACCCTGCACCATTTTAGTTGCCCTCCTCTGGACTGCCTCTATCCTGTCTATGTCCTTGCGGAGATGGGGTCTCCAGAACTGGACACAGTATTCCAGATGAGGTCTCACCAACTGTCTGTACAGAGGGATAACAACTTCCTGTTTTCTGCTGCTGATGCCTCTCCCCTATACATCCCAGTATATCCCCGGATAACCATGGAGATAAGCCATACAAAAACAAGGATAGTGGACTTTAGAAGAGCTGACTTTGGCAAAATGGGTGAATACCTGAAAAATGCACTAGCAAATGACCAAAAAGGAGGGGTGGAAGAACAATGGAGAAAAATCAAAACTGCCATCATAGAGGCAACAAGCCTTTGTGTGAAGCAAATAAAGAAAACAAAGCGGAGTAAAAAACCACTATGGTTTTCAAACGAGGTGGCAGGGAAGGTTAAGGAGAAAAAGGCTGCATTCAAAAAAGTATAAGGAATCACAGAAGGAGCATGACAGGGAACTGTATCAATTAAAGCAGAAAGAAGTGGGGAAGGCAGTCAGACTAGCAAAGGCCCAAACCAAAGAAAAAATAGCCAACTCAGTTAAGAAGGGGGATAAAACATTTTATAGGTACATTAGGGAGCACAGAAAGGTTAAGGGAGGGATAGTGAAGATTAATAAAGGAGAGGGGAGGTGGGCAGAGGGAGACAGTGAAAAGGCAGAGATACTGAATGAATACTTTTGCTCAGTATTCACAAAAGAAGATGAGGAGGAGTTACCTAAACCAGACAATGGAAGCACTCTGAGTAGGGGGGTTGACAACAGTCCATTCACAGAAGAAAGAGTCCTGAAAGAACTCCTAAAACCCAAGGTGGACAAAGAAATGGGGCCTGATGGATTCACCCCAGAATCCTAAAGAACTAAGGAGGACCTAGTGACACCACTGACCATGCTTTTAACAGATCATGGCAGGATGGGGCGGTACCTGAGGACTGGAGGAGGGCAGATGTGATTCCCCTTCACAAAAGTGGGAGCAAGGCAGATGCAGGAAACTACAGACCTGTAAGTTTGACCTCAGTGGTAGGGAAAATGATGGAATCACTTCTGAAAGAAAGAATTGTTGAGTACCTAGATGCCAGTGGGGCACAGGGACCCAAAGCAGCATAGATTCACAGCAGGAAGGTCATGTCAGACAAATCTAATTGATTTCTTGACTGGGTGACCAAAGTAATAGACCAGGGAGGGGCTGTGATATGGCCTACCTAGACTTTAACAAGGCATTTGACACAGTCCTGCACAAAAGATTAATAATCAAGTTAGCCAGCCTGGGAGTGGGTCCCAGGGTGGTAGCCTGGGTAGCAAACTGGCTGCACAACAGGACACAGAAGGTAATAGTGAATGGAACACATTCCGAGGAAAGGGGGTTACTAGTGGAGTACCTCAGGGCTCAGTACTTGGTCCAGTTCTCTTTAACATTTTTATAGGTGACATTGCAGAGGGTCTGGAGGGAAAGGTATGCCTCTTTGCAGATGACACAAAGATCTGTAACAGAGTTGATACACAAGGGGGCAGAAAAGATGAGAAGGACTTGGCAAGGTTGGAGGAATGGTCAGACATGTGGCAACTTAGATTCAATACAAAGAAGTGCAAAGTAATGCACCTGGGAAACAAAAACCCAGGAGAAGAGTACACAATAGCAGGGGAGGTACTAACAACAACAAAAATGGAAAGGGACCTGGGGGTAGTCATATCAGATGACCTAAAGGTGGGTAAGCAATGTGAAAAGTCGGTAAGGAGAGCCAGGGTGATACTAGGATGCATAGGAAGGGGCATCACAAGTAGAAAAAGGGAAGTGGTTATCCCTCTGTACAGACAGTTGATGAGACCCCATCTGGAGTACTGCGTGCAGTTTTGGAGACCTCATCTACGCAAGGACATAGACAGGATGGAAGTAGTCCAGAGGAGGGCAACTAAAATGGTGCAGGGTCTGCAGCAGAAGCCATATGAAGAGAGACTGAGAGAGCTTAATATGTATACTCTTGACAAAAGGAGGGACGGGGGGACATGATAGAAATGTTCAAGTACCTCAAGGGAATCAACAAAGTCCAGGAGGGTAGCATCTTTCAGAAAAAGAGATGTGTAAGAACAAGGGGGCACAATTTAAAGATAGAGGGGGGACAGCTCAGGGGTAATGTGAGGAAATTTTTTTTCACAGAGAGAGTGGTGGATACATGGAACAGCCTTCCTGAGGAGGTCGTTGGGTCTAAAACAGTGGAGGAATTCAAACATGCATGGGACAGACACAAGGCAATTATAGTTGGGGGTTGCAGGAAGTAGGCTGTTGGTTAACTAGAATCTGCAGCTTATCCAGTAGGTAGGGAAATGGGCAGACTGGGTAGGGCAAGTGGTCCTTATCTGCCGTCAAAGTCTATGTTTCTATGTTTCCATATACATTATATAGTGAAATACATATACTGTATACTGAAATACATATATTATATAGTGAAACACATAAGCTATATAGTGAAATGCTTACATTGTATAGTGAAATGCTTACACTATCTACTGAAATCCACATACTGAGTACTGAAAATCCGCATACACTATATACTGAAACAAATGTACTATGTACTGAAACATATACACTACGTATTGAGATACACACACTACAGACTGAAACATCCACATAAACTATCTACTGAAGCAAATACTCTATACCTTGTAACACATACACTATATATTGAAAAAATCTGCATACACCATATACTGAAACAAATACACAATATATTGAAATACATACATCATATATTGAAATACATTCTCTGTCTATTGAAATACATATACTATCTACTGAAGAGTGTATACTACACATTGAAAAAAAGCACATACACTGTCTACTGAAGCAAATACACTATGTATTGAAACATCTACATTTTATATTGAAATACATACAATACATATTGAAATAAATACACTATGCACTAAAAAATCTGCATGAACTATATACTGAAACATATGCACTATATACTGAAACAAATACACTACATGGTAGAACATATACACTATGTATTGAAACACATACACTGTAGACTGAAAAATTCACATACACTGTATACTGAAACAAATAAACTATATACTGAAATGGACTGTTCTGAAACTACCCATCCCCCCTGCCCCTCCCCATTGAATGGCCTGCAGCTGAACTCCTTGCCTGTTGCATTCAGTTAGCTGCTGGCTTGATGAGAGGATGTTTAAAACTGCAGAGCAGGTAACCAAAACAGGGCTATGACTTATTTTACTTCTTTAGATACTTTTGTATAGGAAGCTAATACTTAGGCTATTCCCATCCTAACATACCACTCATACCACATAAACACACAGAACTGCATGCATTTTTCTATGTTCAAGTTGTGATTAGATTTATGTGTAATTAATTACTGTGTTGGTCAAGCAATTTATCTGAGCTGAATGTTTGGGAAGTATACTGCAGGAGCTGTGAGAGTGTAAGTCAAATGCTTTCATAGTTCGTACTCTACTGAGTTAGTTTTGATTTAGTTTTTGTTTTTATTTGAATGTTTTGTTTAATAAAGGTTCTTGGTTAAGAAAAAAATATATATATTTTGCTGCAATCTCTCAGGGCCCAATTCTCATCAGGAGCTCAGCTGGTGTATGCATAATTTGCACTTTCTGTTCTGAATAACTTCACTGTGATACCACACTGGTGGCTCTCACAGCTCCTAACCTCCCCATTACATATCTGCAGAGCACTGCAAGGTGAACAGAGCTTTGCCAGGCACTTGGTCTCCACTAATAAGCCTGCCCTGGTCTAGCCTCATAGTGCATAATTACGCTGTTTATATGATATGACTGTGTTATTGAGTCTGAGATTCACAAACTGTGTTTTATTTCTTTTTCAAATGAGATGTTTATCTTCTAGGTCACTCACTGACCTCCTTGTGCACTGGCCTGTCCATCCACATCACCCACAATCACCAGGACTTACCTTCTCTGAGATCTCCCATGGCCTCCCCCGTGGTGGGGCCAGGAGGGAGAGGGCTATTCACAAGGAGCCACATATTCAGACAGGAGCAGAGCCTGGTTAGTTCAAAGCCTGTGGCAGGTTGGTGGATTATTTTGCCAATGGAGGTTTTCTACCTTTGGCTTATCCCCTGGTCCATCAAGCATGCAATGATGCCAGTCTAATTAAAGGGAAGTACTGCTTTGTGCCTGCCTGAGCCCTGCCAGTGTTCCTCACCTAGGTGGCTGATAAAAAGCGGGGTGGTCAGACTCCCCCTCCCTGAGAGAAGAGCAGTCCCAGAGATGCTCAGTCATCTATCCTGTCAGCTAACCCCTGTTTGACCCAGGTCCTCCCCCGAAACTGGGCCACTGGCATGGGAGGCAGTACAGTTACCACCAAGCCACTAAGCCTAAACTAAACCACTAAACCAGGCTGTATTTTTATAAGTAAATAAAAACAGCACTTGGATGAAAGAAGAAATTGTAGTTTAGCTACAGTTGTTATAAATATTTAAAACACATCACAATGTTTTGAAATTGAATAAAGGTTTTCCAAGGAAAATAACATAAAATAATACATAAATATGTAGAATAAGATAATCCATGTTTGTTTACTTTCTGCATCTTAAGAGGCATCGGCAGGGGATTTTTAGTCAATTAGGGCCCCATTTTCAGAAGGTTAGCGGAATGCTAAACATCTAAGCACTGTGCCATGTGGGAGAACAGCATGGTTGAACAGTTGCCATATATTTAGCAGCCAGCCCCCGATGCTAACCTGATCATGTGCATGTGCATACGTACTACTAAAGCCTTGCAAATGAGGGATCCCCTCATGCATACAGAGCACAGTGCTATATAAAAGGTTTTGAAAGTGCTTAACAACTGAAATTGCAATACTGTTTACTGCTTCCAAAAAATCCTACCCTCATTTGAGCACACAGTGGTGCATATTGTCACCCTACCTCTGGTCACCATTATGATGCTCCCAAGTAGTATACCAAAATGATCCTTGGCATGAAAAGGTTCTACACCCCTGATTGCAGTTTAAATTGCTCCAGTTATTATAGTAAAATGATCCTTGGTGTCTATTGCCCCCCCACCTAAGCATACTAAGCTGGAAGCTCATTTCTAGAAGCATCCTGGGGAAGGGGAACTTATATAAGTGGGGCTTAGGTAGCACAAAAGTTCAAAATACATAGCACACATGGAGTAGAGTGGTACACAACCACAGATTACATTGGGAATAACACATGCAAGACATGAGAACTTGAGTGACAAGCAAGCAATCGACAATGCATATACAGCGCAGTCAGGAGCCACAAACATATGCTGGTAATCAAACACAGAGCAGTTTAAATCAATGCTAGCTATAAACATTTGTGCATAATGCCTGGAGTGGAAGCATAAAGTGCCAAATTATAGCTGTACCTAAACTGGAAACAAGTCATAGGAGAGCAAGAGGAAAAACTAGAGCAAGTGTAGGAGGGAGAGGTGAGACCTCTGAAGTGGTTTGAAAGAATCCATGGGAGGGAGATTGGTGAATGGCTGGGGCGAGGGAGTTCCAGATTTTAGGGAAGTGGTGGCTGAACATGGCTTTGCCAATGGTTGTGGAAACTGAAGGGACTGCTAGGGTTCGAATATTTAAGCTTCTGATGGTAAGGCTTTGGGGAAGCATCGGAGAGATAGGAGGTAGGGAAACAAACTAGATTTGCCCACAAAGCTGGCATTGTGGGCATGGTGTCTGTCCACAAGAAAAGAAAAGGAGAGAGATTTATATATAGAACAGTGATGAGTCCAAGAAGGATAGTTGAGAGTGTAATGGCAGAAATAGTTAAAGAGTGTGCCCAGTCTGGCAAGGGTAGTGACTGGGGCTGCGCTGTAGACCACATCACCATAGTCAGAGATTTGGAAGATCATTCTCTGGATAATAGCACGGCATGCTGGAGGTGGGATACAGTCACAGTTCTTGTAAAGTGTACCAAATTGGGGTGCAGCTTTTTGACTATAGCATCCACTTGTTCAGAAATGTTTAGGTGCTGGTCTAGCCAGATACCAAGATAACTAAAGGTGGTAACATCCTCCACAGGGGAGCCATCCAGGGTATGGAAAGTAGGAAAGGGAGGGAGTCTACAGAGTCTGTGCCTTGTGCCAAAGGACATGGAGACAGCCTTCTTGGCATTGAGGAGAAGCTGATTTGTATGTGGTCAGGGCTGAACTTGATCAAAGTCCAGCTGGCATCTGTGGGCCTGCTGTGAAGAGGATTGTGTCATCCGTGTACATGTGAATGGATGCAGACAAGCATATGGACATGAGATCATTAAGCAAAATGGAGAAAAGTAGTGGGCCTAACACAGATCCTTGTGGGACCCAAGTGGATACAGACAGGGAGAAGAGAGGGGGTCACCAATTTTGACTGCTTGGGACTTACCCCTATGGTAGGAGTGGAACAGCTGATGGCTAAGTCAGAGAGGCCTGCAGCCTGGAGTTTGGCTAATAATTGGGGTGGTAGACAGGGTTGAATGCTTTGGCTAGATCGCCAAAGATAGCAGAGGTGAATAGGCTGTGATCCATACCATTGAGGATGGATTTGGTGAGCCTGAGCAGGGAGATGATGGTAGAGTGATTTTTGTGGAAGTCAGACTTGTATTGGGTGAAGAAGGAAGAGGAGTCCAGAAAGGGAGAGAACTGCTACAAGATAATTTGTTCCTGTATTTTGGAGGGAGGAGAGAAATGAGTCCGTACCTGTTTGTACCTGATGGGTCACCACCTTTTGGAGGAGGAGTAACAGTGGCAGTCTTCTAGTCAGCAGGGATGGAGGAACACCAGAAAGAGAGGTTAGGGAGGTCAGCCAATGGGGAGGAGATTGCAGAAGCAGTCAGATGGAGGAGCTTGCTATCCAGGCCATCTGGGCTGCTGCCCTTGGAAGGATTAAGGGCAGGAAGTGTGTCGGTGATAAAGGATGGAGTTACTGGAGAGAAAAAAAACAATAGGGGGAGGGATGGAGATGACAATCATGCAGGCTGGCAGGGGTGAGAGGGAGGTGAGAAAGGGGAGAGGAGAGAGGAGGTGCAGGTGATGAAAAGGAATTACATCTCTATGGTGATGAAGGAGAAGTTAGAGATAGGGGTGTCACTGACTCTGATGTCAGGCAAAGGAGGGGGAAGGGAGAAGAGATTGTGACAGCCTTCCAAAATTTAGACAGGTAACCAATGTTGGCACTGAAGTTAGATGTAAAATTCTCACCCTTGGAAAGCTTATTGCCCTGGTACAGGTGCTGCGGAGGTGATGATACCTCTGGAAGCCATGGGGGATGGGTTACGTTCATTTCTAGGGACGTGGATATGTTGTTCAATCCACACTTTGTGGCAGGTTCTTTTCCACTTTAAATCTTGCTGGAAGGTCTTCAGGCTGGCTCCTCCCACCCACACGGGTGGTAAAACCCTCAGCTATGCCCCATGATGCCAGATATTCCTTACTGCTTGGAAGCTCAGGTTCCCTCCTTAGCGCTCTGCGTTTTAGGCCTCGATCCAATCTCTTCGGGTTTTCCTAAAATAATTAAAAAGTTTACTAGACTACAGTCTTCTTCTTCTCTCGAGGCTTCGATGGACAAATCCACTTCCAGCTTCTGTCGGTGCCCTTGTGGGCAGAAGATGTCCTGGACCGATCTGCACTCCATGTGCGTTTACTGTCTTGGTCGTGCCCACGATTTGCAGGCCTGTGATCTGTGCAAGTCCTTCTCGGCTTCGGTTTTAGAGGACCAAGCTGCCAGACTACAACTTGGACACCCTGAGAAATGGTACCCACTGGTGAAGTCAAAGGAGGCCCATTGGGCGGCATCCGCTGCCACGGGCTCCGTGGAGCAGCTGAAGCAGTTGATCGCCCTCAAGGAGAAGGTGGCCCAGGCCGCTTCATCTTCCTACTCGGCTGAAGCGTTTATCCCGCTCTCCTTGGGCTCCTCCTACCCTGCTTCTTTTAAGGAGCTTTGCCAGTACCTCTCCACCAAGGGAGAAGGGCCATTGGGACATACCAGTAGGTCCAAGAAAAAAAGAACCAAAAGATAAGTCCCACCATCGACATTCAGGGGAGTGGGAGAGATCCCCTTCACCGGACCATCGACTCTCAACTTCGGTCAAGGTTGCAGCTAAGGCCGCTGGCTTCACTGTGTCCCTGTCAGGTCAGCCGGCCCAGACACCCGTCGACATGGTTGAGATTTTTCTCGACCTGTTGGACGGTTTGTCAATTGGAGAAGCCGACAACCCTTCTTCACCAGTCCCCCTGGTGGTAACCGAGGACTTGCCTGTGCCTCCTGTGCCGAGGTCCCCAGTCAAGGACCCTCAACCGAGGGATGAGTGGGTTTCCCCCGGCCCCTCTTTGACCCACCCTCGGCGACCCCGAAGGTCTCGGTCTTGGTCCTCTTCCAGGTCGAGTAGGTCCCACCGACATCGGCGGTCTCAGTCTTGGCACCATAGAAAGCGTCATCGCCTCTCGTCCTCTTCGTCCTTTTCAGAGGATAGGCTCCGACGTAAGTTATACTGGTGCTACGAGGACATGATGTGGCAGCAACTTTTGTTGACCGGTAACCAGCTGAGTCCATCACCTTCTATGGCCATTAAGTGGCTGTCACCAGAGTGACCGAAGCAACCCCTCGTAGTTGTCAAGGAGCCAACCCCTGCGCCGGTTGTTCGGCCGAAACCGGCTGCTCTGCCCATTGTGGTGGAATCACTGCCTCCTTAACCAAAGACTGGGGCCCCAACCAAGGATTCTCGGTCAGGTCAGGGCTTGCTGCACAGGTTGTCAGCCACCCTCACTCCAGATCAGCCTCGGCAGGTGGAGGGTGGCTCAGGCACTTGGCAGCTGTTTGCAGACTTCTTGGAGTCTGACGACAACTCCTCCCTGTACTCCAGACCCATTGACCTGGAATCTGCAGGGAGTCAGTCAGTGGACGAGAGCCCATCCTCGTTCTTGGGTAGACTTTGACTGATCTCAGAGTCCACTGGGATGCAGCTCGAACCCGTTCAGAAATGGGCCAGGTATCCCCTCACAGAGATACTGGACTGAGGAGATTCTCCTACGGAGGCCTTCCCGGTGGCTGAAGCCATTGTTGGCCCAGCCCTGGAGTTGTGGCAGTGACCTGAATCTTGTCCCATGCCTTCAGCCAGGGTGGCTCGCAAGTACGCGGTCCCCACCGGTTCAATCTCCGGTTTCTCGGAGCACCCCTCTGCATAGGGGCTGTGACCGACAGTGTTTTCCAGCACACCGGGAATGCTAGGGATGTGGCCAAACCGCCCAATAAAGAATCCAAAAAGCTGGATTATTCGGGATGGAAGGTTTACACTGCTTCCTTCCTAGGCCTTTGACATGCTAGCTTGGCTGTACCGATGGCACATTTCTCACACGCCCTTATGGGTTCCCTGGATGAGGTGATTCCCCATCTCCCAGCTGACCTTCAGATGACGGTCAAGCAGGTGCAGGATCAGGGAAGGGCGGTGGCTAAGCAGCAGCTCCAGACTTCTTTGGACATTGGTGACTGTTGTGCCCGGTCAGTAGCTGCCGCAGTAGCCATGCACCGCAGAGCTTGGCTGTGGATCTCCACCTTCACGGCGAACATCCAGCACAAGCTGGAAGATGTTCCCTTCCTGGGCACCAACTTGTTCAGGCCAGGGGTGGAAGGCCATCTGCAGAGGATTGAGAAGTCCAGTGCCACCTTGGACTCAGTCACATCTGCCCAGAAGGACAAAAGACACCAGCAGCAGTGTAAGCCCTTTCGCCCTTCCACTCCTGTGGCATGTCTGGCCCAGCAGCACCAGCAACAGGGCCAGCAGGCTCACACTTGGTGCCCTAAGGCCAAGTCTGCCACTTCCTTCAGTAGGAAGCCTGGAGAGAAGGGTCCAGGAGGCTCCTCGGCCGGCCCTTCCTCCAAGCCTGCCCAGTGACGGGTTGTGGGGTGTCTTCCCCAGCCTCATCACTCCTCCACGGGTTTCCCCCTGTGGGGGGATGGCTCTGCCATTTCCTTTCTGCCTGGTCCGCTATCACCATGGACCGCTGGGTGCTAGAAGTGGTCGGCAGGGGTCTGCCTCTGGAGTTCAAGCAGTCCCCTCCCTATCGAGTCATCGCCCCACGGGAGGGCAATGGGTTCCGCAGCCTCTCTGTTGGCTTGTCGAGCCAATGTTGCCCTGCTCCTGCAGAAGGAGGTGATCAGCGAGGTGGCGGACCCTCCTCCAGACCTAGCATTTGTGTCCAGGTACTTCCTGGTCCCCAAAGCGGATGGGGGCTGGTGCCCCATTCACGACCTGCATGACCTGAACAAGATCCTAAGGCCGCGCACCTTCAGGATGGCCACTCTAGCTCAGATCATTCCATCCTTAGAACTAGGCATGTGGTTCTGCTCTCTGGATCTCCAGGACGCATTCTTTCATGTCCCAATCCATCTGTCTCATCAGCGATTCCTCTGCTTCAGAGCAGAGGGATCTCTTTATGAGTTCCAGGCCATGCCCTTCAGCCTTTCTCCAGCTCCCAAGGTCTTCACCAAATGCATGGCAGTGGTGCCAGCATTTCTGCGGCACCGAGGGGTCCAGGTGTACACTTACCTGGATGACTGGCTGATTGCAGCCCCCTCCAGGTTGGAGGTGGAGCGGTCCGGGGATCTGGCCCTCCAGGTCTGCTCTCAGATTGGTCTTCTCATCAACGAGGCCAAATCAGAACTCATGCCATTGCAGGTGATTCAGTTCATCGGGGCAGAGCTCGACTCTGTTTGAGCCAGAGCTCAGCTCCCGGCAGACAGGGCCGAGGTCCTTTCCTCCTTTGCCCAATCATTTCTGGCTGGGCAATTGCATCCTGCCCAGGACTTCCTGCACCTTCTGGGCCTCATGGCTGCCTGCACCAGCGTGGTCAGCTGGGCCCACTGGCATATGCACCCCCTGCAATGGGGGCTGGCCAACCAGTGGTCACAGCCCTCCGGTCCTCTGGACAAGCCAGTGACAGTGACCCAGGAGATGTGGGACAGCCTGCAGTGGTGGCTCATCCCAGCTCATCTGCAGGAGGGTATCCCATTTGTCCGCCTCGAGCTGACGGTCATTCTAACGACTGACACCTTTCTAATGGGTTGGGGTGCCCATCTGGGGGATCTCCAGGCCCACAGCCTCTGGTCCCCTCAGGAGTCTCGATGCAACATCAACCTGCTGAAGCTTTGAGCGGTTCAACTAGCCCTTACCACCTTTGCTCCGTTTGTACAGGGTCAGGTGGTTCAGGTCCAGATGGACAACACCACAACCATGTACTATCTCAACCGTCAGGGCGGAACACACTAGTTACCTCTGTGCAAGGATGCTCTCTGCATCTGGTCTCTTGTGATCAGCCTGGAGGCGGATCTCCTAGCCATCCATGTGGCAGGTGCCTCCAACAGTCTGGCCGATGCCCTCAGCCAGATAGGTGCTGCATCTCACGAGTGGTCTCTCCTGCTGGAGGTAGTGCAAGACCTGTTCTCCCATTGGGGCACTCCTCAGGTGGACCTGTTCATCTCCAGGGAGAATGTGAAGCTGAGGCTGTTTCATGCCTGCCCCCCTCAGCAGGGCTCGCTGCAGGGGGATGCCTTCTTGAGGCCATGGACCCCAGGCCTCTTTTATGCCTTCCCTCCATTTCCCTTGATCCACAAAGTGCTCCTCAAGGTGAGGAGGGACAAGGCACAGGTGATCCTGGCAGTCCCAGACTGGCCTCGCTAGTTCTGGTACCCAGATCTCCTCAGCCTCAACTCCAGGCTCCCGAGGCAGCTTACAGCCCACCTGGACCTGATCTCAGTCGACAAGGGGAAGGTTCTCTATCCGGACCTTCAATCCCTGCACCTGATGGCCTGGTTCCTGAGCGGCTAGAGTTCCAGGCCTTGGGTCTTTCCGACGAGGTCCTCAACATCGTTGATGCGACCTGTAAGGAGTTGACCAGAAAATGCTATGCCTTCAAATGGAAGAGATTCTCCATTTGGTGTCAGGACAACGGGTTGGACCCCTCTTCCTGTCCCTTGGCTAGTATTTTGGACTACCTGTGGTCCCTTTCTCAGCTAGGGCTTCAGTTGACAACCTTCAAGGTGCACCTGGCAGCCATCTCTGCTTACCAGGCGTGGGCCAGCAAGCAGTCGGTGGCACAGGAGAAGATGGTTGGACCCTTTTTCAAAGGCCTTGCTCACATATCCCCTCTGGTGTGAGAACCTCCACCTCCATGGGAGCTACTACTGGTATTGGCTAAGCTCATGGGCAAGCCATTCGAACTGATGCACAGGTGCGATGTCTCCCTCTGTCATGGAAGACCACCTCTTGGTGGCTACAACATCAGCCAGAAGGATGGGAGCGCTCAGGTGCTTTCCATTGAGTCTCCTTATCTGGTCTTCCACAGGACAAGGTTGTCCTTCCGCCCCCACCGAAATTCCTTCGAAGGTGATGTCGGAGTTTCACCTTAACCAGGTGTTGACTCTGCCAGTGTTCTACCCAATCACACCTCGGAGGCTGAATATAGGCTCCATACTTTGGACCCTAGAAGAGCGCTCTCTTATTATAAGCAGTGAACAGGTGAAGTTCGGGGAGAGGTTTGCTGGCTGTTTGTCACCTACACTGAAGCCACACCTGGCAGACCTGCAGCCAAGCAGACGATAAGCAGGTGGGTCACCTCCTGCATAGATTTCTGCTATAGGTTGGTGGGCATGGAGCCTCCCAGAGGGATAAGAGCTCATTCTACCTGCCATACCGCTGCTTTGGTGGCTGCTTCTAGGGGACGTCCCTATCCAGGAAATCTGCAGGGCTGCTACCTGGAAGTCAACACACACCTTTATTTCCCATTACCACATTGACCTAGAGTCATGCCGGCATACTGGTTTTGGGACCTCGGTTCTCCAGTCCTTATTCCCTAAGTAGGGGGTGCGCGCCTTGCCTCCCTTCTCCCAGAGAACTGCTAGAAGTCTGCCACAAAGTGTGGATTGAACAACATATCCACATCCCTAGAAATACAGGTTACTCACCTGTAACAGGAGTTCTAGGAGTGGTATATGTTGTTCATCCACACGACCCACCCAAATTCCCTGGCTTCGATGTGCAACCTGGCTTCCAGTGGCTAGATCTGGCATCATGGAGCGGAGCCGAAGGTTTTACCACCCAGGTGGGTGGGAGGAGCCAGCTGGAAGACCTTCCGTCAAGATTTAAAGTGGCAAGGAACCTGCCACAAAGTGTGGATGAACAACATATACCACTCCTAGAACTCCTGTTACAGGTGAGTAACCTGTATTTTCTGACCAGGCCAAATCATGCACTTGCAAGTAAGCTATGAGCTCAGCCAAGATCTAGGGGAGGTGGGGTACCTTTTCTCATGTCCTGCTCTGGGAGCATGGCAGTCCCATATGTCAAGGAATTTTGTTTTAAAATATGTTAGCATGGCATCAGTAGAGCAGGCCAATGAGATAGGGGACCAATCAAAGCGGCTTAGGTTATGGCACAAGGGGATGAGGTCCAGGGATTTGAAGGAAAATATACGATGTGTTTTGGGGGGGTGAGGGGGATTTTAAAGAAATCGGAGACTTCTTCAGAAGCAGCCTAGCAGGGGAGGATTGTCAGAGAGGGGTAGAGGAACAGTGAATTGGTCCACCCAGGCAGCTGCATCAGCCAGAAGCAGAAGCATCCTGGATTCCCTACAGGGGCAGGTCTAAGGCAGCTTGTGCTTGATCCAGATAAAAGGCCATTCTTGACCTGATACTGACCAATGGGGACAAAACACAGATATCTGTGTGGAGGGGCAACTGGGATCCGGCAACCACCACATAGTGTAGTTTAACATGGAATCCGAGACCCAGTCCAGTCAACGAGGGCAAACATTTTGGATTTCAAGAAGGAAGACTTCACTCAGGGGCATCATTTCAGCAAAATCGTAGGGGTAGCAAGGTGGGGGATACGATGTGGGTGGGGCCAAGGTGTGGGCGGGGCCAGAGAGGGTGGCATTTGTCAACGTGACATAGCGCTAGCTACCAAGTAATTTAAAAATGGGTATGAATTGGATAGTAAAGTATCGTTCGCAGTCTCTCGTTACCATGGAGAATACAGCTGTGAGAGGGGAGAGAAGGACTAGCACAGCAAAGTGTTTAACACACTGCATGCTATAAGTTATAGTTTATCATACAAGCTAGTGTAAAGATCAGATTAAAGGGCCCCCGATGGAAAACCATCGTTTCCATGCAGCGCATGTCGAGTCTTGATGGTTAGTCATAAAAAGCTGGGGGCAAGGTAAACAAAACAACATTTTACTTGCAACATTTAGCTTTTTATACTTTTACCAGACTTACTTACAAAGAAACCATGCACAAAACCAAATACTGGTCATACAGCTGAGCTTGATTAAATTCGTAGAATATTTGTTCGAAATATAACACACCTGACAGCAGACGCATCTATAATTCTGGACAACCATTACAGCATTACCTGCAGAGTAAATTGATCCAGCAATTAAAAGCCTGTGACATGTTCGGGATAAGTTTGAAAACATATTGTTTTTAAACAAGTCTGCTTTTTTTTACATATTTTTATCTATCACTTTATTTCCATATGTTCTGTATTACTAAGGATAGCTGCTTGAAAATAGGATCCCTGTCCTCATACTTCATCTACTACTGCTACCTGTCTTAACACGTGATGTCATAATCTTCTTTATGAATCGTAAATGGTTCCATGGACGAATATGATGCCAATTGGCAGGAGATTATGACATCACATGCAGACAAGCAGCATGAGCTGATGAAAGCCCCAGTGACAAGGTTCATGTTGCTATACATATTTCCTAAGTAATAAAGAATAAGAGAAATGTACCGTATAAATAGGAATCCAGGAACTACAGCTAGAACTGGACTGGTATCACAGTCTCTTTAGTGTGGAGTCCACTAAAACCAGGCCACTCTGCCTGCTGAACTGACCACAGCATGCCAATTCCACTAACCCGATACTTATTTCATTTATTCCTCTGTAGAAGCAGCTTTACTAAGATGGGAAACTACATATTTTGTGTTTCAACAAGTGTCAAATCTTGAACTTGTCTTTAAAAAGGAAGAGCCCTTTAAACTATTTGCAGAGAGAAGATAATTGGGAAAATAAACTGCAGCAGTTGCTGAGTCACTTCACTTAAAACTGAATGGAGTTTAATCTTCACACACACACACACAAAAACCCAGACATGACTTCAGCAGTGAACGTTACTTAACTACCATCACCACAACGGCAGATGGTTGAAGTGCTTGCAGAGCAGACAGCAGTCCTTCTTGTTTTAATACACAGGCTTCATAAATGAATAGTTCACGGCAATAATAATGAAGATAAACTTACAGACTCTCATGGTTTCACTGGGGTGCAATCGCTCCACTCTGCTCCGTGGATCATGAACTGAGAAGAGCAGTGCTGATTAGCCTGCTGAGATTAACACAGCAATCAGTTTGGGGATTAGCTGTTATGCAGAAGGGGCAGTCTGGCAGACACGAATGTCTAAAATCAAAATAGTAAGTCTTCTGCTTCTAATCAGGAAGTACTGAACACAGACTACAGTGCCCTTTGGCTTTTCTGCACATTTCCAACTATGTGACCTGACCTGTGAGTTCAGTTACATAGGCCCAGTGTGGCTGTGCACTTCCTTCCCTGCCTGACCCTGAAACACTGTAGGTGCCCCGTACGCCTCCTAAATTACTGTTGCCTTCTTTTCCTACCTGCTTGCACTGTCTTGTCCTTCTCCTTCAGTCCTTATCCGCGTTGACTCCTCTGACCGGCGATGCATCTACGACCGTCCGGCCGACCGACTCACTGGTGACTGCCAGACCCATGTGACCGGCATGGCTGACTACTTTCACAACGTTTTTGAAGCTGGCTGAATTTAAGATTTCGATTCCCCAACAAGTTACACGAACAAAGTCAAAGAAGTGCACTACTTTCCCGCCTGTCCCGCGGCCCGCCTCTGAAGGGATACTTGGCCTATTGTCTGCTTGCACTTAGACAGGCTCACTTCTCCCACTTTTAGTGATGTTCCTTGTCTACCACTGCACCACGTTGTGACTACTTGTCCAACCCACTGGCCTTCCTTCTAGCCAATCGGGGTAGTACCAACATCCTCAACTCAATGCTATGCACACTGGGACTTGGAGTTTTAAAAAGGGCAGTCACTGTGTTGTTGTTGTTGTTGCTTCCCAGTCCCAGTGTGCATTTAGTGTGCCTACGGCCGACGGGCGGGCGGGACGGAGGTGGATACTTGGAAAGGCAAAAAAAAAGACTTTTTTTTTTTTTTTTTAAATGTGGCTGGCCAGTGAGCAGCACCCAGCCCAAGAGTCCATTAAAGCCATGGCAAGGCAAGGGCAGGCAGGGGTCGCAAGCCCTGTCATAGGAGTCGCAAAATTTTCATAGGGGTCGTGAATTCGACCCCTAAATGATGCCCCTGACTTCACTGACATGGGGAGATACATTTGAATAGCCTTCTTTAGAAGCTTGTAAAAGGGTGGCATTCAGGAGGTATGAAGAAACAGAGAAGAATGAGGATAGAGAGGTGTATCAGGTAAAACAGAGGGAATCAGGTAACATAATGAAGGGATCAATGGCTCAGACAGAAGAAAGCATAGCCAAAGGGTATCAAAAGAAGACTAGACTTTCTTCAGGTACATAAGCAAGGAAAAGGCAGCAAGGGGAGAGATTCTGAGGGTAAGGAGGATGACAAAGGGAGACTGCACAGAGGGGATTAGAAAAAAGTATACATCCTGAACAGGTACTTCTACTGTTTTCACAGTGGAGAAACAGGGACAGTTCACCAAGCAGCAGCATCAACACTGTGGGGAAGTGGACACAAGTCCATTTTCAAAGGAAGAGTATTATTGAAGGACTTCAGATTTTGGGGTGGACAAGGCCATAGGACCAGATGGATACACCCAAGGGTATTAAGGGAATTAGGCAGGGAGGTGATTGCTGTACTGCTCATGGCCTTATTCAGCAACTCACTGGAAACAGGAGTGGTTCCAGAGGACTAGAGGAGAGCAGGCATAGTTCCATTTTGTAAGAGTATCAGCAGGGAGCAGGCTAGCAAATATAGCCCGGTCTGTCTTACCTGAGTCATGGGGAAATTAATGGAATCCATACTAAAAGAGAGACTGTTAGAGTATCTTGAATCCAGTGGGCTGCAAGATCACAGGTAGCACAGATTCACAGGGGAAAGATCATGCCAAATGAATCTAGTAGATTTATTTGACTAGATGACCAGGGAAATAGATAAGTGGAGAGCAGTGGACATGATTGAGCCGGAGTTTAGCTAGGCCTTCAACACTGTGCCATACAGGAGGCTGATAAAGAAACAGAATGGCCTAGGGGTGGGATCCAAAATGGTTAATTGGGTTCAGTGTGCCTGTGCAACTGGTTTTGTGCTTGTGTAACATAGATAATCTTTGGCTGTTTGCCTCTCTATCCATGGGATATACCACCCTGTACGAGTATGAGGGCAAGGAACTTTAGAGGAGGATTCCACCCCTTGAGGTGCCACAGGAGTGATTCCCTTGGCTAATGGTACCTTAGGAAGAAACCCATGGGAAAGAGAGAAATGCCACTGGAGGAGGACGGGTGGATGGAGGGACAAGGAAAAAATACTTGTGTGTGGAGTGAGGAGAGCAGCCCTTAAATGGGCTGACTGGGAATGTGTCCGGTTGCACTGCCCCCCCCGAACTAGAGACTGTAGCCTTCCAATTAGTACAGCAGCTAGTTAATGGATAAGAAACAGAAGGTGGTGGTTAACGACACTCACTCTAATGATTGGAGAGTGACCAGTGGGGTACCACAGAGCTCAGTACTGGGACCAATCCATTTCAACATAGGGGACACTGCAGAAGAACTGAAGTGAAGGTATGCCTTTTTGCAGATGATATCAGCATTTGCAATGGGGTGGACACCCAAGAGTGGTGAAGAGAATGATCAGGGATCTTGTGAATTTTGAGGTGTGGTAAAAAGCATGGCAGTTGGATTCAATGCCAAAAAGTGCAAAATCATGCACCTAGGGCATAGGAACCCAAGAGTTGAGTATAGGATGGGGGGTTATTGACAGTCAATAAGCAGGAAAGGGATCTTGGGTTTTTTATGTCTGAGGACCTCAAGGTGGCACTGTTGCAAAACAGTGAGTAGGGCTAGTGGGATGCTGGGGTGTGCAGGGAAGGTATCTCCATCAGGAGCAAGGAGGTGGTGTCGGCAGAGCCCACCTGGAGTGCAACGTAATTTTGCAGAACAAACCTCAGAAAGAACATAAACAGGGTGGAGGAAGTCCACAGGAGGGCAACTAAAATGGTTCAGGGTTTACATGAGAAGTCCTAAGAGGAGAAACAGAGGGATCTCAGCCTAGAAGACAGGAAAGGGAAAAGTGACATGATACAGGCCTACAAGTATCTTACAGGAGTGACCAGGGTCCGGGGAGTCACTTTCAAATGTGAAAGAGCACCAGGACCAGGGGGAATGCAATGAAGCTGGGGGGGTCAAGTGAGAGATGTGAGAAAATATTGGTAGATGCCTGGAACAGATTACCAGCTGACATGGAGGAGGCTAAAACAGTAGGGGGCTTCAAGCATGTGTGGCGTAGACATAGCGGTATATTAGAGAATAGGTGGGAGGGTCAATGGAGATCAGACAGCATGTGCAGAGGAAGATGAGGCAGGAAATATCTAGGCAGGCTAGGTAGGCCAAGTGGTCCTTTTCTGATAACATGTTCAGTTTTTCTATGTTCATGATCGCACACATACTATAGAAACAGCTTTTACTACAGTAGGCATCTGATTGTGAGCTGTCATTCAGTTGGTGGCTGCTTTGGATGTGATTGGAGGGTTTGTGCTGGTCGCCGTACACTATAGGTTGGGGGCAAGTGGGGGCAGTTGTAGTGGTACTGGGTGGGCTGGTCAGGGGGTAGATATTATACTTATGGGCAGAGGAATCACTCAACACCAAGGATCTGGTAGGGAAGAATTACAGCTCTTGCCAGACTACTAATTGGGACACGTGGGGAACCGTGGTCTGGATATCAGGCAAATGGTACGGAGGAATAACTGATCTTATCGAGTGTCTGATTGGGGCCCAGTTGATCAGTGGTGGGGGGGTCTGGTGTCTGCTGAACACATGGGACAGATGTTTTATTACACAGGCATGCAATTTGGGGGGGTGGGGAACTGAACACCGGGACAGTTATGCCATGTACCAGTGGAGGGACCAGGGCTAGTGGTAGCCTGACATGGCCAGGTGTTGGGAGTGTAGGAATGCACAGTCCATAACACCAGGTTTGGGGAACCAGTAACTAGTGTTGCACTAATGGATAGCTACACCTCCCCAAACCTCCCAGCATGCCAATGTACCTATGTGAAAGGTGCTGTCATCTGCTTTACACAGGGGCACAAGGATGGATTAGGCCACTTACAAATGGGCTAGTGACTTGGTAACTAGCAATCATATGACCCTGTGCAGTACTATCCTGCTTTAGATGTGCAATTGGGATTAGCAGGTTGATAACCTGTCTAACACTCACAAAAAGCTTGAATATTCTGCCTTAGGGCTTTTAAAACCATTGTAACTCTGTTAAATGAACAAGGAAACACCCCAAATTGTAATTGGTGATGGTGCACTTTGATCTCATGCCCACTGCTGGACCTCACCCACCTGGGTCCCAATCCTCTGCCTGCCTTCTCTGGCTGGATGATACTGGATGTCTTGGGTGCCAGAAGGAGGCAGTCCTGCCCTTGGATAAGCCAGGGAGGTCTCTCGCCAGGCTGAGGTAGGCAGTAGCTGAGCCTTGGGAGGGGACCCAGAGTGTGGGCATTGGGGCAGGTGGGTGGGAGAGAACTGGGGATGATGCCTGAGAGGACACATCTCCAGTGATCAGAGGAAAAGAAGTTGTTAAAAAAAAAAGAGAAAAAAAATCCCAAACAGCATTCCCCCTTTTGATTTGAACCCAAATCACCTTTTGATAATGCAGCCACCAAACTACCTGACTATCTACCTGCTGCAGGTATTACCAAACCCAAACCCACTGGTATCAGTTCAAAAAAGACACCCTGAATTTTGTTCCCGAATACCTAAATGCCAAGTGGCAGCAGGCCTGAGGTGCAGCTGGTTGGCTGGCGCTGGCACACCCACCTGAAACAAACAACCCCCCACCATGTTTCCCTTGATGTCTTTAAATCTTGAACTGGCTTTCAGCACCAGTGGACTTGAACACAGATAACTATATATATGATATTCCCAGGTGCAGGGCAATTCCTGCCCTCACTCACAGCTCTTCTGTATTAGTCCTAGGATGGCACACATGACTGAAGTCCTGGGGAGGATGGATCAGTAGATGCAGAATCAGGCCTGATGCTTAACACGTGAAGGTGTGGAAGCTGCAGCTTGGATCTTCAGTGCGACCCAAGGTCTTGTAGCCCTGTCCCCCTCAGCCCACAGAGGCCCACTGCAGGGCATCACACAAGACCCACCAGCCACAAGGGACCCAGACAAGGGAGCGTGCCCACGGTCTGGCTCCCCCACAGGTCAGAGCACCCCAGCACCAGGGCACAAACCCACAATCCCTTGCCACCAGCAGCCCCACTTGATAGGGGTCAGTGAGCTCCTCACCTGGCATGTTTAGGATTGATTATTCAGATCATTTCCATTCTTTCCTCAGTTACCTGCTACTCTGTGTAATCAAGCAGTCTCAGCTACCTTCTCGAATATCAGGCTCTGGGAGCACTGTGCAGAGTCTGAAATTCCAGGGATTTAACACAACAGTCTGCCATCTTGCTGCATCTCAGGAGCAGACAGCAGGCGCCCACCCAGACAGCACCCGCTCAGCCCCCTGCCCCCACAGTCTTTCAACTCCAACACAGTGGCCACTCTTGTGCCCTGGCTCACATACAAGTTCAGCAACTCTTTTTCAAAAATGCATCAAGAAAGTCCCATTTCTCACCGTGCAGGTGCAGGTGAGTCAACTCCAGACAGAAGAGACTCTCTTGTCAGCTTCTTAAAACCTGGGTTCAAATCTAGTTTTCGTGTCCATTTCCTACAATCCATTTTTTCCTGCCAGAAAACAGCCCTTTAACCTTGTCCTTTCCTTTTCCTGTTGACATCTTGTCATTGCCAGGGTCAGACAGAACCGTTTACACTTTTTCTTACTTCTCTCATCAAAAATCTTTTATCATCCGAGTCTCACCGATGTGGCACTGATAAAACTGAAGAGGCTTTTCCCCATCCTCTTGACACAAATCCATTTTCTTAATCCTTTTTCTCAATCTATTTAACCTGTACTCTGAACAATTTCATCGCTGTGGTGCAGCTTCTCTGGCAGCAACAAAATACTGCAGATCTCCCTCTCTGCAGAGCTGCCTGTAAAATCTTCTCTTTTCTCTCTAGATGAGAAAAGGCACAACCAGCTCTGGGGGACAGATGGCTGGCAACCCCCCTCACAGCCCCACAACCCCACCTTCTCCCCAGGGGCTGGAGACCCCATCCCTGTGGAGGAGCTTCCACCAAACTGAACTTTGAAACCAAAGTTCTTACCCCTAGGAGCTTCTGGCAGCTCCCATTGGCAGGAGCAACTGTCAACCAAAATTAACATGTCGAGGTTCCCATGACACCTCACTGGTTGCTGAAAAGGCACACATACTGTCTCCAGTACCTTTCCCCAAGAGTCTTCACTGAAGTTTTACTCTTAGCAGCCTCTTCCCTCTGATGGCCCAACAAAAATTTGCATTTTTAGTTATTTTTCAGCCAGACGCTAACGCTGAAACTTGTTTTCCTGGCACCAGACAGGCTGAGAAATATGTGTAGTAACAGCAGCAGGAATGAGGAATAAATGTTCTAGCTTTACCTGGATTAGGTGAATGGGGGACTACCAGACTACCAAAGAATTATTTTTTATTGTGTCCAGAACTGACAGTGTGTGTATGGTGGGGGGGCGGGGTGGGGGTTGCTGGAGGGTTGCGTGTGTACAGTTAAAACACGATTCCCAGAATCATTAACTAGCACTAACCACGCAGTCTGTTAGCACTTCCAGAAAGCATTTAGTATACCTGTACACCTTACATGCATTAGAGTAGCCCCTGTTGTATGGGTACCTGGTTGCAATTAGTAATCCTGTGCAAAATAAAAATATATAGTGCCACATTAACAGGTTAGCACTGCACAGAAGAATGCTTTTAAAACAGTACCAGCCATGCTTATCACAGTGCAGTGCTAATCCTGATACAGTGGTACATGGGCCCCATTTTCAGATTAGTGTTAGCACACCTAAGTGCTGCACCTGAGGTAGCGCACAACCACAGAAGGTGGTGGTAAATGGCACTCACTCCAGTGAGGAGAGAGTAACCAGTAGGTGCGGAGGGCTCAGTAATGGGACAAGTCCTCTTCAGTGTCTTTATAAGTGGCGTAACAGAAGAACTGGAAGGGAAGGTGTGCCTTTTGCAGATGACACCACAATCTGTAATAGTGTTGATAGGTGCAGGTGGAGAGAATGAGTGGGGACCTTAGAAAACTTAAGGAGTGCTGTGGGACATGGCAGCTCAGGCTCAAAGCCAGAAAGTGCAAAATCAAGCTTCTAGGGACTAGAAGCCTAAAGGCTGACTATAAAATGTAGGGGGAGGTACTTATGGTCACTAAGAAAACCTTTTATATAGCACTGTGCTCTGTATGCAGGAGAGAATTACTCATTTGCATGGCTGTAGTAGTACATATGCATATGCACATGATCAGGGTCGCATCAGGTGATGCTGAATATTACACCGATCCAACCATGCTGTTCCCACAGTGTAATGTTTAGCTCTGCACGCTAACCTTCTGAAAATGGGGCCCTAATTGACTAAAAATCCTGGCCGATGCCTCTTAAAATGCAGAAGGTAAACATAAAAGGGTTATCTCATCTATCTGTTTATGTATTGTTTTATCATATTTTGCTTAAAACATTTATCCGACTTCAAGATATTAAGATGTGACTTAAAATGTTTATAACAGACTAGTTAAAATACAGTTTTTTCTTTTCTATCTAAATGCTGTGTTTATTTACTTATAAAAACACAGTCTGATAGGATGGCCTAGCAACTGGTGGAGATTGCACTGCCTTCCAAGCCAGTGGCCCAGTTTGGGGGTGGACCTGGGTTGCACAGGGGTTAGCTGGGGGGAGATATGATTGAGCATCTCGGGGAATGCTCTCCTCTCAACGAGGGGAAGTCTGACCACCCCACTCTTCAACATCCACCTAGCTGAGGAGGGCTGGCAGGGCAGTGGAGTTGCATAAGTGGGAGGGCTCAGGCAGGCACAAAGCAAGCATGTGTCTTTATATGCAATTGCATCATTGCATGCTTGGCTGCCCAGGGGATGAAACCAAAGGTAGAAAATCCCCAATGGCAGAATGATCCAACAACCTGATGCAGATTCTGCACTGCTAACCAGGCTCTGCTCCTATCTTAATATGTGTCTCCTTGTCAGTGGCCCTGGCCCTCCCCTTCCTGGCCCCAACACAGGGGATGTGTGTGTGTGGGGGGGATCTCAGGGCAAGTATGTCCTGTGGATGGCAAGTGCTTGGGCTGGAGATGTCAGTAGGTAAAGGGTTAGCAGGGTGACTAAGGAGATAAAAATCTTGTAGAAAAAAAAACACAGTTTGAGAAGCTCAAACCCCAAAACAGACTGTGCATGCCTCCAGTGAGGCATCACAGTAAAGTTATTTATAAAACAATACAAATTATATGTATATGCCAGCTAAACTCCTGATGAGAACTGAATACTGAGGGATTGCATCAAAAAATTGTTTCTTAACCAAGAAACATTTATTAAACAAAACATTAATATAAAAACTTAATCAAAACATAGTCCATAGAGTACAAACTAGCAACGTTTTTGGCTTATACTTCCACAGCTCCTGAAGTGCTTCCCAAGCATTCAACTAAGATAAGTTGCTGGACTTACACAGTAATTAATTACACATAAAACCAATCAACAATTTAACTTGGAAAAATGCATGCAGCCCCCTATATATACAGGTATGTTAGGAATATCCTAAGTATTAGCTTCCTATACAAATGTGTTGTCTAACAGTAAATGAAGGCAGCACTTATTTAAAAGAATAAACTAGAGCATTTTAAATTAGTTCTAAAAGTTTCTTGTCACATCACAATGTTCTGAAATTTGATTCAAGGTGTGCAAGCAAAACAAGATGTGAAACCCCATAAAGAAGTACAATAAGAGATAGCCCTGTTTTGGTTACCTGCTCTGCAGTTTTAAACATCCTCTCATCAAGCTAGCGGCTAACTGAATGCAACAGGCAAGAGGTTCAGCTGCAGGCTATTCAAGGGGGAGGGGCAGGGGGATGGGTAGTTTCAGACCATAGTCCATTTCAGTATATAGTTTATTTGTTTCAGTATATAGTGTATGTGAATTTGTCAGTCTACAGTGTATGTGTTTCAATACATAGTATATGTGTTTCACCATGTAGTGTATTTGTTTCAGTATATAGTGTATGCAGATTTTTCAGTGCATAGTGTATTTATTTAAAAAGATAGTGTATGTGTTTCAATATAAAGTGTAGATGTTTCAATATATAGTGTATTTGTTTCCGTGTATAGTGTATGTGCTTTTTTCAGTGTGTAGTGTATGCATTTCAATAGACAGTGTATGTATTTCAATATATAGTGTATTTGTTTCAGTAAATAAAGTATCAGATGTTTTCAATATATACTGTGGCCGGATATTCAAACTGCACCATTCTGAGGTGCAAGCCCTTGCACTGCTCAAAATAGTTTGCTGAGGGGTGTGGCGGGCGATATTCAAAGGAGTTGCTCATTTGAGCACACAGTGGTGCATATTGTCACCCTACCTCTGGTCACCATTATGATGCTCCCAAGTAGTATACCAAAATGATCCTTGGCACGAAAAGGTTCACACACCCCTGATTGCAGTTTAAATTGCTCCAGTTATTATGAAAATGATCCTTGGTGTCTATTGCCCCACCTAAGCATACTAAGCTGGAAGCTCATTTCTAGAAGCATCCTGGGGAAGGGGAACTCTATATAAGTGGGGCTTAGGTAGCACAGTTCAAAATACATAGCACATGGAGTAGAGTGGTACACAACCACAGATTACATTAGGGAATAACACATGCAAGACATGAGAACTTGAGTGACAAGCAAGCAATACGACAATGCATAACAGCAGTCAGGGAGCCACAAACATATGCTGGTAATCAAACACAGAGCAGTTTAAATCAATGCTAGCTATAAACATTTGTGCATAATGCCTGGGTGGAAGCATAAAGTGCCAAATTATAGCTGTACCTAAACTGGAAACAAGTCTAGGAGAGCAAGAGGAAAAACTAGAGCAAGTGTAGGAGGAGGGTGGAGACCTCTGAAGTGGTTTGAAAGAATCCATGGGAGGGAGATTGGTGAATGGCTGGGGCGAGGAGTTCCAGATTTTAGGAAGTGGTGGCTGAACATGGCTTTTGCCAATGGTTGTGGAAACTGGAAGGACTGCTAGGGTTCGAGATATTTAAGCTTCTGATGGTAAGGCTTTGGGAAGCATGCCGGAGAGATAGGAGGTAAGGAAACAAACTAGATTTGCCCAAAAAGCTGGCATTGTGGGCATGGTGTCTGTCCACAGAAAAGAAAGGAGAGGATTTATATATAGAACAGTGATGAGTCCAAGAAGGATAGTTGAGGTGTAATGGAGAAATATAGTTAAAGAGTGTGCCCAGTCTGGCAAGGGTAGTGACTGGGGCTGCATGAAGACCACATCACCATAGTCAGAGATTTGGAAGATCATTCTCTGGATAATAAGCACGGCATGCTGGAGGTGGGATACAGTCACAGTTCTTGTAAAGTGTACCAAATTGGGGTGCAGCTTTTTGACTATAGCATCCACTTGTTCAGAAATGTTTAGGTGCTGGTCTAGCCAGATACCAAGATAACTAAAGGTGGTAACATCCTCCACAGGGGGAGCCATCAGGTATGGAAAGTAGGAAAGGAGGGAGTCTACAGAGGTCTGTGCCTTGTGCCAAAGGACATGGAGACAGCCTTCTTGGCATTGAGGAGAAGCTGATTTGTATGTGGTCAGGGCCTGAACTTGATCAAAGTCCAGCTGGCATCTGTGAGCCTGCTGTGAAGAGGATTGTGTCATCCGTGTACATGTGAATGGATGCAGACAAGCATATGGACATGAGATCATTAAGCAAAATGGAGAAAAGTAGTGGGCCTAACACAGATCCTTGTGGGACCCAAGTGGATACAGACAGGGAGAAGAGAGGGGGTCACCAATTTTGACTGCTTGGGACTTACCCCTATGGTAGGAGTGGAACAGCTGATGGCTAAGTCAGAGAGGCCTGCAGCCTGGAGTTTGGCTAATAATTGGGGTGGTAGACAGGGTTGAATGCTTTGGCTAGATCGCCAAAGATAGCAGAGGTGAATAGGCTGTGATCCATACCATTGAGGATGGATTTGGTGAGCCTGAGCAGGGAGATGATGGTAGAGTGATTTTTGTGGAAGTCAGACTTGTATTGGGTGAAGAAGAAGAGTCCAGAAAGGAGAGAACTGCTACAAGATAATTTGTTCCTGTATTTTGGAGGGGAGAGAAATGAGTCCGTACCTGTTTGTGCCTGATGGGTCACCACCTTTGGAGGAGGAGTAACAGTGGCAGTCTTCTAGTCAGCAGGGATGGAGGAACACCAGAAAGAGAGGTTAGGGAGGGTCAGCCAATGGGGAGAGATGCAGAAGAAATCAGATGGAGGAGCTTGCTATCCAGGCCATCTGGGCTGCTGCCTGGAAGGATTAAGGGCAGAAGTGTGTCGGTGATAAAGGATGGAGTTACTGGAGAAAAAAACAATAGGGGGAGGGATGGAAGTGACAATCATGCAGGCTGGCAGGGGGTGAGAGGAAGGTGAGAAAGGGGAGGAGAGAGAGAGGTGCAGGTGATGAAAGGAATTACATCTCTATGGTGATGAAGGAGGAGTTAGAGATAGGGTGTCACTGACTCTGATGTCAGGCAAAGGAGGGGAGGGGAGAGAGATGATGACAGCCTTCCAAAATTTAGACAGGCTAACCAATGTTGGCACTGAAGTTAGATGTAAAATTCCTCACCCTTGGAAAGCTTATTGCCCTGGTACAGGTGCTGCGGAGGTAGATGATACCTCTGGAAGCCATGGGGATGGGTCGTTCATTTCACAGGACGTGGATATGTTGTTCAATCCACACTTTGTGGCAGGTTCTTTTCCACTAAATCTTGCTGGAAGGTCTTCAGGCTGGCTCCCACCACCCACGGGTGGTAAAACCCTCAGCTATGCCCCATGATGCCAGATATTCTTCACTGCTTGGAAGCTCAGGTTCCCTCCTTAGCGCTCTATGCTTTTAAGGCCTCGATCCAATCTCTTCGGGTTTTCCTAAAATAATTAAAAGTTTACTAGAACTACAGTCTTCTTCTCTCGAGGCTTCGATGGACAAATCCACTTCCAGCTTCTGTCGGTGCCCTGTGTGGCAAAGATGTCCTGGACCCGATCTGCACTCCATGTGCTCTACTGTCTTGGTCGGTGCCTACGATTTGCAGGCCTGTGATCTGTGCAAGTCCTTCCATAAGCCGGTTTTAGAGGACCAAGCTGCCAGACTCACAACTTGGACACCCTGAGAAATGGTACCACACTGGTGAAGTCAAAGGAGGCCCATTGGGCGGCATCCGCTGCCACGGGCTCCGATGGAGCAGCTGAGCAGTTGATACCAAGCCCTCAAGGAGGAAGGTGGCCCAGGCAGCCTTCATCTTCCTACTCGGCTGAGCGTTTATCCCGCTCATGGGCTCTCTCGCCTCGCAAGCTTCTTTTTAAGGAGCTTTGCCAGTACCTCTCCACCAAGGGAGAAGGGCCATTGGGACATACCAGTAGGTCCAAGAAAAAAGAACCAAAGATAAGTCCCACCATCGACATTCAGGGAGTGGGAGAGATCCCCTCACCGGACCATCGACTCAACTCGGGTCAAGGTTGCAGCTAAGGCCGCTGGCTTCACTGTGTCCCTGTCAGGTCAGCCGCCCAGACACCCGTCGACATGGTTGAGATTTTCTCAACCTGTTGGACGGTTTGTCAATTGAGAAGCCGACAACCCTTCTTCACCAGTCCCCTGGTGGTAACGAGGACTTGCCTGTGCCTCCTGTGCGAGGGTCCCCAGTCAGAGACCCTCAACCGAGGGGATGAAGTGGAGGCCCCGCCCCCTCTTTGACCCACCTCGGCGACCCGAAGGTCTCGGGTCTTGGTCCTCTTCCAGGTCGAGTAGGTCCCACCGACATCGGCGTGTCTCAGTCTTGGCACTATAGAAAACATCATCGCCTCGGCCCTTCTTCTGGGTCCTTTTCAGAGGATAGGCTCCACGTAAGTTATACTGGTGCTACGAGGACATGATATGGCAGCAACTTTTGTTGACCGCAACCAGCTGAGTCCATCACCTTCTATGGCCATTAAGTGGCTTGTCACCAGAGCAGACCGGCTAAACCCCTCAGAAGTTGTCAAGGAGCCAACCCTGCGCCGTTGAAACCGGCCGAAACCGGCTGCTCTGCCCATTGTGGTGGAATCACTGCCTCCTTAACCAAAGACTGGGGCTCAACCAAGGATTCTCGGTCAGGTCAGGGCTTGCTGCACAGGTTGTCAGCCACCCTCACTCCAGATCAGCCTCGGCAGGTGGAGGGGTGGCTCAGGCACTGGCAGCTGTTTGCAGACTTCTTGGAGTCTGGCGACAACTCCTCCCTGTACTCAGACCCATTGACCTGGAATCTGCAGAGAGTCAGATCAGTGGGACGAGAGCCCATCCTCGTTCTTGGGTAGACTTTGACTGATCTCAGAGTCCACTGGGATGCAGCTCGAACCCGTTCAGAAATGGGCCAGGTATCCCTCACAGAGATACTGGACTGAGGAGACTCTCCTCACGGAGGCTCTTCCCGGTGGCTGAAGCCATTGTTGGCCCAGCCCTGGAGTTGTGGCAGTGACCTGAATCTTGTCCCATGCCTTCAGCCAGGGTGGCTCAAGCAGCTACGATCCCCACGGTTCAATCTCCGGTTTCGGAGCACCCTCTGCATAAGGGCTGTGACCGACAGTGTTCTCAACACACCGGGAATGCTAGGGATGTGGCCAAACCGCCAATAAAGAATCAAAAAAGCTGGATTATTCGGGATGGAAGGTTTACACTGCTTCCTTCCTAGGCCTTTGACATGCTAGCTTGGCTGTACCGATGGCACATTCTCCACCACGCCCTTATGGGTTCCCTGGATGAGGTGATTCCCCATCTCCCAGCTGACCTTCAGATGACAGGTCAAGCAGGTGCAGGATCAGGAAGGCGGTGGCTAAGCAGCAACCCAGACTTCTTGGACATTGGTGACTGTTGTGCCCGGTCAGTAGCTGCCGCAGTAGCCATGCACGAGCTTGGCTGTGGATCTCCACCTTCACGGCGAACATCAGCACAAGCTGGAAGATGTTCCCTTCCTGGGCACCAACTTGTTCAGGCCAGGGTGGAAGGCCATCTGCAGAGGATTGAGAAGTCCAGTGCCACCTTGGACTCAGTCACATCTGCCCAGAAGGACAAAGACACCAGCAGCAGGTAAGCCCTTTCGCGCCTTCCACTCCTGTGGCATGTCTGCCCACAGCACCAGCAACAGGGCCAGCAGGCTCACACTTGGTGCCCCTAAGGCCAAGTCTGCCACTTCCTTCAGTAGGAAGCCTGAGAGAAGGGTCCAGGAGGCTCCTCGGCCGGCCCTTCCTCCAAGCCTGCCCAGTGACCCGGATGTGGGGTGTCTTCCCCAGCCTCATCACTCCTCCAGGGTTTCCCCTGTGGGGATGGCTCACCATTTCCTTTCTGCCTGATCGCTATCACCATGGACCGCTGGGTGTGCTAGAAGTGGTCGGCAGGGGTCTGCCTCTGGAGTTCAAGCAGTCCCTCCCTATCGAGTCATCGCCTCACGGAGGGGCAATGGGTTCCGCAGCCTCTCTGTTGGCTTGTCGAGCCAATGTTGCCCTGCTCCTGCAGAAGGAGGTGATCAGCGAGGTGGCGGACCCTCCTCCAGACCTAGCATTTGTGTCCAGGTACTTCCTGGTCCCAAAGCGGATGGGGGGCTGGTGCCCCATTCACGACCTGCATGACCTGAACAAGATCCTAAGGCCGCGCACCTTCAGGATGGCCACTCTAGCTCAGATCATTCCATCCTTAGAACTAGGCATGTGGTTCTGCTCTCTGGATCTCCAGGACGCATTCTTTCATGTCCCAATCCATCTGTCTCATCAGCGATTCCTCTGCTTCAGAGCAGAGGATCTCTTTATGAGTTCAGGCCATGCCCTTCAGCCTTCTCCAGCTCCCAAGGTCTTCACCAAATGCATGGCAGTGGTGCCAGCATTTCTCGGCACCGAGGGGTCCAGGTGCACTTACCTGGATGACTGGCTGATTGCAGCCCCTCCAGGTTGGAGGTGGGCCGGTCCGGATCTGCCCTCCAGGTCTGCTCTCAGATTGGTCTTCTCATCAACCAGGCCAAATCAGAACTCATGCCATTGCAGGTGATTCAGTTCATCGGGGCAGAGCTCGACTCTGTTTGAGCCAGAGCTCAGCTCCCGGCAGACAGGGCCGAGGTCCTTTCCTCCTTTGCCCAATCATTTCTGGCTGGGCAATTGCATCCCGCTCCAGGACTCTCCTGCACCTTCTGGGCCTCATGGCTGCCTGCACCAGCGTGGTCAGCTGGGCCCACTGGCATATGCACCCCTGCAATGGGGCTGGCCAACCAGTGGTCACAGCCCTCGGTCCTCTGGACAAGCCAGTGACAGTGACCCAGGAGATGTGGGACAGCCTGCAGTGGTGGCTCATCCCAGCTCATCTGCAGGAGGGTATCCCATTTGTCCGGGCTCGAGCTGACGGTCATTCTAACGACTGACACCTTCTAATGGGTTGGGGTGCCCATCTGGGGATCTCCAGGCCCACAGCCTCTGGTCCCCTCAGGAGTCTCGATGCAACATCAACCTGCTGAAGCTTTAGCGGTTCAACTAGCCCTTACCACCTTTGCTCCGTTTGTACAGGGTCAGGTGGTTCAGGTCCAGATGGACAACACCACAACCATGTACTATCTCAACCGCCAGGGCGAACACACTAGTTACCTCTGTGCAAGGATGCTCTCTGCATCTGGTCTCTGTGATCAGCCTGGAGGCGGATCTCCTAGCCATCCATGTGGCAGGTGCCTCCAACAGTCTGGCCGATGCCCTCAGCCAGATAGGTGCTGCATCTCACGAGTGGTCTCTCCTGCTGGAGGTAGTGCAAGACCTGTTCTCCCATTGGGGCACTCCTCAGGTGGACCTGTTCATCTCCAGGGAGAATGTGAAGCTGAGGCTGTTTCATGCCTGCCCCCCTCAGCAGGGCTCGCTGCAGGGGGATGCCTTCTTGAGGCCATGGACCCCAGGCCTCTTTTATGCCTTCCCTCCATTTCCCTTGATCCACAAAGTGCTCCTCAAGGTGAGGAGGGACAAGGCACAGGTGATCCTGGCAGTCCCAGACTGGCCTCGCTAGTTCTGGTACCCAGATCTCCTCAGCCTCAACTCCAGGCTCCCGAGGCAGCTTACAGCCCACCTGGACCTGATCTCAGTCGACAAGGGGAAGGTTCTCTATCCGGACCTTCAATCCCTGCACCTGATGGCCTGGTTCCTGAGCTGGCCAGAGTTCCAGGCCTTGGGTCTTTCCGACCAGGTCCCCAACATCGTCTGATGCGACCTGTAAGGAGTTGACCAGAAAATGCTATGCCTTCAAATGGAAGAGATTCTCCATTTGGTGTCAGGACAACGGGTTGGACCCTCTTCCTGTCCCTGGCTAGTATTTTGGACTACCTGTGGTCCCTTCTCAGCTAGGGCTTCAGTTGACAACCTTCAAGGTGCACCTGGCAGCCATCTCTGCTTACCAGGCGTGGGCCAGCAAGCAGTCGGTGGCACAGGAGAAGATGGTTGGACCCTTTTTCAAAGGCCTTGCTCACATATCCCCTCTGGTGTGAGAACCTCCACCTCCATGGGAGCTACTACTGGTATTGGCTAAGCTCATGGGCAAGCCATTCGAACTGATGCACAGGTGCGATGTCTCCCGCCTGTCATGGAAGACCACCTTCTTGGTGGCTACAACATCAGCCAGAAGGATGGGAGCGCTCCAGGTGCTTTCCATTGAGTCTCCTTATCTGGTCTTCCACAGGGACAAGGTTGTCCTTCGCCCCCACCCGAAATTCCTTCCGAAGGTGATGTCGGAGTTTCACCTTAACCAGGTGTTGACTCTGCCAGTGTTCTACCCAATCACACCTCGGAGGCTGAATATAGGCTCCATACTTTGGACCCTAGAAGAGCGCTCTCTTATTATAAGCAGTGAACAGGTGAAGTTCGGGGAGAGGTTTGCTGGCTGTTTGTCACCTACACTGAAGCCACACCTGGCAGACCTGCAGCCAAGCAGACGACATGCAGGTGGGTCACCTCCTGCATAGATTTCTGCTATAGGTTGCTGGCATGGAGCTCCAGAGGATAAGAGCTCATTCTACCTGCCATACCGCTGCTTTGGTGGCTGCTTCTAGGGACGCCCCTATCCAGGAAATCTGCAGGCTGCTACCTGAAGTCAACACACACCTTTATTTCCCATTACCACATTGACCTAGAGTCATGCCGGCATACTGGTTTTGGGACCTCGGTTCTCCAGTCCTTATTCCCTAAGTAGGGGGTGCGCGCCTTGCCTCCCTTCTCCCAGAGAACTGCTAGAAGTCTGCCACAAAGTGTGGATTGAACAACATATCCACATCCCTAGAAATACAGGTTACTCACCTGTAACAGGAGTTCTAGGAGTGGTATATGTTGTTCATCCACACGACCCACCCAAATTCCCTGGCTTCGATGTGCAACCTGGCTTCCAGTGGCTAGATCTGGCATCATGGAGCGGAGCCGAGGGTTTTACCACCCAGGTGGGTGGGAGGAGCCAGCTGGAAGACCTTCCGTCAAGATTTAAAGTGGCAAGGAACCTGCCACAAAGTGTGGATGAACAACATATACCACTCCTAGAACTCCTGTTACAGGTGAGTAACCTGTAGTACTTGACCAGGCCAAATCATGCACTTGCAAGTAAGCTATGAGCTCAGCCAAGATCTAGGGAGGTGGGGTACCTTTTCTCATGTCCTGCTCTGGGAGCATGGCAGTCCCATATGTCAAGGAATTTTGTTTTTAAAATATGTTAGCATGGCATCAGTAGAGCAGGCCAATGAGATAGGGACCAATCAAAGCGGCTTAGGTTATGGCACAAGGGATGAGGTCCAGGGATTTGAAGGAAAATATACGATGTGTTTTGGGGGTGAGGGGATTTAAAGAAATCGGAGACTTCTTCAGAAGCAGCCTAGCAGGGGAGGATTGTCAGAGAGGGGTAGAGGAACAGTGAATTGGTCCACCCAGGCAGCTGCATCAGCCAGAAGCAGAAGCATCCTGGATTCCCTACAGGGGCAGGTCTAAGGCAGCTTGTGCTTGATCCAGATAAAAGGCCATTCTTGACCTGATACTGACCAATGGGGACAAAACACAGATATCTGTGTGGAGGGGCAACTGGGATCCGGCAACCACCACATAGTGTAGTTTAACATGGAATCCGAGACCCAGTCCAGTCACACGAGGGCAAACATTTTGGATTTCAAGAAGGAAGACTTCACTCAGGGGCATCATTTCAGCAAAATCGTAGGGGTAGCAAGGTGGGGGATACGATGTGGGTGGGGCCAAGGTGTGGGCGGGGCCAGAGAGGGTGGCATTTGTCAACGTGACATAGCGCTAGCTACCAAGTAATTTAAAAATGGGTATGAATTGGATAGTAAAGAATCGCTATAGCAGTCTCTAGCTACCATGGAGAATAAGCAGCTGAGAGGGGAGAGAAGGACTCAGCACAGCAAAGTGTTTAACACACCTGCATGCTATAAGTTATAGTTTATCATACAAGCTTAGTAAAGATCAGATTAAAGGGCCCCGATGGAAAACCATCGTTTCCATGCAGCGCATGTCGAGTCTTGATGGTTAGTCATAAAAGCTGGGGGCAAGGTAAACAAAACAACATTTTACTTGCAACATTTAGCTTTTTATACTTTTACCAGACTTACTTACAAAGAAACCATGCACAAACCAAATACTGTCATACAGCTGAGCTTGATTAAATCGTAGAATATTTGTTCGAAATATAACACACCTGACAGCAGACGCATCTATAATTCTGGACAACCATTACAGCATTACCTGCAGAGTAAATTGATCCAGCAATTAAAAGCCTGTGACATGTTCGGGATAAGTTTGAAAACATATTGTTTTTAAACAAGTCTGCTTTTTTTTACATATTTTTATCTATCACTTTATTTCCATATGTTCTGTATTACTAAGGATAGCTGCTTGAAAATAGGATCCCTGTCCCTCATACTTCATCTACTACTGCTACCTGTCTTAACACGTGATGTCATAATCTTCTTTATGAATCGTAAATGGTTCCATGGACGAATATGATGCCAATTGGCAGGAGATTATGACATCACATGCAGACAAGCAGCATGAGCTGATGAAAGCCCCAGTGACAAGGTTCATGTTGCTATACATATTTCCTAAGTAATAAAGAATAAGAGAAATGTACCGTATAAATAGGAATCCAGGAACTACAGCTAGAACTGGACTGGTATCACAGTCTCTTTAGTGTGGAGTCCACTAAAACCAGGCCACTCTGCCTGCTGAACTGACCACAGCATGCCAATTCCACTAACCCGATACTTATTTCATTTATTCCTCTGTAGAAGCAGCTTTACTAAGATGGGAAACTACATATTTTGTGTTTCAACAAGTGTCAAATCTTGAACTTGTCTTTAAAAAGGAAGAGCCCTTTAAACTATTATGACAGAGAGAAGATAATTGGGAAAATAAACTGCAGCAGTTGCAGAGTCACTTCACTAAAACTGAATGGAGTTTAATCTTCACACACACACACAACAAAAACAGACATGACTTCAGCAGTGAACGTTACTTAACTACCATCACCACAACGGCAGATGGTTGAAGTGCTTACCAGAGCAGACAGCAGTCCTTCTTGTTTTAATACACAGGCTTCATAAATGAATAGTTCACGGCAACTAATAATGAAGATAAACTTACAGACTCTCATGGTTTCACTGGGTGCAATCGCTCCACTCTGCTCCGTGGATCATGAACTGAGAAGAGCAGTGCTGATTAGCCTGCTGAGATTAACACAGCAATCAGTTTGGGGATTAGCTGTTATGCAGAAGGGCAGTCTGGCGAGACACGAATGTCTAAAATCAAAATAGTAAGTCTTCTGCTTCTAATCAGGAAGTACTGAACACAGACTACAGTGCCCTTTGGCTTTTCTGCACATTTCAACTATGTGACCTGACCTGTGAGTTCAGTTACATAGGCCCAGTGTGGCTGTGCACTTCCTTCCCTGCCTGACCCTGAAACACTGTAGGTGCCCGTCGCCTCCTAAATTACTGTTGCCTTCTTTCCTACCTGCTTGCACTGTCTTGTCCTTCTCCTTCAGTCCTTATCGCGTTGACTCCTCTGACGGCGATGCATCTACGACCGTCCGGCCGACCGACTCACTGGTGACTGCCAGACCCATGTGACCGGCATGGCTGACTACTTTCACAACGTTTTTGAAGCTGGCTGAATTTAAGATTTCGATTCCCCAACAAGTTACACGAACAAAGTCAAAGAAGTGCACTACTTTCCCGCCTGTCCCGCGGCCCGCCTCTGAAGGGATACTTGGCCTATTGTCTGCTTGCACTTAGACAGGCTCACTTCTCCCACTTTTAGTGATGTTCCTTGTCTACCACTGCACCACGTTGAGACTACTTGTCCAACCCACTGGCCTTCCTTCTAGCCAATCGGGGTAGTACCAACATCCTCAACTCAATGCTATGCACACTGGGACTTGGAGTTTTAAAAAGGGCAGTCACTGTGTTGTTGTTGTTGTTGCTTCCCAGTCCCAGTGTGCATTTAGTGTGCCTACGGCCGACGGGCGGGCGGGACGGAGGTGGATACTTGGAAAGGCAAAAAAGATTTTTTTTTTTTAAATGTGGCTGGCCAGTGAGCAGCACCCAGCCCAAGAGTCCATTAAAGCCATGGGACAAGGGCAGGCAGGGGTCGCAAGCCCTGTCATAGAGTCAAAATTTCATAGGGGTCGTGAATTCACCCCCTCAAATGATGCCCTGACTTCACTGACATGGGAGATACATTTGAATAGCCTCTTTAGAAGCTTGTAAAAGGGGGGCATTCAGGAGGTATGAAGAAAGAGAAGAATGAGGATAGAGAGGTGTATCAGGCAAAACAGAGGAATCAGGGTAACATAATGAAGGGATCAATGGCTCAGACAGAAGAAAGCATAGCCAAAGGGTATCAAAAGAAGACTAGACTTTCTTCAGGTACATAAGCAAGGAAAAGGCAGCAAGGGGAGAGATTCTGAGGGTAAGGAGGATGACAAAGGGAGACTGCACAGAGGGGATTAGAAAAAAGTATACATCCTGAACAGGTACTTCTACTGTTTTCACAGTGGAGAGAAACAGGGACAGTTCACCAAGCAGCAGCATCAACACTGTAGGGGGAAGTGGACACAAGTCCATTTTCAAAGGAAAGAGTATTATTGAAGGGACTTCAGATTTTGGGGTGGACAAGGCCATAGGACCAGATGGATACACCCAAGGGTATTAAGGGAATTAGGCAGGGAGGTGATTGCTGTACTGCTCATGGCCTTATTCAGCAACTCACTGGAAACAGGAGTGGTTCCAGAGGACTAGAGGAGAGCAGGCATAGTTCCATTTTGTAAGAGTATCAGCAGGGAGCAGGCTAGCAAATATAGCCCGGTCTGTCTTACCTGAGTCATGGGGAAATTAATGGAATCCATACTAAAAGAGAGACTGTTAGAGTATCTTGAATCCAGTGGGCTGCAAGATCACAGGTAGCACAGATTCACAGGGGAAAGATCATGCCAAATGAATCTAGTAGATTTATTTGACTAGATGACCAGGGAAATAGATAAGTGGAGAGCAGTGGACATGATTGAGCCGGAGTTTAGCTAGGCCTTCAACACTGTGCCATACAGGAGGCTGATAAAGAAACAGAATGGCCTAGGGGTGGGATCCAAAATGGTTAATTGGGTTCAGTGTGCCTGTGCAACTGGTTTTGTGCTTGTGTAACATAGATAATCTTTGGCTGTTTGCCTCTCTATCCATGGGATATACCACCCTGTACGAGTATGAGGGCAAGGAACTTTAGAGGAGGATTCCACCCCTTGAGGTGCCACAGGAGGATTCCCTTGGCTAATGGTACCTTAGAAGAAACCCATGGAAAGAGAGAAATGCCACTGAGGAGGACGGGTGGATGGAGGGACAAGGAAAAAATACTTGTGTGTGGAGTGAGGGAGAGCAGCCCTTAAATGGGCTGACTGGGAATGTGTCGGTTGCACTGCCCCCGAACTAGAGACTGTAGCCTTCAATTAGTACAGCAGCTAGTTAATGGATAGAAACAGAAGGTGGTGGTTAACGACACTCACTCTAATGATTGGAGAGTGACCAGTGGGGTACCACAGAGCTCAGTACTGGGACCAATCCATTTCAACATAGGGGACACTGCAGAAGAACTGAAGTGAAGGTATGCCTTTTTGCAGATGATATCAGCATTTGCAATGGGGTGGACACCCAGGAGTGGTGAAGAGAATGATCAGGGATCTTGTGAATTTTGAGGTGTGGTAAAAAGCATGGCAGTTGGATTCAATGCCAAAAAGTGCAAAATCATGCACCTAGGGCATAGGAACCCAAGAGTTGAGTATAGGATGGGGGGTTATTGACAGTCAATAAGCAGGAAAGGGATCTTGGGTTTTTTATGTCTGAGGACCTCAAGGTGGCACTGTTGCAAAGCAGTGAGTAGGGCTAGTGGGATGCTGGGGTGTGCAGGGAAGGTATCTCCATCAGGAGCAAGGAGGTGGTGTCGGCAGAGCCCACCTGGAGTGCAACGTAATTTTGCAGAACAAACCTCAGAAGAACATAAACAGGTGGAGGAAGTCCACAGGAGGGCAACTAAAATGGTTCAGGGTTTACTGAGAAGTCCTAAGAGGAGAAACAGAGGATCTCAGCCTAGAAGACAGGAAGGGAAAAGTGACATGATACAGGCCTACAGTATCTTACAGGGTGACCAGGGTCCGGGGTCACTTTCAAATGTGAAAGAGCACCAGGACCAGGGGGAATGCAATGAAGCTGGGGGGGTCAAGTGAGAGATGTGAGAAAATATTGGTAGATGCCTGGAACAGATTACCAGCTGACATGGAGGAGGCTAAAACAGTAGGGGGCTTCAAGCATGTGTGGCGTAGACATAGCGGTATATTAGAGAATAGGTGGGAGGGTCAATGGAGATCAGACAGCATGTGCAGAGGAAGATGAGGCAGGAAATATCTAGGCAGGCTAGGTAGGCCAAGTGGTCCTTTTCTGATAACATGTTCAGTTTTTCTATGTTCATGATCGCACACATACTATAGAAACAGCTTTTACTACAGTAGGCATCTGATTGTGAGCTGTCATTCAGTTGGTGGCTGCTTTGGATGTGATTGGAGGGTTTGTGCTGGTCGCCGTACACTATAGGTTGGGGGCAAGTGGGGGCAGTTGTAGTGGTACTGGGTGGGCTGGTCAGGGGGTAGATATTATACTTATGGGCAGAGGAATCACTCAACACCAAGGATCTGGTAGGGAAGAATTACAGCTCTTGCCAGACTACTAATTGGGACACGTGGGGAACCGTGGTCTGGATATCAGGCAAATGGTGCACGGAGGAATAACGATCTTATCGAGTGTCTGATTGGGGCCCAGTTGATCAGTGGTGGGGGGTCTGCTGTCTGCTGGACACATGGGACAGATGTTTTATTACATAGGCATGCAATTTGGGGGGGGGGTACTGAACACCGGGACAGTTATGCCATGTACCAATGGAGGGACCAGGGCTAGTGGTAGCCTGACATGGCCAGGTGTTGGGAGTGTAGGAATGCACAGTCCATAACACCAGGTTTGGGGAACCAGTAACTAGTGTTGCACTAATGGATAGCTACACCTCCCCAAACCTCCCAGCATGCCAATGTACCTATGTGAAAGGTGCTGTCATCTGCTTTACACAGGGGCACAAGGATGGATTAGGGCCACTTACAAATGGGCTAGTGACTTGGTAACCAAGCAATCATATGACCCTGTGCAGTACTATCCTGCTTTAGATGTGCAAATTGGGATTAGCAGGTTGATAACCTGTCTAACACTCACAAAAAAGCTTGAATATTCTGCCTTAGGGCTTTTTAAAACCATTGTAACTCTGTTAAATGAACAAGGAAACACCCCAGAATTGTAATTGGTGATGGTGCACTTTGATCTCATGCCCACTGCTGGACCTCACCCACCTGGGTCCCAATCCTCTGCCTGCCTTCTCTGGCTGGATGATACTGGATGTCTTGGGTGCCAGAAGGAGGGCAGTCCTGCCCTATGGATAAGCCAGGGAGGTCTCTCGCCAGGCTGAGGTAGGCATTAGCTGAGCCTTGGGAGGGGACCCAGAGTGTGGGCATTGGGGCAGGTTGGGTGGGAGAGAACTGGGGATGATGCCTGAGAGAGGACACATCTCCAGTGATCAGAGGAAAAAGAGTTGTTAAAAAAAAAAGGAAAAAAAAATCCCAAACAGCATTCCCCCTTTTGATTTGAACCCAAATCACCTTTTGATAATGCAGCCACCAAACTACCTGACTATCTACCTGCTGCAGGTATTAGCAAACCCAAACCCACTGGTATCAGTTCACAAAAGACACCCTGAATTTTGTTCCCGAATACCTAAATGCCAAGTGGCAGCAGGCCTGAGGTGCAGCTGGTTGGCTGGCGCTGGCACACCCACCTGAAACAAACAACCCCCCACCATGTTTCCCTTGATGTCTTTAAATCTTGAACTGGCTTTCAGCACCAGTGGACTTGAACACAGATAACTATATATATGATATTCCCCAGGTGCAGGGCAATTCCTGCCCTCACTCACAGCTCTTCTGTATTAGTCCTAGGATGGCACACATGACTGAAGTCCTGGGGAGGATGGATCAGTAGATGCAGAATCAGGCCTGATGCTTAACACGTGAAGGTGTGGAAGCTGCAGCTTGGATCTTCAGTGCGACCCAAGGTCTTGTAGCCCTGTCCCCCTCAGCCCACAGAGGCCCACTGCAGGGCATCACACAAGACCCACCAGCCACAAGGGACCCAGACAAGGGAGCGTGCCCACGGTCTGGCTCCCCCACAGGTCAGAGCACCCCAGCACCAGGGCACAAACCCACAATCCCTTGCCACCAGCAGCCCCACTTGATAGGGGTCAGTGAGCTCCTCACCTGGCATGTTTAGGATTGATTATTCAGATCATTTCCATTCTTTCCTCAGTTACCTGCTATCCTGTGTAATCAAGCAGTCTCAGCTACCTTCTCGAATATCAGGCTCTGGGAGCACTGTGCAGAGTCTGAAATTCAGGATTTAACACAACAGTCTGCCATCTTGCTGCATCTCAGGAGCAGACAGCGGCGCCCACCCAGACAGCACCCGCTCAGCCCCTGCCCCACAGTCTTTCAACTCCAACACAGTGGCCACTCTTGTGCCCTGGCTCACATACAAGTTCAGCAACTCTTTAAAAATGCATCAAGAAAGTCCCATTTCTCACCGTGCAGGTGCAGGTGAGTCAACTCCAGACAGAAGAGACTCTCTTGTCAGCTTCTTAAAACCTGGGTTCAAATCTAGTTTTCGTGTCCATTTCCTACAATCCATTTTTTCCTGCCAGAAAACAGCCCTTTAACCTTGTCCTTTCCTTTTCCTGTTGACATCTTGTCATTGCCAGGGTCAGACAGAACCGTTTACACTTTTTCTTACTTCTCTCATCAAAAATCTTTTATCATCCGAGTCTCACCGATGTGGCACTGATAAAACTGAAGAGGCTTTTCCCCATCCTCTTGACACAAATCCATTTTCTTAATCCTTTTCTCAATCTATTTAACCTGTACTCTGAACAATTTCATCGCTGTGGTGCAGCTTCTCTGGCAACAACAAAATACTGCAGATCTCCTCTCTGCAGAGCTGCCTGTAAAATCTTCTCTTTTCTCTAGATGAGAAAAGGCACAACCAGCTCTGGGGGACAGATGGCTGGCAACCCCCCTCACAGCCCCACAACCCCACCTTCTCCCCAGGGGCTGGAGACCCCATCCCTGTGGAGGAGCTTCCACCAAACTGAACTTTGAAACCAAAGTTCTTACCCCTTGGGAGCTTTCTGGCAGCTCCCCATTGGCAGGAGCAACTGTCAACCAAAATTAACATGTACGAGGTTCCCATGACACCTCACTGGTTGCTGAAAAGGCACACATACTGTCTCCAGTACCTTTCCCCAAGAGTCTTCACTGAAGTTTTACTCTTTAGCAGCCTCTTCCCTCTGATGGCCCAACAAAAAATTTAGCATTTTTAGTTATTTTCCAGCCAGACGCTAACGCTGAAACTTGTTTTCCCTGGCACCAGACAGGCTGAGAAATATGTGTAGTAACAGCAGCAGGAATGAGGAATAAATGTTCTAGCTTTACCTGGATTAGGTGAATGGGGGACTACCAGACTACCAAAGAATTATTTTTTATTGTGTCCAGAACTGACAGTGTGTGTATGAGTGTGGGGGGACGGGTGGGGGTTGCTGGAGGGTTGCGTGTGTACAGTTAAAACACGATTCCCAGAATCATTAACTAGCACTAACCACGCAGTCTGTTAGCACTTCCAGAAAGCATTTAGTATACCTGTACACCTTACATGCATTAGAGTAGCCCCCTGTTGTATGGGTACCTGGTTGCAATTAGTAATCCTGTGCAAAAATAAAAAATATATAGTGCCACATTAACAGGTTAGCACTGCACAGAAGAATGCTTTTTAAAACAGTACCAGCCATGCTTATCACAGTGCAGTGCTAATCCTGATACAGTGGTACATGGGCCCCCATTTTCAGATTAGTGTTGCGCACACCTAAGTGCTGCACCTGAGGTAGCGCACAACCACAGAAGGTGGTGGTAAATGGCACTCACTCCAGTGAGGAGAGAGTAACCAGTAGGGTGCCGGAGGGCTCAGTAATGGGACAAGTCCTCTTCAGTGTCTTTATAAGTGGCGTAACAGAAGAACTGGAAGGGAAGGTGTGCCTTTTTGCAGATGACACCACAATCTGTAATAGTGTTGATAGGTGCAGGTGGAGAGAATGAGTGGGGACCTTAGAAAACTTAAGGAGTGCTGTGGGACATGGCAGCTCAGGCTCAAAGCCAGAAAGTGCAAAATCAAGCTTCTAGGGACTAGAAGCCTAAAGGCTGACTATAAAATGTAGGGGGAGGTACTTATGGTCACTAAGAAAACCTTTTATATAGCACTGTGCTCTGTATGCAGGAGAGAATTACTCATTTGCATGGCTGTAGTAGTACATATGCATATGCACATGATCAGGGTCGCATCAGGTGATGCTGAATATTACACCGATCCAACCATGCTGTTCCCACAGTGTAATGTTTAGCTCTGCACGCTAACCTTCTGAAAATGGGGCCCTAATTGACTAAAAATCCTGGCCGATGCCTCTTAAAATGCAGAAGGTAAACATAAAAGGGTTATCTCATCTATCTGTTTATGTATTGTTTTATCATATTTTGCTCGTAAAACATTTATCCGACTTCAAGATATTAAGATGTGACTTAAAATGTTTATAACAGACTAGTTAAAATACAGTTTTTTTTCTTTTCTATCTAAATGCTGTGTTTATTTACTTATAAAAACACAGTCTGATAGGATGGCCTAGCAGCTTGGTGGAGATTGCACTGCCTTCCAAGCCAGTGGCCCAGTTTTGGGGGTGGACCTGGGTTGCACAGGGGTTAGCTGGGGGGAGATATGATTGAGCATCTCGGGGAATGCTCTCCTCTCAACGAGGGGAAGTCTGACCACCCCACTCTTCAACATCCACCTAGCTGAGGAGGGCTGGCAGGGCAGTGGAGTTGCATAAGTGGGAGGGCTCAGGCAGGCACAAAGCAAGCATGTGTCTTTATATGCAATTGCATCATTGCATGCTTGGCTGCCCAGGGGATGAAACCAAAGGTAGAAAATCCCCAATGGCAGAATGATCCAACAACCTGATGCAGATTCTGCACTGCTAACCAGGCTCTGCTCCTATCTTAATATGTGTCTCCTTGTCAGTGGCCCTGGCCCTTCCCTTCCTGGCCCCAACACAGGGGATGTGTGTGTGTGGGGGGGATCTCAGGGCAAGTATGTCCTGTGGATGGCAAGTGCTTGGGCTGGAGATGTCAGTAGGTAAAGGGTTAGCAGGGTGACTAAGGAGATAAAAATCTCTATGAGAAAAAAAAAAAACACAGTTTGAGAAGCTCAAACCCCAAAACAGACTGTGCATGCCTCCAGTGAGGCATCACAGTAAAGTTATTTATAAAACAATACAAATTATATGTATATGCCAGCTAAACTCCTGATGAGAACTGAATACTGAGGGATTGCATCAAAAAATTGTTTCTTAACCAAGAAACATTTATTAAACAAAACATTAATAAAAAAACTTAATCAAAACATAGTCCATAGAGTACAAACTAGCAACGTTTTGGCTTATACTTCCACAGCTCCTGAAGTGCTTCCCAAGCATTCAACTAAGATAAGTTGCTGGACTTACACAGTAATTAATTACACATAAAACCAATCAACAATTTAACTTGGAAAAATGCATGCAGCCCCTATATATACAGGTATGTTAGGAATATCCTAAGTATTAGCTTCCTATACAAATGTGTTGTCTAACAGTAAATGAAGCAGCACTTATTTAAAAGAATAAACTAGAGCATTTTAAATTAGTTCTAAAAGTTTCTTGTCACATCACAATGTTCTGAAATTTGATTCAAGGTGTGCAAGCAAAACAAGATGTGAAACCCCATAAAGAAGTACAATAAGAGATAGCCCTGTTTTGGTTACCTGCTCTGCAGTTTTAAACATCCTCTCATCAAGCTAGCGGCTAACTGAATGCAACAGGCAAGGAGTTCAGCTGCAGACCATTCAATGGGGAGGGGCAGGGGGGATGGGTAGTTTCAGACCATAGTCCATTTCAGTATATAGTTTATTTGTTTCAGTATATAGTGTATGTGAATTTGTCAGTCTACAGTGTATGTGTTTCAATACATAGTATATGTGTTTCACCATGTAGTGTATTTGTTTCAGTATATAGTGTATGCAGATTTTTCAGTGCATAGTGTATTTATTTAAAAAGATAGTGTATGTGTTTCAATATAAAGTGTAGATGTTTCAATATATAGTGTATTTGTTTCCGTGTATAGTGTATGTGCTTTTTTCAGTGTGTAGTGTATGCATTTCAATAGACAGTGTATGTATTTCAATATATAGTGTATTTGTTTCAGTAAATAAAGTATCAGATGTTTTTCAATATATACTGTGGCCCGGATATTCAAACTGCACCATTCTGAGGTGCAAGCCCTTGCACTGCTCAAAATAGTTGCGCAGGGGTGTGGCCGGGGCGATATTCAAAGGAGTTGCGCTATTGAGCAACTCCTTTGAATATCACCCCCCAGCCACAGCCACTGTGCATGGCGCAGTGGAACTGCGCCACTGCAAGTTGTCAGAGTGGAGCATTCAACTTGCGGTGGCGCAAGTACCATTGCACCATGCGCAAATTTCCGATATTCAAACGGTGACATGCAAATGGGGCCATAATTCATGCAAGGTGGGGGGGCCATTTGCATCTGATTATGGCCCCATTTGCATGCCATTAGCATGTAGGTGCACCGATCCCCGAGGACTTGCGCCTGGCCGCCCTGCCAGGCAGCAACCATCGGGGACCGACGCACCCTGCAGCCCGATCGTGGGCAGGCGTGAAAACAACCCCCCCAAACATCTCCCAATGCCTGATCGCGGGCAGAATATATAAAGACAACCCCCAAACATCTCCCAATGCCGATCGCGGGCAGAATATATAATAACAACCCCCAAACATCTCCCAATGCCCGATCGCGGGCAAAATGTATAATAACAACCCTCCAAACATCTCCCAATGCCCGATCGCGGGCAGAGCGTGAAACAACCCCGCCAGTGCCCGATCGCAGGCAGAATGTAAAAAGACCCCCCAAGCCGAATATCTCCCTGGTGGTCCAGTGGACGTAATGCCCGATCGTGGGCAGAATGTCCAGTGACAACCCCCAAACATCTCCCTGGTGTCTAGTGTCCCCCACCCACCCACCCGCAAGCCCACCATTCCGCTCCCCGGCGGCGGCGGGCGGCAGCATCCACCGCCTGCCGCCCGCCCGCCGACTGACTGTCAGTAGGGCTGCCGCCCATTGGTGCAGAGCTAGAGCCAATGGGTGTGCAGCCCCTACATACATGACAGTCAGATTTGTGAATGAACATCATTCACAAATCTGGACTGTCATGTGCAATGAAACTACTGCGCCCATGGCTCTGGCTCACCAACAAGCGTGCTCCAGCGACAGTCAGTCAGCGGTGGCGGGCGGCGGCAGGGTGGGATGCTGCCGCCCCCCGGCTGCCGGGGAGCGGAATGGTGGGGCTTCGTGGGTGGTGGGATAGGGGGACACTAGACACCAGGGAGATGTTTGGGGGTTGTCACTGGACAGTCTGCCCTCGATCGGCATTACGGTCCACTGGACCACCAGGGAGATATTTGGGTTGGGGTCTTTACATTCTGCCCGTGATCGGCATTCGGAGATGTTTTGGGGTTGTATATACATTCTGCCCGCGATCGGGCATTGGGAGATGTTTGGGGGTTGTCATTATACATCTCTGCCCGCGATCGGGCACTGGGGTTGTCAGGATACATTCTGCCCGCGATCGGGCATTAGGGAGATGTTTGGGCGGGGTTCTTTTCACGCTCTGCCTATAATCGGGCTGGTGGGGGCACAGGGGACTGAGTTGTGGGCCAGTCACGGGTGGCAGCTGCTGTGTTGCACCCTGCAATACAGCAGCTCACCTGTGGATGGCCCTCAACTTGATCCTTTTTTTTTTGGCTCAAAGTTGTGCAGGCGCAGGTTGGGGGTTGCGCCTCCACAACTCTGCACAACCCGACTGAATATCGGGCTGTGCAGTTTATGCACGGTTCCTCCCCCTCCTGTTGAGCATGCATTCATTTGCATTGCGCTGTTGCTCAACCTGTTTTCAGTGGCGCAACTGCCTCCTGCTGAATATCGCAGAATGGCGCAATGTAGGACTTGAGCAGGCGCAACCCTGTTGCGCATGGCACAACCCTTTTGAATATCTGGGACCGTATGTGTTACAATCTATAGAGTATTTGCTTCAGTAGATAGTTTATGTAGATGTTTCAGTCTGTAGTGTATGTATTTCAATATATAGTGTATTTATTTCAGCCTACAGTGTATGCAGATTTTTTTTCAATATATAGTGTATGTGTTACAAGGTATAGAGCATTTGCTTCAGTAGATAGTTTACGTAGATGTTTCAGTCTATAGTGTATGTATCTCAATAGGTAGTGTATATGTTTCAGTACATGGTACATTTGTTTCAGTATATAGTGTATGTGGATTTTCTGTACTCAGTATGTGGATTTCAGTAGATAGTGTATGTATTTCACTATACAATGTAAGCATTTCACTATATAGTGTATGTGTTTCACTATATAATATATGTATTTCAGTATACAGTATATGTATTTCACTATATGATGTATGTATTTCAGTAGATAATATATGTGGTTCACTACATTGTGTATGTATTTCACTATATAATGTATATATTTCCCTATATGATGTACTGTATGTATTTCACCCTATAGTGTATGTGTTTTACTATACAGCCAGAGATTAATTATGCATTATATCCCTAACGGCTTGCCATAAGTATTGCTCAAACATTGTGTTCAGACCATCTTAGGGAAACCACCATGGTCCGCCAAAGCAAGTCATCTCTTTTCAAAGCTATCAGATGCAGTTTTACTCAGTAGACCAATTTCAAGGCTTTATACAGTATTAGGAGTGCGACTTTGGGATAAATGCTCACCCACAGCCTCTTACTGGCAGCAAGCCTTGCAACTATCACCTGACTCAAACTTTTGGAAGCAGATGAGCGTAGATCTTTACCACTTTATTAAACAGGACAGATTAAGAGTTATACAGCATAATATTCTCCATAATTTATGTTATACCCCACTTAAGCTTTTTAAGATAGGCAGGCTGAAGGAGATACGCTGCCCCAGATGCTCCCAAATAGAGGACTCCTTACTACGTATGATTTGAACATTTCCTAAGGTTGAAAGGTTTTGGCTGGACATTAAGTACAAATTCTCTCCACTCTTTGGGAGCTTAAACTTTTTTCAGTGGAAGTGTGTATTATAGGGAATTATCAATCTATACGGTCTCCCAGATATAAGGCCTATATGGCTATAATTTCTTCGGTCACTAACTTAGTTCTAATGAGACACTGGGTAAGTGATTCACTTTTGTCCATATGAGAATTGACCCAGGAGTTAATTACTGCGATAAATGCAGAGAGAGCCATTGCGATTCAGAACCACAGATTGGTGCAATTTGGAGAGCTCTGGGAGCCTATCCTCTGATAAATTGTTGGGCGTCAGGACAGTCCTTCAAAAAGAAAGTAGATTATATGTTCTACCCCCCCCAACACACACTTATCCAGTCATGAGAGAGAGAGAGATTTGGTTATTTGGTTATTTTCTGTAGAACCTGTCCAGAAGAAAATCATGATAGCTTATTTGATGGAGCTTGGGAAAATGTTATTATGGCTCTGGGGAGGGGGGAGGAGGGAGGAGTGGGTTGGTGTCGGGAGTATAAGGGAAGAGGGTCTAGGTATTACCATGTTTTTATGACCATTGTTTTGAATTGATTCTGTTATTCCAGGGGGTTGGGGGTAGAGGGGCAGCAGGGGTTGATGTTGCTCTCAGATTGTAGCTTTGAACTGTCCTTCTTGTATTTTTTCTTTTTTTTTTTGAAAATTTTAATAAAGCATATTTAATTCAAAAACAGCTACAAGTTCAACCCAGACAAAGTTATCAGGTGAGAAAAATGTTGAGTCTGTAGACTTGAGCGTAGTTGATGCCCCGCTCGCCACAGTAGCGGAACGTGGTTCGGATCATGGTGATGACACACAGGCTCATGTTTCCACTGGTCCTGAGGCTGGGCCATCCAAACATTCAGATTCTGATGAAGAAAGGGTGGATGATAATATTGAGGCTGTGGTTGGAATATCTCCACAGGACAGCATCCGAAGTGAATTTGTGGATGATGATTATGATGATGATGATGCTAACGACCCCATGTGGGAACTGGACAAAAAGAAAGTGAAGGTGGCTGTTTGTAAACAGTCCATTAGTTAATCACCCCCTTCCTCAACGTTCTGATGTAGCTGTGTCTGTTGATGACCCTGAAGTAATAGTCATAGATTGTGATGTTCAATCAAAGTCCAAGTTAGGAGGTCATATAGCGCAGTGGTTTAAGGCTCTGAGCTGCAAACCTGGAGATCGGTGTTTGAATCCCACAGCCCTCACTTGCATACTGTGTGGCACTGAGTAAGTCACTTAACTTCCTTGTGCTCCCAGGTCACACCTGGAAACAAGCTTTGACTCAGAGTGCTTTTCCTGGGTACACAATTTCCTCTTTCCCTTTCCAAGTGTTCACAACATCCGAAATCTTGTGTTACACCCCCCATTTCATTGCCAACAAAACTGCAGTTCCATATTCAGCACCAGCAGTGCCATGTGAAGATTAGGGTATCAAAATCCCTAGCTTGAGATTGTTTCATACAAGATGGTAGCACCTGAAACAGTGGCAATCTGCCAGCTTTGCCAAGTGTGTGTGAAGCATGATAAAACAGGTAGCCACCTGGGCACTGGGGACCAGCATACTCATCTCAAGAGCAAGCACATGGCACTGACTTCCTGCCTAATTACCTGTCTGCCTGCATCACGTGACCTGCAGACAGTCAGACATGTGATCTCGGGGCTGTTTCTTACCAACTTCACCTTCTCAAGCTGTAACTCGAAGTTAACTCGAAGTGCACAGTGTGAAGTCCATTGAAGGTGAGTTTCGAGGTGAGGTCTCCCAGCCTGACCACTCAATCTCAGATATGTCAGTAATGGTCTTAAAAGGAAATCTCAAAAACACACAACAGAGATGAGCGTTTGAGATTAAACTTATTTTATATCTCAATATGGTAGCAGATGGGATGAACGTTGATCTTGGTTTTATGGGACACTACAGTAACTAACATCCACAGACCTCTTCTTCTTCAGACTGACATATGATAGGACTTCAGCATGTGTGGGATGTGAGTACATGTTGTGAGGTATGTGATATAACAGATGTGGGGCTTGCTGTCACATTGAGGTAGGTCTCTATTTAGATATATGGAGTTATAATGTGTTACTATTCTTACTTCACACACATAATGAATATTAATTACTCCTTACTTTTTATCTTTGCCTGGGGGTGGGATTGATTCCATTGCACCATATTCAGATTACCTAGCTTGCTACTGTACATACAGGAGTATTATCATATACTGTCACATATCATTTTTGTAACTCTGTACATATTGGGGTGCGTGATCTCATTTGCATGGGGGTCCTGTACAGATCTTTTTACATTAGGCTAATATTGTAGTAATTTGTGGATATGTAGGTATGTTAGACCTCTGGTGTTACATACATACTTTATATTTACTTCTAGTTACCTTATCCTGGGGAGGGTGGCAGGTTTATTTCATGGTAGTTCTATCCAGAATCCTTGGTTATGTTACTATGCAGATAGTAGTATGGTTAAACAGTGTCACATTTTTGCTCTGTAGGTATTAGGAGACATAAGCCCTTTTACTCAGTGTTTCATGACAAGTTGAATTCCTTTGGGGAACAATTGCAGTGACTGAAGTGAATAAAGGTTTACTAGGAGAGTGTGTGTGTGTGTGTGTGTGTGTGTCTGTGGGAGACAGAGAGGGGGGGGAGAGAGAGAGAGGGAGGAAAAAAAGGGGGGGAGAAAGAGACAACATCTCCTTAAAGCTATATATCTCCCCCACCCACATTATGGTGATGTGAGGTGGGTTAGGGTGTATTGTTTGTATGAAGAGGATGAGAGAAATTACATTTTTATCTCTTTTTCAGATTCCTTAGACACTTGTGGTACATCAAGTTGTTACATTCTCAGTGTATATTGACATCAATACATATCAGGCTACATGGTCTTAATTCCTTGAGGTTCCTTGACTAGAGTTTTTTGTTTGACACTAATATTGTCAATTTATATTTAAATTATCATTTATATAGTCCTGTGGTTTTTGAACTTTCTTGAACCTTATATCTAGCTTGAGAGTACAGCTGGGTGACAGGTCCAGCTAGGTTTTACACATCACACAGTGTGCAATGATGTTTTTAATACAACTTTACTGGAAAATTCTTGTCTATAATGAAGTCATTGAAACTTCATGAGCCCTATAACAATCTTAGTTTGTCTTTAATCTGGGTGGGGGTTGCCTTTCAGTAATCACATCCTTATACAAACTGTGACACTCATAGCTTGATTTAGGAGTTATCTGCTTCAGCAGTGTTATCTTATGTCAATTAAATTTATATGCAGTAGGATTCTTTGTATGTGTGTTCCACTGAGCACCTTGACCCAGGGTTTCTCCTAGCTGAAGGCAGTATGGTACTGTTAAACTTCTCTGACATCATCTTCTGTTTGTTTGTTTTTTCTTTTTTAAATGAGTATTTTAAACTAATGGGGATTTTCTTCTGTTTTTCTCTGCATTATCTAGCTGTTATAATTATTGTATTTTCTAAACAACTGCTATGAGCTTCTGAAGAAGGACTGGTTGGTCCAAAAGCTAGAGCACTTTGTTCTTGTTGTTACATCTATGTTGGTCCATTAAAAGGTATCAGATCATTTGCTTCTGGACCTTTTATGGGAAATTTGTGTAGTGCTATGCAAATTCAAAGTTGGGCACTGCGAGTTAACTTCGCCAGAGTAGTACAACTTTGTTGCATCTCTAATTACAGTGTTATACAGTGTCCCGTGTGTACAGCAGCATGGCATCCAAAAGCTTCCCAACAACAATACAGCGCTGTTGGAATACACCAGATTTGTTCATGAGGTCCTTAACAATGGTGGCCTGGTTGGAGATATATGTATATATATTGATCTTTATTTTTATTTATTTATTTTGTTTTATTTATTTATTTATTTATTTATTTATTTATTTATTTATATCAGAATTGCAAGCCTTTGAGTCAGAGACTCCTTTACAAAGGCTTCACAACAGTAAAACAGTATACAAGCATCAGACAGGTGAACAGAAGGATAAACATGCAGGTTACAGAGTCATAATAGGGCATAGTAGCAATCAGTAGATCAAATAAGACATTTCACAATCAAATATGTTCCTAGAGTGTTTAAACAGAGGACTCAAGTTTAGTAGAGGCAGCAGTAAGGTTAGGCAGGAAGGACAGTGGAATCAAGCAGGACAGGTGCCCTATGTGACACTAGGACTTTGTCTGAGGTATTAGGATTATTACTGATAGGCTGTTGATAAGGGTGGAGATATGAGTGTAATGATAGGGGGGTAGGTCCTAGCCATGAGGACATAGGAGGTTTGGCTAGAAACAGTCACAGGCCCCTATAGTGTGGATATGTTCCCTGAGAAGGGGTTTAAAGCTGCCAATTTTTGTTTCAGAGGTGATGGCGATGGGAAGCGCATTTATCCAGAGAGGAGCCCTGTAACGAAAAGTTCTTTGGACCAAGGCCAATTTGCAGTGGGGAACCTGGAAAAGAGATTTTTTTTGGAGCTGCGGGTACATTTTAGCCCAGGTGCAGATTGCATTAGGGGTGAGAGGCCAGAGGAGGCTGTGACAGGATAGAATAGGACACTGTCCCAGTTGTTATAGAGAAAGTGTTTAAATGCAAGGATTTTTCCTTTTCTGTCTCTTCTCTGTCTGGTTGTGCAACCAAATTTCCTGTGAGACCTTGGACTTGATCAACCCAACAAGTCTAACAGTTCTTTGCCTCTCACTGTCTCTTAGCCCTCCCTTGCTGTCTGTTTTCCTCCCTTGCAAATCTGCTAATATAAAAATATATGCAAATCAATATACTAACATACTAACATACTATTTGCCAGCAGATTAGGTCTTATGGTCTATCAAGTCTGCTCGAACCTAGATCCTTAGTTGGGTGCCGAGACCCTCCCATCCCTTGTGCTCCAGAAACCCCTATCATCCATCCCCACCCCCCCGGGATAGGCCATCATCTGATACATCCACTTTCTGTGTCTGTCCCACCCTCTCTTAAAGCTCTCCACTGTGGATCTCTGAACCAGCTCACCAGGCAGAGCATTCCAAGGGTCCACCACCCTCTCAGTGAAAACCTCCTCCTCTTTTCCCCTCACCCTTCCACCTTCCAACTTCAAACCATGCCCTCTGGTGATGCCTCCTGCTTTAGTCTAAAGATCCCTCCATGTTTACCCTATTTATTCCCTTGAGGGTGCCTTGAAGACCTCAATCATGTCCCCTGTCTCTCCTCTCCTCCAATGAAAACAGGCAGAGCTCTCAGTCTGTCCTCGTAAGTCAAATCCCTAGCCCTCGATATCATCTTTGTTGCCCTCCTCTGTACCCTCTCCAGGAGCTGTATGTCCCTCTTCAAGTGTGGTCTCCAGTACTGTACACAGTACTCAAGGTGTGGTCTAACCAGTCCATTGTACAGTGGCAGAATCACTTCCTTGCTCCTAGAGGTGATCCCCTTGCGATGCATCCCAACATCCTGTTTGCCTTGCTAGCTGCTCTCCTGCACTGCTCAGTGTTATTCATACATGTATCCACCATGACCCCTAGGTCTTTTTCCCCTGTTGAGGCTTCCAGCACCTCCCTCCCAGGGTGTACCTGTGTTTGGGTTTCCCCGACCAAGATGCAACACCTTGCACTTGGGTGATATTGAGTTAATTTCCATGTATGACCCAGCTTTCCAGGGTGTCCAGGTCCCTTGCAGGGCCAACCTCCCTCTTCTCCCTCAACTACTGCTCCCATCTTGGAGTCATCTGCGAAGAGACTCATTTCACACCCTATACCATCCCTGATGTCTGATATGTATGCATTAAACAGGATTGGACCCAGGACCGAGCCCTGTGGTACTCACTACCAACCTCTGTAGGGTTCGAGAGCTCCCCACAGACCACTACCTCTGAGTGCGTCCAGCTATCCAGTTTTCAATCCATCTGACCATCAAGGGCCTACTCCTAACCCCATCAGTTTCTCCACCAGACCATTGTGGGGACAGAGTCAAAGCCTTGCTGAAGTCCAAGAATAATACATCCACAGGCTTACCCCTATCCAGTTCTGATGTTACCCATTCATAGAACTCCACAAGGTTGGTTTGACATGATCTACCTGGCACAAACCATGCTGCCGACTATCCAGACCTCCCCTCCTCCAAGTAAACCCCAAACGTTCCTTTAGTATACTCTCCATTAATTTTCCACCACGAGGTTAAACTGATGGGTCTATAGTTTCCTGGTACTTCCTTCGACCCCCCTTTATGGATTGGTACCACATGTGCCTCTCGCCAATCCCTAGGTACCCTCCCTGTCTCAAGTGACCTGTTGAAAAGCTCCGCCAGGGGTGCAGCCAGTATGTCCGCCAATTCCCATAGTACTCTCGGATGAATGCCATCCGGCCCAGGAGATTTGTCTTTCTTTAGGGCCTTGAGGGCAAACCACACCCTTTTGGTGGGGATGGCATCATCCGTCCCCTCCACCTTACTGGTCTTTTTATCCTTAACCAGATGTGACACCCCTGGGGTACCTTTCCCTCCCTTTTGCTCCATTTCTGCTGCTCCCCTGATCCCACTCCCTGCCGCTTCTATCCCCTTTGTGCCTTGCTTTGTAGATATCCCATCCCCCTCCCTAGTGAACACAGAGGCAAAGTACTCGTTAAATACCTCTGCCTGGTCCCTCGCCTCTTCCACCCACCCTCCTTCAGATCTCAATCTGCTGAGATGGCCCTTAGTTTTCTCCGCTCCCCAATGTACCGGAAGAACCCTTTCCTCCATGTATCCCTGTGCCAGCCGATGCTCTTTACTGGACTTTGCTCCCCTCACCATACGGGTGACTTTTCTAGATGCAAGCTGGTACATTTCCTTATCCCTATCCCTCTTGTTGTTTTATATTTTTGTAAGCCGCCTTCTTTCTCTGACTGCTACCTGGACCTCACTGGACCACCAGCATGGTTTATGTGACCTTGCTCCTTACGTTTCAACTTAGCGCAGATCCTGACTGCCTCTTGAAGTCCCCGTTTATGACCTCCCATCTCCTTTCCACACTTGTTGTTGAGGTAATCCCTTCAAGTGATCCTTGAGAATATTTCCCATGCCCATAAAGTCTGCCCCCTGAAGTCCACTGCCAGTGTCCTAGATCTCACCCCACTCCCCAATGCTTATTTGAAACCAGACAGTATTGTGGTCACTCCCAGTCAGGGGTCCTGCACAACCATGTCCCTTACCAGATCCCCATCTGCCAGAACCACATCCAGGACATGCCCCTCCCTTGTGGGCTCCATCACATGCTGTGTTAAGAACACATCCTGGAAGCCATCCAGCAGCCTCTGCTCCTTGGCCACCTTAGAGGACATGGTTCCCCAGTTAGTACCTGGCATAATGGTCCCCATCAACACCACTCCTTCCCTTTTGGACCACACTGGGCAATGATGTTGTCCAGCAAACCATCCTCTAGAACATCACTCATCCCGGGGGCCTATATGCTACACCCAGCTTGACCTTATCTCCTGCTGGGGATCGTGAAGTGACCCATAAGGCCTCCACGTTTCCTCTGCTCTTCTACCATAGCAATTTCTATGTCATCTCTAATGAACATAGCCACTCCACCCTCTGCCCTCCTTTCTATCCTTCCTAAGCATAGTGTGCCCCGTACATTAAGGTCCCAGTCATGGTTTTGTTGGCCACGTTCCGTGACTGCATCACTCCACCCCCCCCCTCGAACAGCATGGCCTGGAACTCTGGCAACTTGTTTCCCAAACTCCTGGCATTTACTAACACTAACCCCCACCCCTTATCCCTGATCCTTTTTGTCGAACCCCACCCAGATTCCTTATACTTCCATCCTCCCCCTGCTCCTCCTGAAACCTCCACCTCCAGTCTGTTTCCCCCCTCCCCCCCTTGGGCTTGAAGGCTACTCCCCTCATCTGGAGGGGAGGGCTTCTGGTCAGCCCCTCCCTTATCCCTTCCCTCCCTTACAAGTTTAAACCCAAGTTTAAATATGTGGAAATGTAACTGATATTGGGATCCTTTTGTTTAGAAAATATGTAGTGTTACTGTTGAAATATATATATTTATAATTTGAGATGATTGCAGAAAGCTATTGTAAACTCAAGAGGTTACTTTAGTGCAAATTTTTTAGCCTTTTGCAAAAGCTGCAAAAAGGGCCCCTTAGCAAACACACTGTGTTCTAGCAGCTCCTGCCTGATATTTACAAAAACAGGATGCTTGCTAAGAATGGGGGTTGAAAAGACTTATAAGTGCTAAGCTGCAACTGCAGAAGAAAAGGGAAAAAGGGACACACAGAGACTGAAGGAAGATTTTATTTTATTTCTCCTTTGTAAATAGTTACGCTGAACAAGTTTATTTTTTATGTTACTGCTACTGTAAATAAATATTTTTTGTGAATTCTACAACTGCTGCTGGTTTTCCCTATGCTTCCTGACCTTTGCCTCGATGACTGGGGTGAGACCATTAGTGATTTTTTTGGTGAAAAGGCAGGTCTGATGTTTAAGCCTCCTATCAAAATCAAGCCAGTTTGTAAGACTATAGAGTGAACATGTAAGAGTCAGGTGATCACAGCCGGTAGCAAGATGACATGCTTTATTTAGGGATACCCTGATTCTATTGAGGGCGGTGTTGTCAGCTGCTCCATAGACCAGTATCCCATAGTCAATAAGGGACAGGATAGATGAGGAGACAGCAAGCTGCAGAGCTTCAGATGGGAGACAGTGCTCATAGCGGTAGAGTAGGCCAATGCAGGTGTTAACAGTGGAACTAATGAGGTGGATATGTTCATGGTAGGTAAAAGCAGAGTCAGGGGTGACCTCAAGATATTTAAAGGAGTTTATCTGCTCCAGGGGTACCAGGTGGGAATTAAGGATACACAGAGGGAGGCCACTATGTTTGTTCTGGGAGTGTACAAACAACATAGTTTTAGTTTTTTTCTAATTTAGGACCAGTCAATGCGCAGTGAACCAAGACTCTGCCTCTTTGAAGGATTGTTGGAGGGACTGTTGTAAGTGGGTTGGGTCAGAGTGGGTAGTGTAGAGTACTGCATCGTCTGCATATAAGAGCAGTTTTCTAGAACATGCCTTGGGGATGAAGTTGAGAAATATACTGAAAAGAAGGGGGCCCAGGATGGAATCTGGGGGACCCCAGAGGTGACAGGAAGGCTGGTGGAGAGAGTGTTATTTATCCTAACCTGCTGAGATCTGCCAGATAGGTAGTTGGAGAACCAGCCAACGGCATCTAGAGAGAGAGAGAGAGATCCAGGAGGGAGAGGGCAGCTAGTAAGAGGGAGTGATGTACAGTGTCAAAAGCTTTTGACAGTTCTGCAAATACCGACCCAGCCAATCACCCGCTGTCAAGGGCCTCATGGATGGCAGTGGTAAATTCTGACAGTGCTGAGGTGGTGCTGTGACCTCTGTGAAAGCCATGTTGTTCATGGCAAAGAAGATTGTATTTACTGGGATGGTCAGTTAGCTGGACAGAGATGATTTTTTCAGGGCCTTGGAGAGTGGTGGAAGTATGGAGATGGGGCAGTAATTCCCCAGAGAGGTACATTTGCCACTTTTGAGAATGGGAGTGATGAGAGCAGTTTTCCATTTGGAGGGGAATTTACCTAGGCAGAGGGAGTGATTTAGGATGCTGTTTAAGGGGTGGAGGACTTCATCAGGAGTTAACTGCAGTATTTTCAGATCCAGGGAATCACTGCTGAAGTGAGATTTGCTTAACACTTTTAGTAGATAGAGCTTTGCCTCCCGCTGGGAGATAGTTCTGAGATGAAAGGTGGGGGTGAAGGGGGAGGAGGGGTTGGGCATGAGGGGCAAAGAAGTTTGAACAGAGCACACCACTAAGGTCAGAGAAATAAGAGTTTAGGGTGTCTGCAATGAGTTTGGGGTCAGAAGTGATGCAAACATTGACGCTGAGTTGGGGGGCAGATGCAAACTTTCCATTAAGTTCCTTCAGGTTGTCCCAGAACTTGCATCCTGAGCCCCAGGAGGAGGAGAGGGATATCTGATAGTGTTCTGCCTTGGCTTTTTGAATGTCCCAGGTACATTTGTTCCATGCCACCTGATAGCACTGCCTATCAGATGGCTTGCCGGATTCAAGGGCAGTGTGCCAGAAGGTATCTCTATGATGCATCTGGTCAGTGAGAGCCTGGGATATCCAGGGGGTATCAGGGCCTTTAATAGCACATTTGGTGAGGGGGCAAATATGTCACAGGTTGAATTGAAAGATTGAATGAAATATTCCAAAACCAAATCTATATCTGGGGCATCATCCATGGGAGGCCAGTTCCAGTTGGCTAGGTGGTGTTTTAGTTGCCCCAGTTTACCAGGTTTGAGGTGGCACTGAAGTATTATTTTTGGTGCAGATTTTTTCACCTTACAGGTCCAGTGACATAGCACAGGTGAGAGGTCACTCAGGGCATTAGGTAGCACAGTGACCTTAGTGAATTTAGTAGGTCAAGTTCGTGAGTACTAGATCAAGAAGGTGGAGGTGCCAGTTTTGGGATTACTATGGGTAGGGGCTGTGACTATTTGTGTGAAATTGATTGCAGCTATGGCATCTTTTAGAAGGGCAACTGAGTTGGAGTGCCAGCTCCAAGCGGTGTCCCTACCTAGCACATGCTGATGATGTTGTTTTGATGGCAACCAGTTTTCTGGGTATTAAAAGAAGCATGATGAAATTCTACGGAAAATGTGTTGAAGCTGACTTATCAATCAACTTTGAAAAAACAAAATTTATGATATTTAATAGAAATAATTTGAGATTGAATAATATACCAAATTTATTTTGCACAAACAATAAGATTGAATATGTTGAAAGATTTTTTTATTTGGGCATAGTGTTTAAATATAATCTAGGGTGGCAAGAACATATGTCTACTTTAATGCAGAAAATGAAACACCTGACCCGGTCAATTGAATCTTTCTCTTATAAATATGGCGGTCAGTCTATTAAAGGTTCTTTAAAGGTGTTTAATACAAAGATTAAATCACAAGTCCTTTATGGATCAGAAATATGGGGACAGTATAACACGAATGGGCTTAAATCCGGCATGGATAAATTTTATAAAAAATTACTAGGATTACCAAACAGTGCAGCATCTGTATTAACAAGACTTGAAATTGGACAGTTACCAATAAGAAAAGATATTGAACAAGGATTATGTACATATTGGTTGAAAATATATAATATGTCCAGTAAAAGGTTACCTAGGATGTGCTTGGAGGAGGTACTGTATTGTAATTATTTAGGATATATGTGTCCTGGTCTATATGCACTCCAGGAGCTTATTACGACTTATGGACTCCTGCAAAGTACAATGGATAATTTAGTAAAACAAACTTCAGAAATTAAGCAAGAAATCAAAACTAGAGTCAGAGATATTCATGCTCAGAGCGATATGGACTTAGGTAAGAACTTTAAACTAAGCGCCTGGTTATCAATTAATAACAAGAGAGTGCATGGGATAAAAAAATATTTATTTCTAATTCAAAACCCCAATTTAAGAAAGGTATTTACCAAACTTAGATTTGGCTATATTGATAGCCAGACTCTGAGGAGTCTTTATGGGAAATCAGATTCGGAACTGTGTGCTTGCCACAAAAGTAAAGACGATTTAGCCCATTTTCTTTTATTCTGCCCCTATATAATAAAGAGAGGATACAAATCCTTGGGGACGTTCTTGCCTCCTTAGATATGGATCCACTGTATCAACTTAATTATTTGTTGAATTCAGACGAAAAATTTATAGTGGACAAAGTTACAAGATTTGGTAGATGTCTTGAATGTAGAAAGAGACACATTCCTAAGGATAAATAGGGCATGTTATTGTGCAATAAAAGATAGAGTGTGTTTTTTGTATGTTATTTAATTGTATTTATATCCTTGTATATATTTATGACCTCATTTTTTGTGAAAACTTCTGGATATTGTATATGCTCCTGTTTTTCTATTTGTTAATGCTCTTTTTAATTGTGACGACAAATACATTTGTCGACAATAAACTTGGATTGAATTGAGTGCCAGTTATTGTTGAAGTAACCAGTGCAATGATCTCCACCTTGGCAGGCAGGAGGGAGAGGTGGTTATGGACAGATTGGAATGCCGCTTTTTGGTTCTGGGGAGGGATGTAAACGGAGGTAAAATATAGGGGGGCTCTTGCTGAGCAGGTGATAACTTTCATGGAGAGATCTTGGGCGCCATGGTCTAGTTTAGCCATGGGGAGTGAGTGACCTTGCAGTGAGTCACAGAGGTAGATTGCACAGCCTACCCGCACTTTCCATGTCTGTCATCACGATATGTAGTATACCCGGCAATGGATACAGACAAATTAGGGGTGTTCTTAGTGAGCCAGGTTTCAACCTCAGAGAGGATGTCAAGTTGGTGCTGCACAATCCATCCTGAAGGTTATCAAATTTTTTCAACAGGCTGTAAATATTGATAGACTCTATGCAGAGTCCACCCGCAGCAGGATGGTTAAAGATGGAGGCAGGGGGATGGCCAGGATTGGGGTGTATGTTCCCTGATAATAGTAAGAGGGGTAGGAGGGCCCTGAGTATGGCATGTTTATTAGCTTATAAAGTCCAGCACCACGATGAGAGAGATGGATTAGATTGGTGCCAGTGACCGGGATAGGGAGACCCCGGAGGAGAGGTATGACTTGGTGGGGGGGTCCAGGGATAGGAGAGGCTAGAGAGGTCAAAGGTATGGGGCAGGGTTGAGGGGGGTGAGTGCAGGGGATAACAGAGATGGTCTGGTTTAAAAGGATGTGGTTAGTGAGGGGAGGGGGGATGATCCGATCGTGGTTGTTTGGGCACAAATTAGGTGCAGTCACTGATGGGATAATAAGGCAGAGCAAACTAGGGAATATGGAAGGGGAGCACATAGGTGATAACGCCATAGTGGATCCTGGGTGCTATCTACCAGGGGATGTAAGCATAGGAGGCAGGGAGGAGGGATAAGGATGATTAATAGGTAGTCCAAAGCTATGCAGTCTAAGTGGCGCAGGGGTAGAGCCACGGACTGGAGTGTGAGAGGTACAAGGTTCAGTACTGGTGAGGGAAGCCTTATCTAAGTATGTGGGAGGGAGAGGAGCATGCCAGATAATGTGAGGTGGAGAGTGGAGCAGGACAGGAAAAAAATGAGTCAGGATGGGATGCAATACTGACTCCAGGTGGCCAGTAGGTATAACCTGCTAATGGAAAATCAGGCACTGAGAAAAATTAAGGGGTGGTCACATAACCCCTAGGGGTCAATAAATTAAGGGATGACATTGGGTGGCTGGGGTGGGCAGGGCAGTCAATGCGCAGTGTCGACAGGCTAACACCCCAGACAACAAAGGAGCAGCAGGGAGGTAGATTACTTTTAAGGGCTCCATGGACTACTCAATCCCTGCAACTGGCAGGCTTCTAGTATGTCACAAAGCCTTTGACCTGGTCAACCATAAGCTCCTACTTAGCAAAGTCCTTGGCCTGGGTTTGTCACAGAACATAGTTGACTGGTTCCACAGTTACCTCACCAATCATTCCCAGCAGGTAAAGATCAACAAATCTTTGTCCAACATTATGGAATTATCTATTGGTGTCCTCCAGGGCTCTATCTTGGGTCCACTCCAATTTGGCCTATTTATTTATTTATTAGATCTTGTAATACATAACCTTTGAATCAGTGGCTCATTTACAGAAGTTCTGCATCAGTACATAAATGGAACTGAGCATTGTAGACAAAACAGCAAGACAATCTAGTACATAAACAAATATAGAGAACATTACATTATACACATAATACGAAGTAAACAAGAGCATATAAATCAGTTACAGAGACAATCACAAATAATTTTGAGCATGGAACATCATAAGTGCCAAATAAGGAGGGGTAGCTTCAAGAAAACGTTTGAAAACAGTTTTTGTCAGAGTGCAAGTGCAAATAGCTCGAGTAATAGCAATTAAAATACTTGCAAGTCTTAGGGCCTAGAGAGGAAAAGGGGGAAAAATGTGAAGTACGCAGGGTAGGGGAGGAGGAGGGGGGATAGGTCAGATGGCAGCTTGGTCAGAGAGAGAGGGGGATGGCAGGAAGGGGAAAGGCCTGGCATGGGATATGAGTAGTATGGCTACAAAATGAACAAGGAAGGGAGAGAAGTAGGCAATGGAGGTGAGATACTGACAACAACAAAAATGGAAAGGGATATGGGGTAGTCATATCAGATGACCTAAGGTGGGCCAGTAATGATGAGAAGGCAGAAAAAGAGGGCGGGGGATACTGGGATGCATAGGAGAGGCATCACCAGTAGAAAACAAGAAGTTGTTGGCCCTCTGTACAGACAGTTGGTCAGACCACATCTGGAGTACTGTGTACAGTTCTGGAGACCCCATCTCCGCAAGGACATAGACAGGGTGGGGGCTGTCCAGAGGAGGGCAACCAAAATGATTTAGGGTCTGCATCAGAAGACATATGAAGAAAGACTAAAGGAACTAAAGATGTATAGCCTCGAGGAAAGGAGGGAGAGGGGGGACATGATAGAAACTTTCAAATAGCTCAAGGGAATCAACAAAGTCCAAGAGGGTAGCATCTTTCAGAAAAAGAGATGTGCAAAAACAAGGGGGCACAATTTGAAGATAGAGGGGGGACGGCTCAGAGGTAATGTGAGGAAGTATTTCTTCACAGAGAGAGTTGTGGATACATGGAACAGCCTTCCTGAGGAGGTCGTAGAGTCAAAAACAGTGGGGGAATTCAAGAATGCATGGGACAGATATAAGGCAATTCTAGTGGGGGGTAGGATGAAGTAGACTGTTGGTTAATTAGGATCTGCAGCTTGTCCGTTAGGTAGGGAAATGGGAAGATTAGGTGGGCCAAGCAGTCCTTATCTGCCGTCAAATTCTATGTTTCTATGTAGAAGGGAAGGCAGAGGGCGGAGAGCAAAAGGTAAGTGGGAGGGGATGAGGTGAAGTTGGTAGGGCAAAAACTAAGATGTGATAGAGCAAGGAGACAATAGAATGGATGGGGGGGTGTTAATGGTGCAAGGGGACCCAGGGAAGGGGAAGGGGGGGAGGAGGGGGCAACAAGGGCTCTACTATCATAAGGTAGGGATTTGATTATAATAGGAAGAGTAGCAGAGGTTATCACCCACAGTCACAGCTACTTGTTTTGGAAGGTGAAGGTGTGGAGTTTGGATTTCAATGGACTGAGTTTGGCTACCTTCTGAATAACATCACTAAGAGAGTTTAGCCAGAGAGGCACGTGATATACATAAGACCATTGTCCTTGAGTGGTCCAATGGAATGGGACTTTCAGAGACTGGCTATCTGACACTCTGGTGCGTCTCGAGAGATTGGACATACTGAGGAGATTAGGCCCAAGATAGATTTCTTTGTAAGGAGGCAAACGTGATATTTTATCCTACAGTCCAGGTTGAGCCACCCTGATTGTGCGAACAATTTACAAGCATGGGTAATCCTGTAAGCACCCACCACTAGTCTGTAAGCCTTGTTCAGGGTTGTTTTTAACCATTTAAGGACTGAGTCTGTAGCAGCACTGTACAGTACAAGCCCGCAGTCTATTACACACAACACTGAGTTAGTAACTGCAATTTTTAGTGCTTCATCTGTTAGGCACTGTTTGTGTCTGAAAAGTAGACCCAGTTTCGCATTTGCTGATATTGCTGCTACGTTTACTGTATGTGATGTGTATAAGATGGGGAAGTGTCTAAGGTTATCCCTAAGTATTTAAAACGTTGTACCATTTCAAGGGGAGTATTTTGACTGTTTAGTATTTGTAAGTGGTAGGATCTACTGTATGTTTTCTGAGTGCTGAGGCAAAAAACATAGTTTTAGTTTTTTTATAGTTAAGCAGCAATTTAGAGCTAACTAACCACTTCTCGATAGCAGAAAAAATAGTTTGCGTCTTAGATTCTAAAACAGGTGGGACAAAATGTGTTTATGCCTTAGGGAAAATGTACAGGATAGAGATATTGATATATATCTGATATTGCTTACTGTATTGTTTAAGGGTCCTTGAAGTGGAGCTTCTGACTTCGGTTGGTGGGCGGAAGCTCCAACCCTCCTAGGGTTTCAGGTGGGTGTTTAGACAACAGAAATATGTTACCTCTTGGTGGGGGAGGTATGTAACAGGGTGCAGCCTATTATAATATACATAGCCCCTTGAAATAAATAAACGTCCCCGTGTCCCTTATATTTCACTCACCCTTTCCTGTCCTCTAGTATCTTCTTCTCTTGCTGTTCTTCTTTCTTTGTCAGGGTGGCCTACCTGATAAAAAGCCTAGCTCTTCTGTGCTGTCCTCTTTTACCCCCTATGGCCGTGCACAGGAGACTATAAAATATCTCCTGACTTGGAGATATGTAAAAAGTGCATAACGTGCTGGAAAAACACCTAGTAGAAAGGTATAATATCTTGAAAAAGCAAGTCATGCTCTGGGCCAATCTCCTGAACGGAAGATAATAGTAATAAGTGTGAGTAGCGCTTTTCAAAAGGCTCCCGAGCAGAAGAAATGAATATAGTGCATAACGCACTTTGTTTTAAAAATTCCCAGGTGCGAGATCACGTGATGCAGTGTGCCTGGTAGCAGCTCTGATTCACCACTCCAGCCACTCGAACATTTAAAAGTTCATTTTCTGAATATTCAGCACTGGTAATGCTGCAAAAGCCTGTTCAAAAGACTCACTAACTGGTCACCTTCAAGTTGCAGCTGTTTTTTGCCCCATGGAGGTGGAAATGCGGAGGGCTCCAACAAAGCATACTCCCCCAGTCACGCCGGAGAAGGCCCTCCAAAAAAACCTGGGCTGCTAGTTCTACTTAACCGCTGGGGATGACCCACCCTCCGCCAGACCATGAGTCGCTCAGGCTCTCCAGATTTCTGGCTGAATTCAGACCCTTCCAGGAAGAACTCCGCACGATGACATCGGAGATAAAATCCGTCTTACAGGCTCTGGAGGACATCTCATTGTGTACCTCCAATAGTGAAGCCTGCATCAGCTCACTGGAGAAGTGGGTGGAGAAGGTGGATCCAGAGCTGGTGACCACTAGACAACAGCTGGACAAAATGGATTTGAAAGTAGAGGACCTTGAGGGCCACAGGTGCAGGAACAATACGGTCCTCAAAGGTCTACCGGAGATTGAAGAGGGTCAGGATGCAATTCTCTTAGAACAGAAATTCATGGAAAAAATAGCTGGGCCCTCTCCCTTCAGATCGTAATATGTGATCAAAAGGGCACACTGAGTGCTTCGACCGACCCCCCCCCAGTGGGAGCACCCCCCCCCAAGACCATTAATCTTCAGGTTTCTGAATTATTTGGAGCACTAACACTGTCTCTCGAAAGTCAGAGAGCTACAGGAGGTCCATTGGGAAGGAGCTAAAATTCAAATAGCCCAAGATTTGCTAGCCATGATCCGACAGCGCAGAACGGCCTTCCACCCCCTGGTGTCTCAGCTCATCGCCGCCGGGGTAAGATTCAGAATTAACTACCCAGCGAGGCTTCAGGTCCTAATTGTGGGTAGTTGGCAGGCCTATGAGGATCCAGAAACAGCCCTAGCGGGGCTCAAGATCGCCCTACCAGATCTCTTCCGAGACACCGGAACTGGCTATGTCATGTTTTGTTAGGCTCTTTCAGAAAGTATGGAGATACTTCAATTTAAATTGACCAACAGATTGGGAGTGAAGTTCAGCATGATGGAGCTAGTTATGTTTTTCAAACTGTACCTGTCCTAGGCAGTCTGTGACTTTTAACATTGAGCTTTCCGATGTAGACGGGACTGTTGGGCAGTTTGAAAGCCTGGACTTATACCAATTCCTGCAATGGTTTGTTTTAAGCTCAGATCTGCCTTTGGGAGGCAGCTCCCCACGAATTTCCAGCAGCATTGCTGACTTCTCTCAAAACTACGCCACGTCGTAAGCTCCAGAGTTCCCTGCTGTTAGTGGTTAAATACCAATGAGACCACTAGCGGGAGCATGTCTCCCATGCTTCACAGACCCAATGGATTATATTTAGATGGTGTGGCAAGCACTGTATGGTTTTGTTTTGTCTTGTTGTCCAAGCCTAGCATCTACCATATTCTTTTTTATGCAACTGTTCCAACACTGGGATCTCGCTGGTTACCATTGATTGTACTTGTTCTTAACCCTTGCTTTTTATTGAAGCTCACTTTCTTACAGAGTTTGGACTTCTGACTCTGGGACATTCTCCTCTGTTGGACTTTTTTCCACCTATATTTAATGTGTTCGAAGAGCCATTGCAGTGGTTTACAATAAGCAGGGAAACTATTTGAGCTCCTCTTTTGTTAATAGCTTTGATCCTCTGCACATATTCTACATTTGCAGACTGGGTTCGTTTTGTCTTACTCTTGTGGTGAAAGGCAGAGTAGCCTACAACATAATAGCAAGCCTAAATTTATAGCTGTTCTTGACCCAGATCACAGGGTTCTTGATCCAGGGCAAACTTCCTTTTTTTTTTCCCCTTCTTCTTTTTTTGCTTGACTTATTGAGAGATAATGAACAGGGAACAGTTAAGGGTGGCTAGAGGGGGGTAGCAGTAAAAAGGGGTTCTGCAGAACGAAGTTCACAACAGTACGGGGAGGAGGGAGGGCTGGGTTGGTTCAATGTTTCAGGGATATTGTTTGGATACGTTTTGAGACTTTGGGATTGAGGAGAAGGTTTGGGAGGGTAATGCAGAAGGTGGGGCTGGGGAACATCACAGAATCAGTGCGTGATAAGGTATCAGAGACACTTATTTATTCTCTCATAGGAACTTTCCGGTTTAGTTTTAAAACAGCGAATGGCTAGAGATCTAAAGCTAGCTACATGGAATGTTAAAGGGGTCAGACAGAAAGTGAAACAGTATAAGGTGTTGAAACATCTGAATATATTGGCAGCTGAAATCATATTCATACAAGAATCTCTTCTGTTAGACTCTGAGGCGTTAAGGATGAGGAGACAACAGGTGGGGCAAGTGTTCTCTGTTGGGGGTACTACCCAAAGTTGCAGAGTCATGATTTTAATAGCTAGGAGAGTCCCATTCTCACCAACTCAGATTGTCAAGGATCATTAGGGTAGATTTATACTGGTTCGGGGTACAATATATACTGCAGAAATTCTTTTGGGAAGGATTTATGGGCCCAATGTGGATACTCCAGGGTTTTTTTACACAGCTCATTAATGCTCTTACCCCCTTTCTCTCAATACCAATAATCCTTGGGAGAGATTTAAATTTGTTTTTTGATCCGGTAATAGCTCGTTCGGGTTGTTCCCAAAAAGGGCTTTCCCCAGCCCAATGGGCACTTTGAAAATTAATGGACCAGGTAAGCCTGTGTGATGTCTGGTGGGCTCTTAATCATACAAACAGGGGATATACGTTTACCTCTCCAGTCCACAGGTCCTTATCCCAATTCAACTACTTACTTCTCTCCCAGACACTTCTTCCCAGTGTCCTGGGATCCTCTATTCACCCTGGCCTCCCTCAGATCATTCTCTGGTCATGTGCCAACTCTCCCTTTTGTCTCTCCCCAAGAGGGGAACATGCTGGAAGATTAATGACCAGTTGCTGAAGGACCCTGGAGTAACCAAATATGTCTCGGAACATATTAATCAGTTTATTAGTGCTAACCACAATTCCACTACTAAGCCAGACATAGAATGGTGGGCTTTTAAAGGTTACCTCAGAGGAATTGTGACTGGCCTGGGATCTCAGAGGAAGAAAAAAGGGAACAGCTATTGATGCACATTCTCTCTCAAATGCATAATATAGAAGCAAAGTTGGACCCCCATACCCCCGAAGCACTCAGGCAGGAATTGACTAAATTGAGGGACACTTACAGTATTTGGAACTTTTGAGAGAGAAAGCAAAATTTGCAATTCTGAGAACCAAGGCCTCCTACACAGATCAGGGTGAGAAGGCAGGGCGTCTGTTGGCTCTCAGAATAAAACAACAAGAATCCTCTAGATTTATTGCATCGATACATTCCTAGGAAGATGGTTCCTTGAGAACATCCCTAGCAGATATTATAGCTGAGTTTAGTGGCTACTACAAGCAATTGTATGGTCCTATGCCTGACTCACCTTCAGATCAGACTCTGGATAAATATCTTGAAGCGTCTCACTTACCTTCCCTCTCTGAAGCACAGCAACGTACACTAATATCTCCTTTTTATCAACTGGAACTGGTTAGAGTCATCAAAAGCCTTCCCACAGATAAAACCCTGGGGTTGGATGGATTCTTGCCTAACTTTTACAAAAAATTCAAAGACCAGTTAATCCCCTTATTACTGCCACTGTACCAGCATATTTTGTCTGGTGCAGAGGCGGACCTGTCTCTTTTTGAGGCCCCGACTCTCCTTTTGCCTAAGGCTGACAAAAGTCCTGAACTAGTCACAAGCTACCACCTATTTCGCTTCTTAATCAGGATATAAAAAATGTTAACTAAATTTCTTGCTGACTGCATTAGCGTAGTTCTCCCTGATCTCATTGTCCCGGAACAGGTGGGATTTATGAAGGGGAGGTCCTCAGTGGACCATCTCCACACCTTGGTTCATGTCTTCTCGGTGTCCAGAGATGCGCATTTTCCAGCTGCCCTGGTATCTCTGAATGCCAAAAAGGCCTTTGATACAGTAAATTGGAACACTCTATTCTGGACCCTCAATGCTTTTGATTTCTCTCTAGATTTTCAGAAATGGATACAAGCACTATATCAATCCCCAACTGCCCGCGTGACCACCGGTAACTGAGCGATCTCTGAATTTTTCCCATTGCTATCAGGTACTAGAAAAGGTTGCCCCTTGTCCCCATTGATCTTTAATATCTATTTGGAGCCTCTCATTCGTAGATTAATGGAATGTCAGAGGATTCAAGGAATCACTATTCAGGCTCAAGAAGTCAAGGTCTCAGCCTATGTAGATAACCTCCTCATCCAGTTGTCCTGCCAGGTTTCATCTATCCCACTCATGATAGAAATCATTGAGGAATGTAGTCAAATGTCTAATTATAAGTTAAATGTTAGTAAAACGATTGTCTTCCCCCTAATCACAAAGTCTTTAAAGATACTATTACTGCACTAGTGCTCTCCCAGAAGCAAGACTCTTTAAAGTATCTTGGAATTGAACTGACAAGAAATCTAACCCTTTGTCTAAAACTGAATCTGGATTCTCTGGTATACACCATTAGTCAGGATTTGGATAGATGGTCCACTCTACCGATTTCTCTTTGAGGTAGAATTAACCTAATCAAGATGAATATTTTTCCCCAACTTTTCTATCCTATTAGCCTACTTAACATATGGGTCCCCCTTTCCTGGTTTAAAAAAAGTACATGATCTCATCACAAAGTTCATTTGGTCCAGTAAACAGCCAAGAATAGCTTTCCACAAATTAGCTGCTCCAAAATTTAGAGTGGGTTTACGCTTCCCTCATCTAGGTCTCTACTATTGGACTAGTCACACCACTAAATACCTCAGATGGCTGTCGTCGGGTGATTCATTACCTTGTCCCCCTTCTCTCCACTCCAGCTCAAAATTGACCTAGCTCTTATTAGATCCTGTGGTCTATCCCCTGCAGCATTCTTACACACAAAAATAAACTTTCTCCCTCTAAGTTTAAAAACCTGTCCCATAGCGGTATCTGTAAAAGTTCACTCCCAACTTTGTGCCTTCCTTAAGTATAAGCACACTCATGATTTGACACAGCCTACATGGGGTAATCCTAATTTTAAGATTGACAACAAAATGCTCACACTTTGATGGCTGCCTCACTTGAGAGATGGCCTGCTCAATCATTTTATAAATGAAGGTGGCTCCTGGCTCTCTTCTGTGGAGATCATGAGCCAATTCAACATTCCGAACCATAATGTCTTCAAAGTTTTCCAATTGAGACACCTTCTTTTAAAAGTGCTGGGGGTAGATTCCCCCCCCCCAGCCTGCAAGTTTATCTTTCCAGTTGGAGCTTTGCCACTTGATGGGCTTTCCACAAGCCGCATCCAAGACATATGGGATTCTATACGATTGGACTTATCCGGGTTGTTTTAGTCCAATGGCTTACTGGACTTCCTTTTTCCCAGACTTGAGTATAGATTGGCAGGCCCTGTGGCGTAACTGCCACAGATATGTTACCCAGGACAGGCTATGCCTTATGCAATTTCACATACTGCATAACCTGTATTACTCCCCACAGAAACTTGCCAAATTTGGAGTAGCACCATCATCCTCATGTACCCGGTGTCAGCAAGGGGACGACACTTTATACTATATTTTTTGGACTTGCTCTAAAGTGGCTTCACTATGGGCTAGTATTCAACAAAGGGCAGATCCTTTGTTAGGTTTGAATGATTTATTTACTGCAGAAACTTACTTGCTTGGAGATTACTCTGGGATCTCAGTGCTCAACCGCAAATATCATAAGGTCCTTATTTCCATGTCCATCAAAAAATTAGCACTGAGACACTGGAAGGATAGTGACGACATCTCCTACATCGAATGACTTAACAAGCTGCTAGCAAATCTTAGAATGGAAATGGCAATAGGGAGCCTTAGTAACAGGTTAAAAAGGTATACAAGGATCTGGGGCCCTTTACATACTCTCTACTCTTTATAATTGATGTGAACTGATATCTTTACCAACATTTAGGTATACACCGGTTACCTTTCTGTGTTGAGAGGGAGGTGTGGGAGGACATGGAATGGGAGGGGTGGGGGAGGATGGGTCCATTACATTGTCGAATATATGTCTGGTATATTGTATCAGCTATGGATCTGTTCTCTGTAATGTAAAACGTTCAATAACATTTGAATTGAAAAAATAAAAACCCCAAAAAACTCCCAGATGCCCTGGCCCATTAGCAGGCATGAGTAAGTGTAGCTTTGAAGAAGGAATGCCCCATTTCTCTTGGTTGTATGAGGTGACATAGGAATAAAAAAAGCTAGATTGGAGCAGGATGCTCCAACTGCCACATAAGCGCTCCTTCCTCGGAGCAGAATTGGGAGAAATACTTCAGAGCAAAAGGTGTGCTCCAAAGTACTGTATCTGAAACTGCCGTGCATTGTGGCAAGAATAATAGGCATATGTCAATGCCGAATGTTTGCTTGCTGGCATTGGCAGTGGTAGTGTAGAAGTTACAGAGCTGCGTAATAGGAATGGCAGTGAAGTATTGAACTGAAGCCAACCCCACCACCACCACCCTGCAGAGAGTGGCAGGCATTGGGGTGTGCCTTTGGGTCGTCAGGCATAACGGCCACACCATTTCACCACACCCTACCCTGCAGACACCGACAAGTGTCACGGTGTGCCTTGAGGTCTTTGGCCCTTATGTTCACTCCATTCCATCAGGAAATATGGTGAGATGGGTGCGGTATAGGAGAATGGGGTGAACTTTGGGGCCGAAGAGTCCAAGGCACATCTCGATGCGTCTCACTGGCTGCAGGGTGTGGGTGTGGGTGGAATGGTATGAGCATTACAGGTGACAATCCCAAGTCACACCTCTGATGCCTGTCAGTCTCTACAGGGTGGGGCGTTATGTTTGGAAACACTAACGCCTCAGCCGTTCATTGGTATTTTCACTCCAAATTTTCAACATGGTTTTTTGTGACCCCCACCTCATGAACAGTGGCAATATCAGTTAGTTAGCCGAGAGCTGATTTTGCACAGCGACTACGCCATTTGGCACCACAGGTGCGAAAACACATTTTGAACAGGATGTGAAAAATGACAGTTGTACTGTTCATGGGGAGGTGTAAAAAATGGCAATGTTGAAAATCTGCTGTAAAAATATTAAAAATACTGGTGAAGTCACGAGCATGTGTAGAAACTACTCAATGCACACCGAAAATGTAATTAGTTTGGGGATTTTTTACAGCAGATTGTCAACACAGGCATTTTGGGACCTCCGCTCATGAACAGTGTCACTGTAATTTTCTCAATCTGTCTCGAACAGTGATTTCCCACAGCGACCACGCATTTCCACGCTGGAAGTGTGAAAACACATTTTGGCCATGGTGTGAAAGATGACAGCTGTACTGTTCATAAGGAAGTGTGGAAAATGCCAATGGTGAAAATCTGGACTGAAAATATTACCAATTCATGACCTTACGAGAGTGCGTAGGAACTACGCAATGCTCGCTCATAACACAGTCATTTTATGGACTTTTGTCAAAAAAATTTAACATAGCCATTTTAAGACTTCTGCTCAAGAACAGTGTCACTGTGATTTTCTTAATATGTCCCAAACACCGACTGCGCCATTCCAATTGTTTAACCAGGTGAAACACGCTAAGCTGAAAGCTTGTTTACAGGTGCAACTGGGGAGCATAGAGAAGTTAAGTGACTTGCTCAGGGTCATACAGTATACAAGTGGAGGCTGTGGGATTCAAACCCAGGTCTCCAGATTTGCAGCTCAGAGCCTTAAACCACTGTGCTATACTGCCTCCCAGTTGCCCATTGTGCGCTACATGCACAGAAACACATTTTGGGTGAGATGTGAAAAATGACAGCTGTACTGCTCATAAGGAGGTGTGGTAAAATGGCAATGTTGAAAATCTGGAGTGAAAATACAAAAAATTCGCAAACTTACAAGGGTGCATAGGAACTGCATAACGCACACTCGTAAATCAGTCATTTCAAGTCAGTCAAAAAATAAATAAATAAATAAATTTTGGGGAATTATTTTCAACATAGGGTTTTTGGGGGCCTACCTCATGAACTGTGACACTGTCATTTTGTAAATCGGTCCCAAAAGGTGGTTCCGTGCAGTGATCATGATATCACCTTTCGGGGCTGATTAATACCAAGACAGTACCAGAATTCATGAGGAGGGGCCCAAAAACCCCATGTTGAAAATTTGGTGCTAAAATTCCAAAAAAATGCCTGAGATATGCATCAAAGTTGAAAAAAGCCTATTTATTCCATTATAGAGCTTACCGGTATGTCTTCAGTTCGCGGTCGGCTTTGAAGAGTGCAGACATGTTCCCGGTCCACTGAAGATCGTCTCGCTGGCCTCTGGAGGTAAGTATGGGGTGAGGTGGGAGTGTGGAGAGGTGGAGGCGCATAGGGTGGGCGTGGGATGGGGGGGCAAGACAATCAACAAGGGACTGTTTTTTTCTTTTCAGGTGTTTGTTTTCTTTTTAGGAAGACGACACTGGACTTGTGCCATGCTGGGGTGGGCTCCCAGCATGGCAGCTGGAAGATTTTGGGGGGGGGACAGTGGAGCCGACAGGGGATTGGGCATCCCCATCGGCCATACAGACGTGTGCCACACTGGAGTGGGCTCCCAGTGTGGCAACTGGAAGTCTATTTCTTTTGAGGTGGTTTAATTGAGCTGACGGGGGATTGGGAACCCCCATCACCATTCTCACTTATACCATGCTGGGGTGGGCTCCCAGCATGGCACATAGAATTCTAGGGGGGAGTACAGAGCCAACGAGGGATTGGGCACCCCCGTAAGCCATATTGTGTGCAGCGGGCAGGGGGGAGTGCTATTCAGAGACACTCAGAGGGTTGGGGAATATTATTACAATACTGATCAGGTGTGCCAACAAACAACAACTGCGTCTACTTTTTTAGTCTCTTTGGGGTTCTGTTTTCCTGCTTTTGTCAATGCTGTTCCTACCCTGAACTCTGACTCAACATTCCAAGGATAGCAATTAGGTCTTTTTCTGGAAACATTCCAAGGATGTAATTTTAGTCACTTGCCTCCTCCTGGAAAGATAGTCCTAGGAAAAGTTCACTTCAAACTGAATTTATGTTCCAGGAAGAGAAAGCAGAGATGTATACAAGCAAGACTGCCGGCAACATGCTAATCAACACTATCTTATCACTGCTCACTGGAGTGGTCTCTCTCTTTCAACTGTACACCACTGCATTTTCAACTGCTGTCATAGATAGCTGCAGCATTCATTGGTGAACTGTGGTCGCGCCTGCAAACACAATGACTGAATTGGAAGACAGGGTACCACACCTACAAAAAATCGGATGATGGCACTATGTTTCTTGCACATGCGTGCAAGCAAACATAAAAAGGGAATTTGCTGACTACAGAGACTCTATGGGTAGGAGAATAAAAGCTCTGTAGTGTCCACAAAATGTATTAATTTAAAAGGGTTTTGGTAGCCCAGAGATGTAGTGACTGGGTCTGCCTTAGCTATAAAGAGCAATAAGATTATAGGGCCAGAAATAGGCCCAAATGAAATGTTATCTGATGGTTTCACATTTCCGCCATCGGGTTCACTGTCTAAATATTGTGATTATGGTGGGGGCTCGTAGAAGACACTAACACAGAGCCCTTGCATGTTATATACATAAGTGCCATTTAAATGCATTTGGGGAAACTACTGGTAAGAGTTTCATGTTGTCTTTCTTTAGGCTTTAAAGTATGCTAGTCATACTTATGAAACAGAACTCTTCTCAGGTCTCCTGAGCTGGCAGGAGAAAGAAGATAGGGAGTGCACCCCTAATCTTTCTTTCCCCTAGCCAACTCAGAGATGCCTGTAGAATTACAAGGTAATAAAAGTGTAATTACCTGTGGGAAGCCGTTCAGTCTAGGTGTTACTATAGGGCTAGCAGGCCTGACACTGCCCATATTTAGCTGTTTAGAGGCCGATGATGTCACGGCCAATAGGAATGCCCCTAAAAGTATGATGTAATCCCTAGAGCTTAAATACTGCTCACCACAAGGGGATAGTTAGAGAGTGAGTCAGTTGAGGTGCTGACTGTGAAGGAGAAGGGCCTATTTGTGTGCTGAGGCATTTCAAACAGTTCATTGTGCTAGAGTGCAAGAATTTATTACACTGAATTGGCTGGAGTTAAGCCACAGGCTTTGCGAGGGAAGCAGAGACCTGGGATTTTCTTTTGTTTACTGGACTAACGATTCTTGTTTTCCTTTCTGTATATAATTTTGGACTTTTAATAAAATGATAGGTGCATTCCTGCATCTTTTATGCATCTGAGCTCTGCCTGTTGTGGCACTTTGCATCCCACTACGCTCACAGTGTATAATACCACATTGTCTGTGTATAGGAGGACGTTGCCAGGAACATCAAGAGGGAGTTCATTCAAAAATAAGCCAAAAAGCAGTGGGCCCAAGATAGAGCCTTGGGGCACCAATGCTTTTACACTCCATTTTTCTGAGGTAACAGGGATCATTTTTACCTTTTGTACTCTCCCTGTGAGGTAACTCCTGAACCAGCCTACTGATTCTGGTGATAGTCCTTTGAGGGACAATTGGTTTAATAGAAGTTCATGATTCACAGTATCAAAGGTGTTGGTGAGGTCTATGGATGCAGCCCCTACCAAGAGCCCCCAGTCTGGTGCATCATGGTTAAACCCTGTGAATTCCACAAGTGCTGTTGTGGTACTGTGCTGTTTGTGGAAATCATGTTGTTGAGGGCACTGCAGTTGATACTTGTCGAGGTAGTCTGTTAATTGATCTGAAACAATCCGCTCTGAAGCTTTAGAGAGAGGGGGTAGTATAGATATAGGATGATAGCTGGAATGGTTGATCCTATCCTCTTTCTTGAAGACAGGTGTTACTACAGTAGCTATCCAGAGATGGGGGAACTTACCAGATATAAGAGATACATCGAGAATTCTGGTGAGAGGGTGGAGAATGATATCCAGGGTGACCAGACGAGTTTAAAGTCTAGTTGATCACTACTGGCTGTTGTTTTTCCAAGAGCTTAAGAAAGGTACTTTTTGGCCTCGGTTTGGTTGATTATTTTGAGGTAGAAAGGGGGGGGCAGAGTGGAACTGGTAGCAGGAATGTGCGAGGGATAGTTGTCACTAGTGGATTGGAAGAAGTCCAGTGGTAGTACACCGCTGGGGTCAGTGAAGGCCTTGTTAAATGTGTTTACAATGACACTGAGGTCCTGGGTAAGAATTCCATTTATGATTATCATGGTGGGGGAGGGCTTATTTGGTTTGCCAGACAAAGACTTGATGTTTTCCCAAACACTCCAGCTGTCCCCCACCCCCAGGAGTTTGCCAGTTCACCTTCGTAGTATTGGGTTTTTGCCTTATAAATTGCCCAGCTGCACTTGTTACAAGCTGATTTGTAGTTCTGAAGATCAGCTCGCGACCCAAAGTTTTTTGCTTTGACCCACAGGTTGTCTCTGATTCATTTGCTCGAGGCATTGTGAGGAGATCAAGGTGTTACTGTGACCCTGTAATTTGCGTTTAGTGTAAGGGGCATATATATTGCAGGACTCTTTGGACTTGTGGATAAAAACTTTCGAGAGCTAAATCAACATCCGTTGTAGTGTCTATGAAGCTCCAGTCTTGATGGCTAAGATGCACCTTAACAACACCCAGTTTCCTTTTCTTCAGCATCCTTGAGATTAGGATTTTTGCAGAGACCTTTGGAGACTTGTTGGACCAATTGAAAAGGATGGGGGAGTGGCCACTAATGGATTCTGGGAGGACAGTTATGCTGGTAATTCTCTTGGGATGGTTAGTGACAAGCCAGTCCAGCTGCATACCTGTACCAGTACAGTAATTTATACTAGTGGAAGGGGGGGGCACTAATTGAACTATGTTAAGGGAGGATAAGGCATCACTGTATGGTCCAGCATCAGGCGCCAACCAGCTTATGTTGAAATCACCCAACATTATGAGCTCCGAGTTTTGGCGAAGGTTAGCAGTGTAGTCCAGGACTACCTCGAAACTGCTAGATTAGTCTTTGGGAGGGATATAGACAGATATCAGTGCTATCGCTTTTGCATTTTCACCAAGCAGGATTTTTATAGCCAGCAGTTGGGTGTTACAACCAGTTGTTATAGGAGGAAGAACTTGCCCTCGAATGTGCTCCTTTTGAAAAATAATGCAACCTCTTCCTCTCTTACCTAGTCTGTCAAGTCTAAAACAGGTGTAGCCCAGTAATTGAATGGCCGTGACAGTGACCCTTGGGGTGAGCCAGGTTTTGACTACCAAGAGACTATCGGTTTGGTGTTGGGTGACCCATACTTGGAGCGAGTCAAATTTTGCCAAAAGACTGCATGTCCACCCATTCCACCCATTGCTATATTTAGTCCCCTCTGATTTCTAAGTGGATCCACAATGCGAGGCATAGGGCCCAGGTTAGGGTGGATGTCCCCTGAGAGTAGCAGAAGTAGCCAGGCCAGTCTTATTGCTTGCCACTTTAAATACTTAATTGCCTGAGAGTGTCTGTGAATATTATGCTTATTATTCTTAGATTTGTCAAAGGTAGGGATCATAGGAATGGTTGGCGGGGGAAGGGAATATGAGTGTTGGTTCAAGATGCTTATGGTCTTGTTTGGCAGTGGTTTATTGCTGACTAATGTAGTCGCAGTGGTGGGGGTGATAATAGGGTGTTGCAGATATAGTGTAGTATTATTTGTAATAGGGGACTCAAGGTGTGAGGTGTTCTCTAAAGGGGTAGGTGAAAGCACTAGCCACATACTTATTAGGCAGAGGGACCTTAGAGAGAAGATAGTGATTACGTGAGGGGGCTTAAAAGCCAGGAGGAATTTCCAAGGATGGAAGGCGACAACCTGATTTATAGAGAGTTACCTTGTCTGAAATCAGTAGTATTCCCTTAAAGAAATACTGTGATTGTTTATAATGCGTCATGTGTTGGATGCCAACTATGAGACAGATGTGTATGTGCCCGGTAGGTGTAGCAGTAGAAAGCAAGCCACTTATGGGGTTCTGTGGATTGGGGGGAGGAGGAGGAGGAGGATGACGGGTTAATGTAAGCGACTAAGAGAGCACCATAAAATGCTGTTTCTATTGATGAGCTCACAGGGTATTGCTAGTGGGGAGTAGAAACTGCTGTTTTTATTAATGAGTACATGGGGTGTTGCTAGGGGGGGGAGTGGAAAATGCTGTACCTATTGATGAGCACACAGGGTATAGCTGGGAAGGAGAGGAATAATAGACACTGATTCTGCTGAGTTTGGGAGGTATGAACTGAGCACAAGACTATAAGCAAGAGGATAAACAAAAAGAGAAAAAAAGTGTAAATGTGCCTTTCTCGATTGGTGAGTTTGCCTTTACTTAGTAACCTATAGGAAGAATGAGAAAAGGGAAGGTGGTGATTTGGTGAATTTAATACTGGCTGGGGGGGGGAGAAAATCAAATGAAAAGACTCTAGAACCCAGCAAGAAGACAGCAACCACTGCAGTCTCAGACTACACTAGTGTAGCCAATGGAAGAGTGCTTGGGAGAAGAAAGTGGCCAGAGTGTTTGCACTAAAAAGTACATTCTTCAGTGCTTCTGGGGGGTTTGTACCTGGAGCTCGGGCTTCCTGCAGTAGTTAGAGGGAAAGTGGGCGGCACCTAAAAATGAGATGCTGTGCCGCTGAAGTGGATGGGAGAGCGCTCGGTCAGGGGCTCCAAATCTGGAGCTCGGACTTCCTGCAGTGGCTGGAGGGAAAGCGGGTGGCGGCTGAAGATGAGATACTGCGCTACTGAAATAAATTGCCCAGTTTTTGTCAGACTGCCAACATACTCCTCTATGCCAGTTGATGCTGTCATCTATTCCAAAAACCCTGACCTTCACAGCCTTACTGCTGTTTTCCAAAGTAACTTTAGGTCACTTGCAAGCTGGTTCTCCAACTACAAACTGGTCCATTGTAACCCCCCACCAGCCACTTGTTTATCTAATAAGCACACCTCCCATATGTTTCTGTCTAGGGAGAAAGAGAGGGGTATGGGTACAAAGTATAACAGTGTTTACAGCACATATAACTATTTCTAAACCCAGGTCCTGCGGAGAGAAACTTTTGCTAGGGGCTATGCTAGGTTTGCACTTCTGGAGGGGTACCCAGTAATTCCACACAGGAAGCAGTAACTAGATTGTCCATACTAGGCTGGGATTCTAGAGTGTAGCTTTATTCCAAACAGTTGGTACACAAAAGCAAAGATGGACCCCCAAGGGTTTATACTTTATGGCACAAGGCAATGCAGAACACAACATCTGTAGCAGACAAAAGCTCTAAACTTCCCGTATTGCATAAGACTTGGTAACACATATCTCTTCTTGTGGCAATGGCCACAATGGAGCACACAGTTTTTTCTAGTGGCACTGGTCATTACTTAGAACATTTCCTACATGGCATAGGATTTAAAGGTTAGGCAATGTGGCAACTGGCCACAATGGAGCACACTCCTGCTCAAGACTAGAACAGCCCACAGCAGGGAGTAAACTTTATCTTCAGGCATTGGCCACACAACCTGAATAAATAGGCATCCTAAAAGAATCCGAAGTTCTGAACTGGTCACTCCAGATGGGAGATTGCCCACCTTTTGCTTCCTTAGTCCATACCCAGCCATTCTTTTAAAGTGACACCTCAACAGTTAGCAAACAGTAGAACTATGCATCTTGGAATATCTGACACATTTAGCATTAGAAAAACACTACATCTAAGTGTAAGGTAAAGTTCTGTACAATGTGTTAAGTCTCATCGGGGACTCCACAATTGTCAGCCAACTTTAGGAAAGGCATGAGAACAGTCTCAACCAGAAAAGAACATGGTGTAAAGAATCCCTTTATCAGAGTACACCCCACAAGAAAACAGGCAAAAGCCGGTACATCCAAGGGTGCCAACAGTGTGGGTGTTCAGGTGTTCGAGCATCCACAAAGTTAAACAAGGCACCCACAAAAAACGGACTGTTCATATTCTTCAAAAATATGAACGTTCCTGTTTGATTTTAATTCATTCCATTCTACCATAAAATAGTCTGTCTGTGAAGCACGTCCTGTTCCACTCCAGCCTGGCAGATTTTCAGAGATTCTCCTTTAAAAGACTTAGCTCTGCATCATATGACCCATCCCTGGGAGACTCTGGGATGGGTCATGCAATGCAGACTGCTTGTCTCTGTCTTTGAAATTCAGGTTTATTATTCCACAATTACAAAGCAAGTTGCACATAATACAGTGAGATCAGGATACAATTAGTGATAATGATTGTAACCAGCTTGCCTCCCCATCCCAACTCCCACCCCCTCCTATCCCCTGTCCTTGAATACAGTCATCAGTGCAAATCAGTATAGAGGCACATTTACCTTTATTCTACTATACTGGGTAGACCCCAGTGTTGAATAGCTATCCAGAGGCCATCAGGAAGAAGAGTTGCTTATTTGCAACAGGAACAGAGTGTGCAAGGTCTCCCAAGTTCTGGAATATTTTGGGATGCAGTTCTTCATACTGGCTCCCATTTTCTACATGCTCAAGTTGAGTAGAAGTTCCCGAAGCCACTCCAAGTAACTTAACGGGAGGTCATCAAGCCAGTGTCTTAATACCACTTTTTTAAGCAAGGAGGATATGGCAGCCATATAATACCTTCTTGGCTTCACATCGATTCTGTTACAATCCCCAATTAAGCAAATGTCCGGTAGGAAGTATTCCTCAATGCTGAGCAGTGGGTCCACTTTGGATTTAAACATGTCCCAGACAGCCTTCACTGGTAGGCATTCCCAAAATACATGACGAAGGGTACTCTCCTCCTGATTACATCTGTTACAGGTAGGGCTAGGAATCCGGCCTATTTTATGAAGCTTGACTGGTGTCCAGAACATGATATTCAATAGTTGAAATTGCATCACTCGTAGCCTATCATGAGTAATGTATATGTAAAGCTATGCCTGGAGTTCAGTGGCCAAGCAGTCAGCCACTCCCACTTCCTGAGCTATATAAGCAGTTCCTCTAAGCCTCACTGTGAAGCATTTTTTCTTTGCCCCACCATCCTCCCTCCTCCTCCAGTGGCAGCAGTCTCCTTAGGGGATTCCTATAGTATTTTTAGCCACGGAACCATCCTGGCACCTCTAGGGTGGAACCTTTCGAGAGTTCTCACATCGCTCCTCTACAAGGGGGTAATTCCTCTGGAGTAGAGATTGTGAACGGCCAAAACCAAACTAACACAGTTGCACAAGCATAACACTATATTGGCTGCGTAGGTCAGTGAACTATAAATATTTCACCAGATAACAGACCATTCAGATGCCCGCTTTGGGAACTGTTCTTCCCAGAGTTTAGGAGTCCCCACAGGATCCACATATGCTTGGTCAAATAGTGATGAGTATAATCTAGACACTGAATGTGGTTCCCATGCTACCTTGGACAAGGATTCAAAAAATTCCTCTGGGACCCCTCCTGTTTTAAACCCTCCTTGTACTTGGACCAGCAAGTGTCTTATTTGAAACACCTTAAATATTTGGTTAGGGCCCACCCTATATTGTGCGAGTATTGACTGTACCAAGCCATGCACTCCCTCCTGCAGCAAATCTTTGACTCTCACCCCACTCAGTGAGGGAGCCCACGTATCAGTGATCATTTTGCCCCCATCTTCAAATTCGGATTTCCACAAAGAGGCTGATTTTGATCTTTACAGGGAGTATATTTGATAAAGGAGCATAATTGAGCATGAATTTTCAGTGAGGTGGCTACTGGAGTAAGTGCCAGTTCCTTGTGAAGGAATTTTTGATTGCAGTATAAAAGAACAATTGTGTCAAGGCCTACCCCTCTAATCATCCCAGTTTCCAGTTTCACCCATGAGGGAACATAGGGTAAAAAAGTTTCTTCCTCTGGTGTTAGCAGCCACTTAAAATATTTGCTAGCACTGCTAGCCCAATAATATATTCCGAAACGGGGTAGCCGTAAACCACCCTTGGCTTTGGGAGCAGTCAATTTATGATAAGCCCTGTGGGGTGCTTTCCCCTGCCAGATGAAGTCAGAAATTATTGAGTAGGTCTTGGAAAACCACCTTGGGGTAGCCAAACATCAAGCATGTTAATGAGATAGAACACCATGGGGAGGACATTCGTTTTAATTAGGTTTATGCATCCCCAGAGTGATAGGGGGAGTTTCTGCTATCTGTCCAGATCCTGTCTTATGTCATGTGTGATCGAGTCCAAATTAAGTTGAATCATTCTGGACTCACTCCTCGCTAGTATGATACCTAGATATATTAGTGAGAGTTGAAGACCCATTTCAGAGATATCGGCTTTCTGTAATTTCCCATTGAGTGGGAAGACTATGGTTTTCCCTACATTTATTCTATAGTTGGATACTTTGCTGTATTCCTCTATGATCTCCAAGACCACCGTGAAAGTCTCTTGGGGGTGTCAGAGATGCAGAAGGATATCATCTGCATATGTAGACACCTTAAATTCCTGGGTGCCAATCTTCACCCCATGTATCCTAGAATTGAGCATAAGCCTACAGAGAAGAGGCTCCAGATATATGTTGAAAAGAAGGGGAGCTAAGGGGCAGCCCTGCCTTGTGCCTGAAAACAGTGTGAAAATGGAGGAAAAGAGTCCATTGCAGTAAATCTGGGTGGTTGAATGGTTGTATAATGATGAAACCCACTTGATGTAAATAGCGGGGAACTCCAGCCTATGCATGACAGCAAACAGAAATTGCCAGTCCACCCAGTCAATTGTCTTCTCCATGTCCAGGGACATCATCTGAGCCCCTGGACATGGAGAAGATATGGGACAGCTTACAGAGGTGATCCGATGATGTTCTCCCTCTCATGAACCCTACTTGATCCGGATGAATGATGTGAGGTATGACCTTGATCAGCCTGTTCACTAAAATTTTGGCCAGAATTTTAACATCGCAATGTATCAGGGAAATAGGGGGATAACTAGTGACTATCTGGCTCTTTTCCTGGTTTGGAGATGACTACTATGAGGGCTTCTAGTAAGTGTCTATCAATTATGTCAGACTCAAGTATGCAGTGGAACAGCCTCTTCAGCCCATGGACCAGTTGCTTAGCAAAGCATTTAAAAAAGTTTGGTGAAAACCCATACGGGCCCGGAGTTTTGTCTGGGGATGGGGATTGAATGGCCTCCAAAATTTCAGACTCTGAGATGGGAGAAATCAACCCTCCTTTTAGGTCATTTGGAATTACAGGCATCTGAATGGAAGATAAGTATTCCCTGACAGTTTCTATCTTAGGCTGAGAGCTTATAGGGCTACATAGTTCTCTATAATAGTTTCCAAACTCCCGCATTATGTCTCCAGGGAGTAATTTAACAGAGTTATCTCTTTGAAATCTGATACACTGTATAATTTTGGAAGATTCCACTGCTTTGAGTCTCATAGCCAGTAAGTGGCCTGATTTTTCCTCTTGATCCAGGTATGTCGCTTTTGTTTTAAGGATGGAATATTCTGCTTTGTCCCTAAGAATTTCATTATACTGGCTTTTAAGACATATTACGTGTTCTCTAATTTCTTCTGGGGTAGTAGGCAAAACAATTTTTTCTATGCTCCTAATTTGTTCTATGAGATGTAAGACTTTTGTCTCCTTGTCTTTCTTTCTTGTCGCTGCAATTTTGATTAATTCCCCTTTTAAAATGCACTTAAGGGCTCCCCACTATGTATCCCCTCTCCTTGTAGAGTTAAGATTGTTTTTAAAATATAAAGCTATTCTCTGTTTGATTCCCTCTGTGATCTGACTGGATCTAAGTAGTTGGTTATTCAGTTTCCAAATGGATTGTTTGGGAAGATTGGGGCTAAGACCTAGAGAGAACCTAACCAAGGAAAGGTCTGAGATAACTCCAGCATCTATAACACACTCCAAGAGGGTCGAGAGGAGAGTATTACTCACTAGAAAATAATCAATTCTCAATCTGGTTTTATGAACCTGTGAGGTAAAAGTAAACTCCCTGAGAGTAGGGTGTAATACCCTCCATGGATCACATAAACCTGTCTGGTCTATCATGTCTCCAATCACTCGTTGAGCTGGAGTCAGCCCTTCGGGTCTCTTCCCCTCCTTGTTGCGATCAGAAGAAAAGGGAAGGTTCCAGTCACCTCCCAGAATGATGGGGAGGTTTACAAAAGGGGACAAGACATCCAGCAGGTTCATGAAAAAATCTGGTGAGTCGTTGGGCCCATATACGCTACCCACTAATACTTTCGCTCTATCTAACAGACCAACAACTATTATATAGCACCCCATGGGATCTAGTATGCATTGTTCACATAAAAAGCGGGTAGCCCTAGAAATTAAAATCGCAACCCTTCTACTAGCTGAACTATCCCAGGCCATGAATACCTCACCTATAAACTGTCCTCTAAAGAGGTTGGCTTCGGACTCGAGCATATGCATTTCCTGCAAACAGATCACATTCACTTTGAGTAATTGTAAATGTTTATTAAACTTATACCTTTTGGTTTTATTCCTGGAGCCTTTCACATTTCACGAGATCCATACATAGTTACTCCCCATGGTACAGTCTCCTTCTTCAGTAATTATCTCTGAATGCATGCTCGTCTCTGCCTAAGATTTACTGTCTTGAGCTCAGCTGCATGCACTACTTGAGTGAGCATTCCTTCCTACGCTGTAGAAGCAATGGTCAGTGTAAAACAGTATTTGTTTTGGGACAATTTCAGAACTTAACTAAAAGAAACAAGCATTTGTCAATGCCAAATGTTAGCTTGCTGGCATTGGCATTGATAGTGCAAGAGTTAGAGAGATGCATAATAGGAATGGAAGTGAAGTAGTGAACTAATGCCAACTCCCACCCTGCAGAGACTGACAGGCATTGGGGTGTGCCTTTGGGTTGTCGGCCATAATGCTCACAGCATTTCACCTCTTCCTATCCTACAGACACCGACAAGTGTCATGGTGTGCCTTGGGGTCTTTGGGCTATACGCTCACCCCATTCCATAAGGAAATAGGCTGAGATGGGTGCAGTATAGGAGAATAGGGTGAACTTTGGGGTCAGAGAGTCCAAGGCACACCTCAATGCCTGTCACTGGCTGCAGGGTGGTGGTGGGGGTGGAATGGCATGAGCATTACAGTCGACAGTGCCAAGCCACACCCCTGACACCTGTCAGTTTCTAGAGTGTGGGGCGTTATGGTTGGAATCCCTAATGCCCCGGGCATTTGTTGGTAGTTTCACTCCAAATTTTCAACATGGGCTTTTTGTGACCCCACCTCATGAAGAGTGGCACTATGAGTTAATTAGCCGAAACGTGATTTTGCACAATAACTGTGCCATTTGGTGTCACAGGTGCGAAAATACATTTGGGGCAGGATGTAAAAACTGACAGCTGTACTCTTCATGAGGAGGTGTAAAAAAACTGCAATGTTGAAAATCTGGAGTGAAAATATGAAAAACTGGTGAAGTCACAAGGGTGCGTAGAAACTGTGCAACGCACACTCATAATGCAATTATTTTGGGGATATTTTTAACCAAATGTTCAACAAAGGCACTTTGGGAACTCCGCTCATCAGCAGTGTCACTGTGATTTTGTTACTCTGTCCCGAACATTGATTTCCCACAGTGACCACGCCATTGTGCGCCACATGTGCGAAAACACAGTTCAGTCAGAATGTGAAAACTGACAGTTATATGGTTTAGAAGGAGGTGTAAAAAAATGACAATGTTGAAAATCTGGAGTGAAAATATGAAAAATTGGTGACGTCATGGGTGTGCGTAGAAACTGTGCAATGCACGTCCATAATGCAATTATTTTTGGGAAATTTTTTAACCAAATTTTCAACATAGGTATTTTGGAATCTCTGCTCATGAACAGTGTCACTGTGATTTTATTAATGTGTCCTAAATAATGATTTCACACAGGGAACATGCCGTTGTGTGCCACACGTGCAAAAACACATTTCAGGCAGGATGTGAAAAATTACAACTATATTGTTCATAAGGAGGTGTTCAAAATGGCAATGTTGAAAGTCCAGAGTGAAAATATTAAAAATTGTCAAAGTTACAAGTGTGCATGGAAACTGCACAACACATACTCATAACAGTCATTTTTTTGAATTTTTCCACCAAATTTGCAAGATAGGCTTTTTGGGACCCCACCTCATGAACAGTGGTACTGTCATTTCATTAATTGGTCCCGAAAGGTGATTCATTCCATGCAGTGACCACGATGCTTTCAAAAGCCATCTCAGGTGGCCTGATGAAATGTGAAAGCGCACACACACACACACACACACACACACACACCTTGCTGCACTGAGTAAACTGTATGATCATCCATAAAATAAAAACATGTTCGTCCAGTGACTTTTGGTCCAGAAGTTCCCTTTGGGTGGTAAGTGCATTCTCTGCATTTGTTTTTCCATGTCTCAGCATGGTTTTGGGTTATGCATCGAGCAGTGGCAATAAAATTAATAAATAAAAAAATACAGTATTCACCGAATGCATGGCCTGCTGTTCCTTTATGATGAAGTCAGAGCACACTGCACGCTAGACCTCTTAGCAATAGATTGTCAGTTGTAACTACATGTTAAAGGCAGCTGAAAACACCAGGTGCATTTGTTTTTGTTAGATAACATATAAAATGTTACACACACACACGCCAAAAATCTGAGTACTGGTTGGAAGTTTGTCCCACAAAGCTGATGTTGATGGTCTGGGTAGTGGACTAAAAAACACATCTGGAGACAGATGCTAAAAGAATTGTACTAGCTATCAGGGCCGGCCTTATCCATTCTGAAGCCTTGTGCAAAACCCCTCTGTGAGGCCCCTCCATGTCCTGTAGCTCCCCCGACATATTCTTTACACCTCTGCTCCATCACAGTTCTGTACCATATTGGATCAAGGCAGGTATTGTATACTGTGTTATACATAACAAGGAAACAGCTGCAAAATGATGGTAAAGTTCATCGTACTTATTGTGCAAACCATCTACCATAAGTTAAGGAAATGCATAGTAATGGTCAGAAGGAACTGTAGTTACATCAGCCTCCACCCCCTAGGTTTTCATGAGTACAAATAACAAAGTCAAACATTGTCTTCACACTCACTGTAAGGAACAGCCATTGCATGGTGCAACGTTTAACAGCACGAGATGTTCAGTAGTTCTGATATTGTTTAGCAGACATGAAGAAGGACTTTCTCGTGGACCAGTTCTGATGCTCACAATCCTTTGATTGTGCTAATGATTTGCCAGAGTTAATTTTATATAATAAAAAGTCAATACATTTTAACCTGTATTTCCTTACAAGTGACAATTTGCCATATTCAGATGAGTTGCCACATTTTCAGAGAATTGTAGTTTATCCCTTTAAAAGAACTGCATTTCCTGTACTAGCCATTTCTGTTCCGTAGAAGCTGTTTTCAGACAGTGGTTTAAATGTTGGTATTGTTCTCTCTTTATTGGCCTTTTAGTTTTCCCAGTGGCACGCTGGTGGAAACAGACCTTGTTAGAAGTGTATGATGTGGTTTATACCCTTGGTTATCCATGTTGCTATAGTTTGTGTGTTTGTTCTACTTCAGGGCTTTGTGGTTGAGAGGGGCATAAACTATATCATATAGCTCTGAAAAGATGGTTACTATCCTTGTGTAATTAAAATAAAACCATACAAACGTTTATTAAAAGGAGAGTAAAGATGGAACAGAAACAAAATGGGGGCAACAATTTAAAATCATTTTATGCAAGAAAAATTATGGATTCAGCATAGCACTTGTTTAAAACTGTAGAAACCACAGACACTCTCTCTGCACTGCTTGCTGAACTGTAAGTAAAGAAACACTGCAGTCATTTACATCAAGGAGTTTGACAGTAGTAGTGCAGGGACCAGAACCATATCCATTCTCATTTATACATTTATTTTCACTCTACCTACATGGTGAGTGAGGTAGTGGCACTGGTTTTCACTAACAGGCCCTATTCTACAGTAGTTAAATTAACCCAAACCGCAAACAATGATAGTTCCCCCTTCCAAGCACCAGCCCAATGTGTAGTTCCACCCCCACAAATCACTAGACGTAACAGGCTCAACCTTCACCTCCCCTACTGGTATAGGCAGATGACTGATATTATGCACAAATGAAGCTTCAAGGACAGCCTTAATCTATCTAAGATGTTAGTTAGCACCTGGCATGGCAAGTGAGTAATACATTACTTTCGGAAGGGATAATTTAGTGTTGCCAGCAACATGTTCTTTCAACCATTCCCATGTAAAGATGAACAAAGTGGGTGATTTGATGCCTTTCATTGGACCAACAAGACATTTACAAAACACAAGCTTTCATGCTTCCAGCTAGTTTGAAACAAATGGAGGAGAGATCATCTGGCATGTACCTTGATTACCATGTAATCAAATAAAAGTAAAATAAATAAATAATTTAAAACTGTAGAAAATCTTTAACATTCACACATGCATTAAGCAGTCATCTTTATACTACAATTGCTAACTGAATACTATGTCTCCCTTGATCTCCATTATAAAGTACCATAGATGTTGTTTAAAAGGGGTTATTCTGCACACACCTGCCAGCTCTGTTTTCTGTTTCACTGACTCCATCACAGCACCTACATTGCCTAGCCACATTATTCACTTTGAATAAAACTGGATGAGGGCTGATCTGGGGAAACACTTTCTGACCAGTCCACTTGATGTATCACTTTTAGATTTAATCAGAATTTCAGAATTAACATATTGTTGGCACTTAAGAGATTTAGCTAATAGGATTACTAGTTGTTTGCTTTTAGTGCAGTGTATCTCTTTTTACACAGTATTCCTGTTTTAACAAAAAATGTTGGATTTCTAGTTCTCCGCTTTATTACACAGCTCTTATTAGTTAGGAGAAACAGAGCAGCAACTGTGTTTAGATTACTGTCCAAAGACGGATTAGAACACAAGTGGACTAAAAGCATTTGCTTTGCATAAACCTGAATGATCTATTTAGCCAAGTGTCCCTGACCCAGCTCCATCTTTATTCTAGAGCACTGCCAGTCATTCTACACACAAAAGTAAAATTACTAAATATAAAGGACTCGCATCCTAAGAGATGATTAATTTTAATTCTTCTGCCCTTTCTCAGGACTTGTCCTGTGGCTTAGGGGATCAGCATTGGCAAATCAAGAGAAGGTGGGAGTGAAGCAAAAAAAAAAAAACACAAAACAAAAAACAAACAGGGTCTGTAGCTCCTTCTGAGAGTTACCTTTTACAGCTGTGAAGCTGTGGTTGTGACCCTGACATCTGGTGGAGGTGACATCTGGGACACTCTTATGTTTTCCTTGGCAATGATTTTTTATGACAGCAAGGCTCCTGTGCGTCGTTTTCAGCTACTGCTCAGGAAGTAAGTAGGCAGAGCCACACGGGGACCATCCGTAAGCCAAAGAGCAGCTTTTGAAATTCCCGCTGTGACTCTACCTAAAGAATGTCATACAAGTGACAAACAGTGCCTAGGATCCACATCCACCCACCTGACAAAAAACAAACAAACAAAAAAAAACAAAAGGTTCTCCCTCCCTAGTGCTGCCCAGGGGGACCCTTTCAAATGTCATTCGCTCTGCGGCTGCATGAGAGCTACAGTTTTTTGTGACTATTAGGCATTTGGCAACGGCTTTGTAAAATAAAGAAAAGGATAACAAACTGATCAAAGACTGAATCTATGTGGGGGGGATGGTGCCCAGAACGTGAGGCATTTGTTCCCAGTACGGCAATACCCATTCTTCTAAGCTGCCCAGATAGTATTATTTTTCAGTCTCAGAACACACCAGCAGTGATGAGGTGATTGTCTTACAGTGCACAGATCCCCCCGTTCCCCTGAGCAAAGTGAGACACACCATGAAGTGGAGAGAAATGGCCACAGCCATGTGTTTATTACTTCCAGTCATCAATGATGATTAATTCAATTAATGAATTCAAACACATTCAGCTGGATGTGGGCTGCCAGGTGGTCTTGGTTGGTACCCTCCCACATAACTGGCCTTCCCCACATTGGAAGGAAACCAACCATTTGCAACCCTGTAAGGGACTCTGGCCTCCGGGGGCATGAAGGAGGGCTCATGGCCGGCAATCGTGGCATCCCCCCATCCGGGGATGTCCAAATGCCATGGGCGTGCACCCCGAGAGACTGACCCGCAGCTTCGTGCCCCTATTGTACAAGGTGAGCCCCAGCCTCCCATCATCTGTCTGCATAAGGCCATGACCCCCGTTACCCCCTCTTCATCATCCAACCAATACTACCTTGTCGCCACAGGGTGAGCCCTGCTCACACTCCCCCAAGCACGTCAGCCAGAGTTCTCACCACCACCTGGTGAATATCTTCTAAGAACCTATCTAACCCCAAACTAGATAAATGTACCCCACCCCTTGCAAATAACTCTGCTTCTTGTATTCTAATATTGTCATGCCTTACTGTGGATCCCCCAAGGCTCCCCACAATGGCCCTCATGGCTGCGTTATGCAGCTGGCTCACTTTGTCTAAGGTCAAGGCCTTGGGATTCCTGGTCTGACACCAGTGTGTCTCTGTATCACATCAGACCATATGATGTACAAGCCTGGTCATCTGCCCTTCAAGTAACACAAGTCCTCTTTTCCTTGTCTTAGCAGGTCAATGGATGAAACCATCCCCATGTTGTTGCCTCCCAAGTGAATCGCTAATATCTGCAGAGGACCCCTCTGTTGTGCTTCAGCCAACAGCAGTGAAAGCAGCCCTTGCCATCTCATCCTTCTGCGGCCCAACCAGATGACTTCCACAGCCCGTTGCTCCAGGAACAAATTCCTTCCATCCTGAGTTCGACTTGCATGTCTGGCCACCCAGTGCACAAATAAATGCCCACACATCCAGATCTTACAAGGCTGTGGCTTTGTCCAGCTGAGATAAGAAGAAGACAAGTTAAAGCATGTGCCGCCTGACATACCTTTCAAAAGCTTGCGAGTGCCACCTGCCCAAGGCCTGGATTTGCTTGTTTGTCCAACCTTCGGCCCTGGCATGTGATGCTGCCCCTATCCGAAATGAATGAGTGTTAAAATCTTTTGCACTGAAACCTAACTGCCCCAAACTCTTGCTCAGAATGTGACGGAATTGGTACACTGTGACTAGGGACCCATCCTGGTGCCAGAAAAATGCTACCCCCTGCGCAGACCTGTGGTCCAGGTAGTCCTGAACTCTGTCCCAGACTGCCCACTGGACCCCTGGTAGGGACTTCAAATTACACCAACACCCTCTTGCTGTAGCATCTGTCTTGCTCTGCTGCAGCCGAACGAATATGCTCCCTTTTGTCAGGGTTATGTCATCATCAGTTAACACCATGGGCCAGCCTGGCATTTTGCTGGGTTGTACCAACTCTGATACCCAGAAAGCCCTGCAAAAGGGCACTAAGTATGCTGTGCTGAAAAGCTGTGCCTCCACCTGGGAGGAGCATACCTCACCAAAAACCTCCCATACCTGCTCTAATAGGTCGGGGTTAATGGGACTTCTACTGTCCAGGGTCGTAGAGATCTCCCTGGTCCACCCTTCTAAACGCTTCTGTACCAGGAATGCCCTCGTATTGTCAGAGTAACCCATGACTTTGGAGAACCATGCAATGACCACCAAATGTTGGCCCACTACTGCCCATGAGCTGCCGCTTCTCCTTCTCAGGAGGGCATAGGCACACAAGTGATCCACTGGGATGGGCCATGTGTTATCCCACCCTTGTTCCTGGTGAGCCTGTATGAAATTGTCTACTGCCCTTGTATACATAGCCCATGTGCTGGGCACCAGAGACTGCCTGATTAGACCCTAGGCCTCTGAGTTACCAGCTCCCACAGGTACGGTGGGATAACCCTGGGGTGTTTCTCTGCTGCTGGTGTCAGTTGCTGAAACCTCTGCCACTGTGAACAAAAGAGAGCATCAGCGATACCATTTTTCACTCCTGGCACATGCACAGTCCTGAATGTTATGTTCAACATAAGGCACTTTAACACAAAGACTCTCATGAGATCCCCCATTGGGCCCCGCCCACCCAGCTGATGATTGATGGTGTGGACTACCCCATGTTGTCGCACCTGAACACAATACTCTTGTTCCTTAACTGTTCCCCCCATAGCGTTAACGCTACCACTATGGGAAAGAATTCTAATAGGGTGACCTGCCTATGTAACCCATCAGCCGGCCATGTAGGCGGCCACTGACTAGCACACCACTGACCTTGAAAGTAAGCCCCGAACTCCAAGCTGCCCGAGGTGTCCATGAAGAGTTCTAGCTCCTGACTGTATGTAGGGATCTGCCAAATGGCTCATCCATTGAAACATGCCAGGAAGGCCTGCCAGATGTGCAAGTCTTCCCTCATTTATGCCGTTACCCATATTCTGTGATATGGCTGGGTGCACCCTGCTCCCATCTGGGCCAGTCTGCGTATGAATGTTCTGCCCATTGGCATGATTCTGCATGCAAAATTCAAATGACCTATGAGCTGCTGCATCTCATGCAGCATGGTCTTCTTTGCCCCCGCTATCTTTTCCAGCAGTTCCGTCAGGGCGACCAACTTCTTCTGGGGCAGTCTCCTACACCACTGTGTCTATCTCTATTTCTAAGAAGGAGAGCGTTGTGGTAGGAACCTCAATTTTATCCTGGTCCAATGGTACACCTATGTCGGCACACACATCCTGAAATGCTGCCATAAGATGGGAACAGTTGCTTGACCCCACTTCCCAATGAACAGGAAGTTGTCCAGGTAATGTATTACCTCTGATATCCCCACTTGCTGTGTTGTAACCCAATGCAAAGCTGAGCTGAACTGCTCGAATACTGTGCATGCCACTGCACAGCCCATGGGCATGCAGTTGTCAACATAATAGCTGCCCTCGAACTTCATACCCAATAAATCTGTGTCATCTGGGTGTACTGGTAACAACTTGAAGGCTGACTCGATGTCTACCTTCCCCTGTAAGGCGCCCTTCCCCACGCCCTGAATCACTTCCAGCACCTCATCAAAATGGGTGTAAGTGACTGCTGTGTGGGCTGGGTCAATAAAATGGTTTACAGACTCCCCCTTGGGGTAGGATAAGTGATTTATCATCCTAAATTCTCCTGAGGTTTTCTTTGGGACAAGCCCAGTGGGTGAGACCCACAATGTTCTGCTTGGCAGCTCTGGGAATGGGCCACTCACTCTCCCCACCGCTAACTTTTTCTTAAGTTTCTCCCTGACCATTGCTAGCCACTCTCTGGTGGACTTCAGGTTCTGTGCCTCACAATGCCGGTGAGGTCCTTCATAAGGGATTCAGAAGTCCATCCCGAATCCCTCCACCAAGAATTGCATGGCCGCTGTGTCGGGGTACTGCTGGAGTCTCAACTTAAGACAGTCTGCCCTTTTGGGCATTGGGACCTTTATGCCAGCCCCACTTTGTGGAGCGAAAGAACTCAGACCCGGAAACCCACCGGCAGTGGGCAAATGGGTGGGGTTGTCTGCATGCAAAGCATTCATGCTTGAACCTGCAGTGCTCAGTTTTGCATGTCCTCCGGTTGTACACGTAACAGTGTCCTCCCCCTTGTCTCTCTGTTTATTCTCTTTTCCCCATTTTTTGGGAGATATGGGTTTCCTCACTGGAAATCTGATATCTGAATGCTGGACCCCTTCCCCATGTCAGTGGCGCACAGCAGGGGTAAGTCCAGCATGTCCCATGATCTTCCTGTATCATACTATATCCATCTTCTGAATTCTTCATCGTATTCTAACCATCCCCCTCCTGGTTTTGCTGCATGCTTGGCCATGACTCTACTCAAATACACCCAGAGGCTCTTAGCCTTCTCTAGGTTCCCTTGTACTAACAGGCCAGTGTAAATTGCAAATCCAGCTAACCAGTTATCCCAGGTGTGCTTAATGGGCACTTTCCGCTTCTTTTCAACCCCCTTGTCTTTTTCTTTTTTATCTCTGTCCTTGTCTTCCTCTTGCTCTCTAGGTCTGTTCAGCAATGTGAACACATCTACAAACTCCCCCTTCATGATTTGTTTTCTTACCTTGTCCGGTAAATGTGATCCTGCTGGCTCACCCAAGCTGACAAACCCTCGTGCTTTGGCCTGCCCCATTACCGGCTGCCTGTCTGCCTGGTCTGTAACAGCTGCCGAACTTGCACCAATACCCACTACACACCTTGTGCTTGCCTGGTCTGGTGATGCAGCAGTTTGTGCTTGCTTCTGGGCTGTGATAAATGCCAGCACCTTGTCCAGTTTTTGCTTGAGGCTCACCTGGCTCCTTGATGGCCCAGCGGCTGTCACTTCCACCACCCTCGTGCTTGGTCTAGCTGCCGCCTGCCCTGGAGGGGTGGTTTGTACCCCTTCCTCCCACTGTGGTGGTGGTGGTGGTGCCTCAGATCATGTTGGACCAACCTGCTCTAGATCTGAGGCAACGATTGGGCCATGTACCTGATCAGCTGCCTCACTGGCACTCATCCTTATGGGGGGGCTGGATATTTGGCCTGTTGCCCACGCTCTCTTGCCCCTTCCTAGGCTTCCTTGCCCATATGGGTTGAGGTTTCAGAGAGCCTTCCAGTGTCTGCTGCAGCAGACCTCTCAGTTCCTCCACTGACATATTCTCTAGGTCAGACTTACCTGTTGGTTGGTGTGCCCGAACATTGCTGGGTGACTGGTCCTGACCTGGGTCGACCGCCCTCATTGGCACCCCAGGCTCCAGCTGCACCTCGACCTGTACCATAGAGGGACTCTGCTGCTTGTCTCCCTCCATCTCTGCTTTATTCTGGAACAACATGCCCCACCATGCCTTCCCTTTGCTCTGCATCAGTTCCATCAACTGGGTCTCCAGGCTGCTGCCACTGGCCACTCCTTTTTCCATCTCACCCGGAAGCTGTAACACAGACTAAACACACACACTCAGACACTTCCTTGGCTGGTATGTCAACTTCCGCTGCCTACCAACCAACAAACTCGTCTTCCTGGTTCTTCTTGTCCTGTACTTGTTGGCTGGAGAGCAAGGAGCAAAGAGGGAGACCCCCTTACAGCCTGGCCTTAAGAAGGCCTAGCTCCTAACTCACCAGCCCCTTGGCCCCTCCGGGAACACCCCCCTGTCCCCTTCCTGCCCCTGCTGGGTGGGCCTACCTGCCCCCTCACCTGACCAGGTGGATCAAGGGGGATGTGCCCACAGACAAACGCCCCGCCCCCTGCTTGGCATCATGGGCTCCTTCATAAAGACAACAAAAGCAGAGTTGGAGGAGCAGGGGAGAGGGTGATAATGGGCCTCAGCCAGGAAGTGTCAGGCATTGGAGGGGGTTAGACATTGCAAAGAGATACTTGCATGTAGTGGGGGAAAAATGCTAACTGTGTTTGGCATCTCCTGCACTGTAATGAAAGTCCACCAGCAAGAGTATCATCAATTACAACTAACCAGGACATCCCTTCATTTTTTTTGTCAAAGGAGCCTGAAGCTGGTGAATTGTTAACCAGAGCCTAGTTTGTTTTAGTTCAGGCTTTTTTCTTGGTCCAAGCTGCCCTTACGTACATTGCACTATGTAACTTGCAGTTTAATCGAAAGACGAACTATTCCACCACAACCAACATTGCAGTGTCTTCCTCCAGAATACGTCATTTGTATTTTTTATGCACGATTTTGGATTTAAAGAGAATTTAGAAACAGAAACATAGAAACTGTTGTCCGCAATTTGATCTATGGTCCATTAGCCATCTGATAAAAATTTAATTGTTTACCCTTTCCACTCAAAGCAGTGACAGTTAACATCACAGATTCCTAAGGCTAAAATGTCAATTATATATTTGTGTACTATCTGTTTGTACTGACATAATGATGGCTAATATGGCTTTTAAAACTTGGAAGGGTAAAAACTACTAAAAATATTATCCTTTTTATGCATCTTTGGAAGTTGTTCAGTTTCTCTCTTTTCACAGGGGTTAACTTAACTGTGTGTGACCCACTGGAACATAAGCAATATAGAGCTGCTCCCTGAAGATCATTTGTTTCCTCTATGGGGAACATTTCAGAGAACATTTTGGTTGCCAGAGAGAAAGAAATAAAAAGAAAAGCACAGTATGTTTGTGCAAGCACAGGGCATTATATAAAAGGACAGTAATTTAGCCAAGATATATGCAAAGCCAAACAGGCACTTAGATCCTCCAGAGCTTCACTAAAAGCAGGTTTATCTTACATTGGACGAAGGCAGTTGGAACATATACAGCCAGTTTTATTGGTTTTCATTAATTTTGTATGAAATGATTTACTGAACTAGGCAAACATTTTGCAGTATGTGTCAAGCTGCTTTGTTGGCAGCAGAGATTGTACTGGCATCTCCGAACTTCAGTGAGTAAATGCGATTTCAGATCAGAGGGATGAATTACAGAGATTGCCAAAGTTGTCTTAGAACAAGTCATTTTAGTCACAACCTTGAGCGTTATCCAGAGTACCAAAATAAAAAAGAAGTGTTTTCGTCTGATGCGAACAAGTAAAAAGCTATGTTTGTTTAACTGTTTCACCAGGAAAGGCACGTTGGGAGGCGTGTTATCTGTGCCACTGAGCTTGTCTCTGATTGCAGCAGCACTTTACTTGCAAGTTGTGTCCACTTTACATACAATGTCTGTCAGCGCTAGCATACTGGCTTATTGAGGAATGAGGGACACACCTACTAAAGCATGCCCTGCATTCACCGACACTGACACACCTCTGAAATGTGCTACTAGCAAAAGATGTTGCTTGCCCATGCACGCAAGCCAAAATCAGAAAAAAAGATTTACAGAGATGGAGAGTAGTTAGAGGGATGGGACTCACCTCAGTGTTAAGTACAAATGTTTTACAGGTGAGGTTTCTTATGCTAGAATGGAATGGGAATTTCGGTTAATTTGGGCATAAGTGGCTCATTTTGCAGGCATAGTCAATACGTGAGTGTTTTTGGTTCCATTGCACAAGCTATAAAATGCATTTGTGGCTGAGACCAATTAGTTCATGCTGAGCTGCCTGCTGCTTGTTCTGTGATGTCTTTGCATGTCCTTGTCACCTAGAACTAATGGGTTACTGTTTTGAGAATATTCATGCTGAGCTTATCAAGGCACTTCTCTCTTTGCTGCTGTAGGTGCAACAAGCCTGATGAAGCCTGCCATGCTCTGGGTGCCACTCTTTTATTTTTTTTATCACATCCTTATTTTAACACCTTGCTACTGTGCCTACTGATGGGGGCACCCAGCCGCCAGCTCTGTCCACGGGGAGAGCAGCAGGCTCACTCACATGATGGGGGGTGTGGCACAGCTGTAGCCAATCCACTGGAGGGCTCCCCCGTCCCTTACCAGCCAGACCGGCGTCGCACTCCCCCCAGCTCGATTCCACGACAGTCCTCCCTGTGACATAGACAGCCAGTTCTGAGTGCTGTATCAATTTTTTTTTATTACATACAAAATATGTAATGGGAAGGCCACTTTGAGGAAACTACAGTCTTGCTGAACTGACACATCAAAGCCCCCCAGGGATAAGTTCAAAGGACAGGACATAGCTAAACTGCAGATATCTGGGGTGCAATTATCTTGTCAATTTGCTTTTATCCCAGGAAATAAAATTAGCCATTCATGACGTTCTCAGGGAAATCCCTTGATGTGTTCTAGGTGTCCTGAGAAAAGGGATACTGGCCAGTGTTATGAATAACCTTCCAGGAACCAGCTAATTTCATCAAAGAGGTTGATGTCTGGGCCAAGCAGGACCCAGATGAATTTGGAAGGTCCAATATCCATTCCCGGGAAACCCCTTAATTACATCAGAGAGACCTTTGATGTGTAGATACCAAGATCCAGAAGGGATTAAAGAGTCAGATACACTTTTGCTTTGAATACAGTGACTTATAGCAAAGAAACTTTTGCTATGTATGTGTAGCAGAGCACAAGCCGGTTTTGTCTGGTTAACCTGAGGAGAGGAAAGTCAGTGAGGTCACCTATTATGTTTTTTAAAATATTTTATTTAGACATCCTGTGTTATAAAATATAGATTTTGTTACACCAAGGCAGAGTTAGGTGACCTCAGAGAGAAGGTCGGCTCAAGACTGTTCTTAAGCCTACTGCAAACCTTGAAAAACACACAATATTATTTCTGACTGAAAGAAGGACATCAGCACTGGAAGATTCAGAAGTAAGGACTTTAGATAAGATTAGTCTGAGAGTTATTATTTGTAGGAATCTGCACTTTTACCTGTTTGTTTTAAGGCTGTATGTATGAGGATATTTTTGTTCTGTAATGATTTTCTGTTTTCCTAGTTTAAAGTACAGATGCATTTTGAAATGGAAACTTCCTGGAGTGCCTTGACATTTCTTTTTATTTAAGTGAAGCTTTTAAAGGTTATAGTTGACACTGTGTAAGAGCTTATTTTGATACCAAACTGGGAAACGGATAGAGTTCTCTAAAGTCTTGCATAGAGTTCTAAGGGTTCATTTTGTAGACATGGGTAGGTGCCCGTAGCCAAAGATATCTGGCCCCCTGAAGACAGAATTATCTGAGCCTGATAATTGTGTACGCTAACAAGAGGTTATCAGTTTGAATCCCTCCAGAACTTGAGAATAAGGTGACTCGAACCCACAAAACAGACAAGAGGGTTACCTTGTGCTGTTCACTATACACAAATCATACGCTCAGAGGCTGGCACTTTGGGAGTAGAGGGCTGACCGGCTGAGTGAGTTTGTGACACTCCCCGCACTGCAGGGTGCGGCCATCAAGCTGCTCAGTCGCACCCAGCCCATTTTCCACTTGTCTCCCAATGGGAGCACGGATGTGCAATGACGTCTGTGCACAAATGTGCAGATGTCCGCCGTGCTCTCTCCCCTTCAACACGTGCATATCTGCAGTGCCACCGGGCATCCCCAGGGACTGCTAGAGCACGAGGTGAGTCCCACCCTATTCCCCAGGACTAGGAGAGCTGTTATCAGATGCTCAATCCTAGTCCTCCCCTGCCGACCCCTGATGGCCCGAGCTCATTCCCGAACCCAGGTCGCCAGCATGGAGCGAGGTGTGGCGTCCAGTGCCTCAACCCTCAGTGCCACCGGGCCAGCATTGGGTGCCACTCTTAATTATTATGTTGTCTTGCCCATGCGCAAGCAACATTTTGTGGCAGTAGGAGATGGTAGTAGGAGAAATGCAGAGATGTGTCAGTTTTGGTGAATGCAGGGCATGCTTTAGAAGGTACATTCTTCATTCCCCAATTAGCGAGCATGCTAGAGGTGACACAAGTTTTATGCAAAGTGCCACCAACTTGAAACAAATTTGCTACTGCAGTCAGAGACAAGCTCATCATGCAGCATCACAGATAACATGCCTCCCCTACATGCCTTGCCTGGTGAAACATTTCAATAAACATGGCAGTGGGTCCCGCCATTCGCCTCTCACAATCCCTAGATAGCTGACTTCAGGGATGCCCAATCCACCTGTCAGCATGTTTAATACCTACTAAAACTGTGTGGCAAACTGGGAGCCCACCCCAGTGTGACTGTGTGTGTTTGGAAGCCAACCACGTCTGCATGTTCCTGCCCCCGCACCACCCCCATTGTGTGCCACACTGGAAGCCCACCCCAGTGTGGCCAGCATCACCTCCCCAAAGTCATGGGGCACTCTGGGAGCCCACCCCAGTATGCCCAACATTTGTTTTCTTACACATGTAAAGAAAGAAAACTGTCCACACTGTTCAGTTTCTTTTTCAGTACCTTAAACAAAGAAAACGGTCCCTCGTTGTCAGCGGCTCCCCCTCCCCAACCCACACCCACCATCTGTGCACCCCACCTCCTCACACCCCCTCACCCCATACTTACCTCTGGAGGTCGGCGCCATGATCTTCAGTGGAGCGGGAACACATCTGCACTACCTGCGCATGTGTCTAGACAGTTCTTAGCATATTGAGTGAAATGACTGCATTGTCAGCACTTAGTACTGCATATAACCAGTGCCTGTAACTACTGTTTCTCTCGCTTCACTTTGTCTTTACCTAGACTGACTGTTAGTGTTCCCCATATGAAAGTTCTTGTTTTATGTTGTCAAACTGTTGTCTATGCTACGGTTTTCCCATCCCACTATGCCTAGTTACCGAACCAAATGTTAGTGAATCCCCACTATGTATTTTACTTGATTCTTGCTGTCTTTAACTGTTGTCTATTTTCCCCCTCCCCAGGACACATCTGGAATCAAGCATTAGCCTGCTCAGCATGCCCTCCTGGTTAAACGTTTAAACGTTTAAATAAATAAGTCGACCGTGAACTGAAGAAATGCCGGTAAGCTGTATAATGGCATCAGTGGGGGAAGTTTCAACTTAGGTGGATATCTCAGCCATTTTTTTCACTTTTGTCTCCAAATTTTCAACACGGGATTCTTGGGACCCCATCTCATGAAATCAGTCACTATCATTTCATTATTTGGTCCCGAAAGGTGATTTAGCAATCACTGCATGGAATCACCTTTTGGAACTGATTAACAAAATGACAGTGCCACTGTTCATGAGGTGGGCTCCCAAAAGCCTATGTTGCCAATTTGGTGAAAAAATTCCCAAAAATGACTGTGTTACGAACATCCATTGTGCAGTTTCCATGCATGTTCATTACTTTGAGAATTTTTAATATTTTCACTCCAGATTTTCAACATTGTCATTTTTTCACACCTCCTTATGAACAGTACAGCTGTCATTTTTCACATTCTGCCCAAAATATGTTTTCGCACATCTGGCACACAATAGCACGATTGCTGTGGGAAATCAACATGTGGAACAGATTAACAAAATCACAGTGATGCTGTTCATAAGCAGAGGTCCAAAAATGCCTATGCTGAAAATTTGGTGAAAAAATTCCAAAAAATGTCTGTGTTATGAGTGTGCATTGTGCAGTTTCCAAGAGCGCTCATAACTTTGAGAATTTTTAATATTTTCACTCCAGATTTTCAACATTTCCATTTTTCACATCTCCTTATGAACAGTACAGCTGTCATTTTTCACATCCTGCCCAAAATGTGTTTTTGCACATCTGGTACACAATGGCGTGGTCGCTGTGGGAAATCAATGTCCGGGACAGACTAAGAAAATTACAGTGACACTCTTCATGAGCGAAGGTCCCAAAATGCCTATGTTGAAATTTTGGTTAAAAAAATCTCCCAAATAATTGTGTTACAGTACGGACATATGTTGAGCAGTTTCTGCACACTCTCGTGACTTCACCAATTTTTCATTTTTTCACTCCAGATTTTCAACATTATCATTTTTTTACACCTCCTTATGAACAGTACAGATGTTCTTTTTCACTTACTGCCTAAAATGTGTTTTTGCACTTGTGTCGCCAAATAGTGCAGTCACTGTGCAAAATCACCTTTCCGCTAACAAACTGATAGTGCCACTGTTCATGTGGTGGGGTCACAAAATGCCCATGTTGAAAATTTGGAGTGAAACTACTAAGAAAACAAAAACATGCATTTCCCATCAAAATAAATATTTTTTATTAACTTATCCAAAGGATTGCTTATACCGATTTGTTTTTAAGGAATACACCTCTTTTTAATTTTTTAAAATTCCTTCTCATTAGGATTACCCCACTTGCTATGTATTTGCTAGTTTTTATTTAACCTCCTCTGAATATCCAGGAATATTCTAAGGACACTGACTCTGTCTGATTATTATACATTCATCCATACATTATTATTCTTATTTCCACATCAAGTAATATTTCTAAATAAATATCAAACACAATTCTTAACTTATGCCTTGTCTTTTAATCTGATTTAATATATTTACATGTAGTAATGCAAAAACTAGTAATACCATTATTCTTTCTTTAAATAAAGGCACAATGTGCTGTAATTTTCTATGGTATTCATTAGGTAGTGTCCCCTTAAAATGAGCATTCTGACAATCCAAACCAAAGTGTAGTTAGACAACGTCACTTAAAGTATGCCATTATTTATGCTTCATTAAAAAACAAACATTTATTTACATCATTTTGTGGATAAAATGTAGTTCTTGGCCAAAAATTGTAAAAAAAAGAAAAAGAAAGAAAGAGAAAAAAAGGTACCTTGTAATTTCTTTGGTCCTTAAGTGGCCCCCTCCATCTATGACCAAACCACTCCCAGGTTCAGAACATAAGATATACTTACAAAAGCTCTAACTTATTCTTAAGTTAACTATTTCATACTTAATATTTAAGTAAGGCCTGTGTGGAATTGGGTTGTGCAATTTAATGATGCATTATATAGGGGTGGTAAGTTTTATGGTGTATGCTGTTTTGTTCTGCTCTTTGGATGGCCTGGAACAGAAAATCCACTGGGCAGAAAAAAATGGTACTTATGATAATCGGCTTCAACTGAAATTTTAAAATAAAGATAATAAGCAAGACGTTAGCAAAATTGTATTTGGTCTTATGGGAAAAAAGGGAAGTTGGAAAATTAGGGTATTTTTGTTTGCATTGTTTAATCATAAAAAGATTACAGGAATCAGGAGATGTTGAAGAGAACCCAGGACTTTTAGATAATCTTGAATTAAAATGGATGAAAGCACGAGGGGTAAAAATTGTACATTTAAATATCTGCAGCCTTATGCCAAAAAAACAGGAACTGGAAGCCTGGATTGAGGTACATGAATCAGATTCAGTGTTGATAACTGAATCCTGGCTGAAACCCAAAATAGATAATAACTTAATAGGAATTTTGAGTTATAGACACTTAAGAAAAGACAGACCAGGGAAAGGGGGGGTAGTCATTTTTTTTATAAAAAGCACTTTGAGGTAAAAGAAATACCCACCCCAGTATTAGAATCAGGATGTGAGTGTCTTTTTGTCGAAATGGTATTGGGTAAAACAAAGAAATTGAATGTGGGATGTGTGTATAATCCTCCAAATTCCAAGATTCAGGAATTGAAGGAATTAATTAAAATATTGAAAGGGTATAGTAAGAAGGAGTTAGTTGTAATGGGGGATTTTAATTTAAATTGGTTGGGAACTGAAGTAAATAAATACAAGAAGTTGTTACAGGGAGTGAATCTTGAACAAATTACAACAGATGGAAAAAGATTAAATAATAAAGCAAAGCAATTTAGCTTACTTGATTGGGTATTGGTAAGTAATGTAAAATAATAATGGTATCTCAGGGGTATTAGCTGATGTAATTAGTAACCACCATCCAACTTACTGTGTCTAGGGGAATGGGAGACCCAAGGGTAAATACCATTTTGTGGAAAATCAGACTTTAAATGAGGAGAATTTGTTAGCTATTAAACAAGATCCATTACTGGTCAGTTGGACCCAATTAAATAGTATTAAAGATGCTAACAAAGCAGTAAGTTTATTTTCTGAATCTTTAAATGTAATAATTGATAAATGAGCCCCAATAAAGAGGAGAAGGGTGAGGGGGACTCAAAATAAATGGTTAAATTCAAAATTGTTTAAACTAATGAAGGAAAGGGATGTAGCTAACCAATTATATAGAAAGACTAGGTTAGAATTAGTTTGGAACCACTATAGACAGTTGAGAAATAGATGTAAAAAAGAAATAAAAAGATCTAAAGTTGAGTTTTACAGAAATGAACAGGTTACTACTTTTCATGGTAAAAAAAAAAAACAGTTTTGGAGACTTGTGAATAATTTGCTGGCCCCTAAGAAAGAGGATAATATTACTGGTTTAGTCAAAGAACAACAGGTAATTACGGGGGGGGGGGGGTATTGCAGATTATTTGAATGAAAAATTTACTGATTTAGATGAATATCTCTTAGATTTTGGGGAAAGGGTTAGATTTAGTATACCTGATCAAAGTAATAATTTACCAAAATTTTATTTTAAGAAAATTACATGGAACGAAGTTTACCTGGAATTATTAAAATTGGATGAAACAAAAGGACCTGGGTTTGATCAGTTAGAGTCAAGAGTTTTAAAAATAATGGCAAATGAGATTGCAAAACCATTGCAGTTGATTTTTAATTTATCACTTACATAGAAACATAGAATTTGACAGCAGATAAGGACTGCTTGGCCCACCTAGTCTGCCCATTTCCCTACCTAACAGGTAAGCTGCAGATCCTAGTTAACCAACAGCCTACTTTCTCCTGTCCCCCCACTAGAATTGCCTTATGTCTGTCCCATGCATTCTTGAATTCCCCCACTGTTTTTGACTCTATGACCTCCTCAGGAAGGCTGTTCCATGTATTCACAACCCTCTCTGTGAAGAAATACTTGGTCACATTACCTCTGAGCCATCCCTTATCTATCTTCAAATTGTGCCCCCTTATTTTTGCACATCTCTTTTTCTGAAAGATGCTACTCTCTTGGACTTTGTTGATTCCCTTGAGGAATTTGAAAGTTTCTATCATGTCCCCCCTCTCCCTCCTTTCCTCAAGGCTATACATCTTTAGTTCCTTTAGTCTTTCTTCATATGTCTTCTGATGCAGACCCTGCATCATTTTGGCTGCCCTCTTCTGGACAGCCTCCACTCTGTCTATGTCTTTGTGGAGATGGGGTCTCCAGAACTATACACAGTACTCCAAATGTGGTCTTACCAACTGTCTGTACAGAGGGCCAACAACTTCCTGTTTTCTACTGGTGATGCCTCTCCCTATGCATCCCAGTATCCCCCCAGCCCTCCTTACTGCCTTCTCACATTGCTGGCCCACTTTTAGGTCATCTAATATGACTACACCCAGGTCCCTTTCCATTTTTGTTGTTGTCAGTATCTCACCCTCCATTGAGTACTCTTCCCCTGGGTTTTTGTTTCCCAGGTGCATTACTTTGCACTTATTTGCATTGAATCTAAGCTGCCATACATTTGACCATTCCTCCAACCTTGCCAAGTCCCTTTTATCCTTTCCACTCCACCTTGTGTATCAACCCTGTTGCAGATCTTTGTGTCATCTGCAAAGAGACATACTTTCCCTTCCAGTACCTCTGCAATGTCACTTATAAAGACATTAAAAGGGACTGGCCCCAGTACTGAACCCTGCGGTACCCCACTAGTAACCCTCCTTTCTTCACTGTGGACTCCATTTACTATTACCTGCTGTGTCCTGTTGTCCAACCAGTGTTTTACCCAGGCTACCACCCTGGTACCCACTCCCAGGCTGGCTAATTTGTTTATTAACCTTTTGTGCGGGACTGTGTCAAATGCCTTGCTAAAGTCTAGGTAGGCCATGTACACAGCCCCTCCCTGGTCTACTGCTTTGGTCACTCAGTCAAAGAAATCAATTAGATTTGTCTGACATGACATTCCCACTGTGAATCCATGCTGCCTTGGGTCCTGTGCTGCACTGACCTCTAGGTACTCAACAATTCTTTCCTTCAGAAGTGAGTCCATCATTTTCCCTACCACTGAGGTCAAACTGACAGGTCTGTAATTTCCTGCCTCTGTCTTGCTCCCACTTTTGTGAAGGGGAATCATATCTGCCCCTCCTCCAGTCCTCAGGTACCACACCATCCTCCCATGATTTATTAAAAAGGGTAGTCAGTGGTGTTACTAGTTTTTCCCTTAGTTCTTTTAGAATTCTGGGGTGAATAGCATCAGGCCCCATTGCTTTATCCACCTTCAGTTTTAAAAGTTCTTTCAGAATCCTTTCTTCTGTGAAAGGACTAATATCAATCTCCCCTATCCAGAGTGCTTCTATTGACTGGATTAGGTATTTCCCCCTGCTTTTCCATTGTGGATACTGAGCAGAAGTATTTGTTCAGTATCCCTGATTTTTCACTGTTGCTGTCTGCCCAACCACCGTCCTCTTTGTTCAGCCTCAGTATCCCTGCCTTAGTCTTTCTTTGCTCCCTAATGTACCTATAAAAGGTTTTATCCCTCTTTTTTAACCAATTTGGCTATCTTTTCCTTGGTTTGGGCCTTTGCTACTCTTACTGCCTTACCTGCTTCCTTCTGCTTTAACTGGTACAGTTCTCTGTCCTGCTCCTTCTGTGTTTCCTTATACTTCCTGAATGCTATCTTTTTCTCCCTTACCTTCCCCGCCACTTTTGAGAACCATAGTGCTTTTTTTTCTTTTGTTTTGATTTGTTTATTTGCTTCACACAAAGGCTTGTTGCCTCTGTGATGGCCATTTTGATGTTTCCCCATTGTTGCTCCACTCCACCTTCTTGACTGTTTGCTAGTGCTTTTCTAAGACACTCTCCCATTTTGACAAAATCATCCCTCCTGAAGTCCAGTACCTTCACTTTTGTGAGTCTTGACTCTATAGCAAAGTTTATCATGAGCCACAGTGTTTGGTGGTCGCTTGTTCCCAGAACAAACAATACAAACAAAAATTGTCCCAACTATGTGGAAGAAAGCAATAGTGATACCAGTTTTTAAGGGGGGACAGGCAGTTTCTGGGGCAAATTACAGACCAGTTTCTCTACTGTCTATAGTGGGAAAAATCCAGGAACAGTTGCTGCATCTCCAAATTGTGGAACAACTAAATAAATATCAGGTGCCTCCGGATGCACGGCATGGCTTCCGTAGCGGGTGTGGTATAGTGATGGTCTTGGTTAGGTTCACAAATGACCTACAAGAAAATATGGACCAGGAGAAATATACGGGTGTGGTGTTCGTGGACTTGACCAAGGCCTTCGACTTAGTGGACCACCAGATATTGATTTCCAAATTGAAAGTGCAGGGATTTGGAGGACCAGTGATTGAATGGTTATATGATTATTTGACTCTGAGAGTACAACGTTAGGATAAATTATACTATGTCTGACTTCAGAAAAGTTAATTATAGGGTATCACAGGGATCGATATTGGGGCCTTTGTTGTTCTCTCTCTCTATATATAAATGAATTACCTACAATAAGTAAAGGTTCCTCCTTAATTTTGTATGCAGATGATGCAGTCTTACATGTAGCTGACAAAAATATTGATATGATTAGAACAAAGTTAGAACATGATCATAACAAAATGATAGAATGGTTAAAAGTAAATAGATTAGTTTTGAATAAAAAAAAGACAAAGGGTATGTTGTTCTGCATGCCTGCAAAGTTAAGAAGGATGAGAGATGATCTTAAAATAACAGACAATGAAGGACCTTACCTTGACATGGCCACTGAATTCCATTATTTGGGCGTGACCTTAGATAGTCACCTTTCCTTTACTCCTCATTTAAATAATGTGACCAAACAGATACATTATAGAATTGGTGCGCTGTACACAGTAAGGTATTTTCTAACAGATGACACTAGGAAAACTGTAGCAGTAGCATGTCTACTGCCTACATTAGATTATGGAGGGCTGATTTGGGGGGGGGTCAGAAAAGGCAAAACTGCAGAGATACAGCCTCTATAATTCTATTTGTAGATTTGCTTTGAGGGCTAGACATAGGGAACATCATTGTAAGTTATACAGTAGGTTGGGTTGGCTACCTCTGGAGCAAAGAGACACTATACAGGAGTTATGTTTTGTGCATAAATCACTTTATAGTGTTGTACATAACCTTATGAATAATTGTTTTACTCGTAGAACAAACTATAGGCAGCTTAGATCTAGTTCCTCTGTTTTGCTGGAAATTCCTCTTTGCAAAACATCAAAAAAACAAAAATCTTTTAAATATTGTGCTACGGACAGCTGGAATAAATTGCCTGATGACTTAAGAAATGCAGAAAACTTAATTTATTTTAAAGTATCCTTAAAAAGACACTTGTACTTAGGGGTGGGATGCAAGTGTACCTAAGGGTTTATCTATAGGTATTATATTTATATAATATAATCTGTTTTAGGATTATATCAGAGTAATAATACAGTGTGTATATACTGACGTTGTTGTGTGTTGTTTTATTGTGCCTGTCTGTTTGTAATGTAATCTTGTTGTGTACCCAGGTCAAGCCTGTAAAAAGGCCAAGTGACCCAGTGCTTTTTTTACCAGCTTAACAAAGATTTAAATAAAAATAAATAAATAAAATAGAAACATTGGTTTCTACTGTTTGCCCATTGCCCACGACCTCGAGGATACTATATTCAGTGGAATAGCACCCCGGCACTACCCGACTGAACGTAGACCTTGTCAGGGCAGTGCAAAGTCAAGTAGTGCTTCCCTGACATACATCTGGGCTGTATGCAGTCCATACAGAAGTACACCGAACTCTGGCCCAGACCAGTTAATGCCAGGAGCCCCTGGTGCGATATTCAGCTGGCACCATGCAAATGAGCCCATTGGGAATGCAAGGCACCCCCATCCCCCTACATTTTGAAGTATTCCCTTGTGTCTAGTGGCAACTCCTGCCTTCTGATACCCATCCCTGTAATTTAGTAATTATTCCCTGGTGTCTAGTAGCATTCCCTACACCCTCCGATCCATGTCCCTGTAATGTAATAATTATTCCCTGGTGTCCAGTGGCACTCCCATCTCTTTTTTGCAATTAACATTTTTATTAATTTAAAAAGAGAATACAAGAATGTTAGAGATTACAATCAAATAATTTGTAGTAAATTGAAATGGCAACAATGAGAAAAAAATGAAACATTAAATAATTCATAGAAATCAAACAACTAAGTGTAGCTCATAGCTATTTACCTGAGCCTCGCTCCTCCCCCTAGCCCGGTTGAGTGCGGGCCTCTGTGCTACCCGCACTTACTTCTTCTATAATCCAGTCGTGAAGCTAGTACTTGACCCCCTGCCTGCACCCCCCTCCCGCAGGCTCTCATCATGGTCATTATTTTTGTCTACCCTGCTGTTCTCCTCCTAATTTTCATCCTGTATGTACCATCTTAATGAATTGCACTGTGCCAACCTATTGTTGAGCTGGCCTTGAAATGTCTGTTACTTCATATGTATTTTCTTGATTCCTCTACTGTTCATGTATGAATTTTTACTTGTAACTCTCCAAGGTCGCACCTGAAAATAGGCACTTGGCTGTCTAGTGTGCTTACCCGGTTAACAAAAGCAAATAAATAAATAAATAGCTATACAACCACAGGTGTCTAATCCATGAGATAGGGAACATTGTATCTAACATGAATCAATATGAATGACCACTTAAAAAAGGCAGGAGACTATAGAAAAAGCAGGTTATAAAAAGAACATTTAGGCCCAATTAAAGTGCTGTGTTAAAAAAGGGGATCCAAATTTTGTTATACGTCTCTATCCTCTCAGACAGTAAATAACATACTCTTTCATTTTCCGCCAGGATGGCCATATTATCAAACCACTCTATGAAAGCTGGAGGAGCTGGTTCTTTCCATTTAGCGAGAAGTAGGCATTTTAAAATTAGTGCAGCTGGCAGACCCCTCACAATTCAAAAATTATTCCCTGGCACCTACTGGCAACTCCCGCCCTTTGATCCCTGTCCCCATAATTTAATACAGTAATTGTTCCATGGCATCTAGAGGCCTCCTGCATTGAGCAAACCACCCTGCCACCTCCCTTACCTCTGTTGCCACACAGATCTGATATGGGGACTGGTACAGCCTTCTTCTCACCACCTTGACCATCCACCATATGGACTGACAGGAACCGTGCATCCTGTGTACTGTAAAGGGTGCATGTGTACTGTCTTGAGTAGACAGTATGTACACTCCCTTTAAGTATGCAGGACATATGCTCCCTGTCCAAACAGCACCTGGACAAGGTGGTGAGAGGAGGGCTGTGCCAGTCGCCATATTGGATCTGCATGGCACTGGTGGTGATGGGGAGGTGAGAGGAGTGGCAGAGTTGTTTACTCAGTGTGGGCAGTGTGGGGTGGCACTGAGCACTGGGGAACAATTACTGAATTTCAGGGACTGGGATTGAAGAGGGGGATTGCCACTAAACACCAGGGGATAATTCTTGAATTACAGGGATGGGGTCAAAGGGCAGAAGGTGCCACCAGATGCCAAATAATAATTCTTGAATTACAGTGACAGGAATGCCAGCGAATAAGTCTTGAATTACGGGGCTGGGGATCAGAGGGTGAGGGGGTGCTACTAGACACCAATGAATAATTCTTGAATTATGGGGACAGGGATTGGAGGGCAGGGGGTGTCACTAGACAATGGAAAATAATTCTTGAATTACAGGGACAGGGACTGGAGGGTGGGAGGTGCCACTAGACATCAGGGAATTCTTTTTTATTACAGCAGTGGGCAATCAGATGGTGGGGGGTGCCTCTGGACACCAGGGAAGTTAGTGCTTCAACAGGCCAGGGCAAGTGGCTGCAGTGCCCTTGGCCACCACCAGGATCTTAAGTCAGGGTTTGCAAAGGCAGTAACTTGCACCCATTGTGGTGGCATTTACCACCTGTGCAAATTTCTCAATATCTCACCATGTCTGTATGGAGGAGTGTACCCCCTCATTTACATGAGCACAGCAGTAACGTACGCTTTGGTGCTAGTGAGTTTTTCCCACTCTGTGGGGGTGTCTGAATATAATCCTTGCCCACAACTAAGGTGCAGACCCGAGTTAGCACTGGCAAACGCTCCTTAATACCTGGGCTAAGTGCTATGATTTGAATATCTGGCCCTTGATGTCACGCCCCCTCGTTCCCACAGTCAACCATTTATCAGTGGAGCTGCCTGAGTCAGTGCATAGTGTTAATCATACCACATTATTTCTTTATATATATATATATATATATATCTTCATTGTAAAAAAACTGCTTTTAATGCATCAGTTAGGGTTAAAGCAACAAAAGAAAGGAAATGAAACATTAGGGTTCAGCCCCTAACCCCCCCCCACACACAACCCACACACCCATCCTGCACAAACTGACAGACACTGGGGTGTGCCATTGGGTCATGTGGTTCAGCTGTCACCCCATTCCATGTGTAAGCAGGTTGACATGATACAGTAAAGGAGAATGAGGTGAGAGTTAGGCCTCATGACCCCATGGTACATCCCAGTGTCTGTCAGTCTGTGGAGGATGGATGTGTGGGTTGTGTGGGGGGGGGTTAGGGGCTCAACCCTAACCTTTCATTTCCTCACTTTTGTTGCTTTAACCCTAACTGATGCATTAAACACATTTTTTTGCCATGAATTCCCTTACTTTTTGAAAAAGTGTAATATAACTAGTAGAAGAACATGTATTGGCTGTCCAAGGGCCCGTGCTCCCACTTATACATAGCTACAGAGCCATACAGCAGCCCTATAGGGCAAGGAACCTTCGTAACACTAATCTGCCAATATCTCAGGAACCGTAGCAAGTAGAAAAAAAAATTCAAGTGTGGTTGTAATCGTGACAGTGAGTGCTGTACGCAACAATGAACAACCAAACTGTATCTCATATCGTTTATGAGATATGGGCACCAAAATGCACTGGCCAGGCACTCTTTGAACCTGTGTGGCACTAATTTGACAATATCTCATTAACCATGCAACCTATGAAAAAAATGTCACTGCAGGTGTCATCTATGATTTCCAAACTCATTTCAACAGCTTGCTTCACCATGGCACACCCCGGCGTCTGTCAGTCTGTGGAGGATGGTGTGTGGTTGTGTGGGGAGGGTTGGGGTTGAACCCTAAAGGTGAAGCAAGCTGCCAGTAGTGAAAACTGTGTATCTTGCTTCGTTTTCGAGATATGGGTGCCAAAAGGCATCATAATGTTATCCTATGGGAAATGTCTCAAGTTTGGAATGTCATAACTATGTAACCAATGCAATTTTTACACCAAACCATATGTCACATCTGTAGGACACCCCCTTTTCACCCTACAAATTTCAAGGCAAAAGTCCTTACTGTTTCTTAGCAGTGAACTGACAAATTTTTAGAAATCCTTGTTCGTAAGCAGTCATAAAATCCCTGTTTGTGAGGGAATCCCAGTTCGTGAGCTGGCAAGAATCACCGATAGCGAGCCAATCCTCGTTCATGAGATAAGGACATCTGGTCTTCATCTCACAAACTGGGATTTTGCTAGCTCACGAACAGGGATCCCTGTTGATAAGACATAGCCATCCAGTCCTCCTCTCACAATTGGGGATTCAAAATCCCCATTCATGGGTTGAATCCCTGTTCATGAACTTTCAGAATCCCCGTTCATGAGAATGTGACCAGAAGGCCCTGTCTCATGAACAGGGATCCCCGTTCGTGAGCTAGAAAAATCCCCATTCGCGACCCAGTCCCCGTTCATGAGCTATTCTATAGCCATCTGGTCTTCCTCTCATGAACGGGAATTTTGCCAGCTCACGAACAGGGATCAGCTCTCCAATGGGGATTTGGTAGTCTCACGAATGGGGATCGGAAGTGAGTCACGAACAGGGATTTTCAAATATAAAAATGGCTGTTTTTTGAATTATCTGATGGAAGCCAAACACATGGTTTTGTAGAGGGCATCACCCTGAACAAAACTCATGCATTTGTTTTTTCAAAATGCATCTGTGGGTCAAGTTACAGCATTTTGTTTTGGGCTAAAAGTGAAAACAAGATGGGGAATTTTTCCTCAAGAATGGGATCCCCATTCGTGAGAAAAAAATCCTCATTCATGAGCCCAATCCCTTGTTCTCAGCTGTGCATCTAACCAAAAGACTGAACTGAGCATGCTCAGAACCCAAATTTTCAAAATATAATAGCTTATCATCAAACCAACACTGGTCTGTTCCTTAGGGTAAGCTCTTTCTACTCTGAAAATTTTTGGCTAAAATTCCAAATGGTGTGGATGCAGGGTGATGAGAAAAATTCAGGAAAAATTGGCAAAAAAGGCAAAAAACACACTTTTTTCCATATGTGCAGCGCAGAATTCGCATATCCAATCAAAACAAAACTTGGCAAGTCAAGAGATCTATCCCACAGGACATCACATACCAAATTTCATGCAAATCCATTAAATGGTTACAAAGTTATTAAGGTGCAAAATTTTGGGTTTACCATTAAAATGCTCACTCAACCCTAACTATAGAGGTGACTGCGCCTGTATAATATATACAGTATATGTGTGTGTGTGTATGTGCATGTATATATATATATATATGTGTGTGTGTGTGTATATATATATATATATATATGTATGTATGTATTAATTGGGAGCATTTTCTCCTATAGAGAAACCCAGTTATAATTTCACCATTATAACCCACGGCTTATAATGGTGAACATGCGCCGTGTTTCCCTTGCACTGGGCATGCACGGGCACCACTCTTCCATTCCTTGGTACCAGCTGCCATTCTCTAGCACTACCCAGTTCACTGCATTCGGAGTCAGCAGTGGGAATCTGATTTAGAAACAAAAAGAAGCAAACAAGGGGGCTAAAGTATTCTACCAGGGCTGCTTTAAAAAAGGGAAAAAAAAATTCAAGTAATGTTTTTTCTCAGGAGCCACAGACCACACTGAAACCCAACAGGTCCATGCCTCTGTGGGGAGATCTTTAGTTTATATAATTGCTGGAAAAATGCTCCCCAGCAATTACATAAAATAAAGGCTGAGTAAGAGGTGTAAAACCTAAATTTTACATGTCACCTCTGTGTGGGATGCATTTATAAACCCCGAGAGCTTTGCTCTCGGGGTTTATGTGGCATCCCACAACCTGGGGGTGTATAAATTCTTATTATAACCACCTACCCAGCCATTATTCTCTCTCTATATGTATCTATGTATATCAAAAGATCTACATAATTTTAATCCCATGACATGGGACACTTGCTTGTTTATAGAATTACTCAAAAGACATGGGGCTCGATTCCAGGTCTGATTCCAGGTCAAATGTTGCAACTCACCAGCGTATGTGAGTTGAGGCATTCCTGCTATGCCAGGGACCCTGCGCTGCATTCTAAGAGTGGAAGGGTCCCTGCACTTGTGACATGTGGGTTACACCATGCGGAAGCTAATGCCACAGGCATAGAATAGACGCCCCGCATGTCACAAGTTGTGGCCCACTACTGGCAGCCCACCTGAAGCCCCCCTGTCCCAGAACACCATGACACACACCAGGGGTCATGGGAGGCAGGACAGGAGGGACAGGAGTCCAGGGGGTGCACTGAAGCTCGAACCCCCAGTGGGTCCCTGACTTTTGGGGAGGTGGGGGCAGGGTTGTGCTTGTGGGAGCAAGGGGAGCATATCGGCACCATTGCTGCAGTGCTGCAGAGTAGGCATCCAACAGATGGCACCATCAGATGCCCCTTAAAGCAGCTCTAACTTAGGTCTGCCAGTGCAGCACCTGGAATCCCTGTAGCTGGTTATGGCAGCTGCCCTCTTGGAAAAGGGCACTGTTGCTGCCATAACCTGCACTTGCACCATGTCATTGCAGGCTACAGCATAGTGGGTGGCATAACTCACAGTTGGCATGGCACACAGCTGACATGGTGCATGTCACCTCCTGGAATCAGGGCTGGAGTACTGCTTGGCGTAAGCTGCCAGATATGCCAAGGGATTTGGCGTATTTCGGCTTACGCCAGTGTACACTGACTTGGAATTGGCCCCATGGCCTTCTTCTCGTGTCCCTACATTCCCATATGCCTACGTAAAACAAAATTGTTTTCTCTGCCTTATTCTACCCTATACCACAATCCAAGTTCACCTTAAGGTATCACTTAATTTTACACATAACATTGTAACCGTGAACCATTTGTCACAGTAATGGAAACTGAACATGAACTCTCTATCATGCCAACTTTGTGGTATCCCAATGGAGGATCGAGGAGTCCACTTCTCCTTCATATTTATACCTGTATTGTTGCAATAACAACTAGAACTTTGACAAGATCCAAATTTTTTATCAGTTAAATTTTACTGAAATCAGTCAGAAAATAATCACAATACAATGTTACAAACTTTTTTTTTTTATGTTACAAACATCTCTTATATGGGCACTAAACTCTTCAACAATCTCCCCCCCTCCCTCACACACTCTCATTCAGTGTCCCTCTACCTCAACCTTTAAATATAATCTTAGGATTCCTCTTGCAGTTGTCTCCTTCCCTAATTTTCACACCCCAATTACTCCTCTGTCTCTTCTGCTTACTCTGAAGAATAGACCCAACACCCACCCCCTCCCTCCTTCTTCCCTGTCCTCTAAATATAATCTCTGGAATCACCTGTCCCTCTCTATCACATGCAGGTGCCCCCAGCCTTGACTGTCTCAACGCTAATACTCCTTCATTTCTCCTGCTAACTCTGACAAGATAGTGCTGTCTTTCCCCAGTTGCTAGTTTACCTGTTTTGTGACTACCTGGCTCTTACTGGCACCATGCCTGACCTTAGCACTTGCCTCTGATAGTTTGGTCAGTGGTTATACACTGTTCTGTCTATTGTACCCATGTTTTTTGCACTGTAACCCTTTTATAATTACTGGTGTTCGCTTTTCCCCATAGGGAAACACGGTTATAATTTGCTGTTATAACCAGTTGGTTATAATGGCAAACACGCACCAGGTCTCCCTTGAACCACTCATGTACCAGTAGCAGTCTTCCTTTACTCCTCAGTGTCCTCTTGAGCAATTCCTTTCACCGCAGACTTCACCACCACTCGCAGCCAGCGGTAAGTTGCTTTTTTTACTTAAAAAGAAGAGACAGCCATTTTTCTCCACTGATGAACCCTTACAAAAAAAAAGAAAAAAGGAAACGAGGAAACAAGTGGAGCACTAAAACTTGGCAGACCGTGGACCTCTCAGACTTTGACTGGTCCACGGTTGCCTGAACACTCATCTGTTTATTTTATTTTCTACAACTGCTGAGGCAAAAAAATGCATGCCGGCAATTGTAAAAAATAAAATATGGGGTGGTGTGTGTAAAATTCAATTTTAAACACACCCTCATTGTGGGATGCATTTTACAAACCCCACAGAGTTTATGTAGTGTCCCACAACTCAGGTGTGTGTAAAATCGCGTTATACACACCAGCCCATATATTATTCTATATATTATGCTGTATTTGTTTTTTAATATTACTTTATGTGTACTGTCCATATATTTTTGCACCCATGTTTTGCACTGTAACTCTTATAATACGTATGTTGTTCCTAAATGAATGCTTGTGAAAACAGGCAATTTTTGCTCACACACCTTTCCAGTATAATAGTAAAACTGAAACTGAAAACTGAAACTACATCAACGCTATACACTTTTCTTATTCAACATAGATATCTTCCAAACAATGTATACATTGCAAATAGCTTAATGTAATTTTAAGAAACTATTAAGATATTACTAAAAAGTAAACATTTGCTTTCATATCCCAGTAACTATCATTTGTTTGAACAGTTTTAATTTAACTACTAGAAAGATACTGTAAGTAAGGTAAAGCATCAAAGAAACGAGTCGTGAAACAAGAGGAACAGCACTGATGGCTGACTAGTATGAGTACCTTATCAAACTAAAAATTGGTGTGATTGGAATTAGGTACCAAAAAACAAAGTTATAATTTTGATAAGGTTACAATGCACACAACTCGATTTGCAGAAATTCACAAAATTTTGGCAAAAGGCAATTTTCAGTTTTCTCCACCTGCTTTATAAACCACTCACTCAAACATCATCAAATGTGGCATGTTGAAGTCCTGTTCCACATGGAAATGTGTGCTGAGCTTTGGATCTGTAGCTTTAATGGGGGCTGAATTATATGCAACCAAATATTTCAAATTTTATTTACAGAATTTCACAAGTAAGTAAACTACAAAATGTTAAGCCTCTGTACCTTTAACAATAGATAATATAATGCCAAACATTGAGTTACATCCTGTAACCCTAAATGAAAGACTGTGTGTATCAACTTTCTAATCTCTTGCTTAAAAGATGGCCAGTTATAAGCAACCAAATATTGCATCATAAGTCTTCAAAATCAAATTTCATGAGTTTTTGTGAAAATTCTGGAATTTTGTGACAATTTTATAAGAGCCATATTCTTACATTTTGCCCAGCCATACATCTGAACTGCCGCAGAGAAGAACAGAAGAAGCTTAGTAGAGCAACAACAAGGTAACATCCATAAAGGATTCTAATAAAAGCTGTGGGAGAACTGGAAGGGAATTAAAGGACCATGATGCCAGTGCAGATGATGCAAGTTACCTGGCACCAGTATAGGTCAGCTGCATGCTGTCCATAAGAAAGCATTTCAGCTAGACTGTTGTCCGCATTTACAGAAATGACTTGGGGAGAATAAGTCCTCAGAACCTGAAGAGGTCATTTACAGAACTAAAGCTGTTCCTAACAAGAAGGGTATTCCCAGTGATCTCCAAGATCCTTAGCATCCCGGAGCCTGTGAGGAACTGCAGCAGACTGATAGACAACTTAACTCTTGTTAGGAATCTCTTGAATGAGGAAGACCTTCTCTGGAATGGTAGTGGGCATATTGGGGCCAGAGGGTACTGGCAGGAGAATGGATAGGGAAGCTAGGTGGGGCTGCTAGTGGGCATATTTTGCCTTGAGGGTACAGGTAGGAGAATGGATAGGGCAGACAAGTGGGTTGCCAGATGGCACGTTACGGAAAGAAGGTATTTATTTTATTTTTATATATTTCAGTTTCGGAATTGCAACCTATGAGCCAAGGAGGCTCTTTTACAAAGGCTCCACATCAAGGACACAAAACAATACATTACAGAAAACTTTCAATGTGAATAATAGACAAGATAGGTAGTTATAATCAACCCTGTGGGACATAGGAGTAAACAGAATACACAGACAGACTTAGAAACATGCAAGGTACATAACTTAACTCCAGTAAAGTAGTCACAGACAAAAACAAAACCTGTCGCTAAATGCTTAGAGCCAGTTATTAAGTGCAGGAGATGGAGAAATAGCAGTCAGAAGTGGCTTTGTCATGGCGGAGTCCGAAAGTGGTGTAAAGGGAAAGAGGGGGTGTAGAGAAGGGAGGTGGGGTGGCTGCAAGGAGTGGCTGTGAAGAGGGAGTGAGGGCAAGGGATCATAGGGGTACAGTCGAGAGTGGCCCACCAGGTCAGGTGACATGAACCTGAGCTAGGGGAGGGGGACACTGGGGAAGGGGAGACTGCTGAGGGGAGGTAGAGAGAGTGAATTAAGGGTTGTATGGAACTTGGTGGGATGACTTGAGGAAGAAGTCAGGAGAAAGAGGCCAGAGGTCAGTCGCTATGCATAACAGACACAGTTGTTGGTTCCGGCCAGGTGAAGACGAAGGTCTTTCTTAAAGGAGCTGATATTTTCGTGTTGTAAGATGGTGGTGGGTAGGTCATTCAATCATTGAGGGCCGTGATAAGAAAGGGAATGCCGGACAATGGAGGATCTTTTAAATGGTATGTGTAGTAGTCCCTTCACTGAACTTCTAGTAGTTTTGTATCTTAGGTTGCATTGGAATAACACAGCTGTTGACTCAGGTGTTTTTCCTAGGAGGGCTTTTTTTCCCCAAGTAGGCAGGTTTGATATTTGGTCCTTAGGTAAAGAGGGAGCCACCCAGTCGAGGAATAGAGGCTGTGAGTATGAGTGCGATGATCAGCTCCTAAAACGAGCTGGCAGGATTTATTGAGTAGAAGTTTTACGCATTTAAGCACAGTCTCAGAGGCGGCACTGTATATGACTAGGCCATAGTCAATAATTGTCAATATGGAGCTTGGTGTAATGAGATTGAGGACCACCAGCGTCATTACTTTTCTGTGACGGTATAGGATCCCAAGTTGGATATTAGCAGATTTTGTAACATGGTCAGAATGAGTAGCGAAAGAGAGGGAGTCATCAATATGGATGCCCAGATATTTGAAGGTGAAGACCTGTTCTAGGACGTCATCTTTGTGACTATGGATGATCAGGGGGTTGGCATTCTTTTTGGACCGCTGCAGCAAGAAGTGCATAGATTTAGCTTTTTTGTAATTTAATAGAGACTGTTATGTGAGAACCAGGCCTCAGTTTTGGAGACGCTGTCTTGAAGGGTAGTAGTTATTTCTGACAAGTGGTGTCCAGGAACAGAGATCACTGCTTCATCTGCATAGAGCAGCATCTTCGCAGGGCATGCACTGGGGAGTGAATTGATGAAAAGGCTGAAGAGTAATGGCCCTAAGACTATCTCTGAGGAACCCCCAGTGTTACATTACAGGGTTCAGATGTGACTCCATTTATCCTAACGTGCTGATTCCTGTGAGAGAGGTAGCTTGAAAACCAAGAGACTGTGTCAGTGGACAGGCCTAGGGTCAAGAGGTTTTCAAGCAGGATCTGGTGATGGATGGTGTTGAATGCTTTGGTAAGGTCTATAAAAATAGACCCGCCCCCCATCACACCAGAGACAAGGGTGTCGTAGAGAGGGGAAGTAAAGTCTGTGAGTGCTGTGACAGTACTGTGGCCTTTTCAGAACCCGTCCTGCTGCTGGCAGAGTAGTTTGTAATTGTTCATGTATTCTGTGAGCTGATGCAATGCCATTCTCCCCAGGGCCTTAGAAAGGGGTGGTAAGATGGAGATTGGGAGATAGTTATCCAGGATAGTTCTGTCTCCATTTTGAAGACCGGTGTCACTAGGGCAGTTTTCCATCTATCTGGAAATATGCCAGTCCAAAGGGAAATGTGGAATAATTTTGTTAAGAGGATAGGGCAAGCAGCTTCATGCCAACAGAGTCACTGCCCATTCTGGTTTTGCCTAAGACCCTTCTGACATATTTGATGGTTTTGGATCGAGAGACCTGTTTGAAGTAGAAGAAGGGTTGATTGGGGTTAAGGGTGTGTGGAGAGTAGGGACTGGGGGTGTCCTGTTAAAATTGGGGTCAAGATAGTCTGGGGGTAGAACAGAGCTTAGGGCCATGATAGCTTGATTAAAGGTATTTGCAAGGTCTTTTGGCTGTTGTACAGGGCCCAACGGAGTAACAACTAGATCAGGCGGTGCTCTCGACTCCCCCCCGTAAGGGTTTTAATGTTATCCCAGAAGTGTCTTCCTTTCCCCCAGCTCTGACTTAATTGCTCTCTGTAATACGCAGCCTTGGCATTCCTAATTAGCCTTGTGCAATTATTCCTTGCAGACTTGTAAGCAGTGAAATCAGCCTGTTTGCTGATTGCTCTCGCTGTATGCCAGAGGTTGTCCATATATTTCATTTATGCAATTAGGGGGCCACTGAGCCATGGGTTGATAGTTCCCTTAATTCTGGAGGATTTTACAGGAGCAAATAGGTCACAAGCTCTGTTAAAGACAGTGATTAAATAGTTAAGGGGCTTATTAGTGTCAGCGCAATCTTCTGGGGGGTCCAGTCAGCATCCTTTAGGTAACCTTTGAAGAGGTGCAGTTGCGCTTTTCTCATGGATCAGTTTTTGATGAGTTGAAGAGAGTCTTTTGGGCACCTGTTAGTCCAGGACCAGACTATTGGTGAATGGTCGCTCCAGGTATCTGGAAAGACTGAGACGTTTTTGATGTGCTCAGGGGGCATTACTAGGGGCCACTCTATTAGAGAGCTGGTCTCTTTGAGAGTTCATTCTGGATGTCTGGCTGATCATCTGCATAAGGTAGAGACCGTGTATTTTATCTCTAACAGCTACCGTTTAATGCGCTAACCAGTTTGTGTTAAAGTCCCCCAAAATAACCTGTTCCCAATCCTGTTTAGCCTTGCTGATGTGGTCATAGAAAGATCAAGCCCTGCTCCTTGCTTTCCAGGGGGAATGTGCACTATTGTCAATAGCAGCATTTTGTGTTGCTGCCTGATAGAGAGTTTTAGAGATATTATTTGAGCTTCTTTTGTGTTGGTATTGTAGGGCATGGCTTATACTAACATACTAACATACTATTTGCCAGCAGATTAGGCCTTATGGTCTATCAAGTCTGCTCGAACCTAGATCCTTAGTTGGGTGCAGAGACCCTCCCATCCCTTGTGCTCCAGAAACCCCTATCATCCATCCCTCCCACGGACAGGCCATCCTCTGATACATCCACTTTCTGTGTCTGTCCCACCCTCTCTTAAAGCCCTCCACTGTGGATCTCAACCAGCTCACCAGGCAGAGCATTCCAAGGGTCCACCACCCTCTCAGTGAAAAACCTCCTCCTTTTCCCCCTCACCCTTCCACCTTCCAACTTCAAACCATGCCTCTGGTGATGCCTCCCTGCTTTAGTCTAAAGATCCTCCATGTTTACTCCTATTTATTCCCTTGAGGTACTTGAAGACCTCAATCATGTCCCCTGTCTCCTCTCCTCCAATGAAAACAGGCAGAGCTCCTCAAGTCTGTCCTCGTAAGTCATATCCCCTAGCCCTCAGATCATCTTTGTTGCCCTCCTCTGAACCCTCTCCAGGAGCTGTATGTCCCTCTTCAAGGTGGTCTCCAGTACTGTACACAGTACTCAAGGTGTGGTCTAACCAGTCCATTGTACAGCGGCAGAATCACTTCTTGCTCCTAGAGGTGATCCTCCTTGCATGCATCCCAACATCCTGTTTGCCTTGCTAGCTGCTCTCCTGCACTGCTCAGAGTTATTCATACATGTATCCACCATGACCCCAGGTCTTTTCCCCTGTTGAGGCTTCCAGCACCTCCTCCCAGGGTGTACCTGTGTTTAGGGTTTCCCACCAAGATGCAACACCTTGCACTTGGTGATATTGAAATTTAATTTCCATGTGTGAGCCCAGCTTTCCAGGGTGTCCAGGTCCCCTTGCAGGGCCAACCTCCCCTCTTCTCCCTCAACTACTGCTCCCATCTTGGAGTCATCCGCAAAGAGACTCATTTCACACCCTATACCATCCCTGATGTCCGATATGTATGCATTAAACAGGATCCTCTGATATTTCTACTCAGATACATGAGACACCCTCCTCCCTGCTTTTTTTTTTACTTTCTTTTTAACCCCTCATCGCCGGCTTACCTGAACTCTCTCCAGCGTGGACTCTCCGAACGGTCTGTTCCCGCCCGACCTGAAGCCCCCAGATTCCTATACCCAGGCAAGGGCCCATCTCCCCACCACACCACCTGGCTTCCCGATCCTCCAGCTCTGAGTTCCCCGGGGGCGGGACCGCTGACTCCACTGGCGCTCTAGCTAAGTCTAATGGAGTGACCAAGGGGTGGAGGGAGTACCTGGAACAGAGCTGGGAAGCCCGGCATTGGGTGTGGGGACCGACCACTGGTCCTGCCTTCGCCTATCAGGCGCTGGGATTTTCCACTTTTCTACCCCTAGCCACGGAGCTTGGACATACAATGATGACCAGCATCTGCCAAGCTCCACCCCCAGAGCCATGCGGCGGTGTCGCCTAATCCTGGCCACCCTCGACTGCTGCCGAGGTCACCAGGAGCGACGTTGTACCCTACACCCTCCCCAGGAAGGAAGACCTATCCAGTGGATGCTCAATCCTCCACACCTCGCCGACTCGGCAGCCCGGGCGTAGCCTCAAACCCGCTCAGCCGGCATGGAAGCGAGGGTAGGCATCTAGTGCCTTAACCGCAGTGCCACTGGGCTGGCACCCTTCCCTCTGTTTGTCCAGTCTATCCAGGCAGAAGATGGTGTAACCCTCTAAGGTGAGAGTCAGAATTCCGTGATTGAGATAATGACTGGCTTGCGGAATGTAACCCAGGCCTGGAGATGGGGTAGTTTAGGTAGTATGCTACCAATATTAATAGAAGCGATTTTTATTAGCCCATGGTGGGGTGGTTTGGGGGAGGTGAAAGGGTGAGAACTGGGATGAATGTTCCCTGACATGAGCTGGAGGATGAGGATTATCCTTAAGATATAGCACCTCCACCATGACCTGTGGGCAAGGGCTTGCCTACGGCTGACATTGCCAGGTTTAGTGTGGACCTTAGTGTAGGAATAGGTACCCGTTAGGGCCATGACAAGTGAATTAAGTTGCAAGAGCTGTAGTTATGAGTGAAGGCTGCTTCCTGCATGCATAGTGATAGCTGAAAAGTGGGCCTGCTGCATAAGCTGCCTCAAAGTCCATACTACCAGTTCTGAGAGGGTGAACGCTACTGACAGATGGCAGAGCATTGTGGGGGGGGTCCTGATTCGGGTCTTCAAAGATCTCCACTAGGGATGTCAGAACCAGGAGGATCAGTACACTCAGTGCAGTGGATTGCCCAACATATTAGCTCCCTAGTATCTGTCTCTCTTTAGGCTGAGGGGGAAGTCTAGAAAGAGGAGGGATTGTTAATCCCTGAACTGTGAAGATATCTGTTTAAGGGGTTGGCCTTTGTGGTAGAGATGGATGAGGTGGTCCTTGGGGGAGGAGGTGTATTTAAAGAGTACTGGGGGTAGAGGAGGGCAGGTGGGAGAAAATTTAAGCAGAGCAGTTCAAGAGAAGGAAGGGAAGGAGCTAGCTTTCGACTTGAAATTGGCTTAGGCAGCAGGTAACCAATGGCAGTGGTGACCCTGTACAAGCAAGCCAATCACAGAGCCCAAAAACCGCTAGCGCCCAATCAGAAGTGAGCTGGGTGAGTGGTATACCTTTGCTAGAGAGGCATGGGCAGCGGCTACAGGAGGCTTGCCGTCCCGCTGTGCTGGAGCGCTGGTGCTCCGGGAGCACCTGTTCAGGGCACAGTCCTGGGAAGAGAGAAAAGGCAGGTTAGGGCTAGGTCTAAGAACAGGAGAGCAGAGAGGTCTAATCGGGGTGGGATTTTATGTAGAGCAGAACAAAGGGGTCTGGAGCTCAGAGGGGCTTACTGTTAAATGAAGGGGAGGGTTTAGGTATAGATAAAATAGTAATTAAGAGTTAAGTGGCAGAGGGGGTAGTCTGAGGAGCAGCAACAGGCAGTTAAGGTATGTGGGTGCCAAGTGAAATTTAAAATGCAGACAGGTTAACAGGGGTCCAAAAAAGGGAGGGCTAGGGCGCCAGGCAGCTGGGGGGAGATGCGAGAGAGAGAAAAGAAATAATTCTATGGGGAAGGAGATTAAGAGAGAGTTAGCTTGGGGGAGAGATTAAGAAAGAAAGGACAAGGGAAAGCTTTAGTCAAGTAAAGAAAATCAGTTTAGCACTCTACGTTCCCTGCATCCAAATTTCACGACTACCAGACTGTAAAATACAGAATAGTAACATTAGTAATCCAACACTTCTTGTAGCAGATAAAAAACAGTGAATTAAGTCGCAAATTAAAATTTAAGCAGAGAAGGAAGGGAAGGAGCTAGCTTTCGGCTCGAAATTGGCTTAGGCAGCAGGTAGCCAATGGCAGGGGCAGCTCTGCACAAGCCAGCCAATTACAGAGCACAAAACCACTAGTACCCAGTTAGAAGTGAGCTTGGCGAGTGGTATCCCTTTGTTGAAAGGAGCCAAACATGGATGCATGGGTGGCGGTGGCAGGAGTCTTGCCTGCTGTGCTGGAACGCTTTTTCAGTGCGCAGTCCTGGGAAGATAAAAAAAGGCAGGTTAGGGCCAGGAATAAGAACAGGGAAGCAGAGAGGTCTAAATTGAGGGGTTGGGTTTTAAGTAGAGCAGAACAAAGGTGTCTGGAGCTCTGTAGGGCTTACTGGTAAAGGAAGGGGAGGGTTTAGGTACAGACAAAAGAGTGATTAAGAGTTAAGTGGTGGTGGGGGTTAGTCTGAGGAGCAGCTACAGGCAGTTAAGGCATTTAGGCACCAAATAAAATTTAAAATGCTGACAAGTTCACAGGGGCCCAAAAAGGGAGGGCTATGGTGCCAGGCAGCTGGGTGGAGATGCAAGAGAGAGAAAAGATCATTCTAAGGGGTGGGAGGTTAAGAGAGTTAGCTGGGGGAGAGAGATTAAGAAAGAAAGGACAAGGGAAAGCTTTAGTGAAGTAGAGAAAATCAGCTTAGCACTCCATGTTCCCTACATCCAAATTTCACGACTACCATGCAGTAAAAATTAAAATTTAAGCAGAGCAGTTTGAGAGAAGGAAGGGAAGGAGCTAGCTTTTGGCTCAAAATTGACTTAGGCGGCAGGTAGCCAAAGGCAGACCTGTACTAGCTAGCCAGTCTCAGAGCCCAAAAACCTCTAGCGTACAATCAGAAGTGAGCTTAGTGAGCAGTATACCTTTGTTCCAAGGAGCTCTCCAGGGAGGCGTGGGCAGCGGCTGCAGGAGGCTTGCTGTCCTGCTGTACACTGGTGCTTCTGGAGTGTCTGTTCAGGGCGGAGCCCTGGGCAGAGAGAAAAAGGTAGGTTAAGGCCAGGAATAAGAACAGCGGAGCAGAGATGTCTAAATTGGGGAGTGTGATTTTAGGTAGGGCAAAAGAAAATGGTCTGGAGCTCAAAGGGGCTTACTGCTAAATGAAGGGGAGGGTTTAGGTACAAACAAAAGAGTGATTAAGGCCCTGGACACACAGGGGAACTTAAAATGGTTTAAGTGCCTTAAAATGGTTTAAATCCCTCTAGCACTGTTTGCAAACAGACTACAAGCCCCTTAAAACGTTTTAACAAAAGTGTTTTTAAACCCTGCTAGATACCTAGTCTTAAAACCATTTTTAAAAACGTTTTGGAGCTAGCATGGTTTTACTCACAGGTCTGTCCAGGAGTAAAAGTGTTTTAAGCTGTAATGGTTTAACTAAAACAGTTCTAACTGCAGTGTGTCCAGGCAAGCACAGTTCTGTATGTTGAACTTAACACAAAATAGTTACAAGGAGAACAGGTTTAACACTAGTAGTGTGGCCACACTAAACCGTTTTCAAAAATGGTTACTGAGTAGTGTGGCTGCACTGAAATGGTTTAGCTAAACTGGTTTTAAAAACGGTTTTCAAAAACAGTTCTGTAGTGTGTCCAGGGCCGTAGAGTTAAGTCATGGTGGGTGTAGTCTGAGGAGCAGCTACAGGTAGGTACAATATTTTGGTACCAAGTAAAATTTAAAATGCAGATAGTTTAACAGGGGGCCAAAAAAGGGGAGGGCTAGGGTGCCAGGTGCTGGGGGGGATGCAAGAGAGAGAAAAAAAATTATATGGGGTGGGAGGTTAAGAAAGAGTTCGGTGAGGGGACAGATTAAGAAAAGACAAGGAAAAGATTTAGTCAAGTGGAGAAAATCAGCTTAGCACTCTATGTTCCCTGCATTCAAATTTCACAAGTACCGGACAGTAAAATACAGAATGGTAACATTTCTATTCCATCACTTCTCACAGCAGATAAAAAAAAACAGTGAATTAAGTTGCAAATTAAAATATTAACAGAGCAGTTCAAGAGAAGGAAGGGAAGGAGCTACCTTTTGGCTCAAACTTGACTTAGGCGGCAGGTAGCCAATGGCAGTGGCAGCCCTGTAAAAGCTAGCTAATTGCCCGAGAACCACTAGCGCCCTGTTGGACATGAGCTTGGCAAGTGGCATACTTTTGTTGAGAGGAGCCGGCTGTGGAGGCATGGGCGGTGGCCACAGGAGGGTGCTCTGGGAGAGCTTGTTTAGGGTGCAGTCCTGGGAAGAGAGAAAAAGGCAAGTTAGGCCAGGAATAAAAACAGGGGAGCTGAGCAGTCAGGGGGCTGGATTTCAGATAGAGCAGAACAAAGGGGCCTGGAGCTCTGAGGGGCTTACTGCTAAATGAAGGGGAGGGTTCAGGTACAGATGCAACCCTCCCCCCCCGCGCACCGGCCACTTGTTTAACTAGTAAGCATACCTCCCATATTTTTCTGTCTAGGTGAAAGAGGAGTGGGGGTACAAAACATAACATTACAGACAAATGACCAATATACCCAGGTCCTGAGGAGAAAACTTTTGCTGGGGGCTATGCTAGGTCTGAACTTGTGGAGGGATAACCAGTAATTTCACACAGGAAGCAGTAACAAGATTGTCCATACCAGGTTGGGTTTCTAAAGTGTGGCTTTATTCCAAAGTTGGTACACAAAAGCAAATGTGGACCCCCAAGGGTTTCCACTTCGTGGCACAAGGCAATGCAGAACAACATCTGTAGCAGACAGAAACTCTAAATTTCCCATATTACATAGGACTTTGAATCCTTTTCAATGGCAAAGCTTCAGCTGAAACACATATCTCTTCTAGTGGCACTGGCCACAATGGAGCACTCAAATTCTTCTAGTGGCACTGGGCACGACTTAGAACATTTCCCATATGGCATAGGATTTAAAGGTTTGGCAATGTGGCTACTGGCCATGATGGAGCACACTGGGGCTCAAGATTAGAACAACCCACACCAGGGAGTAAACTTTCTCTTCAGGCATTGGCCACCATATCCTGAATAAGTAGGCGCCCTTACAGAACTCATAGTGCTGAACTGGTCACTCCAGATGGATGGTTGCCCACCTCTTGTTTCCACATCCACACCCAGCCATTCTTTCAGAGTTACACCTCAACATTTAGCAAACAGTAGATCTACGCATCTTGGAATGACTTTCACATTCAGCATTAGAAACACACTACTTCTGAGTGTAAATTAAAGTTCTGTACAATGTGTTAAGTCTCACCGGGGAATCCACGATTATCAGCCAACTTTAGTAAAGGCGTGAGAACAGTCTCAAGCAGAATAGAACTTGATGTATTAGTCCCTTTGGCAGAGTACAACCCGAAAAGAAAACAGGCAGGTACATTTCTCCTGGGATCCCCAAAGTCAGATTACTTATGGTTGTACGCAAAAAGGCAGCTTCAATGTCCTGGATCAAAGTCAGGGGATTGCCCCTCAGATCCATTCTGCAGTCCTCCTCATCTCACAGGGGATGAGAAAATCAGGAACTCTGGCTAGACAGTTTCCACCACTTCTACAAGGTAGGCAGATGGTTCTCTGCACTAGGGTAAGAAAAATAGGCTCTCCTCATGGCCCACAGTATAGCTTCTTACTCCTTCACTGATCACTCTGACTGCTGCTGGATGACACTAACTGAACATTCTAAAGTTCCCCACTCACAGCTAGCCACCATGGCTTATGCTGCTGTGAGAGTTCTAAATGACATCAGTTTCTCCTCTCAGCTGAGAGCAAGTAAACAGAGAGGGAGCAGATGAAATTCTGTTTAACTAGTTACTCACCAACTGCCTTCCCTACCTAGCAGCACTGACACTGATGGGATTCTAGTAATCCCAGGGGACCGGAGGGTTACACAGACAAAAAAGTGATTAAGAGTTAAGTGGTAGTGGAGGCAGGCTGAGGAGCAGCTACAGGCAGTTAAGGCATGTAGGTGCCAGGTTAAAAGGGGTCCAAAAAAGGGAGGGCTGGGGGGAGATGCGAGAGAGAGAAAAAATAATTCTGTGCGGTGGTAGATTAAGAGAGAGTTAGCTGGGGGGAGAGAGTAAGAAAGAAAGGAGAAGGGAAAGCTTTAGTAAAGTAGAGAAAATCAGCTTATTTATTTATTTATTTAAAATTGGTGACCGGGAAAGGCACACTGAGCTGAGGCTCGTTTCCAGGTGCGACCGGGTACAGAGTGTGCAGGGAAGAGAGCTGGAGTAACAGTGGTGAGGAATACAAACAATATGCACAAACTTAATACAAAGAGTATTTTATAAATTCTCAAATGTGTACAATTCATCAACGTGCAGGGTAAGTGAACAGAGCTGAGGTATGAGTACTGTTGGTGGCTGAGGTACATAAGTAGAGACTGTGTGAGGCCTCTGCTGCATACTAGGTCCATTGGAGCACTTAGAACAGAGTGGGGAGGGAAGGAGCTTGAGCAGTTGAGTAAAGGCCGAGCAAGAAAGGGCCTGGCAAAGGTTGGAGGGAAGGTTATTCCAGAGAAGGGGGAGTCTGTACGAGAAGGCAGATTGGCCGGTACAAGTGCGAGGGCATAGGAGGTGGAAGGTGCGTGGGTCCCTGTGGTGAAGATGGTAATTTGGGGAGGAGGCTGAGGTAATATAGGATGAGAGGTTGGGGGGAAGGAACCAAGCCAGAATTTTGCTATGAGGGAGGCACAGTGGATGGTTCTCCTGCGGGAGAGGCGGAGTCAGGGAGGTGGAGAGTACGGTAGGCAGCGGTGAGTGAAAGTGTGTGTGGAAGCTGACGGTGGCGTAGCAGAAAGTTGAGAAGGATGTCAAGTCTGGAGAGAGAGAGAGAGAGAGGAGGTTGGGGCTGTTCTGTAGACAATGTCAGCATAGTCAATAACTGGTAGTATTGTTTTACAAAGGAGTTCGCAATGGGTTGGGATAGGTAGTCTGGCTTTGTGACAATAGAGAATGGCGAGTTTGGGCCTCAGTTTTGCACAGATAGCATTGATGTGAGTGGAGAAGTTGAGGTGGCTGTCTAGACATACTCCCAGGTACTTAAAGGCAGGGACTAGCTCTAACTGTGAGCTGTCCAGGATGGTGATCGCTGGAGGGGCTGGGAGGGTAGCAAGCTTCTGCCTGGAGCCAAAAACCATGGTGACAGTTTTTTTTAGCATTGTGTGTTAGTCGGTTCTCCAGGAACCAGGATTGGACTATGTTAAAGTCGTCTTGGAGATTGGGGAGGACCTTGTCATAGGAGGGGCCCGAGGCAAAGATGACAGTGTCATCTGCATATAGGTGAACATTTGAGTCATGGCAGGCAGATGTAAGGGCATTTATGAAAAGAGAGAAGAGAATGTGTCCAAGAATAGAGCCTTGGGGGACACCGGCTAAGATAGGGAGGGGAGAGGAGAGAAAGTCGCCTACTTGAACTGATTGTTGTCTGTCATGGAGGTATGAGTTGAACCAGTTGTTGTGCAGTTTGGCAGTGTCGGAGGAACTAAGTTTACGGAGTAGCAGCAGGTGGGAAACAGAGTCAAAGGCTTTAGCCAGATCTATGAAGTTGGCAGTGGTGGTTTGGCTGTTATTCATGGCAAAGAGGATAGTCAGTAATGTGTAGAAAGGTGGTGATGGTGGAGTGGTGTTTTCTGAATCCTGACTGAATGGGTGAGAAGGAGTTTTTAGCAGAAAGAAAGTCTGACAGTTTGGACAGGATGAGGGATTCCTGGACTTTGACTGATAGAGCACGAGAAAGATTGCCTGACATATAGTGCCACGCCCCACTTCCCCCGGTCTGGTGGAATAAGCTGAAGTCAGGAATGGCAAGAGAGAAAGTTGGTAATTTTTGTGGAGAACCAGGATTCCATGATGCAGAGTATATCAAGGCAGTACTGGGTGACCCACACAGATAGGGCCTCTAGTTTGGGGAGAAGGCTTCTAGCGTTTAGATGAAAAATGCAAAGCCTGTTACGGAGAGAGTCAAGGGTGGGGCAAGAGTGCAGTCTAGCAGATATGGGGTGTGAGTTAGGGGTTTGTCGGTGCACAGAGGGGCCAGGGTTAGGATGAATGTCACCTGCCAAAAGCAAGAGAAGCATGGAATAGGTGAGAAGTGGGGAATGTTTGGACGTAACGGAGCTGTGCTTGGATGGTGGTGAGTGGTGGTTTAAGCAACAGAGCAGAGCATCCAAGTTGAGGAGACGGGAGGGGAGCAGGGACAGGTGAGCGAATAGGAAAGGTAGGAAGGGGTGAACAGGAGGGAGAGGCGCTTGGGAGAGAGGGAGATGAGAGAGGGGATGAGTTAGCATCGGAGTGGGATGTGCAGGAGTAGGAGGGGGTGACTCATGTGGTTGGGGTGGATCAGACAATTGTTGAATGAGGGGAGAGAGTTTCTCAAAAAGATCGTGAAAAATAGGGGGTAGTGGGGGAGTGAAGAGGAAAGTTTGTAGGACAACACAGCATAGCAAGGACAACAGCATTATGGCACAGGGTTGCTAAGATAGGGCTGAGTAGTGTGTGATGTAACAGCCACTAAGGGCAAGAGCTAACATGCTCCAGATAGGAGATTTGACTGACAGGGCTGAAAATGAAAGCTAACAGCCACTAGAGGCAAGAGCCTATAACCAGCAGTTGGGAAACTTGCCTGATTGGCTTTCACCATCACGTGAGACCTTCTATAAAAGCACAGGGTCCAAAAGGGTGGTGGTGGGGGTGGCAGGGTAGCCGATGCAGAGCGTTGGAGAAGTCAACTTCTCTCGGACTGTTCGGCTTTCCAGAAATCTGTCTCTTACTCACTGGCTGTGGGTGAGGGCTATGCTCTCCTGCCCTCGCGACTCTCAGGGCTCAGGGAGCTGACAGTTCATCGACCCTGGTGGAAAGGATCTTACTCATTGGCTGTGGGGGAGGGATGTACTCTCCTGCCCTCCCGACCCTCCAGGCTCAGGGATCCAACAGTTTGTCGACCCTGGTGGAAAGGATCTTACACACTGGCTGTGGGGGAGGGCTGTGCTCTCCTACCCTCACATCCCTCAGGGCTCAGGAAGCCAACAGTTTGTCAACCCTGGTGGATAGGATCTTACTCACTGGCTGTGAGGGAGGGCTGTGCTCTCCTGCCCTCGCGATCCTCGGCGCTCAGGGAGCTGACAGTTTGTTGACCCTGGTGGAAAGGATCTTACTGGCTGTGGGGGAAGGCCGTGCTCTCCTTCCCTTGGGACCCTCGGGGCTCAGGGAGATGACAGTTTGTCGACCCTGGTGGAAAAGATCTTACTCACTGGCTGTGTGGGAGGGCTGTGCTCTCCTGCCCTCGCAACCCTCAGGGCTCAGGAAGAAGACAGTTCATTGACCCTGGTGGAAAGGATCTGTGGAAGCAGAGGAAAAGAGGTCTTTTTAGTACTGGTAAGGCATTTCCATTGTCAGGTGAAGCTGGGCAACAAAAGGGGGAGGGGGGTCATGATAGCGGTTTGCTCTAGGACACGACGGGAAGTCTGGACCGCATGGAGAGAGAGACAATCCCTCAGGCTAGACTGCTGAGACTCTTTCTAATTTAAAATTAGAAGAAGTCTGTTTACCACCAGAAACAGCACAATACGGAATATAAAAAACAAAAACAAGGTGTTGCGTCAGCATGTAGTCTAAAAGCAGAACAAAATGGTTATATCAAATGCACACTGAAAATAGAAAATAGAGTTAAAAATCCATGTTTCGACCTTAGGTCTTCTTCAGGAAATATCTAAAAGAGAAAAAAAAACAAAGTTAGTGTAGAGGGGAGGTAAAATGAGGGATATACATATGTGGGGAAAGAAAAAAGGGGAGAAGTGATAAATGGCAAGATTAAGAGAGAATCTGTGAAACAAAAAGGTGATGATGGGAAAGACAAAACATAATAGGAGTGAAAGAGTTAAAGAAGTCCCCAGGTGGGGACTAATTAACAGGGCCTAGTAAGAAGGCTGAAAGGTGACAAATGTGTGCTAAGAAGACAGAGATGGAGACTTATGGTGAAAATGAAAAAGAAATTAAACATATACAGATACAAACAGACTTTAGGGAAAATAAGGGGTGACTGAAAGATGTTAGTAGAAAATAAGTCTATCATTTAAACCAGAGGGCTGCTGGGAGTCAAGGCGGATGATCATAGAAACATGGAAACATAGAAACATAGACTTTGATGGCAGATAAGGACCACTTGGCCCACCTAGTCTGCCCATTTCCCTACCTACAGGATAAGCTGCAGATCCTAGTTAATCAACAGCCTATTTCTTACTACCCCCCCCCCGCCCAAAAGAATTTCTTTATGTCTGTCCCATGCATTCTTGAATCAGCTTGGCTTCCATGTTTTTTCTATGGTCAGAATCCCAGAAGCCCTGCTGAAGGACACAAACAGAAAGGTCATTGACACTGTGGTCCCTGGAGATAAAGTGGGATACAATGGGTTTAGCAGTGTCTCCATTCCTGACTGCTCTGAAATGTTCCCTGAAATGGTCAGCAAGGCGCCTACCAGTCTCTCCGATGTAAATAACTGTACACGTCCTGCAAAGAATACAATATATCACATTAGTGGAGGTGCATGAGAACTCCTTGGTGATGTGACAAACACCTGCAGGCCCCCGAATTTCAGTCACACTGGAAATAAATTTGCAGGTGTAGCAGCAAGTCCTGTTGCAAGGTTTAGTACCTTGTAGGGAGGGACTGTTAAGAGTAGGTAGGCTGCTTTTAACTAGGAGATTCTGCAGGTAAGGTGGCCAGTGGTAGGAGGCAATAGGTGGTTCTATTAAGGAAGCACCAATGTTAGGGTCAGTTTGCAAAATGGGAAAGTTACTGGTGATGATCCTGTGAAGAGAAGGTGTGCACTGATGGAAAGGAAGCACTAGTGGAATTCGCTGTTGTTCTTGCATGATAGTATTCTTCCTGTAGGGGTCAAGGTTACAGGGCATGTTACTGACCTGGGAGAGTGCTCTGTCCACTGTGCTTTTAGGGTAAACTGTGCATTATTTGGGTCTGCTCAGCAAAATCATCCTCTTCACTGCATAACCTGTGAAGTCTAAGAAACTGTGAGTAATGTAGGCTATTCTTGACATGTTTAGGACGGAAGGAGCTGTGGAGGAGGAAACTGTGAGAGTCAGTGGGTTTGTAATAAACTGATGTCTTCAGACCTGTGTTCTGTACTGACAGTTGGATATCCAGAAAAGGCATTGTAGAGGAGAATACTTCAACATTGTATTGAAGGGAAGGATGGGCCCTGGTAAACTTGTCAAGGAAGACTTGGAGGGTCTCCCTGGAGCAGGAGGTGGCCCCCACACAATCATCTATGTAGAGTTCAGGCACAGTCCCTGTGAATGACAGAAAAAAACATTCCTCCACCCAACCCACAAACAGATTAGCAAAGCTGGGACCCATCTTGGTACCCATGGCAACTCACTGACCTGCTGAAAAAACTGTTATTAAAAGAAAAAGCAACAAGTGTAAGAACAAGTTCTGCCAGACAAGTTAGTGTGTGTGTGGGTGGCTGCTGGGCTTCACGCTCATTCAAGAAATGTTGCAAAGCTGTCAGACCATCATCATGGGGGATCACTGTGTAAAGAGATTTGATGTCCATGGTGAAGATGAGCTGATGAGAGTCACTGAATCTGAACCTGCCAAATAACTGGAGAGCATGGTTAGTGTCTTTAACATAGGAAGGCAGGGACTCAATGAGGGGTCTCACGAGGCTGTCCAAAAATGGAGAGATGTGGGATGTGGGGCAGGAGCAGGCAGACACAATAGGATGACCAGGGTTACCTGTTTTGTGGATTTTGGGAAGGAGATAAAACCTGGATGTCTGGGGATGCTGAACTATGAGTCTCTTAGCAGAAGCAGGGAGCTCATTATTTTCAATAGCAGAGGTGATGGTGGTGGTGACCTCAGTCTGATAGTCAGCAGTGGGGTCCTGTGGAAGAGAAGAATAAAACCTGGTGTCAGAGAGTTGCTGTGTGGCTTCCATGATGTATAGCTCCTTTTGCCAGACCACAACAGCACCTGCCTTATCAGCTGGTTTAATAACAATGTAATTCCTACATTGCAGAGATCTGAGGACTGTAATATCACCAGGTGTCAGGTTGGAGTGGTTGTGCCTGCAATGAAAATTGAAGTTAATGGTGTTTTCCATGCATTGGTTAACAAAATAATCAACAGCAGCAAAACGTCCTGGAGGGGGTGTCCATGCACTTTGCTGGGGATTGATATCATTGATTGTTCTGGTGATACTGTCATCATCTGCGGGAAGAGGAGTCTCATTAGAAAAATAAGCTGTAAGGCATACCCTACGATAGAAGCACTGTAGATCAACTTGAACCTGGGGTGTGTCAAGATATCTGGGTGTGGGCACATAAGAGAGACCTTTGCTAAGGAGAGATTGCTCATCTTGTGTCAGGGGAAGGTCTGGAGGAATGCAAAATACCAAATTGTTAGGTTGTGTCTGACTCACGGGCTCATGTTGGTTGCTGATCTGCTGGGTGACAGACTGGAGTTTTGCAGATTTGGTGTCCTTGAGGAACTGAAAGAGAGTGGAGTTAAGGTTTTGGATGCAGTGCTTAATAAAAGGAAGGTTATGTGGAGCCGTTCACTGCAGGAAATCCTTTTGCCTTTGAATGGTTTTGTCCACAGAGATCAGCTGTGTTTGAATGGGGAGAATGGTGTTCATGATAAGTTTCCTGGAGAAAGTTTTCTAAAGTTTATTAGTGGAGGAAACGTGTCTCAGACCCAAACGAACAAGGATGGAATTTCAAACAGAAACCTTTAGGAATAATACCCAGGTGGTGGCATTTGGAAAGAAACTGTAAGTGACTACAGAGTTTAGTCTTAGAGCAAATGGCAGAAAATAATTGAAGAGAAGATTTAGAGATATGAGAAGAGAATGCAGACATAGATGAAATGAAGGCGCATCGTAGAGAATTCAGAAGAGATTTCAGATTAGGCATATTGGGTTGCAGCAAATGTAGCATACAAAATGTAAAAAACAAAAACAAGGTGCTAGGTCAGCATGTGGTCTAAAAGCAGAACAAAGTGGTAATATTAAATGCACGTTGAAAATAAAAACCAGAGTTAAAAATCCACATTTCGACCTTAGTTCTTCTTCAGGAAATCTCTAAATGAGAAAAAAAAACAAAGTTAGTGTAGAGGGGAGGTAAAATGAGGGATATACATATGTGGGGAAAGAAACAAGCATTTGTCAATGCCGAATATTGTCGCGCTGGCATTGCCAGTGGTGGAGCTAGAGACGCATAGCGCCTTTATTTTGTTAATCTATCACAAAAGGTGATTTTGCACAGCGAGCACGCCATTGTGCGCCACGGGTGTGGAAATGCATTTTGCGCATGCTGTGAAAAATGGCAGGTGGACTGTTGATAAGGAGGTGTGCAGAAATGCCAGTGGTGAAAATGTGGCATGAAAATATTGCAGATTGATGAAGTTACAAGGGTGCGTGGAAATGCATGCTTGCAACACAGTCACTGTATGGACTTTCAGCACCAAATTTTCAACATAGGCATTTTAGGACCTCTGCTCATGAATAGTGTCACCGTCATTTCCTCAAACTGTCCTGAAAACTGATTTCGTACAGCGACTGTGCAATTCTGCGCTGGACATGCGAAAACACATTTCAGCCAGCTGTACTGTTCATAAGGAGGCATGGAAAATGCCAATGATGAACAGCTGGAGTGAAACTATTACAAATTCACAAAGTCACAAAGTCACGCGTGTGGGTGCAAACTGCGCAATGCAAGCTCATAAAACACTCATTTGATTGACTTTCGTCGCCAAATTTTCAACATAGGCATTTTAGGACATCTACTAATGAACAGTGTCACTGCCATTTTCATAATGTGTCGCTAACACAGGCTTTCCACATCGACCGCGCTATTCTGCGCCGGAACTGTGAAAACAGATTTTGGTCAGGATGTGAAAAATGACAGCTGTACCGTTCATTAGGAGGTGCAGAACAATGGCACTGTTGAAAATCTGGAGTGAAAATATTATAAGTTTGTAAACTTACGAGCGTGAGTGCAAACTGCACAACGCACGCTCGTAACACAGTCATTTTATGGAGTATTGTCACCAAATTTTCAAAACAGGCTTTTTAGGACCTCTGTTCATGAACAGTGTCACTGTCATTTTTGTAATGTGTCCCGAACACTGATTTTGCACAGCGACCACGCTATTCTGCGCCGGAAGCACGAAAACACATTTCGGCCAGGATGTGAAATATGACAGCTATACAGTTCACAAGAAGGTGTGGTAAAATGCCAATGTTGAGAATGTGGCATAAAAATATTGCAAATTCGCTAACTTACCAGCGTGCGTAGCAACTGCACAACGCACACTTGTAAAACAGTCATTATTCTGATTTTTCCCACCAAATTTGCAACATAGGCTTTTTGAGAGCCCCCACCTCATGAACAGTGGCACTGTCATTTCATTACTCGCCCTGAAAGGCGATTACATGCAGTGACTGCGAAATCACCTTTCAGGACCGAATAATGCCATGACAGTGCAAGAATTCATGAGGAGGGGTCCCAAAAACCCCATGTTGAAAATTTTGGGCCAAAATTCCCAAAAATGCCTGAGATATGCAGCAAAGTTGAAAGCACCCTATTTATTCCATTATACAGCTTAACGGCATTTCCTCAGTTTGCGGTCTGCTTTGAAGAGTGCAGACATGTTCCTGGTCCACTGAAGATCGTTGCTCTGGACTCCGGAGGTAAGTATGGGGTGGGGAGGTAGGGTGCGCAGAGGGTGGGTGCAGGTGGGGGCACGGAGACTATGAGGGACCATTTTCCTTTACAGGTAAAGAAAAAAATTAAGACATCGCGGACAGTTTTGTTTTCTAGGTGATTTGGCGCTGGAGTGGGCCCCAGCGCGCCACCTAACTGTTGGGGGGGGGTCTTTAACTGACGGGGGATTGGGCACCCTCGTCGGCACACAACACTGGAGGGGATGTTATGCCGACGGGGATTGGGCACCCCCATCGGCACACAAAGCAAGCGGGGGAGGCATTCATTTACTTTAGGAGACACTTCGGAGATGCGAGTGTGGCGAGTGAGAAATATGGCCGCATGTGCACTGCAGCCAGTGCACGTCAACGGATGAAATGTTATGATACAATGCAATACAAAAGCGAATGTAATGATTTTTATTTCGGTTTACCACTGCGGACCCGGGGGGTGTGGGGGGCAGAGCACCCCCACAAAAGAAAGACATATTTCTATTATAAAAGCTTTCAATTACAGATCTTGCTGTAATAACAGCAATTTTTATTTTGGTTTACCATGCGGAACGGGGGGTGTGGGGGGCAGAGCACCCCCACAGAAGAAACACTTCAATTACAGAGCTGTAGTTGTTGCTATAATAGAAGAAAGACGTCAGTTTATAGCCGGGTGGTGCAGTCACACATTCAGTGTTAAAACAATAATCAAACATCAAAATAAGTGAGGCAAGAATGACAGAAATAAAAAAAGATAGACCCGATCACGCTGGATTTTTAATGGTGAGTGGTAATGTTATGAAAGGGAAATGTTAGGAAAGAACTTGCAAAGCAGAGTCTGAGTCACAGTTTGTGCTTATTTTAGTAATTTGTTCGCACTGCTCTTTCCATGGTCTCGGTATTTCTGACATTATGAAACGCAATATTTCTACGTTGATTGCCGTATGCTTACTAGCTATACATGGGGGGGGTGTATCCAGTGGCTCAGTGCTCGTGACGTCGGTGAGGAGTCACACTACCGTAATCTGCAGAAACAGGGGCATTGTATGTCCCTAATCTAGTAGATCACCGGGGGCAGGGCAGAGCCGAGGGAGGCACCCCACGCATTAAGAATCGGGAGGTTCTTGATGCCGATGGGGAGTGGGCTCCCCCATCAGCACACAAAGAAATTGAGGGGGGGAGCGTCGGCAGTTTAGTGGTCACTGTGCCGCCATGCTAATAATGGGCAAGGATGTTCAGGAAAGGTCCGCCGCGTCTGACGAGCTTTACTCGCATTGCAGCGGACCTTTCCTTAGATGTGCTCGCCACATTATGTATGCATGGTGTGACGCCGGGATGCAGGCTGATTGACGAATGAGGGACGCACCTACTGGTGCTTTCCCTGCATTCGCCCAACAGCGGCTGTGCCTCCAAAGCCCCACTGCCGCAAGATGTTGGCTGCGCAAGTGCGCCAACATAAAAAGGGGAGGCTCAGGGAGAAGAAGTGATAAATGGCAAGATTAAGGCAGAATCTGTGAAACAAAAAAGTGATGATGGGAACGATAAAGCAAAATAGGAGTGAAAGAGCTGGAGAATTCTCCAGGTGGGGACTAATTAACAGGACCTAGTAAGAAGGCTGAAAGGTGACAAATGTGTGGGAAGGAGACAGAGATGAAGACTTATTGGGAAAATAAAAAAATAAACGTGTACAGATACAAACAGACTTCAGGGAAAATAAGGTGAGGCTGAAAGATGTTAGTAGAAAATAAGTCTATCATTTAAACCGGTGGGCTGCTGGGAGCCAAGGCGGATGATCAGCTTGGCTTCCATGTTTTTTCTATGGACAGAATCCCAGAAGCCCTGCTGAATGACACAAACAGAAAGGTCACTGACACTGTGGTCCCTGGAGATAAAGTGGGATACAATGGGTTCAGCAGTGTCACCATTCCTGACTGCTCTGTAATGTTCCCTGAAATGGTCAGCAAGGCGCCTACCAGTTTCTCCAATGTAAATAGCTGTACACGTCCTGCAAATAATACAATACACCACATTAGTGGAGGTGCATGAGAACTCCTCGGTGATGTGAAAAACACCTGTATGCCCCCGAATTTCAGTCACACTGGAAATAAATTTGCAAGTGTAGCAGCTAGTCCTGTTGCAAGGTTTGGTACCTGGTAGGGAGGAACTGTTAGGAGGGCAATACAGAATAGCAGGCTAGTTAAAATAATATTATTTGAATAGAACAGTTTCTCCCCTAAGCAGTATTACTACAGATAAAAGCTGTGTAATCTTTAAAAATAGAAGCAGACTGTACCGTGTAAGCACTCTGAATCATGCAGAGAGCACTGCTCGTCTAAACAAGATAAATTTAAACTGTATTACATGCGCATGGGTTCTCTTAAGGTGCGCTGCTAAAACTGAGTTAAATGTACATTTACCCTTAAGGAGTACAGCTAAAATGTGAACCAAAAAGTACTTCTCAAATGGGAGCTAGCTACTAAAAACTATCAGCACTTGTATGGCGACATAAAATCAGGAGCTCCGTTTTTTTTTTTTAATGGCACCAACTTCTCTCGGACTGCTCAGCCTGCCAGAAATCTGTACCTTACTCACTTGCTGTGGAGAAGGGCTGTGCTCTCCTGCCCTCGAGACCCTTGCGGCTCAGGGAGCCAACTGTTAGTTGACCCTGGTGGAAAGGATCTTACTCACTGGCTGTGGAGGAGGGCTGTGGTCTCTTGCCCTTGCGACCCTCGGGACTCAGGGAGAAGACAGTTTGTCGACCCTGGTGGAAATATCTTTCTCACTGGCTGTGGGGCAGGGCTGTGCTCTCCTGCTCTTTCGGTCCCCGGGGCTCAGGGAGCCAACAATTCACCCACCCTGGTGGAAAGAATCTTACTCACTGGCTGTGGGGTAGGGCTGTGCTCTCCTGCCCTTGCGACCCTTGGGGCTCAAGGAGCTGACAGTTTGTCGACCCTGGTGGAAATATCTTACTCACTGGTTGTGGGGGAGGTCTGTTCTCTCCTGACCTCCCCACCCTCAGGGCTCAGGGACCCAACAGTTCATCAACCCTGGTGGAAAGGATCTTTCTCACTGGTTGTGGGGAAGGGCTGTGCTCTCCTGCCCTCGCGACCCTAGGGGCTCAGGGAACCAAAAGTTCGTTGACCCTGGTGGAAAGGATCTCATTCACTGGCTCTGGGGGAAGGCTGTGCTCTCCTGCGCTCTCCAGCCTCAGGGCTCAGGGAGCTGACAGTTCATCCACCCTGGTGGAAAGGATCTTATTCACTGGCTGTGGGAGAGGGCTGTGCTCTCCTGCCTTCGCGACCCTCAGGGCTCAGGAAGCTGACAATTCATTGACCTTGGTGGAAAGGATCTGTTGAAGCACAGGAAAAGAGGTCTTTTTAGCAGTGGTAAGGCATTTCAATTGTAAGGTGGGGCTGAGCAACAAAAGGGGGAGGGGGTTGCAATAGCGATTTGCTCTAGAATGCGACGAGAAGCCTGTATTGCATGGAGACAGTCCCTGAGGCTAGACTGCTGTGACCCTTTCTAATTTAAAATTAGAAGCAGTCTGTTTACTTCCAGAAACAGCACAATACAGATTAGCAGGCTAGTTAAAATAATATTATTTGAATTGAACAGTTTCTCCCCTAAACAGCATTACTTCAGATAAAAGCTGAGTCATCTTTAAAAATAGTAGCAGGCAGGCCAGCCCGGTGGAGCTGGGGGTTGAGGCGCTGGACACCACACCTCTCTCCATGCCGGCGACCCAGATTCGGGAACAGATTCATGTAGCTGGCGGTCGGCAGGGGTGGGGAGGGATTGATCACCCATAGGACTGCTCTCCCTCTCACGTGCACACTCCCACTCTTGGTGTCATTGTACACCCCTCTCAAGCACAAAAAAATTGGGAAATAGGGTGCACGGTCACAGCGTCTGGATGGCCGTCAAGGGACGCATGGCCTGGGGACTCCACTGTGGCTACTGGATCCTGGTTCAGTGGGAAGTAAGGGGGACTCTCTGCCACCCCACCACAGGCGGGAAGCTGCGGGGGTAATTAGCAGTGGGGGCTGTCCGGGGCGGTGGCAGCTGGATGGGACGGATGCCGGGACATGAAGTAGACCGAGGTGCCAGGTAAAAAAGGATTAACAAAAAAAAAATAGAAGCAGGCTGTGCAGTGAAAGCACTCTGAATCCTGCAGAGAGCTCTGCTCATCTAAACAAGATACATTTAAACTGTATTACATGCGCATGGCTTCTCTTAAGGTGGACTGCTAAAACTGAGTAAAATGTACATTTACCCGTAAGGAGTACAGCTAAAATGTGAACCAAACAGTATTTCTCGAATGGGAGCTAGCTACTAAAAACTATCAGCACTTGTATGGTGACATAAAATGAGGAGCTCCCTTTTTTTCTTCTTTTTTCCTTTTTCAAAATGATACCAACTTCTCTCAGACTGCTCAGCCTTCCAGAAATGCATACCTTACTTACTGGCTGTGGGGGAAGGCTGTGCTCTCCTGCTCTCACGACCCTCAGGGCTCAGGGAGCCGACAGTTAATCGACCCTGGTGGAAAGGATCTTACTCACTGGCTGTGGGCAAGTGCTGTACTCACCTGCCCTTGTGACCCTCCGGGCTCAGGGAGCCGACAGTTTGTCGACCCTGGTGGAAAAGATCTTACACACTGGCTGTGGGGGAAGGCTGTGCTCTTCTTCTTCCCTCGCAACCCTCGGGGCTCAGGAAGCTGACAGTTTGTTGACCCTGGTGGAAAGGATCTTATTCACTGGCTGTGGGGGAGGGCTGTGCTCCCCTGCCTTCGTGACCCTTCGGGCTCAGGGAGGTGACAGTTTGTCTACCTTGGTGGAAAGGATCTTACATACTGGCTGTGTGGGAGGGCTGTGCTCTCCTGCCTTCGTGAACCTCAGTGCTCAGGGAGAAGACAGTCATAGACCCTGGTGGAAAGGATCTGTGGAAGCAGAGGAAAAGAGATCTTTTTAGTACTGGCAAGGCTTTGCAGTAGTAAGGTGGTGCTGGGCAACAAAAGGGGGAAGGGGGTCATGATAGCGATTTGATCTAGGATGTGACAGGAAGCCTGGACTGCGTGGAGACAGTCCCTGAGGCTAGACTGCTGTGACTCTGACTAATTTAAAATTAGAAGCAGTCTGTTTACCACCAGAAACAGCACAATACAGAATAAAAAAAACAAAAACAAGGCGTTGCATCAGCATGTGGTCCAAAAGCAGAACAAAATGCACATTGAAAATAGAAAATAGAGTTAAAAATCCATGTTTCGACCTTAGGTCTTCTTCAGGAAATATCTAAAAGAGAAAAAAAACAAAGTTAGTGTAGAGGGGAGGTAAAATGAGGGATATACATATGTGGGGAAAGAAAAAAGGGGAGAAGTGATAAATGGCAAGATTAAGAGAGAATCTGTGAAACAAAAAGGTGATGATGGGAAAGACAAAACATAATAGGAGTGAAAGAGCTAAAGAAGTCCCCAGGTGGGGACTAATTAACAGGGCCTAGTAAGAAGGCTGAAAGGTGACAAATGTGTGCGAAGAAGACAGAGATGGAGACTTACGGTGAAAATGAAAAAGAAATTAAACATATACAGATACAAACAGACTTTAGGGAAAATAAGGGGTGACTGAAAGATGTTAGTAGAAAATAAGTCTATCATTTAAACCAGTGGGCTGCTGGGAGCCAAGGCGGATGATCAGCTTGGCTTCCATATTTTTTTCTATGGTTAGAATCCCAGAAGCCCTGCTGAAGGACACAAACAGAAAGGTCATTGACACTGTGGTCCCTGGAGATAAAGTGGGATACAATGGGTTTAGCAGTGTCACCAGTCCTGACTGCTCTGTAATGTGCCCTGAAGTGGTCACAAAGGCACCTACCAGTTTCTCCGATGTAAATAGCTGTACACGTCCTGCAAATAGTACAATATACCACATTAGTGGAGGTGCGTGATAACTCCTCGGTGATATGAAAAACACCTGTAGGCCCTCGAATTTCAGTCACACTGGAAATAAATTTGCAGGTGTAGCAGTGAGTCCTATTGCAAGGTTTGGTACCTGGTAGGGAGAAACTGTTAGGAGGACAATACAGAATAGCAGGTTAGTTAAAATAATATTATTTGAATCAAACAGTTTCTCCTCTAAGCAGCGTTGCTGCAGATAAAAGCTGTGTAATCTTTAAAAAATAGAAGCAGGCTGTACAGTGTAATGTAACCCCCAGGGGGAGTTACCACCCCTGTCTGCCTCCACTGAGACAGGGTGAGGGGCCCAGATCCATTGACGGGTGCCTCCACCCAGAGGTCGGGGTTAGTACTGTCGAGATTGCCTCGGTCACAGCCCTCTGCAACCCCCCTTTCGTCCCACTAGTGGCTCACACGGGGTACCAACAATATTTTTCACCAGTACACTTACCCCCCGGCTAGTATCTCTCAGCTCACTCCGGGGACCCCTTGTAAAGTAAGGTACAGTTATATCACAGTCACTATGCAGCAGTTCACCAGAAATGCACAAACTAGCCAGGGTGTAGTTGCAGAACAAACAATCTGATTTATTCAAGGAGGGGAATAACAAGGGTAGGGGGAAAATCAAGGTGATTGGCTTACTCTATACTTATCTACCTAGGGCACTGTGCACAGGCCTGAACCTAATATTTACTGTCCCTGGGTACCCAAGCCCTAATGGCTAGTCCACCGTGGCAGCTGGTTGGGGCCCTGACACAGATAGCCTTTACAATCCTAAGCAGGTCAGAATGGGAAGAAAATTCAATTAGGCAGTCAGCAGTATAACAAAACAACTTGAGACCACTGTCGGCAAACTTGGCAGAGAGCTACCCTGATTCAGTACTCACGACTCCAGCAAGTAACGATTCCTTCACCACTGGTAGGGCTGAGCCTGAATTTCACCAGCCTCCTCACACATTTATATGGCAAACTACAGAGGGGTACCATACCAGGCAGCTGCTCCCAGTACCCACACAAACCCACAGCAGACTCAGGCAGTACACGGCCGCTTCACTTTCCGGATGGACCGAGCGTGATTCAGCAGATTCTCCAGTCCTCTCAGGTTAAGCCTGGTAGGTAGCTGGGCTGGCACCAGCCTCCTCCGACCGAACGCCAGCGGATTTAGTCTGAAGCACTCAAACAGGCAAAACGGCCGCCTCAGGCCTTCACGCGCTTCCCGCATGAACACTCACATGGCGCAGGAGCTCAGAGCTCCTTTCTCCTCCTCAGCCACAACGCATCTGCCCCCAGCAGCATGGGGCACTCCTTCCAGTTCGGGCGCTACCCGATTCGATTGGCTGGCGTCACCTGCCAGTCATTCACTCCTGCTCTCAGTGGTGCGAAAAAGCGCCATAGCCCATAATGCCTTCCTCAAATGGCAAGCAGTTCCCCCATTGGTCAGCCGGATCAAAGGAGTCCCAAGATATTGATTAGTCCAATTCGGCAGTTCGGGGCCAAAATGGAGGGGATAATCAGACAGTCCTTGCTGCAACCAAAAGCAGGTTAGAACAACTACAATATGATTACCACCCTAAGCAATTATTAGTAAACAGTTACATCTTTTCCAGGGAACTCCCTCTGCACAACTAGCGGTGGCAGAATGGAGCGCTTACTCAGCAGCCCAGGCGGGACTCGGGCATACAACCACACAGCCCCCCCCCCATTTCAACTAATTATGACTGCAACAGGCAGCCCTTAAAGAGACAGTATACGGAGGCCTTAAAGGCGCTCACTGGCTACCCATTTAAAACGGCTTAAACGCCGAACACCAACCAGGCATGGAGCATTTAAACGAGCTCCAGAAAGCTTTTAAGAACCCCCATTTGTAGGTGGGTTACAGTAAGCACTCTGAATCATGCAGAGAGCTCTGCTCATCTAAACAAGATAAATTTAAACTGTGCATGGGTTCTCTTAAGGTGCACTGCTAAAACTGAGTTAAATGTACATTTACCCTTAAGGAGTACAGCTAAAACGTGAACCAAACAGTGCTTCTCGAATGGGAGCTAGCTACTAAAAACTATCAGAACTTGTATGGTGACACAAAATCAGGAACTCCCTTTTTTTTTCTTTTTTTGTTTTAAATGGCACCAACTTCTCTCTGACTGCTCAGCCTTCCAGAAATCTGTATCTTGCTCACTGGCTGTGGGGTAGGGCTGTGCCCTCCTGCCCTTGCGACCCTTGGGGCTCAGGGAACTGACAGTTCTTCGACCCTGGTGGAAAGGATCTTACTCACTGGCTGTGGGGGAGGGCTGTACTCTCCTACCCTCGGGGCTTAGGGAGCTGACAGTTCGTCCACCCTGGTGGAAAGGATCTGTTGAAGCAGAGGAAAAGATGTCTTTTTAGTGGTGTTAAAGCATTTCAGTTGTAAGGCAGGGCTGAGCAACAAAAGGGGGAGGGGGGTCACGATAGCGATTTGCTCTAGGACACGACGGGAAGCCTGCACCGCATGGAGACAGTCCCCGAGGCTAGACTGCTGTGACCCTTGCTAATTTAAAAATAGAAGCAGTCTGTTTACTGCCAGAAACAGCACAAAACAGAATAGCAGGCTAGTTAAAATAATATTATTTGAAGCTAGCTGTTTCTCCCGTAAACAGCATTACTGCAAATAAAAGCTGTGTAATCTTTAAAAATAGAAGCAGGCTGTACAGTGTAAGCACTCTGAATCTTGCAGAGAGCTCTGCTTATCTAAACAAGATAAATTTAAACTGTATTACATGCGCATGGGTTCTCTTAAGGTGCGCTGCTAAAACTGAGTTAAATGTACATTTACCCTTAAGGAGTACAGCTAAAATGTGAACCAAACAGTGCTTCTCAAATGGGAGCTAGCTACTAAAAACTATCAGCCCTTGTATGGTGACACAAAATCAGGAACTCCCTTTTTTTCTTTTTTTTGGTTTTAAATGGTACCAACTTCTCTCGGACTGCTTGACCTTCCAGAAATCTGTACCTTACTCTCTGGCTGTGGGGGAGGGTTGTGCTCCCCTGCCCTCGCGACCCTCAGGGCTCAAGGATCCAACAGTTCATTGACCCTGGTGGAAAGGATCTTTCTCACTGGCTGTGGGGGAGGGCTATGTTCTCCTGCCCTTGTGACCCTCTGGGCTCAAGGAGCTGACAGTCTGGCCACCCTGGTGGAAAGAATCATACTCATTGGCTGTGGGGGAAGGCTGTGCTCTCCTGCCCTCATGACCCTCAGGGCTCTGGGAGCTGACAGTTCGTCGACCCTGGTGGAAAGGATCTTGCTCACCGACTGTTGGGGAAGGGCTGTGCTCCCCTGCTTTCATGGCCCTCGGGGCTCAGGGAGCTGACAGTTCATCGACCCTGGTGGACAGGATCCTACTCACTGGCTGTGGTGAAGGGCTGTGCTCTCCTGACTTCATGACCCCCGGGGCTCAGGGAGCCGACAGTTCGTTGACCCTGGTGGAAAGGATCTTACTCGCTGGTTGTTGGGGGAGGGCTGTGCTCCCCTGCCTTCACAACCCTTGTGGCTCAGGGAGCCGACAATTCATCGACCTTGTTGGAAAGGATCTCTGTGTGCCCTGCATCCAAATTTCACAACTACCAGGCAGTAAAATACAGAATGGTAACATTAGTAATCCAACACTTCATGCAGCAGATAAAAACCATGAATTAAGTTGCATATTAAAATTTAAGCAGAGCAGTTCAAGAGAAGGAAGGGAAGGAGCTAGCTTTTGGCAAAAAATTGTCATAGGCAGCAGGTAGCCAATGGCAGTGGCAGCCCTGTTCAGGACAGCCAATCGTGGTGCCTGAAAACCTCTAGTGCCGAATCATAATCGAGACTGGCGAGTGGTATAGCGTTGTTGAGAGGAGCCGGCTGGGGAGGCGTGGTCGGCAGCTGCAGGAGGTTTGCTGTCCCACTGTGCTGGAGCACTGGCACTCCTGGAACACCTGTTCAGGGTGCAGTCCTGGGACGGGAGAAAAAGGCAGGTTAGGGCCAGGATTGTGAACAGGAGAGCAGAGAGGTCTAAATTGGGGAGTGGGATTTCAAGTAGAGCAGAACAAAGGGGTCTGGAGCTCAGAGGGGCTTACTGGGAAATGAAGGGGAGGGTTTATGGGCAGACTGGATGGGCCTTGCGGTCCTTATCTGCCGTCAACTTCTATGTTTAGGTGCAGACAAAAAAGTGATTAAGAGTTAAGTGGTGGTGGGGTAGTCTGAGGGGCAGCAACAGGCAGTTGAGATATTTAGGTACTAAGTAAAATTTAAAATGCAGATAGTTTAACAGGGGTCCAAAAGAATGAGGATGAGGGTGCCAGGGGGCTGGTGGGATGCGAGAGAGACAAAGACAAATTCTGTGGGGTGGTAGATTAAGAGATAGTTAGCTGGGGGAGAGATTAAGAAAGAAAGGACAAGGGAAAGCTTTAGTCAAGTAAAGAAAATCAGCTTAGCACTCTATGTTCCCTGCATCCAAATTTCACGACTACCAGACCGTAAAATACAGAATAGTAACATTAGTAATCCAACACTTCCTGCCGCAGATAAAAAACAGTGAATAACGTTGCAAATTAAAATTTAAGCAGAGCAGTTTGAGAGAAGGAAGGGAAGGAGCTACCTTTTGGCTTGAAATTGACTTAGGCGGCAGGTAGCCAATGGCAGCCCTGTACAAGCCAGTCAATCGCGGAGCCTGAAAACTGCTAGCATCCAGTCAGAAGTGAGTTTGATGAGCAGTATACATTTGTTGAGAGGAGCTGTCCATGGAGGTGTGGGCAGTGCCCGCAGGAGGCTTGCCCACTGTGCTGGTGCGCTGGTGCTCTGGGAGAACTGGATCAGGGTGCAGTCCTGGGAAGAGAGAAAAAGGCAGGTTGGGGCTTGGGAAAAAAAAAAAACAGGGGAGCAGAGGGGTCTAAATCGGGGGGTGAGATTCTAGGTAGAGCAGAACAAAGGGGTCTGGAGCTCTGAGGGGTTACTGCTAAATGAAGAGGAGGGTTTAGATACAGACAAAAGAGTGATTAAGAGTTAAGTGGTGGTGGGGTTGTCTGAGGAGCAGACACAGGAAGTTAAGGCATTTAGGTGCCAAGTATTTAAGGAAGCAGTATAGTGCAGTGGACTAAGGCTCTGAGTGGCAAATCTGGTGACATCCAGCAGACTAGCTCTGGGTTTGAATCCCACAGCTTCCACTTGCATACTGTGTGACCCTGAGCAAGTCACTTAACCTCCTTGTGCTCCCAGGTCGCTCCTGTAAAAAAGCTTCTAGCTTAGTGTGCTATACCTGGTTAAACAACTAAGTAAAATATAAAATGCAGACAAGTTAATGGGATTCAAAAAAAGGGAGAGCTAGTGCACCAGACAGCTGGGGGGAGATGTGAGAAAGAAACAAACAATAGTTCTATGGGGCAAGAGGTTAAGAGATAGTTATTGGGGGGGGGAATTGGGAAAGCTTTTGTCAACTAGAGAGAATCAGCTTAGCATTCTATGTTCCCTTCATCCAAATTTCACAACTACCAGGCAGTAAAATATAGAGCAGTAACATTAGTAATCCGACACACTTCTTGCAGCAGAGTTAAAACAGTGAATTTACTCCTCATGTAACAAGTTAAATGTTGGAAGCCGGGGAAGGGAGGCTCTGCTCCTGAGTGTTACATGCTGATAGATGCATGTTATTGTTGCTTTCAGTGTTCAGACCAGTGCTGAGTGACTCCAGCACAGCACACATGCACGTATTAGCAATTGCCTGTGATTCACATATTTTGGAAAAATAAACATTTTAACAACAAAAAAAACAAGCATTTGTCAATGCCGAATGTTGACTTGCTGGCGTTGGCATTGGTAGTGCAGGAGTTAGAGAGATGCATAATAGGAATGGAAGTGAAGTATTGAACTGATGCCAACCCACCCCCACCCTGCAGAGACTGACAAGCATTGGGGTGTCCCTTTGGGTGTTTGGTAGTGCAGTGCGGGAAAACATTTTGGGCAGGATGTGGAAAATGTCAGCTGTACTGTTCACAAGGAGGTGTACAAAAATGACAATGCTGAAAATCCGGTGTTAAAATATTGCAAATGCGTGAAGTTACGAGCCTGCGTAGCAACTGCGCAACTCACGCCCGTAAAACAGGCATTTGTTGGATTTTTTCCAGCAAATTTGGAACATAGGCTTTTGAGAGGCCACCTCATGAACACTGCTTTATCATTTTCGTTAATAGGTCGAAAGGTGATTTCGGCAGTGATTGCGAAAATCACCTTTGAAGCTGATGACGCCATGGCAGTGACAGAATTCATGAGGAGGGCCCAAAAACCCCATGTTGAAAATTGGTGCCAAAATTCCAGAAATGCTCGAGATATGCAGCAAAGTTGAAAAAACCCCTATTCATTCCATTATACAGCTTACCGGCATTTCCTCCTTAAGCGGTCGGCTTTGAAGAGTGCAGACGTGTTCTGTCCATCAAGAAGGCCAAGGCCAGACTCCGGAGGGGCATGGGTGAGGGGTGGGAGGCAGGGTGTGCAGTGGATGGGTGCGGTGGGGGCAGGAGACTACTGAGGACCGTTTGTTTGTTACAGGGAAGTAACAAAAAAATTACATCATGGGACAGTTTTGTTTTCAGGGAACTTGGCATGCTTGGGTGGGCTCCAGCATACCACCTAACTGTTTTGGGGGATGCTGCAGCCAACGGGGATTGGGCACCCTCATCAGCAGACAATGGGGGTGAATGTATGCCAACGGGATTGGGCACCCCATCGGCACACATACAGCGGGGGAGGCAACAGCCGTGATTAAATTTCTTGGCATATAAGAAGTGCGGAAGGGGCTGATTTATGCTGACGGGAGTGGGCTCCCCGTTGGCCCACAATGAAAGCGGAGGGGCAAGAACCAAGAGGGATTGGGCACCCCCCTCGGCATATAGGAAATGGGGGGGCTGCTCTATGCTGACAGGGAGTGGGCTCCCCCATCGGCAAATTTGTGCAGCCACAGAAAGCTGGCTGGGGGATTGGGCACCCCTGAAGTCAGCAATTGGGCGGCCGCCTGCCATGCTGCTAATGTGGCAGCATGCAGGAAGGGTCCACTGCATCTGACGAGCTTTGCTCGGATTGCAGCGGACCTTTCCTTAGATGTGCTCACCACATTAGCATGCATGGTGTGGCGCCGGCATGCAGGCTGATTGGGGAATGAGGGACGCACCTACTGATGCGTGCCCTGCATTCGCCCAACAGCGGCCGTGCCCCCAAATCTGCACTTTCCCAAGATGTTGACTTGCGTGCAAGCATGGCAAGCCAACATAAAAAACAATGAATTAAGTTGTAAATTCAAATTTTTGCAGAGCAGTTTGAGAGAAGGAAGGGAAGGAGCTAGCTTTCTGATTGAAACTGCCTTAGGCAGCAGGTAGCCAGTGGCAGTGGCAGACCTGTACAAGCCAGCCAATCGGGGAGCCGAAAACCACTAGCACCCAATCAGAAGCGAGCCTGGGGAGGGGCAGTATACCTTTGTTGAGAGGAGCCAGCCAGGGTGGCATCGAGGGCTGCCACAGGAGGCTTGTCGTCCTGCTGTGCCAGAGCTGTAGTGCTCCGGGAGCGCCTGTTCACTGCGCAGTGCTGGGAAGAGAGGAAAAGTCGGTTAGGGCCAGGAATAAGAACAGGGGATCAGAAAGCTCTAAATTGGGGGTGGGATTTTAGGTTGTGCAGTCCAAAGGGGTCTGGAGCTCAGAGGGGCTTACTGCTAAAGAAAGGTGAGGGTTTCGGTACAGACAGTACAGTAATTAGGAGTTAAGTGGTGGTGAGGGTAGTGTGAGGAGCAGCAACAGGTAGTTAAGGCATTTAGGTGGGAAGTAAAATTTAAAAATGCAGATAGGTTAACAGGGGTCCAAGAAAGGGAGGGCTAGGGTGCCAGGTGGCTGCGGGGATGAGAGAGAGAGAGAGAAAAAAAAATCTATGGGGCGATAGGTTAAGAGACAGTTAGCTGGGGGGGGGAGATTAAAGGTCAAAGGAAAGATTTAATGAAGTAGAGAAAATCAGCTCAGCACTCTATGTTCCCTGCACCCAATTTCACAACTACCAGGCAGCAGTAAAATACAGAATAGTAACGTTAGTAGTCCAGCACTTCTTGCAGCAGATAAAAAACAGTGAATTAAGTTGCAAATTAAAATTTAAGCAGAGCAGTTCGAGAGAAGGAAGGGAAGGAGCTACCTGTTGGCTCAAAATTGACTTAGGCGGCAGGTAGCCAATGGCAGTGGCAGCCCTGTACATGCCAATCAGTCTCAGAGCCTGAAAACTGCTAGTGCCAAGTCGGAAGTGAGCTTGGCGAGTGGTATACTTTTGTTGAGAGGAGCCAGCCGGGAAGGCTTGCCATCCCGCTGTACTGCAGCACTGATGCTTCTGAAGCGCCTGTTCAGGGCACAGTTCTGGGAAGAGAGAAAAAGGCAGGTTAAGGCCAGAAATAAGAACAGGGGAGCAGAGAGGTCTAAATCAGGGTTCTTGATTTTAGGTCGAGCAGAACAAATGGATCTGGAGCTCCGAGGGCTTACTGCTAAACGAAGGGGAGGGTTTAGGTTCGGACAAAAGAGTGATTAAGAGTTAAGTGGTGGTGGGGTTGTCTGAGGAGCAGCTACAGGAAGTTAAGGCATTTAGTTGCCAAGTAAAATTGAAAATGCAGACTGGTAAACAGGGATCCAAGAAAGGGCAGGCTAGGGTTCCAGTTGGCTGGGGGGAGATGAGAGAGAAAAAATAAATCTATGGCGTGGGAAGGTAAGAGAGAGTTAGCTGAGTGGAGAGATTAAGAAAGGACAAGGGAAAGCTTTAGTGAAGTAGAGAAAATGGACTTAGCATTCCATGTTCCCTGCATCCAATTTTCACAACTACCTGGCTGTAAAATACAGAATGTAAAAACAAAAACAAGGTGCTGCTTCAGCATGTGATCGGAAAACAAAACAAAATGGTTATATTAAATGCAAACTGACAATAGAGTTAAAAATTGACGTTTCGACCATAGGTCTTCTTCAGGAAATATCTAAGAGGCAAAAAGGAAAATTAGTGTAGAGAGGTAAAATAAGGAATATGTATATGGGAAAGAAAAAAGCGGGAGGCTGTGGGAGAAGAAATGAGAAATTGCAAGATAAAGACAGAATCTGGAAAACAAAAAGGTGATGGGAGTGGCAAGGCATAATAGCAGTGAATGAGCTAGAGAAGTCCCCAGGTGTGGACTAATTAGCAGGGCCTAGTAAGAAAGCTGAACGGTGACAAATGTGGGGGAAGGGAGACATAGATAGAGACATCTGTGAAAAAAGTTAATAGATGGTTACAGATACAAACAGGTTTTAGGGAAAAGAAGGGGTGTCTGAAACATATTAGTAGAAAATAAGTCTATTTTAAACGGATGGCTGCTGGGAGTTGCTGCATCAGCTTGCTCGTGTTTTATGGTCAGAATTGCAGGCCTGGAGATTAATAAACAGTAGGGACATGAATACCATGTCTCAGAGGTGATGTACCGGGTTTGTCGGTACCTTTCATTCCTGACTGTTTGGTGCTTGAACGGTCAGCAAGGCGCTCACTATTTTCTCCATCAACAGTTAGATACAGTCTTCAAAGAATACAATATACCACATTAGTGGAGGTGCATGAGATTCCAAGGAGGTGCACATCACCAAGGAGTTCTCATGCACCTCCACTAATGTGGTGTATTATATTCTTTGCAGGAAGTATGCAGCTATTTATATCAGAGAAACTGGTAGAAGCCTTGCTGACCGTTTCAAGGAACACTACAAGGCAGTCAGGAATGGAAATACTGATGAACCCATTGTATCCCACTTTATCTCTAGGGACCACAGTGTCAATAATCTTTCTGTTTGTGTCCTTCAGCAGGGCTTCTTGGATTCTGTCGATAGGAAAAACCATGGAAACCAAGATGATCATCCGCTTTGGCTCCCAGCAGCCCTCCAGTTTAAGTGATAAGAGTTATTTTCTGCTAATATATTTCAGCCACCTCTTCTTTTCCCTAAAGTCTGTTTGTATCTGTACACATCTATTTTATTTTTCCACAGATGTCTCCATCTATGTCTCCTTCCACCACGTTTGTCACCGTTCAGCCTTCTTACTGGGCCCTGCTAATTAGGCCACACCTGAAGAGTTCTCTAACTCATTCACTGCTATTGAACCTTGTCACTCCCATCATCACCTTTTTGTTTCCAGATTATATATATATATACACACATACCTAAGAGCTATTGTAGAAACATCAATTTTTAACTCTGTTTTCAGTGTGCATTTAATATACTCATTTTGTTTTGTTAAAATACAGAATAGTAACATTAGTAATCCAACTCTTCTTGCAGCAGATATAAAAAACAGTGAATTAAGTTGCAAATTAAAATTTAAGCAGAGCAGTTCGAGAGAAGGAAGGGAAGAAGCTTGCTTTCGGCTCAAAATTGGCTTAGGCAGCAGGTAGCCAATGGCAGTAACAGTGAGAATCGCGGAGTCTGAAAACCGACAGCACCCAATTGGAAGTGAACTTGGCATGTGGTATACCTTTGTTGAGATGAGCCAGCCAGGGAAGGGGTCTGGAGCACAGAGGGGCTTACTGCTAAATGAAGGCAAGGGTTTAGTTACAGACAAAAGAGTGATTAATTAACAGGTTGGGGTAGAGGCAATCTGAGGAGCACCTACAGGCAGTTAAGGCATTTAGATGCCAAGTAAAATTTAAAATGCAGACAGGTTAACAGGGGTCCAAAAAAAGGGAGGGCTAGGGCACCAGACAGCGGGGGGGAGATGCGAGAGAGAGAAAAAATAATTCTATTTGGTGGTAGGTTAAGAGAGAGTTAGCTGGGGGAGAGGTAAAGAAAGAAAGGACAAGGTAAAGCTTTAGTCAAGTAGAGAAAATCAGCTTAGCATTCTATGCTCCTTGCACCCAAATTTCAAAACTACCATGCAGTAAAATACAGAATGGTAACATTAGTGATCCAACAGTTCTTGCAGCAGATAAAAAACAGTGAATTAAGTTAAACAGAGCAGTTCGAGAGAAGGAACAGAAGGAGCTTGCTTTGGGCTCAAAATTGGCTTAGGTGACAGGTAGCCAATGGCAGCCCTGTACAAGCCAGCCAATTGCGAAGCCTGAAAATCGCTAGCACCCAATTGGAAGTGGGCTTGGCCTGAGGTATACCTTTGTTGAGAGGAGTCGGCCTGGGAGGCGTGGGCGGTGGCCAAAGGAGGCTTGCTGTCCCGCTGTGCTGGAGTGCTGGTACTCCGTGAGCACCTGTTCAGGGCGCAGGTACTGGCAGGAGAATGGATAGGGTGGCCAGGTGGGATCTGAACTAAAGAACAGGCGAGGCATATAGTGTGGGCAATCACCACTGGCTGTGTGGGTTCTCCAAAGTAAGGACAGTAGCATTGGGTAGTGCAAAGATAGCAGACACTATCTTGGAGCAAGGATGCATACAGGACAACAATTCTTATTTGAATGCTGGTGATATAAGAAACATGCCCAGCAAAACTGACCAGCCAGAGAGCCTCATGCACTTAGAAAGCTGAGACTTAGAGGCACTCACGGAGATGTGTTGGGGGAAGAACCTGACTAGGATGCCAAGAAAGAGGAATGCTGGCTCTTCAGTACAGATACCGCTTATAGTAAAAGGAGTAAGTGACTGTTCATTAACGGAGGGTATTATTGAGAACAAAAAAAGGGATACAGTATCAGGGGGCAAACAAGCCCAGTAAGTCCATCTGGTCAAGACCACAGAAAAAGGTGAGGAAAAAATGTTCACCCAGGAGTACTACTACAGGATTGTTAACAGGTCAGTTCAGTGGAAGAAATTAGGCAAGCAGCCAAATCAGATACAGTGGTGACACATGCTTTGCAAAATTAAAATCCCAAATGTGTAATTGTGGTGCTGTTAAAGTGTACCAGGTCTGCCACTGTCTCAGACCCAGAAAAAATTTCTGGAATCATTAGTTATTCCACTTCCCATGATTTTTTTATAAAATGTTGCCCATTAATAATCAGCAGTATTTCCACTGTAATATTTTAAGTAGTAAACCAAATTTCTAAACCAACATACGCTTTACTCAACCGGAACCTGGAATACAGGCAGGATGCTGCTGTGCTCTGCCTGTGAACTTGCCTTTACTGACACAAATATACAGATAACTGTAAAATCCCAGACAAAGAGCTAGTGCTGCTTGAAGTGCCAGCAAGTCTGGTCAGCAAACTTCCCCTTCAGCTGGTGGGCTGTTGGCGTTGTCTGTATATGTTTTGCCAGTAAAGGCACTTTCACTGGCTCTTCAGCATGCTGCCTTTCTCTCAGGTTCCAGATGAGTGTAGACCACTTTGGTTTGAGAATTGTGCAGTGAGGTTTGGCTGGCTGCCTGCATGCCTGCACCGTGACATTGAGCGTGGATGCTCTGGAATGAAAACCAGTTTCTCCAGCTTTGTTATGTTCCAGACCCCCTGACACTGCTTATGCACATGAAACGTATGATCTATAGCTGTATCAGCAGGAGAGTTATAAGCATCCAACATTTTAGAAAATGTTCACAAACGTTCACAAATTTGGAGTCCCTGTAATTTAAACATTACTTGACCATATCTTGCTACATTTGGTAGAGTTTCGGAACCTTTCAAATAGGTTATGCATGCTATCTCACTCACAGAATCCAAATTGTCAGTTAGAGGTGTGCTTTATGTCCCCAACTGTCAGTTTCAGATGGTGTGCGCCAGGGCTCAGATCTAGGCCCTCTTCTGTTTTCCTTATTTATCAACAACCCGGGCAACAACTGTGGCAGCCGTCATCTATTTTTGTGTGCAGATGATGTTGTCCTTTACAAGAGCTCTCATAGCATCCTGGCTCACAATACCTAACTGCAAAGTGACTTTGAAACTCTAGAGAACTGGATCCTGTCAAATAAACTGGTACTTAATGTCACTAAGACAAAGGCGGTCTTATTTGGACCCAAACAACTAGGCCCTATTAGAAGACACCTGCTCCCCCTCACAACCTACTCAGGACTTGCAATTGAGATTGTGTATATGGTCAAATATCTTGGTCTATTGCTAGATCAAGGCCTCACCTTTAAGGCACAAGTGGATCAAAGTAACTACATGATTCACCAAAAATTAGATCTCCTATATAGATTGAATTGTCACCTCACCTCGGACTCTAGACTGTCTACAGCAAATAGTATCCTGCTTCCAAAACTCACTTATGCTGTCCCTATCTTGCAGTCCCTAAGTAGGTCTGAGAAAAACAGGCTATAGATATTATATAACAAAATCTGGGTGCTTTGCAACTATGTTCCCTCCCAGAAGCACCATCGCAATGTCCTGGCCTCCTTAAATTGGCCTTCACTTGCTAGTCAGATCCAGTACTCCTTATTATCTATGGTGTACAAACTGATATATAAACCTGCTCCTCCTAGTCTCAAGGGTCTCCTTGTCCATAAGCACTCATGCAGGCTGCTCCATTCCTCTAGCAAGAAATTGCTTGAGGTGCCCAGAATCAGAACTGCTATGGGGAACGAGTCCCTTGATATAATGTAGATTCTGGTCTGGTCCTATGACCCCCCCAGTATATCTGTACATTTGTTATATTCTGTTTATTGTATATTCTCTATTCCAGATGCTGTGCACCTAAGAGCACTTATTCGATCTAAAATTTCCACCTTGAATTATTCCACATGTTACTGTAAGTGTTCCACATGTCTAGGATTTTATTTTATTTATTTTTTATTGACCGGGTAAGTGCACTAGACAAATCCTGCCCATTTTCAGGCACGACCCGGGGGAAGGGAATACAGATGAATGCCAACTGACCTTGAACCAGATTAAGCTGTTGGTGGTATTTTTTTTTTTTTTTAGTGAATGGGGGGAAATTTGGCCAGGACACTGGGGAAATTCCCCTACTCTTTTTCGATAAGTGCCATAGGATCTTTAAAATCCACCTGAACTACCACCAATCCAGGCAGATGGGACCCCGGTTTAATGTCTCATCCAAAAGACGGCACCTCAGAAGTGCAGCACCCCTCTCATCCTACACTACAGTGTCAGTACTGGGATATTAACCCAAGTGCCAGATATGGGAACTGAACTCACAGTCCTCTGATCTCCCAGTCGCAGAGGCAAGTGTGCTACCTACTGAGCCACTGACACTGCAGGGTTCTGTCTCCCTAGACCAAAATGTATTGTTCTATGCAGTGTAATTAATCCAGTCATTACTTGGTACCTGCAAACAGTGGTTTCAATGGGTCGTTCCTTCTACCTGTACATAATGTACTGTCTATCCAATTGTTATGTAAGGTATGTATTTAATCCTGGGTCACCCCTGAAAAAGGGTCCCCTGATTCCAGTGGACTTACCTGGTTACCAAAATGAATGAATGAAAAATGTTATTTTTCTACAGGAAGTACAAAACGTAACATACATCTTGGCATTTCATGTCATAAGGGCGTTAACCCTGTTTACAGGACAGTCCTGTAAAAGGTGTTACAACATACAAAGTTACAAAAAAAATCTCTCATAAAATAATACAATAATGACATAGACTTATATAAAAATGAAATAAATAAATACATACATACATACATTTACTTTCTGGTATCTAGCTCCAAAGGTGGACAAGTTATAAGCAGCAAAATGTTTTTACAAAATTTCACAAAAAAACAAATTGCCAAACTTTGCTAACGTGTAAGTCTGAAACTATAGAAGTGATTGTCATATTTGGCAGACAGTTAGCTCCTTGTAATTGGTAGACAATTACCTACTCATGTGCATGTCATGATACTGGGCAGACAGTAACCTACTCATGTGCATATCATGATACTGGGCAGACAGTAACCTACTCATTTGCATGTCATGATACTGGGCAGACGGTAACCTACTCATTTGCATGTCATGATACTGGGCAGACAGTAACCTACTCATCTGCATGTCATGATACTGGGCAGACGGTAACCTACTCATTTGCATGTCATGATACTGGGCAGACAGTAACCTACTCATGTGCATGTCATGATACTGAGCAGACAGTAACCTACTCATCTGCATGTCATGATACTGGGCAGACAGCATCACCAGTAGAAAACAGGAAGTTATTATCCCTCTGTACAGACAGCTGGTGAGACTCCATCTGGAGTACTGTGTGCAGTTCTGGAGACCCAATCTCCACAAAGACATAGACAGGATGGAAGCTGTCCAGAGGAGGGCAACTAAAATGGTGCAGGGTCTGCACCAGAAGACATATGAAGAGAGGCTTAAGGAGCTTAATATGTATAGCCTCGAGGAAAGGAGGGAAGGGGACATGATAGAAACGTTCAAGTACCTCAAGGGAATCAACAAAGTCCAAGAGGGTAGCATCTTTCAAAAAAAGAGGTGTGCAAGAACAAGAGGGCACAATTTGAAGATAGAGGGGGGGCGGCTCAGAGGTAATTTAAGGAAGTATTTTTTCACAGAGAGGGTTGTGGATGCATGGAACGGCCTTCCGGAGGAGGTTGTGGAGTCAAAAACAGTGGTGTAATTCAAGCATGCATGGGACAGTCATAAGGCAATTCTAGGGTGTGGGGGTAGGAAGAAGTAGGCTGCTGGTTAACTAGGATCTGCAGCTTATCCAGTAGGTAGGGAAATGGGCAGACTGGGTGGGCCAAGCGGTCTTTATCTGCCGTCAAATTCTATGTTTCTATGTTACTCATTTGCATGTCATGATACTGGGCAGACAGTAACCTACTCATGTGCATGTCATGATACTGGGCAGACAGTAACCTACTCAAGTGCATGTCATGATACTGGGCAGACAGTAACCTACTCATCTGCATGTCATGATACTGGGCAGACGGTAACCTACTCATGTGCATGTCATGATACTGGGCAGACAGTAACCTACTCATCTGCATGTCATGATACTGGGCAGACGGTAACCTACTCATTTGCATGTCATGATACTGGGCAGACAGTAACCTACTCATGTGCATGTCATGATACTGAGCAGACAGTAACCTACTCATCTGCATGTCATGATACTGGGCAGACAGCATCACCAGTAGAAAACAAGAAGTTATTATCCCTCTGTACAGACAGCTGGTGAGACTCCATCTGGAGTACTGTGTGCAGTTCTGGAGACCCAATCTCCGCAAAGACATAGACAGGATGGAAGCTGTCCAGAGGAGGGCAACTAAAATGGTGCAGGGTCTGCACCAGAAGACATATGAAGAGAGACTTAAGGAGCTTAATATGTATAGCCTCGAGGAAAGGAGGGAGAAGGGGGGACATGATAGAAACGTTCAAGTACCTCAAGGGAATCAACAAAGTCCAAGAGGGTAGCATCTTTCAAAAAAGAGGTGTGCAAGAACAAGAGGGCACAATTTGAAGATGGGGGCGGCTCAGAGGTAATTTAAGGAAGTATTTTTTCACAGAGAGGGTTGTGGATGCATGGAACGGCCTTCCGGAGGAGGTTGTGGAGTCAAAAACAGTGGTGTAATTCAAGCATGCATGGGACAGTCATAAGGCAATTCTAGGGTGTGGGGGTAGGAAGAAGTAGGCTGCTGGTTAACTAGGATCTGCAGCTTATCCAGTAGGTAGGGAAATGGGCAGACTGGGTGGGCCAAGCGGTCTTTATCTGCCGTCAAATTCTATGTTTCTATGTTACTCATCTGCATGTCATGATACTGGGCAGACAGTAACCTACTCATGTGCATGTCATGATACTGGGCAGACAGTAACCTACTCATTTGCATGTCATGATACTGGGCAGACAGTAACCTACTCATCTGCATGTCATGATACTGGGCAGACGGTAACCTACTCATGTGCATGTCATGATACTGGGCAGACAGTAACCTACTCATGTGCATATCATGATACTGGGCAGACAGTAACCTACTCATGTGCATGTCATGATACTGGGCAGACAGTAACCTACTCATTTGCATGTCATGATACTGGGCAGACAGTAACCTACTCATGTGCATGTCATGATACTGGGCAGACAGTAACCTACTCATGTGCATGTCATGATACTGGGCAGACAGTAACCTACTCATGTGCATGTAATGATACTGAGCAGACAGTAACCTACTCATGTGCATGTCATGATAGTTTGCAGACTGTTACCTACTTATGTGCATTTCATGATAGTTGTCAGATTTTTACCTACTCATGTTCATGCCATGATATTTGGCTGTCTCCTACTCATATGAATGCCATGATATTTTGTAGACCTGTGCAGCTCTTAACAACAAATAAACATGCCAAAATTCAACTTTTTAGCTAAAAGAACAGCTAAGATACAGTTAAAGGAAGTAGTGCACAGCATTTCTTGAAATTCTGTGAAATTTCATGAATTTTGCAAACATTCTGTGAAAGTGGGACTTGGAAATTAAACAAAGCCATGCTAGTGAGCATAATGTACTGAACATCGATCTCTAAATAATCTCAGTAATGAATGCTTATGTGTTCAGCTAAAACATATACATACTGTGTACATTACAGGAATGATAACGTTCATATTTTTTTAAATCAGCTTTATTCGTAGGTAAGTGCCTACACATCATATATAGTAACTCTCTATTTCATCTGGTAACAATTAAAAGGCAACTCCTGGCTCAACAGCTTGCCCATCTTAAAAACATTATCATATGACATGCACTGCCTTCTTTTCCTAAACAGACATTTTTTATTTGTATTAAGTTATTTCTATTGTCACATGAGAAGTGTTTGTTGAAGTTAATTCCAACAAGAATGTAGTCCCTTTTCATTGAGCAACCTTGCATTCAGCAGAAGTGCAAATGCCTATTACTAATTTATTATTCTAGTGCAATGCTTATACTCACTCCTGAGTTGGTTGTCCTGAAGTTTATAAATCTAGGTGCCAGAGCTGAATCCAGTTGTACCAGTATGCCTGACATTTTTCAAGTCACAGGGGTAATGGTGGCTGGGAGTCTTCCCATGGGGCTGGCAGTATAGCCTAGAGGTTTGAGTAATGAGTTGTGAATGAGTACATCTAGCAGATCTGGGTTTGATTCTCACAACCTCCACTTGCATACATGACTCTGAGCAAGTCACTTAGCCTCACTAGTGCTCCTGGATTGCCCCTGAAAAAAGGCACCTGTGCCCAATGAGCCTTACCTGGTTTACAAAGAATAAAATAATACAACATTTGTTGAATGTTATTCAGTTTCATTTTCTGCTGTGGGAAGTGAATTCTTCAACCAATGTATTGTTATGCACTTTAACACTGTGACTAATATCATCAGGGAAATGTTTCTGTTTCGTAGGGGAAATTTCATCTGGGTGGGGAGGCCTAAAACTCAACTAGTATATTTGAAAGTGATAATCTGTCACTTTTACATTTATAGGTTGTAAGACTAACCAGAAAGTTTGTATTATATTCAAGGCCACTGATTTATGGTGATTAAAGTACTGTAATGAAATTTTGTTTTCAAGACTACCAAATTCTGGGAATTGCACCAGTGATTGTTAGTCTAATTTCCAGATTTTAGAAGGATTCTGCTGTCATTCTTTTAGTACGTCCACAAATTATCAGAATAAAAGAAAGCTTAATATACTGTACATAAATGTAGCAAATGGAAAATAGTACAAGAAGCAGTTAGAAAAATGTAAGTTCTGTGGATTTACTGATCTGGAATAAAATGTCAAATTCCATGAAATTCTTTGCTTTTACTGGTGTTTTAAGTATACCAAATTCCAGATTGTTATCGGGGTTTCCAGTAAAAACCAAAGACCAGTGCCCTGGACCATATTACACAGCCAGAAAATATGAAGATGACACCTTTCTGATCTACACTGTCTCCAGCAATATACCTAAAGTGGGTACCCAAATGTCCTGTAATCTCTGGGGTCCTGAAAAACCTCACTTGTACAGTACTTTCCAAATGTGTTCTGTCCAAGGGGTGGGACAATGCTACCTTCCATCATTTCAGAAGTCTTGTATTCAAATGCTCCTGTAAGAGTTACACTTGTCCTTCTTTTTCCCAATTTCCTTAATCTTGTTCACATTACCCCTTGTCATCGTCTGAAGTGCGTGATATGCCCTTGAGATACATTTAAGTCTGTGTTTCAGTTTTACAACCCAGTATAGGAAAGCGTGAAGCATGGCAAGACCCCCTAGTAATTGTTTCCTTATGACCTGATACATAGACATGGCAGGCTTTTCAAAGGGAGGCGAGAACTTGCATCCAGCCCTGCACCACCACACTTAGGTTCTGGTGGTGTGCCAAACCCTTTGCCACAACTGCGCCTGATTTTACAATCTCGGGTACAGTTGTGACAGTTTCAATGATTTATGGCAACTTGAACCAAATATCTGGCGCAAGCTCCATTAACCAGCTCCCAGGATTGCAGCACGTTAGACCAGAAGATGTTGGTCTAACCTGTGGCAATTGCCAGCATGGGATAGAAAATCCCATTAGATCACTGCAAGCCCCATGCGCCATATCGTAGTGCACCGGGGTTTGTGGCTATCTAAGTGTTTTGCAAATCCCACCCCCAGTGTCTAACCTGTAGAAATCTTTACTGATCTGTGCTTCTTGACTTTAACTTCTCTTTTGATTTTTTTAAATGAAATGCAATCCCCTCACTCCAAACATTGAACAAACCCTGTAAGCCCTACTTTTTCCCATTCTGCAAAACCTGCATCAAGGCTGGGTATCAGGAGCCCTGGAGCATACTGAATGCATGAGAGAGGGCCCAGGTCATCCGGGGCCCGATTCCAGAAGCCGTTCAGGCAAATGCAAGGTGCTTGCCCCTTGCATCCCCCGTCGTGGAATTCCCCATTCCAGAACACGGGGCTATGCCAAACGGTGAATCCACTGCACTGAATGCCAAACGGCGAATCCACTGCACTGAATGTGCACTGCACCACCCTTGCAACCAGTAACTGGGTATGCAAGGTCACAAGGAAGCTTGCACCATGGCAGGGCTCACAATTCTGATTCCAAGAGCCCCACCGTGGCCATCGCAAGGGGCTCCAGTTAGACCTTCCAGAAGGTGGTCTAAGCCCCTTGTGACTGACTGGCAGATTTGACAAGTGGTTGACTGATGGGGTCCATGGCCAGGAGGGTTGGTGTGGTATCTGGAATGTACAGGATCACTGTGGCACCCGGGGGGAGTGCAAATGCCCCCAAATCAATATCATGGGCATTTGCACCCTGCTTGGGGGCCGAAGCAATACCCAACCACCCTGCTGGCACACCAACCCACCTTATGAGCCCACCTGCACTCACACCCCAACTTGGCACCTGTGTCCCCCCACACCATCCCCACAAGTGGTGCCCGTTCCTTACTTTGCTGGTGTAAGGGGTTCCAGGGCCTTGTGGCATGTGCTGCTGGTGCGCCATTCATTGGGCACACTACCACACTTGCAGCAAGCATTGGGCATTTGGCACAGGAACCCTGCTTTCTTTCAGAATATGGCACAGGGTTCCAGGTGCACCTGGCATTACCGTAGCCCAGTGCAACTTGCGTCACTCCAAGGGCTCCTTCTGGAATCGGGCCTCCGTTGTTTATGTTGGTGTTCTCACTTACACTACCATATGCAAAGTATGCCTGACCCAGGGGATTGCAAACCTTTGCCATATTTCTGTAGTAATACTGTGGCAGGGTGGCCCCTGTCAGTGTTTTGTGATTTATAAATGAGGGCCCAGAGTTATAAATTGTAAAAAGTACTGCCATGATAAAACCTTCCGCAAGGCAATGGTTTGTCAGTATAGGAAGCATGGCTTTAGTTTAGGGACCACTTTCTGAAGAAAAGTAAGTACACCTCCCTGACTAATTGCCTTACAGTTCAAACTTTCAAAAATAGACAAAAAATATGGCTTGATATCACTAATGTTTGTTCATGTATTCAAGTGAAAATGTAGATTATACGGAATAAATTGTCTATCATATTATAACTTAGTAGAAACCAACAACAAATAAAACACTAAGCAGTAAATGACACTAATGATAAACAATTATATGGGGTTCTATATGAGTTGTGAAAAAAGACCATCCAGCACTCATGTAACATTTTATAAACTCTTTATTAGGGGAACAAAGAAAAGGTAAACTTACAGCATGTCCACATACTCCATAAACCCGCTCTGGCTATTTGGAAGCGTACAAAGCTATCGTCATCATCAGAGTCATCTGTGGGATTTGCTGCAGCTTTTTTTGGACCCTCTTTTGGTGTGGCCATGGAAGCACACACTGAGAACAGGGACTCAGGCTGACATTATATACCCTTTTTACTTACATAAGACCAATATATTATTTTTTCTAGAAATGTCGTAATAGCTACTTTGTCAAAGACATTTTTTAGTATAAAAATTACAAATAACATTTTTTTGAAAAACAGGGTGTATACCTGTAGTACAACCACTTTCAAGAATGTGCGGACATCTGACATCAATAAGGCATATCAATATCATTATAGTAAAACTCCGAAAGCCTCACGCTGATAATAGGTTTTTCTCTATTTATCAGCTTATAAAAGTTACAAGTCACACTTTTTTTGTTGCCTATAGATAAGGGTTGTTTTTGTAAAAGGACTGGAAACCATTATTTTTTGTATGTTAATTCTGAGTAAGCATTTCTGTGTGTGTCACGTTCTCTGAGGCTGGTTCTCTCTGGTCAGCATTCAAGGCAGTTCTGCCATATAATGTTATATTGAACTATGTGTGAGCCTTTCTCTCACTCTCTCCCCCTTCATAGCCAGTAAATACTGTAGCATAATTAGCAGTATAAAATATTGGGATATATCAGTACTGGGCTATATCATTTTATTACAAGATCTTTAGCCTTTTCCATGTACATTTGTATTATTAGTATCTTTATTGCGATTGTTTACATTTTAATGTTATTCTGTTATTTTTTTGCTGTGCTTTTTGTAAAAAGCTTGTTGCCTGTGAAAATGGGCAGTAATGGGTGATACCAGAGGATTAAGGATCCCTCTTGTGCTCATCGATAATTACGGCACTTTCAGATACAGTCCACATAGCACTGCTCCACCCACCACAGCATCAGAGGTCAGCAGTACACGTCCACCATGGGCAGTACATTGGAATAACTACAAAACCATTATAATATAAAACAAAATAACAAGGGGTGTGGGGGCGGAGCCCCCAAAATACAAAAAAAAAACTATTACAATAATGTTTAATGGCACAAATACTTCATTGGTGCACCCAAGGGCGTGGGGGGAGGAGTGCCCCAACATAAAGTTATTTCAGAGATTGAAATAGACCCATTTTAATCCTTCTCTGATGACTTAGCAAACCTATGACATTGTTTGCAGTAAGGTGTTTTGAGATCTATTGGCTCACAGAAACAAGAAAAGTTTACAGAGACTCAATTCATTACCGACGGCAGTTTCTGCCTGCACCTTGGGATAAACATTTTACAGAGATGAATACAATGCTGAATCGCTGAGTGTTTTATTTTTTTAGAACTTTTCGAGCTTGTGCAATACTGCATTTTGTACTTTTTCCAATTGTGTGACTAGACTGTGTGCAATAAATAGCTTTTTTGTTAAGCTGACAATGTTGGGCATGTCTTTGAATGCCATTTCAGTCTGTGGAGGCGTATGAGTGAAGTTGCTAGCCCCATAAGTATCGTATTGAATTGAAATATGTTTTTCACGCAAGAGGGGTCCTTAATCCTTCTGTATCACCCAGTAATGCTCATCATGGTAGCAAGCATAAAAAATAAAAATGCAAATAAAATGAAGTCAAACACACCTTTTCTTTCTTTTTAGCTGTGCAGCTTCTGTCCTGTCTGTATTGCTCACTGCCTCTCCTGAACTAATCACCCAAGAGAACTCATTTGTCTCTTTTGTCTGTCCATCTTCACTCAGTACAAAAGCAGGTGTCTCCAATTACAACTTCCTGCTGTTTTTGACAGAGGAGAACTTTGCTTTCAGAGCAATTAACAGCAGTCTAGAACCACAACTTTTTTACTGATAAATCACTTCTATCTCAGCAGGAGTCAGTGCTTGTTTGGATTAAGCAAGCAGATACTTTATTAGCAGAAGGGGGTCTCATTTAAGTACAAAAAAGAAGAAGAAAGTCACTGTGTGTTTCTCTGAGGAAGGGGGCTGTATCAGCTTAATTTACTGAGTCAGGAGTAGAGGGTGAATCTAATTGGGGGTGTGGCTTAGGAGTACAAAAGCAGGTATCTCCAATTACAGCATCCTGCTGTTTTTGACAGAGGAGAACTTTGCTTTTAGAGCAAATAGCAGTCTAGAACTACCGTTTTTTCACTAATTGCCCTCCTTCCCACCGCTCCACCCTCCTACCCTAAGCCAGTTCTACTTTTATAGCCACTGGATTTGACTGACAACAGGAACTTCCTGTTTGGCAGTAGGAAGGGAAGGATCACTGAGACACATTAGTTTCATCAACCTTTAAGGAAGCTAAAAAAATAACTGTTCCCCCCCCCCGTCTGCTGGAGGTCTGAATCCAAGCATGGAAGAAGGAGACTACTGAAGACTACAGGAAGTTCCTGTCCCAGAACAGAAGGGCGAGAGTTGTAAGGGCACATAGGCAGTAGGAAAATAAGAGTAAAAATACATTGAGGGAGGAGACAGTAAGCATACAAAGCAACAGGAGAGGGGACACAAAATAAGTCAAGATGGGAGTGGTGCAGTGCAATGGCTGTGGGGCAGCAGTGTTCTGGGAGACTTTCTGGAGGCTGTGATGCTGCCCTGTTTGCAGGCATCTCTCTGGTGTGAGGGAGGAGGTTGCCTGTCTCCAGGCTGACCTGGCTAGGATTCGTGAAACCTCTTCCCCCACCCAGGGACCACCAGGGCCACCACTGCTACCTCAGAGGTTGCCAAGAAAGTGATTGGACCAAGGGAGCTCAGGGAGGGAGAGGGTGGTGGAACAGAGGTGCATACCTCCAGTTGTACCTCTCCAAAATTTATATGCTGTTCTGGTGAAGAGTGGTTCCTCTATGGAGGCACCTGCAGTGGAGACCAAGGAGGCTGCTGGGAACCTTCACAAAAGAGACCCACAGGAGGGTGGCAAAAGACCGCACAGGGGAAGGAAACAACTCCTGGTGGGGTACTCAATCATTAGGGGGTAGAAGTGGGGGGGAAGGGATAGGGTGGTAAGATGCCTGCCTGGCACCGTGGTTCGGAGCAACAGGAAGCGAATACTAAGGATTGTGGGAGCAGCTGCACAAGGGAGGGAGCTGGATGTCATTGTCCACCTAGGGACAAATGACCTGGTTCTGAATGGGATCAGAGTGGTGCAAGAGGAGTTTGTAGAGTTGGGGAAGGGCCTTAGACAAGTAGCATGAACGGTAACCTTCTCAGAGGTGCTGCCTGTCTATGGTAAGGATGATGCTAGGGTATTCCACACCATGGGATTCAATGAATTATTGAAAAACTGGTGTGGAGCTCAGGGTTTTGGCTTCATTGGGGACTGGGGAGCCACCTGGAGGGATTCAGGCCTATACTGGTGCGATGGTCTGCATCTGTCCGGGGGGGAACCAGGATCCTAGGTGATAGGTTTAAATGCTTCATTGGCAAGCATTTAAACTAGCCAAGGGGGGAGGCACTGAAAAGGAGCAGGGAAATCCCAGCCTCCCCCCACAAAACACAGTAGTTAGAGAGGTAAACACTAAGGTAGAGAAGTCAGTAGGGAGCAGAACAGGGGTAAATGCAGAAAAAGGCAGTAAGGACAGGGATGGGGCTAAAAGGGGTAAGGCCATAAAAAAAATGGAAGGTGATGAGTACCAATGCCCTCAGCCTGTGTAACAAGATCTCTCAACTAGTGGCCTTGATGGAAGAGGGATGCCTGTATATTGTGGCAGTCACTGAAACATGGTACACAAAGAACCATGACTGGGATGTCAACATATCAGGATACACAATCTACAGGAGGGACAGGGTGGGTAAATGAGGAGGAGGAGTAGCTCTCTCTCTATATATAATGGAAGGGATTAAAGCAACAGAACTAAAGAGTAAACAGGAAGTTGAGTCACTGTGGGTCACCCTGGGGATGGGAAATGGCACCACAATCCGCATGGAGATTGTGTGCAGACCCCCATCTCAGGGGGAGGAAATGGACAAGGAAATGATAGAAGGCATCCTTAAAATGGCAGAAAAAGGGGAGATATTTTTGATGGGGGACCTGAATATGCCAGATGTTAACTGGAGTACCTTTGCTGCAGGCACATCCAAGAGCAGGGTCATTCTTGATGTCCTACAGGGGTCATGCCTCAGACAGCTAGTGTTGGGAACCCACTCGGGAGGGACCAGTCTTAGACCTGATACTCTCAAATGGGGAAGGAGAAAGGATCTCAGATTTAGAAGTGGGAAGCCATCTGGGAACAAGTGACCACCAAACAGTGTGGTTCACAATAAACACAGCCATAGAGTCAAGCCATACAAAAACAAGAGTATTGGACTTTAGGAAGACTGACTTTGGGAAAATGAGAGAGTGCCTCAGAAAAGCACTAGCAAATGGGTAAGAAGGAGGGGTGGAGAAACAATGGGGAGTAATCAGAACAGCCATCACAGAGGCAACAAGCCTTTGTGTGAAGCAAATCAACAAAAAAAATGAAGGAAAACAACACTATAGTTCTCAAAAGAGGTGGAAGGGAAGGTTAAGGAGAAAAGGATTGCATTCAGGAAATATGAGGAAACACAGAAGAAGCAGGACAGAGAACTTTATCAGTTAAAGCAGAAGGAGGCAGGGAAGGCAGTCAGAATAGCAAAGGCACAAACTGAGGAAAAGATAGCCAACTTTGTTAGGAAGGGGATCAAGCCTTTTATAGGTACATTAGGGAGCGAAGAAAGACCAAGGGAGGGATACAGAGACTTAATAAAGGGGAGAGAATGTGGGCATAGGGTGACAGTGAAAAAGCAGGGATACTGAATGAATATTTCTGCTCAGTATTCACATCAGAAGAGGAGGGGGAGGTACCTAAACCAAACAAGAGAGAAACTCTGAATGGGGGGGGGGGGATCGAAAGGGTTTTGAAAGAACTCTTGAAACTGAAGGTGGACAAAGTAATGGGGCCTGATGGGATTCACCCAAGAATTCTAAAAGAACTAAGGGTAGAACTAGTAACACTACTGACTACTCTCTTTTACAAATCATGGGAGGATGGGGTGGTACCTGAGGACTGGAGGAGAACAAATGTGATTCCACTTCACAAAAGTGGGAGCAGGGCAGAAGCAGGAAACTACAGACCAGTTAGTTTGACCTCAGTAGTAGGGAAAATGATGGAATCACTTCTGAAGGAAAAAAATTGTTGAGTACCTAGAGGCCAGTGGGGCACAGGACCCAAGACAGCATGGTTTCACAGCAGGAAGGTCATGTCAGATGAACCTAATAGATTTCTTTGACTGGGTGATCAAAGTAGTAGACCAGGGAGGGGCTGTGGATATGGCCTACCTAGATTTTAGCAAGGCATTTTAACACAGTCTCACACAAAAGATTAATATACAAGTTAGCCAGCCTTGGAGTGGGTCCCAAGGTGGTAGCCTGGATAAAAAAATGGCTGGACAACAGGATACAAAGGGTAATAGTAAACAAAGTCCACAGTGAAGAAAGGAGGGTAACTAGTGGGGTACTGCATGGTTCAGTTCTGGGACCGATCCTCTTTAATGTCTTTAAAAGTGACATTGGAGAGCACCTGGAAGGAAAAGTATGTCTCTTTGCAGATGACACAACTATCTGCAACAGGGTTGATACACAAGGTGGGGTGGAAAGGATGAAAAGGGACATGGCAAGGTTGGAGGAATGGTCAAATATGTGGCAGCTCAGATTCAATGCAAAGAAGTGCAAGGTAATGCATCTGGGAAACAAAACCTCAGGTGAATAGTACACAGTGGGGGTTGAGTTAATAACAATAACAAAAATCGAAAGAGACTTAGGAGTATTTATATTGGATGACCTAAAGGTGGGGAAGCAATGTGAGAAGGCAGTAAGGAGGGCTGGGGGGATACTGGGATGCATAGGGAGAGGCATCAACAGCAGAAGACAGGAAGTTGTTATCCCTCTGTACAGACAGTTGGTGAGACCCTATCTGGAGTACTGCATGTAATTCTGGAGACCCCAACTCTGCAATGACAGAGTGGAGACTGTTCAGAGGAGGACAACCAAAATGGTGCAGGGTCTGCACCAGAAGACCTATAAGGAGAGAATAAAGCAGCTTAATATGTATACCCTTGAGAAAAGGGGGGGGGGGCATGATAGAAACTTTCAAGTATCTCAAGGGAATTAAAGTACAAGAGGGTAGTATCTTTCAGATGAAGAGATGTGCAAGAACAAGGGGACACAATTTGAAGATGTGGGGGACGGCTCAGATGTAATGTTAGAAACTATTTTTCCACAGAGAGGGTTGTGGATGTATGGAACAGCCTTCCTGAGGAGGTTGTGGAGTCAGGAATAGTGGGAGAATTCAAGAATGCTTGGGACAGACATAAGGCATTTCTGGTGGGGATAGGAGAAAGAAAGCTGTTTTATTTGAATCTGCAGCTTATCCATCAGGTAGGGAAATGGGCAGACTAGGTGGGTCAAGTGGTCCTTATCTGCCATCAAATTCTGTGTTTCTATGTTTCTCAACCCCCCTCCCCGCATTATAAACCCGAAGGCATTTTAAATCTTTGTAAAAGTTCCTGTTTTTTTATCTGGCCAGCTTTTCACCACCCTGGTGCCAGTAGCAGAAACACTTGTAGGAAGTCATGTATGCATATTTAATTACCCTGGCTCTAATGGGTTAGCAGCGGCTCAGGACTCAGTGCTTGCTTCAGCTTATGTGAATAGCCTCCCCCACCCCACACACTAAATACAAAAAGCAAGTGAGAATCTAATCCGTAATGTAACTGAGAAGATTTGTATAATACATATTAACAAATAAAAACATGCAGGACTGGTTCCATGTTTTGAAATGGAGAAACATGCACTCTGGTAACAGTCACAAAGTTTGTTTAAAAAACAGCATTTGAATTTGGAACAAACGCAGTTTTCTTCCTGTTTGCTTCTGTTACAGTTTAACTGTTAAAAGTTTAGCTAAAAGGCAGTTTTCAGTGCAGACGGAGTTTCCATTACTCTAGTTAAGACTGCCAGCAGCTAGCTAACTGCTATTTCCCTACAGGGATGGCCGCACCTCGAACTGTAGGGCTGGCCGCACCTCGAACTGCTGACTTTACAGAACATAGGATCAGTGAGTAGCAGTAGCTAAGGCAGAGGTTTCTGGTAATTAAGGGAAATATACTAAAAACTATTTTATAAAGCGAAGATGAATCGTGCGTTTAGTGAATATGTGTAGTACTGTGTTTTGCTGTTGTGATGAGTGTTTTATTATTCCTGTTTCTTTCAGTGATTTTGGTACACTGGATGTGAATGATGTGAAATCTGGATTTTTTTTTTTATTATTTTTTTTTTATTATTGAAATCTAGGATTACAAATACCTTTAAGCAGGAACTGCTCATTTACAAAGGTTCCACGTCGAAGGAATGGGGGGTATACATACATACAAAGGTCAACATATTAATACATAGTTACACAATAGAAAGAAGTTAAAGACTGAAGCTTAGGAAATTCCAGTAATTCAAAATGTGCCAAATGTTAGGTAGCATGACATACCAGCCAAGGGCAATCTTAGAAATAAGCACTGCAGGTGAGAGGGAAGGGGGTATGCAGGCAGGAAGGCCATTGTCAGAGGGTAGAGAGTGAGGGTAAGAGCTCTAAGGGGAGGGATGGGAGGGATAAAAGTTGCAGAAATGACCGGGGAGGAAGAGAGAGGGGGCAAGAGGGTAGGCAGGTAGAAGGGGGTCATGAGGACATGTCATGAGAAGATGGAAGGTTTGATACCTTTTATTGGACCAACAAGTGTGTTGTACAAAGATGGAATTATACACAAGCTTTCGGGGTCGCACAGGTCTCTTCTTCAGGTGAATAGCAAAACTGAGCAATATAAGCCGTATTTATATCCACTGTGGAGCAATTAAAAATTAGGAAGTGAAGTTGGAAGGTGATAAAGGGGACTAGAGATGAAAGACTAAGATGCAAAATAAAAACATGAGAAGAAATGGGGAAGGGGGGCTAAGTAGGAACAAGTCACTAGGAGATGAAAGGAAGCTAAAGGGAAGACCAAAGCATGCAGATAGGATCCGAGATGAGAGGCTGACAGTAAGTATAGAATAGACAGGAGAAGCCTAAGAGATGCAAGGAAATTAAGAAATTAGGAGAAACAAAAGAACAAAGGCCTAGATAAACAGAGTGTGAGGTGGTATAAACAGAGGTGTGAAAACTAGAGAGAGTGGGTGAGACTGAGCTAAAGAGTTAGTAGGAGAGGCAGGGAGGATATGAGGTACAGGTAAAAAAAAGCAGACCAGGCAGAACTCTGAGAAAAAAAATAATAAGAGAAATACAGAACCAAAGTGTGATAAATAATTACATGACTTTTCTTATTCTTTTTTTTTCTCTGAGTTCTGCCTGATCTGCTTTTTCATGAAGCCATCTGCTTATAATGAGGGTTTCTCTTCTTCCTACTACTGTGACCCCTTTGACTTCAGTATCCTGTCTTACCCTCACTGCCAAAAGATGGAATCAGATGACAGACAGGAGAGGGGGATGGACAGCATCCCTGCCTCATGCCTCCTGTTCTTGAAAAACTCTCCCAGTTCTTAACTCTTTCTGCTGTAACTGGATTGTTACCCAGTGTAGATACACTGCAGTATCCAGACATGTGGCACTGAATTTCATCAATTCTACCACATGTTTTAGAAATAGCAAATTTACCCAATCAAACACGTTTTCTGCATTCATAAAACTGGCTTGCCTGAATGCCCTCTGTCCCTGTTCTGAGGAAACAGTGTTTAGTATTTGTGAGGCAGTATAGCACAGTGGTCTAAGGCTCTGCACTACAAATCTGGTGATATCTAGCAGCCTAGACCTGGGTTTGAATCCCACAGCTTCCACTTGCATACTGTGTGACTCTAAGCGAATCACTTAACCTCCTTGTGCTCCCAGGTCACTCCTGTAAAAAAGCTTCCAGCTTAGTGTGCTATACCTGGTTAAACAACTAAATAAAGTAATCCCTGCATGATATCCCGTAGAAGTCTTCTGGTAATAAATACAGTTTAATGTCAGTAAATGAATCTTGTTATGAATTTTTACAGCCTGCCCACCAGTATTCCTGTAAACATTAAAGAAGATGCTGGCTGGTAAGATCCTAATTCCTTTATATCTTTTCCGGGCTTAAGGAGAACTGAGATCTTACATAGAAACATAAACACATAGACTCTGATGGCAGATAAGAATCACTTGGTCTACCCAGTCTGCCCATTTCCCTATCTACTGGATAAACTGCAGATCCTAGCTAACCAACGGCCTACTTCTTCCTACCCCCCCAGCAATAATTGCCTTATGTCTGTTTCATGCATTCTTGAATTCCCCACTATTTTTGACCCCACAACCTCCTCAGAAAGGCAATTCCATGCGTCCACCATGCTCTCTGTGAAAAAACACTTCCTCATGTTGCCCCTGAGCTGTCCCTCCTCTATCTTCAAATTGTGACCCCTTCTTCTTGCACATCTCTTTTTCTGAGAGATGCTACCCTCTTGATGATCTTTGCATGTTTGTACATGTCTCCCAGAGTTGGTAATGGCCGGGGTCTCTCTGTAGCACTTCATTTAAAGCCTATTTCAGTAGTGGTGTGATTTGTCTCTGCAAATGCCTTAGAAAACTCAGATGGCAGGCCACCTAATCTCAGGGATTTGCTAGTCTACCAAACTTGCTTTTTATCTCCAGTCTCCTGTCGTGTTATACTGTATCGCCCTTCAGTTCTGTAGCTTCCTGCCAGGGCTGCCGCGGAACCTTTAAAAATGATAAGCAAAGGACATTTTTTTTTACAGTTTGCTGCCTGACTGTCTGCTGCCTGGAAGCCAGACCTTAATTTTAACATGTGCTCGACAGATGTAGGATATGCAGCGTGCATACTGGAGTATGCCTGGGGACAGCCTTGCCTCCTGCTCAGAATGACTGGCCAAGTGAATTCCACTAAATAACATTAGTATGCAAATCTGATACCTAATTTTCATTGTATAAATTAATATAGTAATTTGAAAACAACAGTAATTTCTTCCAGTTCCTTGCTTATCTGTATTACGAAGCTGCGGAACCTGTCTGCTCACTATCCATTTCCTCAGAGCTGATGCAAGCAGACAGCCTGCCTTATTTCCCCTTCCTAGTATTTCTGCTGAATTCTCCTGAAATTCCCATCTGTATGTGCTATGACCGAATACATTAGCGCAGCCCTCTTTCTGTCTAAAATAGGCCTAGTGTTCAAACTCCAGCTCTGCAAATAGCTTTTTGAGTTCTAACCTTCTTTCTGTCTGCCTTCTCTTAACTTCAGCTCAAAATTTGATGATCGCTTCTCTTAATACTGCTTTTCCTGAATCCTAACAATAATGGAATACCAAGGTTGCCAACTTCCAGGGAGAAGCAGTCTGTAGCTTTCCCTCATCTGATGTGACCAACATGCAGGTTCAATGTCCAGACTCCTTTCACCCTCCCACCCCCTTCTTGTGTAGTATAAACATCTGCAACATACCAGATAACTATAAAATACAGACACATGGGCTGCGGCTGAATATGATCATTTTTATTTTTAGCATTAATAGGGATGAAGGTTCACAAGAAAAAATAATTCAGCTGTAACAGAATACTGCGTACTCGTTAATTCGACTGTTTAATCAACAAAGCAGTAGACTAAAGGTTAAAGATATTGCCATTACATGTAACTGACCAGAACTTTTAAACATCATTACCATGTTTAGTTTTCCTTATTTTCTGCATTGTCTATAGTTTTAAGATATGTGGTTACTTCTAATGACTCTGTTAACTCTACCAGCAGCTACGAACAATAAAGAACCATGCCTAATTGGTGTGATCACTTCATTAGTGACTGGCCAAACCTTGGGTTATGGGTTTTACTGCTGAGTTATGTTGCACAGTAGCAAGTCCACATTTAAGTGGCCATTGTACTGTCCCAGTCCTTTGAGTAGGTACTGGAGTAAGTTGCTGCATTGTATTGTTGTGTATGTTTAATAATCAGTTCAATAACATTTTATTAAAAAAAAAAAGAAGCAAGACATGAGGGAAAGAAATGTAAACTTTGCAACACAACCATATTCAACATTCAGAATACATTCTACAAACTCCTTCTTCGATGTTTAATTGAACAGTTCATTGTATGGGGCATGATTCATTGACCCATCCTTACAGCAATGTGCATCCTTCCTATGAGACGTTAATCCCATGTCACGTCTGCCTGTTCTGGTGGTTCTTTGGGTGGGTGATAATGGTCCAAAACTATTTTGCAAAAAGAGTAAGGACTTCCCCTGGTCTCCTGGACGATTTCATCTGTTCACTAAAGTACCACAAGGAACTTAATCTGGTTCAGGTTCTGTCAGTTTGCATCTGGGTCTCTCTCCCTCCAGACGAAGCTGAAAATAGGCCATATTGTCTAGCATGCCTTTCCTGGTCAACAAAAACTAAGTACAACAACTAACTAACTAACACAGTAACTAACATGGTAAATAACACACTAACACAGTAACTAACTATCACAGTGTTACCCCCCCTACAAATGGAGGTTCCCGAAAGTCTTCCTTAGGTGTGCCTAAATGCCGACTGCCAGGCTGGTATCCTGTGTCTTAGTGCTTTGAAAGTGTTTGTGTGAGAGTGCCTTAATGCCTCTGTGCTCTGTCCCTTTAGGAGTTGCCAATAATGTGGTGCTTATTTAATCTGGGAGGGGGCTGAGTGTTTCTGTGCTCAAGTCCCACCTGGGCTGCCAGATAATCACTCCATTCTGCCATTGCTATTTGCGCAGAGGGAGCTCTGTTAGAAGCTGTACTTATGTGCTGATTATCTGCTAGCATGGCAATAGTTTTGTAGTTTGTTTAACCTGCCTTCTTGGCAGCATGGACTTTATGTATTGCACCACCATTTTGGTTTTGGACAGCCAGTCAGCACCAATCGGTACCTTTGGGGGACTCCAAAATGGAGCCTGTTCCCAGGGGTCTTGTGGGAGCAAATTTCTGTAGGAATTGTAGTTTCTACATTTTGGCACCAAAACAGACCTGGAGGGGGAGCCCTTGCCTTGACAGACAGATGGATCAACCAACCAGAACCTTTTAGACCAAAGGGAAATTCCCAAGAGCCTGCTGCAGTCAGTCAGTCTAGAGTTAGAGTTTGAAGAGTAAACAGCTTGAGTGATTCGAGCAGCAGCTCCTGCACAGTTCGCGCAGGAGATTGGTGAAAAGGCTGAGTCTGACCTGTTTGCCTGCAGTCCCTCGAGAGGGAATCCTTTGAAAGGCTTAGCAATCAGACTGTATGCAAATTGGAGTGTGTCAAAGCCACTGAAGAGTGATCAGATTTGAACCTGAAGAAGACTTTCTGATGAGATGTTAAACCGAGGTCCCATCTGCCTGGATTGGTGGTAGTTCAGGTGGATGTTAAAGATCCCATGGCACTTATCAAAAAGAGTAGGAGAATTTCCCTGGTGTCCTGGCCAAATTTCCCTCATTCACAAAAAATACCACCAACAGCTTAATCTGGTTCAAGGTCAGTTGGCATTCATCTGTATCCCCCTCCCCCGGGTTGTGCCTGAAAATAGGCAGGATGTGTCTAGTGCACTTACCCGGTCAACAAAAACTAAATAAATAATAAATAAGACAGAAGATTTGCTGTATGCAAATTGGCCTGCCAGGACATCCATTTACCACAGAATTCCTGGTTTTACACAGAGACACTGATATTGCTGCCGAACTGCCTTCCACATTGTGGTATGGTGATTACTTTACTATAACTGTGCTGTGTGCTGTTAGTGGGTCACGATTTCGTTCCCCACTGTGTAATGTGCCGAGCTTGCTGGAAGCTGCATCCAGCACTACCAGACTCAAAATCCAAACTGTTCCACCCAGCCTGGGCCTTGCCACCTGGCCCAGCCAGCTACTTCAGGCACAGAATCCATCATTGATGAGAGGCTCACCTGGGGATCAGCACCCTGCTCAACCATCTTGAATAGGAACGATACCTTGGTGATTTGTGTGGGCCCTGCTTCTCCTGGCAAACCAGTCATCAACCTGCAGTCTCCATTTCATCCCTCCTGTGTCTTGCATTGGGTAGTGTGAGTAACAATCAGGGTAGCTCCCTGCAACAACAACTAAATCTCAAGTGTTGTCATCTTATCGCATTGTTGTTTTTCCTTTAATGAACTGAGCCTTCAAGCTGTGGATTACAAATTGTGTGTGGTTGTACATGCCTTTTCTTTTTATCACAGGGCCCCAACCAGCTGCAACTCCGCCCTACCCCAGGCAATGTTCCAGGCTAGCCCACCTTACTTTCAATTGGGTACCCAGAGCATGTGACTGTGCAGGGACTAAAAGTGCATGCATAATTGCCTGACTAGATCAGTTTTCGAATCAGTCAACCTGATTATGCTCCTCCCTTGTTCAATGCCCCTGAATAAATCAGATCCATCTAGTTTTGCATTTAATCTGACTGTGGTTCCAGTTTATACCAAAAGCACTGTACTGTTGTTATTTGCTGTGCCTAATCATGTTTTACAGGGGGTCTCCAGGGTCGAACTGGTGGAACCAGCCCTGGTGGTAAATGCAAACAGTGTGGGGAATTGTATGCTGATTAGGGGCTACTGCTGAAGTGTTTGTTGCATATTGTCTAGGCCACTAGAGGGGAAAGGGGGGGGTCACAGTGTCCCAGAGGGCTGTACCCAGTTTAGCCTTTTTACTAACAACCCTGTCCTCTGGGTGGAGGCACCTGTTTCAGTACCCAGGCCCCTTAACCTGCAACTAGCCATGCACGCAGGGGTAGTAGCCTTTGGAATAGCGCCACCTAGGGGCTACAACAGTAACTAACATGATAACTAACACACTAACACGGTAATTAACTAACACAGTAACTAACTAGCTGACTAACACAGTTACTAACAAACTAACACAGTAACTAACTAACTAAACAAATAAATGTGTCTCGCACCTAATGTATCACACATCAAAGTGCAAAACAATGTTTTACCCAAAAAGCTAGATTCCGACTACAGGTACGAGTAAGTGCTTCCTATACTGCACACACATTTTTTTTCTTTTATTTATTTATTTATTGAATCTCGGAATGAACCTTTGCACATTACTGCTCCTTTACAAAGATTCCATGTCAAAGTAATTACAGGTAATTAGGCAGTAGAATCACAAGACACATTTCATAGGCTAGAGAGGTAGTGGATAAATAATAGCACAGGTAGTTAGGCAATAGAATCACAAAATGCATATCATAAGCTAGAGAAGATGGAGATAACAGCATTACAAGGATCACGAGAGCAGGTCAACATGTTAAACAAATAATTAACAATGACAGTATAAATACTGAGATACAAGAATTAGACACTTAGTTTGTGCTTGTTTCTTTATAGTAACTGACCCATGTTTCATAGGTTTCATAGGTTTCCAAGCTTACATAGACTTGCGTCCTTATTGGTTCATACTAAGGCAGTTAGGTGCTAGGATGCTGTAAGGCCCATAATAGCATCACAATTAACTATAGTATCCAAAATTGTTGTTGTTAATAATAAATTTGTCAAGATGATTTTTAAATATTGTTTTATTAGCACTACTAATAATTCCAAAAGGAAGGTTGTTCCAGGGATTAATTATCCTTTGAGTAAAAACATATTTCCTATTCTTATGATAAAAACGAGACCTACTTATCTGTAATGAATGGCGTCTGGTATTGTGTATATTATTCTTGAATACAAAGCCCATTTCTGAGAATAGGTATGGATCATTTATGATATCAAACATATATAAAAAATCCCCCCGGAGACGCCTAAGTGACAAGGACATAAGATTTAACTGTTCCAATCGTTTATCATATGAAATATTATTAATATCCTGAATATTTTTAGTAAACTTCCTTTGAAATTTTTCCAATGAAGCTATTTCCTCTTTTTTATATGGACTCCAAAGTTGGGATGATTATTTCAAATGTGGTCTAACATAAGCCCGAAAGAATGGTAACAATTTCTTGACTTCTTGATTTAATATTTCATTTGATAGACCATACAATTCGATTGGATTTATTAAGGGCTTCATTAATCTGTTTGTTATAACTTAGGTCATTTGAGATTTGAATACCTAAATCTTTTTCATCTATTGTATCCTCCAGCGGTATCCCATTTAATAAGTACACAGCCGAGGGATTATTAAAGCCAATGTGCATAACCTTACATTTTGAGGCATTCAATCTCATTTCCCATAATTCGACCCAGTCCAATATACTACATAGATCATGTTGAATTTTGGGAATATTATATTCATTATCACAAGGGCCACCAAGTTTGACATCATCTGCATATTTAATCGTATCACAGAAACAGGTTTTAGTAAGATCTGCAATAAATATTTGAAAAAGACATGGTCCTAATATAGAACCCTGAGGGACCCCACTGGTTACAGATCTTGAAATGGATAAGTGGCCATTTATTAGAACTCTTTGGGACCTATGTAACAACCACTTATCTATCCATTTAATGATATATCTGTTTATGGTAGTGTCCAATAATTTAACAATTATTGCCTGATGGGCCATAACATCAAATGGTTTACTAAAATCAAGAAATATTATATCCCAGGGGGTACCATTGTCAGTGTTCTTACTAACTTTTTCATAAAAGCACATTACATTACTAATACATCGTCTACCTTTTTTAAACCCATGTTGTTTTATATCTGTTGTATTAAAAGTTTCACCAATAAGGTCTTTTATGATACTTTCCAATACTTTACAGACAGATGATGTTAAACTAATAGGGCGATAGTTCTCCCAATCAGATCGAGAGCCCTTTTTGAAGACAGGGATTACATGAGCTGTTTTCCACTCATTTGGTACAAAGATGTATTTCAAGGATTTTTCAAACAATGAACATAATTGACGCGAGATATAATCTGCTAGAAGATAGAAGAAATTACCACTTATTCCATCAGGCCCAGGGGAGTATTTATTCTTGCCAGGTTTAATTTCATTAACTTAATTTATTACTCAAGTAAAATCTATCAAGATCTTTTTTAGAATGCATCCATAGTTTTGCTCATAACAACTTCACTTGGTAAAGTATTCCAAAATTGAACTCCTCTCTGGCTGAACCAATTTTTCCTTTTTAAGGAATTCCATTTGTCTTGTTCTAATTGCATTCTATGACCTCTAGGTTCAAATAGGTAGATCTTTCTTGTTTTTAGTCCCAGACTTTCCCCCAAATGATTATCTTGAAAGTCCCTGAATATCATGCATATATCTCCTCTTAACCCGTCTGTATTGTAAGGAGAACATTCCAAATGTATGTAATCTCTCCTGGTATGTTAATTTCTCACATCCTATAATTCTTTTTGTTGCTCTTCTTTGAACCCCTTCCAACCTTCTGATATCTGCCTTGTTGTATGGGGACCATACCTGTGCACAGTACTCAAGGTGCGGCCTCACCAATGCCTGATAAAGTGGTAGGATCATCCTACTGTCCCTGCAGCTTATATGTCTAAAAATACAGTTTAATACCCGATTTGCTTTTTTGACAACCAGAGTGCAGTGAGTACTAAACTTTAAATCATTTATTACTCTCACCCCCAGATCTCTTTCAGCCACTGATTTGTGAAGTACACTTCCACTCAGAGTGTAATTATAATTAATATTGCCTTTCCCAAAATGCATCACCACGCAATTGTCTAAATTCAATTCAAGTTTGTATTTCCCTGTCCATTGTATTAACAGGTTTAGGCTTTTTTGTACATTTTGGATTTCACTAAGAGTGCTTACAGTGCCCCCCCCATCCTGCAGTCATCTGCAAACTTGCTCACCCACATGTTAGGGAATATGCATTTAATAGAGGATATGTATATATTGAATAAGCATGGGCCCAGCACTGATCCCTGAGGCATTCCACTCGTAACCTCCTCCCAATTTGACATTACCCCTTTAAGAACAACCCTCTGCCTCCTATCCCTCAGACACACCTCAACCCAGTGAACTATATTAATAGGTAGATTAATACTAAGCAGTACCTCAATCAGTTCTTTGTGTGGCAATTCATCAAATGCCTTAGAAAAATCCAACAACACAACATCCACTGCCTTCCCATATTCAGGCCTTTGTTCACCTTTTCATAAAAGGTCAGCAAGTTTGTCTGACAGGATTTTGTTTTTGTAAACCCATGTTGAATTTCATCAGTTTGCACATGTAATATTAAATGTGCTAAAATGTGTTCCTTCAGAATGCCTTCAAATATTTTACCTACTATAGAAGTCAGGCTAATTGGTCTAAAATTGTCAGGGTTTGTAGTAGGACCCTTTTTATGTTGGCGTGCTTGTGTAGCCAACATCTTGCGGTAGTGGAGATTTGGAGGTGCGGTCGCTGTTGGGCGAATGCAGGGCACGCACCAGTAGGTGCGTCCCTCATTCCCCAATCAGTCTGCATGCCGGTGCCACACCACACACACGAGCACATCTAAGGAAAGGCCCGCTGCAATGTGAGCAAAGCTCGTAACATGCAGCGGACCTTCCTACATGCTTCCCCAGCATCAAACATGGTGGCACAGTGGCCGCTAAACTGTCGACTTCGGGGGTGCCCAATCCCCCAGCTGGCTTACCCTGCCCCTCTTGTATGTGCCGATGGGGGATCCCACTTCCCATTGGCATAATGTGTCCCCCCCTCCTTATGCCAAGGGGTGCCCAACCCTAGCTCATGAGCCCCCCACTTTTGTTGTTTGCTGACAGGGTGCCCAATCCCCATCAGCATCTGTCCCCACTCCCTCAGCGACGGGGTGCAAATCCCCCACGCTACTGTACCCCCAAAACACCTGTAAAAAAAGGAAAACATATGCAATATTTTTTTTAAACACCTGTAAACAGAAAATGGTCCCTCGTAGTCTCCCTACCATCTACACCCACCCACTGTGCACCCTGCCTCCCCACACCTCCCTCTCCCCATACTTACCTCCGGAGTCCGGCGTGACGATCTTCAGTGGACCAGGAACACGTCTGCACTCTTCAAAGCCGACCGCGAAGTGAGGAAATGCCGGTAAGCTGTATAATAGAATAAATAGGGTTTTTTCAACTTTGATGCATGTCGCGGGCATATTTTAGAATTTTTGCACCAAATTTTCAACATGGGGGTTTTGGGACCCCTCCTCATGAATTCTGTCACTGTTATGACATTAATCGGTCCTGAAAGGTGATTTTGCAGTCACTGAGCAGAATCACCTTTCGGGACTGATTAACACAAGGACAGTGGCAGTGTTCATGAGGTGGGCTCTCAAAAAGCCTATGTTGCAAATCTGATGGAAGAAATCCCAAAAATGGCTGTTTTACGAGCATGCGTTGCACAGTTGCTATGCACGCTCATAACTATGCATATTCACAATATTTTCACGCCAGATTTTCAACATTGTCATTTTTCTACAACTCCTTGTGAACAGTACAGCTGTCATTTTTCACATCCTGGCCGAAATGTGTATCAGCACTTTCGGCGCACAGTAGCGCGGTTGCTGTGGGAAATCAGTATTCAGGGCTGATTACAAAAATGACAGTGACACTGTTCATGAGCAGAGGTCGTAAAATGCCTATGTTGGAAAATTTGGTGATAAAGTCCATAAATGACTGTGTTATATGCGCATGCGTTGCGCATTTCCCACACACCCTTGTAACTTCGCAAATTTGCAATATTTACATGCCACATTTTCAACACTGCCATTTTTTACACCTCCCTATGAACAATACAGCTGTCATTTTTCACATCCTGCCCAAAATGTTTTCCCGCACTGCACTACCAAAGCCAATGCCAGTGCGACAACATTCGGCATTGACAAATGCTTCTTTAATAAAGGTACTACTAGTGCACATCTCCATCCCTGTACCACAACAGCCTGATATAAAGACTTTTGAAAAATAGAGGTTAAGGGTTGGAAAAGACTTTCTGCTAATTCTCTCCGAACTCGGGGATGTATACCATCTGGGCCTGGGGATCTGCTAATGTTAACCTCCTTTAATCTTTTAAGAGCTTCATCAGGATCAATGAGAATGTGCCCAGCCTGTGAACGCTGCATGATTCTATTATTCTTAAAAGCATGGGTGTCGGCAGGCATACACACTGTACTCAACAGAGTACAGTAAAAAAAATCAGGCAGGGGCAACAAAAAGAGGAAAGCAAGGACATTGTGAGCCACATTGTGCCTGTGTCGCACTGAGCCCTTTTGCCTTTGTTGTTGTTTGCTATGGGGCACTGATGCCACCACTGATGCCACCAGCCAACTACACAAACAAGAGCAACTTACCAAGCAGGCAGAAAAACACAGGAAGGAGGATTACAGGAAGAAACTGATTACTTGAACTCAGACATGGCAAACAGAAGGGGGGTTGGAGCCAGGCCTATTGTTGGTATGGCGTGGCAGTGCATATTTTGGTTATGTTTACATAATGGGAGGGGGGCAACAGTGCACCAGTTATGAGTACAAGTTTAAAATTCCTGGCTACACCCCTGCTTAAAAGTACTGTTGTTAAATATAGAACTAAAATATGAGTTCTGTATATCTGACACCTGTTTATTATCAATTACCAGTGCTCCTAGTGCATCTAAAAAAGGACCAGAGTTATTAACGTCAAGTCCACAATTTGATTTCAGTTGCAAAAGAAGTGGACAGCTTTTTTTCATGAGAAACAAACTGTTTCAAAAAACACTTTCAGTTTTGGTAGAAAGCAGTGCTCTCACCACACACACAAAGGAACCCACAAGCAGATCATGGGACAATTAAATTCTGTCTACGGCAAACAAAGTGCTTATCAACAAACTGTCTGAAAGCATTTATTAAAAATACTTTCAACTGAAAATTGTGTGCAGTCTCTTCAAGTTACTAAATGTTGGGCCAGATTCATTTTCTGGCAGAGTTTGCTGCACAAGAAAAACAAAGTATCATAACAAGATGTATTTATGCAGAACAAACTCTGAGGTGAAATACTTTTTTTTTTCCCATTGCAGGCGCCTTAAAAATATTTGAACACTGTTAAGGGTATGGCCTAAGAAAATAATTTTGCCTGGAGGAATAGGGGTTCTGTTTTTAACTGAGGGAAAAGTCCCAGAGCTGAAAACTGAAAGAGTAGGAGTAGGTTTTTATACACGAGAACGATGTGGCATAGAAAGTAAACAGTGTGTTGCCTGAATGATTAGCAGTTTTGGAGACAAGATTTGGAAACCAGATAACACAGCTGTAGTAAGAACTAACTAAATGAAATGAATGACATCCTTCAAAATGGATACAATGTAACTTTTCCCAGCAGAACTTACCTTTGTGAAGGCAGGGGAGATGCTGATGAGTGAGGGTAGGTGAATGCCTCTCAACCTGAGTTGTAGGACTTTGAAATACGGTACCTGAGAGCCTGAACCACGAAGGCACCCCAGACATGCGTGACTTGCACATATCTGGGGTGCATTCCACAGTAACTGTGGGTGCTGGTGCGCCTGCTGTCATCTACAACCCCTGCCCCCCAGTGGTCCACTGGTGCAGAGCCATGCACTGGGGCAGGGGGCAGCAGGTCCAGACTACGGGCTTCCAATCAAAAGACCATGGCAATCTGCGAGTGAATCCCTATCTGTGCAGGGTGCAGGGAATGTGGGATATGGCAGTCCACCAGGATCGCCATAATCCCACCAGAACAAATATTAATAGTCATGAAACTGCTGGCCGATGTTGGGGATTCCCCTAGCCAGCTATGGAGGCTCCCAGATTGGGCCTGGAATTGCGTTGTTTGCTAGGTGGAATGGAAGCATAGCTGCTACTGCAGACAATAGGCCGGTGTAGCAAATACCTCCCTTTCAGGCCTTCTACACCGATGAATTGTTGTCAGGATTGGGTCCCTACCAGCCCATGACCCCTGCTCTGCACCCATCCCAACTGCCCACATAGCAAGTGGGACTGGATGCAAAGAGGGCATGTGTCACCTGTTGTAGATGCTGTGGGGTATCTTTTTTTTATTTTTCTTGTTCCCACAGGCTCCAGCCCTGCCACTTCCTTCGGGCTCATGTAGCTCCCTGTACCCGCTGTCTCACCTCTGCTACCTTCCCTCTGTCACTCACAGTCCTGCATGCTCGCACCCTGGGGGGGGCAGCACTAACCCTACTGGAAGGGCTCCTCCCCAGTTGGAAGGGAGGAGAATTCAATGACAGTGTTCCTGGGGCAGGCCTACAGAGGAGACAGAGGAGGAGGAGGAGGTGCACTCCGGGGACGTGAGTGGTGGGTGGAGTGGCCTTCATCCAGTGAAGTTCAGGCCATTTTTCTCGGGGGTGGAATGTGTCATATGACATTGAGGCCCAAGCCGACGTCCACTACGCTCCCTTCCACAGTGAAGCTCAAAGTATTGCTGTGCCTCCAGCCTCCACCAGGGGCCAGAAAATGTCAAGCAACTTACCCTCCTCCCTCCCTGGAGAAGGTGAGCAGTTGTTGGAAGCTCAAGCCTCCTCCCCCCGCTAGCCCTCCGACTCCTGAAGTCCATTCCTGAACCTGAGTCATCGGCGTCGCAGGTGGAAATCCAACTGCTGTGCAGGCAGGCCAGCGCTGTGGGGTATTTTGATGGTGTGCATCCTGTATGTAGGGTCAGTTCATGGCTTTTCCCAGCCATGACAACCTGTAACTGCTATAACAGCCCTGACCAGCTGCAACTGTTGTGACAGCCCAGCTACCTATGGCTGTTTGACAGCCCTGACCACCTGTGACTGTTGTAACAGCCCTGACCACCTGTGAATGTTGTGACAGCCCTGACCACCTGTGACTGTTGTGACAGCCCTGACCACCTGTGACTGTTGTAACAGCCCTGACCACCTGTGAATGTTGTGACAGCCCTGACCACCTGTGACTGTTGTGACAGCCCTGACCACCTGTGAATGTTGTGACAGCCCTGACCACCTGTGACTGTTGTGACAGCCCTAACCACCTGTGACTGTTTTGCAACTGTTGTGACAGCCCAGCCACCTGCAACTGTTGTGACTAAGGAAGAAGCAGGTGATTAAGGTAAAGACAAATATGGATTGAATGTGCTGGCCTGGTGCTAGTGCTAGGGGGTCTCACTTTATTTTAAATGTAAGTTTCAGTGTAACTGCAGGGTAGGTAATTATTAATTACATGCAGCAGGGGTAATTACACTGTAGTCACGCCTTTCATGCACGTAACTGCATTCGAATTGCAATGCAGTTATGGTGTAGTTACAATGTAACTACAGTGTAGTTAATGACACTTAAAATATAACCCTGCTGGGTAGCTATTTTTGGCACACAATAATGTGTAAAATATGTATAAATGTGTAGGGTTGGCAGCACTAATTCGAAAGTCAGGATTGCATAATAATTTGCATGATTTAGACATGGATAAAAAATTAATCAAAAATAAAAAAATTAAAAATCATTCTAGCCTGTCGGAGGTGACTGCCACTAGCCCATGATCTCCTCCTCCTCCTCCTCCTCCTCTCCATCACACTCATTTCCTGCTCATCACTCTCTTCCCCAGTGTTCCACAAACAAGGATATTGAAACACAAATCATGCTAGCCTCTAATGCTGTGTCACTTGCCGACAATGTCATTTCAACTACCTGCCCTAAACTGACCCCCCACAACTCCCAAATATTTTTGTATTACTGAAGGCCCTCCTTCTGATCCCTGAACCACAGTGTTTTTTTGGGGGGGGGGACTGACTTAGTAGTTCAGATCCTCTACGATAATGTTTATTTTTAATGATCCCAGCAGTGGCCTCCTTTCTTAGTTCTTTAGACTCCTGAACATTGGACCCAAAAAGCCAAACTGTGTTGATTGCTGGGGAGTTTGTGCTGGTGGTGGTGGTGGTGATGCCCAGATTTTGCATCCAAAACTCCTGGAAGAAACATAGCTTTTTCTTAGAAGTAAAGAGAGTGGGTAATAATGTGTGGGGATTTGTTTGTATAATACTAGTTTTTCTAGCAGTTAAACATGACCTTTACCTGAAACCCTGAACCCCTTTAAAATGTATTTTATTGCTTGTAGTTCATTACTGGAATTCACTGTTTGTAAATAGTAGCTGGAAGGTAGGAGTTGAAAGCCAACTGCCAGTCAGTTACCCTGCCTGCAGCGTAGTTTCACTTTGTCCGCCGCATTAAATCACTCTTGTGTTGGCTACTGTCACACACTCTCTCTCTCTCTCTCTTTCTCACTCCCTCTCAGCCTACTCACTACAAATATTGGCTACCTGCCAGATGAAACTTTCTAACCTTCTGCAGTTTCATAGGGAACAGCTTGCCAGTGGATTTGTCTGTCTCATGGCAGGATGACGAAACAGAATCTCAGTCTGTGACAGCCTATCCCATTTGCATATCCAGATGCCAAAACTATATAAAAAGCCTTCAGTCCCTTCCTCCATTCAAAGTTCTGCAGTCTTAAGTTCTTAACCATTTTTCAGAGAGATTGGGAAATGCAAAACACAGATCACGTTATGGAAGCCCAAGCAAAGCAGTTCTTCATCGCTGATGCTCAGGCACCTGACAAAAGAAGCTGGTGCAGGATTATAATAATTTTTGCTAGCGTTGCATGCATTTTACTCGTCCTGGCATTCACCTCCGGCTTGTGCTATATGCTACATTACAAGATGGCTCCAGTAAGTATCAAGCCAGATTTAGGAGCACCTGACATCCCAGGGGAAAGCTTTAAAAACATAATTGCAGATGCATTTCAGTGCTTATGTCCTACAGTACCAGTGTTTAGTACACCCCTTTTTTACAACTATGAATGTTAACATGAAATCAGGGTCATTGTCCCCTGAGACTTCATCTGCTCTGTCTACAGCTGACATCACAGTCCTCTGCCGGTGACATCACTGTCTGTTGCCATGGAAATTGTTATGATGCCACAAGAAAAAGACTGTGATGCTAGCAGCAGAAAAAATGGAAGTCGGGGGGGGGTGATCCTGTTTTCATGTTCATTGGCACAGCTACCACGAAAACAGGGAAGCTAAGTTCAGGAAAATATGTAGCACAGCAACTGAAATATGTCGACAAGTTATGTGTTTGAATCAGCTCTGGTGTCAGGGTCTCTTTAACAACAAATGACACTTCCACGTCAAGAGATTCTACAATGACTTGTATTGCTAGCTTAAAACAAATCTAAATGTTATTATTAAATGCAAAAAAAAATACTTATTTTTGAGTGCTAATTTGTATGTTCTCATTTCAATTCTTACTGTTATTATTATTACTAATAATAATGTATATATTATCTTTTATTCTGTAGCCAGCTTCTCCTGGAAAGTGCACAGCCATTCTGACTGGTAAGGCTCCAGAGTTACTATTCTAATTTCACATACCTAGAAAACAGTCTGTTTTGCAAATGCTATCTGTTTGGTTCATTTGTGGAGAGAAGGGTTAGATTTTCATCTTGAGCCACAAGCCAGCTGCTTTGGAAGGTCTTGGGAGGATTAGTTTACATCACAAGCCTGTGCCACACAATTTACAGGTTACAGTAGGCCTGAGATCAGAGGAGCTCCATGAGCATGGAGACAGACTTCCTCTCCTTGTGCCTGGAAAGGCGGTGCCCTCTCCAGGTCTACATATGGAGTTACACTACAGAAGTAGCAGTGCGGTGGACCTGTGCTCTAGCTGCCCACCTGGTACCTGTGGATAAGCAGACTTCCACTTTTCTCACATTTTTTAATTTTATCCTCAACCTCTGCCATCATTTGCAGGGATATATCCTGTCTAGGCAATTTATGTCATCAGTCTAACGGCAGGGGGGTTTACTTCCCTGTTTTCTCCTCCAGGATACCCTCACCCCCCTTGGCATGAGCCATGCCTGGTCAGCCTCGGTGATGTAGCATACCATCTGTGGAAGGAGCAAGCTCCCTTGGTCTGCCTGCAGGGGTTGCTGTGTGCCATAACCCATAGTCAACCCTCCCCAACTGAGGCGCACTGTCCTCTGGCAGCTACCTACAGCCCAGCCTGCCTCCCGATGTGATAACCTGAGTCCACTCCTAAATGCAGGTAACCTGAACAGCAGCACAATGCACTGAAACTGTGCCATTGGTGCAGCCTAGTCTGCCATGGTTTGGCACTATCCACTGTCACCTACATGCTGGTGACAGGCTTTCACTGCTTGGCACTATCCACCATCACCTGCAAGCTGGTGACAGGCTTCTACTGTTTGGCACTATCTGTCCCTCACTTGCATGCTGGTGACAGGCTTCCACTGTTTGGTACTATCTATCCCTCACCTGCATGCTGATGGTAGGCTTTCACTGTTTGGCACTATCTATCCCTCACCTGCATACTGGTGACAGGCTTCCACTGTTTGGCACTATCTATCCCTCACCTGCATGCTGGTGACAGGCTTCCATTGTTTAGCACTATCTATCCTTCACCAGCACACTGGTGACAGGCTTCCACTGTTTGGCACTATCTATCCCTCTCCTGCATGTTGGTGACAGGCTTCCAGTGTTTGGTACTGCCTACCCCTCACCTGCATGTTGGTGATAGGCTTTTACTATTTGGAACTATCTATCCTTCACCTGCATGCTAGTGACAGGCTTCCACTGTTTGGCACTATCTGTCCCTCACCTGCATGCTGGTGATAGGCTTCCACTGTTTGGCACTATCTGTCCCTCACCTGCGTGCTGGTGACAGGCTTCCACTGTTTGGCACTATCTGTCCCTCACCTGCATGCTGGTGACAGGCTTCCACTGTTTGGCACTATCTGTCCCTCACCTGCATGCTGGTGACAGGCTTCCACTGTTTGGCACTATCTGTCCCTCACCTGCATGCTGGTGACAGGCTTCCACTGTTTGGCACTATCTGTCCCTCACCTGCATGCTGGTGACAGGCTCCACTGTTTGGCACTATCTGTCCCTCACCTGCATGCTGGTGACAGGCTTCCACTGTTTGGCACTATCTGTCCCTCACCTGCATGCTGGTGACAGGCTTCCACTGTTTGGCACTAACTGTCCCTCACCTGCATGCTGGTGACAGGCTTCCACTGTTTGGCACTATCTGTCCCTCACCTGCATGCTGGTGACAGGCTTCCACTGTTTGGCACTATCTGTCCCTCACCTGCATGCTGGTGATAGGCTTCCACTGTTTGGCACTATCTGTCCCTCACCTGCATGCTGGTGACAGGCTTCCACTGTTTGGCACTAACTGTCCCTCACCTGCATGCTGGTGACAGGCTTCCACTGTTTGGCACTATCTGTCCCTCACCTGCATGCTGGTGACAGGCTTCCACTGTTTGGCACCATTTATCCCTCACCTGCATACTGGTGGCAGGCTTCCACTGTTTGGCACCATTTATCCCTCACCTGCATACTGGTGACAGGCTTTCATTGTTTGGCACTATCTATCTCACACCTGCATTCTTGGGACCTGAACTCAAGCCCTGACCTAGGATTCCAGTGTTTGGCACTATCTATCTGTCTCCCATCATCTGAGTTCCCTCCTAGTGACCTGAGTTCAAGCCCTGACCCCAGAATGCCAGTTGCAGAGGCCAGCAAGGAGGGGTAGAAACATCTATTCTGACAGGCTCCTCCTTATGTGGGTTCCCAACTGCCCGTCATACAGTGGCACCTTGACAGTTTGTTGGCATACAGTACAACTGACAGTTATAATGCAGCATCAGAACTCCCCCCAGGCAGTCACAGGTGCCTGTCATGCCACATCACAGAGCTGAGGAGGGACAAAATGCATGAAAAAGATCCCACATTGAGCAGGACAATGAAGTCTCACTGATGGAGGCCCACATCCCCTGGGAACAAGAACAATCTGTCTCCTCCCTCTCCTTCACACCATAGTCACCACTTGATATTCAATATGTATCTCCATGAGTATGGGAATTTGGGGAGATGTGGAAAGTGGGGACCCACACTGGGAGGTCATACCAGGGAGCAGGCAACCATGGTATGGGAAAGTCTGAAATGGAAGGAATGCAGGTAGTGATGGATAGGGGAGCAGGTGAGAGGAGCCCAGGTGGATCACAAGCCAGAGGAAATTAAAAAGTGGTGAAAAATCTGCATCCAGGGTGTGAATGATTACACAACTCTGCAGACCCCTGTTTCTGAGGTCTACTTTGGGTTTGAAAGCTCCATGAGGTTTATTGGCTCAGAGAGACCCTGACTGGTGAAACATTACAACCACCTAATTGAAAACTTATAGACACAGACAAAGATACATGGCTGGGTCTTCAAAGATATGCGCCATTATTTTCATGCAGGTACGGCAACTGTGACATGACTGTTAGACCTTAGCAAAGGTGGCTAAACTTTATGTCACAAAACAAGCTGCACAATGCAGAAGGGAACACGTGCATCAAAATTCTGACGTATGCATCATTTGTGTGCTGTAAAGTTGATGAAGTGTTGTCAATGTATTCGAATTTTTGACAACTGCGTGCAAACATTGTGATGCATTTATCATTATGCAGCTGCATAAGACAACATGACACAAATGTTGCATAGCAACCTTTACAAATCCAGATGCTAGTGTCTGGTTTATACCACCCACGTATGAGTTAGCATTTGTTTGAAGTGCTGTTTCTTTTGATTGGTAGATGTCATGGGGCACAGACCCAGTGTGACGTCATTAAGTATTGTTTAAAATGCTGTCCCATTGGTTAGGCAAAGTATCTTGACCTGCCTAACCAACCATTTGTCTGTGACATACTAGATGTCAGAAATTTAAAATAACATGTCATTTTGATGTTGGGTACAGTGGTGCCAGCCAGGATGCAATCCAGTGTCACAGGTTACTGCATGACAAAAGGGATTCATTGCCACTGAAATCGTTTTGTTTTACTGCAGTAACTCTGCTGTAGAATGCTGCAGTATTGTGTTACATCCTGGCAGGCTCCAATAAAAGAGTTTCTCAGCTGAAATTTATTCTCACATGTGTAATAGAAATAGGGGATACACAATGATCAGCATCGCAGTCTGCAGTGTATCTCCAAATGTGAGAAGGAAGGGCCAAATGTCCCCTGTGGCCAAGCCAAAAGTGATTTAAATAAATCCTCCTTCCCATACGCGGTGATCAATAGCATAGTTTGAATCAGCCCATTATGCCTTCGGTTCGTACATCAGTTTTAAAGTTGTAGCTTATAAATCAGTTGTTTGTGTTGCGATTGCCTTTAGTGCAACACATAGTCACAATGATGTCATCATTATCACGAGCTGATTGATTAACATGAACAAAAACCTGACGTTCTCGTTTTTACTACAGTAGAACTGTTTATTCTTGCATAAGTTATATTTTTCACATGGCACTAATTGGCTGTAATTATGTAAATTTAATTCCAAGCTCTGCAGTTTGCTCCTAGTTCACACCCATTGAAAATACGTAATTTTGGCCAACTAGTGCCATTTTATTTTTGCACAGTTCTCACTTGTGCGAATATAGCTACATTTATTTTACAGCACATATAACCTATTCTACACGATTTTCTAACTGGAAATGTGGGTATGTCCATGGGTGCGGTCTCTTTCATCTCCCACTGTACTGTTTGTTATATTCTCTTTACAATAATTGTGTTATTTTTATTTTAGGGTCCCTTGTTGATGCACTTTTCCTCCACCAGATATTCATGCTTAGTTATGGATCAGTTCCAGAGCCTGGTGGCATCAGTCAAGCAGAGGCCTACAGTGAACGCTCCACTTTAGACTTCCACTGATGTTAGCGGGTTCTAGAACTGTGCGGGAACTAAAAAATGAATACCTGGAAGAAAAAAGGCATCATGAAATAAGAGCTATAAAAATACGAAAAACAAATAAGCAACCACATCTTTTAAAGGAAACACAAGTGGCCATTCTGTGATGGGAAAAAAGCAGCAGTGCATGTTATAGGCTCAAAATGGGGAAAAGGGGATCATACAAGACAGGACAGGAGATTCGGAGCAATCTGAAAGGGAATAAAAAAAGTACATGTCAACATTTTCTCTGCTAACGTGCTTTGCTGCTCTGAGTATGCTAATAATTGTCCAGATGTCTTAATATATTAGAAAATGGAAAACCAGGTGTGATAACTCCCTTTAAATATTCCATTTTGAATTACCGAAACTTCAAAACAGAAATGGTGAGATGAGAAGTGGTCAGGCAGAGGAAAGGTATTTGGCGACCACAGAGGTGGCCAGACAGATGAAAGCCAGCATTGGTGATCACAGAGGTGGCCAGGCTGAGGAAGAGCTGCATCAGTGACCTGGGAGGTGACCAGGCAGAGGAAGGGGAGCATTGGTGACCACAGAGGTGGCCAGGTAGAGGAAGGGCAGCATCAGTGACCACAGAGGTGGCCAGGAAGAAGAAGAAGAAGAAAAAGAAGCATTGGTTACCAGGAGGGTGATGAGTCAAAGAAAAGGTATCTTCGGTGACCAGGTAGGAGACCAGGCAGAGGACAGGCAGCATCTGTGACCAGGAAGGTGGCCAGGCTGAAGAAAAGCAGCAACATTGACCAAAGAGGTGGCCAGGCAGAGGAAGGGCAGTATCAGTGATTAAGGAGAAGACCAGGCAAAAGAAAACCAGCATTGGTGACCACGGAGATGACCAGGCAGATATAGGGCAGCATCCATGACCAGGGAGGTGGCCAGGCAGGGAAGAGGTACCATCAGTGACCAATGAGGTGGTCAGGCAGAGGAAGGGCAGTGTCAGTGACCATAAAGGTAGCCAGGCAGAGGAAGGGCAGCATTGGTGACCAGGGATCTGGCCAGGCAGAGGAAGGGCAGTGTCGGTAACCCTAGAGGTGGCCAGGCAGTGGAACGGCAATATCAGTGATCAGGGAGGTGGCCAGACAGAGGAAGGGCAGCATCAATGACCAGGGAAGTGGCCAAGCTGAGGAAGGGTGGCATTGGTGACCAGGGAGGTGTCAACATTAATAAAACCAGCACTGCAGACCAACACAACAATACTTATGAAAATAGCAAGCAGTATCATATTTCACAGTCTGGGAATCCAGTAAGTATTAGATGCCTCCTAAGGAAGGGGGTTGAAATCCTGACGTGCAGGGGCTAAAGTCTGTGTGTGTGTTGAATGTAGCTTCTTAAACACTTACTGAGTTTCCAGATTGTGAAATATCTGATACTGCTTACTATTTTTGTAAGTATTTAGTTTTTTCTGAATGATTTATATCTAAATAAACATTTTTGCACTTTTGAATATGTTGGTCTGGAGTGCTGATTTTATTCATGTTGATATTTCTGTTTTTTCCAGCACCCACTCCCTTTGCGAGCACTGTTTTTTTGCTATGCTGTGACCAGGGAGGTGGCCTAGCAGAGAAAGAGCAGCATCGGTGACTGGGGGAAGAAGAATGTTTACAAAAATTGAATTGAATAGTTTTTAATATTTATTTTGGTTAAAAGATATTTTCAGTCATACACTATAACAGTGGCAATGGGGGGGGGGGAGAAGCACAAGCAGATCAAGGATCCATCTTTTAAGCTGTTGGTTAACTAGGATCTGCAGCTTATCTGTTAGGTAGAAAAATGGGCAGACTAGGTGGGCCAAGCGGTCCTTATCTGCCGTCAAATTCTATGTTTCTATGTTTCTATCTCAGGAGTCTGATTACATTAACGTACCCGAGTGTCACTCTCGTGGTCCGTGATGCCATCAGAAGCTCTTGGTGGAATCACAGCCCTGTTGTGCATGCTTCTGCAGCCATTGATCTGTGTTTGCCATGAACTGGCAGCCATGACTGCAGGCACAGTTGCCACCTGATATAGTGAGGTCTCAATACTGCAACTGCACCATCAGAGTGCGTGCTCAGGTTGGCTCATATACAGCTCCTTTGGCTTCATTGAACTTCCGGATATGGGTAGTTATATCTGTTCAGTTGGGTGAATATAATGCTTAGAAAAGTCTAAAGAAAACCAGATGCAGTAGAAATACTGTGGCAGCCTACAGACCAAACCAAATCTCAATTATTTCCAAAGTGTTTGAACATATGAATTTATTAAATCCAATGGTTAAACTCTGCCCCATATAAAAACAACTGCAGGAGTCATGGCCTAACTGTCCCTGCGTAATGCAACCCAAACAGCAGCTGAGCCCTAACTCTCCCTGTCTAAGGTAACTCCAACAGCTAAGCCCTAACTTTTCCTGTTTAAGGCAACTCCAGCAGCTAAGCCCTAACTTTTCCTGTTAAAGGCAACTCCAACAGCTAAGCCCTGACTCTCCCTGTCTAAGATAACTCCAGCAGCTGAGTCCTAACTCTCCCCGTCTAAGGCAGTTCCAGATGTTGACCCTAACTCTCCCTGTCTACGACAGCTCCAGCAGCTGAGTCCTTACTCTCCCTGTCTAAGGTAACTCCAGCATCTGTGCTATTAATCTCCCTGTCTAAGGTACTGTAACTCCAGCAGTCAAGACCTAATTCTCCCTGTCTAAGACAGCTGCAGTGGCTGAGTCCTAACTCTTCCATTCTGAGGTAACTCCAACAGCTGAGCCCTAACTCTCCCTTTTTAAGACAATTCCAACATCTCAGCCCTAACTCTCCCTAAGACAACTCCAGCAGCTGAGTCCTAACTCTCCCTGTCTAAAGCAGTTCCAGCAGATAAGTCCTAACTTTCCCCATCAAGGGCAACTCCAGCAGCTGAGATCTAACTCTTCCTGTCTAAGACAGCTCCAGCAGCTGAGACCTAACTCTCCCTAAGGCAGCTCCAGCAGCTAAGACCTAACTCTGCCCATCTAAGGCAGTTCCAGTTGTTGAGCCCTAACTCTCCCTGTCTAAGACAGGTTCAGCATCTGAGCTATTAATCTCCCTGTCTAAGGTACTGTAACTCCAGCAGTCAAGATCTACCTCTCCCTGTCTAAGACAGGTTCAGCATCTGAGCTATTAATCTCCCCGTCTAAGGTACTATAACTCCAGCAGTCAAGACCTACCTCTCCCTGTCTGACAGCTGCAGTAGCTGAGTCCTAACTCTACCATTCTGAGGTAACTTCGGCAGCTGTGCCCTAACTCTCTCTGTCTAAGGCAGCTCCAGCAGCTGATATCTAACTCTTCCTGCCTAAGGCAGATGCAGTAGTTGAGTCCTACCTGTCCTATTGTGAAGTAACTCCAACAGCTGTGCCCTAACTATACTTGTCTGTCAACTCCAGCAGCTGAAATCTAGCTCTCCCTGTTTAAGCCAGCTTCAACATCTGAAACCTAACTCTCCCTGTCTAAGGCAACTCCTGCAGCTGAGCCCAAACTCTCCTTGTCTATGGTAACCACAACAGCTAAGCCCTAACTCTCCCTCTGTAAATCCATGCAAGCAGCTGAGACCTAACTCCCCTGTCTTAGGCAACCCCATCAGCTTAGTCCTAACTCTGTGTCTTAAGAAACTCCAGCAATTGAGTCCTAACTCTCCCTGTCTAAGGCAACTCAAGCAGCTGAGACCTAACTCCCCTGTCTTAGGCAACCCCATCAGCTTAGTCCTAACTCTGTGTCTTAAGAAACTCCAGCAATTGAGTTCTAACTCTCCCTGTCTAAGGCAACTCCAGCAGCTGAGTCCTAACTCTCTGTCTTAGGAAACTCCAACAAATGAGTCCTAACTCTCTCTGTCAAAGGCATCTAAAGCAGCTGAGCCCTAACTCCCCATCTATTATTTGATTACATGGCCCCAAAGACTTCTGAAATTACTTTTAAATTTTCTTTTAAGACAAGCAGAGCACTATGTCTCCTAAAAAACCAAAAAATGGTAATGCATTGCCCTTACTGTACTTAATATGGTTTACAGCAATGAGACAAGGGGGAAAATCTTTGTGCACAGTCTTTTTTTATCTCCCTGTACCAACCAGTCCTCATTCTGTGGTATCCCCAGCCCATCACCCCTACGTCCTCCAGGAATTACCTTTTCTGTCTGTTCTGCCAGGGCTTATTCCCTGCAGGGCTCCTCAAACCCCAAGGGAGACAGGATCCAGTTGGCACGGACTGACACCTAGATACTATAGCTGGGTGTAGAGCCCATCGGAGACCGGTGTCTTCATATCAGTCAATGCCATTCTTCTCTGTTTTCTGCCCTTTGAGAGATACAGATGTCCAATGTCATTATGATTGTTGCTGTGTGCTCTCATGTGATGTGCTTCGATGACCACCGCATCTTCGTTTCTTATTGGTCTGGTGTGCCTGACTCCTGGCCTCCAAGTGCCGGGATCCATATTCCTGCTCCCTGGAGGAGGAGAGCAGTCCCTCGGATGCTTGATCTTCCTGACCTGGCCAGCTGACTTCGAACTCACTTCTGAACTTGAGTCGTTGGCTTCACAGATGGTAACGCTACTGCTATACCAGCAGGCTGGTCCCTTTGAGCACAGTCTTATCTAAGCTACATCAAAAGGCAATGATTCTGGAAGAGACTTACAAGGGTGACAAAACTGAACGACAAGGAGGAAGGAACTAAATTTAATTATGAAATGTCTAAGAAGAATGCTGAATCCTAATTGGCTGAGAGGTACATTCAGTTAGGCAGTTATCCCAGAACTACAGGCAGCTGAAAGTAGCCCCACCACAATCTTTACTCTGAACTCTTATCAGTAATCTGCCTCTTGTTGGGGACAGATGCCCACAACTAACATGGCGGAACTGGTTTCTTTCCCCATAGCAATCCCGATTAGAAAGGAGCGCATAGGGATGGTCTACTGTCCTCCCAAATCACTACTGTAAAACACAAACAAACAAAAAAATGCTTTTTTTACCTTAGAACCTTAATACCATGAGGCATATGAGGAGAGGTTGAGGGCACTGAACAGGTACTCCCTGGAAGACAGGAGAGAGAGGAGGACATGATTGGGACCTTCAAGTATTTGAAAAGGATAAATAAGGTTGATAAGGAGAGTCTCCTTAAGCTGAGTGGCAACCATAACACTAGGGGGCACAGTCTTAAGCTGGAGGGTGGGAGGTTTTGGAGGGACGTCAGGAAGCACTTCTTCACAGAGAGGGTGGTGGACACTTGGAATGCACTGCCAGAAGGTCATCTTGTTGAAGAGAGTGGGCAGCTTTAAGAGAGGCTGGGATAGGCATGGGGGAAGTAAGGATCATGGGTAGGGAGGATGAGAGAAGTGGGGAGGGAGGGCAGGGACACTAACTCAAGCTGTGGACCCTGCAATACGAGCAGACTTGATAGACCAAACGGCCTTCTTCTGCTGGCTTCTTTGTATGTTCATATGTTAAATAGCAGACACCACTACAACTAATGTCTCCACTCTCTAGCTGCACTAGGGTCCTGCTGCCACTCTGTCATCACCTGCTCACCTGCTCCTTTCTGCAAAACGGAAAATATTGCTAATTCTTTGTTTCTTTTCAATACGAACAGCATGGCACTCCGGTTAATAAAACGTAGGTGCTGGCTGCTCTGCCTGCTCTAACCACAGTGTCCTGCTGGGCTAACTTAGCCTGCTGTGCCATTAATGCTCGAGAATATTTTACTGCCCCAATTTGACTGGCAGCCAGCAAATGCATCTTCCTCTGTCGTGATGCTGTGTTTGCCTCTAAAGCTGCTGCCTGCCCTCCCTTTGCCCTTATGCAGCCTGTTTGCCAGCGGCTACATACACGCATTTTTGGTGCCACTTACTGGCAAAGTAGCAAAAACACACAATCTCAATTCAGGCTAGTCTTCATCTTTGTTAACATTTGATTAAACGCTTTTTATGCTTGTTTTCTTCTAAATTTAGTAGTGTAAAACATTATAAAAAATGACCTGATTTATTTAAAGGGAGTCATTTCATTATCACAATAAGGCTTTTCTGGGGATGCATCAGAGTGGGATAATGGCCTTATTCTAATGGTGGAAGCAACCTGGCTTCACCTCGTGCTTCAATCCATGAGGCAGGTTGTTAACCCACTATAACACCCCCCTCCGCCATGACATATTGCCTAATGAATCCTTTCAAATACAAATACTTAAACAGTGTTGCAGAGTGACCTGCCAGCACTTCTCATGTCTGAACATGATTTTCAGACACAGTGAAAGTTTTCCAACAAGCAACAACTCCAGATTGCTAGCTGCATAATGTCAAGTTCCCTTTTTCCAAGATTAGGTATCTAGGGAAAGCGCAAGATTGCAATTGTTAGGAAAGTGCAAGCCTGAGTCAGCATCTTTGGTTACTTACGGCAAACATGTGTAGCTTTGGTCAGAGTATGGCTGTAGCCCATTATACACAGGCAGGTTCACATCTAGCAATCAAAATGTAAGCCTTATCAGTCACCAAAAATGTTTAATTAAAGTAGCAATGCTGATTTTTGAATGACTTCAGTAATCTTTGTTATGTTATGCCTGGCTCCAGGGTTATAGATACTGTTGCTATAGGTACATATATAGCTTTTTGTTATCGAGTGGCATGGAAAGCCCTCAGTAGGGCAGGTATCCAGTTTACACAGATCTTCAGATGTAGTTACATGTAATCATGTAAGCAGGAACAAAGAACATTGTTTTCAGAAATGATTAGCAGTTACAGCAGATTCAAATTGTACAATCATTGTTTGTAAAATAATTGTACAAAGTGATTTATTGGGTTTTCGCCCTGTTTGTTGCTGGCTAGAGGTCTGTTGCACTGCCTGACGCTACTACAAAAACGTAGCAGCCTGGCTGATTGATTTTATACGTTGGGATGAACATATCATGCCGGTACTGAGCTGGTACTTTGTTATTTGGTGGTATATCAGTTTCAGTTATAAAATGGGTCACAAAACTCCTGTAACCGCCAGTTTTAGTATATGTGCCACTGTAGTAAGCATAAAAAAAATCCTGTAACTTCATTGGTCAAAACATGTCACATGACCGTGGGTAACTCCTGCAACAGACAACTGGCAAAGATCCCGCCGATGAAATGCTTGCCTTCGTTGAGCCTGATTTAATTTATTTTTCATTTTTTTTATGCAGATTCATTTCTTTAATCACAATAATGCACTCCAGAGTGTATGCATGTAGTGAAGATTTAACCATTTCTGGTGTGGTTAAAGTCACCCAGCCATGCCTTGTGACACACGTCACAAGGCAGAGGTAAATCCTACATTATACCATGGACATAAATATAAACACAAAATCCTGTACTCCGATTGGCTGGCTGGCAACTTTCTGCTGTGGTAAATCCTATGATATACCCACGGCAAAGGTGCCAGCCAGCTCCATCTCTAAAATCCATCCAAACCCTGGAGTTGGCAGCAGAAAATCGCCATCTTGAAACCCCGCTAAACGAGACGCAGAAGCAGAATTTTTTAAAAAGAGTGCGGCCGGAACAAAATGTTGCGCCCCCCCCGCAAATTTTTTACTTACCCTGCTTCATTCCTCGTCTCCTTTTTCCCATAATGGTCACCCTCCTGTCCCAGGACTACCTAAGACGGAGCACCAGGAGGGCACAAACATCACTGCCCCGTACTTTTAAATCTCCCGCCATCATCATCCTCTGTCCTCGGATTCTCTCCAGTGTTCCGGAACCAAAGAAAAGATCAGCAAATCCCAGATAAATCAACTTAGTCCCAAAACATAATTAAAAAATACAAAACGCTGCCAGTTCAAACTACTGTACTGTCCTCGAGCACCACAAAACTGCACCCAGAAGTAAACATACAGATGGACCACAGCCTGTGAACACTCGCACCGCACGCCACTCTGCCACCACTAAAACAGAATGGAGACCATTATCTTTGTTTTTCTTATTAAAAAATTAAAATAATAACCCTGTAGACTGCTCAAAATAAAACTATAGACTACCATAATCCTCCATACCGAGACAGAGCAGCGAAGATTTCCCCTACGTCTTTATTATCATGCTGCTTCCCGAATCAAACCAGGACCTCCGAGAGAGACACAGCTACACACAATAGCGCGATAACATGCATGGTAAAGACTTTCTCTTTTTTTACTTTTGCTTAGAGCTGGGGAAAAGGGAGAGGGGAAGGGAGGGACTGCCATCTACTTAAAATATTGTACCTAGCAACAGGGAACTATTTAACACACAGTGAAAGAATATTACAGGAAAAATCAACAAAAAAACATTTTCAAGTAAAATCACTTTAATCTTAAATTCTTTAAAAAACAGGTCCATGGTATAATCGCAATAAGTCACTCGGGGGTGTGGATTATCGGGGGATTTACCATGGCTGGCAAGGATTTATCCACTCGGCTGCGCCTCGTTGGCAAACCACTCCAGCCGTGGTAAATTCCCCGATAGCCCACACCCCTTGTGGCTTATGGCTTAAATAACACACAACCTTTCATGTATTATTGATTACGTTTAGCTTGTTTATGTACAAGGCCCTACATGATTTGGGTTCAGGTGACCTGAATGATTTTCTGTCTCCAGTTGGTCCTGTCCGCCCTTTTTACTCCACTGAAGCAGGTTTGTTGACTGTGCCTCCATTCAAGGCTCAAATTACCTGGAGACAAGGCATTTGGGGTGGCAGAGCCTTTACTTTGAAATTCTCTGCCACCCCATGGGAGGCAGTACAGCAAAGTGGTTAAGAACACTGAGCTGCAAACCTGGAGACCTGGTTTTGAATCCCACTTGCACACTGTGTGACCCTGAGCAAGTCACTTAACTTCCTTGTGCTTCCAGATCACACCTGGAAACAAGCTCTGGCTTAGTGTGCCCTTCCTGGTTAAACCTTTTAGGAGCATACAATTTGTACCTGTCTGAGCTGCGCATCAGTACTCATGCATGAGTATGTATTATTTGGTAGTATATCATATTTATTATTTACCTTAACATATCTTTGCTGTCTCTTTGGAAGGTGCCCTGAGCATGTGAGATGGGGCGCCATGGAAAAATAATTGCCTGCCTTAAATTAAAGTTAGGGAGAAAAGGGAATAACTGTGTCTGCTCTCTAAGTTGGTGGGGAAAGGACACAGTGGACCAAAGGTCTTCCTTCTGACCTATAAATCATGATATGATTCTTGGCCAGTCAGGATTAGGTACTCTTTGTTTCCACAAGATGTTGTCTCCATGCAGAGGCTTTTACAGTTTTGCACTTTTAAGTTCGGGAAGCATAGTCCATTTCATCATACAGGGGTTTCTCTAAATGTTCTGCTAAGCCAAACAATTTTATACTCAGATTGCATTTTTGTAAAACAGAAATGTTAAACATAATTTTTGATATGTTTGTCTGTAAAGTTCCGGTGTCTCGTATGGTTATGAGTTTCTTCTCAAGTTCTTTGTGTACCAGCTCGACTTCACTTTGCAGATCTCTCACCCAAAGAACTCAAGAATACCCTCTTATAGCTATAGGAGACACAGCACCTGAACATATAGACAGATGTATACTATTTCTGTTTGCAAGTAGGATGCAGAACATTCATTTGGATACAGTGATAACACCCCCTTACAGAAATATAAGTGCACTCTATGTGGGCAGCATGCATGCCACAGGCTTAATAAGCACATGCAGCACACATTCTGCGCACCTGTATTTCTGTAAGGACTGTTGCAGTAACTACATTGTTTTTAACTTATGATGTTCAATAACTGACAGAGTCCTAATCTGACATGCAGAAAATAGAAGCTAAAGGGAGAATCAATGTTAGGCTGTCTTCAGAAATTATCTAAATTATCTATAAAAACAGTAAGCATAGTTATTGCTGCATAAATACAAAATGTTTATCTTTTATCATTTTCTTTACAAATAATTCTTTAAGATTAGCTATGGCTGAAATGTTGATTCTTTTTCATTTTGATTTTCTGTGTGTTTTTAATCGAACCCTTCGGTTTTATTTGCTGTCCCTGTACAGGCACTGCTCTCCTTTTTTTAATTTGGAATCAAGCATGTTTCACTTGGGTCTTTCTTTATAGCAGGATTACTGCGGACTAACTACCCCCTCCTCTTTGTTTTGTTTTTTTGCAGCTAACGGCATTACTGACACAGGTGAAGCAAAATGGCACGGGAAACTGAATGACTGCACTGGCAACAGTTCTGATGTAGAGAAGGTGGTGGTTCCCAGGGATGGCTATTATTTTGTGTTCGCACAAATAACCAGAATGATGGCAGCACCTAGCCGTACCTTGTTTACTGTTAGGCTCACTAAAACCAAGAATGAAACCCAATCAGAGACTCTAAACGAAAGGAATTTACCAAATACGGCAGAATGTGAACCAGGAAATTGTTTTCCGTCCATTTACATCACTAGTCTGTGTGAGCTGAAGGCTGGAGACAGTCTTTCCGTGACATTAAACAGTAAAGCTCCGTCTACAATTGATATCACGCGTTCATTTTTTGGACTTTTCGAACTGTAAACTAAAATGCTCAGGCACAGTCGGTGAGCTAAAATCGACAACTCCATGTGTCGTTTCAAGAGACTCTCTCCCCCCCCAGGTTGAGTCACATTGGGTCAGTGCTGCACTACAGGTGGGCAGTATAGCGTAGTGGTTAAGAGCACTGAGATTCAAATCTGGGGAACTGAATTTGAATCCAACAGCCATCACTTGTATACTGTGTGACCATGAGCAAGCCACTTAACTTCCAATTGCAAAAAAACAAACAAAACTACAGCACTGAAGGGCTCAGTAAGGGAAGCTGTAAGGCTAATCTGCATTGGGGAGGGCATCAGCTATAACATCCGATACCCTCCCTACACGACACATTGAACAGTCCAGATTTGAAATAACTACAAAAAACATAAGGGAATGGAGAATTCTGAATGGCTGCTTTCTAAGAGACTATAATGACAGATCCATCAAGTGCAGTAGGAAAAGGCAAAATATGTCATAGATATTGTCGGCAGCTAATGGCCTGACTGCCCATCCAGTCTGCCCAATAACACATGGCTGTGCCTTAACTCTTTAAGGGGACAGGAAATCCTTTCTAACTGGAAGCTATTTATTAAGTTCTTATTTTCAGAAATGATACGTGCTCCCCTAAATTATCCACATGTAACTGTACCTGAATAAAAAGTTATACAAAAACTGTACTTTGCATTGTTTTGTTCTTATGGGCAGCATTCTGTTAAGGTTACCTTCATAGATCCTGTGATCTAGAGTTTTAACTGTGTCACGGTTTGTGCACAAAATGCTAATTCCGAGTTGTTGACCTATCAGAACTATGCTTAGACATCTCTGCACAGTGACATAGTTAAAACTCCAAGTTACTGGTTCCATGAAGAGAACGGTAACAGAATGCTGCCCATAAAAACAAAACAATGCAAAATATAGTTTTTGTATTACTTTTTGTTCAGGTACAGTTAAACATAGATGATTTAGGGGACTGCATATCAGTTCAGAGAATAACAACTTTATAAACAGCTGCCAATTAGAAATTATTTCTTGTCCTCTTTAAGTATTTTGGGCTAGCTTTTGAAACAGTTGCATCATATTTGTATTATAGATTGTGGAAGCATCATGTGCCTGGGTCATGTGATGCTCCAAACCAATCACAGCACTTCCTCCAGTTACACGAGGAACTCTCATTTCCTTAAGAGTGTTTCATGTGCTGAGCCACTTGAAAGGGCTTTTTCGTGGCCATTTGTACCATCAGCATTCGGAAGAAAAAAGTAATTTTAAAAGACAAAAGTCAGCTGATCTATAATATTTTATGGGTCTGGTTGGTGTGTCTCTTGTGGATTTAAGAGTGTTGCCTCTTTCATCCCTAGGATGAGAGGATGGCTCACCTTTGGTTCACAGTCTTCTCAAAGTATGAACACATGAGTTGACACTCTTATATTTGTAAGAGATCATGCAACCACGCCCATAAACATATAGCGCAGTGTCGCTACTTGCAACATGACTGTAAGACTACAAGAAGTTGGTGGCCTAATTTAATACTGCAAGAGAGGCATGTTGCGCAGCAGACATGAAGGTGCAGTGTGTGAAATGTGTCGCCAGTGTATTAAAATGTTTGAAAATTCCCTGCAGACATTCTGACAGATTAGCAGTGATGCGGGTTGTGCCCAAAATCAAGAATTGTGCTCCCACTCTTTGTCTGAAAATCCATCCTTTCATATCTATTTGCATTGTTAATATATGATAATTAATTGCACATCCCTTACAGAATTACAAGTGTGCGGCACGCATCCAGCATGCATGCATGCCACTGCATGCTTGCTGCGCACTTGTATCTTTGTAAGGGATCACTTGCTCGTGCTCATAGTGGGCTCTATGCACTAATGGGGTGGGGGTGCGTGGAATCTGTGCATTCCCTGCCCGTGTAGCTGCAGACCTGTGGATAGGCATGCACTGGTGACATTCACAACTGCCAGCCACCTGTCTGTGGACCCCCCCCCAGCATACAGGGCTCTGCAGGGTGGCCAGGGGCAGGATCGTGGGTCTGGCTGAGCATCCAATCAGATGCTAGGACTGGGCCCTGCACTGGATCCCTTGCATGGTGGGGCATGCATTGGCAGCATGCCCCATGGATATCCAATGGCTGGTGGCTGTGGCAGATGAGGAGGGGCAATGCTGCTGCCCTCTGATGGCACTGATCAGTGCAGTGGGATGGGTGGGGATTTGAATGCTGATGGGCAGTGGGGGGAGGGAGCCAGGGGCTGCATCTGTGTGCCAGTACACCCAGGGGTTGGGGCACCAGGTGGCAAAGGCGCTGCACATTACTGTGTGCTGGGAGAGGGTGGCACCAGGTGGCCCTATGTAGAGGCCCCAGAGGGTGGGTGGGTGGGCTGCTTGCCCTGTAGCCTGGTGGGTTCCGGGGTGTGCATGGGGTGCATATGGGGGTTTACAGCAGGGTTCTCCCTGGTATACCCTCTGCTCCCCTACGCACCTCCATGGCCAGCTCTATGCACCTTAGTGCATGGTGTGTAGTGCCCTCCCACCCCTCGCCCATCCCCGCTGCATTGCTCCTTGCACAGCCAGGGGATTGGGTATGTATGTGCTGAGCACCCTCCTTAGAGCATCATGTGAGGTGGGTGCTTAGGGTGCGGAGTGGTTGAGTGCCCCACATATGCTCTTGTAGCCACTCCACCCCATTAGTGCATAGGGCCCAGTAATTGTATGCTTATTACATGGCGCATTCTCATCTCTAACATACTTTCAGAGTTGCCCTTTTGCCTTACATGCAGGTGCCTAATTGTCCTCATAGGCACCTCAGTTTTTTTAGTGAGAGACCCTCTTTGGGGTTAAATGTTAGAACTGTCCAGGTTTTGGGGTGGGGTGTTTTTGTTCAGAACCAGTTCTGCACCCCATGTCTCTCGTATTGTATATAGAATGGGTCCCATGAACTCAGAGCTGTTTGCTTATATTAAGCCAAGTGTTGTCTGCTGTGGAGTACGTTAGTTACTGTACATATTGCATATTAATGTAAAATATCTTTCTGTCCCACAGTTGAGGTAGTGTAACACAAATGTTGACTAATCTTGTTTATTAATATGTTGTATCCTTTGGAATATCAAAAACAGTTGTCTGTACTCTACCCTCTGCTCTGTTTTTCAGAGCCTAAATGTTCAGGAGCTGCAAACAGGCAGTAAATATTTGCTTTTTCTCTGCACATGTTCTTTGTTCATATACTTAATGAGGACTAGTGGTCTACGGGGTGGCAACAGATACAGCACTCAAGAGAGTTCAGACTGCGCTCAACAAAGCCTGCAGCCTCACTCTGGATGCCGAGCATGGCACTCATACCTGTACTCTGTACTAATGTGCAAACTGCCCGTCATTAAGAAACAAGGTCAAATTCCAGACTTGCATCCTAGGGAAGAAGGCTCTATTGGGTAAAACACCACCCTGTGTAGGCAATTTGATCAAGGTGGAAAACTCACTACAGGTCACCAGGAGGAGGACTACAGGGGCCTTGGCTATCTCTTTCCATCGCACCTTTGCCTACTGGGCATCCCTGTGGATGAATTAACTCCCAAGCCACCTCTTGGCCACCAGTTATCTGGTCCAATTCAAAACTGACCTCAAACAGCACCTAATAACACTCTCTAGGTGCACCTGCCCCTACGTCCAACCACACCTGCTCTCTCTGCCCCCCAGCAAACAGTAGGCAGGCCTCAGGTACCCCCTCCATCTGTCCCTTCTCATGACTTGCCTCAGCAATCAGTTTGTGTCATGCTTCTTCGGTACCCGCCACCCCACCTTCCCCCTTCCCCAACTCCCAGTCCCGTGAGTTTCCCTAACAGTCACTACCAATGCAAGCTGCCTGAACATGCCCCTCACACCCCACCATTTACTCCAGCATGTCTTCTGCTGTCAGCCTCCTCACCCCTATTTCTCCCTATACCTTATCACCCCCTTCCCCACCTTCACCTCCACCGCAGTACCCATCTCTCTCTGCTACCTTCTTTCTTTCACCCTACTGCCAGCTATCCTGCCCTCTGAATTACTGGCAAGGCACTTTGTGGCTGCTTATCCCCCCACCCTCATAAAGTGTTTTTTTCTTGTTATTTAACTTGTACCTATGTTTTGAGTTATTCTGTAAGTTCTGAATCCAAGCTGTATCATTCATTGTAATGTACCTTTGCTTTCTCCTATTGTACTTTGTTTTGCAATCTATGACATGGAACTTTTGTAAAAGATCTTGCACTCAAAGGTCTTTTATGAATCACTAAATAAAAAAATAAAATAAAGCATGTTGAAACAATATTGTGTGCAGCTTGCTAACTGCAAAATCTACACACATGAACTTGACACGTAGGTCAGCCAAAACATGTCTCTTTAATGTGTTAAGGGTTTGGGGTGAAGAAGACAAATGATTCAGTTTGGGAAAACCTTGAAAGGTTCTGGATCTAATTCCAGCTCTGCAAATTCTCCAAAGGTTTGACTATATTAGATCCTCTAGATCTTAAACATCACTGAAACGAAAACAAAATATTCTGAACGTGTTCAGTCATGACCTGTGAATCTGTGGTACAGCACAGTATAGCATAGAGCGGGGCCACCTGCATGTACCCTCTGAAGTGTAGTATGATGTTGCATAGTGTGGTGTCAGTTACATATAACATCTGTAGTACAGCACACTGTAGTATAGCATGGTATCAACTATATGTAAACTCTGTAGTGTAGTGTGGTGTAACATAGTGTGGTTTCACCTACATGTAAACTCTGTAGTGTAGTATGATGTTGCATAGTGTAATGTCACCTACATGTAAACTCTGTAGTGTAACATAGTGTAATGTCACCTACATGTAAACTCTGTGGTGTAGTATGATGTTGCATAGTGTGGTGTCAGTTACATATAACATCTGTAGTACAGCACACTGTAGTATAGCATGGTATCAACTATATGTAAACTCTGTAGTGTAGCGTGGTGTAGCATAGTGTAATGTCACCTACATGTAAACTCTGTAGTGTAGTATGATGTTACATAGTGTGGTGTCAATTACATGTAACCTTTGCAGTGTAGCACAGTGTGCAATAGTGTGCTGTCAAGTACAGTACATGTAAACTCTGTAGTGTAGGACAGTGTAGCACAGCAGGGTATCAACTACATGTACATGCTAGAATAGCACAGTGTAGCATAGCATGGTGTCAGTGACATGTAAACTCTGTAGTGTAGGACAGTGTAGCACAGCAGGGTATCAACTACATGTACATGCTAGAATAGCACAGTGTAGCATAGCATGGTGTCAGTCACATGTAAACTCTGTAGTGTAGCAAGATGTAGGATAGCATGGTGTCTTTGACATGTAAACACTGTAATGTAGAAAGGTGTAGCATAGCATGGTGTCAGTGACATGTAAACACTAGTATAGCACAGTGTAGTATAGCATGGTGCCAGTAACATGTAAACACTAGTATAGCACAGTGTAGTATAGCATATATATAGTATAGTAGTAACACAACGGGTGGTGGACAAGTGGAACACCCTGCCAGAGGAAGTGGTGGGGGCTGAAACAATCGTGGGATTTAAGAATGCATGGGATAGACATAAAGGAATTCTGGAGGTCAGGGGTAAGGGGCAACAGACTTCTAGGAAAACAAACTGAACTTACAAGCTCAAATGGGCAGACTGGGTGGGCCATAGGCCCTTATCTGCCGACACTGTCCATGTATCTATGTATCTATGTAGCATGGTGTCAGTGACATGTAAACTCTGTAGTGTAGCAAGGTGTAGCATAGCATGGTGTCGATGACATGTAAACACTGTAATGTAGTAAGATGCAACATAGCATGGTGTCAGTGACGTAAACTCTAGTAGAGCACAGTGTAGTATAGCATGGTGTCAGTGACATGTAAACTCTGTAGTGTAGCAAGGTGTAGCATAGCATGGTGTCAACTACATGTAAACTCTGTAGTATAGCACAGTGTAGTATACCATGGTGTCAATGACATGTAAACTCTGTAGTGTAGCACAGTGTAGTATAGCATGGTGTCAGTGATATTTAAATTCTGTAGTGTAGCACCGTGTAGTATAGCATGGTGTCAGTGACATGTGAACTCTATAGTGTAGCAAGGTGTAGAATAGCATGGTGTCAGTGACATGTAAGCACTGTAGTGTAGCAAGATGTAGCATAGCATGGTGTCAGTGACATGTAAATTCTGTAGTGTAGCACAGTGTAGTATAGCATGGTGTCAGTGACATGTAAACACTGTAGTACAGCACAGTGTAGTATACCATGGTGTCAGTGACATGTAAACTCTGTAGTGTAGCAAGATGTAGCATAGCATGGTGTCAGTGACATGTAAACTGTGTAGTGTAGCAAGGTGTAGCATAGCAAGATGTCAGTGACATGTAAACTCTGTAGTGTAGCATTGTGTAGTACAGCATGGTTTTAACTACATGTAAATTCTGTAGTGTAGCAAGGTGTAGTACAGCATGGTGTCAACTATATGTAAACTCTGTAGTGCAGCACAGTGTAGCATAGCATAGTGTCAGTGACATGTAAACTCTGTAGTGTAGCAAGATGTAGCATAGCATGGTGTCAGTGACATGTAAATTCTGTAGTGTAGCACAGTGTAGTATAGCATGGTGTCAGTGACATGTAAATTCTGTAGTGTAGCACCATGTAGTGTAGCATGGTGTCAGTGACATGTGAACTCTATAGTGTAGCAAGGTGTAGAATAGCATGGTGTCAGTGACATGTAAGCACTGTAGTGTAGCAAGATGTAGCATAGCATGGTGTCAGTGACATGTAAATTCTGTAGTATAGTACAGTGTAGCATAGCATGGTGTCAGTGACATGTAAACACTGTAGTATAGCACAGTGTAGTATAGCATGGTATCAGTGACATGTAAACACTGTAGTGTAGCAAGGTGTAGCATAGCATGGTGTCAGTGACATATAAACTCTGTAGTACAGCACAGTGTAGAATACCATGGTGTCAGTGACATGTAAACTCTGTAGTGTAGCAAGATGTAGCATAGCATGGTGTCAGTGACATGTAAACACTGTAGTGTAGCAAGGTGTAGCATAGCATGGTGTCAGTGACATGTAAACACTGTAGTATAGCACTGTGTAGTATAGCATGGTGTCAGCGACATGTAAACACTGTAGTACAGCACAGTGTAGAATACCATGGTGTCAGTGACATGTAAACTCTGTAGTGTAGCAAGATGTAGCATAGCATGGTGTCAGTGACATGTAAACACTGTAGTGTAGCAAGGTGTAGCATAGCATGGTGTCAGTGACATGTAAACACTGTAGTATAGCACTGTGTAGTATAGCATGGTGTCAGCGACATGTAAACACTGTAGTACAGCACAGTGTAGAATACCATGGTGTCAGTGACATGTAAACTCTATAGTGTAGCAAGATGTAGCATAGCATGGTGTCAGTGACATGTAAACACTGTAGTGTAGCAAGGTGTAGCATAGCATGGTGTCAGTGACATGTAAACACTGTAGTACAGCACAGTGTAGTATATCATGGTGTCAGTGACATGTAAACACTGTAGTATAGCAAGTGTAGTATAGCATGGTGTCAACTACATGTAAACTCTGTAGTGCAGCACAATGTAGCATAGCATGGTGTCAGTGACATGTAAACTATGTAGTGTAGGAAGGTGTAACATAGCAAGATGTCAGTGACATGTAAACTCTGTAGTGTAGCATTGTGTAGTATAGCATGGTTTTAACTACATGTACATTCTGTAGTGTAGCAAGGTGTAGTACAGCATGATGTCAACTATATGTAAACTCTGTAGTGCAGCACAGTGTAGCATAGCATAGTGTCAGTGACATGTAAACTCTGTAGTGTAGCAAGATGTAGCATAGCATGGTGTCAGTGACATGTAAGCACTGTAGTGTAGCAAGATGTAGCATAGCATGGTGTCAGTTACATGTAAATTCTGTAGTGTAGCAAGATGTTGCATAGCATGGTGTCAGTGACATGTAAACTCTGTAGTGTAGCAGGATGTAGCATAGCATGGTGTCAGTGACATGTAAACTCTGTAGTGTAGCAAGGTGTAGAATAGCATGGTATCAGTGACATGTAAACACTGTAGAATAGCACAGTGTAGCATAGCATGGTGTCAGTGACATATAAACTCTGTAGTGTAGCAAGATGTAGCATAGCATGGTGTCAGTGACATGTAAACACTGTAAAATAGCACAGTGTAATATAGCATGGTGCCAATGACATGTGAACTCTATAGTGTAGCAAGGTGTAGAATAGCATGGTGTCAGTGACATGTAAGCATTGTAGTGTAGCAAGATGTAGCATAGCATGGTGTCAGTGACATGTAAACTCTGTAGTGTAGCATAGTGTAGCATAGCATGGTGTCAGTGACATGTAAATTCTGTAGTGTAGCAAGATGTAGCATAGCATGGTGTCAGTGACATGTAAACTCTGTAGTGTAGCAAGATGTAGCATAGCATGATGTCAGTGACATGTAACTCTGTAGAATAGCACAGCGTAGCATAGCATGGTGTCAGTGACATATAAACTCTGTAGTGTAGCAAGATGTAGCATAGCATGGTGTCAGTGACATGTAAACACTGTAGAATAGCACAGTGTAGTATAGCATGGTGCCAATGACATGTGAACTCTGTAGTGTAGCAAGGTGTAGTATAGCATGGTATCAGTGAAATGTAAATTCTGTAGTGTAGCAAGGTGTAGCATAGCATGGTGTCAACTATATGTAAACTCTGCAGTGTAACACAGTGTAGTATGGCATAGTGTCAGTGACATGTAACCTCTGTAGTGTAGTATGGTGTAGCATAACATGGTGTAGCACAGCATGGTGTCAGTGACATGTAACCTCTGTAGTGTAGCATGGTGTAGTATAACATGGTGTCAGTGACATGTGAACTCTATAGCGTAGCACAGTGTAGAAAAACAAGGTATCAACTACATGCAAGCTCTGAAGTGTAGGATGGTGTAGCATAGTTTGTTGTGAACTACATGTAAACACTGTAGTGTAGCATGGTGTAGGATAATGTAGTGTTACCTTCATGTTAACTCTGTAGTATAGCATGGTGTAGTATAGTTTGGTGTCAACTACAGTTAAACTTTGTAGTGGAGCATAGTGTAACACAGTAACATAGAAACATAGAATGTGATGGCAGATAAGGCAGCTTGGCCCACCCAGTCTGACCATTTTCCTACCTAACAGATAAGCTGCAGATCATAGTTAACCAACAGCTAACTTCCTCCTACCCCCCACTAGAATTGCCTTATGCTTGTCCCATGCATTCTTGAATTCGCCCACTGTTCTTGACTCCACGATCGCCTCAGGGAGGCTATTCCATGCATCCACAACCCTCTCTGTGAAAAAATACTTCCTCACATTACCTCTGAGCCCTCCCCCCTCTATCTTCAAATTGTGCCCCCTTGTCCTTGCACATCATTTTTTCTGGAAGATGCTACCTTCTTGGACTTTGTTGATTCCCTTGAGGTACTTGAAAGTTTCTATCATGTCCCCTTTCTCCCTTCTTTCCTCAAGGCTATACATATTAAGCTTCTTTAGTCTTTCTTCGTATGTCTTCTGGTGCAGACCCTGCACCATTTTGGTTGCCCTCCTCTGGACAGCCTCCACTCTGTCTATGTCTTTGTGGAGATGGGATCTCCAGAACTGCACACAGTACTCCAGATGGGGTCTCACCAACTGTCTGTACAGAGGGATAACAACTTCCTGTTTTCTACTATTGATGCCTCTTCCTATGCATCCCAGTATCCCCAGCCTTCCTTACTGCCTTCTCACATTGCTTGCCCACCTTTAGGTCATCTGATATAATTACCCCAGGTCCATTTCTATTTTACTGTTGTCAGTATCTCACCCCCATTGTGTACGCTTCCCCTGGGTTTTTGTTTCCCATGTGCATCACCTTGCACTTCTTAGCATTGAATCTGAGCTGCCATACATTTGACCATTCCTCCAACCTTGCCAAGTCCCTTCTCATCCTTTGCACTCCATCTTGTGTATCAACCCCATTGCAGATCTTTGTGTTATCTGCAAAGAGACATACTCTTCCTTCCAGTTCCTCTGCAATGTCACTTATAAAGACATTAAAAAGGACTAGTCCCAGTACTGAACCCTGTGGTACCCCATTAGTAACCCTCATTTCTTCACTGCGTACTCCATTTACTACTACCCTTTGCGTCCTGTTGTCTAGCCAATTGTTTATCCAGGCTACCACCTTGGGATCTACTCCAAGGCTGGCTAACTTGTGTATTAATCTTTTGTGTGGGACTGTATCAAATGCCTTGCTAAAATCTAAGTAGGCCATGTCCACAGCCCCTCCCTGGTTTACTACTTTGGTCACCCAGTAAAAGAAATCTATTAGATTCATCTGACATGACCGTCCCATCGTGAATCTATGCTGCCTTGGGTCCTGTGCCCCACTGGCCTCTAGGTACTCAACAATTCTTTCCTTCAGAAGTGATTTCATCCTTTTCCCTACCACTGAGGTCAAACTAACTGGTCTGTAGTTTCCTGCCTCTGTCCTGCTCCCACTTTTGTGAAGAGGAATCACATCTGCCATCCTCTAGTCCTTGGGTTCCACCCCATCCTCCCATGATTTGTTAAACAGAGTAGTCAGCGGTGTCACTAGTTCTACCCTGAGTTCTTTTAGAATTCTTGGGTGAATCCCATCAGGCTCCATTGCTTTGTCCACCTTCAATTTTATTAGTTCTTTCAGAACTGTTTCTTCTGTAAATGGACTGGTATTGACCCCCATCTTCAGAATGTTTCTCTTGTTTGGTTTAGATAACTCCCCCTCCTCTTCCTTTGTGAATACTGAGCAGAAATCAATCAATCAATCAATCAATCAATCAAATCTTTATTTATTCAGGCGATCATCATTGAGCAAGGCTCATTTACAAGATGGACCTGATAAGGTCAAGGTTCGAGCTGGTGCACAGCAATTACATCACATACTTATGAGACAGTTATACATACAGAAACAAGAAAATGTTATTTATAACACAATAATATACAGATTTCACATGTTAAAGCTTGGCAAGAGAAAGTTAAACTAACATCTACAATATGTACAATACATATATATCACAATGAGGGACATGACAGTCACTCACATAATGAGTACAAGGATGGTGAAGGGAATATTGGGTGCCATATACTGGCGGTGTCTGGCTGGAAGAAATATGCCATATATGATTGGAATAAGGTTTTGTGGGATGACTATTCTATCTCTAGCGGTAGCAACTGCATTTCTCTGTGAAGAAGGCTGTACAGTGCTGCTTGAAGGATGTAAATGGAATGATAATGGACAGTTTTAGGGATTTTTGTAGGGTGTTCCATGCTATGGCTAGAGAGTAGCTGATTGCTGCCCTCCCTATTTTGGTATTGACTTTGGGCAATTTGAGCAGGATGATATTGTTGCTTCTTAGGGCATAGGAGCTGGGAGTGGACAGGTTGAAGCAGTCCAGGATATAGCTTGGGAGTTTTTTTGATAAAGCTCTGTAGATCCATAGAGCTGCATTTCTGCTCCTCCTGACATGAAGGGAAACCCATCCAACTGAATCATACAGAGAACAATGGTGAGTATTATATGGCAGGTCTGTAACGAACCTTATTGCTCTATGGTATAAGGTATCCAACTTTTGAAGGTAGGAGTGGAGCAGTGACTATAGAGAAGTCTCATGTAGTCAATGACTGATAGAAAGATGGCCTGGACTAATCTCATCTTTGAATCTCTATTAAGGAAGGGTTTTAATCTGTAGAGGAGGCCAAGCCTTAGGCTAAGCTTTTTCAGCAGTTGTTCTAGATGCTGAGTAAAGTCAAGTCTGTTGTCAATCCACACACCTAGGTATTTGAAATTTTCAACATACTCCAGATTTTCTCCAAGTATAGTGCATATCTGGGGAGACTGATTGAAGAGGATGTGTTGGTGGAGTTTGGGTTGTGAACATCATTGCTTTGGTTTTCTTTGCATTTGTAGAGCTTTTTCTCAGAAGCTGATGTTGTAACAGGAGAATTCTGCTTGTAGGATTTCATGAGCAACTTTAGGTGAAGGGTTGCTGACATACAGTACAGTGTCATCAGCAAAGAGATGTACTGAGGACTTGGTAAGGTTGAATCAATTTTATTTATATAAATGGCAAAAGGATAGGACCCAGAATAGAGCCTTGTGGGACTCCTCTTGACAGTGGTCTTAATGGGGAGAGGTCACCTTCAGCTTTTACCTGCTGTGATCTACCGGAGAGGTAGCATCTGAACCACTTAAGGGAGGATGGATCTAGGCCAATAGAGTGTAGGGATGAGAGTAGCAGTTCATGGTCCACAGTGTCGAATGCTTTGCTCAGGTCCAGGAATACTGCACAGACATTGTTCTTTTTATCCAGTTCGGTTTGCCAATCATTGGTGACCTTGGCTAATGCAGTGATAGTGCTATGTTTGACCCTGAATCCAGATTGAGCTGGATTTAATAGATTAGCATTGTCCAGATATTCCCTTAACTGAATACTCACTAATTTCTCCAGCATCTTGGATAACACAGGTAGGATGGAAATGGGCCTGTAGTTATTAAGATCCATAAGGTCCCCTGATCTTAGAAGGGGGACCACTTGGGCTGTCTTCCACAGCGTGGGAATAGAGCCAGAGTTTAGGGAAAGGTTAAAGAGGTGAGTTAGGGGGACTGCAAGCACATGACATGCAATCTTTAGAAAGAATGGGTCCAGAAGATCTGCTCTTGCACTTTTTTTGGTATCTAGATGCCATAATAGATCCTCAACTTGTTTCAACAGTATAGGTTTGAAGCTAAAGGAGGAGTCAACTCTTTGTTCACCAGTATAGTGGGAGCTTAAATGATCCCTTAATAGGTTTAATAGGTTAGCTAGGGAGGAGTCAAAGGCAAGGCCAGCTGTTGTGAAGTGGTTGTTGAATGCATCCAGGATTTCCAATGTGCCAGTAATGGGGCCATAGTTACTGTGTAAATGGGTTGGAAGGGGGTTGTTAACATCCTGGCCCATCATTCCCTTGATGGTGCCCCAAAATCTAGCAGTATTATGGTAGGAGGAGTCGAGCTGGGCCAGGTAGTAGGCAGCCTTTGCATCCCTAACTTTCCTAGTGCATTTATTCCTGGCTTTCCTAAAGATCATCCAGTCCATGAAATATTTGTTCAGTATCCCTGCTTTTTCACTGTCACCCTCTACCCACATTCCCTTCCCTTTATTATGCCTCAGTATCCCTTCTTTGGTCTTTCTTTGCTCCCTAATGTACCTATAAAAGACCTTATCCCTCTTCTTAATAGAATTGGCTATCCTTTCCTTGGTTTGGACCTTTGCTATTCTGACTGCCTTCCCAGCCTCTTTCTGCTTTAACTGATAAAGTTCTCTGTCCTGCTTCTTCTGTGTTTCCTTATATTTCCTGAATGCTGTCCTTTTCTCCTTAACCTTCCCTGCCCCCTCTTTTGAGAACCGTAGCATTTTTTTCCTTCGTTGTGTTTTGTTGATTTGTTTTACACAAAGCCTTCTTGCCTCTGTGATGGCTATTTTGATTACTCTCCATTGTTCCTCCACCCCTCCTTCTTACCTGTTTGCTAGTACTTTTCTGAGGGACTCTCTCATTTTCCTAAAGTCAGCCCTCCTAAAGTCTAGTACTCTTGCTTTTGTATGGCTTGATTATATGGCTGTGTTTATCGTGAACCACACTGTTTGGTGGTCGTTTGTTCCCAAATGGCTACCCACTTCTAAATCTGAGATTCTTTCTCCGTCCCCATTTGAGAGTACCAGGTCTAAGACTGCCCCCTCCCGAGTGGGTTCCAATACTAGCTGTCTGAGGAATGCCCCCTGTAGGGCATCAAGAATGGCCCTGCTCTTGGATGTGCCTGCAGCAAAGGTACTCCAGTTAACATCTGGCATATTCAGGTCCCCATCAGCAATATCTCCACTTTTTATGCCATTCTAAGAAAGTCTTATATCATTTCCTTGTCCATTCCCTCCCCCTGAGATGGGGGTCTGTATACAACCCCCCATGCGGATTGTGGTGCCATTTCCTGTCTCCAAGGTGACCCAAAGTGCCTCATCTGCTCCCTGTTTACTCTTTAGTTCTGTTGCTTTGATCCCTTCCTTTACATGGAGAGCTACTACTCCTCCTCCTCTTCTTTTACCCTCTCTGTCCCTCCTGTAGATTGTGTATCCTGGTATGTTGACATCCCAGTCATGGTTCTCTGTGTACCATGTTTCTGTGACTGCCACAATATCCAGGCAACCCTCTTCCATCAACAGTGTAGTGTTAACTACATGTAAACTCTGTAGTGCAGCATAGTGTAGCATAGAATGGTATCAGTGACATGTAAACTCTAGTGTAGCATGGTGTAGTGCATGGCGTCAGTGGGTATCATAGTGTGGTGTCAACTACATATAAACTCTGCAGTGTAGCATGGTATAGATAGTGTAGTGTTACCTTCATGTAAACTCTGTAGTGTAGCATGGTGTAACACAGTGTTTTGTAAACTGTGTAGTGTAGCATGATGTATCACAGTGTTTTGTCAACTACATGTAAACTCTGTAGTGTAGCATGGTGTAGTATTGCATGGCGTCAGTGGGTATCATAGTGTGGTGTCAACTACATTTAAACTCTGTAGTGAAGCATGGTGTAGATAGTGTAGTGTTACCTTCATGTAAACTCTGTAGTGTAGCATGGTGTAACACAGTGTTTGTCAACTACATGTAAACTGTGTAGTGTAGCATGGTGTAGGATAGTGTAGTGTTACCTTCATGTAAACTCTGTAGTGTATCATGGTGTAACACAGTGTTTGTCAACTACATGTAAACTCCGTAGTGTAGCATGCAGTAGCAGTAGTAGGTTTTATTCATGTTTGGCACTCTTTGCCAGAGGCCCAGGGCACCATGACAATAAGACAGAATAATCCCACACAAATTATACATTCCAACCTGAAATAAACAATAAATAACTATACTGAGTTCGTTAAAACAACATTATAACACAATAAAACTACACAATGTGCTGAGAAAGCATGTTACAAGACATGTCCAAATGCTTGTTGGAATAAATAGGATTTAAGCCCCTCTTAAAAGCCTCGACCAAAAGGGTCTCACTCAAGGTCCTAGGCAAAGAATTCTATATGGTCAGGCCCACTACCTCAAAGGCTCGATACCCCAAGGTCTTCAGCCTAGCCCAAGGAACCAAAGGGATGTCCTCCCTGACTGATCAGAGTGGCGGATTGGGATGTGCAGGTGCATGAGCTCAGCCAGACAGTCTGGATCCAGTCCATGTAGGGCTTTATAGGTTAATAAACCTATCTTAGGGGCATGGCTACTGCAGGCATGATGGCAGTCACGTTTTAGTACCAGTCCTTGAACATCTACCGTAAAAAGCACCATTTTCCAGTGACCCAGTTAAGTTTACAGTTGCTATTGACAAGGGAGTGACAGCACTTGTTCATGGCATCCAGAAAACCCCAAAGTAGGCAATCAAAACTTCAGTTTGGGTCAGCAGAAAATCACAGAGAGCTGGCACAGGGCCCAGATCCCTCCTTGCATCTGCAGGCCAGAAACATCATGGCAGAAGAGTTGGGTATGTCTGCCCTAGAGTGCTTGTTGGCAGGAATCCTGTCCACCTTAAATGCCATGCAGCAGGAAATGAAGGCAGGTTTTGCATCAGTGACTGCCCAAATGGGTCACCTGCAATCAGTAGTGACCTGGCTGACGCAGACCATGGCCACTCACTCCACCAACATCAGTGAGCTGCAACAATGTGTGAGTGACTTGGAAGATTCACTCCGCAGTCTATCCTGGGAGCATACGGATCATACAGAAATTATTGCAGAGCTACGTGAGAGTTCAAGTTCAAGTTTATTGCAGGAGAACTCCATTGAGTGAGCTCATTCATAAGGAGGTCCTAAATCATGTACACAGTCAGGAGACTTAGCATAAAAGAGGCAACCTATAAACAGCAAAAATGAAACAATATACACATAAGATTCATATATGTACATCATAACAAAATGAGGTATAGTAAGGTTCATATGTTATCAGGTGCTCAATTACGAGAGCGCAGGGTTGGGATTATTAGCATAAGATAGTGGTGGGTAGAAAATGTGGGGAGTGTACTGAGACAGGAGAGAGTAGTTAAGTAAGAGTAGTTAAGTAGAAAATGTGGGGACTGTACCGAGACAGGAGAGAGTTGTTAAATAAGAGGGAGGGGTTAAAAATAACAGGAGAACGTAGCAGAATAAGATGGAGGGGTAGCTAATGAGTGGTACGAGGAGGGTGAGGGCTAATTAGAGTAAGAGGAAAAGTATATAGATAAAGAAGGCATGAACAGGAGAAGGTTTTGAAAATAACTGAATGGTTTCATGTCCTGTTGAGTGCTGATTCAAGGCGGTTGTTCATAAGGAAATAAGGGCAGGGAAGAGGGTTAAAAGCAGCTACAAATATCTTTTAATTTGGATGCAGTTAACTCTTTGAAGAAATTAACCGAGACCACACTGGATAGTTTCAGGGTGGATTGGAGTTGGTTCCAGATTGTTGGAAGAGCATATGAAATAGCACATTTACCAAAGGTGGTGCAAGTCCTAGGCACATCAAGGAAGATGAAGTCAGATTTTCTGAGAAAATATGCACAGTGGGAAATACTGATGAGAGATGTGAGGTAGCTCAGCAATTTGTTCAGGAGTAACTTTAGGGTCCGAATGCCAGCATGAAACAGACATCTAGTGGTAAGTAATGTCCAGCCAACAGCTGCGTAAAGGTCACAGTGGTGGGTTTGGTAGGGGGATTTGGTGATGAACTGCAGGCCGCGGTGGTAAAGTACATCCAACTTGTTTAGGTTTGAGATCACAGAGGAGCTGTAAATTAGGTCCCCATAATCAAGTAAGGGAAGAGATGTGGCTTACACAAGCTTAATTCTAGTTTCAGTTGGAAATAGGGACTTGTTTCTGAAAAAGAAACCTAACCTAGCTTTTAGCCTTCTGGAGAGGTCCTCAAGGTGATCATTGAAAGAGAGTTTGTTATCTAGCCAAATGCCAAGATATTTAAATCTGGGGACAAGTTCCAAGGGTTCGCCTAGCGAGATAGTAATAAAGTCCTTCGGTAGACCTGGGGGAGGGTGGTAGATGAGTTACTAAGAGAAAAAATCATAGCCTTAGTTTTCTTAGCATTAAGAAGAAGCTTAGCATTAATGAGGTTAGTTTCCAGCTGAGCAAAGTCAGCTTGCAGTACTTCAGACAACGTAGAGCCAGAAGTGTACTATACTGTGCCATCCTCAAAGAAATGTAGGTTGGATTTGGTAATATGAGAGTCAAGATCGTTGATGTACAAGGAGAAGAGGATAGGACCTAGGATGGAGCCTTGTGGGACTCCCCTGGCAATCAGCAAGGAAGCTGAGTATAAACCATCTGCTTTAACTTTCTGAGTCCTCCCTTCGAGGTAGCTGGTGAACCACTGAGTGGTGGAGGGAGTGGCACCTAGTTTAGAAAGGCTGGTGATTAGTAAGTTGTGGTCAACGGTGTCGAAAGCTTTACTTAGATCTAGGAAGATTGCAACCGTGACCTTTTTGGTATCCATAGCAGAGATCCAGTAGTTGGTAACTTTAGCCAGTGCTGTGATAGTGCTGTGCTTAGGGCGGAAGCCAGACTGAGCTAAGTTTAAAAGTGAGAAGGTTTCGATATGAAGTTTTAATTAATTATAGATCAGTTTTTCGAAAACTTTAGAGAGAATAGGCAAAATTGAGATAGGCCAGTAATTATTTAGGTCACATGGGTCTCCTGATTTGAATAAGGGAAGGATGTGGGCAGATTTCCAATGGGATAGAACTGTGGCAGAGGAGATGGAGAGATTGAGAATATGTAGAATGGGAGCCATGAGATAGGCATAACCAAGTTTTAGGAAAAAAGGTTCAAGACCATCATCCCCAGCGCATTTCTTGGTATCAAGGTTAAGTAGCGAGTCTTCTTCTTCCTTGCAGTTAAGTGAATTCAGCTGGAAAGGACAATTTGAGGTATGGGGAGTAAGGCTAGAGCTGGCTTGATTAAACCCTTGGCCTGCATAAGGCGAGGAGTCAAAGGCTAGGCCAGCTGTGACAAAATGAGAATTTAGTTCTTCTGAGATTTGAGAATTACCTTTGAAAATTCTGCCATTGGTAAGGATCTTAGCTGGAATGGAGGGTGCGCTTGGCAGTCCTTCAATAGATTTAAGTGTCCTCCAAATTTTGTGTGAATTCCCTTTGGCCTGTTCTAGTGTGGAAACATAGTAGTTTGCTTTGGCAGCATGGATGCTTTTTACACACGCATTTCTAGCTGCTCTGTATGCCTGCCAATCTGCATGGCTCTTGGTACGCCTGGCCTGAGCCCAGGACTTGTCCCTGTTAGCGAGTGCGGCCTTGAGACTTGGAGTAAACCAGGGGTGCATGGTGCAGTGAACCCTGACATTTATAAAGGGGGCATGCTTATTTGCCAGTGCAACAAGGTTGTTGTTGAGAACAGAGACAGCCTCATCAACTGATTTGGCAAAACAGAGATCTTGCCATCTAACCTTGCGTAAGTCAGACAGGTAATTTCCTGCCTGAAATTTACAATAGGACCATTTAGTTATGAACTCAGGCTGGTGTTGATTCCTGGCATGCGATCTTATGCATACAACAACCCCATGATCGCTCATATCATTGTGGAACACTGCAGAGCATAGGATTTTATGCTGATGAGTGGTTAATATGACATCTAGGAGTGAACTGTTAGCAGGGTTCAATATATTATTCCTTGTTGGTTCACTAACAAGCTGTACTAGGCCACACTCATCACAGAGAGATTTCAGACTGTGTGATTTTGGGGAAAGCCAGTCCATATTGAAATCTCCAAGTATTATTGTCTCAGAATTGGCAGCCATGATTAGAGATTTAAGTACATTGAGGATATCAGTAGCCACCTATAATAGTGATGTATTCCGTGGAGGGAAGGTGAAGCTTCAGGGATACAGTCTCATATTCCTTCTGTTTAGATTTACAGGAGATATCACTAACTGTGAAATTGGTTTTTGAATAGAGAGAGTGGATGAACAAGAAAACCGCTCCCTTTGCTCAAATATATAAATAGTGGGGCTACCTGAAGGCATGGAGGGGAAATTCCCAGCAGTTGGTCTGCAGTGGTAGCTGGTGCAGCAACTCAAACTACCTACGGAGGCTGCAAATTATGAAATTGAGTGGGTGCACAGGGTGGGCACCCCGCCTAAGCCGAATGAACGTCCGAGGCACTGCTTGATCAAATACCTGCAGAACACAGATAAAGAAGTGGTGCTTGCAGTGGCGAAGAAACAAGGTTCCCTCAAGTGTGGCAACTATAGAGTGGGGATCTATCAAGACTATAGTCGTGACTTGCAAAACAAGCAGCAGAAGTTCAATGGAGTCAAGTCCAAACTATACGATCTGGAGTGGCCCTTTTCCTTTTTCTATTCAGCCAAATTGAGGATCGATCGTCCAGGGGCTCCACCTAAAACCTTCCATAACTATCTAGAAGCAGAGAAATGGGTGGCTGGGGCAGCTCGGCAGGAGGGGGTGAGATCGCCGCATCACTGAGTGACAAAAGAGAAAGCCCTTTGTTGATGCCCAAGGTTAGTGGATTTTCTGACTAAAGTGTTTAGTCTTACTGGTAGCAGCCTCCTCCTCCTTTGGACTGCGTCCCCTCCTAAATAGCAGCCATCTTTTCACTGCGGACCACTCTCTGGCTTCTCATCATGGAAGTGCTGTAACAGTTGACTGTGTAGGCCATGAAATCCTGTAAAGAACATGAGGTAAACTAAATTGACCTGCATCATGACTCAGCGGTGAGCCCACCATCGAAATGGAGCAGCAGGAGTCAAATTAAACATTGGGGGAGTCATCTCACTCAGGTACTGTGGTTTTGGCTTTGGTATGAGGGAAAAAATTGTGTGCTGGTCTGCTGGTGCTAGAAACTTTGATCTGCAGGTTACCAGGATTGCCGTAATGTATACCCGTCTGGTCAACCCAGCAACTTCTTGTGACTGGCCTGGGGCGAGACACGGACCAACCTGACCACATCTGGGGATGTGGGTACCAGCGGGTGGTGATTGTCTTGTGAAAGCTGGCTCATCACGTAGAGGATCGTCAGGGAAGTGCACCTCCTTGTATGTTCAGCATGTTGGTGACTGCATTGGGGGGGGTGCATGCATCAGCATGAAACTTGGAAATGGCTGGGTGACCCATGACCTAAACTATATGCTTTATAACGTGCTACTCCATCAAGGCTTGGGGGGGTGAGGTTGGGGCTGCCATAGACACAGATGGGGGAATAAATGAAGGGGTTTAAGTCTATGCGGTATATTACTTTAAAGCCTGTGGATCTAGGGAGGGTAGTTTCAAAAGGTATGAGATTCTCGGGTACGAGATTGCCTAACCGTCCAGAGTTTTAAGAATGCCTTGAAAACTTATCTTTTTGGTTAGGCATTCAGGGATTAGTGCTGCTGCTACTATATTGTATTTTATAGGTTCTGTTTTCAGGATAATTTATCTTATATAGTTTATATATTTTATTGTATAGGCGCCTTGGTTTTAGAAAGGTGCCTTTTATAAATAAAGAAGATTTGATTTGATTTGATTTGAAAAGGCTCTATGGTACCTCTAGAAGCAAAGGTGGGGAGAAGTTAAGGAGGTGTACATTTGTGGACTAAGTTTGGACACCAATCAGTTGCATGTAAAACTGCATGAAACTTCTTAACTTATAGCATGTTTTTGTTACTTGCCGGTGTCCAATATTTTGTCAATCTTATATGCTTATAACTGAGACCGGGAGGTGAGGGGGTTGGGAGGAGGTAAACTGACCTTAGGATGGATACTTGGTGTTTGCTTGCTTTTTTACAGGGTGGAGAATGCCATGAATTCCATCCCTGAAGAACAGCACCAGGACTAAAGCTGATGGCGGGTAAGGTGGTCGGTATTTAATACTTTTTTATTATTGCCTGCCACAGAGGGATTGGTCAGCTGTCAGCTCCACGTATTAAGGTCAATGGATTCGAAAATATGTTAAACAATTAGATGCTCAGGTGACTCCAGAGACTTGCCATCTACAAGAGAGGGACTTCTGACAGGGCAGGGGGTTGCCCAGTCAAAAGAGGGTATGGGGGTACAAAAGGGGTTAGCTTGGTTGCCCTGTTGGCATAAATAGTTGATATGTTGGGGGAGGGCAATGTTAAAGGTGGGAGGGAAGGAAAGAAATTCTGTTTTACTAAGGAACAAAAAATACTTGGTGAAGAGGAATCACAGGTATCGAGGGATATACATATTCGGAGCTCCGTAACATCACAGTGCAATGACAATAGGATAGTGATCTTAGACAAAAATAAAAATGGGTAGCTTAACTTAGGTGGTGATGTGGAATGTCAACAGTCTAAAATCAGTGTTGAAAAGAAGAAAGGTCATGAATGAAATGAAAAAGGCTCAGGCCCACATTATCCTTATGCAGGAGACTCACATGTCTATGCAAGAGGCACTAAAAACTGAGCAATATATGGGAGGTCAGTGGATCTTAGCTTGCTGTTCCACAAAAGCTAGGGGTACCTCTATCTGGATACCTAGAAATCTGAGGGTTAAGATTCACAAAGTAGTTAAGGATGGGGGAGGTAGGTATGTCCTGGCCCACCTGACAGTAGAGGAAGGAAGTCCCATTTCAGTTGGCTTGGTTTATGCCCCTAATGTGGAAGATCAGGGTTTTTTCAGCACCTAGCCCTGGACATGTCTAATTTGCCAGGCCCCTGGGTGATGGGGGGGAACTATAATTGTGACAGTGATGTAACTCTGGACAGATCCAATCCTGCCCCCATGCCAATGTCAAAGAATGAGCTGGCCCTAGGAGAAATAGAATGGGCCTATACCCTGGTAGATGTGTGGCTTCACCCTGATCCCCACTAATAGAGAGTACAGCTTCTACTGTCATGCCCACGGCTCTTACGCTAGACTTGACTGGGTATTGGTCAGTGCCCCTCTCATAGGTGGTATGAGATCAGTTCAATACTCCACAATTTTGGTATCAGACCACGCATACTTACAAGTCCCGGTGGACCTGGGCGGGGGGGAGAAACCACGTCAGGGAGCATGGCGACTAGATCCCTTATTGTTGAAAGATGGGAACTTCCTGGCTTATATGACTAAGTCACTTGAGGACTTCTAGAACCATAATAAAAGGGCAGATACCTCATACTCAGCCAGATGGGAGGCCATGAAAGCGTATGTAAGAGGTCAGGTAATTTCCTACTCTGCTCACAAAAAAAGAGAGACTCAAATAGATCTGGAAAGGCTCAAACAATGAATTATAGCCTTTGAAGAGGCTCATATGAGAACCCCCACACAGCCTTTATACAGAATAGTGCAAAAACTGAAGTGGGAGTTCAATCTGTTAAACACTGCATGAATTGAAAGAGCAATTTTGTTATCAGGAGCCATGACGTACTTTGATGGTGATAGGGGAGGAAAGTTCTTAGCCTGGCAGCTAAAAAAGAGGGAAGGAGACAGATCTATAACACAAATCCAAAAGGCAGATGGGGAATTCACAACCTTGACTGGGGAAATCGGGGAGGAATTTAACAAATTTTACCAGAAACTGTATGCATCGGAGGTGGCTCCTGCCCCACAGCAAATGCAAGTTTTCTTCGATAAAGCCCCCCTACAGACCTTGTGTCCTGAAATGTCAGGTGAGAAAGACAGGCCACTAGAGATATTTAAGATATCTAAGGCCATTAACTCCCTAGCAGGTGGGAAAGCACCGGACCCGGATGGCCTACCTATTGATTTTTTCAAAGCTTTTAGGGTTGAGTTAGTGGGCCCTCTATTCGATGTCCTCCAGGAAGGACTGGCAAATGGATCATTACCACCATCTATGAGGGCTGCCACTATTGCTGTCCTTCCTAAACCAGGGAAAGACCCTGCACACTGCACCTCATATCCACCCATCTCTTTGCTCATAGCTGACTATAAAATATTGGCTAAAGTACTGGCCTCCCGGCTGGAGCCTGTACTCCCTGTGCTTATACATACCAATCAAACAGGATTTGTGGGTGGTAGACATGGGAAACATAATATTAGGAGGACCATAAATATTCTGCATTCATGGGCCAGATCTGCCACAAAACATGGGGTGGCCATACTGGATGCAGAAAAAGCATTCGACAGAGTCGAATGGAGTTACATGTTTGAAGCCCTGAAATGGCAGGGGTTGAGGCCGGAGATCATGAAATGGATTAGGACACTATACACAGCCCCAAGCACCCAAATATTACTGAATGGTGTACTGTCCACCTCCTTTACATTGGAAAGGGGCACAACGCATGGCTGCCTCTTATTCCAACTTCTCTACATCCTGGCATTAGAACCGCTGGCAGCAGCCATTAGATACCACACAGGGATACGCAGGTTCAGGGGTGGCTGGAAAGAATACAAGATAGCATTGTATGCTGATGACATTCTTTTATACCTGCAGAACCCTGGAGAGGATCTGCCTCCGATACTTGGTCTGTCGCAAGAATATGGGGCACTGTCAAGCCATAATGTCAACTGGACAAAAAGTGAACTCCTCCCGATGGGTCAGTTGAGCAGGCATAGACTTGTGCAGGTTTTGGGGGCACTGATGATGGTTGATAAGGTAAAATATTTGGGGATCCTTATTTCGGCAAACATTGGAACACTATATGCCCAGAACTATGGCCCCTTAGTGAGAAGACTGGGCCTGGACTGTGAAAACTGGCAAAATGTGCCCTTAACCCTGATTGGTAGAGTAAACACGGTTAAGATGATGATACTGCCAAGATGCTTATACCTGTACCAGTCTCTGCCTGTTCAGGTACCCTTCACACACTTTAAGCAGATTAATTCTCTGAGTCATGGCTTTATCTGGAGGAGTAAAGCTACCCAAACCAAAAGATTGGTGTTGCAAATGCCATCCAGTAAAGGTGGGTTGGGCCTTCCCAACTTCCAGCTGTATTACCTGGCTGCACAACTGGCATTCTTGCCGAGGGGAATGAACCCTCAAAGGCCGGACTGGATGGAGATGGAAGAAGAGCAGATTGGGGGATCCCTGAGGCATATGTACTTGTCTGGAGGACAAGGATCCAGGGTGAAGTCAAATACCAGTAACCCTTGCACAGTGGCCACTGTGGGGATTTGGAATACTGTGCATAGCAAGTTGGGGAGTGAGGTGGGGGTAAATCACTTGCCATACTCAGACCTGACCACAGTTTTAAAAGACAGAGGTGCTTATACAGTTCACTTGCACCAGAGATTGAGACGTTTGGAATGCCAGGGGAATTGGATGTGCCATGCAGTTATTTGAAGGCGGAGGATCCTAAAATTCTCTGAAATTAGAGCTCAGTACTCAACTGACCCTGATGACTACTTCATTTAACAATTAGTATGCCACAGATTTGGAGACATCATGAATGAGGAATCTGGTTGGGCTGAGCCTACACCTTTTGAGGAGGGCTTATATAGTTCCCCTCCAGGGACGAAAGCTTTATCCATTTATTATCGCACACAATTGGGAGCAGAATCAGATCAGGCACAGAACATCAGATTGAAGTGGAAAGGTGACATCGGTGTTAATTTAGATCACAATGTCTGGAAGTTGGCCGTGAAGCACCTCAACACATGCTCTAGGAATAACAGGCTGTGGCAGGTGCAGTTCAAATTTCTGTATAGAACCTATTTAACCCCCTCTAGGCTTCATGTCATGAGCCCCGACAACTGCCACACCTGCCCTAAATGTCAACACGAACAGGCTGATTTCTTGCATATGGCCCTGATGTGTGAAAATTGCCCCATTTTGGGCGGAAGTGCACAGAATAATGGAAGTAACCCTCTCAACCAAGTTACCCTGCACCCTCTGGAATTGCTATTAGGTGTAGAGCTACTAAGGGATCGGAGGCAGACTTCCCATCCTCTGTGGGGAATTGCACTGGTCAATGCAAAGAAAACACTGGCTCAGACATGGATGTCATGTAACTCCCCAACAGTACAGTAGTGTGTAAACAACCTAAGGCAGTGTCTGTCACTTGAAAAGTTTCAACACTGAGCTAATGATACTAAGGGTACCTTTCAAAGAATTTGGGACCCTTTGGAGAGGGTTATTGAAGCTGGAATAATTCCGGTATAACCTTGGCTGGATTAGCGGAATGTACAATGCTTTGGGTGGTTGTACACACCTTGCTCCAGCCCCCTTGGGTAGCATCTATATTTCCATCTCTTTTAAGTACACAGTTGCATTCCAACCACTGTCACCAGTTAACCCTATACTGTTACCATTTTCTCTAACTGAAATGGGTTGTTGTGTATAATCATTAAGAGAATCTGATGTATGCGGAAACATTTATAATGAGGCATTCATTATCTGTGACCCTGAAGTCAAGCAAATATCTGTGTAAAGTGATAATGTTCATGATGTACTGCTACTTTTCTTAATAAGAATATTTTACAAAAAAAAATTAAAAAATAAACCTATCTTAAATGAGATATGCCACTTCACAAGTTTCACAGTGCTGTAGACATATGACACGATCTAGGAAGGCCTGTAGTGTACCCCCACTAACCCCACAGTAAGGAGTGTTACAGTAGTCTAATCTGGAGGTCACAAATGCATGAATCAGTGTGGCCGGGTTCTAGGGAGGGATAAGGGATCTGATCTGGCAGATACTCCAAAGATGGAAAAAGTAATCTCAGACTATGGCAGATACCTGGATCTCCATTGTCAAACTTTCATCCAGTATGACTCCCAGGTTCTTCACCCTAGTGGCAGTCCAGAGTTACCAAGCCAAAGCCTAGTCTGTCCTGCATCAGTTGCCAATCCCTCCCATGGCCGGGCTCAGTTGCTAAAACCTCAGTTTTCTCAGGTTGAATCTTAGCTAGCTTGATGCCATCCAGTTCCGGATCTCAGCCACACACTTTTTAAACACATCGACAGCACTCTGAGCCCTGGGAGCAAAAAGACATACTATATAGAGCTGGGTGTAATCCGCATAGCAATGAAACCCAAGCCCATAATGTCTAATGACCTTGCCCAGGGGAAGCATATAGACCGTGAACAGCATTAGTGACAGGACCAATCCCTGGAGTACACCATTGGGCAGAACCACCGGCTGCAAGGAAAATTTTCCTAACACTACCCTCTGGATTCTATCCTGCAGGCAGGACTCAAACCAGTGAATAATGGTGTTGGTGAGTCCAACGTACTCACTTAGTAGGTCCAAACATAGGCCATGGTATCAAATGTAGAAGAGAGATCAAGGAGGATACAATTCTATCATTCTCAAATATCCCTCATCCTGATCAGATCATTAAGTGCCCTAACTAGTGCTGTCTCTATGCTGTGCCTAGAATACCAGACTAGAGAGGCTTGAAGATGTCAAAGGACGCCAGGTGTTTCACAAGCTGCAGCGCAACAACTTTCTCAATAACCTTCCTCAGAAAGGCAAGGTTAGGGACTGGACAGTAGTTCGCCAAGAGATCTGGGACCAGAGATGTTTTTTTTCAAAAGGGGTTTCACCAGGGTACATTTAAGTGCTACTGGAAACAACCCTTCTGACAAAGAACACCAGACAATCTCAGCGAACACTGGGTCCAGATGACCGGCACAACTCACTAGAAGTCATGTCGGGCACAGGTCCAGATTACAAAATGTCGGTCACAGCTCTGAGACCAGTCAGTAGACCTCTTCCATTGTCACTGACCGAAACTCTCCCGAAGTCCACTGAATGTGCTCCTGTGTGGCTTTCCACTGCTGGGCTCAGAATGCCCAACTGGAGTGATTCCAGCCCTGATAGAGCAACCCTATCTGAGACAAACTTGAGCAAACTCCTTGCATTTCGTAAGTGTAACTGTTCTTGTAGGATCCAGGTAAGCAGGGTGAAAAAATACAGGTTACTCACCTGTAACAGGAGTTCTAGGAATGGTATATGTTGTTCATCCACACTATCTGGCAGGTTCCTTGCCGCTTTAAATCTTGCCGGAAGGTCTTCAAGCTAGCTCCTCCCACCCACCCGGGTGGTAAAACTCTCGGCTCCGCCCCATGACGCCAGATCTGGCCCGCTGGAAGCTCAGGTTGTGCGTCAGCCGGGAGGTCGGTGAGTTTAGGATGGATAACAATATATACCATTCCTAGAACTCCTGTTACAGGTGAGTAACCTGTATTTTAGGACATGGATATGTTGTTCATCCACACTATCTGGCAGACTCCTAGCAGTTCTCCGGGAGGAGGGAGGCAAGTGCACACCCCTATATACTTACTTGGGGAACAGAGATTGGAGAACCGAGGCCCCAAAACCAGCATCCAGCGTGACTCAAGGTCGATGTGGTAATGGGTAATGAAGGTGTGTGCTGACTTCCAGGTAGCAGCCCTGCAGATTTCCTGGATAGGGACGTCCCTGGAAGCAGCCACCGATGCAGCAGTATGGCGGGTAGAATGAGCTCTTATCCCTCTGGGAGGCTCCATGCCCGCCAACTCATAGCAGAGATTTATGCAGGAGGTGACCCATCTGCCTATCGTCCGCTTGGCTGCAGATCTGCCAGGTGCAGCTTCAGCGTGGGTGACAAACACAAGCTGGGAACCTCTCCCAATTTCAGCCATGCGCTCCTTATAATAAGCGCCCTTCTAGGGTCCAAAGTATGGAGCCTATATTCGGCCTCCGAGGTGTGATTGGGGTAGAACACCGGCAGAGTCAACACCTGATTAAGGTGAAACTCCGACACCACCTTCGGAAGGAATTTCGGTGGGCGTAGGACAACCTTGTCCCTGTGGAAGACCAGGTAAGGAGACTCGATGCTAAGCGCCTGGAGTTCTCCCATCCTTCTGGCTGACGTGATAGCCACCAAGAAGGCGGTCTTCCACGACAGGTGGGGGAGACCACACCTGTGCATTGGTTCGAATGGCTTGCCCATGAGCTTTGCCAGTACCAGCAGTAAATCCCACGGAGGTGGGGGTTCCCGCACTGGAGGGGAAATGTGATCAAGGCCTTTAAAGAAGCGCCCGACCACTTTCTCCTGCGCCACTGACTGCTGACCGGCCCACACCCGGTAAGCAGAAATGGCTGCCAGGTGCACCTTAAGGGTCGTCGACCTAAGCCCTTGACTAGATAGGGACCATAGATAGTCCAAAATGCTTGCCACAGGACATGAGAAGGGGTCCAAACCCTTATTCTGACACCAAATGGAGAACCTCTTCCATTTGAATACATAGCATTTCCAGGTCGACTCCTTACGGGACGCCTCAACGACGTTGAGGACCTCGTCGGAAAGACCCAAGGCCTGGAACTCTAGCCGCTCCGGAACCAGGCCGTCAGGTGCAGGGATTGAAGGTCCGGATGGAACACCTTCCCCTGATTGACTGAGAGCAGGTCCGGGCGAGCTGGAAGCTGCCTCGGAGTCCTGGAGCTGAGACTGAGGTGATCTGGGTACCAGAACTGGCGAGGCCAGTCTGGGGCTATCAGAATCACCTGCGCCTTGTCCCTCCTCACTTTCAGCAGGACCCTGTGAATCAGGGGAACGGGGGGAAAGGCGTAAAAGAGGCCCGGGGTCCACGGCCTCGAGAAGGCATCCCTCTGCAGTGAGCCCTGCTGAGGGGGGTGGGCATGAAACAGCCTCAGCTTCGGGTTCTCCCTGGAGGCAAACAGATCCACCAGAGGTGTGCCCCAATGGGAGAACAGGTCCTGTACTATCTCTGGCAGGAGAGACCACTCGTGCGATGCAGCCCCTATCCGGCTCAGGGCATCGGCCAGGGTGTTGGAGGCTCCTGCCACGTGAATGGCCAGGAGATCCGCCTCCAGGCTGCGCACTAGTGACCAGATGCGGAGAGCTTCCTTGCATAAGAGCATGGAGCGCGTCCCGCTCTGTCAGTTTAGATAGTACATGGTTGTGGTATTGTCTGTCTGGACCCGGACCACTTGACCCCGGAGAAATGGAGCAAAGGCGGTGAGAGCTAGGTGGACCGCACGGAGCTCCAGCAGGTTGATATGGCATCGGGACTCCCGTGGGGACCAGAGGCCGTGCACTCGGTGTTCCCCCAGATGGGCACCCCAACCCATCAAAGAGGTGTCGGTCGTTAGAGAGACCGTCGGCTCGGGGCCGACAAACGGGATACCCTCCTGCAGATGGGACGGAACGGTCCACCACTGGAGAGCGTTCCACATCTCCTGGGTCATCCACACACGCTGGTCCAGAGGATCGCAGCGCTGTGACCACTGGCTGGCCAGTCCCCACTGAGGCGCATGTGCCAGCGTGCCCAACGGATCACGCTGGTACAGGCCGCCATGAGACCCAGGAGTCGCAGAAGTCCCGGCAGAAGCGATTGCCCAACCAGAAATGATTGGGCAAGGAGGTAAGAACCTCGCCCTGTCCGCCGGGAGCCGTGCTCTGGCTCGAAGAGAGTCGAGCTCTGCCCCGATGAAGGATATCACCTGCTTCGGCTCGAGTTCTGACTTGGCCTCGTTGACCAGAAGGCCGAGTTGAGAGCAAACCCGGAGGGCCAGATCCCTGGACCGCTCCACCTCCTGTCTGGAGGGGGCTGCTATCAGCCAATCGTCCAGGTAAGGGTACACCCGGACCCCTCGGCGCCGCAGGAATGCTGTCACCACTGCAATGCATTTGGTGAAGACCCTGGGAGCTGAAGAAAGGCCGAAGGGCATGGCCTGGAACTCGAAGAGGGATCCCTCCGCCCTGAAGCGGAGGAATCTCTGATGAGACGGACGGATAGGGACGTGAAAGAACGCGTCCTGGAAGTCCAGAGAGCAGAACCACACGCCGTGTTCCAGAGATGGTATTATCTGAGCCAGAGTGACCATTCTGAAGGTTCGAGACCTTAGGAACTTGTTCAGGTCATGTAGGTCTAGTATGGGGCGCCAGCCCCCCGTCCGTTTCGGGACCAGGAAGTACCTGGACACGAACCCTGGTTCTGATGGTGGGTCCTCTATCTCTTTTATCACCCCCTTTTGAAGAAGGAGGGCGATGTCGGCTCGATGAGCCTCTAGAGATTCTGGGGACCCCGAAGCCCCCCGCGGTGCGACGGCTCTGAAGGGCGGAGCCTGCTCGAATTCCAGAGGCAGGCCTCTTCCCACCACCTCCAGAACCCACCTGTCCGTGGTAACAGCGGACCAGGCGGAAAGGAAGTGTCGGAGCCGTCCCCCCACGGGGGGAACCAGGGGCGAGGTGACGGGGATGGGGGCGACACCCCTCAGCCCGTCACTGTGCAGGCTTGGAGGAAGGACCGGCCAAGGGACCACCGGGCCTTTCCTCCTTGCTTCCTATTCGGGGAAGCTGACGGCTTGAGCTTGGAATACCAGGTCTACCTGCTGGCCCTGACATTGTTGTTGTTGGGCGGACGCAGAGGGAGCAGAGGGACGAAAGGGCTTAGGCTGGGGCTTACGGCCCTTGTCCCTCTGCACAGACGAGACCGAGTCCAAGGTGGCATTGGAATTTTCGATCCTCTGGAGGTGGCCTTCCACTCCAGGGCCGAAGAGGTCTGTTCCCAAGAAGAGAACGTCCGCAAGCTTGTGCTGGGTATCCGAGGTGAAAGTGGATATCCTCAGCCACGCCCGCCGTCGCATGGCTACAGCGGCCGCCACTGACCAGCCGCAAGAGTCCCCAATATCCAGAGCAGTCTGGAGCTGCTGCTTGGCTACTGCCCTGCCCTGGTCCCACACCTGCTTAACTGTGGTCTGCAGGTCGGCAGGAAGATGAGGAACGACCTCATCCAGGGAGCCCAACAGGGCATGGGAAAAATGTGCCATGAGGACGGCCGAACTGGCCTGACGAAGGCCAAGTGAGGAGGCAGCATACACTTTTCCCCGCATAGTCCAACTTCTTGGACTCTTTGTCAGGCGGTTTGTCCACGTCCCTGGCATTGCCGGCACGCCGGAAAACACTGTCCGAAACCAACCCCTCGTCGAGGGGTGCTCGGAGAAGCCGGACAGAGAGCCCGTAGGGATGGCATACTTCCTGGCCATCCTGGCCGAAGGTGCAGGACAGGAAGCCGGACGCTGCCATAATTCCAGGGCCGGGCCGACAATGGCCTCGGCCACTGGAAAGGCCTCCGTAGGAGAATCCCCTCAGTCCAGAATCTCAGTGAGGGGATATCTGGCCCATTTGGACATGGGTTCAAGCTTCATCCCAGTGGATTCTGAGATGAACCTAAGAAGTCCAAGGAAGGATGAAGGGCTATCGTCCACTGACTGCCCCCCAGAGGACTCCAAGTCAAGGCGCTTGGAGAACAGGGAAGAGTCATCCGATTCCGACGAATAGTCGAATAGCTGCCTGGAGCCTGAGCCTCCCTCCACGTGCCGAGGCTTATCGGGCGTGAGAGTGACCGACAGCCTATGGGGGAGGCCATGGGCCGACCGTGAACTTTTCAACGGTGCCCCAACTGTCGGCTGAGGCAGGGAGGCGGTTCCACCAGGATTGGTGGAGCAGCAGGAATAGGCCGAACAACCGGCCTGGGAACAGGCTCCTCGACCGCTGCGAGGGGTTGTTTCGGCCGCTCTGGTGACAACCATTTTATGGCCGAGGAAGAGGCCTGAGCCAGCTTACTACCTGCCAATAATAGTTGTTGCCACATCAGTTCCTCATACTTTCCGCGCAACTTACGCCGAAGCCTCCCCTTGTCCGAGGAGGAGGAAGATGAGGAAGAGCGGTGACGCCGCTTACCGCGGTGCTGAGACTGAGACCGCCTGTGTCGACGGAATCAGCTGGACCGCGATGATGTCCGAGACCGAGAATCTCGGCTAGGCCGAGGTTGGCGTGGCGGGGAGCCGAGGATCGGCAATCCCCTCGGCTCAGTCGACAACGTCGGCCTCGGGGCCGGAGCGCAGATGAGCCGACGGTCCTCAGACCTCACCGGGGAACCGGGAGGAGGGATTTGGCTTCTCCAGCCGACAACCGTCCTAACGGGTCGAGAAAATCTCGACCACGCCGTGGGTGTCTCGGACACCTGGCCTGACGGGGTACCGTGAAGCTGTGCTGGCAGAAATTTCTACCAAGTCGACTGCCGACAAGGGGAGGGAGATCTTTCCCGCTCCCAGGAGCGTCGATGATGGGACTTACCCCTACTTTTCTTCGACTGATGATACGGCCCAGAAGAAGTTGGACCCTCGCCTTTGGTTGAGAGGGTCAGGCAAAGCTCCTTAAAGGAAGCTGAATAGGAGGCCCCGAGCGAGAGTGGGATGAATGCCGCAGCCGAAGATGTCGCGGCCTGAGCCGCCTCCTCCTCAAGGGCGACCATCTGCTCGAGTTGTTCAGCGGATCCCGCAGCCGCGGAAACCACCAGTTGGGCCTCCTTAGATTTGACCGGAGGAAATCTCCTTTCGGGGCGCCCAAGTTGGAGACGGGCAGCGCGATCCTCAAGGACGTAGACCGAAAAGGAAGAGCACAGTTCACAGGCCTTCGGGTTGTGCTCCTGGCCAAGGCAGTAAACGCACGTGGAGTGTGGGTCCGTCCGAGGCATCTTCTGCCCACAGGGACATCTCCGAAATCCGGGAGTCGATTTTTCCATCGCAGCCACGAGGGAAGAAGACCGAAGTGGTAAAAGTTTTGTTTTTGAAAATTTTTTTTTCAAAGTCGAAGATTTAGGCCCAAAGCTTAATCGCAGAGCTGCTAAAGAGGGAACTGGAGCTTCCCAAGCGGTAAGGAAGATCTCAAGGCCATGGGGCGGAGCCGAGAGTTTTACCACCCGGGTGGGTGGGAGGAGCTAGCTTGAAGACCTTCCGGCAAGATTTAAAGTGGCAAGGAACCTGCCAATAAGTGTGGATGAACAACATATCCATGTCCCTAGAAGCCTGTTTACAGTTCAAAAGAGCTGAGCTTATCAGTTCCTCCCAGCGGCAATCTCTCTTGACAGAAAATCTACCTTTTTCTGAGTCTTCATAATGATAACTAAGAACTAGTTTGTTCTCCCAAGCCTTGGACTTCCTCCAATGATGCTCCAACCTCTGACCCCTGGTTTTAAGTGCTCTCAGAAACATAGAAACACAGACTCTGATGGCAGATAAGGACCGCTAGGCCCATCTAGTCTGCCCATTTCCCTACCTACAGGATAGGCCACAGATCCTAGTTAACCAACAGCCTATTTCTTCCTACCCCCCACAAGAATTGCCTTATGTCTGTCCCATGCATTCTTGAATTCTCCCACAGTTTTAGACCCCACAACCTCCTCAGGAAGGCTGTTCCATGCATCCACTACCTCTCTGTGAAATAATCTTCCTCACATTGCCCTGAACCGCCCTCCTTCTATCTTTAAATTGTGTCCCTTGTTCTTGCAAGTCTCTTTTTCTGAAAGATGCTACCCTCTTGGACTTTGTTGATTCCACTCAGGTACTTAAAAGTTTCTATCATGTCCCCTCTCCCTTCTTTCCTCAAGGGTATACATATTAAGCTCCTTTAGTCTCTCCTCATACGGCTTCTCTTGCAGACCCTGCACCATTTTAGTTGCCCTCCTCTGGACTGCCTCTATCCTGTCTATGTCCTTGCGGAGATGGAGTCTCCAGAACTGGACACAGTACTCCAGATGGGGTCATACCAACTGTCTGTACAGAGGGATAACAACTTCCTGTTTTCTGCTGATGATGCCTATCCCTATACATCCCAGTATACCCCCAGCCCTCCCTACTGCCTTCTCACATTGCTTGCTAACCTTAAGGTCATCTGATATGATTACCCCAAGGTCCCTTTCCTGTTTTGTTGTTGTTACTACCTCCCCACCCATTGTGTATTCTTCCCCTGGGTTCTTGTTTCCCAGGTGCATTATTTTGCACTTCTTTGCATTGAATCCTAGCTGCCATACTTCTGACCATTTCTCCAACCTTGCCAAGTCCCTTTTCATCCTTTCCACGCCTCCTTGTGTATCAACCCTGTTGCAGATCTTTGTGTCATCTGCAAAAAGGCATACTTTTCCTTCCAGTCCCTCTGCAATGTCACTGATGAAGACATTAAAAAGGACTGGACCCAATATTGAACCCTGTGGTACCCCACTAGTAACCCCCCTTTCTTCAGAGTGGACTCCATTTACAATTACCTTCTGTGTCCTGTTGTCCAGCCAATGTTTTACCCAGGCTACCACCCTGGGTCCCACTCCCAGGCTGGTTAATTTGACTATTAATATTTTGTGTCGGACTGTGTCAAACGCCTTGCTAAAGTCTAGGTAGGCCATGTCCACAGCCCCTCCCTGGTCTACTACTTTGGTCACCCAGTCAAAGAAATCTATTAGATTAGTCTGACATGACCTTCCCGCTGTGAACCCATGCTGCTCTCAACTTGTCATCAAATCATGAGAAGCCTAGATGCGACTCCAGGGAACGTACACAGACCAGCACTAGGCAGTTAAAGGCCCCAGTGACAACCCCGTTATAGGCAGTCACTCTGGCCTCTGCACCTTGACTGCATGTTGCCAACATTTCCGAACATATGAACATGTGAATTTGCCAGCAGAAACAGGCCACATGGTGTATCAAGTCTGCCCGAGTGTGCAGCTAGCACCCTTACATTGCAGCTGCCTCACCCCCTCCCCCCTTCGAAATGATCCCCCACCCTGTCCCATCCCATTTTGAAACTATCCACTATCTTACAGGATACCACCACCTCCGCAGAGTGTTCCATTCTGCCACAACCCTCTCCTGAAAAGTGTCTCCTCATTTCCTCCTATATCTTCCCCCTCCAATCTAAGACCATGCCCTCTCATGTCCCTCCCCCTCCTTAGCTTAAATATCTCTTCAGTACATATGAACATACAAATCTGCCAGCAGAAATAGGCCACTGGGTCTATCAAGTCTGCTCGAGTGTGCAGCTAGCACCCTCATCTTCACCTTGCAGCTGCCCCACCCCCTTCCCTTCCCAATTACCCCCTCACCTTGTCCCATCCCCTTTTGAAACTACCCACTGTCTTACAGGCTACCACCTCCTCCAGTAGAGCATTCCATTCTGTCACAGCCCCCTCTGTGAAAAAGTGTCTCCTCATTTCCGTCCTAAATCTCCCCCCCTCCAATCTAAAGCCTTACCTTCTCATGTCTCTCTCCCTGCTCAGCCTGAGTATCCCATAAGTGCCTGCCTTGTTTATCCCCTTTATGTACTTAAAGGTCTCAATCACATCCCCCAGTCCCTTCTCTCCTCCAGGGAGTACATGTTCACCTCTCTCAGCCTCTCTTCGTATGGTCTGCCCTCCAATCCCTGGATCATCCTTGCTGCCCTTCATTGTACCCCTTCCAGTAATTTCAGATCCTTCTTCAAATATGGGCACCAGAATTGCACACAGTACTCCAGGTGTGGTCTGATCTGTGCCCTGTAGAGAGGCAGGATCACCTCCCTGCTCCTGGAGGAGATCCCTCTAGCGATACAACCCAGCATCCTGTTGGCTTTCACTGCTGCCCTCCTACACTGCTCTGTATTGTTCATCTTCCCCATTACAACCACCCCTAGATTCTTCTCCTCTGTGAAACCTAGCTGTACCCCTCCCAGCTGGTAACTGCTCCCTGGGTTCTTTACTCCAAAGTGCAGGACTTTGCACATTTTTGCATTGAACCACTACTGCCATGCTTCTGACCACTCCTCCAGCATGGTCAGGTTGTCCTACAGCCCCTGCCAACCTGCTATATTGTCCACCACCACCCCCAATTTGGTATCACCAGCTAATAGATTGATTTTATTCCTGTTGCCATATGAGATGTCCACTATGAATATTACAAACAGCACTGGCCACAGTATCGATCTCTGCGGCACCCCGCTCGTCACAGCCCTTGGAGATGAGAGTTCCCACCCACCACTACCCTCTGCTGCCTCCCCTGCAGCCAATTCTCAGTCCATTTAACCATCTCAGTCCCCATTCCCACATATCTCAACTTCCTTCCAAACCTCCCATGCGGCACCGAATCGAGGGTCTTACTGAAGTCCAAGTATATGACATCCACCGCATGACCCTTGTCCAATTGCCTCATGACCCAGTTGTAATACTCAACTAGGCTCATTTGGCAGGATTTTCTGAGACAAACCCATGCTGGTGACTGTCCTGAAGCCCATTGTCCTCCATAAAGGTCAACAGCCTTTCCTTAAGTATTGTTTCCATCAGTTTCCCCATGATGGAAGTTCAGCTTACTGGCCTGTAATTACCTGGCTCATCCTTTGGTCCACTTTTATGGATGGGTATCACATGGGCCATCCTCCAGTCATGCAGTGCGCACCCTGTGTCCAGGGAGGTATTAAACAATTCTGACAGTGGTCCAGCCAGGATCTCGGTCATTTCCCTCAACACCCTGGGGTGTATGCTGTCTAGTCCTGGTGCCTTATCTGCCCTCAGAGCCCTTAACCCCACCAATACCTTACCCTCAGTGATCACCCCATCCTTTACCCTCTCCCCTCCTCACTCTGCCTACCCCCGCGGTAGCTGCCCTCTTTTCTCGCTTGAGAATACATAACAGAAGTACTCACTCAGTGCTTCTGCTTGATCCACCCCTTTATCTGAACCCCCCCCCATCCTTCCTGATCCTGACTATCTGGTCATTGCAGCTGATTCTCTCCCGTATGTATCTGAAGAAGTCCTTTTCCCCGTCCCTGATGCCCCACACCAGCCTCAATTCCCTGGAGGCCTTAGCTGATCTGACTCCCCAGTAACTTCCTTGGACCTCTTCATGTACAACTCCCTATCCTCCCCTTCCTGGATTTCTTACATAGAAACATAGAATTTGACAGCAGATAAGGACCGCTTGGCCCACCTAGTCTGCCCATTTCCCTACCTTATGGATAAGCTGCAGATCCTAGTTAACCAACAGCCTACTTCCTCCTACTCCCCCCACTAGAATTGCCTTATGTCTGTTCTATGCATTCTTGAATTCCTCCACTGTTCTTGATTCCATGACCTCCTCTTGTATTTCTTGGACGCTGCTTTTTTAGCCCTCACCATTTCTAAGACCCCTCTACTTAACCAGCTCAGTTTTTTAGCCATTCCCTTTTTTCCCTGCAATTTGGTACATGTCTGAATAGCCTCCAATATCCCCAATTTGATGTTTTCCCATTTCTGATTCACATCCCAGTGTGGCTGTATTCCTTCCAGATGCCCCCTTAAGATTTCACCCATCTACCAAAGTCAGCCTGTCTGAAGTCCACCACCCTGGTCCCTGTACCCACTGCTTTTCTGCTCATATTAGGTCCTGTGCACTGAGGGAAAAGTTGCCTATGCACTGCATATCTGAGGCACATAGGCAACTGTATGTGTGAGTGCTGTGCAGCAGGGGTCGCACGGAGATCTGGCAGCATTCACCAAGGCCAGCCGCCCAAGCCACATGAGAAGCACCACACTGGGGGAGTGTCAGGGGCATGCCTGCACTACATGGCATTCAATAAGCCATGTAGTGCCAGGGTCAGGGGGTGCTGTGTATAGGCACCCCCATGTTCTCCATCCACCGGGTGCAGTGGCACCATGCAGTGGACATCCTTGCTGCCACAGCCCACAAGGCTGCAGGGGAGGGCTGGGGCAGTGGCTCAGGTGAGTGCCTGGAATGGGTACTTGTGTTGCCACTTTACGCACCTGGTCCCTACTCTGTACACCAACCGCATGGGTGCAAGGGATCCACTGTGGGACCCGGTACAGGCATCCAATTGGATGCCCGCCCAGGTCTGCAACTCAGCCCCCAACCGTCTGCACAACCCTGCTCACCGAGGGGACATGACCATGGACAGGCCCCCGATGGGTGCATGCAGTCATGCATACCACACACCCTGCACCTGTCCAGAGCTGCGAAGGTACGCGGGCAGGATACTCCCCTCAGGTGCGTATAACCTGCCCATTAGTGCATAGCACCCAATAAGTGTGAACCACACCAAGTGGTGGTCACTCCCAGCCAGCAAGTCTTCCACCCCTACCTCCCTTACAGCCTCCCCATTGGCCAGAACTAGATCCAGAGTATTCCCCAACTTAGTCAGATCAGTGACCATCTGGGCCAGGAAGCAATCCTGGAAGGCATCTAGGAGTATTTGCTCCCTAGCACTCAAGGTGGCTGGGGTACCCCGGTCTATTTCTGGTAGATTTAAGTTTCCCATGATCACTGTGTTACCTTTCCCACACACCTTCCTAATTTGCTCCACCAGCTCCCTATCCAGGTCTTCCCCTTGAATCTGTGGCCTGTATATCACCCCCATCCTGAGAATTCTATTCCTCATGTCCTGGAATTGCATCCACAAGGCCTATGTCCTACCCTCTTCCTTCTCTTTCCTTGCACACTTTATCCCTTCCCTTACGTACATCGCTACCCCTTCCCCTTTGCCACTATCCTTCCTGTAAATCCTATACCCTGGGATCATCAGGTCGCAGTCCTGATATTGGTTGGCCAAAGATTTCTGTGATGGCAGCTATGCCCATCACCCCCTCTGCCAACAGAGCCTGTAGTTCTGCATTTTTGTTCCCCATACTCCTTGCATTCAAGGAGACAACACTTTAAGATGTTCCCTTACACTCCTTACCCAATTTTCTGCCCTTCTCAGCCTCATCCTTCAATCCCTTCCTGTTTCCAACCCAGTTTGTATGGGGGAGGGGTAGGCTTGTTTGTCTCCCCTCTCCGGAGAGCCTTCCTTCAGCAACTCACTCACCACCCCCCTGACTAGTTTAAATTAACCTTTGTTTCTGTGTACTGTATTCTTCTAACCTCTGTTTTAGCACCCCTTCCCCCTCTGCTCAAATGTAATCTGTCCCCTGTGTACAGATCCTTATTGTCCCAGACCCTGCACTAACCTCCCAGTAACCCATACCCCTTGGATTGACATGGATTTCCCAACCATTTGTTGAATTCATCTATCCTACCCTTCCTTGCCATACTTGTCCTGGGCACTGGGAGTACCTCAGAGAAGGCCAATGAGCTCCCTACTTCCTCACCCAACTTACCCAGTTCCATGAACCTCTCCCTAACCAACTCTACCATTTCCTCTGCCAAGTCGTTTGTACCCACATGCACCATCAAATGTGGTTTATGCCTTCCCCTCTTTGCACACTTGAGAATAGCCTGTCCTGCTTTATCTGCCATCAACCCAGATACAGATTCCACCCATATGCGAGTGTGTCTTTCCCCTTTACTCCCCCATCTGACCCCTTTTAGTATGGAATCACCCAGTACTAGCATGTTCACCCCCCCTCATTTCTCATCCCCCCCAAACTCTCTTTCCTTGTGTCTGCCCTGAGTGTCCACCCTGCCCTGCACATTTACATCCCTATCTGTACCCTCAACTCCACCCCCAGCCACCTCTCCAGTTCTGCCCCCACCCTTAAAACTCTCTGTACCTGACTTGTCCCCCTTCCCACCTGGAACTCCTTCACCCTCAGTGCCATCCTTACCCTTTGTCCTGATCCCCCCCATACTGTAACCTCTATGTCCACCCCCACAGCCGGACCATTTTTTTCCTTAACCGGAATCCGCTTCCCCCTCCCTCTGAGCTGTGCCTCCTGGGAGACACATAATCTCTCTCTCTCTCCCCTTCCTGATGCCTGATCCTATCTCTATACCCCTGAACTATTGAGTCCCCCCCCTAGGAGAAGCTTCCTTCTCCCCTGGGATTTTCTGGCTCCATCCCATGTACCCCCCTCCTGGTTGTCTGCCCTTCACCCCTGGTCACAACCTTGGGTTCCCTTTCATGGTTCTCCCTCTCCTTGAGAACATCATATTTGTTTTTTGGTTTTACTGGGTTTGGGGGTTGCTTGAGCTCCACCTTCCTCAACCTCCCTGAACCCACCGTAGTCCATCCAGGCCTCTGACTGAGTACCCTCTGTGGCAGTGGCTGGAGGTATGGTGGTCCCTGGGTGGGGAATAAGGTCCCCAGCACTCCTGCCAACTGTGCTGAAAGCCTGGCAACCTCCTCCCTCAGCCCAGAGAGGTGCCTACAAATGGGGCAGCACTGCAGTTCCCAGAAAGTTCTTTTGAACACCACTGCTCTGCACCCACTGCACTGCACCCTTCCTTGTGCCATCCTACGTACTCCTTAAAGGGGAACTGTCATCAACAGGGTTTCTTAATGTCTGAAAGTCCAGAAAAAGCTAATTTGAGTGAGCCATTGTATTTAAGTGTGAGTCTTTGCAGTCCAGAGTTATTCATATGTAAATCAGCCTGTAATTAAGGGCTGGTAGCAGCCATGTGTTTTAGCTTCCTACACCCACTACCCCAAACTGAGGCTGTGCAGATCAATATAGAGCCCATGTGACCTGAAATCCCATAAATCTCTGAAAAATTCACCTTCAGAGCTTAAAAACAAGGTAAAGTGAGGCAAAATACATTGGCCCAGATATTCAAACTGCGCCAGTCTGAGGCGCAAGCCCCTGCGCTGCTCAAAATAGTTGCACAGGGGTGTGGCCGGGGTGATATTCAAAGGAGTTGCGCTGTTGAGCAACTCCTTTGAATATCACCCCCGAGCCACAGCACTTGCGCATGGCGCAGTGGAACTTGTGCTACCGCAAGTTGCCAGAGTTGAGCATTAAACTTGCGGTGGCGCAAGTACCATTGCGCCATGCGCAAATTTCCGATATTCAAAAGGTGACATGCAAATGGGGCCATAATTTATGCAAGGCACAGGGGGCCATTTGCATCTATTTATGGCCCCATTTGCATGCCATTTGCATGTAGGTGCGCCCGATCCCGGACTTGCTCTGGCCACCCTGCCAGGCAGCCGTCGGGGACCGATACCTAATGCAGCCGATCACGGGCATCACAGTTACATGACACCCCCACACATCTCCACAGCCCGATCGCGGGCAGAACACGTACATGGCCCCCCACACACACATCTCCCACAGCCGATCGCGGGCAGAACTTATAAGCCCCCAGTGCCCGATCGCGGGCAGAATGTAATCCCTCCCCAACCCGAATAACTCCCTGGTGGTCCAGTGGACCGTAAAGCCAGATCGCCAGCGGGCAGAATGTCACTGCACAACCACACAACTCCCTGGTGTCCTACTGTCCCCCCACACCCCCGAAGCCCCTCCACCCGGCTCCCCCCGCAGCTGGCGGGCGACAGCATCCACCACCTGCCGCCCGCCGCCCGCCCGACTGACTGTCCGGTAGGGCTGCCGCCCATTGGTGCAGAGCTACGGCCAATAGGCGTGCAGCCCATACCGTATATGACAGTCCAGATTTGTGAATCATTCCCTCCTGTTGAGCATGCATTCATTTGCATTGCTCTTTAGCGCAACCTGTTGCCAGTGGAGCAACTGCCTCCTGCTGAATATCGCAGAATGGCACAATGTAGGACTTGAGCATGCGCAACCCTGTTGCGCATGGAGCAACCCTTTTGAATATCTGGGCCATTGTTTTCAATGCACTTTGCCTTTAAGATTGGTGGAGTAGTGGTCTGGGAAGGCGGAGTAATGCGAAGTCATTGTTTTCAATGGACTTCGCATTACCCATTATAATGCAGATTACTCCTCTTCACATTGGCGATGACTAACAAATCCGCCTTGGCTCCGTGGATAAACCATTGAAGCGAACTGAGCCACTTCACCCACCACCACTACTAATGATGAGCGCAGTCGAACCGGCAGACAGATGGCCGGAAGTGTGCTCTGCTACACAGCTAAACTAGGCAGATTAAATGTGAATGACACCATGCTCTGCTACACTGTGCTACACCACAGAGTTTACATGTAGTTAATACCACACGTAACCTCTGTAGTACGGCACAGTGTAGCACTGTAACCTCTGTTGTACAACACGGTGTGGCATAGCATGTTGTCAACTACATGTAAATTGTGTAGTGTGGAATGGTGAAGTATAGGATGGTATAAACTACAGGTAAACTCATTAGTGTAGCACAGTGTAGTATAACATGGTGTCAACTGCATGTAAACTCTGCAGTGTAGCATTGTGTAGCATAGCATGATGTCAACTACAGATAATCTCTGTAGTGAAGCAAGGTGCAGTACAGCATTGTATCAGCCACATGCAACCTGTGTAGTATAGCACTGTGTAGCATAGCATGGTATCAACCACATGTACACTCTGAAGTACCGCATGGTGTAGCATAGCATAATATCAATTACATTTTACCTGTCACAAGGCAAAGAAAATCAGCACTCACCAACCACTGTAAAGAATTCAGAAGAAGTCATCTTTCTGAGAAGGAATTTTGTTCCAAAACATGTCAAAGCATGTTTTGCCCCTGGAAAAAAAGTGTTGGCATCTAACATTCTAACTGTTGCCAGAGCTTCATTCCTTGCAGTGGTTGGTACATGTTGGATTTCTTTGCCTTGTGAATGTATTGACTTTATCCTGAGTACCCCACCTGTGTGCAGGCTCCTTCTTCATGTGGTTACATGTAAACTCATTAGTGTAGCATGGTGTAGAATAGCATGGTGTCTACTACATGTAACCTCTGTAATGTAGCATGGTGTAACATAGTGAGATGAAAACTACATGTAAGCTCTAGTGTAACATCATGTAATATAGCATGGTATTAACTACATGTAAATTCTGTAATGTAGCATGGTGTATCATAGTGAGATGTCAACTACATGTAAACTCTGTAGTGTAGCATAGCATAGTATCAACTACATGTAAATTCTGTAATGTAGCATGGTGTAGCATAGTGAGATGTCAACTACATGTAAACTCTGTAGAGTAGCACAATGTAGTATAGCATGGTATCAACTACATGTAAACTCTAGTGTAGCACGATGTAGTATAGCATGGTGTCATCTATATGTAAACTCTGTAGTATAGCATGGTATCAACTATATGTAAACTCTGTAGTATAGCATGGTATCAACTACATGTAAATTATACAAATGAAAAGTCAAGCACTCACCAACCTCAAAATGCAAGGGCACAAGTCTCTTGAGGAAAACAGATTTATTTGTAACATTTAAAAATTGAAAAAATGCCTATAGCATGGTATCAGCTACATGTAAATTCTGTAGTGTAGCACGGTGTAGTCTACCATGATATCGACCACATGTAACCTCTGTAGTAGAGCACAATGTAGTATAGCATAGTGTCTACTACATGTAAACTTTGCAGTGTAGCATTTTGCTGCATAGCATGGGGTCTACTACATGTAAACTCTGTAGTGTAGAATGGTGTAGCATAGCATGGTATCAACTACATGTAAATTCTGTAGTGTAGCACAGTGTTGTATAGCATGGTATCAACTATATAAAAATTATGTATTGTAGCATGGTGTCGTGTAGCATAGTATCAACCACATGTAACCTGTGTAGTACACCACGGTGTACCATAGCATGATGTCAACTACATCTTAACTCTCACAAGGTAAAGAAATCAAGCACTCACCAACTACTTTAAAGAATGGAGCAAAAGGTGTCGTTTTGAGAAAGGAATTTTGTTCAAAAATGCGTCAAGGCATTCTTAAGCACATGGATATAATGTTTTGGCACCTAACATTCGAACTGTTTGCAAGAGCTGGGTTCTTTATAGTGGTTGATGAGTACTGGATTTCTTTGCTTTATGAATGTATTGACTTTATCCAGAGCACCCCACCTTTGTGCAGGCTCCTTCTCCATGTGGTTACATTTAAACTCTGTAGTTAAGGATGGTGAAGTACAGCATGGTGTCCACTACAAGTGAACTCTGTAGTGTGGCATGGTGTAGCATAACCTGGTGTCAACTACGTGTAAACTCTCTAGTATATCATGATGTAGCATAGCATCATATCAGCAACGTGTAATCCCTGTAGTACAGCTCGGTGAGCACAGCATGTTGTCAGTTACACAAAAACTGTGTAGTGTAGCATGGTGTAGTATAGCATGGTAGTAACTACATGTAAATTCGGCATGGTGTAGTATAGCATTATATCAACCACATGTATCCTGTGTAGTACAGTACTGTGTAGCACAACACATTGTCCACTACAATTTAACTGTCACAAAGCAAAGAAATCTAGCACTCCCCAACCACTGTAAAGAATTCAGAAGAAGTAATCTTTCTGAGAAAGGAATTAGTGTAGCATAATGTAGCATAACATTGTGTTAACTACAAGTAAACTCTGTAGTTTAACATGGTGTAGCATAGTGTGATGTCAACTACATGTAAACTCTAGTGTAGCATGGTGTAGTACAGCATCCCATCAACTACATGTAAATTCTGAAGTCTACCATGATGTAGCATAGCATGGTGTCTACTACATGTAAACTCTGTAGTGTAGCATGGTGTAGCATAGCACTGTGTCAACTACATTTAAACTCTGCAGAGAAGCATGATGTAGCATAGTGTGGTGTCTACTACATGAAAACTCTGTAGTGTAGTATGGTGTAGTATAGCAGGGTACCAACTACATGTGAATTTGTGATATAGCATAGCTGCTGTGTTCTGTGTTGGGAGCTGCCGTGGGGGAGACGGGGCAGGTGATCCAGAGGCCGCATCAGCAGCGGGAAGCAAAGAGACCACATCGGTGGTTGGAGGAGGACTGGAGGGCCATAGGAGCCACATCTGCAGTGAAAGGAGATTCCAGAGGGCTGCCGCCACTCAGGAGCAAGGAGTGGAGGAGCCAATCAGCGACGAGCGTGAGAACTTTGGTTAAGCGACTGGGCTATAAAGGCCGTTAGCCCAGTTGTGAGTGCTGCTGCTGTGCTCTGTGTCGGGAGCTGCTATGGGGGAGATGGGGCAGGAGATCCAGGAGCCGCATCAGTGGTGGGAAGCAAAGGGACCACATCGATGGTCGGAGGAGGACTGGGGAGCTGTTGGAGCTGCATCTGCGGTGAAAGGAGATTTCGGAGGGCCGCCGCTGCTCAGGAGCAAGGAGCAGTGGGGCCAGTTAGGGATAAGCACATGAACTTTGGTTGAGCGACTGGACTATAAAGGCCACTAGCTCAGTCCCGAGTGCTGCTACTGTGTTCTGTGTTGGGAGCTGCTATGGGGGAGATGGGGCAGGCGATCCAGGGGCTGCATCGGTGGCGGGAAGCAAAGAGACCACATCGGTGGTTGGAGGAGGACTGGGAGGCCGTAGGAGCTGCATCAGTGGTGAAAGGAGATTTTGGAGGGCCACCGCCACTCAGAAGCAAGGAGCATTTGGGCCAATCAGCGCCAAGCACATGAACTTTGATTGAGCGACTGGGCTATAAAGGCCATTAGCCAAGTCGCGAGTGCTACTGCTGTGTTCTTTGTCCCACACCACTTACCCCGGCCCTGACCTCTATTAAATTGTTGGTGGGGGTGGAGCCTTGAAGGGGGGGAGGCTGTGAGTGGGTGTCCTGGACTGATGCTGCTGACTGGATCTGGGATCACTGCTAATAGAGAAAAGGGAGCTGTACGCTGTGCCTGCATGGGCAACACTGATCATCTGTAAAGAGCAAGCTAAGTGAGTGGGACTTGGACTTTGGATATTTAAACTAAAGGGCGACTGTATGCTGTGCCTACTTGGGTGCCATTGACTACCTGCTGTATATAGCTGTGAGATATGATGAATGTGAACTGATTCTGGGCTGAACTGTTTACTGCTACTGAACTTTCTGGGGTGGGCAAAAACGGAGCTGGTTCTGGTTTGGCAGGTTGCAGGAAAGGGGAACTGTATGCTGTGTCTGCTTGGGCACTATTGACTACATGCTATGTATACTGTATATATATATATATATATATATATATATATATTTATATACAGCTGTGGGATTTGATAATTGTGAACTGTGAGATGTGCTGAATTGTATATTGCTGTCTGATCTCGTGAGGTGGGCAAAAACTAAATTGTTGCTGCAAGTGGTTGGTACTGCTCACACCAAAATGAGGTGGATTGGGGCTGGTCAGAGCAGGCATCTTTGGAAGGGTGATTGGGTGTACAGGGTGCAGGGCAGCAATAATCCCATATTGGGCATGGAAGAACAGGGGTGTCCAGTGTATTTCCACCTGTCAGGACTTAGGGAGGAGGTCAGGGTTCAGAAGAGAACTGGAAGGCATGGGGAGGGAGGGTGAAAGGGTGGAAATGGCCCCATGGAGGGAGGGGTCACTACACCCATACCAGGAATCAGGTAGAGCATGGGCCCTATGGAAACTCCAGAGGGTGGGGCATCTGAGCAATGGATGGAAAACACCTCACAGGAGGGGTGCCAACCAGGGGAGCAAGGAAGGAAGGAGGAGGAGGGTAGGAAAACATGCTGGGGCAGGCATCACACTTGCAACAGATACACCATGCTGTACCCAGGAGAGGAAGTGGATGAGGCTGGTGGGGGGTGGGAGCAGGCGGTCAGAGAGGTTTGGTCAGCAAGCGGGAGGGTGGGAGTAGGAGGGTGAGTGAAACTGGAGGGAAGGCGGGCAGCGAGTGTGACCAGTGGCGGGGGTTGGAGGCAAAGAGGTGATGGGGACACAGGGAGGGAACTGGGGCGAGCAGGCACTCAGGCTGGGGAAGTTAGCCAAGAGAGGGGGGTAGTGGGGCACTCTAGGAAGGCCAGCATTGGGGAGGTAGAAATCTGTTGAAGAAGGGAGGGGGACAAGGAGGGAGGGTAGGAGAAATATGCCAGAGCGGAAGGAGGAGACAAGACCGAGGGGGTTGGAGGCAGGGAAGGAAGCAGTAGAAGGGTGTCTGGGAGGGGGACCTGTGGATTCTGATCCTAAAAGGGAGTCCAAGGGGATCAGGGGGCCAGCAGTGCTGACCATGAGGTATGGAGGGTGAAGAGTAAATTGGGAACCGCATGCAGAAGGAAGAGCATGGTAGGACATGCACAGACTAGTGATCCCCTGACTGAAGTAGGTGGGAGGAGTAAGTTGGGGGCCAATGATAGAAGGAAGAGCCTGGAGGGGGTCAAAAGGGCCAGTAAGGTGGCGGTGAAAGTGATCCTGCTGGTAGACTCCATGACCAGGGGCATCCAGTGGGAGGGAGTAGGGGAGGGAAAAAGCACCCCAGTCAGGGCTAAATGTATTCCAGGCCTATCCGTTCACAAGGCCAAATTCCAGCTATATTCATTAGCATTGGAATGCGGGGGCTCCCCAGATTTCCTAGTACATCTGGGCACAAACGATTTGGAAGGGAACAGCGATCTGGAAATCCAGGCGAGGTTTTAGGAACTGGAAAGACTCTGCCATTCTATAGGAAGTTAAATTTCCTTCTCAGAAATCCTGCCAGTACCTAGGGTATCCGGGGAGACCAAGCACAAACTCAGAGGTATGAACCAGTGGCTCAGGGATTGGTGCAGGGCAGAAGGGCATGTGATGGTGGGGGACTGGGGGGACACATGGAATGATAAGGGATTATATGCTAGGGATAGGATACATCTTAACCTACAGGGGAAGGAGGTCTTAAAACTGAAACTCGCTGAATTCATAAACAAGAAGAGGGGTTTAAACTTGTAAAGGGGGAAGGATTAGTGAAGGAATGGAGTCAGGAGGACTGACCGAGGTTCCTGGTCTAGGGCGGCAAATGAGGGCAGGTGACTGCGATGTACACAAAGCAGGAGCTCTGTAGGAAAGGACAAATAGGGAGTGCGCAGGGCCGAGTCAACTGGGTAGGGGAGGGGGGATGGGGTGGAGGACAGTCCTGATCAATGCCTGGAGTATTGGCAACAAAATGCCTGAGCTCCAAGTGATGCAAGCAGAGGGATCAGCGCATATGGCAGCGATTATGGAAACATGGGCCACCCAGAAGAATGATTGGGACCTAAACTTGGAGGGCTACACAATATTCAGGAGGGACAGAGAAGAGGGTAGAGGAGGGGGTGTAGTACTGACAGTCAAGAATGGCATATTGGTGAGGGGAGTGGAGGAGGCAGAAGGGGGAGTGGAAGCAATTTGGGTAACCTTACAATCAGGGGGAGGCAAAAGAGTGAAAGTAGGGGTGGTATACAGACCTCCCACAATGGATGAGGAACTGGAGGAAAAATTGGTTGAGAACATCAAGGGGCACTGTGACCATGGAAAGGGTGGGGTGGTGGTCATGGGGGACCTAAATATGCCGGGGGCAGACTGTGACACCATGACATCAGCGGTGGCCAGGGAGCAGAGTGTTTCAGGATGCCTTTCTGGTCCAACAAGTGGAGGAACCTACTTTGGGGGGAGGATACCGAACGTTGTTCTTGCAGACAGCGATCAGATAAGGGGTCTGGAGGTGTGTAGCCCACTGGCAGGAGAAGACCATGCCACGGTGTGGTTTCTGCTGTTTCAAGAGGGGGAGGACAACTGCTCAAACACAGTAGTAGTGGACTTCAGGGGGGCAGACTTCGTGGGCATGGGCAGGATTCTGAGGGGGAGCTTGAGCCAGATTAGGCCAGACATGGATGTTGGTAGCTTGTGGGAGACCATTAAAAAAGGGGTATAGGAGTAGAGATGGGCGAAGTGGCCCTAATTCGCGGAGCGAAGGCGAATTCTCGGAGTGCTCCACAACATGAAGTGGAGTACTTCACGCTATAATGGGTAACACGAAGTCCATTGAAAACAATGACTTTGCATTACTCCACCTTCCCAAACCACTACTCCACCAATTCTTAAGGCGCAGTACATTGAAAATAATGTACTTCGCCTCACTTCGCCTTGTTTTTAAGCTCCAAAGGCGAATTTTGCAGTGATTTGTGGGATTTCAGGTCACATGGGATCTAGATTGTTCTGCACAGCCTCAGTTTGGGGTAGTGTGTGTATAGGAAGCTGTAGGAGACACTCTGCTCTGAGAGCTTCTGCGATTCAAACCTTCTAAAAGCTGTTAAAAAAGTCTTTTTGAGTCATTTGTTTTTTGCTGAAACTTTAGTTCATCGATTACAGGAAACCCTCCTGTGCTCATATCATCGAGTGTTTATTGTTTGTGTGTGGATTTTGAATGTTAATGTACAACATTCAGTCTGTGTACTGAGAGACAGTGGAAATGTGCTTTGGGGAAGGGGCGTATCTGTGGTGTAGGTAGATTAACTTGGAGAAAAAGACAGTGCTTTCTGTTTTGGTGATATTTTTCTTGTATAACTGTGTTAATGTACACACAGTAATATTTTCAATAATTCTTGCCATTTTTTAGCTGATTGTTGTGGTGCAGCAGTGCATAATTTTAGTTTGTTTAAAACATGTGCTTATATTACTGAAGTTTTCAATTTGCTACGCATTACTTAGTGTGTGTGTGAGTATGTGTGTGACATGTGTCATCAAATCAGACTCCTTTTATTGTGCCACATAATTTCAGCAATGTGAACCTGCTGTCCACTGCAGCTGTGTAATTTTGGTACCTCTTTGTGGTATCTTTACTGCTAGTGGTACTAGTGACTGTTACTGCAGCAGTGCAGTACACTGTCCCCCCCTCCCCCGCAGCCTGCCCAACCAGCAAAGGTATTCTTTTCCAGACTTGAATTTCTGATGGTGAGCACTGGTTAGGTGTTGTGCCTTTGCATCTGCATCTCTTCAGTGTGCAGTGCAATCTTAATCTGTCTGTGTATTTGCATCTCTTTAGGGCCCAATCTCCATCTCTAACTTAAGTCACAGTTGTTTCTTTGACTTCCCTTCAGAGTACTGGACAGGTGTGGTGCATAATTCTGCAAGAACATTGTACTCATTAATATGCGTTTTTAAGTCAGGACCATCATCACGAGTCACTCATGATACAAATCACATTCTTCATCATCACAGTCACAATTGCAGTCACAAATCACTATTTACGATCACGTCACGAATCACAACATTAATTTTTTTACTAGTTACTTGGATGTATTGTAAGCCTGTTTTGTAGTATCTCTCCATGCTTCACCACTCCACCATTGTACTCAGTAATGAGTGCTTTTAAGTCTGGGAGTTTTGTGCCACACCTCATCGTGGCCCAGGGAAGTACAGCCATAGGCATTCACGTTTCTTCATCATCACGGACACAAATGCAGTCACAAATCACGATTTATGATCACATCATGAATCACAAGATTAATTTTTTTTAATAGTTACTTGGATGTATTGTAAGCCTATTTTGTAGTATCTCTCCATGCTTCACCACCCTGCCATTATACTCATCAATGAGTGTTTTTAAGACAGGGAGTTTTGTGCCACACCTCATCTTGGCCCGGGGAAGTACAGCCATAGGCATTCATGTTTTCTTCATCATCACAGTCACAAATGCAGTCACAAATCACAATTTATGATCACGTCACGAATCACAAGATACATTTTTTTTAATAGTTACTCCTCCTTTGTCTGATCTCAAAGTATCAGCAGTCACAAAACACACTCCTCTCTCTCTGTCTACACAGGAGAAAGTAAAAGTATCTGCTTGTATGGCTCACTTCCTTCCTGCCTAGCTAAAGAGCACGTGACTTACAGTACTGTAAGCCATGTAATGTGTGGGCGGGCTGCCAAATCTGAAACACCGAGTGGATCACTTAGAATCATAATGAGGAAAGAGAAGTCCATTAAAAACAATGACTTCGCCTTACTTCGCATTGCCATTCCGCCTTAACATGAAGTGGTAATGACAAGGCGGAGTGAGCACTCTGCGCAGAGTGGCAATGAGAAGTGCCCACTTCGTGTTCACTTTGCCGGTGGAATTTAAATTCACTGCATCTCTATACAGGAGACTACTAGCTTGTGTGCAAGGGTAAGGCGTAAAAATGGTAGGGCCAACAAGCCGAGCTGGTGGACCAGGGAGGTGCAAGAGGCGGTGAGGGATAAGAAAGCTGCCTACGTACATTTTAAGCACTCCGGGGGGACAAGGAGAGAGGTGAGTATGAGTTGTTAGCTAGAAGGGTCACAAGAGTGGTGAGGAGAGCCAAGGCAAGGATGGAGCAAAACCTGGCTAGGGATATCTAAAGGGGTGGAAAGGGATTTTATAGATACATAGGGGAAAAGAAGAAAGGGAGAGCACAGATCTCCAGTATTAGGACTGGGGAAAGATGGGCTCTGGAGGCGGAGGAGCAGGCAGAGGTACTAAAGTACTTTGCCTTGGTATTTATGGAAGGAGACATGGGATCCATTCAACTGGAAGTGGGGGCAGCTGAGAGGAGAGGACAGATGGAGATGAGAGGACCAGAAGATGCTGGGGCACTGGGTGGGCCAGACCTAGAAGAGGATGGGTGCCTTTTTGAGGGGGGGGGTCTAGGGAGGAGATGGGAAATTGCAGGTCTGTCAGCCAAATGGTGGTAGGCAAACTAATGGAGGGCTTCATCAAAGGGAAGCTCGGGAGGTAACTGGAAAAGCTGGGGCACATGGATGACAAACAGTATGGTTTCGTCCTGGGGAGATCGTGCCAGACCAGCCTCATAGATTATTATAACTGGGTGACAGGGACCCTGGACAGACAAAGACCAGTGGATGTCTTATATCTGGATTTCAGTAAGGCGTTTGACTCGGTACCCCACTTTGGGTTATTGACAAAGTTGGGAGGATGGAGTGGGAAGACAATTGTTTAGATGGATAGAAAACTGGCTTACAGATAGAACACAGAGGGTAGTGGTTGGTGGGATAGTCTCCTCCCCAGGAAGGTCTTCAGTGGGGTGCCCCAAGGTTCAGTACTGGGGCCACTCCTGTTGTATGCCTATGTCTCTGATATAGAGACAAAGGTTAGGAGTAGGATGAGCCTCTTCACAGATGATTCAAAACTGGGAGCACTGGCTGACGGGGAGGAAGTGAGGATGACTGTCCAGAGGGATCTGGATACCCTGGAGGGTTGGTCAAGGAGGTGGGGGCTGAGGTTTAATCTGGGGAAGTGTAGGGTGTTGCATCTGGGGGTCAGAAACCTATGTCATGTATACACCCTGGGAGGTGTCTCACTGCAAGCCACATCGAGTGAAAGGGACCTGGGGGTGGTGGTAGACACCAGAATGAACAACACTGAAGCCTGCAGAAGATCGGCTGCAAAGGCAAACAGCATACTGGGTTACATAGCCTGGGTAATAACGTCCAGGAGGAGCGAGGTGATCCTACCTTTGTATAATGCCTTGGTCAGGTCGCATCTTGAGTATTGCGTGCAGTTCTGGAGACCTCACCTTAGGAAGGACATAGCACTGTTGGAGAGGGTCCAGAGAAGGGCAACCAGGATGATCCAGGGCATGAGTGATAGGACCTATGAGGAAAGGCTGGAAGTCCTTGGGCTGTACTCACTGGAGGAGAGGAGAGACAGGGGGGACATGACTGAGATATTCAAATATGTGAAAGGGATTAATGGGGCAGAGCCAAAGAAATGTTCAGGCTAAAGAAAGAGGGCACAACCAGGGGGTATGAATGGAAGTTGGAGGGGGAACCTACAGAGGAGAATGTAGAAGGCATTACTTCACTGAGACGGTGGTGGAACCATGGAATGCATTGCCCAGGAGGCTGGTCGAGCAGGGCACTGTGGAGGGCTTCAACAGGGGGTGGGACAGATGCATGGGTGTACTGAACCCAAAGTTGTCCCTCTCGGGGGCCGGGGGGAGGAGGAGCTAGTGCCCAATAGGGGCTGGCTACCGAACAGACACGAAAAACCATTAGACCTATTCTGCTGGCTTTTAGTATGCATGTTTGTATGTAATTTAGCATGGTATCAGTTACATATAAATTATGTAGTGGAGCATGGTGTAGTATAACATGATAACAATCACATGTAACCTCCGTAGTACAGCATGGCATATCATAAGGTCAACTACATGAAAACGCTGTAGGGTAGCGTGGTGTTACATAATGTGATATCAACTATATGTAAATGCTGTAGAGTGACATGGTGTAGTATAGCATACATCAACCACATGTAAGCTCCATAGTACAGCTTGTTGTAGCATTGCATGGTGTCAGTAACATGCAAACTCTGTAGTGTAGCATGGTGTAACATAGTATGGTGTTAATACACGTAAACCTTGCAGTATAGTATGGCATAGCATAGCACAGTACAAACACATGTAGCCTCTGTAGTACAGCAGAGTGTAGCTATGTAACTTCTGTAGTACAACACAGTGTGGCATAGCACGTTGTCAACTACATGTAGTGTAGAATGGTGTAATACAGCATTCTGTCAGCTACATGCACATTCTGTAGTGTAGCATGGTGTTGTACAGCATGGTCTCAACTTCATGCAATCTCTGTAGTGTAGCATGGTATAGCATACCATGGTGTCAACTACATGTAAACTGTCTAGTGTAGCATGGTGTAGTATAGTACGGTATCAACTACTTGTAAATTCTGTAGTGTAGCACGTTGTAGTATAACATGGTATCAACCACATATAACTTCTGTAGTACAGCATGTTGTAGCAAGGCATGCTGTCAACTAGACATAACCTCTGTAGTGTAGCACGGTGTAGCATAGCATGGTATCAACTACATGAAAACTATTTAGTGTAGTACAGTCTAGTATAGCATGGTATAAACCATATGTAAATTCTGTAGTGTATCATGGAGTAGTGCAGCATGATATCAACAACATATACATTTTGTAGTGTTGCATGGTATAGTTTAGCTTGCTATCAATTACATGTACACTCTGTAGTGTAGCATGGGCTAGCATAGTGTAGTGTCAACTACATGTAAACTCTGTAGTGTGGCATGATGCAGTATAGCAATTTATCAACTACATGCAACCTCTATAGTGTTGAATGGTGTAGAATAGCATAGTGTCAACTACACGTAAACTCTGTAGAGTAGGATGATGTAGTATAGCAAAGTATCAACCACATGCAACCTCTGTAGTGTAGAATGGTCTAGTATTGCATGGCATCAACTATATTTAAATTCTGTTGTATTGCACAGTGAACTACAGCATGGTATCAACCACCTGTAAACTCTGTAGTACAGGAAGGTGTAGCATAGCATGGTGTCAGCTACATGTAAACTATGTAGTATAGCATGGTATCAACTACATGTAAATTTGGCAGTGTGGCATTGTGTAATGTAGGATGGTATATACTACATGTAAATTCTGTAGTGTAGTACGGTGTAGTATAGCATGGTATGAACCACATGCAACCTTTTTGGTACAGCACAGTGTAGCAAAACATGGTGTCAACTACATGTAAACTGAGTAGTGTAGCATGCCATTGTATAGCATGCTGTCTATTACATGTAAACTCTGTAGTGTAGCGTGGTGTCTACTACATATAAACTCTGTAATGTAGGACCTTGTAGTATGGCATGACATCAACAGCGTGTAACCTCTGTAGTTCAGCACAGTGTAGCATAGCATAGTGTCTACTGCATGTAGACTCTGTAGTGTAGCATGGAGTTTATAGTATGGTGTCAACTTCATGTAAACACTGTAGTGTAGCATGATGTAGTATAGCATGGTAGGGACTACATGGAAATTCTGTAGTATAGCATTGTGTAGTATAGCATGGTATCAGCCACATGTAACCTCTGTAGTACATCACGGTGTAGTATAACATGGTGTCAACTACATGTAAACTCTGAAGAGTAAGGTAAGGCAAGGCAAGGCACATTTATTTGTGCACTGCCCAATCCCAGAGTCTCTGGGCACCTTACATAAAACAAAGAGGGAGAGAAATGCAAATAGGATAAAATATGCACAAACACATTTTTTTTTTCTATTTTTTCTTTATCTGGCAGGACCCCGTTATTCATCACCCCTGGTCACAGCCCCAGAGACCTCCACCACTGCCTATGGCTGGAGGGACCTGAGTTTACCCCAGCTTACCCCTGGGCAGACAGACCACCTTTGTGACCACAGGACTAGTATCTGGTCGGGGTCCCCGCAGCGGCATTGATGAGGTGAGGTCCTCTGGGGAGGGCTTCATGCTCACGGTGGTCCTGCCTGCCTCCATTTTTCTTTTAACTTTTTCCTCCCACAGGGGCCGGGACATGCAATGATGCCCACGTCTGCCCCGCCCCACCCCCCAGATACTGAGCGTCGGCAGCGCGAGATCTCCCGGCCTCCGCCAGGAGTCCTCAGTGCTCTGAATGCTTCCCTTGCCCTCCCTCCAGAGAAGGAGAGCCGTCCGTAGGACACTCCATCCCTCTCCCCCGGCCGGCCCTCCGACGACCCGGGTCCGTTCCCAAACCCGGGTCACCGGCATCGCAAGCGGAAAGCCCACCGCTGTGCCAACAGGCCGGCCACAAACACAGTTTTTAACAAGCAATACAATATTTAAAATCAGTGAGCATAATCTTAAAACTGAATACAATAGCTCTGTTTAGTCTGGAAAGGCCTGAATGAAGAGGTGAGTGTTTAGACCCATTTTAAAATCCTCCACCATTGGGGCCTTCCTAACTGAGATTAGAATCGAGTTCTAGATGGCTAGACAAGTGACTTCAAAGCCTCAGTCACAAGAATTTTTTATCCAGGCCCTCGGAACTGCAAAGAGGACCCTGGAGGAGTAGTGGAGGGAGTGGACTGAGGAGGCAGGTGTCAGGATATCAGCCAGGTAGCCAGGGTGCAGTCCATATAGGGCATTGTAAGTGAGAAAGCCCTCCTTGAAGATGATCCTCCACTTAAGAGGCAGTCAGTGCAGTGCTCACAGGACTGAGGTGACATGACTAGGCCTGGGCAGACTCATCAGTAACCTGGCCACTGCATTCTCCACCTGCTACATCCAGCAGAGTGGCCCTACACTGACCCCAAAGTACAGATCATTACAGTAATCAAGCCTAAACATAACAAAGGCATGAACCAGTGATGGCAGATCCGAGGGTGGAACAATGGATTTAATCTTGGTGACATTCCCTAAGTAGTAAAAATCACACTGGACAACAGATAACACCTCAGCTTCAAGTATCAATCTGTCATCCAGGATGACACCAAGACTTCTCACCCTAGGGGAAGCCATCAATGCAGTGGTCCCAGGACCAATCCCAAGACTGCTTCAGAGGCAGTACCATCACACCCACAACCCGGCTCAATCACTAGAACCTCTGTCTTATTCGGGTTCAGTCTCAGCCATTTGGAGGATATCCCCTCATTGATCTCCGACAGGCAGCTGTTAAGCACTTCTATGGTGTTGTGTGTTCCAGGAGAAAAGGACATATGCCATTAGGTATCATCTGCCTAGCAGTGAAAACCAAAACTGTAATGCCTAAAGAGCTCACCCAGGGGTAGCACGGTGTAGCATAGTATGGCATCAACTACATGTAAACTGTGGTGTAGCATGGTGTAGCATAGCATGGTGTCAAATACATGTAAACTGTGTGGTGTAGCATGGTGTAGCATAGCATGGTGTCAACTACATGTAAACTGTGGTGTAGCATAGCATGGTGTCAAATACGTGTAAACTGTGTGGTGTAGCATGGTGTAGCATAGCATGATGTCAACTACATGTAAACTGTGTAGTGTAGCATGGTGTAGCATAGCATGGTGTCAACTACATGTACACTGTGGTGTAGTATGGTGTAGCATAGCATGGTGTCAACTACATGTAAACTGTGGTATAGCATGGTGTTGCATAGCATGGTGTCAACTACATGTAAACTGTGGTGTAGTATGGTGTAGCATAGCATGGTGTCAAATACATGTAAACTGTGTAGTGTAGCATGGTGTAGCATAGCATGATGTCAAGTACATGTAAACTGTGGTGTAGCATGGTATAGCATAGCATGATGTCAACTACATGTAAACTGTGTAATATAGCATGGTGTAGCATAGCATGGTGTCAACTACATGTAAACTGTGTGTAGTGTAGCATGGTGTAACATAGCATGGTGTCAACTATATGTAAACTGTGTGGTGTAGCATGGTGCAGCATAGCATGGTGTCAACTACATGTAAACTGTGTAGTGTAGCATGGTGTAGCATAGCATGGTGTCAACTACATGTAAACTCTGTAGTGTAGTGTAGTGTAGCATGGTGTAGCATAGCATGGTGTCAACTACATGTACACTGTGGTGTAGTATGGTGTAGCATAGCATGGTGTCAACTACATGTAAACTGTGGTATAGTATGGTGTTGCATAGCATGGTGTCAACTACATGTAAACTGTGGTGTAGTATGGTGTAGCATAGCATGGTGTCAAATACATGTAAACTGTATAGTGTAGCATGGTGTAACATAGCATGGTGTCAACTACATGTAAACTCTGTAGTGTAGCATGGTGTAGCATAGCATGGTGTCAACTACATGGAAACTGTGTAATGTAGCATGGTATAGTGTAGCATGGTGTCAACTACATGTAAACTCTGTAGTGTAGCATGGCGTAGCATAGCATGGTGTCAAATACATGTAAACTGTGTGGTGTAGCATGGTGTAGTATAGCATCGTGTCAACCACATGTACACTCTGAAGTACAACATTGTGCAGCATAGCATGATGTCAACTACATTTTAACTGTCACAAGCCAAAGAAATCCAGCACTCACCAAAAACTGTAAAGAACTCATTAGAGCAGTGTTGGTCAAAATGTGATTGCATGAGTGCCACAAGTGCAGCCCTTCAATAATCCGGAGGGCCGCATAGGTCCATATTCATAACTAAATGATGCAAAGTAGACCATTTAATAATGCAAAAAGCTTTATTTGATGTCACTAATCATTAAAAATGTTATAACAGTATCAGAAATGTGTCCATTTTTAGCAGTTCAGTGATGCAGTGTGTCGTCCTGTGTTTGTGGCAGTGGAGGCTGAAGTGAAACTAGTGAAGACGCACCTATATACTGTAGCATTTATTGGGGATCTCCTGATCTGAGTCACTGTGGGTGAATACTAGAGCCACCAACATTTATTAGGGGGTCTCCATATCTGAGTCAATGTGGGAATATACTGCATCACCAATAGTTATTGGGGGGGGGCGCTCCTGAACGGAATCACTCTGGGTGAATATTACAGTCCCAACATATTGTTGTTTGGGAGGGCAAATGTCCTGATCCGAAACATTGTGGAAGAGTACTACAGCCAGAACTTTTATTGGGGGACAGCACCTGATATGAATTGTTGTGGGTAAATAAAACAGCCCCACCATATATTTTTTTGGGGAAAATCTCCAGATCTGAATCAATGTGGGTGAATACTACAGTCCCAGCACAATTGGTGGGGGGAGGCAGGGGACTTTCTAGGTCTAAATCACTGTGGGTGAATACTACAGCCCCATTATTTACTAGGGTGGATTTCCTGATCTGAATCACTGTGGGTGAATATTACACCACCAACATTTATTGGGGGAAGGGGCCTCCTATTCTAAATCACTGTGGATGAATACTATAGACCCAACATTTATTAGGGTTAATCTCCTCATCTGAATCATCGTGGGTGCATACCACAGCTCCAAGAGTTATTGGTGGGATCTCCTGATCTGAGTGGCTGTGGTTGAATACTACAGTCCCCAACATTTATCAGGGTTATTTCCATCTGAATTACTGTTTGTGAATAATACATTTACTGGGGGATCTCCTGATCTGAATCTTTGTAGGTAAATACAACAGCTCCACATTTTATTAGAGGATCTTCCCATCTGAATCCCTGTGCATGAATACTACAGCCCCAGCATTTATTGGGGGAATCTCCTCATATGAATCCCTGTGCACGAATACTAAAGCACCAGCATTGATTTTGGTGATCACCTCATCTGAATCACTGTAGGTGAATATTACAGCCCCAGCATTTATTTGGGGGATCTCCTCATCTGAATCCCTGTGCATGAATACTATAACCCCAGCATTTATTTGGGGGATCTCCTCATCTTAATCCCTGTGCATGAATACTATAACCCCAGCATTTATTTGGGGGATCTCCTCATCTGAATCACTGTGGGTGAATACTACAGCCCCAACATTTATTTGGGGGATCTCCTCATCTGAATCACTGTAGGTGAATTTTACAGCCCCAGCATTTATTTGGGGGATCTCCTCATCTGAATCCCTGTGCATGAATACTATAACCCCAGCATTTATTTGGGGGATCTCCTCATCTGAATCCCTGTGCATGAATACTATAACCCCAGCATTTATTTGGGGGATCTCCTCATCTGAATCACTGTGGGTGAATACTACAGCCCCAGCATTTATTTGGGGGATCTCCTCATCTGAATCACTGTGGGTGAATACTACAGCCCCAGCATTTATTTGGGGGATCGCCTCATCTGAATCACTGTGGGTAAATACTATAGCCCAAACATTTATTTGTGGGATCTCTTCATCTAAATTCCTGTGCATGAATACTACAGCCTCAGCATTTATTTGGGGGATCTCCTCATCTGAATCCCTGTGCATGAATACTACAGCCCCAGTATTTATTTGGGGGATCTTGTCATCTGAACCACTGTGAGTAAATACTACAGCCCCAGCATTTATTTGGGGGATCTCGTCATCTGAATCACTGTGGATGAATACTATAGCCCAAACATTTATTTGTGGATCTCTTCATCTAAATTCCTGTGCATGAATACTACAGCCCCAGCATTTATTTGGGGGATCTCCTCATCTGAATCCCTGTGCATGAATACTACAGCCCCAGTATTTATTTGGGGGATCTTGTCATCTGAACCACTGTGAGTAAATACTACAGCCCCAGCATTTATTTGGGGGATCTCGTCATCTGAATCACTGTGGATGAATACTATAGCCCAAACATTTATTGGAGGGCTTTCCTGATCAGCGTCACTGTGGGTGAACACTACAGCATCAGCATTTATTGGGGTGAATCTCCTCATTTGAATCCCCGAGGGTGAATACCATAGCCCCAACATTTTGGGGGGATCTCCTGACCTGAATTACTGTGGGTGAATACTACAGCCCCAACCTTTATTGAGAGATCTCCTTATCTTAATCACTGTGGCTGAATACTATAGCCCAAACATTTATTGAGGGGATCTCCTAATCTTTGCCTTTGTGGGTGGATACTACAGTCACAACCTTTATTGGGGATAAGGAGAATGGGGGTCTCTGGATCAGAATGGTGGGTGAATACTACAGCCCCAACATTCATTTAGGGATCGCTAGATCTAAATCATGGGTGAATAGTACTACCCCTACATTTATTGGGCGAGGCGATCTCTGGATTGACTTGTGGGTGCCTACTACAACCCTAACATTTATTGGGGGTAGTGGATTTCAGGATCTGATTTGCAGGTGAATGCCATCTTTCTGTAAGGTAAGAACTTCTATTTAAAGCAAAGTGCTGGGGTTAATGCCTGCTCCTGAAATATAATGTATTTGCACTGGTGCCATTGTTTCAGTACTGTTTGTCATGATTATGACTGAGAGTAGCTTTTGGGGTATTTCCTTGTTTTTAGATCTGGCTGCTCAGTGCTGGCACCATGATCAAGCATCAGACATTCTTTTTTATTTGATCTTCTGCTAGAGTTATGCAGTATGTTTCAACATTGCAGGCCACCTTATTATCCTTTCAAGACAATCACACTTTAAATATGATATGCCATACACTGCCTCAAAATAAATTATGATTTTTAGCTTCAGGGTTTCACCTCTCTTGACCTGATGCATGACTCTACCACTCATGAGGTCTACAGATTAAAACTAGAAAGTAAAAATAAGTAATTTATTTTGAAGATGCCCATAACATATTCCCTATTACAACATGGGGTAGGAGCAGGGAGAGAAGTAATTAGTGCAGGACGATCATGTGACTGTGCATTAATTCTCCATACATGCATAGCAAGTAGTTATCAGTCCCTGAAAAGTATTTAATGAGCCCCATGGATCTTCTTATGCCATGGCAACATTTGTACTAGAGGCAGCCATATTTTGTTTTCACTAAGTGAGTTGCCTCACTGTGTGCCTTCCCACCCACCCACCCTGTGGAACTCTGTGAACCAAGCAATCATTGAACTGTTTGGCTTCCCACCCACCCCAGTAGTGAGGGTAGCATATGAAGAAAGGAGACAGTGAGTGGCATACCCCCCCCCCTCGCTGGGATGATTGTGGCAGCAACAGGAGAAAGTGAACGTTATAGCGAGTGAAAGCGAGACAGAGACAGAGAGAGAGAGACCCAGTGACAGGCAGATTGGAAGAAATGCCGTGTCCTCAGGCTGTGTGAATGTGCAGCCCATGGCTACCCACCCCACCCGGTTGATGAACTGGAAAACACAAAGTCAATGGCCAAATGCCTGACAATGCACTAAGGAAGCGCGTTAATGATGTGGGAACCCATGCCCTAGAGTGGATTGTTGAACTTACAAAATGGAAAAAGTTTTATTTTAATGGAAAACAATTTTATTTTCTGTTTGCAAGGCTGTTATAAGGTAGAATATGTGAGTTTCTTACTGAGGGTGAGCACCTTTGAAAGCAATTGGAAACTTTTAATTTTTAATTTTTTAATTTTTGCAATTAAAAATGCATTAATTTTGAAGAAATCTGTGCCCTTTAATGAGCTATTGCATTTCAAAAATTGAAAACCTTTTCATTTTAATGGGAAAAAGTTTTATTTTCATTTATTTAAACTGTTGCTGAGTAGACTGGGGGAGGTTATCTGCAAACTGTATGCTTTATGAGGACTTAATGCACAGTCATGTGATGTGTGTAGACCAATTAAGTTACTCAGATTCCTCAGTTTCTCAAACCCATTTTTAGGGCTGTCTTGGGCATTGAGAAAAGGACTTCTGCATTCCTTCTGACTGAACAAGATGTTGGAGTTCCACCATAGTTGCCTCCGCATCCGTGGAGCACTCTGCTTGAACTATACTATTTTTTGCTTTACAAAAAAATCAGTGGTGTCCTGATCATGACACTGGGGGATGGGGCACCCCAGTGTCACTTATGTTTCTGTGGGGTGTGGGGTAGTGGGTGCTGAGGAGGGAGGTCAGGCTGGGGGATATCTCTAATTAAAAACAACAGTGGCCCACACAGCAGAACCACGGCATATCTCCATGTCCAAGATGGCCCACTCTACTATGCACATGCACTACTAGCACATGTGCAGGAGAGTGCAGCAGCTATCTTGATATTTTGGAGTGTGCCTTGTCCACCGTGACCCACCATTTTGTTTTTATAGTACAGATATCCCCCCCAACCCTCACTCTCACGCACGCCCCAGGCATAAGGTGGCACCTAGGGTGCCCAGTCCCCAGTGTCATGATCAGGATGCTGCCATGTTTTTCTTTCATGTTCCCACACCTGACCCTCCCTCTTGGCACTCACCACCCCACCACCTCAAGGTGCTCAATCCCCCAGTGTCACCATCCGTAATCCTCTTTTTTTATTCATATTCCCCCACCCGACCCTCACTCTCAGTGCCCACCACCCCTCGTCTGCAGAAGCATAGGAGTGACACTGGGGGTGCCCAGTCCCCCAGTGTCACCATCTGGAATCCTCCTTTTTTTGATTGATTTTTTTCTCCCTTGGAGCCCCCCAGTTGGCCCTAGCATCTAGCAACCTTTCATCCTCCAGCCACCGTCTGACCAGCACCAGACTCCATTAAGGACAATCACCACTTACCCCATTGCTCACCACCCATGTCGGGATAGCAGGGGTTGACCCAGCTCCCCCACTGGGACCGGATCTGCACTTGGTGATCCCTTCCAAAGCCAGCGCCGGTACATCAGACACCCATCAAGCTGCTGTGACTGGGGTGCCCCTTTTCTGTTTTCTGGCTTTCAGAGACAGGGTGCGCAATGCCAGCAGAGGGTGTACCACACATGCACCCACACATCGCATGCCCGCTGGCTGCTCCACCTTCTGACCCCTGCATTTAGAACCAGGCTTGTCAGCACCCAGCCTCCGCTAGATGTTAGACTAAGCCGGTCACTGTGTTCCAACCCTTCCTGTGAGAGGAGTGCTGCCCATCGGATGCTCCATCCACTCCCTCCCCCCCTGCTGACCCCCAGCAGCCTGAGCTCACTCCTGAACCCGGGTCGCTGGCATGGCATGAGGTGTGGTATCCAGTGCCTTTAATCTTCAGCACCACTAGGCTGACTAATCCTATTTTTTTAAATTTATATTCCCCACTCAGCCCTCCCTCCCTCTCAGCACTCACCACCCCATTCCCCCCAGAAACATAACAGTGACACTTGTGGTGTCCAGTTCCCCAATGTTACCATCCAGTATCCTCTGTTTTTTTTCTTTTTAACCATGAAAAAAGAAAACCATTCATCGATGTCTTTTGCAGCCATTCCTGACCCCTTACCCAACCCATCCACTTAGCACCCACTATCTCGTTTCTCCCCAAGCCCTTACTTACCCATCAGGGGTCCAACACCATAATCCTCTCTGGACCACAGACACATCTTTACTCTTCAATGCCTGATTGTGAACTAAAGAGAAAGCCATGCCACTCAATATATTTCAATGGTGTTTTGAACTTAGTGGCATAGGTTGGCCATTTTTGCATAATTTGGGTCCACATTTTCAGCATGCCTTCTTTGGGATCCTGCCTCATGGACAGTTGCACTGACATTAGGCAAATCTGTCCCAAAGGTGATATTGCAGTCTCTGCACAAAATTACCTTTTGGGCAGGAACTGAACATTCTCACTGTCCTTGGTCACGAGGTGGGGTCATAAGAAGGCTATGTTGAAAATCTGATGTAAGAATATTAAAAAAACAATAAAGTTATGAGCCTACATTGAATTCTGAGAAACGCAGGCTCGCAGCTTTGGTAACTGTAAATATTTTTACCACAAATTTACAACATAACCATATCTTTACAGCACCTCATGACTATGACAGCTGTAATTTTTAAAATTCTGGCAAAAATATTTTTTTTTTACATTCTGAAAGGTGATTTCGTGGTTCCTGGACTAAATCACTTTCTGGGCAGGAGCTGAAAATTTTCTCTGTCATTGTTCATGAGGTGGGGTCATATGAAGGCTATGTTCTAAATTTGGTGTAAAAATATTTAAAACAAAAAGTTACGAGGCTATGCTGAATTTTGCAAATGCAAGCTCATAAGTTTGATAATGTTCAATATTCAATATTTTTACCCCAAATTTTCAACATAGCCATTTCTTTACAGCACTTCATGAATGTAACAGCTGTCATTTTTCAACTCCTGCCCAAAATGTGTTTTTGCATCCTGAATGTTGACTTTGCAATCTCTATTTGAAATCACCTCTTGAGTGGGAGTTGAACATTTGCTCTGCCCTTTTTCATGAGGCAGGGTCAAAATAAGGCAATGTGGAAAATTTGGTGTAAAACTATAACAAAACAACAAACTTATGACCTTACACTACATTTTGCTAATGCGGGCTCATACCTTTGGTAATTTTCAATATTTATATCCCAAATTCCTTGGCTGCAGCCCTATTGGCTCTGGCCAGAGATTGTTATGTTTGCCATGCATGTGTGTGCAGTAAACATTTTGTTATGAAAGTGGGTTTTGAGAGGTGTGACACTGTTTGCCCAATGCAGAGCAGTCTGCAAGGGGCACATCAGTGCTATACCAATCATCAGCCAGGTTGATCATGACACAGTTTTGGCTTGCTGGGCAGAAACCCAATCATAATGTGTCTCTTTCCTTTGATCTGCATCACACCACCCAGCAAACAGCTGATCGGTGTCCTTACCAGCCCGCCTCATGTCACCCACTTTTGATTTGCTTGTTTCTCAGGTTGGAATGGAGTTGGATGGTGGGAGAAGCAGTACTGTATGTGGCTGAGACTTATGTCAGTCACAAACATGAATGAGCATGGATTAAGCACATTGAGTTATCTGCTGCAAGTAATTCATAGCTCAGATCACACCACTGTGGCTCTCTTGCACAGTAATACACAGCAGTGTCTCCCCCCTAAAAGTTGTTCATTTGTAAATAGAAATTGGAGCAGTCTACTCCACTGAGACAGAGAATCGACTCCAGATCTTGGGATTATGGAAGGATCATGCCTTAGTAGGACTGTAATACTGAATGAGTCACTCAAGACCTTTCCCTAGAGGCTGCCTCACCCAATGCATGTAGTAGCTGTCAATAACAAACCCAGTAAATGCACATCTCAGCTTCCCTGACTGGCCTAGCTGTTTGAGATAGGGAGTGTCATCAGCACCACATCAGGTTGAACACCTAGTTTTTAAATACACACTGTAAAAAAGAAAACTGTCCATTGATGTTTGTTGCTGCCCTGCCATAACTCTCACCCCAAGCCCATCCCAGACTTCCAGCATGGGGGTTTCCACTCCCTGGTGCTGGCTTCTAACCCCCACCCTATCAATATAACACTAACAACAGGGGTGCCCAATCTCCCAGTGTCATGACCGGAAATAAGAAAACTTCTCTTATAGTTTTTTTAATAAACACTGTAAAAAAGGAAAACAACCATCAATGTCTGTTGCAGCCATTACTGTTCCCCCATCTGGCCTTCCCAGTCAGCATCCCCCCATGTTCCCAAGCCCTTACTAACCCACCAGAGGTCCAACACCATAATCCTCTCTGGACCACAGACACTGAGATGCATCTTCACTCTTGAATGCCGGACCATGAACTAAGGAAATCAGGCATATGGTTCAATGCATTTCAGTGGAGTTTTGAACTTAGTGGCATACAAGCAAGACCTGGTACAACAGCAATGCCAGTGGCAAACATGCAGCATTCACAAATGCTTCTACAAATACTGTAAGTACATGTTAAATCAATGAGAGTTCTGTCTTCTTCCTGGATAGGAAGGGAAGACAGTTACTGTCTGAGTAAAGCACACCGAGGTTGTTGTGAACGTAGACAAGCAGTCTGTCACTGAGGTGCGTGTCAGTATTGAACCAGGGACCAGGATATTTACATTTCAGACACATTCTGTGGCAGCCAGAAGATGGCCAGCCATGTCAATATTAGTAAGAGAAGACTCAGGTTTAGCCAGTCTGGGGTCTGTAGTAAATACCATTGTTACAGATTTTTTACAATCAATGGCAGGTCAAGTGCTGTCAAAGCTGTAATGTTTCACCCCTTCAGCTACAGTTCTAACACTGGGGCAAAACCATGTTGCCAGCATGCAGCTACATATTGTTGAACTTACAAACCATGGACAGGTCATTTATGAATTTACAGCCGACTGTAAATTAATTCAGCTCACATTTCACTAATCTGGGACTTCTGTGCAAGGAGAAAGAGGGCTGCTTACAGGGCTTGGCAGTGTTCTAGCTACATAAGCAATAAACAGGAGAAGAAAACAACCATTTGTCAATGCTGGATGTTCTCCAATGGTATTGCTGTAGATCTGGTATGAAACGTGTGCCTTTTTGCAGATGACACCAACATCTCTACTACAGTAGACATCAGGAAGGGGTGGAGAGAATTTGTGCAGACCTTGAGAAACTTGAGGAGTGATCAAGAGCATAGCAGCTGGAGGTTCAATGCCAAAAAGTGCAAAATCATGTACCAAGGACATAGGATACCAGAAGATGAGTACAGGATGGGGGAGAGGTAAGGACAGTCACTAAGCAGGAAAGGGACCTTGGGGTTATCATATCTGAAGGTCTCAAAGTAGCAGGGCAGTGTGACAAGACACTGGGTAGGGCCAACGGGATATACAGTGAGAGGTATCTACTGCAGGGGAAGGGGGATGGTGTTGCCACTGTATCACTTGCTTGTTAGACCACACCTGGAGTATTGTATAAGTTCTGGAGACTGTACCTCAAAATGAACAGGGTGGAGGTAGCCCAGGAAGAGGATAACTAAAATTGTGCATGTGAATATACTAAGGAAGATAATAGGAAAAGGCCATTTGGTCTATCTAGTCTGCTTGTATTGTAGGGTCCTCAGCTTATGCAGGGATTCCATCAAAAGCCCTATGACAGGCTGAGAGATGTCAACATGTACAGTACACTCTGGAAGACAGGAAAGCAAGTGGGGGCATGTCAGAGACCTACAAGTACCTCACAAGTGTGATCAGGGTGCAGTAGGGGAGTCACTTTCGAATAAAAAAGAGCACCAGGATCAGAAGGCATGCAGTGAAGTGGGGGGAGGGTTAAGCAGGGTGTGAGAAAGTAGTACTTCACTGAAAGAGTGGTGGAACACCTATGGCCAGCCTGCTGGCACAGTAGAAGTGCTTCCGTCTGTGGTGCTGACTGGGGTTTGGGACCGGACCTTGGACATTGGAGGGCCAACCGGGGAAGGGGATGAGGCTGAGCCTCCCAGGACTGCTAATCTTTTCCAAGGAGGGAGAGACATTGGTTCCTGGTGCCTATTGACCCCTTGTGTTGGCAGTGGGGTGCGGCAGTACCGGGCCATAGTCAGTGTCAGTGGCTCAGCAGGTAGCACACTCACCTCTGAGGCTGGTAGATCAGAGGGCTGTGGGTTCAGTTCCCACATCTGGCACTTGAGTTAATATCCCAGTACTGACACTGTAGTACAGCATGAGGGGGGTGCTGCACTTCTGAGGTGCCGTCTTTCAGATGAGATGTTAAACTGAGGTCCCATCTGCCTGAATTGGTGGTAGTTCAGGTGGATGTTAAATTCCCCATGGCGCTTATCAAAAAAAGGAGGGGATAACAAAGCAAATATGCAATAGCAATCCATTCAAAAAAAACAGAAACAAAAAAAAAATCACACAAGTAAAAACAAGCACAAAGAAAGAAAAATAAAATTAAAACCAAAATGCGTACAATTGTTGGTCAAGTAAACTAATAACTATAAGAATGTCATAACCAAGATACACTAAATGTTGATAATACCCAAATGGGAAATCAAAAAGAAAACAGAAGAACTTCACTAATTACTAGGTGAATAAGGTGAAAGCTCCTCATAGAAGTCCCAATATCTTTCCCATATGTTTCTCTTGAGAAGTTTTCGCTCTTCTTCCTTAACTCAGCCAATATTCCTTTTAATTAACTCATACAGTTCAGTAGGAGGAATGAGTTTTTGTTGAAATAAAAAATAACATTGAACCTGCCAAACCCAATATAAAATAATCACTGCAATCAAGTTCATAGTACTGGAGTACTGTCCAGCCCACTCCTCAGGAAAAAGCCCCAAAAACAGAGACCTCTGATTCCATAATTTCCAAACAGATTGCCAATGTTTACACTTCTTAATAAGCCAAAATTGTATGATATAGGGGCATTTAAAATATAAATGTGACATAGATTCAATCACATCGGAGCATGAGTCCCTAAAGCAATCTCTATCCTGAAGCCTCTTATGCTTGTGATTACCTCTTATATTAATCTTACCATGGGCTCCAAGCCAAGAAATATCCCACATGGTCACTGGAATCCTTCTATTGAGTAATCTATTTCCAATCCTAGACCTGTCTAAATCTGAAAAGTCTGGAAACGCCTGTTCAAAAAAACAGGTGTCCAGTATAACCTGATAAAGTCGTTGTCTTGAGAGAGAAGTTACCATATCTGGCATTATTTTCCAAGATTTAAGTAAATCAAAAATAAGAGCCCAGACAGAGGTCAACATATATTTCCATCTATTCTTATGTATAAAACAGGCAGAATTCCACTCTTGTAAAATCTCAGCAAGATGATTCATGACTAATAATGCCCATAGATTATCCTTCTGGCAACAAAGAGGATTGAGATTAGAATTAACAAACAGCGAAAAGAAAAAAAATTGGGTTAATCATACGAATACCACCATGTTTATAATCTAAATATAAAACATTCCTCTTAATAGGGTTGAGCTGGCTGCCTCCAAAACAGGAAAAAAAATACCCATAAGCAATACAAAAAATTGTTTATGGAGGAGACAAATATGACCAACGTATAAAAAAAGAGGCAATAAGAAAGTCTTAATTAAGAAAATTGTCTTCTTCTTCCCTATGAACCACTTATTCCATCTATGTACCTTATCTCTCTACCCTCATTAATATAAATTTCCCAATTGAAAAGAGCCATATCTGGCAACACAAAAAACAAAGCAAAATTTTTATGGGGGGAATCTACCACCCTAATACCGGCCATCTGGGAGTCTGCTACTTGAAATCCCTGTAAATTAAAACAAATATTTTTCAAAAAATTTAGCCAAGAACCAATGCAGTGCAGAAGCATGGGCAAAACAGAACATAAGAGGTGACCAACAAATGCCGACGGGATCACCACACACACAGATCATCCACATAACAAATCATTTTAACATCACGCAGTCCTGTACTATATATACCGGGGAGATTTGGAGATTTCTGAATGATATGGAGTATGGGGTCCAAAACCAAGATAAAACTGGACTTAGTGGACAGCCCTGTCGGACCCTTCTATGGATGTAACAAGAATCCCCCAGCCATCCATTAACATAGGGTTTAACATAGGCCAAAGAGTAACATAAACAAAACCAGTTAACAAAGATGTCCAGAAAGCCATAGGCCCAGAGAGTTAACCATAGGAATTCTTGTGAAATACAATCAAAAGCCTTCTGCTGATCAAAACTAAAGAGATATCCATATAACAAGTTGGAGCTTCCTTGAGAGAACAATTTCTGCACCAGGATTAAGGCATATTGGATCGAATGGCTAGGCACAGAACAGAATTGAGTGCGGTAAACCAGAAAGGCCAGCAATTTCTTAAACCGATTCCCTAATAATTTAGTGAAAATTTTAAATCTGTGTTCAACAGAGTAATAGGTCTCCAATTGTTCAGGTCTGCCTTATCCCCTTTCTTAACCCTTGTATGGCCACAGACTGATATATCAGTTCAAAATTCCTATATGTTCTAATTCTGTCGGCAGCCTAAGGGTTAAATAAGAAAATCATTAAACCCTCGTACATCTGTTCAGTGAGACGATCTTCAGACAAAAAGGCATTAAAAACTGCTAATTAGGTATTAGGCAAGAATTTCCATATTTTTAAATAAATAACAGGAGATGAGCCATCAGAACCAGGAGCAACCATGTCTTTCATATCTGACAAAACCATGGCTACTTCCTCAGCCACAAAAGGTTTCAAAAGAGCATCCTACTGTTCACCTGACAAGGAAGGTAGATCTGCAGCTTGCAGTAACAAAGTCATAGTGTTAGATTCAGTAAAAGGAGTTTCAAATTGTTCTCTAATAAAATTTTCATCACAGTGTATAATTTCAGATGTAGTACTGATGAATTGACCTTGCTTATTTTTAAGAGCGTGTCATTGCTTAGACTGACATCATGATTTACAATCCTCGAATGGATTTACTTGTCTTTTCTTTCCTTTAGTCCCAAATTTCTGTTCAAATTCTAAGGATTTTTGCTGATCATATTGTAATTTTGTCAGTTGTTCTTTAACGTGTCGTATCTGATCCTCATAGTCTGTTTGCAAAGCACACTGTGCAGAAAATAGAGACTATAAGATATGCCGGAGCATGTTCGATCGCTGATGACGGCAATCAGCTAAATTTCGAGAATGTAGTCTAAAAAAATCCCTCTAGCAAGCCTTAGAATCTACCCACCAGCCAATTAAAGAAATGTAGAGAGATACCACTGTTCCCTTATCTATAATCATATCCCAAAACTCAGTGCAAAAAGATGAGTCTGATAACAACTTGGTGTTGGCCCTCCAAACTCCTGGCCCATTCGTGGCAACATGATTCAGACTAAGTTTCACCCCCAATAGATTATGGTCAGAGGTCTCTATGAGTAAAACCTGCCTTTCAAATTTACCAACATTCGGGGAACATAACCAAAAATCTATTCTGGACGATAAATGTCCATTTGAAAAAGTGAATTTAGGATCAGTAGAAAAAACATCCAAAAGGCCACTCTCCCGCAGTATATTTCTCAGTTCAGTGGTATCACAATATACCTTTCTAGCGGATTTTAAGTCCAGATTAGTGTTAAAATCTCCTCCTCACAATACTATGCTGGTAGTGAACAAATAAGGCTTAATTTTTTTAAACAACTGAACCCTAGTGGCTTTTTGCTGAGGTGCAGAGATGTTTATAAATTTATAATTTAAATCCTGCCACACCAAATCCAGGATCAGCACTCTGCCTGGTACCAGATCTACCACCTTCTAAATGAAAAAACCATGAAAGGAAAAACAAATCCCAGTGCCAGAGCACATACCCTGACCTGGTGACCGGAAAGAGGTTCCCTTATACCATTCTTTGGAAGCTTTGTCAATGTCAGCAGTGGTGTAAAGACGGACATCCTATGAGAAATAAACATCATATGCCATATTCTGTAAAGTCAAAAAGGACGCTTTCCTCTTATATGCAGAACATATACTATTCACATTAAGACTTGCCAAGGATAGAGAAGGAGAGGTAGAAAACATAGAAAGTAATCATAGGAAAGCTAAAAGAAACAAAACAATAATTTTTTTCCCGCAGTCTAGTGTTCCTCTTCTTAGACCCTGACCCTTTGGGGTCTTGCTGAACCAACACTAAATCAGATTGGGAAGCAGGAAGGGACCCATCAAGGTCATCACACTCCACAATGTCACCCCCAACTCTGCAAGGGCTCGTAACAATTTTCCACCAGAACAGCTGGCAGCGAGCCACTTTCCACTGGCATAGCCAATTGTAGTCTGGTTCAGACAGGTTGGAAGTCAGTAGATGAATCGTCCATACCTTCAGAATCATCAGGCAGAGAGGTAGGGGGGGTCCAGCTGTTGTGCAGGAGGGGAAATAGGTAGAGGAGACGGAAGAGGGGGTGAAGGAAAAGGAGGGGGTGGGGGGATCAGTAACAGTGACTGGAGGGTCAGGCACTTGAGAAGTGTGACTAGGTGACTCATTAGGTTGAGATGTAGAAAAGGAAGACATATTGGAAGCATCCAAACCTTTGGGTTTGCCTCTTGCAGATTTGTTAACATAAAAATCATGTTCCATATAATCAGCCGAATTGTGAGCAGCCCAGGGACAGGCAGCAAAAACATGGGAGGTATCCCCACAAAGATTACAAGAGGTGGGGCTGTACAGGACAATGCAGTATGCCCTAGAGTTCCACAAGCAGAACACTTCAGCTGGTCACAATCTGAATTCAAATGTGATAGAGACCCACAACGATAACAGGAGCGAGGTTGCCTGGGGTAAAGTAAGATACCACAGTCTCCCCCTTTGTAAAAGCAATTAGGGAGATGTTGAATCTCGGTATCAGTCATTTTTAGTTGATCAGAGAACTTCCAACCTCCTGTCCAAAACCCATTGTCATCGATCAATGCTTGAGGGACCCGTCCCCGTGAACAGTGCACCTCTTCTCCAACCAATAAAGGATGTCCAGCACATTGACACCCTCATTTTGAAACAAAACAGTGATAATCTTAGCCATAGGCCTAGTAATTGGGATGATACAAATGGCTTCCAAACTGGATGAGATTTAGTGGTATAATAAGCTGCCCAAAACTTATCCAACAGTCCTGCAGACTGAAATGAAACATCAAAATTGTCACCAGATGAATGAAAAAAGGCAGAAACATCCGAAGGAGTAAGTTTCAAGGAATCAATAAGTAGATATTTACCCACATAATTCCAATCCGGCGGTAAATCTAAGCCCCCTTTATAGTAAATTTGGGCCACAAATCGCTTTCCTGCAGGCTGCCCTGTGTTTTTAAACAAAGAAACATAACTCACTGACTGTTGACCAGTACTGGTCGCCAAACCCTGCTGTTTGGAGCCAGGAGCAGAGTTCTTCTATGAAGAAGATAAGCACATACCTAGGGATTCAGCTGAAAAAGTAGAACCATTCATGGAATTAGATCCTTCCCATTGCTTACCTGCAGAAGGAGAAGCAGGCGGAATCCCCTTCTGAAGGTCAGCTGAAACACAGACAGCGGCTGATGTAGCAAGAGTCAAATTGGAAACAGCATCTGAGGAAGCCACAGAAACTGTAGCCGGGGGAATCATTGCAACTGCCGAGACTCCAAACATGCGGGAGACACATGAACTGAGGTGGGCTCAGGAAGTAGAACAGACTTACCCATAGGCAAGGGAATTAGGGGATCAGGAATCCAGCAAGACTTGTCCTTAATCCACCCAGCTTTCTCCAGTGCTACCTCTGGGGACCAGGACGAGTCATGCATGATAAAGAGATACGGAAACTAAATCAAACTCCGTAGCAGGAACCTCCGGTGATGTAGCCTCTAACACCACATCCTCAGAAGCATCCAGCAAACTGCATTTAGCTATTCCGGCATGAACAGCTGGGCTACCAGCAGAATGTTTCCTTTTCTTATCCTCCTCACTGCAAGTGTCATCTGAAACACACATTCCACTCGCTCCCATGCAAGACACATCTCCGGCCTCTGCAACCACCAGAACAGCTGAAGGTAGGAGCAAATCCATGGAAGAAATCTTTAAATCACCAACAGGTTCCAAATCAGAAGAAGGTCCAGACAGCATATCCGCGCACTCCAAAGGCTGAGACATACTGAGGTCTCACCAGGTGTCTCAGAGGGGACCCCTACTGCAAGAATAGGGGAATTTTATTTATAAATATGGACTTCATTACAATATACAAACAGTACATCAGCAATTAGTCACAATCATGTACAAATTTTGGGTAAACTGGAATGAATCAAGGGGTAAAGAAAACAGACAAGAAAAATATAAATGAAGCATAAAAGAAACCAGAAGATTACATAAACCATTTCTCACAGTTAATCCACAGATGCTTAACCTTTTCTGGTGAAAAGCACTTTACATCCATCTTTTGTATCTGAACTAATGCATTTTTAATATTAAATAATAGCTCCAGATAAGCTACTATTTTTCTGTTGCAACAGAAACACACACCTTGCTTGCCACATGGAATATCTAATTACAGCAAGAGTAACATATGCAGCGTCTTTATGATAAAGAACTTCTGTGCACAAACACTGAGGCAAGGGTTACCCCAAAGGGCATGTTTCGTCCTACCAGGACTCATCAGTATGCCTCATCTGTTTGACACCCCAGTGGAATGGACCAGCTACCCTTAAGGCAGTGTGCCTTGGATATATTGTGGTGAACCCATTAAAATAAAAAACTATTTACAAGACAAAGAACCTCTGTGCGTAAACACTGAGGCAAGGGTTACCCCAAAGGGCATTTGGCTGGGAAGCCAAGTTTCAAGAAAACACAAAATCACACATGCCCCCACAATGCAAAGCATCATGGGCTGCATATGCAAATCACCACAGAATGTTATGCTGGTCCAACTTTAAGCAGAATTGCTTGGTGCCGAAAGACCTCTCACACAGTTTGCAAAGGGTGCTAACAGAAGACATAGACACGTGTTTCATCCTACCAGGACTCATCAGTATGCCTCATCTGTTTGACACCCCAGTGGAATGGACCAGCTACCCTTAAGGCAGTGTGCCTTGGATATATTGTGGTGAACCCAATAAAATAATTTATGATAGTTTGCACAGAGAGCATCTTCTGGTAGAAACCTAAGTCCAGAATAAGAAAGTTTCAAAAAAGTTGGTATTTCCCAAACTTGAGAGAAAATCTTCCAGAAACTCTGTGCGTATGGACAGTCTAAAAATAAACATTGTTGGATTTCTAGGATGCCATCACAACCTTCTCTAGGGCAGTATCTTTCCGAAATTTGTTTATGATTTGCTTTTACCCGTAATCTATCATAATTCCTGAGCCACTCACAATCCCATACATATGCAGGAACCCTTGGATTTGATAATTGTTGCAATATGTAAGGAATGTCAGCTTCCACACAATGCGGAAATTCAACTTTAGCATGGCATTCAACCTGTAGAATTTCTGCCTGTGTTGTTTTGCTATTTAAGATGGATAATTGTTCTGGAGAAACCCCCCATTTAATAGCATTCTTTATACATTCTTTACCATATATAGGCATAGTTTTCACTTGAGCCAGGATTCTGGGTCTTTTCTCTTCCCATGAGGGTAGTACTGTCTGTTCACAAGACATAACTAAGTCTTTCCAGAGTACCAACCCAGGCTTAAAAAAATGACTTAAATTATATTCCAAAAAGATACTGTAATAAAAAGCTACTGGATTTACCATATTAATACCACCTTTAGAAATGGAGAGCTATGTGAGCTCTCTTTTAATAGGATTTAACCTGGAGCCCCACAAATCTTGAAAAAAAATACCATTAAGTTCTGTAAAAAACATTGAAGCGGGAGGGAAAATGTAACTTAGGTATAAGAAACATGGCAATAGTAAGGTTTTGATTAACATAACCCTCCTTTTTCTCGACAATAAATACCCCTTCCGACTTTTAACTAGGTTACTAGCCTTACTTAATTTCTTTTCCCGATTTCTTGTAGCATTATCTCCTGGCCCAAACTCAAGACCCAAGATGGAAATAGGGGAATCAGAAATGGATATTCCTGCAATCTGACCTACTAAAGAGAGGGGAGTGCAACCCACTATAATCCTGTTACACTTACTAATATTGATCTGAGATCTAGACATTAAGGCATATTGATGCAAAATTATATTTACAATCTCTTCATTATATTCCGATGAAAGAAACAAAACAAAACCATCAGCATAGGCCAATATTTTAATAGCAGGGAGGTGGGGAATAATAGATATTCTTTCCAACTCAGCATGTCCCAATATCATTTGTATCAAAATAGCTATACCCAAAACATATAAAATGGGGCTTAATGGACACTCTTCCTTAACACCTCTACGAATCTTAACTTTTCTCCCAAACCACCCATTCACATTTGGCAATAGATAAGAATCTTGATATAAACTTTGTAACGGTAAAACAAATTGTTCAGAAATGCAAAGGCTTTTAGAACTGAAATAAAAAGTGATGAGATATCCTATCAAATGCCTTTTCCTGTTCCAACCCCAAGACATATCCCTGAACCTTTCCACTATCCCCACTAGCGAAAAGATCCCTGAGGATAATTAGGTTATCATGTTGCCTCCTTCCCTTCACTGCACAAGTTTGATATGGGCTTATCAAATAGTCTGCTACTTTGGTTAATCCTGACAATAAAATTTTACTTAAAATCTTAAGATCTGTATTTTGTAAACTTAAAGGCGCCAGTTGTTAATATCCTTCCTACTGCCTTTTTTTATAAATTAGTACCAATACAGCTTCTAACATGGAAGACGCGTACTTGGATTCTTGTAGACAGTGGTTATATAGTAAAGCCAAGACTGGTGAAAGTTCATTTTCAAAGGTTTTATAGAAACCGGAACCTATACCATCTGAACCAGGAGCTGTGTGACTAGGTAATGAAGAAATGGCTTCTTCTACCTCATTAATAGTAATCTCCCTGGTCACCTCCTGATTTTCTAACTTGGAGACCTGTGGCAGGCCTAGAGCCTTAAGTGTGTCCTGAAGAGTTACATCTGGGGGGGGGGTGATCAAAAAGATTAGTAATATGTGTAATGACTACATCTAAAAGTTCATATGGAGAACTAACCTTATGTCCATAAGAATCTATCAAGCTAGTTAATATCCTACTCTCAGTTCTTTTTTTACAGTTTTTATAGGGATCTAAAGAATTTCTTTGCATCTGAGCCCCAAACCTACTTTCCTGTTGTAGAGATACTGCCCTATTATATTGCAGGTCTTTCATCTGTATTTTAATAGTTCTGATTTGCTCACTATAATCATGCCTTGTAGTATCTGACAGCAAGATAAGCCTTTGTAACCAATGTCTCAATTTTAAGTACTGAACATACTCTTGTTGAGTTTTACCTTGTCCTTTCTTTAGAAAGAAAGAACTCCAAGTTTTTTTTTTATCTTCCCACCATTCTTGTATATCAGAGTATAATACAGCTACTGAAAGTCGAGCAGTCCATTCCTGTTTCCATGATCTTATAATATTTTTGTCTTCTAAAACTGATTCATTTAGCCGCCAGCTATTCTTTTTTACATCAAGGGGCATCTCCCCAGGAAATTATTGCTTTAAGAGCTACATGGTCAGAAAAAGCATTTGGAACTGTATCTATGTGCTCTATATGGATAGTTTCAGATAAAAAAAACAAAATTAATCCTTGTTCTTAAAGGTCCTTTAAAAAAGGTGTAACCACCAGTGGGGTGTATTTTCCTATATGCGTCTATCAGTTTTGCTGTACTAGTGATTTGAGCTAAAGCTAAGGAATCACTAAAGATTTTATCAGTATGGAGACCTCTATCAGATTTGGAAAGCCCGCAATTGAAATCTCCAACCCACAAAACTAAATGAGATGAATGTAAGAAAGGTTGAATCTCTTTAAACAAAGAAGCACATTGTGCCTTTGTCTGGGGAGCATAGGACCTGATCACTCTAAATCTCTCAGCACCAAAAGAAAAATCAATTAAGAGAGCCCTACCAGGGTGAATGTCTGCTAACCTGGACACACTGAGAAGAGGTTTGCAAAAAGGATTCCCACCCCATCACACGTGTCCACACCCATGGACCAGAAAACAGGGCCAAAATCCCACTCTCTGGTAGATATTTGCAAGTCAGAAAGCGTTTTAAGGCGGGTGTCTTGTAAACAAATAATATCAGTTCTTAATTATTTTATGGAAAACTGGCCAAATTTCCCTCTTTCACTAAAAATACCACCAACTGCTTAATCTGATTCAAGGTCAGTTGGCATTCTTCTGTATCCCCCTCCCCCGGGTCATGCCTGAAAATAGGCAGGATTTGTCTAGTGCACTTACCCGGTCAACAAAAATGAAATAAAAAAATAAATAAATAGTGGGACTCTGTTGGGGTGGGGACTGGCAGACCTCTGCACATCAGATATGGGAATGCACCTGCTCATGCACCAAGGTCATTGCATGACTGGTTCCTTCTCGGACAGGTGGGGAGAGGGAAGCATAAGGGAAAAAACCCTCAGCGTGAGCCCATGATGCCCGGATCCCAGCACATGCTGTGACCATAGCCGATTATGGGGGGTGGATCTCCTCTCCCTGGCAGCATTCAAGGGCCAAAAACATATGCAAAAAAAAAAAATAAAAAAAAAAAAGAGTGTTGGATGCCTATAACAGACTGCTAGCAGGAGTGGTGGAGATGAAAACATGCTTGGGATAGACACGGAAATATTAGGAAATAGGCAGGGAGGGTCGCAGGAGCCCTATAAGGGTTTGCAGAGACAGATTAGGCAGGGATCATCTTGGCTGGTAAAGACAAAATGATTCATTGAACAATATGAAGTAGTGTCAACAGATGAATAACTAATTGGCAAGGGTCTATGTGATAATGGCAAACGCATAAAGGTAATCACTGTTATCGCTCAGTTAGAGTGCTGAAAACATTTTTGGCACTCTGACAACCCCTAACTTTATCAGGATAACAGTACCAGGACATTTTTTTTACTGCTTTCTGTGTGGGGCTGTGCCCCACCCACCCATATGAGGGCCTTTTCCCCCGCACCCCCTACTGAAGATTCTCAACTCCAGGAGGGTGCATATTGAGGGGGGATGAAAGCAGTAACAAATTTAAGGTTCAGGCCAGGCGCAATAAAATCGGACCAGCGCCTGGACCCGAACCTGGTACCTCACCCACCCCAACCACTAACCAACCCCCAGCTCAGTCAGCTACTGCAGCACCACCCCCTACAGCCTCTCTGCCCCCTCCTAGCCCACGCTCACCATTCTCTCTCTCTCTCTCTTCCACCCCCCCACGCTCATATGCATAACAACATCCTCTCGCCCAGTTCGCCCACAGCCTCATCCGGTCACCCTACCCTCCCATCACCCTGAGGGATTGTGCTAGGAAGGAGTCGCCATTACAGATGGTGCCCTTCCTCATGGGGCCACCTCAAGGGTTACCAATTGGCAATAGGTCTGGATAGGATCTTGAGTCTGAGTGCCATGATTTAGATTACTTAGACAGATGCTTAAATCTCAAGGTACACCATTGCTGGAGTTGAGGTATTGTAAGTGTGAGGTGGAGAGAGGGCTAGAGAGCAACTGGAGTGGAGGCAATACTATTTATGGCTTTAACGAGATTAAGTTGGAAATGAGGATGTGATAGTATTAATTCGACCATCTGATCTGAGTGAAAGAATAACAGTAGAATCCTTACCAACTGGTAGAGTCCAAATAGATTTGATAGCAGCTTGAATGTAGGTAGTCCAAAGACAGGAATTCCTGAAGTGAGTGTGCGAAGAGCCAGAACTAAACTGAGTTACCTGTACAGCCAAAAAGCACTCCAGTGAGAAAGTGGATGTAGCCCTGGTTTGGATGGATATTGGAAGGACAAGTGTTTCCTGAACTTATTGAATGAGTGCTTTTGAGAGGTTGCGGCAATGCTAATACCATATTAGAGTCAATGCAAAGAAATGTAAAATGATAAATTTGGGGCACAAAACCCCAGGATAGGAGTACATGGGGGGGGGGGCAGGTACTGGCAGTCACCAAACAGGAAAGGGACTTGGGGTAATCATATCAGATGATGGCAAGATAGCCAATCAATGTGAGAAGGCTGGGGGGAAACCAGCAGGATGCATGGGCGCACAAGGAGAAGGGATCACCAGCAGGAAAAAGGAGGTGGTGATGCCACTGTACAGATCACTGGTGAGACCTCATCTGGAGTACTGTGTCCAGTTCTGGAGGCTGCATCTCTGGAAGGACATATACAGGGGACAGACAGTTCAGAGGAGAGCAATAAAAATGGTGCAGAGACTGCACTGAAAGTCATACAGGGAGAGACTTAAGTACTTTTGTCGGTATTCCCTGGAGGTGAGGGGGGGTATGATAGAGACCTTCAAATACCTAAAAGGTATAAATAAGGTACAGGAGGGGAACATCTTCCAAAGAAAAGATGTTCAGGAACAATGAGTCATGATATGAGTCTAGAGGGAGGTAGACTCAGGGGTAAGAGGAAGTAGGCTGTTAATTAACTAGGACCTGCAGCTTATTCAATAGGTAGCAAAATGAGCAGACAGGGTGGGCCAAGCTATCCTTATCTGCTGTCAAAGTCTGTTTCTATGTTCTGTGTAACATGAGGAATCTATTTTTCACATAAATTTATTTATTTATGTTTCTGGTAACCGGGTGAGCAAACTGATCCAAAGGACCATTTTCAGTTGCGACCCGGGCCATATGGTGGCAGAGACAATAGGTACAAGTTATAATACAGTAGATACATACAATACAGTGAGTACAGTGGTATCAGAAACAGTGATACATACACATCATATCTTAAAAATAGGGGTTAAGGACATAAAAAACAAATTCATGACAAATAAAGCAATGTGTCTCTGCTTGCAGAGAATGAGGACATACACTTACAACAAATCAAGACATTATTCAGCCAGTCCAAGGTTTACGATAAAGTGCATAAGGGATTACACTATAGCAATCAACATTTTCACAATGGAGTCAAAAACACGTCAGTTGTATATGTAGTAACCAGTACTTGGGAAGTAAGGCAAATAGTTCACTTGGCCCCTAAGGCAGCTTTCTGGCTAGGGTGTTTCCAAGGGAGCAGGCACAAGTGGCCTGAAACATTAGCCAATCTCTTAGCTTTGATCTGAAGGACTGATGAGAGGGTAATATACAGATAGCAGGTGGTATTCTGTTCCAGAGGTAGGGGGCAGAGACAGAGAAAGCCTTGCTCCCCATGACAGTAGATACACTGAGGACTACCGGGGGGAACAGAAGAGACCCTGAGACACTGAGTTACCACCCTGTTAGTGAGAAGTGAGGAGTATGGGGACTTATGTGAGTTCCTGAGAGATATGTCGACTAGACAACCCATAGAGGGTGGTGGTTGCATGAAACAGCCTCTCTGCAGAGGTGGTGGAGGCAAACACAGTGTGTAAATTCAAGAATGCATGGGATAAACATAAGGGAACCCCAGTGATAAGAAAGAGAGGATGGTCTGCAGGTCAGTGAAGGTCTACAGTGTATGCAGTATATAGGGAAAGTGAGCAGACTGGATGAGCCAAGCGGTTCTTTTCTGCTGTCAGTTTCTATGTTTCTGTTTCATATAGTACAATAATCACTAGAATTTGCACATAGAAAAAAACTGCAATGACCAAAGCATCAGGGCAGTTTGACGGGTGTTCTACTGGGTAGTTTAGAAGAGTCAGTGATACACATATTCTTTGGAGCAGCAGCCTTTGCTTGGCGATTTTTCACTTCTGAATGTAACTTCGTCTTGTTCAAGGTTGGATTGCCCTTGGTAACAACTGAATTGATTGCTGAATGAAGAAAGGCAGTTACACGAGAGTCCCAGAGCTTAGTGCTAGTCGCTGAAAGACATAGCGTAGGAGTTAAGTTACATGTTGGATGCTGGAACTTTAAAGCTTGCAACATCTGGAGTTCAGATATAGCTGCCGAGAGGTAGTGCAATGAAGTCAGAAATTGAAGTGAGACATTGTTTAATAAGTCCTTTAGCAAACTGGCTTGTACAGGGATGATGCAGCAGACTGAGTATGCTCTAACCAGCTCTGAGTGAGTTTATACTATGATCAGTCTAGTGCTACCACTAGGATTGTAACTGCCAAAAATAGGGGCACAGTGAGATATCTTAGATTTCAGTTTTGGTGTATTCAGTGGAGAAAAACAGAGATTTCTGAGGAGGAGCAGGAAGAATGGGGCGATTGCTGGAGCAAGAAACAGCAGGAAAATGGGGTTGTTAGCAATTGAATCACGACTGAGGCAACAGTGCTGTTCCAGTCAACTGAGAGTGTGCAGAAGTAGGTTGACATTTCCGTATCCCATTCATATGCTTCATTCTAGCTCTACACCTGAAAAATAGCTGAAACTGTAACGTTAGTGCTGACTGGATGACAGAGGTGTAGTGCAATTTTCGTGTAATGAAAGGAAACTGAACGCTGCTGGGTAAAGGCTGAAATAGAGAAATAACAGAGGACTGAGAAGGGTGTTAGAGATGAACAGAAGAGAAAATGAGGAACAGGGTTAGTAGTGGAGCAAAGTATTGCAATAGCTGCGAGCCAGGTAGTGACATCACACTGCACAACCCGGAAGAGAGAGGAGTTAAGAATTTCAAGCAAAATCCTGAGTGGGGAAAGGAATGAATGAAGCAAAACATCAAAAAAGGAAGACGACTCAAAGGAAGGTATGAGAACTGTGGAGGGGGGTCGAGAACAAATGAGCTGGGAGGCGTAAGACATGCAGAAGTTGGGAATGAGCCACGGAGGGGCAATGGAAACAAGGCAGCAAAAAGAGGCAAGCAGGACAGAACACAGAAAGAACAGGAACCGGAGGCCATGGAGAGCACAAAGGAAATGTGTCGGGGGGGGGGGCAAGAGTAAGCCGGAAGAACAGACAGAAATGGGAGACCAGCCAAAGTGGCTGGAGAGCAGCAGGGGGAGGCAGAAATGGAGAGTTGGAGCACTCCCACATTAAACCACAAGCAAAGCCCTCCAATTGGGCTTGAGAGGGGAGCAGTTACAGTGGGGTAGCAAGCGACAATGACGACGGGTTTTCTTTTTCTACATGATTGTAAACCGAAAGTGGAAGACGTGTGGCAGACTGATCAGGACTCCGATCAGCTGTTTGCTGGGCAGTGTCATGCAGATCTAAGGAAAGAGATGCCCTGTGATTGGGTTGGCTCATTCTTTTGAAATACACAAAGTTTCCACTCAGCAAACTAAAAGTGTGGTGGACCAGGGAGGTCCAGGAGGTGGTGCGGGAAAAGAAGGCAGCCTATAACCAATTCAAGTACTCAAGGAGTGAAAGGGATCGAGGGGAGTATGAGCTGATGGCTAGAAGGGCCACTAGGGTGGTGAGGGCATCTAAGGCAAGGAAGGAGCAGAACCTGGCCAGGGAAAGTAGGAGAGGGAACAAGGGGTTCTGTAGATACATTGGGGAAAAACGAAGGGTGAAGGGGCAGATCAGATTAGCAGGATTAAAACAGGGGAGAGATGGGCACTAGACCCAGGGGAGCAGGCTGAGGTACTAAATGAGTACTTCACCTCAGTTTTCACCAAGGAAAATGGGGGTGCTGCATCATACATGGAAGGAGACAGTGATGCTGAGGAGGGGGGACCCTTACCAATCGGCGGGTCTGGGGAGAGGGGGAGGCATCACTGGCAGGAGGGGGGATGGATAAGCAGGGGGAAGAGGTAGTGGAGGTGGAAATCACAACAGAGAGAATGAGGGAAGCCCTCAGGTCCCTTAAGTCAGAGGAAGCACCGGGTCCGGATAAATTACATCCCAGAGTGCTGAAGGAACTTGCGGATGTCCTGGCGAAACTCCTGGCGGAGCTTTTCAGCATCTCTCTGAGGACAGGGTGGGTGCCCCAGGACTGGAAGGTGGTGCATATAATGCCTATCCACAAGGGGAGATCAAGGGAGGTGGTAAGGAACTATAGGCCTGTCAGCCTGACATCGGTGGTGGGCAAGGTGATGGAGGGCATTGTCTAGGAGAGGCTAGGGGGGACCTGAAAAAGTCAGGATGCCTGGACGATAGACAGCATGAATTCATCATGGGAAAATCATGTCAGAAAAACCTTGTGTTGTTCTATGACTGAGTGACGAGTGCCTTGGACCTGGGTAGACCAGTGGACATCCTCTTTCTAGACTTCAGCAAGGCACTGGACTCTGTTCCTCACGAGAACCTGTTGGATAAGCTGGGAGAAATGGGGGTGGGGAACCAGATGATCAGATAGATAGGCAATTGGCTCCAGGACTGGACCCAGAGGGTCGTAGTTGGTGGGACAGTCTCATGCCCAAGGAGGGTCATTAGTGGGGTCCCACAGGGATCAGTCCTTCGGCCCCTCCTGTTCAATGCCTACGTCTCTGACATAAGGACAGGTATCAGGAGTGAGATGAGTCTCTTTGTGGATGACTCAAAACTGGGGGTGGTGGAGGAGGGGAGGGAGGGTGTGGCCCACAGGGGTACCTGGAGGCTCTGGAAAGATGGTCTAGAAAGTGGAAACTGAGGTTCAATGCAGGGAAATGCAAGGTACTGCCCCTGGGTGCCAGAAACCCGGGTCAAGTGTACACCCTGCGAGGGAAAATGCTACAAGTCTCGATGGCTGAGAGGGACTTGGGGTGGTGGTGGATGTCAAGATGAACAACTCGGAGACTTGTAGGAGCGCAGCAGCCAAGGCCAACAGGATGCTGGGATGCATCACCAGGGGGATCACCTCCCACTGTATAACTGCTTGGTGAGGCCGCACCTCAAGTATTGCGTGCAGTTTTGGAGGCCACACTTAAAGAGGGACAATAAACTCCTGGAGAGGGTCCAGAGGAGGGCAACCAAAATTATTTGGGGCTTAGGGGACAGGACCTATGAGGAGAGGCTTGAAGACCTAAATATGTACACATTGGAAGAGAGAAGGGATGGGGGGACATGATAGAGGTCTTCAGGAACATGAAGGAGGTAAATTGGGGAGGAGCAGTCAGGGTGCTTCAAAGAAAGGAGAAGGGGGCAACTAGAGGGCATCGGTGGAAGCTGGAAGGGAGAAGATTCAGGGGAGAAAGGAGGAGGTGCTACTTCACTGAGAGGGTGGTGGAGCCATGGAATGCGCTGCCCTAGGGGTTAGTGGAGGCAGAGATGGTGGAGGGGTTCAAGAGGGGGTTGGAGAGGTACAGGGGAAGGGTTCTGGAAGCAACATTCAGTGCAGTGAGAATATCTGGAACTGGGAAGGGAGAAGCCAGAGAAGGCGAGGGGCGCAGCAAGATCAGCACTCAGGGTGGGGGCTGACTAAACGAGCAGACACGAAAGATTGTTAGGACTATTCTGCTGGCATTTTAGTATGTTAGTATAATCAGCCTGGCTGGTGATTGGTGTGGGATTACTGCGCCCTCTGCAAACCATTCTGCATCGGACCGACAGTGTCACATACCTCAACAGTCATTATCATAGCAAAACGTTCAGTGCGCATGCATGCACGATGAGCATAAAAAAACACAGGCACAGATTTCTCCTGGAGGAAGAAAGCACTATAGAACAACATTAGTGACTAAAGAATTCATTACATGCTTAAAACAACAGGTTCGGATAGGTGGCACCCCACAGGCACCCAATGAGTTTTGCGTGTCGTTTGCTTTTTCTTTTTTGCTTTAGAATTTTTTATTAGGTATTTTTTTATTGAAGTATTATACAAAAGGTACAAGTTCAGCAGATGCAATAATAAAGGTCATACATACTGAAAAAGTAACAATGCTTTAACAGTGCAATGTGTCTTAAAACAAATAACGATAAGAACAGGTTAATAGAGCTACCTCAAGGGTCTAAAATCAATCTACCAGAAATATCTTAATTACAGAAGCATGCTAGGAAGTGTGTGTGTATGGGGATTGGGGGCTTTGTGTTTCCTTCAGTGGCCAGAAGAAATAAGTGTTACAAAAATTGACTTACAGTGCCTGCCACCTTTTTGTTTCATAATCACTCCTATACCACAATCATGACCATTCTCGGCACATCAAAGCTCCCTTCTCCCAGAATCCCCCCTTCTCACTGACATTATACAAGTAATCTAAACACGAGTGATCTCCTTACAGCACCTGAGAATGTTGTACTCAAAGACATACCATACGCCATACTGCTGTAGAACAGCTTATAGTTGATGTAAAATAATTAAAGCTATATTCGCTTAAATGATAATTGCACTAAAATAAAATCACACTAATTGGCCAAAATTGCATATTTTCAATGGACACAAATTGGGAGGTAACTGCAGAGAGTGAAATTGAGAGTGAAATTAAATTTGTGCAATTATGTCTGATTATTGCCTTGAGCTAAATATAATGTGCGCAATAATAAACAGGTTCTTTTTTTTTTTTAACCAGGAGAGACACACTAAGCTAAAAGCTTGTTTACAGGTGTGACTTGGGAGCACAGGGGAGTTAAGTAACTTGCTATGGGTCACACAGTATGCAAGTGGGAGCTGTTCTACAATATATCCCACATTTAACCCAAAGAAGACCTACCTGCTTCTTCCTCCCAGCTACAGTTATGGCTGGCAGTATAGCCTAGAGGTTAGAGTAGTTTTTATTTATTTAAAAGTTTTACCAGGAAGGCATACTGAGCAGACAAACTGCTCGATTCCAGACATGTCCTGTGGGTGGGAGGGAAGACATGGAGACAGCATAAATAATATGCAGCATAAAGTGAATGTAACCATACATAGTACACAGACTTGGAGATAGTACAACTACTACACAGCATATAGTGAAGGAGCAGTACATTGTACACAGACTTGGAGACAGTGCAAATAACATGCAGCATACAGTGAATGTAACCGTACATAGTACACAGACTTGGAGATAGTACAACTACTGCACAGCATATAGTGAAGGAGCAGTACATTGTACACAGACATGGAAACAGAGCAAATAACATGCAGCATACAGTGAATGTAACCATACATAGTACACAGACTTGGAGACAGCACAAATACTATACAGCATATAGTAAAGGAACAGTACACTGTACACAGACATGGAAACAGTGCAAATAACATGCAGCATACAGTGAATGTAACCGAACATAGTACACAGACTTGGAGACAGTACAACTACTACACACATAGCGAAGGAGTAGTATATTGTACACAGACATGGAGACAGTGCAAATAACATGCATGCAGCATACAGTGAATGTAACCATAAATAGTACACAGACTTGGAGACAGCACAAATACTATACAGCACATAGTGAAGGAACAGTACACTGTACACAGGAAAATCAGAAATGATGATGCTATAAAGATGGGATTGGGAAATTGTTTATGATATAATACAAACACTGGTGAGTAACAGCGATTCACAAAGATTCCAAAAGAACTCAGCCAGTAAGTTTCAGTCCGGCAGCATGAGGTGACAGCTTTGCTAATCAGGATAGTAAGTGCTCAGGCCTGGGTCAGGGGAATGGGGAATTAGGTGCATGAGGAGCTGAAATGGGCATTGATGAGGGAGTTGAGGTGGTGTGTGTTGGAGGTGTGATGAATTGCCGAGGGGAGCAAGTTCCACAATTTAGGCATGCACTAGGAGAAGGCTGCTTGACCTGCAGTGGTGGTCTTACATGGGATAGCAAAGCAGCAGGTGTCATAGTGCCTGAGGGAGTGCATGGGGGGAGAGGATAAGGCTGTAAAGAGGTACAGAGACAGGGACTGTGTCCAGAACTTGGCAGTAAGCCCAGCACAGTGGCACAGCCTTCTGTTCTGAAGAGAGGGGAGACACAGGGATTGGTAGAGGTCACAATGATAGGTACTGGGAGGACAGGCAAGGGCGAGCAGCAGAAGGAGTGGAAGAGGGTATCCAGTCTGGTTAGGGAAGTTTTGGGAGTGGCACTGTAGACTACGTCGCTGTAGTCAAAAATTGGGAGAATCATTTTCTGTACAATTGCATGGTGAGCCTGCAGCAGGATACATCCACAATTGTGATACAGGGCATCCAGCTTGGGGTGCAGCTTCTTGTGGATGGTATCAATATAAATGGAAAAGTCGAGGTGCTGGTCAAGCCAGACCCCGAGGTATCTAAAGGAGGTGGAGTCCTCCAAATTAGTCCCATCCAGGGTGTGGAAGGTGGGGAAAATGGGGAGATGAGAGAGAGTCTCTGCTTTGTGCCAAAGTTCACGGAGACAGTCTTCTTGGCGTTCAGAAAGAGCTGATTTGAGTAAAGCCATTGCTGGACATCATCGAAGTCGCACCAAAATCTGTCTGCCACATCAGATATTGATGGCCCAGATGGGAACAGGATTGTGTCATCCACATACATGTGAATGGAAGTGTGGAGGCAAGCAGAGGGCAAATCATTGAGGAAGATGGAGAACAGCAGAGAGCCAAGGACTGAGCCTTGGGGGACACCAGTCGAGATGGGGAGGGAGGAAGAGATGGAGTTAACAGTCCTGACAGACTGTTTCCTGCATACTAGATAGGAGTGGAATCAACTGGTGGCCTCCCTAGATAGCCCAGTGAGGAGGGCTTGGAAAGCAGGAGGAGGGGGTGAGATAAAGTGTCAAAAGCCTTTGCAAGGTTGACAAGGATGGTGAAGGTGTTGTGGCCCTGATCCATACTGGTGAGGATAGAATCAGTGAGCCTCAGGAGGGAAGTGGTGGTGGAGTGGGACTTCCGAAACACAGATTGGCAGGGTGTGAAGAAGGAGGTGGAATCAAGGAAGGAAGAGAGCTGGGAGAGGATCAAGTGTTCTTGGAGTTTTGCTAGGATGGGGAGGAGGTAGATAGGGTGGTAATTTCTGGGGGAGGAGGGGTCACCACTTTTTGGTAGGGAGATGACTGTGGCATGCTTCCATTCAGCTGGTATAATAGTGACAGAGAGAAGGAAAGGATGAAAAGCAAGGCCAGGGGGAGGAAATGGTGGGGGCAGCCAGGAAAAGTAACTTGGAATCCAGCCCTGTAGGACATTTTCCCTTGGGAGGGTTTAGGGCAAGTAGTGCATTGTAAACATTGGCAGGGGTCACATGGATGAAGGAGAAAGCAGGGGAGGGTGCTTGGTCAGGGCGGCGCATGGCAGGGATGGCTGCTGAGGTAGGTGGAAGTGAGGACAGGAGAGAGGAGATACAATTAGTGAAGAAGGAGTTAAACTCTATAGCCACTGAGAGCAGATCCGCTACTGCGGAACTGCCTGCATGTAGGACAGGGGTAGGGTGTTGGGACGGAGGGAAGAAAAGTGATTTTACCACCTTCCAGAATTTAGGGGGGTGATTAATGTTGGAATGGATGTTGGATTTGAAATAATATGCTTTTGCCTGGCATATTTGTCTTGTCAAAGCATTGCGAAGAGCACGGTACTTCTGGTAAGCCGAGGCTGAGCCAGTAGCTTTGTGGGACTTCCAGGCCTGTCCCTGGCCCTGAGGCTGGATATGACATCAGCAGTGATCCAGGGCAGGTGAGAGCCCCACACCCGAGTGCATCTGAGAAGGGCATACATGTCCCAGACCGATAGGCAGTTTGTCTTGAAATAGTCCAGGGCTGCATAGGTAAAGGTGGCATGAGGAATGAAGGATCAATCTAAGTTGGTTAGGTCAGTCAGGAAGGAAGTGTGATCTAGTGACTTGAAGAACTGTAAGAGTAAGTTTTTTTTGGGGGGGTGCCTTGGGCCTATGGACTTTTTGCACAGAGTATATTAGATGATGGTCACTTAGGGAGTTGGGTAAGGGACCTGCAGCTATAATCCAATGTGGGTGGGAGGTGAGAGACCAATCTAGCAGAGAGGGATTTTGTGCTTTTGAATTTAGGCAGGTGGGTTCCAGGTTGGGTCAGGTTTAATGCAGCAATGTCATTTAGAATTCTAGAGCTAGAGGTGGATAGCCAGTTTACATTGAAGTTGCCAAGGACATGGAGCTCACCACCAGATGCGTGATAATTTACAGCTGCTAGAAGATCCATGATATCGGTCACAGGGGAGTTAGGGGGACACTAGGAGCCTGCTTTAAAGATAGGGATGGATTGGGGGAGAGTAATTTTTGCCATCAGTGAGTCACTAGTCTGAATGTGTGGAAGGACAAATGGCACTGGGGTTAATTGGAGGCAGGAGCTGATGTACAAGGCGATGACATCACCTCTTTTGTTGCTGGTCTGGTCTTGTCTGATGACTGTGTAACCAGGTATTGAGATGCAAGTATTCAGGATGTGTGGTTTTCACCATGTTCTGTAATAATTAGAACTTCAGGGTTTTGGGGATAAGGCAATCGTCTGGAGCATGGTAATTTTTGTGTGGAGGCTCCAGATATTTAAGTGGGCTATCTTTAGGCCCTGTGGTAGTTGGTGAGGAGGGGGAAGGGCTGGGCTGGGGTTAAGCTCTATGTCTACTGCCATTAGTAGCAGAAATGTTACCTGGGTTCTGGATACCAGGGTTCTGGTTAAAGCTAACAGGGTCTTACGGTGGGGAGAGGAGGGGTGGAGAGACAATGCTGGGTTAGCCTGTTGAGGGAACTTTAGCGCTAGCTGACTAGCATGGAAACTGGGGGATAGTATGGAGGGACCAGTTGACCAGGTGGTTGGGAGTTTAGTGTTTGGCAAGACAAGGAAGGAGGTGGCTGAGGTGTAAGAGGAGGGCAGCATAGGGTGGTTTACTAAGTAACGACAGTGGCTTGGAGTAGGACGAGGGTGGGACAGACACTGCAGGAACATAGAGTGCGACAAGAGTGAGTGCCAAGAGGACCATTATGAAGTTAGGCCAGGGTGCCTGTGGGTAACCTGTAATTGGAATCAAAGAGAGAATGGTATAGGAGATGTACTTCACAGCAGGAATAATCACAGCAGCTACTAGTGGTGGACTGTGATAAACTGCAGAGGGGAAAATCGATTTTTACTCCATTCACAAAAGTAGGTGGGGCTAAAATGTGTTATAATAGAAGATGATTGCCAAGGGTGGTGGTGGGGATGGTGGAGTAGCCAACGTGTAGCATCGGCGGGGTAAACACAGTTGCTGAAAGCACCTCAGAGCAAGCATGGTCACTGTCTAGAGTTGTGCCTTCTACAGCAGCTTGGGGGAGAGCAGGACTTGGGTTTCTTTGGGTGGTGCTCTCACAACCGCACCGGCAGCCAGCTGTGGAGAGAGGGACCAGAATTTATACAGATACTAGGGAAGTGGAACAAGGAAAGGAAGGGGGAGTAAGAGGACCAGGTAACCGGAGGAAAACTTTCACCAAAGCAACAAGCTAACACAGAATTGAATTGCTTTTTTGTTTTTTTACAGTAGCACTTAAGTTGCCATAGCTAATTAACTATCTAATTAATCAAGTCTAAAAGCTAATTATCCTGGTATAGGAACAGCAAATTAATTTAGCTGCTTGCACCTAGGCAGAGCAGGCACAGGAATTAAAAACATTGCTTGTTACAACAAAAGTACAGGTTAAATTGCCTCAGCTAGCAAGCGTCCTAATCTGCAAGTCTACAATATACCAGCAGTACATTGATTGAGCTCAGAATCCTGGCACAGATAATGAGCTGTGAATGAGCTTGGTACATCCAACAGACCTGTGTTTGATTCCCACAACCTTCACTTGCATACTGTGTGACTCTGAGCATGTCACTTAACTAACCCAGTGCTCCCAGGTTACCCCTGAAAATAGGCACTTGTGCCTAGTGGGCCCTAGCTGGTTACTAAAGAATTAAATAAAATAAAATGAAAATCTTGTATATGTTGAACAGAATCTTTCCCTCAAAGGAGGCATACCTGCTTCTTTCTAACAGTTATCCTGTATATGTTAAACAAACAATAAGACACAACAAGGTGTGGGTTATGGATGGTTAGCTCAGCTGGTTAGAGCGTGGTGCTAATAACGCCAAGGTCACGGGTTTGATCCCTGTACAGGCCATGGTTAATCACTTTAGGGAGGCAGTATAGTGCAGTGGTTTAAGGTTCTGAGCTGCAAATCTGGAGACCTGGGTTTGAATCCCACAACCCCCACTTGCATATTGTGTGACCCTGAGCAAGTCACTTAACTTCCCTGTGCTCTTAGGTCGCACCTGTAAACAAGCTTTGAACTTAGTGTGCCACTCCTTTTTAAACAATTAAAAAAAAAGAGCAAACCCAAGGTGCGAGACGCTTGAACCAAGTGCCTTTAGCACCTGGGAAGTGCTCTTATCAGGCCATAACCCACACCTCAAAGTGTCTTATTGCACTTACAAAATGGGTCCACAAGTAACTTTTTAAGAAGAAAAGAAGAACAAAAAAAAAACAAGAAGATAAAGGAGGCTTTAATATGTGGAATTGTGAAAAAATAGTTTCTTTCAGAAGTGTTTGATCATCAGTACAGGGCTCCTTGTATATTCCTCAGATGTTTTTACTACCATTAGACCCCCACTGTAGTGATTTTGTTTTCTGCTGTCTTTCGTACGTAGCTACAAATCTCACAGCGTCCATTTGCGTGAGGGCAGTTTCATTCCATTACTCCTCCTCCACCCCCGCAACACCATCATTTTGTCACCCTGTTAAAGTACTTTCGGAAGTGTTTGATTAGCAGCACGGGGTTCTTATATATTCCTTAGGTGGTTTTACTACTATTACCCCCCTCCCACCTTCCCACAGTCATTTTGTTTTCTGCAGTGTTCAGTAGCTACAGCTGTCACAGCAGCCGTTTGCAAGAGGACTACCGTACAGTTTCCATGAGAGTGAGCATGACCCGATGCAGCTGTTGTAGGTTCTACTTTTGACACAGTACTTCCTTGTAACTGCAGGCTGGTCAGATGTTACAAACTTTTGCAAGTCTGGTTTCGGTCAATGAATCTGTCTGTAGTGGGATTTGAAACATTTACAGACGACCGCCCAGTGAGCCGACCACTGAAGACTGAGTACCGGTTTTGTGGTCGGGCAGAATTTGAAAGCCGTGGGTAGCGGTTCACTGAGTTGGTTGCCGACGGCTAACAAGCAGCACAGCGCAGGTCAAACTTAATTTTTAAAATCAAGAAGTGATCTGTGCAGTTCGTCTGTGTGTGTGGAGGGGCTGAGGTAGCAGCAGGGATGGATGTGGATCGGTGGATGAACGTGTTTGTGGCAGGGATTTGAAACATTTGCAGCTGACCACTGAAGACTGTGTTCCAGTTTTGTGGTTGGGTAGGATTTGAAAGCCATGGGTAGCGGTTCACTGACATGGTTGTGGTCAGATAGCGAGCAGCACATCACAGATCAGAGTGACTTAATTTTAAAATCAAAAAGTGATCTGGGCAGTATGTCTGTGTGGCGGGGTGAGGGGTCATAGCGGGGACTGTTAAAACCTACTGCACTTTCAACTACTGGGAGAGCTGCAGATTGGCAGCCTAGCAGGAAGTTTAGTGCACAAAATAGAAAATGTGAAAGATATAATTGGGAGTCCTTACTGCTTGAGACTGTTTGTGAGGGACACAAGTACTGACTTTTCTAGTGCTGTGATACCGCTCTCCCGTGGTTCCGTCAGATGCTAGCTGAGGGGCTGCAGTGGGAGATTAGTGCCACGCTGGGTGGCATGCATTGATTCAACTGTGCTGCTGCATGTTGTTTGGCACAATTAGTGCCAGTTGCAGGGTTATGTCCTGATAAGGACACTGCTGAAAATGGCTTTCAGCCAATCAGGATTCTGGAAACTTTCCGCCCATTTTATAATCAGAATTATTCCCTTCCTCTGTATTAAGCATGCCATACAACCTAGAGATTGAATGTTTACTTTCTAGTTATTAGCTTCCTCCAACACTATAGTAAGTAGTGGTACCAGAGTTTGAGTACGCTCTTCTACATGTTTTGGGTTTCCTAACAAGGACCTAATTTGCAGATATCGAAAGAAATTTGCTGTAGGCAAATTAAATTTTGCTTTTAACTGTTCAAAAGTTAAAAGAACCCTTCCCTCATAAAATTGATGAAAGAATTGGAGGCTATTGCACTCTCATCATTGGAAACCTATATCAAACTTTGCTGGAGTGAAATCTGGGTGCCGCTTAATAGGGACCCAGTATTGACTGAGCGAGGCAGAACATTTTTGTTTTAGACATAACCACTGGAGTAAGGTGTACCTGATCTATTTATTTTTAAAATAATTCAATTCTGAATGTTTGCTGATTAATCAGGGCTGGCATTTTAATGGGAGTTCTGAGGTCAAAGAGCCTTCAGTTTGTAGCCAAGAAGTGTCTTAAAGTTGGACAAGGCCATGGGGCCAGATGAGATTTATCCAAGAGTTCTCAAGGAACTGGGGAGAGTGATAGCAGTGCCCCTGGCAGAGCTCTTCACTAAATCACTGGAAAGCAGGACATTGCCTGAAGACTGGAAGAGGGCAACAACAGTAGTCCCACGTCACAAATCAGGGTGCAGGGAGGAGGCTGGAAATTACCATCCAGTGAGCCTCACATCGGTGGTAGGAAAACTGATGGAGACACTGCTCAGGCAAAGAATAGCAGCACATCTGGAATCCAGTGGGAAACAGGTCACAAAACAGCACAGTTTCACGGCTGGAAAGTCGTGCCAGACAAACCTGGTCAACTTTTTTGACTGGGTAACGAAGGCAGTGGACCAAGGGGGAGTGGTGGATCTTGTCTATGTGGATTTTAGTAAGGCCTTTGACTCAGTTCCACTCAGAAGGCTGGTAAAGAAGCTGGACCACACTGGCATAGGTAAGGAAGTCATGGGTTGGGTGGTCAACTGGCTGAAGGGAAGAACACAACAGGGGCAGGTAAGTGGAGTGATATCGACAGAGAGGGAAGTGACTAGTGAAGTGTCTCAGGGGTCGGTGCTGGGGCCCCTTCTCTTCAATATGTTCATAGCTGACATCAGTAATGGATTGAAAGGGAAGGTGTGTCTGTTTGCAGATGACACCAAGATCTACAACAGAGTGGACACCCAGAAGGAGTCAAGGGCACGTAATCAGACCTGAGGAAACCCGAGGAGTGGTCAGATGCCTGGCAGTTGAAGTTGAATTCAAAAAAGTGCAAGGGCATGCGTTCAGTCAAGGGAAACCCCAAGGTGGAATACTACCTGGGAGGGAAGCAGCTGGCATGTACCTACCATGAGTGAGACCTAGGAGTCATTATATCAGATGATTTGAAGGTGAGAAAGCAGTGTGAAAAGGCAGCACTAACGGCCAGTGGTATGCTGGGCTGCATAGGGAGTGGACTCACAAGTCACAGAAGGGAGATGGTGCTGCCACTTTACAGGGCACTGGTGTGCCCCTATCTGGAGCACTGTGTACAGTTCTGGAGGCCACACCATAGGAAAGACATCGATAGAACTGAGATGGCGCGGAGTAGAGCCACAGAAATGATTCAGGGTCTGCATCAAATTGCATATGAGGATAGGTTGAGGGAGCTCAACATGTACTCCCAGGAGCAGAGGAGAGAAAGAGGGGGGACATGATGGAGACATAACAAGTATATCAAGGGTATAAGTAAGGTAGGGGTATAGGAGCTCCTTCAGGAGAAGAAAAGCGTCAGAACTAGAGAACACAATATCAGACTTAAGGGTGGGAGATTCAGGAGCAATGTTAGGAAGTTCTTCTTCACTGAGAGGGTGATCAATCCATGGATTTGCCTGCCTCAGGAAGTGATGGAGGCCAAAATGGAAAATGGGTTCAAAAATGTCTGGGACAGGCACAAAGGTATCATTTCACACCATGCCACCATGTATTGCCAAATGTAACAACTTTAACCTTTAACTATGTTTTACCTGCTCTTGTTATGTTCTTGTTATTCTGATGTTTCCATTCTGTGCCGCTTTACATGGCCCGGGTCATGCCTGAAAACCGTCCCTGGGATCATTCACCTACCCAGTTAACAAAGTCATAAATAAAAATATATATATAAGGATGGGGGGAGGTAGTTACCCATATCGGGTAGACTAGACGGATCTTGCGGTCTCCTTCTGCTGTCAATTTCTATGTTTTTGTCTCGAGAATATCGCAAGAACCCCGCAATATGTTTAATTTGAGTAGCCTGAAAGTCATTTCTGATATTGGGAAGTCCTAGGCCTACTTCTAGTTTTTGCCTTTGTAACAACTCCCATTTCACCCTTGGTCACTTACCATTTCAAATAAAAATCTTTATGGCTTTTGAAGGTCAATTTCATCCTGACTGAGAATGAAAAGAGGAAGCAGTTGTTGAAAAAATAATAGCCAGGGCAACCCATTCAGTTTAATCATATCAGTTCTATTCAGAAGGGATAATGGCAACAATTGCCACCATTCTAAATCCGAGCATTTTAAATCTCTTGTTTCATTTTGCTGTAATTATCCTGATGAAGGGAGGTCAAATGTTTTATTTAGTTTATTTATTTAAAAGAGATTTACCAGGAAAGACATACTGAGCCAAAAAGCTTGTTTCCAGATATATCCTGGGGGATGGGGGGAGGGGATAAGTCCATAATAAGAAGTAGACAGTGCAGTAATAGGATAATGCAATGAGGCACAGCAGCATACAGCAACCCATAGTATCATATTGGCATAATTAATAACAATACAAATTGATTACATCAGGAGTGTGAGGTACTAAGCACTCCCAGGCTGTAACATCAGGAACAGGACAGGGTAGGAAGAGGTCATTAAAACAGGATGGGGCCACAGGGAGGAGGTAGAGGGATAGACAGGAAGGGGGGAGATGGATTATGCTTGGGAATAACAAGTACAGAGGTATGGAGGAGGGACAAGTGATAGGGATAGCATAAGGGAAGCAGGAAAAGAGTGGAGACGGTAGTGGGGGAGGAGGAAGTGGATGCAGGAAGAGTGGAAATGGGGTTGAGGTAGTAGTGTTGGGGAGTGAGTAAGGGTGGAGAAAGGGAGGGAGAGGGTTGAAAGGAGGGAGGGATGCAGGGGTAGTAGGGGAAGAGGAATGGAGGGGTTGAGACGGGGAGAGGATGAGTGTAGAGGCTGGAATTCATTAGTAGTGGGAAATGGGAGGAGCAGAGAGATGTAGGAGCTTGGGGGCAGGTAGAGTGTAGGGAAAGAAAAATGGGGAGGCAGGACAGTGGGCTATGGATGTTTGCAAGAGGGAGCAGTGTGAGCTTAGAGTAGCGAGGAAAGAGAGCGTTTGAAGGAGGCAGAGCGAATTGTTAGGGGAAGAGAGTTCCAGACACTAGGAAAGCAGAAAGAGAAAGCATTCTGTTCAGCAAGTGATTTATGAGAGGGAGCAGTAGGGAGCGATAGCCTGAGTTATGGAGAGAGTAAGAGGAGGGAGGCATAGGAGAAAGAAGCAAGCTGAGATAAGGGGAGTGAAGCCAGCCAGAATTCAGAAATGAAGGAGGTGCAGTGAGTTGGGCAGTAGTCTACCGGGTGTGGGGGGCAGAGTATAGAGAACAATGGTAAGTACAGGGAGAGCAAGCCAAGGCAAAACAGCAGAAGGAGTGGAAGAGGGGATCTAGTCTGGCCAAGGTGGATTTAGGAGCAGTGCAGTATACAATGTCACCATAATGAAAGATGGGGAGGATCATCTTAGAGATGATAACTCGGCGAGCAGGTATAGGGAAGCTGCTTTTGTTCCTATAAAGGGCACTGAGCATGGGGTGGAGTTTTTTATGAATGGCATCTGTGTGCTGAGAGAAGCCAAGGTGCTGGTCAAGCCAGACACCAAGGTATTTAAATGAGGGTATGTCATCAATTGTACCCCCATCTAGGGAATGGAAGGTGGGGTGTGAAGAGAGCCTAGAAAGCCTCTGCCGAGTGCCAAAGCATATGGAGACCATTTTCTTAGCATTTAGGAATAATTGATTTGACCTGAATCATTTCTGGACGGTGTCAAAATCAAGCTAAAGCCTGGATGGTAACTCTGAGGAGAACACCCAGATGCAAACAGGACCATGCCATCTGAATACATGTGGATGGATGCAGAGGAACAGGCTGAGAGGAGGTCATTGAGGATTATGGAGAAGAGCAACGGGACAAGGATGGACCCTTGAGGTATGCCAGTGAGGATGAGTGAAGAGGGGGGGACAGAGAATCTCTAATTCTCATACATTGAGTTCTAACTTCTAGGTAGGAGCTGAACCAGTTGGTTGCTGAACCAGTGAGACCCATTGACTTGAGCTTGCCCAGGAGAAGAGGTTGGGTGACGGTGTTGAAAGCTTTCAAAAGATCAACAAAGATGGCAACAGTTATGTGGCCTTGGTCTATGCCAGTGTGGATGGAGTCAGTGAGCCTTAGGAGAGAGAAGGTGGTGAGGTGGTGTTTGTGAAAGCCAGACTAGAAGAGAGTCAAGAAAGAGGAGGAGTCAAGGTAGGGGGAGAGTTGAGACAGAACTATGTGTTCTTGTAGTTTGGATATGGCTGGAAGGAGACATATTGGGCTGATGTTGCCGGGAGAGGAGGAGTCACCACCTTTAGGGAATGGGATGACTGTTGCATGCTTCCAGGAGTCTGGGACTGAGGCAAGAGAGAATGATAGGTTGAGAAGGGAGGAGAAGGGAAAGGCTATGGCAGGTGCAGAGAGGTGCAGGAGCTTGGTGTCAAGCCATCAGGGATCCAACCTTTCTAGGGGTTGAGAGCTAGAAGGGCATTTAGAGAGGAAGATGGGATAACTACGTCTTACTTCCTTATCCCAGTTATAACTGTGTTTGGATTCAAGAGCAGGAATCACACTACCACTAATTTGTATGGTGTCTGATTTAGAAGTATGAACTTTGAAACCAGAAATATCCCCATATTGTCTGAGTGGATGTTCCAAGTGTTTTAGATTCCTCTCTGGGTCTTTCGAAAGAGAACAGTGTAGTCTGCATACATAGAAACTTTGTTGTCACAACCTCCCACCACCACTCCCCAGCCACCAGGAAAAGACCATATAGCTTCCACTAAAGGTTTCATATTGCAGGCGAAGAGTAGGAGTGAGAAGGGACAGCCCTGACAGGTTCCCCTGGTGATCTCAAACCTCTCTGACTGTAGTCCATTGGCACGAACTGTGGCTCTAGGTTGTTTGTACAACATGATGAGTGACCCATTTTAGGAAATTATCCCCAAAACCAAATTTCCATACTACCTCTTCAAGAAAAGTCCAATTAGGCCTATTAAAAGCTTTTTAAGCATCAATTAGAAGCGTTATTTGTGGATAGGGAGACCCTGCACCCTCAGGTACAATGCTTAGAATTCTCTTAACATTGTCACTGAAGTATCCAAGACCATGGATTCGGCAAGCACTGGTTTAGCATCAGTTTGCAGCACTACATTTACAGTTTAGCAAATACTTGAGGGCTAATTGAGTGGGTTATTCTGTAAGAAAACAGCTAGTCTACTAATTATAGCAGTGGTGATTGGGGTGATTTCTATGCTTTTTATGGCTGTGTGTAGTTTAATGAAATGAAAAGTTTTAAAACCTTTTACCCCTGCTGGTTAGACCACACACACACACACACACACACACACACACACACACACACACACACACACAACACAAGAATATTGAATTAGAGTTATTTAGTGGAGGCCAGAACATCAGGCTCCTATCTACAGGACTTGCTGAATCAGTGGTCCTGGACGTATCACTGTTGCATGGGGCAGGTTACATTGTAGGAAAAAGTAGAGCAAAAAATCTTGCTAAGATGGAGATCCACAGGGATCATAAAACTACCATATGAATAGCAGGCTAATTTAGAAAAATCTCTTAATAGCAAATAAAGGGAAGGACACACCAGGGCTACACACACAAATAAAAACACTCTGCACAACATGTTTTTTTTTTTTTTTCAAATTTTGACTGAAGCACTCCTTTAAGATATCCCAGTCCCACTCTCTGGAGTTTGTTCCCATGGTTGGATGAGCCTGATTAGTTTAATGATGCAACCTCTGAGACCAGTTTTTTGCAAAACGAACAAATGGCTGTCAATGAAGATGACCCTATGACCTCCTATATAGATCTGGGAGGGGGGAAACAGGATGTCTGTTGCACTGCAAACTACATGCATTTATGTGCCATGAAAATGCCCAGTTTTGCCACAAAAATCATCAGTATCTCTATGACATACTGAATCTTATATATATGCAGATTAACGAAGCTACCCAGCCTTCCTCATGCTCCTTCAATAATTTTTGCTCACCAAACCCCTCGGAAGATGTATGCTCTCCATCTCTGAATTTAGCATTAACTTTACAGCAGAGGCCTTAAGATCCCTGCTTGACCTAAATACTCACAAAAGCACCAAGAAGGCGAGAGCGATCTTCAGCTTTTCTGGTAGCACTTGCCATTTGCACACCAGTTGCATATATATGTTTAGCCTCGCTCTTGCTACAGAAGACAGTCCCTCAATTTGAAAATGTGCCAGAGACACCACTGCACAAAAACAATTCCAGTTTGTTCTTGCAAGAATGTGTTTTTAAGTTGCCTTGCATGCATGTGGAGGTAGAAGTCATGGCAGAGAGAGTGAGGGAAGCCCTCAGGTCCCTTAAGATGGAGGAAACACCGGGGCCTGATAAATTACATCCCAGAGTGTTGAAGGAACTGGCAGGTGTCCTGGCGAAACCCCTGCCGGAGCTTTTCAGCATCTCTCTGAGGACAGGGTGGGTGCCCCAGGACTGGAAGGTGGCACATGTAGTGCCTATCCACAAGGGGGGATTAGGGGAGGTGGCAGGAAACTACATTCCAGTCAGCCTGACATCAGTGGTGGGCAAGGTGATGGAGGGCATTGTCAAGGAGAGGCTGGGGGGGACCTGAAAAAGTTGGGTGCCTGGACGATAGACAGCATGGATTCATCCCAGAGAAATCATGTTAGACAAACCTTGTGGAGTTCTATGACTGGGTGATGAGTGCCTTGGACCTGGGTAGACCAGTGGATGTCTTCTTTCTTGGCTTCAGCAAGGCGTTTGACTCTGTTCTGCATGAGGGCCTGTTGGATAAGATGGGAGAAATGGGGGTGGGGAACCAGATGATCAGATGAATAGGAAATTGGCTCCAGGGTCGTGGTTGGCGGGTTAGTCTCATCCCCAAGGAGGATCATTAGTGGGGTCCCTCAGGGATCGGTCCATGGGCCCCTCCTGTTCAATGCCTATGTCTCTGACATAAGGAAGGGTATCAGGAGTGAGATGAGTCTCTTTGTGGATGATTTAAAACTGGGGGCAGTGGTGGATGGGGAGGAGAGGAGGGTGGTCCTACAGTGGGACCGTGGAGGCTCTGGAAAGGTGGTCTAGAAAGTGGAAGCTGAGGTTCAATGCAGGGAAATGCAAGGTACTGCACCTGAGAGCCAGAAACCCTGGCCAAGTGAACACCGGGGGAATACTACAAGTCTCGATGTCTGAGAAGGACCTGGGGGTGGTGTGAATGTCAAGATGAACAACTCAGAGACTTGTAGAATGGCAGTGGTCAAAGCCAACAGGATGCTGGGATGCATCGCTAGGGGGATCTTCTTCAGAAGGAGGGAAGTGATACTCCCTCTGTATAACTGCTTGGTGAGGCCACACCTAGAGTACCGTGTGCAGTTTTGGAGGCCAGACTTAAAGAGGGACATTGAACTCCTGGAGAGGGTCCAGAGGAGGGTAACCAAAATGATTTGGGGGCTTGGGGGACAGGACCTATGGGGGAGAGGCTCAAAGAACTAATGTACACATTGAAGAGAGAAGGGACCGGGGGGACATGATAGAGGTCTTCAGGTACATGAAGGGGGTAAATAGGGGAGGAGCAGTTAATGTGTTCCAAAGGAAGGAGGGGGAGCAACTAGAGGACAAGGGTGGAAGCTGGGGGGGGATTCAGGGGAGAAAGGAGGAGGTGCTACTTCACTGAAAGGGTGGTGGAGCCATGGAATGCGCTGCCCAGGGGGCTGGTGGAGGCAAAGACTGTGGAAGAGTTCAAGAGGGGGTGGGGCAGGTACATGGGAAGGGTTCTGGAAGTAAAGTCCAGTGCAGCGAGAATATCTGGGACTAGGAAGGGAGAAGTCAAAGAGGGCGAACGGGGAAGCAAGGTCAGCTCCCAGGGTGGGGGCTGACCAAACAAGCAGACACAAAAGACCATTAGGCCTATTCTGCTGGCATTTTAGTATGTTAGAATGTGCAAGAACATAGTGCCACCATATGAGTTTTCATAGGTGTGCCACCCCCACTTCCAATGCCCTTCTCCCTTTTGCAGGCACAGCTGCACCAATGAATGACCGAGCTGTCTATGACAGCCGTTCAGATGCAGTGCTGTACAGTTCTGAGAAAACCACCACTACAATCAGTGGTGGTAACATGTAGGCAATTTGCATACTGCCGTAGGTAGTATGCAAATTGCCTACACTTTGATACTGCATCTGAACTCTCATAGACAGTCAATTTCTGTTGGATCCAGTCCCCCCAATGAACACCTAGGTAGCATGGTGGGTGTGCTCATTCACTCCCCTCCAACCCACACACACTGTATGAGTGACGGGAGTGCCCAGTGCCCCATTGGCTCCACTGCCCCCCCAAAAGTAAACTGGGACTGGACGTTATTCACAGTACGTGGTTATAACTAACCACATTACGGGCCAGATTCTCAAAATCCTCAGTACTGATCCATTAAAGCATATAATTTGTACTTACCTTTAGGCATAGCATAATGCAATTACCTTGGAACGTGATGCTAGTACTAATTCTTCTCTGCATTCCTGTAATGCAGCATTGGCATTGAGCTTATTAATTTACTTGTATTGTATATTAAACTCCAAAATTTTAAGCAAAAACAAGGTAAAATACTGAAAAATGCACTACCAGTAATGTAGAATACACAAAATACACCATGGGGCTGCAGTAGAATAACACATTTACTGTATCTCCACGTGAGTGGGAAGAGTTTCATAACTAACGCGTGGGTTTGCCATTAATGAGGTAATGGTCTTGCCACTCAATAGTGGAGATAAATGTGTTATTCCACTGCAACACATTATGTATTCCATATTTATTGGGAGATTCCATGTTTTGCTTCTGAAGAGAGGACACTATGAAACTTAAAAGTAAAAGCTGTATCTGACATGAAGGAGGGGTGAGGTTACCTGCTGCGGTTACTAAGAGGGTTCCTATCTCCAAGAGGTCTTGTTCTGCGTGAGCAAGCACCTGATCATGTTCTGTGAGCAGGGTCTGTGCTGGGAGTCGAAAGGAGCATCTCCAAGAGAGTTGTAACTAGATTGGTGGCAATGTGATATATAGTAAGTGAGCCAGTCCCAGATTACACCTCTCCAGGCATCTTGGGTGGGTTGTAACAGCGGGTCTCTGAGTAACTCATATAGGCCACAAGGACCTTTGTTTACTCTCTCCCCTGCCCTATGCAGCCTTAACTCATTCTCTCCCAGTGGCCATTGTGGGCCTGGTTCAGCAATGGATCATTCCAACATAATATGGCAGGTACTGGAACAAAATGTAAGCTTTGTCCTCAGGTTTGGATGTGATAGGAAAAAGTGCCTTATCATAGCCGATCTGCCTGGAGTGCTCACTTTCCTCTCTGCTGATGACCTTTTTACACAGCACGTAAGACACACATTATTTTGGTCATGGGGAAAATAATTCCACACCACAGATGTAGCCCTCTTAGTTCCTATGCCAAGCAGAAGAACATCTTGTTCTTGCCCAATCTCCCTAAGAAGTGGATTAGTCTTAAACTGGGACTGGATGTTATTCACAGTACGTGGTTATAACTAACCACAATACGGGCCAGATTCTCAAAATCCTCAGTACTGATCCATTAAAGCATATAATTTGTACTTACCTTTAGGCATAGCATAATGCAATTACCTTGGAACGTGATGCTAGTACTAATTCTTCTCTGCATTCCTGTAATGCAGCATTGGCATTGAGCTTATTAATTTACTTGTATTTTATATTAAATTGCATATATCGAATTTGCTGTATATTGTACTTATCCCATAGTCCCCCTACCGTCAGGGCACACCTGCAATCGAGCAGTACTCTGCTCAATGTGCCTTCCTGGTAAAACTTTTAAATAAATAAATAAAAATATTGTAGGACTACTGTATGTCCCACTCTGCAACTCCTGTTGAAGACTGAAATCTCCGCAGCTGCTGAGATTGGTATTCTCAGTCACCGCAGCTGGAGGAGATGTAATACCTGGTTTTAGCAGCCATAACATTTTTCCGCAGCTGCAGGGAAAACAAAAACCATCACGAGCTGCTGTGAACCATGGGGCTGGTCATAAACTGGCACCACTTCTGAGAATACAGCAACTCCTGGAAGAACTGCAGTCCCGCAAGTGGCAACCCACAAGCGCCAAGTTTTTCCAGCAACTGTGGGATTTTCAAGGGTTTTGGAAATCCAGCCCTCTGCTTCCAGTATTAATAAGTGTGCTTTTCTCAGTCTTTAATCAATCTTACCATTCTCATGATCAGCGTATTAGCACTATCACTGCTAGTAGTGCTTGTGGGATCATCGTGTATATCAAAAGCTTTTTTAACAAGTGGCTATTTTTAATCCTACTGTGAGTAGTACCTGTAACATCTTTGTTTTTTTAATACAGTAATTCACTGCTCTGTTAGTACAGTCCTTGCTACTCTTAGGGGCAGATGCCATAGATTCCTCCTATCTTGTGCAGGCGGTTTTTAACTCTGCTCTTCGTCACTTGATTTTTTGGTGCAACATTTTGTTCACAGAATAAAGTCCGCCAGAATGGAGCAGCTGCCTGTTGGAGATGTTACTGTGACATTTCTTTGAGGTTTTTCCTCCTCGTTTCCTCTGCCTCTTTTTTTCACTTTACCCTGATTCAGAAGTAGGTTTTGTTTCCTGTTGCCTGCTTAACTTAAAAAAAAAAAATCTTCATGCCGGCACACAGCCTATGGGTGAGACATGGGCCCTCTTACAAGTGTTGCATGCACTGCCATTAATTAAATCTAAAATAAAATGGTTGCCATGCACTGTGACAGGCACAAAGCTCACAGCCTAGACAAGGGTGCTCTCACTTGTGTTGCTTACTTCGTTTGGCTTTAAATAAAAAAAAGGCATGCAAGTCTCCAACATACAGGTTCCTGTCATTGGCTGGTAAAGCCTACAGCCAACACTAGGGCAATGTGTAACAGCTTTACTAACATACTAAAATGCCAGCAGAATAGGCCTAACGGTCTTTCGTGTCTGCTCGTTTGGTCAGCCCCCACCCTGGGTGCTGACCTTGCTGTCCCCCTCGCCTTCTCTGGCTTCTCCCTTCCCAGTTCCAGATATTCTTGCTGCATTGGATTTTGCTTCCAGAACCCTTCCCCTGTACCTGTCCCACCCCCTCTTGAGCCCCTCCACTGTCTCTGCCTCCACCAACCCCCTAGGCAGTGCATTCCATGGCTCCACCACCCTTTCAGTGAAGTAGCACCTCCTCCTTTCTCCTCTGAATCTTCCCCCCTCCAGCTTCCACCCATGCCCTCTAGTGGCCCTCCTCCTTCCTTCGAAGCACCCTGACTGTTCCTCCTCTATTTACCCTCTTCCTGTACCTGAAGACCTCTATCATGTCCCCCCGGTCCCATCTCTCTTCCAATGTGTACATATTTAGCTCTTCGAGCCTCTCCTCATAGGTCCTGTCCCCAAGCCCCAAATCAATTTGGTTGCCCACCTCTGGACCCTCTCAGGAGGTTAATGTCCTTCTTAAGTGTGGCTCCAAAACTGCACGCAGACACTAGGCAGCGGCTCACCAAAGTTATACAGAGGAGTATCACTTCCTCCTCCTGGAGGTGATCCCCTAGCGATGCATCCCAGCATCCTGTTGGCCTTGGCTGCCCTCCTACAAGTCTCAGAGTTGTTCATCTTGACATCCACCACCACCCCCAGGTCCCTCTCAGCCATCAAGACTTTTAGCATTCCTCCCTCCCAGGGTGTACACTTGGCCCGGGTTTCTGGCCCCCAGGTGGAGTACCTTGCATTTCCCTGCATTGAACCTCAGCTTCCACTTTCTAGACCATCTTTCCAGGCTAGAACTACATGAGCTGTACCTGCAGCCTTTTCCTCCAATTGCAGGGCAGGTGTTCCCCTATAAATTCGCAGACTTCTGGGGAGGGAGGGGTGGGAGGGCGGGTATTGGGCAGACACCTGACTCGAGACAGAGAGAGAGTGTATCAGCCCTGTGTCTCCCCTCCAAGCCCAGCAGCCAAAGAACCAGGCCCAAGCAAATCCCACCAAATAGGTTTTAAATCAGAAGAAATAGGCCTCTACCAGCGCAGCCTGTTACACAGTGAAACATCCACAAAATGAGCCCACTTACAGCCACCAAATCAGTTTTCAAACTTCCAGCAGTCCCCAAAACAATACCCTGCTAGCCCCTTAGAAGTAAGAAAGAAAAGAACTAACCTTCTACCAAGTAAAATCCACAAGAACCCTGTGAAAACAACAAGCAGCAGCTACTGTCCTGGAACACAACTGATCCTGTCCCCCTTCCAGTTCTTTCTCAAAGTTCTTTACTTCAATGAAGTTTTAAATAAAACCAGCAGAATGCCTCCTATCACTCGTTCTAGGCCTGCTGATTGCCCAGACCAGAGCACTCTTATTTCTGTTTCTCAAGTCTGGGGAATGTGTCCCTCACTGGCAGTGCATACCAGCTTTTTTTGCCCACACAAAGGCTCTTGAACTGGTGTGCTGGCAGATTTGCTTCACTTGTGTCTCTGACTTATTCAATTAAATAAACATTCAGATCAGAAGGCCTACTGTCACTGCTGCAAGGCTTAAGGGCTGGTCTAGTGCAGAGGGCTGCAGCCCAGACCAGGGTGCCATCATTTGCTTTTTATTAGTAAACGTCCTCATTATCTCATCCTGGTGTCCTTACAGCTGCCACTTAGATTCTGGGAGCTGCTCTGTTCTGCTGCAGCCACCATTCTTTTTTTTATTTTACTTTTTTTTTGCATTTGTTTTTATTTCAGTGGTTTGTTTGTTTATTTACTTGTTTGTTTATTGACTTCTGTTGGGACTACAGCACTTGACAGTTCTGGCCACTGTCATCTTCCGTTGCTTCCTTCTTTGCTGTGTCCCTCACCTCCACATTGTAGAAAAAATAGCCTTTTCTTTTATAAAGTTCGGTGCTCAGTGTTCTTTTGGTAAGGTATGTTGTTTTTGTTTTCACGTAGTTTTGCTTTGCAACTACAGTTCACAAGATGGAGTGTAGACACTGCAGGGGCTGGATTTTCATACCTCGGATGTAAGCTGACCAGACCTGGGTTTGAATCCCACAGCTTCCACTTGCATACTGTGTGACCCTGAGCAAGTCACTTAACCTCCTTGTGCTCCCAGGTCGCTCCTGTAAAAAAGCTTTCAGCTTAGTGTGCTATACCTGGTTAAACAACAACTAAAAAAAAAAACTGTGACAATGGCAGCTTGCGCTTTCTGCCCGATTATCCACTAGACAGGATCCCATCGCCTAACTCCTGTGGCTTGTGATAATGCTGGCAGTGTGCCAAACAGATGGCGTACCCACTAGGAATGCCACAGCAGCAGCGGGGTGGATGGGGTGTAAGCTGCGCCCTTGGATGGGGGTATTTTAGTGGCGCATGCCCCCCCACCAAGCCCCGATCTGCCTATACCCGCCCCTACAATTACCTCTAGTGCTCTCCACATTCTGATCTTGGTGAAAGGTAGTATGCAAACAAATCCATGGACACCTAGTGCCCCCCCACCCTGGCAGGTACTGCCTGCCACCATATCCCCCCATCCTGATCCCCAGTTTAGTGACCGGCATAGCCTTCTGTACACCACAATGGCTGGACGCTGAATAAACTGTCAGAGCACGTTCATGCATGTACAATACGTGCTCTGATAGTTAATTTGGCGGCCAGCCATGTTGGTGTGCATGGGGCTATGCAGGTTGCCGAACAGGGGGTCAGGATGGTGGGGGGAGTGTGGTGGTTGGCAATACCTACCGGGGTGGGGGAGGCCACTAGGTCACCAGGGATTTGACTGCATACTACCTTTTACTGGGATCTGAGCGGGGAGGGCACTACAGGTAATTATGAGGGTACCAAGTATGGGCGGATCGGGGCTTGGTGGTGGTGGAGGGGTACAGGATCACCAGGCCTAATATTGTGCACTGTACCATTCAGGTTATGGGCACATTGGAACTGGGAGACCAGTTGTAGGCCTATTGGGGGGCACACAGTGGCACATGGTGGACTACTCTCCCAGGGGATGTCTAAGTACCGTTAGATCAGCCCTTGGCTGGTCTAGCAGTACTTAGCACTTAGTCCCTGGGGAGGTCTTTGAAATCAGGAATTCGGGTTGTGGCAGCCAGGGTTTGCTGCAACCCCCTAGCACAATGCCGCAGCCACTTTTGTGTCACAAGGCTGGCACTAGCACGCTTTGGTGCAAGCAGCCTGCAGATTGACAGTCTGCTTTCTAAAACAGCTCAGGATGCTACCCTTGGTGCAAGGTGCTTGTTGCATCCAACATGTTGGACTCAGGTACCTTGCACCATTCTAAGGGTTTTGAAAATCTGGCCTCAGATCATTCCTCTCTCACCCCTCTGCATCAAGGGAAGAATCAGGTGTGCGCAATGGAGATAGAACCCAAACTACAACAAGAAAAGTTCTTCTCGTAATATGCCTTGAACACAGAAACCCAACCATATGGGATTTATAGGGGAAATACAGTGAGAGCCAAAGCAAGCTGTGATGATATTTCCTTGTCTCCCCCACCCCATCCAACTTTTGTGGAGGAAGCAGTCTACTAAGGTGCTCAGAGCCCAAAGAAGGGGACAAAGGGCACCCTGATAGTAAATTTAAGCTGAATTGACCTTTTTATGGCCAGCTTGGTTCAAGCTTAAATTGTGTGTGCAATAGGGTGTTTAGGAGGCTTGGATTATGGCAGATCTGAATCTTGCAGTCTTAGATGACACCACACTATGCTACCTTAGAAGAATCAGTTGATATGAAATTCACACCATACTATCTTACACCATGCTACACAACATAGTTTATATGTAGTTGACACCATGCTATACAACACGGGGGGGGAAGGGGGGCAAAGTAGGAGGAAAGGGAGGAATGTGTCCAGAACTGTAAAGTTCTGTTGTTGCAACAGACATACCCACCTTCAAGGCCCTACACAGACTGTGCCCTAGCTATCAGGCTGCTCTCCTGACACCTGCCTCCTCAATCCACTCCCTCCACTCTTCCACCAGGGACCTTCTTGTGATTCCATGGGCCAGGTTAAACACTTCTGGCAACCAAGGCTTTTAAGTCACTGGTCCAGCCCTCTGGAACTCGATCCCCATCTCTGTTAGGGAGGCCCTAATGGTGGAAGATTTTTAAAGTTGTCTAAAGACTCATATCTTCCTTCTGGCCTTTCCAGACTAAACGGAGCTATTATATTATATTTTAAGATTATGCTCGCTGATTTTAAATATTATATTGCTTGTTAAAGATTGTGTTTGAGTGTATTGTATCCTGTTTTCATTGATCTCCCTCTTTGTTTTATGTAAGGTGCCCAGAGACTCTGGGATTGGACAGCATCAAAATAAATGTGCCTTGCCTTACACTACAGAACGTACATGTGGTTGATACCATGCTATACTACACCATGCTATACTACAAAGTTTAAATGTAGTTGGCATCATGCTATACTACATCATGCTACACTACAGAGTTTACATGTAGCAGACACCACACTATGCTCACCGTGCTGTACAACACAGGTTGCACATGGTTGATATTCCATACTACAACATACTACACTACAGAGTTTATATGTAGTAGACATCATGCTATACTATACCACACTACACTACAGAGTTTATATGTAGTAGACATCATGCTATACTACACCATACTACACTACAGAGTTTATTTGTAATAGACAACATGCTATACTACACCATACTACACTACAGAGTTTATATGTAGTAGACATCATGCTATACTACACCGTTCTACACTACAGAGTTTACATGTAGTTGACAACATGTTATGCTACAGCGTGCTGTACTACAGAGATTACACGCCGTTGATACCATGCTATACTACAACATGTTACACTACAGAATTTACATGTAGTATATACCATGGTATGCTACACCATGCTACATTACCAAATTCACATGTAGTTGACACCATGCTATGCTACACTGTGCTTTACTACAGAGGTTACATGTGGTCGATACCATGCTATATTACACCATGCTACACTACCAAATTCACATGTACTACACTACCAAATTCACATGTACAGTAGTTGACACCATGCTATGCTACACTGTGCAGTACTACAGAGGTTACATGTGGTTGACACCATGCTATATTACACCATGCTACACTACAGAATTTACATGTAGTTGATACAATGCTATACTACACCATGCTACACTACAGAGTTCACGTGTAGTTGACACTATGCTATGCTACACCATGCTACACCACACAGTTTACAAGTAGTTGACACAACACTGTGCTGCATTACACCATGCTTCACTAGAGTTTACATGTAGTTAACACCATGCTGTATTACACCAAGCTACATTACACAGTTTACATGTAGTTAACACCATGCTGCATTACACCAAGCTACACTACACAGTTTACATGTAGTTGACACTATGCTATGCTATGCTGTGCTGTACTACAGAAGTTACACGTAAACACCATGCTATACTACACTGTGCTACACTACAGAGTTTACATGTCACTCACATCATGCTATACTACACTGTGCTACACTACAGTTTACATGTCACTCACACCATGCTATACTACACTGTGCTACACTACAGAGTTTACATGTCACTCACATCATGCTATACTACACTGTGCTACACTACAGTTTACATGTCACTCACACCATGCTATACTACACTGTACTACACTACAGAGTTTACATGTTATTCACACCATGCTATATACCATACCGTGCTACACTACAGAATTTACATGTAGTGACACCATGCTATATTACATCATGCTACACACAATTTACATGTAGTTGACACCATGCTATGCTAAACCATGCTACACTACAGAATTTACATGTAGTTGATACCATGCTACACTACACCATGCTACACTACACAGTTTACATGTAGTTGACACCATGCTATACTACACCATGCTACACTACACAGTTTGCATGTGGTTGACATCATGCTATACTACACCATGCTCTGCTACACCATGCTACCCCGAGTGAGCTCATTTTGTGTTACAGTTTGAGTTTCACTGCTATGCAGATGATACCCAACTGTATATGTCCTTTGCCCCTGGAACACATGAACATGTGTAAGTGCTTAACAACTGCCTGTCATAGATCAATTACTGGATGTCCTCTGACTGGTTGAGACTGAACCCGAATAAGACAGAGATTCTAGTAGTTGAGCTGTGTCGCAGATGTGATGGTAGTGCCTCCGGAGCGGTCTCTGGATTGATCCTGGAACCGCTGCATTGATGGATTCCCCTAGGATGAGAAGTCTTGGCATCATCCTGGATGACAGATTGACACTTGAGGCTGAGATGTCATTTGTTATCCAAAGTGGTTTTTTCCACTTATGGAATGTCACCAGGATTAAACCCCTAGTTCTGCCTCAGGTTCTGCCATCACTGGTTCATGCCTTTGTTACAGCTAGGTTTAATTACTGTAACACTCTGTACTTTGGGCTCAGTGGAGGAACCCATGCCAGCTGCAGCTGGTGCAGAACGCAGTGGCCAGGTTACTGATGGGTCTACCCAGGTCTAGTCATGTGATAATGGTCCTGCGAGCTCTGTACTGGCTGCCTCTCAGGAGGAAGATCATCTTCAAGGTGGCTTTCTCACCTATAAGGCCATATACAGATTGTGCCCTGGCTACCTGGCTGATCTCTGGACACTTGCCTCCTCAGTCCACTTCCTCTGCTCCTCCATCAGGGACCTCTTGGAGGTTCCGAGGGCCAGGTTAAAAACTTCTGATGACTGAGGCTTTGAAGTCACTGGTCCGACCCTCTGGAACTCGATCACCATCTCTGTTAGGGAGGCCCCAGTGGTAGAAGATTTTAAAAGGGGTCTAAAGACTCACATCTTCCTTCTGGTCTTTCTGGACTAAACGGAGGTATTATATTATATTTTAAGATTATACTCATTGATTTTAAATATTATATTGCTTGTTAAAGACTGTGTTTGTGTGTATTTTATTCTGTTTTCATTTATCTCCCTCTTTGTTTTATGTAAGGTGCCCAGAGACTCCTGGATTAGGCACCATAGTAAAAAATATGCCTTGCCTTGCCTTACATTACAGAGTTTACATGTAGTTGATACCATGCTATGCTACACTGTGCTATACTACAAGGGTTACATGTGGTTGCTACAATGCTATACTACACCATGGGTTTTGGAAGAACCATTCCACTACTACCTTCCTGATTAGGCTTACCGACTCTATCCTCTCATGGATGGAAAGTGGTCAAATCACTTCCACTATTTTTGTTGACTTAGTGAAGGCTTTCAACACTGTCTCCCACTCCCTTCTACTAAACACCCGCTCCACAGCAGGTCTCTCTGTCCCAGCTAATAACTGGTTCAGTGCCTACCTGGTAGGCAGAAATCGGCGAGTCAGAATAGCTGACTCCATATCCCCCCCCACTCCCCATTAACACTGGTGTCCCACAGAGGGTGGTGTCAGGCCCCATTCTATTCTCTATATTTCTAAATACCTTCCCTCTGTCTGCTCATCAACCTCCATCCACATATACGCTGATGACACAGTCATCTTCACCTTTGGCCAGTCCCCTGTTGATGTAACTACCAGACATCAGCATGACTTCAATAAAGTTCAGCTCTGGTTTAGCTCCCATCAGCTCTCACTCATCACCAAGAAGGCAGTCTCAATCACCTTTGGCACGAGGCAGAGACTCTCCAGGCTCCTCTCCCTCCCATCCCTCCACATCCTTGATGGGACAGTCCTTGAGGACACCTCAACCTTTAGGTACCTCTGGAAGTGGCTTGACCAACACCTCACCTTCTCTGGTCATGTTGACGCAATCCTGAAAAAACTGCACCCCAAGCTAGGCGCATTATACAGGAACTACTGTAACCTTCCACTACCGGAGAGACGTGAATCTGTCCAGAAGATGATCTTACCTATCTTTGACTACTGTGATGTTGTCTACAGTGCTGCTCCCAAGTCTTTCTTATCCAGGCTGGACACTGTTTTTAATTCCTGCTGTCGCTTTGCCTTGTACGCCCCAGGTCTCACCCATCACTGTATCCTTTACAACTCCCTGGCCTTCTCCTCATTAAAAAATTAAGGTATCCTCCATTGTACTAAATTTGTGTCTAAATTTTGGTTTGGCACTCTTCCCTCCTACCTTGCTTCTTTCCTTCTCACCCTCCTCCCTCCTGCTCATGCCCTTAGATCTTTTGACGCCCGCTTAATGGTAGTCCCCCATCAATTGACCACTTCAGGTCAGATGGCTTTCTCTCACCATTTCTCTAAATTATGGGAACACTCTTCCCCTCCAGATTTGCCACTCATCCTCCCCCTACTCTATCTCTACAGCCCTACATAACTTCATCTCAGTAAGTTGTACCTGTGCCTAATCCCAAGCTTCTCCTTCCCTGCTCTATTCCAACTAATACTTACAGTTACCCAACCCTAGTAGTGCACCCAACTGCCCCCTGCTGCCTCCCTTTCATTCCTTTGTAGACCATCTCCTTACCCTACCCCATTCTACACCCCCCTCAGTTGGTACCCTTACTCTCGCTCTGTCCATCTGCAAGCTGGTTTTATGCTTCATCCCTCTCGGATAAAGCATGTACTCAAACAGTTGCACTTATCTGTTCACAAGTCTTATTACTGTATTATCACTCCTATGTTGCACTTATTATGTACATCAATTTTATTCTTATGTAACCTTCAGCTATGCGTACACTGTACATGCTTTATTTTTATAATTAAATTTAATGTTTTGACTGTATGTATGTTTTCCCGGTACCCTTTCCCCCAGGATTCACCGTGACATAAGCAACTTGATGTTCAGTGTGTCCTACCTGGTGAAACATTTAAATAAATAAATCAATGAATAAATGTTAAACTACCCAATTTACACGTAGTTGCTACCATGCTATGCTACACCATACTACACTACAGAGTTTGCATGTAGTTGCTACCATACTATACTACACCATACTACACTACAGAGTTTACATGTAGATGCTACCATACTATACTACACCATGCTACACTACAGAGTTTACATGTAGATGCTACCATACTATATTACACCATACTATACTACAGAATTTACATGTAGTTGCTACCATACTATACTACGCTACAGAGTTTACATGTAGTTGAAACCATGCTATACTACAACATACTACACTACAGAGTTTACATGTAGTTGCTACCATACTATACTACACCATACTACACTACAGAATTTACATGTAGTTGAAACCATGCTATACTACACAATGCTACACTACAGAATTTACATGTAGTTAAAACCATGCTATACTACACAATGCTACACTACAGAATTTACACGTAGTTGCTACCACACTGTACTACACCATACTACACTACAGATTTTACATGTAGTTGCTACCATACTATACTACACCATGCTACACTACAGAATTTACATGTGGTTGCTACCATACTATACTACACCACAGAGTTTACATGTAGTTGAAACCATGCTGTGCTGCACAATGCTACACTACAGAATTTACATGTAGTTAAAACCATGCTATATTACACAATGCTACACTACAGAATTTACATGTAGTTGAAACCATGCTATACTACACAATGCTACACTACATAATTTACATGTAGTTAAAACCATGCTATACTACACAATGCAAAACTACAGAATTTACATGTAGTTGATTCCATGCTGTGCTACACCATGCTACACTACAGAGTTTACATGTAGCTGAAACCATGCTGTGCTACACAATGCTACACTACAGAATTTACATGTAGTTAAAACCATGCTGTACTACACAATGCTACACTACAGAATTTACATGTAGTTGATACCATGCTGTGCTACACCATGCTACACTACAGAGTTTACATGTAGTTGAAACCATGCTATACTACACAATGCTACACTACGGAATTTACATGTAGTTAAAACCATGCTATACTACACAATGCTACACTACAGAACTTACATGTAGTTAAAACCATGCTATACTACACAATACTACACTACAGAATTTACATGTAGTTAAAACCATGCTATACTACACAATGCTACACTACAGAATTTACATGTAGTTGAAACCATACTATACTACACAATGCTACACTACATAATTTACATGTAGTTGATACCATGCTGTGCTACACCATGCTACACTACAGAGTTTACATGTAGTTGCTACTATGCTGCGCTACACCATGCTAGACTACCGAATTTACATATAGTTGAAACCATGCTATACTACACAATGCTACACTACAAAATTTACATGCAGTTAAAACCATGCTTTACTACTCAATGCTACACTACAGAATTTACAAGTTGTTGAAACCATGCTATACTACACAATGCTACACTACAGACTTTACATGTAGTTGATGTCATGCTGTGCTACACCATGCTACACTACAGAGTTTACATGTAGTTGAAACCATGCTGTGCTACACAATGCTACACTACAGAATTTACATGTAGTTAAAACCATGCTGTACTACAAAATGCTACACTACAGAATTTACATGTAGTTGATACCATGCTGTGTTACACAATGCTACACTACAGAGTTTACATGTAGTTGCTACCATGCTATGCTACATCATGCTACACTACAGAATTTACATGTAGTTGAAACCATGCTATACTACACAATGCTACACTACAGAATTTACATGTAGTTGATACTATGCTGTGCTGCACTATGCTACACTACAGAGTTTACATGTAGTTGAAACCATGCTGTGCTACACAATGCTACACTACAGAGTTTACATGTAGTTGAAACCACGCTATACTACACAATGTTACACTACAGAATTTACATGTAGTTGAAACCATGCTATACTACACAATGCTACACTACAGAATTTACATGTAGTTGATACTATGCTGTGCTACACTATGCTACACTACAGAGTTTACATGTAGTTGAAACCATGCTGTGCTACACAATGCTACACTACAGAGTTTACATGTAGTTGAAACCATGCTATACTACACAATGCTGCACTACAGAATTTACATGTAGTTGATACCATGCTGTGCTACACCATGCTACACTACAGAGTTTACATGTAGTTGAAACCATGCTATACTACACAATGCTACATTACAGAATTTACATGTAGGTGAAACTATGCTATACTACACAATGCTACACTACAGAATTTACATGTAGTTGATACCATGCTATACTACACCATGCTACACTGCAGAATTTAGATGCAGTTGATACTATTGTATGCTATACAGTGCTGTACTACAGAGGTTGCACGTGTTTAACATCATGCTATACTGCACCATACTACACTACAGAGTTTATATGTAGTTGACACCATACTATACTACATCATGCTTCACTACAGAGTTTACATGTAGTAGACACAATGCTATACTATACTGTGCTACACTACAGAGTTTACATGTAATTGACACAATGCTATGCTACATTATGCTTCACTACAAAGTTTATATGTGCTAGACACCATGCTATTCTACACTGTGCTACATTACCAAATTTACATGTGGCTGATACCATGCTATACTACACCATCCTACACTGCACAGTTCACTTGTAGTTGATACCATGCTTTGCTACACTGTGCTGTACTACAGAGGTTACACGTGGTTGATACCATGCTGTAGTACACCGTGCAACACTACAGAATTTAAACATAGTTGATACCATGCTACACTAAGCCATGCTGCACTACAGAGTTTACATGTAGTTGACACCATGCTATACTACACCATGCTACACTACAGAATTTATATGTAGTTGAAACCATGCTATGCTACACCATGCTGCACTACAGAGGTTATATGTGGTTGATACCATGCTATACTACATCATGCTATACTACAGAGTTTACACGTAGTTGACCCCATGCTGTGCCACACCATGCTGCACTATGGAGTTTACATGTAGTTGACATCATGCTAATGTAACCACTCTCCCCCCCCACTACTTTACCCAGTTATCTACCCCAGACATCCATAACTGGGCATAGACAAATTCAGAAACATTTAGAAATGGTAAAATCCCTAGCTTTGGGAACGTACAGTATACCAGGCTCTTTACTCTAGAAATCAAGGGGTGGAGGTGTACAAAAGCAATATAACCTATTTGGTATCTACAATAACCAGGTCCTGAGGAGAGAACATTTTAGGTCCTGAGGAGAGAATGTTTTGCTGGGGCTATGCTTGACCTAACTTCTGGAAGGATACCCAGTAACTCCACATAGGAAGCAATAACATAACTGCGTACCACAGCACATCATCTGCCCTGGCAACTTTTTCAAACCATGTCCTCAGAAACTTGAACATGGGAAAGGCCATGGGTGCAGTCTTTGTAGACTTGTCTAAAGCATTTGACCTCATAGACCATCATCTTCTTCTCTCCACTCTTGGTCAACTTGACTGTGTGCCTGGACCTGTAGCCTGGTTTCATAGTTACCTAACAGACAGATCACAGTCCATGCTCATAGGCAAAGTTGCTTCAATTTCATTTCCCACCTGCATTGGAGTTCCCCAGGAATCAATTCTCAGCTCCCTTCTCTTTTCTATGTTTAGCAATGCTCTACCAATAGACAGCCTAAATTGCAATGCACTCCTCTACGCGGATGACCTCGTCCTCTACCACAGCAATAAGTCCCTTGAATCCATCTCCTCCACCCTCACTGGCAGCTATGTTGTGGCAGCTGGGTGGTTCACAATAAGAAAACTCCTTGTAAATGGGAAAAAGACAAAGGCCATGCTCTTTGGATCCAAGTTCTTCCTAATTAAGGCCGCCAAATCAAATGTTTCCCTCACAGTATGTACATCTGTAGGCCCTCCACTCGAGCAGGTCACCTCTTTCAAATATCTCAGGGTTACTCTTGACCCATCACTCAACTACAGTGATCATGTATCTCTGACCATAAGTAAAATAAACCAGAAGCTAGGTGTGGCGTACTGCACAAGCTACCTGCTATCACCAGAAGCTTGCCTTGCCATTGCACAAGGCAACCTTCTCCTACTCCTGGAGTACTGCTCCCTCATCTACTCCCACATGTCCATAAAGCAACACTGCTGCCTAAATACGATATACAATGCCATCTGTCACTTTGTTCTCAAAGCCCTCTCATTAATTCACCACTGTTCACTCTACCAGCCTCTTGCATGGCTCCTTCTCCAGTCACATTTTGGCTATGCCACAGGCTGCCTAGTGGACAGTTCTCTCAGAAGCAACCAACTATTCCCCTATGCTTCCCTACTAACAATTAGAATGGCCACTAGACCTCTTAGGGAATCCTCCAGTTAAATCCTTGAAGTTCCCCATGTCTGTACAGTGATGGGTAGTAAGGCTTTCACTGTCTCTGCCCCCTCCCTCTGGAACCGCCTTCCTGAAATCATCCATTCATCTCCATCACATGTGTCTTTCAAAGTTAACCTGAAGGCCTGGCTGCTGGAAGACTCTACCTGTAAATGTTCACAGGGTAGAGTAGAAACCCGGAAGCCACCACAATTCTACCAAAACCTGGTTCCCATTTTTTTCCCCCACCCTTGTCCCCTATGCCTTGAGCAGAAACCTACATGCATTGTATATATGCATTAACACTGCTTCCTGCTTTCTTAGGGTACTTTGTTTGCCATGTTTGTTGAACATATGTAAAAATGTTTGTTTCATTGTTCAATTTATGCTCTACTGTATAAAAATTGTATAGATTATGTATTGTATCTACTCTGTACCACTGCAATTGCCACCTGGTGGCCTGTGTCATGACTGAAAATGGTCCTCTGGATCAGCGCACTTACCAGGTAACCAAAAACATAGATAAATAAATAAACTGTCCAGGCCAAAGTTGAGGTTCTAAAGTGTGACTTTATTCCAAAAGATTATTCTTTTATTTATTTAGTTGCATTTTGGTGATAGCGTAAGTCCACTGAGACAATACAGTCCCTTTTTCAGGGTCGACCCAGGGTCTTAGTAAATAGCAGACAGACAATTGCAAGAATACAGTGGTTCAAATACAATGGCAGATATAGAGATACAGCATATACAATGGCAAACATCGAGATTCAACTTAAACAATGGCAGATGTAGAGATACAGCATATACAACAGCAAACATCGAGATTCAACTTAAACAATGGCAGATATAGAGATACAGCATATACAATGGCAAACATCGAGATTCAACTTAAACAATGGCAGATATAGAGATACAGCATATACAACGGCAAACATCGAGATTCAACTTAAACAATGGCAGATATAGAGATACAGCATATACAACAGCAAACATCGAGATTCAACTTAAACAATGGCAGATATAGAGATACAGCATATACAATGGCAAACATCGAGATTCAACTTAAACAATGGCAGATATAGAGATACAGCATATAGGTATTTACAGAAATACGACAAACAACGAATAAGTACTTCAATAACAAAATAGAACTTCTAGGTATATACAATGGGAATTTAGAGCAACAACTAAAAGTGAAGGGAAGAAGGGGAGATGGGGGGAAGGGGAAGGGGAAAGGTGGCAGTCAACGAGGAATAGGAGGGTAAGGACCAAAAGCAGGGATTGTTTTGATGCACGGGGTCAGGCAGGGATAGGGTTAAAGGAGGGAAGGAGAGAGGGAAGAATGAATCATCAACAGAAGCAGGAGCAGGATACAGAGACTGAGAGAGATGCATACAGATTAAATTGAAACATGGGGAGAGAGGAGCAGGAGAGGACAGTGGTGGGAAGGGAATTCCAGTCTGATGTCATCACAAAAGAGAAAGACCTACGGGTGGTGGCTAGTCATGGTTTTGGAATAATGAGAAGTGGGAGTGAGGCAGATCAGAGGGTGTGGGGAGCTTGTCTTGGTCATATAGTCTCAAGGAGGCAAGGAGGCATGAGTTTGTGGACAAGCTTGAACATAAAGCCCATGGAGGAATACCTCAGTTTGGCTTCATGAGGTAGCCAGCTTGGAGAGGAGAGGATGTTACATTGGTGAGAGTGGGCATTTTCCCCCAGGGCAAACCTCCCCACACTGTGGTAAGCCTGGGTTTGAAGAGACAGGGAGGAGAAATTTGCAGAGAGCAGTAAATGAGCTCCATAAGTTAGGAGTGGAAGAAGAGACGCAGAAGTTATCTTATGTCAGAAGGCAGAGGAAAGGAAGGGATGGATACGATAAAGGAGTCCAAGTTTCTGGTAAAGAGATTTAGAGACACAGGAGACATGCATGCTAAAGGTGAGTGTGGTGTTCAGAAGGATACCCAGATATTTTAAGGACTGGACACACTCAAGAGTATCACCATTAATTGAGGTAATGCTAAGAGGGGGGTAGAGGAGACTTGATGGAGGGTCGATGGGCAAATACCATACTTTTAGTTTTTTTCGTATTAAGAATGAGGAGATTGTGGCTAAACCAGTCCTCAAGGGAAGCAAAGTCAGATGCAAGTTCTCTGTTAGTTAGATTAATATCTAGGAAGGAGTGACAGATGATTGCATCATCTACACTGAGGTGCACAGAAGCCCCTCCACAAAACTTGGGCAATACGTTAGTGAAAAGAGAGACTAATAAAGGACCAGAATGGAGCCCTGAGTGGCACAATGGGTTATGAGCCTTAGGTCAGAGAATGGTAGGCTAGATAGTTTTTGACCCAGTTCAGAGCACTAGAGTCAAGACCAAGAGCATGTAGCTAATGGAGGAGAAGACCATGATTTACTAGGTCAAACTCTTTTGTGAGGTCAACAAATATGGTGCTGGTAGCAAAACCTTGATCCATAGCCAGGCATATGTCAGAGGCAACTTTTATCAGGGTGGTTAAGGTACTGTGATTCCACCAGAAACCTTGTTGATATTGGGAAAGTAGATTGTGATGTATGTTCCAGATAGTCCTGAAGGTGGTTATGTACTATTTGCTGCTGAATTTTAGCTAATGGGCAGAGGATGGAAATCAGTCTATAGTTTTCTACTGCATTATTGGACCTCCCCCATGCACTGGAATGACCACCGCCACCTTCCACTTATCAGGGGTTGTACAAGAAAGGAATGATTGATTGAATAAGTCATGGACTGGATGAGAGAGAGCAAGGGTACCTAATTTAAGAAATTTTGGCTCAAGGGAGTCATGTCCAGGGGAGCAGTCTGATTTTAAGTTGGAGAGAAGCTTCCACACCTCTTTGAGGGAGGCCAATTTCAGGTGGAAAGCAGGTTGAGCACCAAGTGTGCTTGGTGGGGATTGATAAGAGGGAGGAGAAGGAGGGTTATGGAAGTGCGAGGTATATTTGTGAAGATCCATAACAAAAATTGTTAAATCCAGACTCAGTGGATGCAGGGTCAGCAAGAGAGTTGCCTTTGGCAATAATGGAGCATGGAAGTTCTGCAGTCTTCCCTTTAACCAGGGAGTTAACTTGCCTCCAGAATTCCTTCGGGTTGCAAAGGTGCTCCATTTGTAAGGATTTGTAATGGTGATGTTTGGCTTTATGGAGGGAATTTTTGCGCTTGTTTCTGAATTACCTGTAGACTTGCCAGTCTTGAGGGAGTACGCTCTTTTTATAGGTCCGCCAGGCTTTGTCACGGAGGGACACAAGCATTCTAATATCCTTAGTGAGCCAGGGAGCCTTGACACCCTTTAATCTACATTTTTTCAGGGGGTGTGTGGTAATTAACAATTTGTGAGAGGGTTGACACAAAGAAATCCAAGGCTAGATTTACATCAGGAAGGGTATTAATGGGGTGCCAGTCGGTGTCATTGATGGATGTAATAAAGCTCCCTACATCAAACCTAGACATGTCCTAGCCAAGGAGACCTTGAGGGGCGGGTTGGGTTAGTTGTTCCTCCGGATACAGAAAGTGGGGGAATGGTCAGTGATACAGTCAGGGAGGACACCAATGGCTTTTATCTTCAGGGAGCAATTAGTGAGTGACCACCCATTCAAGTAGGGTATGCTTGCCAGACTTGGAACTGAGATGGGTGGGATCCTGAAGGAGTTGTGCCAGGTTGACGTCACCAAGTGAAGCACGCAGTCTGTCTGCATCAGTGTGGAGCCAGTCAATGTTAAAGTTGCCACACAGAATAAGGTCACTGCTGGGGAGATTCGTCAGAGAAACAAGAAAGGGGGGCAGACCAAAGGGAGCACTATTGGGGGGGCAAGTATACACACCCAATGGTAAGTTTCTTGACATTTCCAGGTGTTATGGAGATGAAAAGGGATTCAGCAGGAAACAAGCCCTTGTCGGGAGCAGGGAGTTTGACTACATCCAGATCAGACCTAAAGTAGATAAGGACGCCACCTCCCCTCTTACCCAACCTGTCATTTTTGAGGCAGTTATACCCAGATTGTGCTACCTCATGCTGCTTAACAGCCAGTTTGAGCTAGGATTCTGAGATACATAAAATGTCGGGTGACATCTGCATGGCCCATACCTCAAGTTCAGCCATTTAGGGTGGAGGCTATGACTATTCATGTGCGCAATCTTTAGGTCTTTTATCAGGGGTATGGTGGTAGCTAAGTAGGTGTGGGTGAGGGTTAGGCAGGAGGGCCAGAGGTTGAGCTCAATGTTCCCAGCACAGGCAAGAAGGAGAAGAACAGATAGATGAACCCAAGATGAGGCACAGGAAGAGAGCATCGCAGTGCAAGTAGTATCATGGGGTACACAAAGATGTTTGCAGAGCCAGAACCCAAGGAGAGTGGAGCCCAGCTTATGAAGACAAGGGGTGTGTAGAAGGGCACAAAAATATTCTGTACAGATGTGACACAGAGGGGGAGGAATACTGTTGGGAGAAGGGTGGTTTAAAGCCTCAGCAATAAACTTGTCAGCACTGCAGCATAGAAAGAGAAGTCAGGCAAGAGAGATTGGCCAACATAGGTGACCCATGCCAGGGGCACAAGGGAAAAAGGACTCTTGAGAAATTGCAGAGGGGGGCAGTGAAGATGGAGGAGCTACCTAGGTAAAGGAAAAGAACTACAGCTATAGAAGAATAGGAGCCAAAAACAGACAGAGGACAGTAGGGCTAAGGAGGGTTGATTAAAATGCAAAACCTGTTAGACCTGATGTCTGGTTAGATTGACACAGAAACACCTAGGCCCAGGGGGAAGGCAAAGAGGATTAGCACAGAGACAGGATTAGAGGAGGGGACGGCAGTAGAGGACAGAATAGGGTGGGCAGCACTGCAGGCTGTGCAGGACTAGGGAGGACATAAGGAGGCAGGGGATGCTAGGCCCAGGTTTAGGCTGAATAAACAATAGCAGGAAAGCAGTTCAAGAGAAGAAGGACAAGGAAAAGCACAGCAACAAGAAAACAGCACAACTAGCTGTATAGAGCAGAGGCAAACACAGACCCAAACAGGAGAGAAAGGCAGGTGCTTCCAGAATGATACAGCACCAGAAGGAAGTTGACTGTTAGCAGCTGTTTGCCTACAGGATAGAATGCTGGAAGCCAATAGAGAACAAAAAGAACAAAAGGGTGTGACTTAATGCATATTTAATAGAGGCCCGGGCCAGGGTCGGGGCTGGCGGGAGGAGCAAAATAAATAGAGTAGAAGAAAAGCTGTTAAGCTGGAAAGCAGAAAGCCATGGAAAAACCCAGGGGAGGAGGCCTTGGCCAATCACAGTGTGAGCTGCACTGAAGCAGCCAATCGGGTACCAGTCTGTCGGTGTTGCAGCCAATAGGCATCTCATATCAAGTCCCTGGAGATATGAGCAGGCTTACCAAAGAGTTGAGGAGCTGGAAGCGGACTGAGGAGGGTGCATGGCCAGCTGAAATATCCAGCCATGGCTGCCAAGGATGGCAAGCAGTCTGTCTGGTCAAGGGCTCCTGGGGGAAAGAAGGGAAAGCTCAGGATTAGTTAATTTTATTATGATTATTATTTACTAGACTTTATTGGTTTTAGCAGCATATGGTCTAAGAGGATTAGTTAATTTTAATAGCCCAGTAAAGTATTTAGTCTGTTAGCTAAATCTGGGGGTGGTGGGACAGACAAAGAGCAGAAAGCAAAACTAGCGATAGCAAGGAGGGAAGTGTGAGGGTGGTCAGACAGCAAAGGAAATTAGCTGTTAGAACTGGCACCACTAAAAAAGAAATTTAAGTTGAGACAAAAGGCAGGGTGGGCTGGAGGGGGGAGCAAATTCAGTAGGTTAGGGACAAAAAAAGTGGTCCGAGGGGGTTGGCGGGAGGAGGGGAGAAAATTTCAGTTCACATAAGCACCAAATGCCACAATAGCAGCTAAGTACAGTAATTCACCCCCTACCCTAACAAATATTTCCCACAGAAGTTACAATGCAGGCAAGCAGTTCAAATAAATGGAGTAGAAGAAAAGCCATAAAGTCGGCAAGCAGAAAGCTATGGAAAAACCCAGGGGAAGAGGCCTTGGCCAATCACAGAGTGAGCCACACTGAAGCAGCCAATCGGGTACAAGTCTGTCAGCGCTGCAGCCAATCGGCATCTCAAATCAAGTCTTTGGAGATATGATCAGGCTTACTGAAGCATGGAAGAGCTGGAAGTGAGCTGATGTGGGTGCGTGGTCGGCTGGGTTATCCAGCCGCAGCCAATGAGAAAGGTGAACAGTCTGTCCGGTCAAGGGCTCTGAAGCATTGAGGAGCTGGAAGTGGGCTGAGGAGGGTGCACAGCTGGCTGGATTATCCAGCTGCGGCCACCGAGGAAAGTGAGCAGTCCACCCAGTCAAGGGCTCCAAAGCACTGAGAAGCAAGAAGTGGGCTGACGAGGGTGCGTGGCCAGATGGGTTATCCAGCCATGGCTGCTGAAGAAGGTAAGCAGTCTGCTCAATTAAGGGCTCCTGGGGGAAGATATTATTTAAAGAAAGGGTGAACCCCCAAGGTTTATACATCGTGGCACTAGGAACTTGCAGAACAACAGTATCGACTGTATCTGACAGAAAACTCTGTATTCCCACACTGAAGGATATAGAACATCTTGCACTTGTATTCCCATATAGTATAGGGCCTAGGACACTTCTTCCAGTGGCACTGGCCACAGCTGAACCACACATTTGCTAACAGGACACTTGTACTTTGTTCCCCACATGTTGTAGGACATTGAACATTGCTTACAGTGGCACTGGCCACAACTGACACACATTTTGCTATGAGCTAACACAATCCACTTCAGGGGGTAAAATTCTCTTCAGGCATTGGCCCTTTGTCTAAAGTAACTGGGCATCCATACTGAAACTGTAGTCTTGAACTGGTTGCTCCAGATGGGGGTCTGCCCACCCTTTGCTCCTAAATCCATACTCAGCCATTATTTCAGAGTTACACCTTAAACATTTGAAAATACACTTTGGAAAATGCTTATTGAATGAAACTTTGGCATCCATTGTTTAAATCATTACACTGGTAGTGGAAAAACTAAAGTCTGAACTATGTGATATAGTCATACATCTGGATGTCACATACTTCAGTCAACTTTAAATTAGAACAGTCTCAAACTTCTGAATTCACAGAAAAGTTGTGCCTTCCCTTTTAGCCAGAGAACACAACAGCACAGGTACTTGCTTTCTGTAGCAAACGTCAGATCCTACTCATGGTTTGATATTTCAGGCAGCTTAAAAACATCCTGAATCAAAAAGGGGATTGCCCCATGGATCCATCTACTAGCAGTCCTTTTCACCCTTCCAGGGATGAAAATCAGGAGATCCTGCAGTAGACAATGGTTTCCACCACTTTTATTGGCACACTGGAGAATTACCAGGACTAGGGTGAGAATGCAGGGCCCTCAAGTCGGAGCCCTCAGCTGAGCAGTTCTCACTCCTCCAACTTCAAGCTGCCACTTCCAGCTACAGACTCACGCTGACATGCATCTCAAGATTCTAAACTCCCTTCTCACAGCTGACAAAGACTTATGCTGCTGCAAGAGTTCCAGATCAGCTCATCATTTCCACCTCAGCTGAAGCCAAATAAACAGAAGAGTGAGCAGGTGAAAACCCCATTTAACTAATCACCAGCTGCCTCTCCCTGTCTTGCACTGATACTGAGGGGATTCTAGTAACCACAGGGGACTGAGTGGTTAAATCATGCTACACTGTGCTATATTATGAAGTTTACATATAGTTGACATCATGCTGTACTACGCCATGATACACTGCAGAGCTTACATATAATTGACACCATGCTGTACTGCACCATACTACACTACACAGTTTACATGTAGTTGATTCCATGCTATTATACATCATGCTGCACTACAGAGTTTACATCTAGTTAACACCATGCTACGCTACACCATGCTGTACTACAGAGGTTACATGTACTTGACAAAATGCTATACAACACAGTACACTACAGAATTTACATGCAGTTGATACCATGCTGTACTACAACATGCTACACTATAGAAATTACATGTAGTTTATACCATGCTATACTACACAATGCTACACTACACAGTTTACATGTAGTTGACACCATAGATACCATGCTGTAGTACACCATGCCAGACTACAGAATTTAAATATAGTTGATACTATGCTATACTACTGTGCTACACTACAGAGTTTAAATGTATTTGACACCTTGCTATGCTACACCATACAACACTACAGAATTTACATGTAGTTGATGCCATGGTATACTACTCTGTGCTACACTACACAGTTTACATGTAGTTAACACCATGCTATGCTACACCACACTGTATTACAAACGTTACATATACTTGACACCAAGCTATACAACTCTGTACAACACTAGATAAATTACATGTAGTTTATACCATGCTATACTACACAATGCTACACTACACAGTTTACATGTAGTTGACACCATAGATACCATGCTGTAGTACACCATGCCAGACTACAGAATTTAAATATAGTTGATACTATGCTATACTACTGTGCTACACTACAGAGTTTAAATGTATTTGACACCTTGCTATGCTACACCATACAACACTACAGAATTTACATGTAGTTGATGCCATGGTATACTACTCTGTGCTACACTACACAGTTTACATGTAGTTAACACCATGCTATGCTACACCACACTGTATTACAAACGTTACATATACTTGACACCAAGCTATACAACTCTGTACAACACTAGATAAATTACATGTAGTTCATACCATGCTGTACTACACCATGCTACACAATAGAATTTACATGAAGTTTATACCATGCTATACTATACTGTGCTACATTACACAGTTTACATGTAGTTGACATCATGCTATGCTACACCATGCTACACTACAGAGGTTACATGTAGTTGACACCATGCTATACTACACTGAGCTACACTACAGAATTTACATGTAGTTGATACCATTCTATACTACATCATTCTACACTACATAGTTTACATGTAGTTGAAATCATGCTATGCCACACTGTGTTGTACTAGAGAAGTTACAATGCTACACTGTGTCATACTACAGAGGTCACATGTGGTTGACACCATGCTAAACTATAGAATTTACGTGTAGTTGCTATCATGTTATGCTACATTGTGCTGTACTACAGATGTTACATGTGGTTGATACGATGCTATACTACACCATACTACATATATACCACACAATGCTACACCACAGATTTTATATGTAGTTCATACCATGCTATATTACATCATGCTACACTACATAATTTACACATAGTTCACATCATCCTATACTACACCATGCTACACTACAGAGTTTACATGACGTTGACACCATACAATACTACACCATGCTACACTACAGAGTTTACCTGTAGTAGACACCATTGTATGCTACACAGTGCTGTACTACAGAGGTTGCATGTGTTTAATATCATGCTATATGACACTGTACTACACTACAGAGTTTATATGTAGTTGACACCATGCTATACTACATCATGCTACACTACGGAGTTTACATGTGGTAGACACTGTGCTATACTACATTATATTAAATGGGTCTCCCTTTTTCCCATAGAGAAACCATGATGTAATTTGCCATTATAAAGGAGTGTTTATAATGGCAAACACGCACAGGATTTCCCTTGCTTTGCGCATGCTCACGCAGCAGCGCGACTCTTCGAGACCGCTCACCGCTTCCGTGTCACCTGAAACAGAACCACAACAAGAACTCAGCGGTAAGTCCTTTTCTTTTCTCCCACATATACCCTGGAAACACACAAACACTGGCAAAAAAACAGTTTAAAAATACGAAAATCTCTGCACCGGACTAAAAGGACCGACTTAGGATAAACTGGGAGCTGTTTATTTTATATAATTGCTGAGGCAAAAAAGGGAAACCCAACAATTATATAAAATAAAAAATAGGTTGGGGTGTCAAACTCAATTTTACACTTATTTTCGTGGGATGCTTTTCACAAACCCTCGGGTTTATGTAGCATCCCACAACTCGAGTGTGTGTAAAATCTCGTTACACACCCCGACCCATACTTTATTCTATATGTGCTGCACTAACAAATTTACATGTAGTTGATACCTTGCTATACAACATCATCCTTCACTGCACAGTTTATATGAAGTTGATACTATGCTTTGCTACACTGTGCTGTACTACAGAGATTACATGTGGTTGATACCATGCTATACTACACTGTGCTACACTACAGAGTTTACATGTAGTTGACACCATGCTGTACCACGCCATGCTACACTACCGAGTTTTTTTGACACCATGCTATACAACACTGTAAAACACTACAGAAATTAAATGTACTGTAGTTGATACAGTGCTGTACTACACCACACTACACTATAGAATATACATGTAGTTTATATCATGCTATAACACACAATGCTACTCTTCACAGTTTACATGTAGTTGACACCATGCTATGCTACACCATGCTGCACTACAGGGTTTATGTCAAGTTAACACCATGCTGTACTACAGAGCTTAAATGTACGTGACACCATGCTATACAACACCATACAGCACTACAGAATTTGCATGTAGTTGATACCATGCTGTACTACACCATGCAACACTATAGAATTTAAATATAGTTTATATCATGCTATACTATACTGTGCTACACTGTGCTACACTGCACAGTTTACATGTAGTTGACATCATGCTATGTTACACCATGCTGCACTACAGAGTTTTCATGTAGTTGAGACCATACTATACTACATCTTGCTACGCTACCAAATTTACATGTGGCTGATACCATGCTATACTATACCATCCTACACTGCAAAGTTTACATGTATATGTCACCATGCTTTGCTACACGGTGCTGTATTACAGACATTACATGTGGTCGATACCATGCTGTAGTACACCTTGCAATACTACAGAATTTAAATATAGTTGTCACCGTGCTATACCACACCGTCTTACACTTCAAGGTTTACATCTAGTTGAAATAATGCTATGCTACACCATGCTACACTGCAGAGTTTACATGTAGTTGAAACCGTGCTGTACTACAGAGTTTACATGTAGTTGACACCATGCAATGCTATAACATGCTACACTATAGAGTTTATATGTAGTTGACACCATGCTATGCTACACCTTGCTACACTACACAGTTTAAATGTAGTTGACACCATGCTATACAACACTGTACAACAATACAGAATTTACATGTAGTTGACACAATATTGTGCTACACCTTGCTACACTACACAGTTTACATGTAGTTGACACCATGCTATGCTACACCTTGCTACACTAAACAGTTTACATGTAGTTGACACCAAACTATGCTACACCTTGCTACACTACACAGTTTACATGTAGTTGACACCATGCTTTTCTACACCATGCTGCACTTTAGAGTTTATGTCTAGTTGACACAATGCTATGCTACACCATGCTACACTGCAGAGATTACATATGGTTGACACCATGCTATAATACAGCGTGCTATGCTACAGAGTTTACATATAGTTGACACCATGTTGTGCCACTGTGATGCATTACAGAGGTTACAATGCTATACTGTGCTGTGCTACAGAGGTTAGATGTGGTTGATATCATGCTATAATACACCATGTTAAACTACAGAATTTACATGTAGTTGACAACGTGCTTTACTACCCCATGCTACACTACAGAGTTTATATGTAGTTGACACCATGCTATGCTACACCATGGTACACTACAGAGGTTACCTGTGGCTGATACCATAGCATACTACACTATGCTACACTACAGAGTTTACATGTAGTTGACACCATGCTATGCTGTACTTTGCTGTACTACAAAGATTTTATGTGGCTTATACCATGCTCTTCTACAATGTGCTACACTGCAGAATTTACATGTAGTTGACACCATGCAAAACTACACCATGCTATACTATAGAATTTACATGTAGTTGACACCATACTATGCTACACAATGCTACACTACAGAGTTTAATTATAGTAGACACATTGCTATTCTACACCATGCTTTACTACAGGCTTTACATGTAGTTGACATCACACTATGCAACACCATGCTACACTACAGAGTGTACATGTAGTTGACATCATACTGTACTGCACCATGCTACACTACACAGTTTACATGTAGTTGACACCATGCTATACTACACCTGCTACACTACAGAGTGTACATGTAGTTGACATCACACTATGCAACACCATACTACACTACACTACAGAGTTTACATGTAGTTGACACCATGCTATAGTATACCATGCTACACTACAGAGTTTACATGTAGTTGACACCATGATATACTACACCATGCTACACTATAGAGTTTACATGTACATGTACATGTACATGACAACACAATATGCTACACCATGCTTCACTACAGATTTTAGATGTAGCTGACACCATGCTTTGCCACACCATGCTACACTAATGAGTTTACATGTATCCTGATGAAGATGGAGCCTGCACACAGGTGGGGTGCTCAAGATAAAGTCAATACACTCACAAGTTAAAGAAATCCAGCATGTACCAACCACTGTAAAGAATGAAGCTCTTGCAACATTTAGAATGTTAGGTGGCAAAACTTTATTTGCAGGGGCAGAAAAATACCTTGAAGCATTTTGGAACAAAATTCATTTTACAGAAAGATGACTTTTTCTGAATTCTTTACAGTGGTTTTTGAGTGCTGGATTTCTTTTCCTTGTGACAGTTAACATGTAGTTTACACAGTGTTATGCTACACAGTGCTGTACTACACAGGTTACATGTCGTTAATATAATGCTATACTACACTGTGCTACACTACAGAGTTTACATGTAGTTGACACCATGCTATATTACACTATGCTGTACTACAGAGGTTATATGTGGTTGATACCATGCTATACTACATCATGCTACACTACAGAGTTTATGTGTACTTGACAACATGTTATGCCACATGATGCTACACTATAGAGTTTACATGTAGTTGACACCATGCTGTGCTACACCTTGCTACTGTACACTACAGAGTTAAAATTTAGTTGACATCATGCAATACTATACCATGCTATACTAGAGTTTACATGTACCTGACACCATCCTGTACAACACAATACAATACTACAGAATTATTCATGTAGTTGATACCATGCTACACTACACCGTGCTACTCTACACAGTTTACATGTAGTTGACATCATGCTGTAGTAGCCCATGCTGCACTACAGAGCGTATGTCTAGTTAACACCATGCTATGTTACAGCATGCTGTACTACAGAGGTTACATGTACGTGACACCATGCTATACACCATACAGCAATACATAATTTACATGTAGTTGATACCATGCTATACTACACTGTGCTACATCACACAGTTTCCATGTAGTCGACACCATGCTGTGCTACACCTTGCTGCAATATAGAGTTTACATCTAGTTGACACCATGCTTTGATACTCCTTGCTACACTGCAGAGATTACATATAGTTGGCACCATGCTATACTACACCATGCTACACCACAGAGTTTACATGTAGTTGATACCATGCTATACTACACTGTTCTACGCTACATAGTTTACATGTAGTTGACATCATGTTATGCCACACTGTGATGTACTTCAGAGGTTACGATGCTACATTGTGCTGTACTACAGAGGTTACATGTTGTGGATAACATGTTATACTACACCATACTACACTATAAAGTTTGCATGTAGTTGACACAATGTTATGCTACTCCAGGCTACAATACAGAGTTTCACTGTAGCTGACAACATGCTATGTTACACTGTGCTGTACTACAGAGCTTACATTTGGTTGATACCATGCTATACTACGCCCTTGCTACACTTCAGAATTTACAAGAAGTTGACACCACACTATGTTACACCATGCTGCACTACAGAGCACACATGTAGTTGACACCATGCTACAGTACAAAATTTACATGTACTGTAGTTGATACCATGGTATATTGCACCATGCTACACTACAAAGTTTATACGTAATTGACACCATCCTGTGCTACAACATGCCACACTACAGTGTTTACATGTAGTAGATACCATGCTATTCTACACCATACCTCACTACATCATTTACAAGTAGTTAATACAATGCTGTACTACACTATGCTACAACTACAGAGTTTACATGTAGTTGACACAATGCTATGCTGCACCATGCTATACTTCAGAGTGTACATGTGGTTGATACCGTGCTATGCTACACTGTGCTGTACTACAGAGGTTACATGTGGCTTATATGATGCTATACCACACTGTGCTACACTGCAGAGTTTACATGTCACTCACACCATGCTAATCTATACCGTGCTACACTACAGAATTTATATGTAGTCGATACCATGCTATATAACACCATGCTACACTACACAGTTTAGATGTCGTTGACACCACGCTATGCTACACGATGTTATGCTACACTATGCTACCCTTGCATGAGCTCATTAGGCATCACAGTTTGGGTTTTCATTGTTACGCAGATGATACCCAATTGTATATGTTCTTTGCCCCTGGAACACATAACACTGTGGAACTGCATAACAACTGCCTGTTGGAGATCAACGACTGGATGCCCTCCAACTGATTGAGACTGAAACCGATTGAGAGAGAGGCACCACATAAATAAATGTGCTTTGCCGTGCCTTGCCATGCCTTACACTACAGAGTTTACATGTAGTTGACAACATGCTATGTTATACCATGCTATACCACAGAAGTTACATGTCGTTGATACTATGCTATACTGCACCATGATAAACTACAAGATTTACATATAGTTGATACCATGCTATACTACACCATGATAAACTACAGAATGTACATGTAGTTAATACCATGCTGTACTGCACTGTGCTGTACTATAGAATTTACATGTAGTTGATATCGTGTTATATAACACCATGCTGCTCTACACAGTTTACATGTAGTTGACATTAAACTATGTTACACTATGCTACACAACAGTGTTTACATGTAGTAGACACCATGGTATGCTCCACCGTGTTGTACTACAGAGGTTGCTCCTGGTTGATATCATGCTGTACTACAACTTGCTACACTACAGAGTTTATGTGTAGGGGAAACCATGCCATACTTCATCGTGCTACATTACACAGTTTACATATAGTAGACACCATCTTATAACACACCGTGCTCTACTATACAGGTTACATGTGGTTGATACCATGCATTACTACAACATGCTACACTACAGAATTTACATCTAGTGTATACCATGCTATAGGCAGTATAGCGCAGTGGTTTAAGGCTCTGAGCTGAATATTTGGAGACCTGGGTTTGAATCCCACAGCCCCCACTTGCATACTGTGTGACCCTGAGCAAGTCATTTAACTTCCCTGAGCTAGTGTGCTACTCCTGGTTAAACAATTGAAAAAAAATGGTACACTACCAAATTTACATATAGTTGATACCATGCTATACTACACTACACCATGCTACACTGCTCAGTTTACATGTAGCTGACTCCATTCTTTGCTGCACTGTGCTGTACTACACAGGTTACATGTAGTTGATAGCATGCTGTGGTACACGGTGCAACACTAAGGGATATAAATATAGTGGATTCCATGCTATGCTGCACTGTGCTGTAGTACAGTCATTATATGTGGTTGGTAACATGCTATACTACACCATGCTACACTACAGAGTTTACATGTAATTGACACCATGCTATACTACACCATGCTACACCACAGTGCTTACTTGTAGCTGACACCATGCTATGCTAGACTACAGAGTTTACATGTAGTTGATTCTATGCTATACAACAATATGCAACACTGCAAAATTTACATATAGTTGACACTATGCTATGCTACACCATCTTACACTACAGCTTTTACATCTAGCTGACACCATACTATGCTACAACATGCTGTGCTACAGAGGTTACATGTGGTTGAAACCATGCCATATTACACTGTGCTACAATACAGAGTTTACTTGTAGTTGACACCATGCTATACGATGCTTCACTACAGAGTTTACACCTAGTTGGCACCATGCTATACTACACTGTGCTACACTACAGAAATTTGCATGTAGTTAATACCATGCTATACTACACTGTTCATCACTAGACAGTACTCATGTGGTTGACACCATGCTATACTACACTGTGTTATACTATCAAGATTACAGTGCTACACTTTGCCATACTACAGAAGATACATGTGGTTGATTATGTGCTATACCACACCATTCTACACTACAGTATTTATGTGTAGTTGTCACCATACTATGCTACAACATGCTACCCTACAGAGTTTACATGTAGATGACACCAAGCTATGCTACACCATGCTGTACTACAGAGGTTACATGTGGTTGATAATATTCTATACTACACCATGCTATACTACACCATGCTACACTACAGAATTTACATGTAGTTGATGCCATGCTATACTACACCATGGTTCACTACAGAGTTTACATGTAGTTGGCCAGACACTATGCTACACCATGCTTTACTACAGAGTTTACATGTAGTTGACACTATGCTATGCTACACCATGCTACACTACCGATTTTACATGTGGTAACAACCATGCTATACTACACCTTGCTACTTTACAGAGTATACATGTAATTGACACCTTGCTATGCTGCACCATGTTATACTTCAGAGTGTACATCTGGTTGATAAATGCTATACTACATTGTACTGTACTACAGAGGTTACATGTGGCTGTTACAGTGCTATACTACACCATGCTACACTTCAGAGTTTACATGTCACTCACACCTTGCTATACTATATGGATCCATGACTCCAGTTCGGCAAAAAAGTTGTCAAATTACATTACAGTGATGGATTTCTGTTGACTGTAATTGCTGTTAGCATAAAGCCATCTAAAGAAAGTTACTTTTCTTTCAGGGGACTTCGCCCCTGAATCCACCCCCATGGGGGGCAAATCCCCCTCACCTGCTATACTAAATATAATCATCTCAGAGTCAGAGCTGATTCAGGGAGGGGTGCAAAACCACAAGAAAGCAGTTTCGGGTCCTGCAGCGGCACTATAGCGACAACAGCGAATTGTTGCTGTAATGTCGTTCACTATTGAATTGTCAGACAGGTGTCAACCTTAGATATTGCACCATGCTACACCACAGTTTACATGTGGTTGACACCATGCTATGCTACACCATGCTATACTACACCATGCTACACCACAGTTTACATGTAGTTGACACCATGCTATGCTGCACCATGCTACATCACAGTTTACATGTGGTTGACACCATGCGATGCTACACCATGCTACACCATACTATACCACAGTTTACATGTGGTTGACACCATGCTATGTTACATCATGCTACACCACAGTTTACATGTAGTTGATACCATGCTATGCTACACCATACTACACCACAGTTTACATGTGGTTGACACTATGCTATGCTACACCATGTTACACCACAGTTTACATGTAGTTGACACCATGCTATGCTACACCATGCTACACCACACAGTTTACATGTATTTGACACCATGCTATGCTACACCATGCTACACCACAGCTTACATGTAGTTCACACCATGCTATGCTACACCATACTATGCTACACTATGCTACACTACACAGTTTGCATGTAGTTGATACCATGCTATGCTACACCATGCTACACCACAGAGTTTACATGTAGTTGACACCATGCTATGCTACACCATGCTACACTACACAGCTTACATGTAGTTGACACCATGCTATACTACACCATGCTACATCACACAGTTTACATGTAGTTGACACCATGCTATGCTACACCATGCTACACCACAGCTTACATGTAGTTCACATCATGCTATGCTACACCATGCTATGCTACACCATTCTACACCACAGTTTACATGTAGTTGACACCATGCTATGCTACACCACAGTTTACATGTAGTTGACACCATGCAATGCTACACCATGCTACCCCTGGGTGAGCTCATTTTGTGTTACAGTTTGGGTTTCACTGCTAAGCAGATGATGCCCAACTGTACATGTCCTTTGCCACTGGAACACATGATGCCATGGAATTGATTAACAACTGCTTGTCAGAGATCACTGACTGGATGTACTCCAACTGGTTGAGGTAGAACCTGAATAAGATAGACGTTCTAGTGACTGAGCAGGGTCACAGGTGTGATGGTAGTGCCTCCAGAGTGGTCTCAGGATTGGTCCTGGGACTGCTGCATTAATGGCTTTCTCGAGGGTATGAAGTCTTAGCATTATCCTGGATGACAGATTGACAGGAATGTCACCAGGATTAAACCTTTAGTTCCGCATGAGGATCTGCCATCACTGGTTCATGACTTTGTTACATCTAGGCTTGTTTACTGTAATGTTCTGTATTTAGGGGTCAGTGGCAGGAGCCTCTGTGACTGCAGCTGGTGTAGAATACAGTGACCAGGTTACTGATAGGCCTGCCCAGGTCATGTCATTTGACCCCGGTCCTTCGAGCTCTGCATTGGCTGCCTCTCAGAAGAAGGATCATCTTCAAGGTGGGCTTTCTCCTCTATAATGCCCTATACAGATTGCACCCTCACTAAATGACTGATAGCTTGAGACCTGCCTCCTCAGTCCACTCCCTCTGCTACTCCACCAGGGACCTCCTTGCGATTCTGTGGGCTGGGTTAAAAACTTCCAGCGACCGTGGCTTTGAAGTCACTTGTCTGGTCCTCAGGAACTCGATCCCCATCTTTGTTAGGGTAGCCCCAGTAGTGGAGGATTTTAGTAGGGGTCTCAAAGACTCACCTCTTCCTTCTGGCCCTTCTGAACTAAACGGAGCTATTATATTATATTTTAAGATTATGCACACTGATTTTAAATATTGTACATAGATACATAGATACATAGACAGTGTCGGCAGATAAGGGCCTATGGCCCACCTAGTCTGCCCATTTGAGCTTGTAAGTTCAGTTTGATTTCCTAGAAGTCTGTTTCCCCTTACCCCTGCCCTCTAGAATTCCTTTATGTCTATCCCATGCATTCTAAATCCGTGATTGTTTCAGCCCCCACCACTTCTCTGGCAGGGTGTTCACTTGTCCACCACCCGTTCTGTGAAGAAATTCTTTCTCATGTTTCCTCTGAATCGTCCTCCCTCCAACTTCATCCCATGCCCTCTAGTCCTGAAACATCTTTTCACTTAAAAATAGTGTTTTCCTGCACCCTGTTCCTCCCTGTAAGATACTTGTATGTCTCTATCATATCCCCTCTCTCCCTCCTCTCCTCCAGGGAGTACATGTTCATTTCCTTCAGCCTGTCTTCATAGGACTTGTGATGCAACCCATGCACCATCTTTGTTGCCCTCCTCTGAACCTTCTCTACCCTGTCTATGTCCTTACGTGGGTATGGTCTCCAGAACTGTACACTGTACTCCAGGTGGGACCTCACTAGTGTCTTGTATAGCGAATTATGACCTCCTTTCCTGCTGGTGATGCCCTGCCTTACATCCCAGCATCCTATTTGCTTTACCTGATGCCTTGTCACACTGTTTCCCTACCTTGAGGTCATCAGAGATGACAACCCCAAGATCCCTTTCTTGCTTGGTGCATGCTATATCCTCACCCCCCAACTGATATATTGTGCCAGTGTTTTTGTGCCCCATATGCATTATCTTGCACTTCTTTGCATTGAATTTCAACTGCCAAACCCTTGACCATTCTTCAAGTTTCTGCAGGTCCCTTCTCATTCTGTCTACACCCTCTGGTGTGTCTACTCTTTTACAGAGCTTTGTGTCATCAGCGAACAGTGAAATTCTGCCTTCTAGATCCTGTGCAATGTCACTGATGAAGATGTTGAATAGGACGGTCCCAGCACTGATCCCTGTGGTACCCCACTGGTTACTCTTCCTCTGTGGAGTGACAGCCATTTACCACCACCCTCTGTGTCCTGCCACCCAGCCAGTTACCTACCCACCACACTACTGTCCTGCCCACACCCATATTCCCCAGTTTGTGTAATAGTCTTCTATGTGGCACAGTGTCAAAGGCCTTGCTGAAGTCCAGATAGGCCATGTCCACTGCCTCCCTGATCCACTCCCTAGTCACCCAGTCAAAAATTCAATGAGGTTGGTCTGATGACCCCCTGGTGAAACCATGCTGCCTTGGGTCCATAGTCCATTGACAACCAGATGTTCCACCAATCTCTCCTTCAGTAGTGCTTCCATGATCTTTCCCACTACCGAGGTGAGGCTGACTGGTCTGTAGTTCCCTGCTTCCTCTTTGTTCCCACTTTGTATAAGGGGACTACATCTGCTGTCTTCCAGTCTTTAGGTACCTCCCTGTTTCCAGTGATTGGCTGAACAGGATAGCCAGAGGTTCAGCCACCACCTCTCTTAGTTCTTTAAGGACCCTGGGTTGCACCATCTGGCCCCATTGCTTTATCAGCTTATTACTTCCAGTTCCTTCAGGACCCTTTCTCGTGTAAAGGACTTGTGTCCATTTCTGCACCATTCTCACCCTTGTACCCCTTCAGACCCATTACCCCCTCTTCCTTAGTAAAGACTGAGCAGAAATACCTGTTCAATATGTCAGCTTTATTGTTGTCATCCTCCACGCGCTCCCATCCTCCCCTTCAGTCTCACTATCCCTCCTTTCTTTCTTTTTTTTCACTTATGTACCTGTAAAAGGTTTTGTCCCCTTACCCACTGATTTTGCAATGTGTTCTTCTGTCTGAGCTTTGGCTTCCCTTACTGACTTCCCTGCCTCCTTTGTTTCTCCTGGTACTTCTCCTATCCTTCTGCCTGTGTCTTTTGTATTGCCTGAATGCAATCTTTTGGCTTTCACTTTCTTTGCTACCTCTTTGGAAAACCATAATGGTCTCCTCTTCCTTTTCCTCTTGCTAACCTGCTTAATGCATAATTATGTTGTTCTTATAATCCCCATTTAAATACTGCCCACTGTTCCTCAACCCTGATTCCTGTCCCATTCCCTTAATGCCTCTTGCAAGTATCTCCCATTTTCCCAAAGTCTGCCCCCTAAAATCCAGGATCGTGTTTTGTGTGGTTTGGTTCTGCTCTTTCTGTGATTTCAAACCACAATGACTGGTGGTCACTGTTACCCAGGTGCTCCCCACTGTTACCCCATCACACTGTCCCTGTTTGTGAGCACAAGGTCCAGTATTGCCTTCTGCCGAGTTGGTTCCATGACCAGTTGCTTGAGGAAGGCACCCTGAAGGAGTCCAGGATAAATCTGCTCTAGTTGATGCTGCTGCTGGGATGCTCCAGTCCACGTCTGGTATGCTGAAGTCTCCAACCAGTACTACCTCACCCTTGTCTGCCATCCTTTGGATGGCTAGCATCAGCTCCCTATCTGTTTCTTCCTCCTGGGCTGGTGGTCTATAGACCACACCTGTGCGGATGGCTGGCCCCATTTTCCTTCCATCTTAACCCACAGTATCTCTCCCCATTTTGTTCCTCCTGGATCTGTGTGGCCCTTATGTCATTTTTCACATACAGTGCCACTCCTCCTCCCTTCCTGCCTGCTCTGTCTCTTCTGAATATGTTGTAGCCGGGTATGGCCATCTCCCAGTCATGGTTATCATTACACCAGGTTTCAGTGATGGCCACAATGTCCAGGTCTGACTGTACCATGACAGCCTCCAGATCTTCCATTTTGTTGCTAAGGCTCCTGGCATTTGCACACATGGCTTTCCATGATTTGACCTCCCTAGACTGCTTCACTGTTCTACTCCAGCCCCTTCCTTGGTTGTCATTTATCCCTGGTTCTCCTTGCTGTTTGCCCTTCTGCTGAATTTTGCCCCTTTCTGCTTATCCACCTTTTGACACTAATCTCCATCTTTTGCACACTGCTTTGCAGAGATAGCCACCCTCTGGTTCACTGGTTCCACTACTAGTTGTGGGGTGAGCAAGTAGGTACCGTCCTTGCTGGCCTGCCACCCCCCTTTGCTAGTTTAAATGCTTGTCAATGTAGCATTTAAACTTATCATTGAGTGCTTGGATTCCCCTCCAGGATGGATGCAGGCCGTCAGGTGTGAACAAACCTCCATCCCTCCAGGTGGGTCCCCAGTCACCAATGAATCCAAACCCTTCCTCACAGCACCAGTTCTTCAACCATGAGTTAAAGTTCCTGGTGCATGCACTCCTATGCTCTCCCTTGCCTCTCACAGGTAGTACTTCTGAGAAAGTGACAGAAGTAGCTACTTGCTTGAGACCCCTCCCCAGTTTCCTAAAAATGACATCCAGCTCACCTCCCGTCTTGCCTTCCCAGTGATCCCCAGTATCTTCCTTCCATCCCTCCATGCCGTGGCACCTGGTAGGCACCTCACCTCCTGTTCTCCCTCCTGTGTTCCTAGCTGGATCCTCTTACGATGGAGTCCACCAGGATTGCCTCCTCCTCTGGGGTTCACTGCTTTCCCACTGAGGTCACCTGCTGTAACCTCCACATCCTTTCCTTCCACTTCCTGGGTACCTCTATTTGGTTTCCTCATTTTCCAGTGTGGCATATGAGTTCTTGAGAGGAATAGGATCTGGGATGTGCCTCTGCCTGACTGCTCTAACCTCCCTGAGCCCACTGTCATCCAAGTGCCTCGTCTCGGCATCCTTTGAGGCAGCTGCATTGGACTGGGTGGTCCCTGGATAGGGTGATGGTATTCCTGACCCAGTTACTTCGGCTCTGAGTCTGGCTACCTCATCCCACGGTCCAGAGATGCGTGCAGATAGGGCAGCACCTCAGTGTCCAGAAGGTCTGCCTGAATATGGCTGCCCCACAGCCACTGCATTGCACCACTCCCCACATTATACTGCAATTCCACTACTTCTTGCTACTGAAGCTCTCTTAGTTCTCTTTATTTATTTATAGCACTAAAATCCTGTAACTGATCGTCAGATATATATTTTTTTAAGGAAAGAAACCAATAAATAATTAAATGAGTCAAAACACTTGTCGTGCTGAGGGTGGTCTTCTTCCCCCTTATGCCCCTCCTACTTCACACCTCTTACTATACCCTGTGTTTAGCTCCTGTCAATCAGATTTATCAGGGCATATAATTAAGAGTTGGGGGAAGGGTGTTGTATTGCTTGTTAAAGACTCTATTTGTGCGTATATTATCCTATTTGCATTTCCCTCCCTCTTTGTTTTATGTAAGGTGCCCAGAGACTCTAGGATTGGTCAGTATAGAAAGAAATGTGCCTTGCCTTGCCTTACACTACAGAGTTTACATGTAGTTGATACCATGCTATGCTACGAGGTTACATGTGGTGGATACCATGCCATACTACACTGTGCTATGCTACAGAGTTTACATATAGTTGACACCAAGTTATGCTACACCATTCTACACTACAGAGGTTACATGTAGTTGATATCATGCCACACTACCCCATGCTACACTACAGAGTTTACATGTAGTAGATACAATGCTATCCTATAACATGCTTTCCTACAGAGGTTGCACATGGTTGATATCTTGCTACAGGTACCCCGTCAATTGAACACTACCAGAGTAGCGACACACTATACAGTGCTAGTCTGGTAAGTGCTCACATGGAAACTGAGGGGGGATTTACAGTGCTTGCTCTAAGTGCTCCCCTGTGCACTGTCCATGGTCCTGTAATCAGGACAAGAGCTGCAGGGAACAGGAGGTGTGTGGAGCTGCTCCTGTGGTGTGAAACGCTGGGGTATGGAGCAGCTCGGCCAGTGGCAAGGGAGACCAGGGTTTTAATCCAGCTCCTCAAAATTTTTTACTACTTTGGGACTTTGTTTCATTTACATGAGGCCATTTTAACTTTCCCCAGAATCCACTCCCCCTTGGAGTGAGAATCCTGAAGACAGTAGGTGTGGGGCACACAACCCCCTGTGTCAGGCGGGGTGTGGGGTGAAGGCCCCCCCACAAAAAAGGCATCATTTTTACTGCACACACCATGCTAAAGCTATTATTGTTGACACTGTTTGGACCCAGTGCCCGTGCTATACTACACCATGCTACACTACAGAGTTTACATGTAGACACCATGCTAAACAACACTGAGCTATACTAATCAGTTTACATGTAGTTGACACCAGGTTATGCTATGCTGTGCTGTACTGCAGAGGCTACATGTGGCTGATAACATGCTATACTACAACGTTCTACACTTCAGAGTTTGCATGTAGTAAACATCTTGATATACTAAACCATGCTACACTACCAAATTTACATGTAGATTATACCATGCTATCCTATACCATGCTACACTGCACAGTTAACATGTAGTTGATACCATGCCATACTACACCATGCTACACTACAGAGTTTACATGTAGTAGACACAATGCTATGCTACAACATGCTATACTACAGAGGTTGCACGGGGTTAATATCATGCTATAGGTACCCCATCAATTGAGCGCTACCAGAGTAGTGCCACACTATACAGTGCTAGTCTGGTAAGTGCTCACATGGAGAGTGAGGCGGGATTTACAGTGATTGCTTTAAGCACTCCCCTGTTCACTGTCTGTGGTCCTGTAATCAAGACAAGGGCTGCAGGGAACAGGAGGCGTGTGGAGCTGCTCCCATGGTGTGGAAGGCTATGATATGGACCAGCTCAGAAAGGGGCAATGGAGACCAGGGTTCTAATCCTGCTCCCCAAAATGTTTTAATACTTTGGGACTTTATTTCATTTACATGGGATCATGGAAACAGTATTCCACTGTACAGTCCAACAAATTTTAACCTTCCCAGAATCTGCCCACCTTAGAGTGAGAATCCTAAAGACGATGGGTGCAGGGAGCAGATCTCCCTGTGTCAGGGGGTCCATGAGGCGAAGCCTTCCCCCCACAAAAAAAGGCATCATTTTTACTGCACACACCATGCTAAAGCTATTATTGTTGGCACTGTTTGGACCCCATGCTACACTACAGAGTTTATATGTAGTAGACACCATGCTAAACAACACTGAGCTATACTAATCAGTTTATATGTAGTTGACCCCACTACCAAATTTACATGCAGATTATACCATGCTATACTACACCATGTTACACTGCACAGTTTACATGTACTTGAAAACATGCTATGCTACACTGTGCTGTACTACAGAGGTTACATGTGGTTGATACCAAACTGTAGTTCACCGTGCAACACTACCAAATTTAAATGCAGTTGATCCAATACTATACTACACCGTGCTACAGTACAGAGTTTATGTGTAGTTGACACCATGCTATGCTACACCATGCTACACTACATAGTTTACATGTAGTAGACACCAGTCTAAGCTACACTGTGCTGTTTTACGGAGTTGACACCATACTATACAACTCAATGCTACACTACAGACAGAGTTTACATGCAGTAGACACCAAGCTATGCTACACCGTGCTGTACTATGGAGGCTGCACGAGGTTGATATCATGCTATACTACATCGTGATACACTACAGAGTTTATATGTAGTAGACACTACACTATGCTACACCATGTAATAGATACCAGTTTATGCTACACTGTTCTGTACTACAGAGGTTACATGTGATTCATACCATGCTATACTACAATGTACTACACTACAGAATTTACACATAGTATATACCATGCTATACTACACAAAGCTTGACTGCCAAATTTACATGTAGTTGATACCATGTTTTACTACACCATGCTGTACTGCATAGTTTACATGTAGCTGACACCATGCTATGCTACACCTTCCTGTACTACAGAGGCAACATGTGATTGATACAATGTTGTAGTTCACCACGCATCACAACAGTATTTAAATACCATTGATACCATGCTATACTACATCATTCTACACTACAGAGGTTGCATATGGTTGATACCTTGCTATACTACATCATCCTACACTACAGAGTTTACATGCAGTAGACACCATGCTATGCTACACTGCACTGTATTACAGAGGCTACACGAGGTTGATATCATGCTATACTACATCGTGCTACACTACAGAGTTTATGTGTAGTAGACACCACACTATACTACACCATGTAATAGATATCAGTTTATGCTACACTGTTCTGTACTACAGAGGTTACATGTGATTCATACCATGCTATACTACAATGTACTACACTACAGAATTTACATGTAGTATATACCATGCTATACTACACAATGCTTGACTGCCAAATTTACATATAGTTGATACCATGCTTTACTACACCATGCTATACTGCATAGTTTACCTGTAGCTGACACCATGCTATGCTACACCTTCCTGTACTACAGAGGCGATATGTGATTGATACCATGTTGTAGTTCACCACGCATCACAACAGTATTTAAATACCATTGATACCATGCTATACTACATCATTCTACACTACAGAGGTTGCATATGGTTGATACCTTGCTACACTACATTATCCTACACTAGAGTTTACGTGTAGTGGACACCATGCTATGCCACACTGTTCTACATACACTACAGAGGTTGCATATGGTTGATACCTTGCTATACTACATCATGCTACACTACAGAGTTTACATGCAGTAGACACCATGCTATGCTACACTGTGCTGTATTACAGAGGCTACACGAGGTTGATATCATGCTATACTACATCGTGCTACACTACAGAGTTTATATGTAGTAGACACCACACTATACTACACCATGTAATAGATACCAGTTTATGCTACACTGTTAAGTACTACAGAGGTTACATGTGATTCATACCATGCTATACTACAATGTACTACACTACAGAATTTACACGTAGTATATACCATGCTATACTACACAATGCTCGACTGCCAAATTTACATATAGTTGATACCATGCTTTACTACACCATGCAATACTGCATAGTTTACCTGTAGCTGACACCATGTTATGCTACACTTTCCTGTACTACAGAGGCGACATGTGGTTGATACCATGTTGTAGTTCACCACACATCACAACAGTATTTAAATACCATTGATACCATGCTATACTACATCATTCTACACTACAGAGGTTGCATATGGTTGGTACCTTGCTATACTACATCATCCTACACTAGAGTTTACGTGTAGTGGACACCATGCTATGCCACACTGTTCTACACTACAGAGGTTGCATATGGTTGATACCTTGCTATACTACATCATGCTACACTACAGAGTTTACATGTCACTGATACCAAGCTATACTACACCATGCAACACAACAGAATTTATATGTTGTTAATACCATGTTGTTCTACTCCGTGCTATATTATAGAATTTACATGTAGTTTATTTATTGAGGAATCGGAAAATACCTTTGTGTCAAAGACTCATTTACAAGGGTTCCATATCACAGAAAAACAGTACAGACAGACTTTACATAATAATTCAAATGGAGACAGAATTCAGCAAAGAAGATCATGACACAGTGAAGGCTAACAATCAGCAACTAGGGTAGCTTAGTACAGTCAGAGATAAGTGGTATGGCTCAGAGATGTAACTTGGGACTAAAAGCCTGGGAAGACAGGCCAGTGTCATTGGTCAAGCTAGAGGGGGAGAGGATAGGGGTTAAGTGACAATCACAGGCATCTGAGGCCTGGGGGTGATCCCTAAGATGGGCTTTGAATGGTCCAATTCCAATTTCATTTACAAGCCAGGTAGGAAGGCTATTCAGGAGGGAGAGGCTCTAAAGCAAAAAGGCCTATGGAATTGTGAGGTATGGCAGGATGGAACCAAGAAGAGTGGCTTAGCAGAACATCGAGTGTGCTTGAGCTTCGGGCAGGGTGGATAACGGGGACGAACCCAGGGTGCGAGAGGCCGAGGGTAATTTTTTTAGCCTTGAGGCAGGTATGAAACTTGATCCTATTGTTGAGATTGAGCCAGTTTGTGGAGTTATAGAGGGAGCATGTATGAGTGAGATGATCACATCCCAATATGAGGCGACATGCTTTATTTAAGGAGAGATGCAGATGGCATAGGGCAGAGGTGTTTGCAGTGCTTTAAATAAGCATGCCATAGTTGAGCAGGGAGAGGACAGAGGAGGAGACGGCAAGCCTAAGTGTGTCTGGGGTAAGGCAGTGCTTGAAGCGATACATTAACCCCAGCCTAACATTGAGGGCTTTAGACAGGAGATGGATATGTTGATGCTATACTACACCGTACTACACAATACAGTTTACATGTAGTTGATACCATGCTATGCTACACTATGATACACTACAGAATTTATGTCTAGTTGACAGCATGCTTTGCTACAACATGCTGTACTACAGAGGTTATATGTGGTAGATAATATGTTATACTACAATGTGCTACACTACAGAATTTACATGTAGTTGATACCATGTATATTACACCATGCTACACTACACAGTTAACATGTAGTTGACACCATGCTATGCCACACTGTGATGTACTACAGAGGTTACATGTGGTTGATACCATGCTATGCTAGACTATACTACACTTCAGAGTTTACGTGTATTGATACCATACTATGTTTCACCATGCTACACTACAGAGTTTACATGTTGCGAACACCATGCTATGCTACACCAAGCTGTACTACAGAGGTTACATGTGGTTGATACTGTGCTATGCTACATCATGCCACTCTACAGAGTTTACATGTAGTTGATACCAGACTAGGTAACGCCATGTTACACTACAGAGTTTTCATGCAGTGGACCTCATGCTATGCCATGTTGTACTACAGGGGTTACATGTGGTTATCATGCTATACTACAGCATGCTACTCTACGTAATTTATATGTAACTGATACCATGCTATACTACATCATTTACATGTAACTGATACCATGCTATACTACACAGCGCTACACTACAGAATTTACATACAGTTGAAACCATGCTATGCTACACCATGCTACACTACAGAGTTTACATGTAACTGATACCATGCTATACTACACCATGCTACACTACAGAATTTACATGTAGTTTAAACCATGCTATGCTACACCATGCTACACTACGGAATTTACATGTAGTTGACATCACACTGTGCTACACTATGCTTCTCTACAGAGTTTAAATGTAGTTGACACTATGCTATGCTGCACCATGCTACACTACCCAGTTTACATGTAGTAGACACCATGCTATACTATATCATTGTACACTATAGGATTTACACGTAGTTGATGCCATGTTCTACTACAGTATGCTACACTGCAGAGTTTACATGTAGTTGACACAATGCTACGCCACACTACAGAGTTTACATGTTGGTGACACTACTCTATGCTACACCATGCTTCTCTACAGAGTTTAAATGTACTTGACACTATGCTATGCTACACTATGCTACACTACAGAGTTTACATGTAGTAGACACCATGCTATACTACACCATGGTACACTATAGGATTTACAGGTAGTTGATGCCATACTATACTACATTATGCTACACTGCAGAGTTTACATGTAGTTGACACAGTGCTATGCTACACCATGCTACACTACAGAGTTTACATGTAGTAGACACCATGCTATACTACACCATGGTACACTATAGGATTTACAGGTAGTTGATGCCATACTATACTACATTATGCTACACTGCAGAGTTTACATGTAGTTGACACAGTGCTATGCTACACCATGCTACACTACAGAGTTTACATGTAAGTGATACCATGCTATACTACATAATTTACATGTAACTGATACCATGCTATACTACACCATGCTACACTACAGAATTTACATGTAGTTTAAACCATGCTATGCTACACCATGCTACACTACGGAATTTACATGTAGTTGACATCACACTGTGCTACACTATGCTTCTCTACAGAGTTTAAATGTAGTTGACACTATGCTATGCTGCACCATGCTACACTACCCAGTTTACATGTAGTAGACACCATGCTATACTATATCATTGTACACTATAGGATTTACACGTAGTTGATGCCATGTTCTACTACAGTATGCTACACTGCAGAGTTTACATGTAGTTGACACAATGCTACGCCACACTACAGAGTTTACATGTTGGTGACACTACTCTATGCTACACCATGCTTCTCTACAGAGTTTAAATGTACTTGACACTATGCTATGCTACACTATGCTACACTACAGAGTTTACATGTAGTAGACACCATGCTATACTACACCATGGTACACTATAGGATTTACAGGTAGTTGATGCCATACTATACTACATTATGCTACACTGCAGAGTTTACATGTAGTTGACACAGTGCTATGCTACACCATGCTACACTACAGAGTTTACATGTAGTAGACACCATGCTATGCTACACCGTGCTACACTACACACTTTACATGTAACCACATGGAGAAGGAGCTTGCACACAGGTGGGGTACTCAGGATAAAGTCAATACATTCACAAGGCAAAGAAATCCAACATTTACCAATCACTGTAAGGAATGAAGCTCTGACAACAGTTAGAATGTTAGGTGGCAAAACTTTATTTCCAGGTGCACAAAAATGCTTTGACATGTTTTGGAACAAAATTCCTTTTCTAATAAAACACCCTCTAATGCAGTGGTGGGCAAACTGCAGCCCGCGGACCACATGTGGCCCTCGATACACTTTTTGCGGCCCCCGAGATGCTCTGTAAATTTAAAAAAAAACTATAGGCTATACTGCCAGCCCAAAGTTAGAAATGTTAGTGCTAGAAATATAGATCCATAAACCTTTTTAATAAACAATACTTTAGATTGAGTAATTTAAAACTGTATAGATGCAGCTTTCTATGATTTTGCACAGACTCTAAGTTATCATTTTAAAAAAGTTTCTCTTCAGGATTTTCAAAAGGGAGACATGAATGCAAATACATGTTATACCTGCATCTACCAAAACCATTTCCTTCTGGATCTGAGCAGCCATGCCCTTTTTTGGCTATAGAAATTAATGCTTTTTAGTATAAAAATGACACAAGTGAGGTCACTTTCACTATGACTGTTGTTCAGTAAGTGCATCGTATTGATGCAGGTTCGGATTGCTGTTTCATTATTGTGGCTGCAGAACACAGTCATTGTCGAGTAGGCTGAAAGCTGTTTTGGAGGTGAGTAGCTTCCTGAAATGCCGATAACATTTCTACGACTGTTTTGGTGATTACATTTGCTGGTACCTTTTCTGTGACTGTTGCGGTGATCGGTGAATAGATAGTTTCAGCATACCGATGGGACATGGATGGAACAGGGAGCAGTCAAGAGCAGTAGTGTGTGGCTGATACAGTTTCTTGTTTCCCTTGGAAGCTGTGCATACATTGGGACCATTATCAGGACTGGGAGTAAAACTGCAAGTTTTTTAATTTGGCTTACTTTCCTCACTAGGTATGCGGATAATTGAAAAGTGGTAGTCCAGGTTCAATCAATCCTTGTTACAGCTGCATTATTCTTGTTTTCAATTTAGCTTAACTCCCCCCCCCATTCTAATTAACATGTACAGGAAATGTTTGTCTCTTGCCTCAGATTGTACACGTATTTTATATGTTCGTCTCTTGCCTCAGATTGTACACGTACTTTATATGTTTGTCTCTTGCATCCATTGTATACTGTATCACCTCACTATTTCATGGAATGTCTTTTATTTCACAGGTCTCCCCTGAAAAAGAGACATGACTGTCTCAGTGGGCCCACCCGGTCATCAAAATTCAAACAAATAAATAAATAAAATAAATGTTGGGGCTGTCGTATTCTCCTACGGAGATTCAGGTCAGGAGATTCCAACCAATAAATGTTGGGGCTGTAGTATTCACCTCTCCCACAGAGGTTCAGGGTAGGGTGTTCTAATCAGGAGATTCCCCAATAAATGTTGATACTGTAGTACTCCCCCGCAGGGATTTAGATCATGATATCTCCCCAATAAGTGTTGGTGCTATATTATTCCACACAGTGATTCATATCAGAAGATCCCCAATAAATGTTGGTTCTGTAGCATTTTTTCAGTTATTCTGAATATCATTCATTTTTTGTCCATGAAAGGCTCAGTCCTGACAACTGCAACCCTCAGTGTGGCGGGGGGCGGGGGGGGGTCTTCATGGAATGGGGATCACGACTGCTGGCAGCCACAATCTAGAACGTGACATACTATTCACTATTTTCCACCCATCCTCTCCCAACTCCAGTCATGGCACCATTCTAAGCCCACTGTCAGCCTTGTGATCTATACTGTGCTCTTGTGGTAGCATGGCAAACTCTGCATGGCCAGCTGTGCAAAGGACAATGTTGCCACAGAATGGGGAGCACCCTCCCTGTACATGGAGGCACTGCTGCAGAGGGTACTATGGCCACAGAATGGGGAGCACACTCCCTATTTAGGAGAACACTGCTGCAGAGCTTGCTGTGGTCACAGAATGGAGAGCACCCACCCCATTTGAGAAGCACTACTGCAGATGCCAGGGGGCCACAGAATGGAGAGCACCCTCCCCATTGAGGAAAACACTGTTAAGAGGTTATTGTAGCCACAGAATAGGGACACCCTGGGAAGCACTGTAGCAGAGGTCACAGTGGCCACAGAATGGGGAGCACCCTCCACCGTACAAGGAAGTATTGCTGAAGAGGTTACTGTGGCCCCATAATAGGGAGCACCCTCCTCCATTCAGGGAAGTACTGTTACTTAGGTTTCTGTGACAACAGAATAGGGAGCACCCTCCCCATATAGGGAAAAATGCTGCAGAGGTTACTGCAGCCTCAGAAAGGGGAACACCCTCCTCCATTTGGGGGAAGTACTGTTACAGAGGTTTATGTGACAACAGAATAGGGAGCACCCTCCCCATGCAGGTAAAAATGCTGCAGAGGTTACTGCAGCCTCAGAAAGGGGAACACCCTCCTCCATTCAGGGAAGTACTGCTGTAGAGGTTTCTGTGGTCAATGAATGGGGAGCACCATCCTCCATTCAGGGAAGTACTGCTATAGAGGTTTCTGTGGCAACAGAATAGGGAGCACACTCCCTGTACAGGGTAAAATGCTGCAGCAGTTACTGTGGCCACAGAATGGGGAGCACCCTTCCTGTATAAGGAAGCACTGCTGTGGAGGTTTCTGTGTCCACAGATTGGGGAGTACCCTCCCCAGTCATGGAAGTACTTCTGTAGAGGTCACTGTGGCCACTGAAAGGGTAGCACCATCATTCTACATGAAAGCACTTCTGTAGAGGTTGCTGTGGCCACAGAATTGGAAGCATCTTCCCCCATGCAGGGAAGTACTGCTGTAGAGGCCAAAGTGGCCACAGAATGGGGCTCACCCTCCACCCTATCCAAAAAAGCCCAGTACTGACACCTACTACAACCAGTGGGGGAGGGGATGTCATCATCTAATGAGAATCAAGTCTTTAGGCAGCCACAATTGAGAAAGTGATGTGATTTTCATCATTTTCTACCTGGCTCCTCCCATCTCCACTCATGGCACCACTCTAAGCTCACTGTCAGCATTGTAATCTACATTGTGTTCTTGTGGTAGAAAGGTAAACCCTGCATGGCCAGCTGTAGAGGCCACTGTTGCCACAGAATGGGGTGCACCCCTCACTCAGGGAGCTACTACTGTAGAGACCACAGTACCCACAGAATGGGAAACAACCTTGTCCTTTCAGGGAGGTACTGCTGAACAGGCCACAGTGCGCATAGAGTGGGGAAGACTGTCCCCAATGATGCAGAGGTTTCTGTGACCACAATATGGGAAGCACCCTCCCTTATTCAGGGAAGTACTGCTGCAGAGACCCACCCCACAATATTTGCTAGTGCTGATGTATTCCCCCATCATGATTCTGATCAGGAGACCCTCACAATAAATATTTGTGCTGTAGTTTTCACCCACAACAATTCAGATCAACAGATCCTGCTAATAAATGTGTTTATGTAATAAACGTATAGAAGTATTCAGCCACAGTGATTCAGATCAGGTGACCCCCAACAAATGCTCATGGTATAGTTCTCATCCACAGTAATTAAGATTAACAGATCCCACCAATAAATGTTGTGGCTATAGTATTCACCCACAGTAATTCAGATCAGGTGATCCCCAACAAATATTCATGGTATAGTTCTCATCGACAGTAATTAAGATTAACAGATCCCTCCAATAAATGTGGCTATAGTATTCACCCACAGTGATTCAGATCAGGTGATCCCCCAACAAATGTTTGTGCTATAGTATTCACCCTCAAGGATTCAGGTCAGGAGATCCCCCAACAAATGTTCATGCAATAGTATTCACCCACTGTGATTTAGATCAGGAGATCCCCCAACAAATGTTCATTGTATAGTATTTACCCACATAAATTCAGGTCAAGAGATCCCCCAACAAATGTTCATTGTATAGCATTCACCCACAGAGATTCAGGTCAGAAGATTTCCGCAACAAATGTTCGTACTACAGTATTTGCCCACAGAGATTCAGGTCAGAAGATCCCCCAACAAATGTTCATGCTATTATATTCACCCACAAAGATTCAGATCAGGAGATCCCCCAATAAATGTTTATGCTATAGTATTCACCCACAGGGATTCAGTTGAGGAGATTTCCCCAACAAATGTTTGTGCTATAGTATTCACCCACAGGGATTCAGGTCAGGAGATTTCCCCAACAAACGTTTGTGCTATAGTATTCACCCACAGAGATTCAGGTCAGGAGATTTCCCCAAAAAATGTTTGTGCTATAGTATTCATCCACAGAGATTCAGGTCAGGAGATCCCCCAACAAATGTTCATTGTATAGTATTCACCAATGGAGATTCAGCTTAGGAGATTTCCCCAACAAATGCTCATGCTGTAGTATTCACCCACAGGGATTCAGGTCAGGAGATTTTCCCAACAAACATTTGTGCTATAGTATTCAGCCACAGTTATTCATATCAGGAGATGCCCCAACAAATGTCCATCCTATAGTATTCACCCACAGGGATTCAGGTCAGGAGATTTCCACAACAAATGTTCATGCTATAGTAATCACCCACATCGATTCAGGTCAGAAGACCCCTCAACAAATGTTCATGTTATAGTATTCATTCACTGGGATTCAGATCAGGAGATTCCCCAACAAATGTTCGTGATATAGTATTCACCCACAGAGATTCAGGTCAGGAGATCCCTGAACAAATGTTCATGATATTGCTTTCATCCACAGGGATTCGGGTCAGGAGATTTCCCCAACAAATGTTTGTGCTATAGTATTCATACACAGAGATTTAGGTCAGGAGATCCCCCAATAAAATGTTCATGGTATAGTGTTCACCCACAATGATTCAGGTCAGGAGATCCCCCAACAAATGTTTGTGCTATAGTATTCACCCATAGTAATTTAGATTAGGAGATTCCCCCAACAAATGTTTGTGCTACAGTATTCACCCATAGGGATTCAAGTAAGGAGGTTTCCCCAACAAATGTTCATGGTATAGTCTTTACCCACAGAGATTCAGGTCAGGAGATCCCCGAATAAATGTTCATGCTATAGTATTCACCCACTGGGATTCAGGTCAGCAGATCCCCCAACAAATTTTCATGGTATTGCATTTACCCACAGGGATTCAGATCAGGAGATTCCCCATCAACTATTCATGCTATAGTATTCAATCAGAGGGATTCAGGTTAGGACATCAACAACAAATATTTGTGCTGAAGTAATCACCCACAGGGATTCAGGTGAGGAGATTTCCCCAACAAATGTTCATGCTATAATATTCACCCCCAGAGATTCAGGTCAGGAGAGCCCCCGACAAATGTTCATGGTATAGTATTTACCCACAGTGATTCAGGTCAGGAGATCCCCCAACAAATGTTCTTGGTATAGTATTTACCCACAGAGTTTCAGGTCAGGAGATCCTCCCAAAAATGTTCATGGTATAGTATTTACTCACAGAGTTTCAGGTCAGGAGATCCCCCAACAAATGTTCATGGTATAGTATTTACCCACAAGGATTCAGGTCAGGAGATCCCCAACAAATGCTCATGGTATAGTATTTACCCACAGAGATTCAGGTCAGACGATCCCCCAACAAATGTTTGTGCTATAGTATTCATGCACAGTGATTCAGATCAGGAGATCCCCCAACAAATGTTTGTGTTATAGTATTCACCCTCAGGGATTCAGGTCAGGAGATTTCCCAACAAATGTTCATGGTATTGCATTGACCCACAGGGATTCAGATCAGGAGATTCCCCAAACAAATGTGTGTGCTATAGTATTCACCCACAGGGATTCCGATCAAGAGATTCCCCCAACAAATGTTTGTGCTATAGTATTCACCCACAGGGATTCAGATCAGGAGATTTCCCCAACAAATGTTCATGCTATAGTATTCACCCACAGGGATTCAGATCAGAAGATTCCCTGAACAAATGTTTGTGCTATAGTATTCACCCACAGGGATTCAGATCAGGAGATTCCCCCAACAAATGTTCATGCTATAGTATTCACCCATAGAGATTCAGATCAGGAGATTTCCCCAACAAACGTTCATGCTATAGTATTCACCCACAGGGATTCAGGTCAGAAGATCCCCCAACAGATGTTCATAGTATAGTATTCACCCACACAGATTTAGATCAGGAGGTCCCCCTTCCCAATAAATGTTGGACTGTAGTATACACCCAGTGGGGGAGGGGGGTGTCATCATGCCATGGGGCCCAAATCTGCTGGCAGCTGTAATCTAGACAATGACATGTGTTTCACCATTGCCTACATAGCCCCTCCCACCTCCACTCCTGGCACCATTCCAAGTCGACTGTCAGTGTTGTAATCCACACTGTGCTCTTGTGGTAGCAGTGTGAACCCTGCATGGCCAGCTGCAGAGGCCACTGTTGCCAAAAAGGGGAGCATCCTTCCCATACAGGGAAGCACCTTCTTCTGTGTAGGGAAGTACTGCTACAGAAGTTACAATCACCACAGAAGGGGGTGCACTTTGAACTCTACAGGGAAGCACCACTGCACATATTACTGTGGCCACAGAATGGGGAACACCCTCCTCTTCAGGATAGCACTGCTGCAAAAGTTTCAGTGGCCACAGAATGGAAAACACCTCCACCATGCAGGAGAGAACTGCATACGTGGATACTGTGGCCACAGAGTGGGGAACATCCTTCTCCACTAAGAGAAGTGCCACTGCAGATGTTACTGTGGCCACATAATAGGGAGCACCCTCCTCCACTAAGAGAAGTGCTACTGCTGAGGTTGCTGTGGCCACGTGTAATCCCCATGCCACTTATAGCAGGTTGAACATCCCCATAAAATCTGGCACTAGAACCCCCATATGACATACCATTACTTTTAGCACAAAATTCAAAGGTTGGTACCACTCTTGGTGTTAGGATGTATACCAGGCTCATTTCTAGAGGAAGAGGGGTAGGGGTACAAAGAACAAAAATCACATGAACCTTTGTAAATTACAACTAGGTCAAGGGGTAGAGGCTGCTACATGTATGCTAGATCTAAACCGCTCAGGGGTCCCCAGTAATTTCACACCAGAAGCAAGAATCAGATTGTCCAGGAAAGAAACTGGGATTGTGCAGTATGACTTTATTTAACAGATGGCAACTAAAGCAGGTAGTGGATCCACATGGGTTGGTCAATTCAGACAGGTACATCTTTCATGAACTTTCCTTGCATGCAGTACAGTTTGAGAAACAAAAACATCTTCCCGATTTCCAATGGTACACATACGCGGATCTAGCCACACACCCTAACTATTTCACTCTCATGGGTGAACATTGAACATGTCCTTCACTCACTGGGATGAACAACTGACATTTTCTTCATGCATTTGGGTGATCATCTGAATTCCCTTTCACACACTTAGGTGAACTAGGCATTTCTTTCACTCACTTGGGTGAACATTAAACATTTCCTTCACACACTTGGGTGAAGCACTAAATTCCTTTTCATGCACTTGAGTGAACTAGGCATTTCTTCCACTCACATGGTTGAACAAGGGGCACTGATGGGTGTGACCCTAGCCTTCTCTAAGGGCACACACACTCCAGAAACAAATACCCTAATGTTGTGGTGAACTTGACTCTGAAAACAGTACTTACCAGTTGATCTTTCCACTGAGCAGGGAACAACTAAGAACACCTTTTCCTAGGTAGCATGACAGAAACAGTCTCTGCAGATGATTTTGTTATTTCTTCCTTGTTCAAAGATATTTGATATGATTCTGTGCTGGAAAATTTTCAATAAAGCATATTGCCTTAAAAAATATTTGTATTCTGCCAATTGTTCAGTTTCACTTGATTAGATTGTTTTGTTATTTCTTCCTTGTTCAAAGATACTTGATATGATTCTGTGATGGAAAATTTCCAATAAAACATACCTTAAAAAAAAGAAACAGTCTCTACAATTCCTTTCCAAAGGCAGCTGAAACACACACATAGATCTTCATGGGATTGTCCCTTGCACCTACTGAGATAGCAGTTCCTTCCACTTCACTTGGAGTAGAAATCAGGAAATCCTGCTGATGAAGGTCTCCACCACTTCACTGGAAGCTGGAAATTGTAATCCACACTACAGTGAGAAATCCTGGGCCCTCAACTCAGAGCCCACTGGCAGACCTCCTTTCACTCTCACTCCCAACTCAGCAACAACTCAGATTACAGTCAACATTCTAAAGCTTCCCAGAGCAGCTGTGCCAGCAGAAGGGGTTATGCCACTGAGAGACTTCTAAATGACATAATCATTCTTCCCTCATGCTAGCTGAGTGAACAATGATGTCACTGTGTAAGAAGCCCCTAAGAAGCTCCCTACCAGCTGCCTGCTACCTGATTAACACTAACTCTGTTAGGATTCTAGTAACCCTAGGGGACTGGGTGGTTACACTCACCATGACCAGACCACTGGCTGTCAGCAGCCAGAACACAGCCTAGTACCTGGCCATCCTACCTTCATGCACCCTAAGTGGAGGTTGCACAAGTACTTCCATCATGTGCTAGGCACAGACAGGTAACACTAAAGGACAGAGGCCCACTGAAGAAACCTCAGCTCCTACACTACTGCTGTACTATCTATGGATTCTCAGTGGCTCCAAGAAAACTGACTGAAGCATGTACTAAACAGACAGTATTGGTGACCCCCCTATCATGAATCATCACCACCAACCTGTCTTCACACCTAGTCCTCTGGGAAAAACTATCTGACCTATGCTACTTACCAGGTGCCCAAACCCCAAAAAAAGTTCTACACCAAAAACTGTAGCCCTCTTTACAAACATGCAGTACATTATATTTCCTTAACTCTACAAACTACAAAACATTTTACTCCTGCAAAGCAAAAATGGTTAGGCATTGTACCACACATTTCCACAAAGCCTAACAACTCTACACAAAAGAGGACTCCGATGAGTCCTGATAAATCCTTTTCTGATCTTGTCTTCTTTCAGAAACACCTGCAAAAGAAGACATTGCAAAACACATTCCTACGCACAACACAAACTGTAAAACCAAAATAGTGACCAAAACCTCCCACTGTGGATACTACACAAGCCCCAAAAGCATTTTTTAAAATGATTATTCTATAAAAGTACAAAAATAGAAAACATAAAAGCATTTACAAGAATGTTTTGGGTGAGGCGGGAATCCCTACAAGTCCTAAAACTAGGAAGGAGTCCAGAGTACCAAGGCACTACAAATAGAGTCTCTCCTAGGCCAGAGCCTGCTGAAACACAGTTGATGGACAGGCATATAGCTTGCTAGCACTACAGTCTAGTTCAGGAAGTCTATTGGTGAATAACAGTTCCAAGGACATCCTCAATTGCAGGAAAACAGTCAAACAAAATGAAAAAAGTACCTTATCAGTTTCTAGGTGACAAATGGATGTCTACATCACCTCTCTGGACCTGTGGCCTGATGATCTTCAGCTGCTGAACAGACAAAATATTCAGATCAGAAGCTTCCACGATCTCCTACTGGACCTGGACTGGAAATCTTGTCCTACTGCTGGGCTGATGAACCTGACTGTTGTTGCAGATGAACTTGAATGCTGCTGCAGGTGAACCTGTATCACCAGAAGAAAGGCACCTCCATCCAGGGCTACTGCCTCTTTAGTGGCAAATTTCTGGTCTGGCACTGTTGCATTTACCTGGCAAGCAGGCACAATTACTAATGAGTGGCACCATTCAGGGGTAGTACCACTCAGGATGTTGAGCATATACTGTTTTCTCATCTGGATGAACCACAGGAACATTGTAGAATGTCTCTTAGCCAGACTTGTCCACAATTCTTATTGCATCAATCAACAAAGTCCTGCCATGCTTCCAGAACTGCAGTAATTCATTGCACACTTTTACTGTGACCCACTTGTTTACTCTAGGGTGCAGGTTGGCACAAGCTTCCTCCCACAATCAGGCATGCCTGTTTTCCTCAATTATTTTCCAGATTTGGCAAGAGAAGAAAGGGTATGAAGGTCCATACTGGGCCACAGCTCGTCTATGAATAATTCTGTCTTCTTTGCTGCTTTTGACCAACTCCAAACCAGAGGGTTTGGGGGTGGTCAGTCCTGGTTGAACCAGCTACTGTCTGAGCACATAGTCCAGATGTAAAGCAGTCAATTTCTGCACTTGTTGGCACATCTCTAGAGCCTTCCTTCATCCTAGTTTCAGGAGACTCCACTGAAGCCAATACTAATGGCAACTCACTGGGTTCCACCATAGCCATTGCAGCTTTTTCTTCTACACTTTCTTCCCAGGAGCTGATAGTTGCACCAGCTCCTGAAATTGTCCATTCTTCACTGCCCTCAGAGGCATTGGCCTCCCAACACAATACTTCTTCTACCTCAGACTCTTCCACGAGGCTTGGGCCTTCCACCCAAAGATCTGCTGAACCTGCAGCTGCAGCATCCAAATCCACCCTCTGTGGCATGGAAAATTCTACTTCTTCCTGGCCTTGCAAAGAATTTGCACAGACATTTTCCAAGAACTCCTTGACAAACTCTATGGGGTCTCTATGACTGCACCTAGCCTGCTGCTGCTGTGATCTGACAGAGTCCCCTGCCAATGTCCAAGTCAGAGCTAAACAGATGTGTTTAGTTTTAGCTACCATCATGCCACCTGACTTGCTCATTCAAAAATCACTTTCAGCAGTCTGTGCAATGTGGAATTGACAAGCCATCTCTCCCTGGCTTCAGGCACACAACACACATATTAACTGGAAAATTCAGCAAAGCCACCTCAGATGTTTCTGATTCACAGTCATACAGATGCTCAAAATTAGCTAACTCTCGTTCTTGTTGGGCTACCCATGCTCTGGCATGGAATGGGTAGTGGGGATGCTGATACGTCATTTTCTGCAAATAAACACACAAGTCCAAAATTACTATTTTTGCAGTCACATTACGATTTGGCTTTAACACACTGGTACAGTTTGCTAACAGGCTGCCTGGCTTTTGCTTTGTATTCTACAACGTTTAGCACAACCACTTGAAACTTTGTTTGGATTTGAAATTCCATTCAAAATGGTTCTGTGTTGTTTACATTGCTGGCTACACCCAAAAATGGTGAATGCAACTTTTTCATTTACACTCAGTTCAAACTGCTAGAAATCTTGTTGGATCTTTTGCATTTTAACTGATTTCCTTAAAGAGCAGCTTCCTAGTAGCTGCTCCCCCCAACATGAGTGATAACTAACCTGGCCAGGAATGCGGTGTCAAAATTCTGCATTTTAATTCCCTTTCTTGAAAAAGTTACAGCCCTCATAACTTTTGGTGTTCAGGATAGCTGAAAAGAACCAACCAACTTCCCAATTCCCAAACCACGTCCCCATGCCGGCCCATGCAGCCGTTTTGTGATGTCACAAAATGAAGGCTGCATGAGTGCCCCCCATTCACTACCCCCCATAAAATCTGGCACTAGTACCCACATGTGGCATGCCATTACTTTTAGCAGAAAATTCAAAGTTTGGTACCTCCCTTGGTGTTAGGATGCATACCAGGCTCATTTCTAGAGGAAGAGGGGTGGGGGTACAAGAACAAAATACACATGGACCTTTGTAAATTACAACCATGTCCAGGGCAGAGGATACATAGATACATAGATACATAGATACATAGACAGTGTCAGCAGATAAGGGCCTATGGCCCACCCAGTCTGCCCATTTGAGCTTGTAAGTTCAGTTTGTTTTTCTAGAAGTCTGTTGCCCCTTACCCCTGACCTCCAGAATTCCTTTATGTCTATCCCATGCATTCTTAAATCCCGTGATTGTTTCAACCCCCACCACTTCCTCTGGCAGGGTGTTCCACTTGTCCACCACCCATTCTGTGAAGAAATTCTTTCTCATGTTTCCTCTGAATCGTCCTCCCTCCAACTTCATCCCATGCCTCTAGTCCTGGAACATCTTTTCGCTTAAAAATAGTGTTTTCCTGCACCGTGTTCCTCCTGTAAGATACTTGTATGTCTCTATCATATCCCATCTCTCCTCCTCTCCTCCAGGGAGTACATGTTCAGTTCCTTCAACCTGTCTTCATAGGACTTGTGATGCAATCCATGCACCATCTTTGTTGCCCTCCTCTGAACCTTCTCTACCCTGTCTATGTCCTTACGTAGGTATGATCTCCAGAACTGTACACTGTACTCCAGGTGGGGCCTCACTAGTGTCTTGTATAGCGAATTATGACCTCCTTTTCCTGCTGGTGATGCCCCTGCCTATACATCCCAGCATCCTATTTGCTTTATCTGCTGCCTAGTCACACTGTTTCCCTACCTTGAGGTCATCAGAGATGATAACCCCAAGATCCCTTTCTTGCTTGGTGCATGCTATATCCTCACCCCCAACTGATATATTGTGCCAGGGTTTTTGTGCCCTATATGCATTATCTTGCACTTCTTTGCATTGAATTTCAACTGCCAAACCCCTGACCATTCTTCAAGTTTCTGCAGGTTGCTTCTCATTCTGTCTACATCCTCTGGTGTGTCTACTCTGTTACAGAGCTTTGTGTCATCTCATGAACAGTGAAATTCTGCCTTCTAGGTCCCATGCAATGTCACTGATGAAGATGTTGAATAGGACCGGTCCCAGCACTGATCCCTGTGGTACCCCACTGGTCACTCTTCCTCTGTGGAGTGACAGCGATTTACTACCACCCTTTGTGTCCTGCCACCCAGCCAGTTACCTACCCACCACACTACTGTCCTGCCACACCCATATTCCCCAGTTTGTGTAATAGTCTTCTATGTGGCACAGTGTCAAAGACCTTGCTGAAGTCCAGATAGGCCATGTCCACTGCCCTCCCTGATCCACCTCCCTAGTCACCCAGTCAAAAATTCAATGAGGTTGGTCTGACATGACCTCCCCTGGTGAAACCATGCTGCCTTGGGTCCTGTGGTCCATTGACAACTAGATGTTCCACCAATCTCTCCTTCAGTAGTGCTTCCATGATCTTCCCCACTACCGAGGTGAGGCTGACTGGTCTGTAGTTCCTGCTTCTCTCTTGTTCCCACTTTTGTATAAGGGACTACATCTGCTGTCCTCCAGTCTTTGGGTACCTCCCTGTTTCCAGTGATCAGCTAAACAGGATAGCCAGAGGTTCAGCCACCATCTCTTAGTTCTTTAAGGACCCTGGGTTCACCCCATCTGGCCCCATTGCTTTATCAACTCTTATTACTTCCAGTTCCTTCAGGACCCTTTCTCATGTAAAGGGACTTGTGTCCATTTCTGCACCATTCTCACCCCTTGTACTCCCTTCAGACCCACTACCCTCCTCTTCCTCAGTAAAGACTGAGCAGAAATACCTGTTCAATATGTCAGCTTTACTGTTATCATCCTCCACGCTGCCCCCATCCTCCCCCTTCAGTCTTACTATCCCTCCCTTTGTCTTTCTTTTTTCACTTATGTACCTGCTGCTAGGCATTTGCTAGATCTAAACTGCTGAGGAGGCCCCAGTAATTCCACACCAGAAGCAAGAATCAGATTGTCCAGAACAGGAACTGGGATTGTGCAGTATGGCTTTATTTAGCAAATGGCAACTAAAGCTGGTAGTAGACCCCCATGGGTAGATTAAGGCAAACAGGTACATCTGTGGAGTACAAGCTAAATATGGTGCTTAAGAATAGCTGCCACCCCTTTAACTAGGACATAATGTGCAACTTGAGCTTGGTATGACTTATGCTAATTAGTTCCTGTAGGAGTTTATGTGTCCGACTCAGTTTGTTCAGTACCAGAAGGTGACCATTGCAGAAGAACAAGATGGGTAAAGTCGACTACAATGAAGATAAGGGTCTTCTGTGGCAGACCAGCACCAAAATGCCACACATCTTTCATGAACTCTCCTTGCATGGAGTACAGTTCGAGAAACAAAAACATCTTCCCCATTCCCAATGGTGCACATACATGGATCTAGTCATACAACCAAACTATTTCACTCTCTTGGGTGAACATTGAACATGTCCTTCACTCACTGGGGTGAACATCTGAATTCCCTTTCACACACTTGGGTGAACTAGTCATTTCTTTCACATACTTGGGTGAAAATTAAACATTTCCTTCACACACCTGGGTGAAAATTAGACATTTCCTTCACACACTTGGGTGAACATTAGACATTTTCTTCACACACTTTGATGAACATTAGAGACATTTTCTTCCCACACTTGGGTGAAGCACTGAATTCCCTTTCATGCACTTGGGTGAACTAGGCATTTCTTTCACTCACATGGGTGAAAATGGGGCACTAATGGGTGTGATCTAGTCTTCTCTAAGGGCACACACACCCCATAAACAAATCCCCTAATGTTGTGGAGAACTTGTCTCCTAAAACAGTACTTACTGACCAGTAGCTCCTTCCACTGGGCAAGGAGCAACTAAGAACACCTTTTCCTAGGTAGCATGTCAGAAACAGTTTCTACAAGTCCTTTCCAAAGGCAGCTGAAAACACACATGGATCATCAGAGGATTGCCCTTTGGACCCACTGAGATAGCAGTTCCTTCCACTTCACTTGGAGTAGAAATCAGGAAATCCTGCTGATGAAGGTCTCCACCACTTCACTGGAAGCTGGAAATTGTAATCCACACTAGGGTTAGAAATTCTGGGCCCTCAACTCAGAGCCTACTGGCAGACCTCCTGCCACTCTCACTCCCAACTCAGTAACAACTCAGACTACACTCAACATTCTAAAGCTCCCCAGAGCAGCTGTGCCAGGAAAAGGGTTATGCTGCTGCAAGAGTTCTAAATGATGTAATTATTCTTCCCTCAGGCTAGCTGAGTAAACAATTATGTCATCGTGTAAACAGCCCCTAATGATCTCCCTACCAACTGCCTGCTACCTGCTTAGCACTAACTCTGTTAGTATTCTAGTAACCCTAGGGGTCTGGGCAGTTACAGAATGAGGAGCGTGCTCCTCCTTTCAGGGAAGTACTACTGCCAAGGTTACTGAGGCTACAGAATGGGGAGCACCCTCCTTCATTCAGGTAAGTACTGCTGCCATGGTTACTGTGGCCACAGAATGGGGAGTACTCTCTTCCATTCAGGGAAGTACTGCTGCAGAGGGTACTGTGGTCACAGATTGGGAAGCACCCTGCTCCAATCAGGGAAGTATTACTGCTGAATCCGGTAAGGCCAATGAATAAGGATCACCCTCCTCATACAGGGAAGCAGCACTGCAGAGGTTATAAGAATGGGGAGCACCTCTTCTATTCAGGGAAGTACTACTGCAGAGGTTGCTATGACCAGGGAATGTGGAAAACCCTCCTCCATTCAGGGAACTACTGTCGCAGAGGCCAGTGTGGACACAAAATGGAGAGCACCATCTCCATTCAGAGAAGTACTACCACAGAGGTTATTGTGGCCACAGAATGAGGAGCACCATCTCCATTCAGGGAAGTACTACAATAGAGGTTGCTGTGGCCACAGAATGAGGAGCACCATCTCCATTCAGGGAAGTACTACTATAGAGGTTGCTGTGGCCACAGAATGAGGAGCACCATCCTCCATTCAGGGAAGTACTACCACAGAGGTTATTGTGGCCACAGAATGGGGAGCATCCTTCCTGTTCAAGGAAGTGCTACTGCAGACATTACTGTGGCCATAGAACTGGGAACACCCTTCCCATACAGGTAAGCACTGCTACAGAGGTTACAGTGGTCACAGAATATGGAGCACTCTCCAGCATACAGGGAAGCATGCTACAGAGGTTGCTGTGGCCACAGAATAGTGAACACCCTCCTCACTCAGGGAAGCACTGCGGCAGTGGTTACTGTGGCCCCAGAATGTTGAGAATCTTGCCCATTTGGGGAAGTACTGCTGCAGAGGTCACAGTGGCCACAGAATGGTGTGCACCCCTCCCCATTTAGAGAAGCATTGCTGCAAAGGTAACTTTGGCCACAGAATGGGGAGTGCCCTCTTCATACAGGGAAGCACTGCTGCAGAAGTTACTGTGGCCACAGAATGGGGAGCACCCACCCCATACAGGGAAATACCACTGCAGAGGTTACTGTGGCCACAGAATGGGAAGCACCCTCTCCTTCTGGGCAAGCACTGCTGCAGAGGTTACTGTGGCCACAGAATAGTATTGTACTGCCAATTTATTTGTTGTTGATGTCCTTATGGCTCTGTTTCTCTTCTTCCCTGTGTTACAGGTGAACCAGCTCCTAGTAGGGATAAAATCTGTAAGTGTGCCAATATCAAGTGCATCAGTCTGTGTGTAGCCACAAGACTGATTTCTAATATGCATATGAACTCTCAAAATCTGTAACTAGAATCATTAATAAAGTGATATTTTATATATTTATTCATTCTTGATGTTTTTGATATTGTCTTATATATATATATATATATATATATATATACACAGTTGTATATTTGTTGTTGTTTAACACAAGACACCCCACACTTTGCTATGACACACTTATCTACCTGTCCATGGGTGAAACATCTCATGCAGGAAATTCGGCTCTTGAAGTCTCCACCATGAATACATACGAGATGCCAAGTGTTGTGTCAGGTTAAACTATTAAACTTTATTAGTTAAAAAACAAGTGAAGATACAGGGACAGCCAATCCCACAGCTGAACATTTTTGCATCTCTTTGGGCACTTTATCAAAGCTTTAGAAAGGTGGGAATTTTGGGAGGGACATCAGAAAGCAAAGGAGGATGTCGTACAGTCTAATGGAGATGAAGGCAGGAGGAGCGATTTAGCTCTGTGTTATTTTCTCTATACAAACAGCACAGTAGATGGGTGAGTCCTCTACACAGTCTATCATCAAGGATCAAGCTAGGGGTCAAGGGGAGGATGGGGTATGGGGAAGTCAAGGTCAAGGAGATTGCACTGATCATGAACAAGTAGAAGGAGGGAGTCAGCCTGGTATCAATAATGCATATTGCTGCATCGGTGGGCATGGGCTATTAAAAACAACTAAAGCCTCACCCATGGCACAGAATATAAACTATTTCTACTGTCTATAGAAGCTTCAGCCACATAGCTTACTGTTTCCTGTTCAGCAATTAGATTGTTTTGAAGTGTGTGCTGTTTATAATTTGTAGAACCGTATGTGGAGGATTTACTAAAGTTGCCATTTTCCCCTACATCCAGAAAGTGTCAGATTCTGCATGGAATATGCTGCAGTTTATCTGCTACCATAGGCTGTGTACATGTGGCTGCCATGCCAGAAGGCCCTTTGCTTGGCTGTCTGATCTTGCTTGATTTACTATTTAAAGAGGCTCTTCCAGTTCAAAATACAGGCATAAGAAACTAGGAAGTTTATGAACGTTACATAATTTTTTAAAGAGGTTAGAAACTAATAATTAAAAAAACTTTGAAATAAAAAAAAAACTATTCTAGAAACATATTCTGCAATGAGCACTGCTAATTGTATTACTGCACTGCTGAAAGAGATCAGTTTCTGAAAGGTTCTATGTGATAATGGTGAAAGCCTAAAGGCGATCGCCATTATTGTGAAGCCAGAGTGCCGAAAATCAATTTTGGCACTCTGACTCCCAGCAAAATGGAGCTGGGGACTTGTTTTTTAAATGTTTTATGCAAGGAGCTGCACCCCCCTACTTAAGGATTCTCAACTCCAGGGGTGCATGTCGGGGTGCAAAATGCTGAAAAACAATAATTCTGGCCAGTCTGACAAAAACACACCAGCAGCCAGACCCAAACCCAGCACCCCTGCCACGAAACCACCAACCTACTCACACCACTCCATATAGTAACGGGCGACCCACCACGGCAACACCCCTCACAATCCCTCCCACCCAACACTGTGCATTCTCACTCCCCCCAACGTGTGTACTTATAGCAACATCCCATCACTATATTCGCCAACCCCCCCAATCTGGTCGCCGTACCCCATTGGTAGGATTGAGTCACTGTTATTGCAGGTGCTGAATCGCCGACGCCTAAATCATGGGCTACCTTCTGAAAGAGGTCAAGCTGTTTTGAAAGTATGCATGGGTAATGTGACACACACTGTTAGGAAAGCCAAGGAACTAGTGTCTAATGGGGGGAGAATATGGATTGCAGAGAGGTAGTGGAACGGTATCACATCAGAAGGGCGATCCAATATGAGCAACTCACAAATGAGAGAGTCATATTGAGCAAAGTCATTAATAGCTACCCTGCAAGGGTAGTGACCTGGTCGACGGCAACCATAGAGAAGGGTGACTGGAAGGCAGGAATAGTGAGGGGAAGGAGATGGATAGGAAAGAGGATTTCTGTGGGGCAGTGTTCCCGGTGCTGCCAAACCAGCCCGTGTGGTGTGGTTTTAAAGGGTGGCTGGCTCTGGCATAGGAGGTTCTGGGTTCGGGGACTGAACAGGGACAAAAATGTTGCAACTACCTGCAGCTCTTGTTTTTTTATTCTTTTTGGGAGTCTCAGGCCCTCCCCGACATGCACCCCCCCCCGGAGTTGAGAATCCTTCAGTAAGGGGTGTGGAGGGGGAGCGCAGCTCCCCCAGCATAAACATTGAAAATTACTGACTGGAAGTAGTGTCACCATTTTATGTATATCGCTGAATTGCTTTTCATCGATATACACTTGCCATAATAGCGATCACTCTTTTACGTTCGCTGTTATGACATGGAACCAGTGGAACTTAGGGCGATAGTGTAGATTATTGGGTATGTGTAGAAAGCTTGCCATGAAGGTTTTCTGAATACAGTGCGATTTTGGTCACGTGCCATATTTTTATGCTTGTGGATGGGTTGTTATGTTGTTTGAATGTGGGTGGTCACTCCCCCCATACACATACTCTTTGTGTTTTTTTTTTTACAGGGGGGTGTGGGAGGTGAAACCCCCCTACTCAAATCAAGTAATAAAAAGTAATGGAATGGATGATTTGGCCAAGGGTTTGTGCCTGCTGATCTTACTTTGAGGAAGATTCTTGCAGCAGACCACACTAATAGGATTAAGTTGTGAGGTGCCAGGATTGCACAGAAAACTAATTTTGGTTTCATCAGATTTGAGTTGTGGGGCTTGGCCCCCCACACTCTGTTTGTGTTGTTTTTGAAAGTGGGTGGTGGGGTGCCAAAGCCACCCAACTCAAATACACTAATAACAAGCATTTGTCAATGCCGAATGTTTGTTGCTGGCATTGGCAGTGGTAGTGTAGAAGTTACAGCTGCATAATAGGAATGGCAGCAAAGTATTGAACTGAAGCCAACCCCACCACCACCCTGCAGAGAGTGACAGGCACTGGGGTTTGCCTTTGGATCATCGGGCATAACAACCATGCCATTTCACCATACCCTAACCTGCTGACACTGACAAGTGTCACGGTGTACCTTGGGGTCTTTGGCCCTTATGCACACCCCATTCCATCAGGAAATACAGTGAGATGGGTGCAGTATAGGAGAATGGGGTGAAGTTTGGCCCCAAAGAGTCCGAGACACACCTTGATGCCTCTCACTGGCTGCAGGGTGTGGGTGGGGGTAGAATGGTATGAGCATTACAGGCAAGAATCCCAAGTCACACCCCTGATTCCTGTCATTCTTTACAGGGTGGGGCATTATGGTCTGAAACCCTAACTCCTCAGGCATTCATTGGTATTTTCACTCCAAATTTTCAACTTGTTTTTTTTGTGACCCCCACCTCATGAACAGTGGCAATATCAGTTTGTTAGCCAAAAACAGCTTTTGCACAGTGACTACGGCATTTTGCACCACAGGTGCAAAAACACATTCCGAACAGGATGTGAAAAATGACAGCGGTACTGTTCATGGGGAGGTGTAAAAAATGGCAATGTTGAAAATCTGCTGTGAAAATCTTTAAAAACTTTTGAAGTCATGAACGTGCGTAGAAACTGTGCAACGCACACCCGTAATGTAACTAGTTTGGGGATTTTTTTTACAGCTGATTGTTACCACAGGCATTTTGGTGCCTCCAATCATGAACAGTGTCAGTGTGATTTTCTTTATCTGTTCTGAACAATGATTTCCCACAGCGACCACGCATCTCTGCACTGAAAGTGTGAAAACACATTTTGACCATGTTGTGGAAAATTACAGCTGTACTGTTCATTAGGAGGTGTGGAAAAATGCCACTGGTGAAAATCTGGACTGATAATATTACAAATTCATGAACTTATGAGGGTGCATGGAAACTGTGCAATGCTCGCTCATAACACAGTCATTTTGCGGAGTTTTGTCACCAAATTTTCAACATAGCCATTTTAAGACCTCTGTTCATGACCAGTGTCACTGTGATTTTCTCAGTCTGTCCCAAACATTGTTTTCGCACACCTATTGTACCATTGTGCGCTACATGTGCGGAAACACATTTTGGGTGAGATGTGAAAAATGGTAGCTGTATTGCTCATAAGGAAGTGCAGTAAAATGACACTGTTGAAAATCTGGTGTGCAAATATTACACATTCGCAAACTTGACAGCGTGCGTACGAACTGTGCAATGTGCATACCTAAAACAGTCATTTTTGGGAATTTTTTTCACCAGATTTTCAAGTTAACCATTTTAACACCTCTGCTCATGACTAGTGTCACTGTGATTTTCTTAATGTGTCCCATACATTGATTTCGCACACCGATTGCGCCATTGTGTACTACATAGGCGGAAACACATTTTGAGTGAGATGTGAAAAATGACAGCTGTACTACTCATAAGGAGGTGTGGTAAAATGGCAATGTTGAAAATCTGGAGTGAAAATATTGAAAATTTGCGAACTTACGAGCGTGTGTAGGAACTCTGCAACGCATACGCTGTAAAACAGTTATTTTAGGAATTTTTTCACCAAATTTTCCAACATAGCCATTTTAAGACCTCTTCTCATGAACAGTGTTACTGTGATTTTCTTAATGTGTCCCATACATTGATTTTGCACACCGACTGTGCCATTGTGAACTACGTGGGCGGAAACACGTTTTGGGTGAGATGTGAAAAATAACAGCTATACAGCTCATAAGGAGGTGTAGTAAAATGGCAATGTTGAAAATATGGAGTGAAAATATTGCAAATTCGTGAACTTATGAGCGTGTGTAGGAACTGCGCAACACACGCTCGCAAAACAGTAATTTTTAGGAATTTTTCCTCCAAATTTTCAAAATAGGCTTTTTGAGAGCCCACCTTATGAACACTGGCAGTGTCATTTTGTTAATTGGTATGAAAGGTGATTTCGCACAGTGACTACGAAATCACCCTTCGGGACTGACTAATGCCATGACAGTGACAGCATTCATGAGAGGGGTCCCGAAAACCCCATGTTGAAAATTTGGTGCAAAAATTCCAAAAAATGCCCGAGATATGCATCAAAGTTGAAAAAACCCTATCTATTACATTATACAGCTTACCGGCATTTCCTCAGTTTGCAGTTGGATTTGAAGAGCGAAGATGAGTTTAGGTCCACTGAAGATCATTGTGCTGGACTCCGGAGGTAAGTATGGGGTAAGGGGGTGTAGGGAGGCAGGGTGCACAGTGGGTGGGTGCAGGTGGGGGCAGGGAGACTATGAGGGACCGTTTTTTAATTTACATTTTTTTTTTTTTTTTTACTATTAAGACGACACAGGATGTTTGCCACACTGGGGTGGGCTCCCAGCATGGCAGCTGGAAAGGCTGTTTGGGGAGCTGGAGCCTGGAGCCGACGAAGGATTGGCCACCCCCATCAGCTAATACAGTATGTGTGTGGGGGGAGCACATCAGCACGCAATATGCATGCATGCATGTTGGGGGGAGCTCTACTCACTGAAGCGGAGCTCTCCCTTTCAACTGTATGCCACTGCATTTTCAGCTGTCATAGACAGCTGGAGCAGTGATTGGCATGCTCTGACCATGCCTGAAAACACACTGACTGAATTGGAAGAGGCTGACACACCTCTGGAAAACTCGGATGATGGCACTATGTTTCTTGCACATGCGTGCAAGCAGACATAAAAAGTAAAGGAACGGGTGATTGGACCAAATGGTGTAACTTGAGCTCTACCCTCATGGCGCAGATCCTGTGCATACCCAATAATATATACTATTTCCAAAATGAGCCTGTCAACAAACTTTTAAGAGGTGTGGTGGTGGTGATGTGAAAGTTGGGAACTGAATTCCAGTGGGCCGCTGCCTGCCTGTCCAACTTAACTCCAGGGCCCGTGGTGAGCAGTTGCAGCCAGACAGAGTTGGACTGAGGTATGGGGGGGGCTGCCTGGAAAGTTGATGAAGGGGCCCACCTACCCTGGATTCCTTGAAAATCAAGAGAGAAGGGTGCAGGGTGACAGATTCATTAGTATTCAGTTCCACATCATGAAGTATACTGCATGGGCAGCTATGCACAACCAGTATGTTCTGCCACACAGGTGTTCTGAGGTCAGTGGGACTCCGAACCCTGAGGTGGCAGAACACACTGGTTAAGCATAAAGTTGCTCATCCTGCATTTTTTGTAGTGCATAGCATTATGTGAAATGACTGCATTGTTTTTCTTTCATAGTTTGCAGTCTCTAGAGGTTCTAGAATACTTTCTAACAGAGAAGGGTGCAATCACGTTCCATAACCTTTGACTGTGGTACAACAGCATTCTAAAAGGATGGATTTCTATATAGAGCATTGCTCTACTACTCACTATAGTATGATTATGATACCCTAGCCCTGTGTTTGCATCTCCCTACTCGACTGGGCCCTTACCTCCCACCCCCACTGCGTCATCACCTCTGGAGTTCTCCCCGATGCTCTCAGTGACCATAACCCAATATTCATAGTTAGGAAAGTCCACAGAACTAAATCATCACAAAATCATACAACTACGCTCTTTCAAGTCTCTTGACCTTGAACCTCTCCTGTTTAATCTTGCCACTTCTGACTGGTCCCCCCTAACCTCCTTCCCCTCAGTTGATAAGGCCCTTGCCTACTTCAAAGAAATCTTTCTTGTAAACTGGGACACCTTTGCCCCACTCAAACAAACCAGAGTCAGAGGTAATCACTTACCTTGGATAACCCCCGAACTTCTGGCCTGCCTCAGAGCTACAGATCAAGCTTGGAAGTGTCATAAAGCTACCCATCATCCTAGTGACCTCACAAACTACCGCATGTTCAGAAACACTTGACCAGGGCTACAAGATTAGCCAAGTCCAAATATTTCAAATCTGCTTTTATCACCAGCATAAATTCCCCTTCAAAGTTCAGGAAGGCGGTCCACACCCTATTACCCCCTCATCTTGTCCACCGCCTCTGGTACTTAAAGTAAATAGTTCACTAGTGTCCCACCCACTAGCTGTAGTTGTGGAATTTTACTCCTACTATACTTTCTGTGCCACTGAGCTACTGAAATCCCTTCCCTCCTACCCTTCCCCTTCCCACCCTCTGCCAGTGTGCCCCCTCCTCCACCCTCCTACCTTCCCTTCTCTTTCACTATTGTAACCCAAATTATGCCCTAAGTGCCCTCCTCACCATCAACTCCCCTAAAGGTGCCTCCCCTAATGGCCTTGACCCAAAACTCCTTTCTTTCTCTCTCCGCTTTGGCCATTGCCTACCCCCTTGCAATAATCCTAAATCTCTCATTCTCTACTGCCTCTGCCCCCTCTTTATGAAAACATGCTGTGGTCATTCCTCTACCCAAAGGGGCTGACCCTCATCCCCTGGCAACTGTCATCCCATTTCTCTCCACCCTACTCTTTCCAAGCTTCAAGAACTCATTGTCCTCTCCCAACTCACCTCTTTTCTATCTGACACCTCTTTTTTCACCCCTTTCCAGTCTGGTTTCAGGAAAAATCACTCAACCACCACCTCTCTCCTACGGCTCACAGACTTCATCCTAACCGGGATGGACAATGGACAAATTACCGCTGCCATTTTTGTTGACCTGGCCAAGGCCTTCAACACCATCTCTCACTCCCTTCTTCTCGACTCACTCCCAGCAGCTGGCCTATCTCCCTCCACCACAAACTGGTTCAAGGCCTACCTTATTGGTAGAACCCAATCAGTTAAGATCTTGGATGCTGCTTCCCCTCTCTCCTCAATTAGCACTGAAGTCCCCCAGAGCTTGGTATTAGGTCCCCTCCTGTTCTCCATCTTCTTAAATGACCTTCCCTCTGTTTGCTGACCATCCTCCTCTATACATATGTATGCCAATGATACAGTTCTGCATGCATCTGGCTCCTGTCCTGAAGAGGTTACAACCAGCTTATAGCAAGACTTCGACAAGGTTCAGCTCTGGTTTGCTAACCACAAATGGTTCCTCAATGCCAAGAAGACTGTCTCCATGACTTTTGGCACAAGGCAGAGACTCTCTAGGCTTCCCTCCCTACACACTTTCAACACCCTTGATGGGACTTTACTTGAGGACACATCCTCCTTCAGGTGCTTAGGTGTTTGATTGAACCAACATCTAAACTTCTCTGGACATATTGATGCCATCCAGAAACAAACTGCACCCCAGGCTTGGTGCCCTGTTCAGGAACTGTAGTTGTATCCCTCCGATGGCTAGGCATGAACTGGTTCAGAAGATGATACCACTCATTTTCAACTACCGTGACATAGTCTATGGTGCTGCCACTAAGTCCTCCCTGGCCACACTGGACACCCTCTTCAATTCCTTCTGCCGCTTTGCCCTGGATGTCCCCCCTCACACCCAACACTGTAATCTTTATCATGCCCTATCCTTCCCCTCTCTTATAAATAGGAGACTCTCCCACTGTACTAAATTCACCTTCAAACACTGGTTGGGTGAGCTCCCTTCCTACCTCACATCCTCCTTTATAACACTCCCCACCCTCCCATTCCTTAGATCAACCGACTCCTTTACCCTGCTTGTCCCCCGCAGACACACCCAAATTGCCCAATCCAGTTACTCTCACCGCCTCCCAAATATTTGGAAATCCCTCCCCCCTCAAATCCGGCATCCTCCGCCTATTCCATCAGCTCTACCCTCAATAAGTACCTTGCACCTAGCTAGTCCTGCCATGTCTCTCCCTAATTTCCTCCTCTAAGTCCTGGACAAACCCTACACCTCTACTCTCACCTTCATTTTAACCTGTGACACTCAGCCCCCAAATCTCCAGCCCTCCTCCCCTTCCCCCAAATTGCTCCCCCTTACTGGCCTCCCTTGATCTTTCACAGAATGCAAAGGACTCTGAATGCTCTCTCTGGGTGCCAATCCTACCCCCAAGGGGCTTGTATCTCTCATCTATCCCTTTTCACACCATCTTAAAGGGATCTCTCTGGGACATAGCTTTATTCCATTCTATCTGGTCCCCCCAGTCCCCTTGCAGGGTTCCTCACATTCTGAAGGGGTCTCCAAGGACAGGACTCTTTGCCCTCCCCTTATCTCACCCCTCCCTCCGCTTCCCCCCTTTTCTGTCATGTAAGCACTTGTTTACTTATTAACCTGGCACTTATTATTGTCCATTCTTTCTACACTTTATGCGCAACACTGTTTTAACACTGTTTGTAACACTTGCCTTACAACTGTATGTTAATGTTGATCTCGTAACTTGAATGTTAAATGTCTCATTCAATTGTACTCCTTCCCCCCAGGTCACACCAGGAGATGAGCAACTTGTTGCTCAGTGTACCTTACTGGTGAAACATTTTAATAAATAAATAAATAAAATCTTACATTTAATCATGGGGCACATAATTATTTCCAAAACGAAGCATAAAAAACAAAGATGTGCAGAGTTTAGAAGGTTGCCAGGTACCCAATATAAGGGATTCAATATACTCAACTCCTTGCAATTGCATTCTCATAAGTCCTCAACAAATGTGGTTATAGCTGGTATTAGCAGCACATTAGGAGTACTACTGCCCTTCGGCATCCTGCTGAGGCCATGGGATTGGATCTCAGGTCTGCTGTCACGTGGCCAGGTGCAGACTATGAACTTAGCTATCTCCAGATGAGATGATCATGTGGCAAACCTTAGTTAAGTAAAGTAAGCAGTCATTCTCCTCAATAATATGAACATACAAAATTTGCCAGCAGATAAAGGCCTAGAGGTCTATCAAGTCTGCTCGAATGTGCAGCTAGCACCCCTTATTCTGCAGCTGCCCCTCCCTTCCACCCTTCCCCTTCATTAACCCTCCCCCTTGTCCTGTCCCATCCTCATTTGAAGCAGTCCACTGTTCTACTGCATACCACTTCAGCAGGTAACGCATTCCACCAGCCACCACCCTCTCTGTAAAAAGTGTCTCCTCATCTCCTCCTGAACCTTCTTCGCCCAGTCTCATATCATGGCCCCTGGTGGCCTCCCTCCTTACTTTGAACAGCCCTCTGTACCCGCCTTTGTTTATTCCTTTCATGTATTTAAAGGTTTCAATCATGTCACCCTGTCTCTCCTCTCCTCCAGTGAGTACATGTTCAACTCCTTCAACCTCCTCTCATATGATAAGTCCCCCAGCCCCTTGATCATCTTTGTCACTCTGCGCTGCACCCTCCAGTAACTTAATGTCCTCTTCAGATGGACGCCAGTACTGCACGCAGTACTCCAGGTGTGGTCTAACCAATGACCCATACAGTGGCAGAATCACCTCCTCCCTCCCGGAGGATATACCTTGCACACAACTCAGCATTTTGTTGGCCCTGCAGCTGCCTTCCCACATTGTGCTGAGTTGTTCATTGATCCTGTAATGAGCACACCCAGATCCTTCTCCTCCTCTGTCTGGGCTAGCTCACTACCCCTAGCTGGTATCTCCTCCTTGGGTTCTTCATCCCAAAATGCAGCACCTTGCACTTTTTGGCATTAAAGCCCAGTTACCAGGTGTCTGACCAGGTTTCAAGCTTTGCCAGATCATCCTGCAACCCCTGTCATCCCCCTAGGTCATCCACCACCGCGCCAACCTTGGTATCATCAGCAAACAGACTGATCTTGCTCTTGATGTCCCATGATATGTCTGCAATGAATATCTCAAACAACACTGGTCCCAACACTGAGCCCTGTGGAACACACCCTCGTCACTGCCCTTGGGTGTGAGAGCTCCCCACCCACCACCACCCTCTGTTGCCTTCCCTGCAGCCAGTTTCCTACCCATCTCACCAGATTTGCACCCGGCCCTGTGCCTACTAACTCCCTTCCCAGCCTTCCATGTGGCACTGAGTCGAATGCTTTACTTAAGTCCAGATACAGGACATCTACTGCATGGCCCCTGTCCAGTTGCCTAGTTACCCAGTCATAAAACTCGACCAGGTTGGTTTGGAAGGATCTGCCACATATGAAGCCATGCTGTCTGCTGTCCTGTAGTTCTTTGGCCTCTAGGAGGGCCACCAGCCTCTCCTTCAGGATAGTCTCCATTAGCTTACTCACGATGGATGTGAGGCTCACTGGTCTGTAGTTTCCCGTTCGTGCTCCCACTCTTGTGGAGGGCACCATGAGCCATCCTCCAGTCCTGAGGTACACACCCCAAATGTAGTGAGGCATTAAACAGGTCTACCAAAGGTCCTGCAAGGACCTCTGCCAGCTCCTTCAGTACCCTGGGGTGGATGCCATCTGGGCCTGGCGCCTTGTCCACCCTCAGTGCCTTCAAACCCTCTCGAACTCTGCTCTCCATGATTTCACCATCTGTCACCACTTCCCACCCTGCTTCTGCCATTTCTCCCACCTTGGGTGTCACCCCCCTCTTCTCTTTAGTAAATACTGAGCAGAAGTACTCATTTAGTGCTTCCGCCTTATCGTCCCCTGCTTCCACCCAACCCCCCCATCTTCCTAATCCTTACTATGTGGTCTTTACAGCTCCTTTTCTCCCTGATGTACTTAAAGAAGTCCTTCTCCCTCTAATGCCTTGTGCCAGCCTGAGTCTCAGAGATGCTTTGGCTCCTTACTGCCCTTGTCACCTCCTTCGATTCTGTCAAGTATCCTCCTGTCCTCCCCCTCCCTGTTTTCTTTGTACTTCCTAAAGGCAGCTCTTTTCCTCCTTACCTTTTCCATGACCTCCTTGCTCAACCAGATCAGTTTCTTAACCCTAGCCTTCTCGCTCTGGGCTTTGCAGCAGGTTTTGGTTGCCTCCACTGTCCCCTGCTTTATGAGCTCCCACCTCTGGTTAGTGTCCATACTAGATTGAATTCTGGCCGGGTACCCTTTTACCACTTCCCCCATCCTCCCAAAGTTGGCTTTCCTGAAGTCCAGCACTATTGTGCCAGATTCCACTCCTTCCTTGCCCATATCCAATGTGAGCCATACTGAGTGGTGGTCACTCCCTGACAGCGGTTCCTCCACTGTAAGTTCTCTCACAAAGTCCCCATTTAACAGCACAATGTCAAGGGTATTCCCTAACCTGGTTGGTTCACTGACCATTTGCAGCAGGAAGCTGTCCTGGAAGGCATCCAGAAGTACCTGCTCCCTTCTGTTCCTGGTTGTTGGGGTGCTCCAGTCCACTTCTGGCATGTTGAAGTCTCCCACAATCACCACACTACCCTTCTCGCAGGTCCTCCTGATCTGTCCCACTAGTTCCCTGTCTAACTCCTCCGTCTGAGATGGTGGCCTGTCACCACTCCCATTCTAGGAATCCTATTCTTGAAATCCTGGATTTGCACCCAAAGTGACTCCGTACTACCCTCCTCCCCTTCCTCCCTTACACACTTCAGTCCCTCCTTCACATATAGTGCCACCCCCCTCCTTTCCCAACCACCCAGTCCCTACGAAATAACCTGTACCCTGGTATAGACAGGTCCCAGTCATTGTATTGTGTGGCCCATGTTTCCGTGATGGCTGCAGTCTCCACCTCTCCCTCTGCCATGAGAACCTGTAACTCTGCAGTTTTCCTCCCAAGGCTCATAGCATTAAGGGTAACCACCTTCCACCCCCCCCATCCTGCCCTCCTTTCCTAGCATCACCAATAGTACTTGCCATTTGTCCTTTGTCACTGTTATGGGCAGTACGCTCATATGGTTTCCCAACCTGTGGTCTCTGCATATCTCTTCCCCAACTGCCACCCCCCACTCCTAGTTTAAATTCCTAACTTCCTCTATGTACTCCTCCATCCTCTGTTTCAACATTTTCTTTCCCTCCTCACTCAAGTGTAGTCTGTCCTTGGCATAGAGACTACTGTCCTCCCAGGTTCCTCCCCACCCCCCCAACAGTCCATACCCTTTAGCACAACACCAGGTTCTTAGCCATTCGTTAAATTCCTCTATTCTCAGCTTTCTTGTTGTGCTTGCCTTTGGCACCGGAAGTATCTCTGAAAAAGTTATCAATCTTCCTGCCCCCTCACATAATTGTGCTAGTTCCTCAAACCTCCTCTGGACTGTATCTACTGTCTTGTTAGCCAGGTCGTTTGTCCCAAGATGTATAATTAAATGAGGCTTGTCCCTACCCCTTCTAGCATATTTCAGAACAGACTGTCCAACCCTTTCCGCTGTCATTCCTGGCATGGCCTCTACCCAAATGCGACTATGCCTCTCCCCCTTGCTACCACACCTAACTCCTCTTAGTATTGAGTCCCCCAGCACTAAGATTCCACCCCTCTTACTCCCCGCTTGCTTCCATTCATCTCCCTCTCTCATTTCCAGCTCCTCTTCTTCCTCCTGCACATTATTTCCCCCTTTTACCCCTGTTGCAATTCTTTCCCAGCAGAACTTTCCCCCGCTCCAGTTTGGTCCAGGCATTTATCAATTACTCCTCTAATTTCAGCATTTCCCTCCTCCACTTTCTTCCTCTCTAGCAGTGCACAACTATTTTCTGAAGGCCCTTCACAAATGCCCGCTCCCTCTGTCTTCACAGTAACCTGTTCTCTCCTTTCCACTCCATGACTTTTGCCACTTTTTCGCCTCCCCTCACAAGTTCCTGTCTCCTCCTTCCATTTGTCTTTTGTCTCCTGACCTGGTTTCCACGGCAATTGTACTTCCTGGCCCGGGCCCCTTTGTCTCTGCTTCCCTTCTTCTGACCCTCTCCTCACCACTGTTGGCTTAAACCGCCCTCCCTCTTCTCCCCTTCTTCCTCCCTCCAGTATTGGGCTAAATCCACCCCCAATCTGCCTTGTCTGTCTTAGTTCCTCCTGCAGACCCTCAATCTCCTTTCTAAGTTTTTCTATGTGGTTGCACACTAACATCCTCGCACACTCCAGGCAATTTTTAGAAAGACTGGTGCGCTGCAGTTGTTGCAGCCTACCACCCTACCCATTGCTGTCATTGCCCACCAGCGACCCCCCACCCTTCCAGATACAGGATACCAAACACTCCCCCAAGTCTTCCCTCTCCCTTCTCTATCAGTGCAAAACATTTTCTTTATTTCCCTTACCTCCTTTGTTGCACATGTTTAGATATATTGAGCAACTGTTTTTATATTCCTATCCTTCCTATCCACACTCAAAAACAGACTTTAAGTAGCCATTGCACAACCTTCTTCAAACTCCTACTCGTCCTTTCACCAATGCAATATCAATGTGAAGAAGTAATAATGAAAGCTCCTAGATTTGCATTTATTTCCCTTCCACTGAGAGAGCAGTCACCTCTTCACTTGCTGCTGTTCCTTTCCTGGTATGCCCCTCCTATTCCACATCCCTTACTATACCCAGTGTTTAACTCCTGTCAATCAGATTTAACAGGGCATATAATCAAGAGTTGGGGGAAGGGGGGCAAAAATTTGCGGCAACCAAAGACAGCAAAGAAATACACCACCACTATGTTTTAAATCCTCAACAGCCCAAAAACTATATATATATATATATATATATAGCAGATGTCCACTGGTACTGACATCTGGATGTGGAGATAGTAATCACAGGTGAAGTGTTGGTGTCAGAAAGTGGTTTGTTGGCCAGCGCTGTGATTACTGCCTTGAACTGTTTGTTTCATGCAATGTAATGCCATTGCTACCTAATGGGAATTCAGGGATTGCTACAAATGTATGGTCATATGTTGTGTGTGTGTGTGTGTGTGTGTGTGTGTGTGTGTGTTTGAGGAGGGGGGGTTAGTCCAAAGACTGATTAAGAGTCTGCGTTGTAGCTGTAGCTAGGGAAAAATGGGACAGACTAGAGTGGCAATGAGGTCTTTATCTACTGACATCTTCTATGTTTGTATGTGTAGTGTTTCTATGATGTATCCCTCAGATATGTGGCCCAGGCAGATTTCTGAGGTCCAGTCCAGTATATGTATACGTATTTGTATGTGTGTGTGTGTATATATACAGGTATATATGTATGTATGTATCCAGTATGTGCCAGCTTCTTTTTTGCCAATAACAGAAACAACATGCAGGAGGCAGCCGGGGCAGAGGAAGATGGAAGAAATGGTTGCGCAGGAGACTAGCACTGCTGCAGAAAGTTTTACTGACGCTGAAAGTTCATGCTATTAAATTGCTGTTCAGAGGATGGCCTCGAGCAGGGAGAAGAGATCTGGACTAGGAGTGTGTGGAAAGTGTTGTGGTACCTATGATATGTCTTTTTTTAATTTATTTTTAAATAAAGTTAAGGCTTGCATTTTTTTTTGATAAAGGAGTGGGAAAGATCAACCGCTACTTTGCGCCTCAAGCGAGTGCCACTGTGTTTATGGAATTTTAGTTCAACAATGAGGGCAGACGAGAATTTAAAGAGCTGATATCCATTAGTTTCTGAATATTTGCTCTTTAAGTTACAAGTTGCTGCAGCTGAAGTGCATTGCTGAGGTGGTCACTCAGTCACTAAAGAGAAAGTCTGAATGGGTCTTTCCTGTCACTAAATGAGCTGTGAAAAATGTTGGCTGTTCAGTTTGTGGTGCCCAAGGATACCCAGACTGGCCCTTGTATTTCACCAGGAACTAGTGAAAAATAAATGCATGCATGACCATGGCTTTCGGCCAATCAGCATGCTTTATTTTTCAATTCCATTTTCTAATAGCGTAACACTGACTGAGCTACAGAGACTACAGCATAGTTTTGTCCTGGGATTTGCTGGCTATTGAATCTTTGAAGTTTGAAAAAAAAAAGTCTTTTAAATAGTATTTTCAATTCTTTTCTCATACCTGAGGCAGGGGCTTAACCCCCAGACCCCCATGTTACTGTACAGGGTGCTCTGCTCCTATAGATCCCCAATGGCTAGGGGGTGATCTCTGATTCCTGGGCTGGGGGTGACCCCTGACCCCTGGGCCCCACCAAACATTGCACAAAACTGGCTTCTATGCAAGGGCTGGTAGAGGGACAGTATCACCTCCCTGTCCCTGCTATCTATGCCTCTTCCAGTACATCCCAGTACCCTGCAGTATTTTCAAAGCCCCCAATTGCTGCAATCCACAGGTGTGCTAGAGATATGGTGCATGGGCTTGCAACAATCACCAGTCAACAATCAGGAGTTTCAACTGTTCCATGTCATAATAGCGACTGCAAAACAGCGATCTCTATTATGGCAAGTGTATTTCACCAAAAAGCAAATTGGCGATATACACTCTATAGCAACCACACTTTTGGTTCTGAATAAAGTATTTTTGAGGGGTGGGGGCTGTGTACCCCCATGCTCACCCCAAATAAGGATTCTTGACTCCAGGGGGGGACATGTCAGGGAAGGAGGCAAAACCCATACCTTGCGAAAAATTAAGTGCCGCAGCTGTGGCAAAATGTAACTGGCTTCCAGATTCAAACCCAGTACCTGCACTGCCAGAGCTAGCCTCCCATGCCACCATGCTACATGGCTAGCATGGCAGCAATAGGTACACCAGTGCCTGACAACCCCTTCCCTGTCCCTCCACTTCCCCTCACTATTCCTGCCTTCTGTTTGCCCTTAACCCTAGTCGTTTTTGAATACCCTTGCTATTCTGCAGAGTAGCTCACAACAAAAGTGCCCAAAATGAGTCGCTATATTTCTAGTTGCTCATTTGTGGTTGCTTATACAATGTAATACCATTTTGACTCATGTACCAGGTGCCGCAAGTTACACCAACTTCTTCTGGTCTAGCTTGAGGCGTTCCTAGGGGCTGTTTTTATGGAGATTGCAGCCGATATTTGGCACAAGCCACCATAAAAAATGGAAACTTTTGCAATTTGAGAATTAGGCATGGTTGCAGCACAGGGGTTAAGCTCACCACCAGAACTTAACTGTCGTAGCACAGGGCTTGGTGCTAGCCTGGCACTACTGTTTGAAAATGGAGCCCATGGTCTCCAGAACAGGACACAGTACTCTAGCTGAGGGTCTCATCAATGAACGATACACTCTGCTGCTGGTAATACCCCTCGATGTGCATCCCAGCATCCCACTGACCCTGCTTAGTGCCATGTCACGCTGCCCCTTGAGCTCATCAGATATGATAACTTTACAGTTTCTTTCCTGCTTTGTGAGTGTCAGTATCACTCCCCTCATGTAGTACTTGACCCTTAGATTTCTGTGCCCTGTGTTCATGATGTGGCACTTTTTTGTACTGAAACCCAACTACCGTACCATCGATCACTCCTCAAGTTTTCTCAGGTTCCTACTTATTCTGTCTACCCCTGCTGCAGATCTTTGTGTAATCTGCAAAGAGGCATATCTTCCTTTCAAGCTTTACTGCAACGTTGCTTATGAAAACATTGAAGTGGACAGGCCCCAGTACTGACCCCTGAGATATCTCACTAGTCACCATACCCTCTTTAGGGTGTGTCATTTACCACCACCCTCTGTTGCCTATCCGTTAACCAGGTTTGTAGCCACTTTACCACCTTGTGTCCCACCCCTAAACTGCCCAGTTTCCTTATAAGCCTCCTATGTGGTAGAGTGCTGAAGGGCACAGGGTCATAACGTCACAAGACATTATGCTGCAGCAATACACTGCACTTCCAATACAGCACAATGTATATGGCCAGTGGCATAAGTCTTTTTTTTCTTTTTGTGGGGGGCTCTGTCTCTCAAACTCCCCAACTGAATTATTTAACTCCGGGGAGGTAGACAGTGAAAATCACACAAACTGTGAAAATGTAAAATCCATGTGTCTGGGATCGGGAATTGAAACACAGTCCCAAACACACTGCCTGTCTCCCTCCCTTGCGGCCTGTGGCTTATCCAATTGAGCCACGGGAGCTGCTTGGTGGACCCTCATCCCAGCAGGATCCTTATTTTGTAAAGGGAAGAGTGAGAGGGTGCACTACCGTGCATTCATCCTTTTGCGGTTTTGCAACCTCTCACTCTTTCCTACCACACTATTCCTACTATATGGTCATGTTGTGTGCTGTAGAGCGTATGACATATTGACCCAGTAGGGTGTTGAAGGCCTTTCTGAAGTCTAAGAAGGCCATGTCCACTGCTCTATTCTGATATATTTCCCTGGTCACCAAGTCAAAGAAATTCATCAGGTTTATCTGACATGACATCCCCCCCAAGAATTCATACTGCCTCAGGTCTTGCAACCTGCTGGATTCAAGACACTGCACTAACCTGTCTTTCAGTGTTTTTTACATTAACTTCCCCACCACTGGTGTTAGACTGACTAGTCTATAGTTCCGAGCCTTCTCCCTGCTGGCACTTTTATGAAGTGGGACTGCATATGCCCTCCTCCAATCTTCAGGAACCACTTCTGTTTCCAATGAGTTGTTGGAATAAGACTTAGTTAGAAGGAAGCTACATTTAAAGACTGCCTTAGAAAGGCTCTGCTAATAGCTTGGCAGAAAACACCAGGAGAAAGGACTGCTGTGTGACTGAACTTCTCTGCTGGGACTAAAGTAGAAGAACTTTTGTATTTGGACCTTTAATTTAGGGTAAAAAAACTAACATACAAAACAAAAAAAAAGTGTGTGTTTGGGTTAACTGAACTGAATGGGTAACTGAAAAGTCATCTAGGTGTAAATCTCAGGTGACTGAAAGGACTTAACTGCTGTGAGGTTTAAATTACTTGTAGAAAGATCTGGTAAGTAGGGGGAGTGGCTTAGCTAGAAGGAAGCTACATTTAAAGACTGCCTTAGAAAGATTCTGCTAATAGCTTGGCAGAAGACACCAGGAGAAAGGACTGCTGTGTGACTGAACTTCTCTGCTGGGACTAAAGTAGAAGAACTTTTGTATTTGGACCTTTAATTTAGGGTAAAAACTAACATACAAAACAAAAAAAAAGTGTGTGTTTGGTTAACTGAACTGAATGGGTAACTGAAAAGTCATCTAGGTGTAAATCTCAGGTGACTGAAAGGACTTAACTGCTGTGAGTTTAAATTACTTGTAGAAAGATCTGGTAAGTAGGGGGAGTGGCTTAGCTAGAAGGAAGCTACATTTAAAGACTGCCTTAGAAAGATTCTGCTAATAGCTTGGCAGAAGACACCAGGAGAAAGGACTGCTGTGTGACTGAACTTCTCTGCTGGGAGTAAAGTAGAAGAACTTTTGTATTTGGACCTTTAATTTAGGGTAAAAAAACTAACATACAAAACAAAACAAAAAAAAAGTGTGTTTGGGTTAACTGAACTGAATGGGTAACTGAAAAGTCATCTAGGTGTAAATCTCAGGTGACTGAAAGGACTTAACTGCTGTGAGGTTTAAATTACTTGTAGAAAGATCTGGTAAGTAGGGGAGTGGCTTAGCTAGAAGGAAGCTACATTTAAAGACTGCCTTAGAAAGATTCTGCTAATAGCTTGGCAGAAGACACCAGGAGAAAGGACTACTGCATGACTGAACTCTCTGCTGGGACTAAAGTAGAAGAACTTTTGTATTTGGACCTTTAATTTAGGGTAAAAACTAACATACACAAAACAAAAAAAAGTGTGTGTTTGGTTAACTGAACTGAATGGGTAACTGAAAAGTCATCTAGGTGTAAACTTAGGTGACTGAAAGGACTTAACTGCTGTGAGGTTTAAATTACTTGTAGAAAGATCTGGTAAGTAGGGAGGGCTTAGCTAGAAGGAAGCTACATTTAAAGACTGCCTTAGAAAGATTCTGCTAATAATAGCTTGGCAGAAGACACCAGGAGAAAGGACTGCTGTGTGACTGAACTTCTCACTGGGACTATATTGCCTCCTTCCTCCCTCCACCCAAAGCTAGTTCTATTTTTATAGGCACAGGATTTGACTGATAACAGGAACTTCCTGTTTAGGGGCAGGAAGTGAGTGATCACAGAACCACCAAGGACCCACCAGCCTAGAAGGGCAAGTAGCTCTCCGGCCCTCTAGCTGCTGGAGGTCTGCCTCTGAACAAGTAAGTGGTCTTCTGAGAAATATAGGATATTCTTGTCTCAGAACAGGACAATCAGGAGCTTAAAGGAACAGGGAAAAGTAAGGAGAGAGAGAAAAACAGAGGAAAGAGTAAGGATTGCAAACAGTTAAGGGGCCAGAAATAAGACATGATTGGAGTGGTGCAGTGCAATGGCTGTGGAGCAGCAGTCTTCCGGGAGATGTTCTGAGGATGCGGTGTTGTCCCATCTGCAGGCACCTCTCTGGGCTGAGGGAGGAGGTTGCTCATCTCCAGGCTGAGTTGGCCAGGATTTGTGGGACCTCCTCTTCCATTCAAGGACCACCAGTGCCACTGCCATTGCCTCAGAGGTTGCCAAGAAAGAGGAGCGGTTGGACCACAGTGGGCCCAGGGAGGGTGAGGGTGGTGGAACAGAGGCACATCCTCCAGTTGTACCTCTCCACACCCTATGCCATTCTGGCAAAGTGTGGTTCCTCTATGGAGGCACCTACAGTGGAGACCAAGGAGGATGTTGGAACCTCCACAAAGGAGACCCACAGGAGGGTGGCAGGGGACCCTGCAGGGGAAGGAAACAACTCCTGGTGGGGGACTCCATTGTTAGGAAGGTAGAACTGGGCAAGGAAGGGGAGAGGGAGGTAAGGTGCCTGCCTGGCGCCATGGCTTGGAGGGACAGGGAGCGAATCCTCAGGATTGCCAGAGCAGCTGCACAGGGGAGGGAGCTGGATGTCATTGTCCACCTAGGGACAAATGACCTGGCTAAGAAAGGGATTAGAGAAGTGCAGGAAGAGTTTGTGGAATTGGGGAGGGGCCTTAGTCAAGTAGCACGCACGGTAACCTTCTCGGAGGTGCTACCCATCTAGTGGCATAGGAGAGGCTAGGTGTTCCGTACAAGGATCCAATCAGTGGTTGAAAACTGTGTGGAGCTCAGGATTTGGCTTCATTGGGGACTGGGGTCCACCTGGAGTGATGCAAGCCTATACTGGCATGATGGGCTGCATCTGTCCGGGAGGGGAACCAGGATCCTAGGTGATAGGTTTAAATGCTTCATTGGCAAGCTTTTAAACTAGCCAAGGGGGGAGGCACTGGAAAGGAGCAGAAAAATCCTAGCCTCCCCAAACAATCAGGTGTAGTAAGTGGCAAACACCAACATGGAGGTGTGGATAGGAAAGGGCAGTGGTAAATGGAGAAAGTGACAAAGGCAAGAAGGACAGGGATGGGGCAAAATGGGTAAGGCCATCAGGAAATGGAGGGGTAATGAGTACCAATGCTCGTAGTCTGGGCAACAAGCCCTGAGCTGGTGGCCTTAATGGAAGAGGGATGCCTGGATATCATAGCAGTCACAGAAACATGGTACACAGAGAACCATGACTGGGATGTTAACATACCAGGGTACACAACCTACAGGAGAGACACAGGCAGGGAGAAGAGGGGAGGAGTAGCTCTCATGTAAAGGAAGGGATAAAAGCAACTGAACAAAAGAGTAAACAGGGAGGAGAGGAAGCACTGTGGGTCACCTTGAGACTGAAAAGGCACCACAATCTGCACAGGGTTGTGTACAGACCCCCATGTCAGGGGAGGAATGGACAAGGATATGATGGAAGGCATTCTTAGAATGGCAGAGAAAGGGAGATACTGTTGATGGGAGACCTGAATATGCCAGATGTTAACTGGAGCACATTTGCTGCAGCCACATCCAAGAGCAGGGCTATTCTGACACCCCACAGGTGGCAGGCATTAGACAGCTAGTTCTAGAACCCACCTGTGAGGGAGCAATCTTAGACCTCGTGACTCAAATGGGGCAGTGAGAGGATCTCAGATCTGATAGGTTGCCATCTGGGGACAATTGACCATCAAACAGTGTGGTTCACGTTGAACTCAGCTACAGAGTCAAGCATCACAAAGTGAGGGTACTGGACTTTAGGAGGGCTGACTTTGGCAAGATGGGAGAGTGCCTCAGAAAAGCACTAGCAAACAGGCTAGAAGGAGGTGTGGAGCAACAATGGGGAATTATCAAACTGCCATCACAGAGGCAACAAGCCTCTGTGGAAGCAAATAAACAAATCAAAACAAAAAAAAAGCCACTATGGTTCTCAAGAGAGGTGGTTGTGAAAGTCAGGAAGAAAAAGATAGCATTCTGGAAGTATAAGGAAACACAGAAGGAGCAGGACAGAGAGTCACCAGTTAAGGCAGAAAGAAGCAGGAGGGAAGTCAGAATAGCAAAGGCCCAAACTGGAGGAAAAAAGATAGCCAACTCAGTTAAGAAGGGGATAAAACCTTTTATAGGTACATCAGCAGCGTAGAAAGACAAAGGAGAGGGCTAGTGAGGCTGAATAGAAATGAACGTGGTGGCAGAGGGGACAGTGAAAGCATGAATACTGGAACGAATATTTCTGCTCAGTATTCACAAAAGAGGAGGGGAAGTGCTCAATCAATTAACAGAAGCACTCTTGATAGGGGGCCCCAGTCCTTTCACAGAAGAAAGGGTTCTGCAAGAACTCCTAAAACTGAAGGTGACAAAGCAATGGGTCCTGATGGAATTCACCCCAGAATTCTAAAATAATTAAGGAAGGAACTAGGTGAAACCACTGGCTACTCTTTTAATAAATCATGGGAGGATGGTGTGGTACCGAGGACTGGAGGAAGGTGGATGTGATTCCCTCTCACAAAAGTGGGACCAAGACAGAGGTAGGAAACTACAGACCTGTCAGTTCTGACCTCCTCTGTGGTAGGGAAAGTGATGGAGTCACTTCTGAAGGAAAGATAGTTGAGTACCTAGAGGTCAGTGGAGCACAGGATCCAAGGCAGCATGGGTTCACAGTAGAAGGTCATGTCAGATGAATCCAATAGATTTTTGACTGGGTGACCAAAGTAGTAGACCAGGGAGGGGCTGTGACATGACCTACCTAGAATTTAGCAAGGCATTTGACACAGTCCCACACAAAAGATTATTAGTCAACTAACCAGCCTGGGAGGTCCCAGGGTGGTAGCCTGGATAAAACATTGGCTGGACAACAGGACACAGAAGGTAATTGTAAATGGAGTCCACTCTGAAGAAAGGGCAGTTACTAGTGGGGCACTTCAGGGTTCAGTATTGGGTCCAGTCCTTTTAATGTCTTCATCAGTGACATTGCAGAGGGACTGGAAGGAAAGTATGCCTTTTGCAGATGACAAAGATCTGCAACAGGGTTGATACACAAGGAGGCGTGAAAGGATGAGAAGGGACTGGCAATGTTGGAGGAATGGTCAGACGATGGCAGCTAGGATTCAATGCAAAAAGTGCAAATAATGCACCTGGGAAACAAGAACCCAGGGGAAGAATACACAATGGGTGGAGAGGTAGTAACAACAACAAAACAGGAAAGGGACCTGGGGTAATCATATCAGATGACCTTAAGGTTAGCAAGCAATGTGAGAAGGCAGTAGGGAGGGCAGTATACTGGGATGTATAGGAGAGGCATCAGCAGCAGAAAACAGGAAGTTGCTATCCCTCTGTACAGACAGTTGGTGAGACCTCATCTGGAATACTGTGTCCAGTTCTGGAGACCCCATCTCCACAAGGACATAGACAGGATAGAGGCAGTCCAGAGGAAGGCAACTAAAATGGTGCAGGGTCTGCAAGAGAAGCCATATGAGGAGAGACTAAAGGAGCTTAATATATACCCTTGAGGAAAGAAGGGAGAGGGGGACATGGATAGAAACTTTCAAGTACCTCAAGGGAATCAACAAAGTCCAAGAGGGTAGCATCTTTCAGAAAAAGAGACTTTGCAAGAACAAGGGACACAATTTAAAGATAGAAGGAGGATGGTTCAGGGCAATGTGAGGAAGTATTATTTCACAGAGAGGGTAGTGGATGCATGGAACAGCCTTCCTGAGGAAGTTGTGGGTCTAAAACTGTGGGAGAATTCAAGAATGCATGGGACAGACATAAGGCAATTCTTGTGGGGGGCAGGAAGATATAGGCTGTTGGTTAACTAGGATCTGCGGCCTATCCTGTAGGTAGGGAAATGGGCAGACAAGATGGGCCTAGCGGTCCTTATCTGCCATCAAAGTCTATGTTTCTATGTTTCTATGACTGTCAGAGGTGTAGCCAGTACTCCCCTGAGAACCGTCAACCTTGGATGTACCTCTTCTGTCCCCGTAGCCTTGTTCACTTTCATATTTGCAAGTCATCTCAAGACACTTTCCTCTGTGAATTGACTTGTGTCTACCTCCCTTCCCCCAGTGTTCCTGCAGGTTTTATGTGGTCCAAGTGCCTCCACTCTTAAGACTTCGCCGAAGTACCTGTTGGGATATCTGCTTTTTCCTGATCCTCCTCTGCACAATCTCCCCCTGCCCTTCTTAACCTTGCAACCCCTTCCCTTGTCATCATCTTTTCACTTATGCATCTGAAAAAGATCTTGTCCCCTTTATCTACCCCTTGCCTTCAATTTCCCTTTTTTGTGTCTTGCACCCCCACAGCTCATTCCTTACATCTCTCTGCTTCTTCTTGTACACCTCCCTACCCTCTTCTGTCTTTGTCTCCTTGTACCTCTTGAATGCCACCCCTTTAACCTTTGTAGACATGTTCCTCAAGAATCAGAGTAGTTTATTTCTCCTCCTGTTTTTGTACAGTTCTTTTCATAGTGCTTTGTTGCCCTCAATCTGCCATCCCTTAATTGGATAACTGTTCAACCACACCATCCAGGCAATCCCCTCCCTCTGTTACCTCGCCTGTGAGGCATTCTTTTGTGTTTTCAAAAATGCCCCCTCCTGAAATCCAGGACCCTTGTCCTTGTGTAGTTTGTCTCTGCCACCATCCTCACGTTAAACTACACTGTATGGTGATCTGTGGTCCCCAGGTGGGTGGCATCTCACCTTGAAGTCTGTAATATTGTTTTAGTTTGTGAGCACCAGGTCCAACATTGCATCATCTCAAGTAAGTCCTCTGACAACTTGCCCAAGAATCTAAGATGACAGTGCTTCTAGTTGAGGCTGCAGCTGAGATGCCCAAGCCAACATCTGGCAGATTGAAGTCCTCCACCAGAAGCACCTTTTTTGCCATCATGCTGATGACTTTATCCATGGTCTTCTCCAATTCTTCCCCTTGTGTGGGAGGTCTGTATATCACCCCAGTGTGAATATTGTCTCCAGCTCCTGTCCCCAGAATGACACAAGGCACCTCCAGCCAATTCTGTACCACAGGTTCCCATCACTCCCACCTCACATAGAGCACAACTCCATCCACCCTACCTCCCCTCTCTTTTCTTTCAAAACTGAGTCTAGCCTGGCACAGCGATGTCCCAGTCATGCTCCCATGCACCATAACTCAGTAATGGCCACAAGATCCACATCTGCTTCCTACATGATGGCTTCCAGATCTAAAATGTTATTTCTAATATGAACAACCTAGAAACAGTGGCTAACAGGCACTAGTGTGCATCGTAGCAAAAAGAGAGATACCCATAGTTTGGTCTCCATTTAGAATAATTGTATTGATACATGTAAAAAGGATCCCAAACTCACCCCACCAGCATCTGCCAACAGTTTCACCCACATGATTGTGGTCTTTCTCGAGGCCTTAAGTAATCAAAGTTATCTACCTACTTATTTGGAGAAAGTGATAAAGGCAATAGGGACATGGATGGGGCAAAAAGGGGTAAGGCCATCAGGAAATGGAGGGTAATGAGTACTAGTGCCCATAGTCAGGGCAACAAGCTCCCTGAACTGGTAGCCTTGATGGAAGAGGGATGCCTGGATATTGTAGCAGTCACAGAAATATGGTACACAGAGAACCATGACTGGGATGTTAACATACCAGGGTACACAACCTACAGGAGAGACAGGCAGGGGAGAAGAGGGGGAGGAGTAGCTCTGTATGTAAAGGAAGAGGTAAAAGCAACTGAACAAAAGAATAAACAGGGAGGAGAAGAGGCACTGTGGGCCACCTTGGAGACTGGAAATGGCACCACAATCTGCACAGGGGTTGTATACAGACCCCCATGTCAGGGGAGGAAATGGACAAGGATAAGATAGAAGGCTTTCTTAGGATGGCAGAGAAAGGGGAGATTCTGTTGATGGGAGACCTGAACATGCCAGATGTTGACTGGAGCACATTTGCTGCAGACACTTCCAAGAGCAGGGTCATTCTCGATGCCCTACAGGTGGCATACCTCAGACAGCTAGTTTTGGAACCCACTCATGAGGGAGCAATCTTAGACCTCATACTCTCAAATGGGGGCAGTGAGAGGATCTCAGATCTAGAAGTGGGTTGCCATCTTGGAACAAGTGACCATCAAACCGTGTGGTTCACGTTCAACTCAGCTACAGAGTCAAGCCATAGTGAGGGTACTGGACTTCAGGAGAGCTGACTTTGGCAAGATGGGAGAGTACCTTAGAAAAGCACTAGCAAACAGGTTAGAAGGAGGGGTGGAGCAACAATGGAGAAACATCAGAACTGCCATCACAGAGGCAATAAGCCTTTGTTTGAAACAAATAAACAAATCAAAACAAAAGAAAAAGCCACTATGGTTCTCAAATGAGGTGGCGGGGAAGGTCGGGGAGAAAAAAATAGCATTCAGGAAGTATAAGGAAACACAGAAGGAGCAGGACAGAGAGCTGTACCAGTTAAGGAAGAATGAAGCAGGGAGGGAAGCCAGAATAGCAAAAGCCCAAACTGAGGAAAAGATAGCCAACTCAGTTAAGAAGTGGGATAAAACTAATGTTGTCAGAACTAGTTTGAGAAAGATTCAAACCCTGGGTGTTTGAGTTCTGTGTTTCCTTATACTCCTGTCACTTTCCAAGAATGCCTGCCTAGGCGTACAACTCTGGCTTCATCCCTTGAAGCTGTCCAGACCTAGATACTGCAGCATATGACACTGTCGTCCACCTCAGACTTTCATCACCTCCTTCAGGCATACCTCGGCACTACCCATTCCTACTGTCTCCTCCACTATGCCACCTACCCAACTCTCCCACTATAATAAGAGGAAGCACTCCTGGAACCCCACCTTAAAGGTTCCTTTTTCTCCTCCTCCTCCTCATGTCAGGGAATATCCATCCTAATCCTGGACCACCGATAGTCATGATGCCTCCACAATGTACTCCTGGTGCTCTGTGCATTGCCACTCTCAATATTTGTAGCATCCTAAAAAGGTGGGACTCCTTTCAGGGCTGGGTATTACAGCATCAACCGGATGTCATAGCAGTGTGTGAAACCTGGCTCACCCCTCGGACCCCCGATTCTTTGCTATCCCTGCCCGGGTTTACCCTCTACCGTGCTGATCGATGGAGTAAGCGTGGGGGTGGCTGTGCCCTCTACACTAAGGACACTTTGCAAGGTCACCTACTCCCCTTCCCTCAACTGGGGGCTGGCCCACAGGCCCTCACCGTCAAACTATCATTGGGATGAGCCCAAAGCCCTTTATATATTACAACGGTATACATTCCCCCTAGGGATCAAAAAACAGCTTTCTGAGATATATTGTCATATCTTGACACACTACCATCACATTCGGAAGTAATGGTACTCGGAGATTTTAATATCAATTGGCTAAGTAAGGATGCCATCCCTCTCATTGATATCGCCACAGCCCAAGACCTAACTCAATTGGTCACTTCCCCTACCTGTTCTGACCTGCAGGCTGGATCTTCCTCCCTACTGGACCTCATCTCCAATCGCCCACACAAGATCATTAATGTCTCCATCCTACTAAATGCCCTTAGTGACCACTCACCAATTCTCTGCTCCTGGTCCTGTAAAACTCCAAGATCCCCTCCCAAATTAATTGAGCAACGTAAACTTGGCCCTGGTAAACTGGCACAATTAAAAGCTCACCTTAGGGCCTTGGATTGGTCCTTCATTTCAAACTCTGTAAACCCCGATAATGCCTTGGACCTATTCACCCTGTCCTTCAATAATATATGTGACCTCTTTGATCTTTTCACTAAAAGAATGGTTAAAGGCAATCATGTACCTTGGTTCACTGAATGGCTCAAGACCTTAATGCAAACTACAGACTCATTGTGGCAGCTGTCTAATGAGTCCGGCCTCCCTCATCATAGGCATATGTATAGAATGGCTCAGAACTAGTGCACTTGGGCCATTTGCAAAGCCAAAGCAGAATACTATAAATCCACCTTAACCTCGTCCTGGGGCTCCGGCCGCAAGTTCTGGAACAACCTTAAGGAAATATGTGGTAAGGACTCTAACCCGGTTCCCACTTAAGTCATGGCTAACTGGTCCTTGACCACAGACCCCACTCACATTGCTGCAGTTTTCAGCGATGCCTTCTCCAACTATAGCCATGTTCTCCCCTCAAATTTCTATGATCCTTCAGCTCCTAGAGAACCTTCTCCCCACTCCGGTGCTCCCCCCTTTTATCTGCACAGAATCTCTCCTAAGTCAGTAGAACCATATCTTAATACTGCCCTTAGCCACGCCTCCTCCAGCTCTGACTCCCTTGATCTCAGAATTCTTCTGCTCACCCTTAAGGAAGTCCTTCTTCCTTTCACCCACATTTTAAACCTTACCCTTTCTCTAGGTAAATTCCCTGCCAAGTGGAAATCCGCATCTATCATGCCCATATTTAAAGGTGGGGACCGCTCCTCTGCTAACAATTACTGCCCTATCTCCATACTTCCTCCCCTCTCCAAGGCCTTAGAGAGGATTGTTTCTGATCAGCTCACTGAGCACCTCAATAAATATAACCTTCTATGCAAACAAAAACATGGTTTCCGTAAAGAGCACAGTATGACTACTGCCATGCTTGAACTTACTTTACACATCCATACTGCGCTTGATAAAGGCCACATCACGGGTACGATCTTCATAGACCTCACAAAGACCTTTGATACCGTTCACCATTCTCTTCTCCAAACCTCCTTGCTCAGCCTGGGTCTCTCTCAGGAAGCCATGGGATGGTTCTCTGACTACCTCATGAACCGGACCCTTCATCAGCATTGTAAGCTCTACCAAACAGCAATTTCCCATAAGAAGGCAGAATTCCTGTCCAGGGAAATTTCTGTCTCGCAGAATCGACCGGCTCAGCTCTTCAGAACTGTCAACAGACTGTGTAACCCAGTCTGTCAGCAGATCAGTCGAGCTTTCACGCAAATTGATTGCGAGGAGATCGCTCGATTCTTTGCTAATAAAGTGGAAGACATTCGGAGGCAGTGTCCCCAACCTCACTCTAAGGTTGTTGCAGTTGATCAATGTTTTGTCGCAGAGCCTGGAGTTTCCTGGAGTTCCTTTAATCTACCGGATTTCGTAGACACTATGAGGATTGTCCATGAGATGCGCCCAACATGTTGTCGTTTGGATCCAGGCCCTACTTCCCTGATTATGGGTTGTAGTGAGACTATTGGCCCGGTCCTTGCTCGGACTATCTGATGCTCTTTAGAGACGGGAGTTTATCCTAGCTCTCTGAAGGAAGGGGTGGTGACTCCCCATCTGAAGAAAGCTTCTTTAGACCCAGATGACCTAGCAAACTACCGTCCGATCTCTAACCTCCCTTTTGTGGGGAAGGTTATTGAGAAAGTTGTGGCAGCACAATTGGATAACCATTTGACCATCCATAGTTTATACGAACCTCTCCAGTCTGGTTTTCGTAAGAGGCATCTCATCAAGACTGCTCTGGTTCGAGTGCTCAGTGATCTCCTGATGGTGAGAGATCAGAGACACTGCTCTATTTTGGTTCTCCTTGATCTGTCATCAGCTTTTGATACTGTGGATCATGGGGTTTTGCTCAAACACCTGAGGTCCATTTGTGGACTATCAGGTGTGGTCCTCAGATGGTTTTCATCTTACCTTGAGGGGAGAACGCAGAGAGTGGTCTCGGGTTTGCATTCATCTGGGGCCTTCTCCTTGCTTGTGGGGTACCTCAGGGCTCGGTGCTTCACCCATGTTATTCGCAGTATATATGCTACCTCTCGGAGACATTGCAAGATGGTTTGAACTGAGGTTTCACTGCTATGCTGATGATACCCAGCTCTACCTGTCTTTTGCACCTGACCAGGTTAGTGCTAACTCGATGTTGAATAACTGCCTCGCTGATATCCAAGACTGGATGAATACCAGTGGTTTGAAGTTGAATCCGGGAAAGATCGAGGTTATGGTGGTGGACCCCAGTTGCAGGGCTGAGGGTTTAGGGGCGGGGTCTCCCTCTGGATTAATTCTGGGGGTAGACCAGATTGCTACCTCTGAACAGGTGCGTAATCTGGGTGTGGAGCTTGACACTGGTCTGACCCTTCATTATCAGGTGTCTGCATTTGTCAAGACTGCATTTTTTCATCTCAGCAACATCACCAGGATTAGGCACCTGGTTCCACCTTGTGACTTGCCGGTCTTGGTCCATGCCTTTGTGACATCTCATCTCGATTACTGTAACTCCCTTTACCTAGGACTTTCTGGGATTGATATCCACTGCTTGCAGCTAGTACAGAATGCAGCAACACGTTTGTTGACTGGGGCTTCAAGATGGTCTTATATTACCCCTGTGCTGTGCACTCTGCACTGGCTGCCAATACAGTAGCAGATCACCTTTAAAGTGGGTCTTTTGACCTACAAAGCCCTACACGGTCTCGGTCCTGACTATTTGAAAGAGCTTCTGGTGCCCTACACCCCTCTGAGACAGCTCCGCTCGACTGATGAGGGGTTGCTGGAGATTCCGAGGGTAAATTTGAAGTTCTCTGGAGCTCGTGCCTTCGGTTTTGTGGCTCCTACCCTTTGGAATTCTCTGCCCCATCAGCTCCGAGAGAGTTCGATGGTGGAAAGTTTTAAAAAGGCCTTAAAGTCCTTTTTATGGGAGAAGGCATTTCCTGTTATGTTGTAATTGGTTATTTTAGCTTGTAATATTTGCTGTGTTGTTTTACAGTATATATTGATTATGCTGGTGATCTCATGTTTTTATGTACAGTGCCTTGAAAAATTTGAAAGGCGCTTAACTAAATAAATTTTATTATTATTATATTATTATTCATGTCAAAATTGGCAATGCCCTATCCATCAAATCTCCTGTCCTCTGAGGTGTCCCACAAGGGTCCATTTTGGGTCCCTTTTTATTCAGCCTCTTCCTAAACTCCCTTCCCACATCCTGCCCCTCCAACCTATTACTATATGCAGATGATGCTGTCATCTTCTCCTCCAGCTCAGACCCCTTTCAACTCTACCAGTCCCTTCAGTCCTCCTACAACTCTGTCGAAAGCTGGTTCTCCTCACAACGCCTTATTATTAACTTAAAAAAAACAAAAGTATGCTATTCATACATCTGCAGAATGCCAGGATGGGGCTTTTCCCTCAAATACTAACAGCAACCCAGACTCTCTTGGAACTTGAGGATTCCTTTAAATATCTGGGCATCACCTTGGACACTGGCCTTACCTATCATGAGCATATTCACCAACTATCTATATATATTAGGCTAGGGCTTTTGCATTGTTTCAAACATTGCCCTACCGCTGATGCCCTTAGGCTTGCTGTCTTCTCCTCGGTACTCTCTCTGCTCGACTATGGCTTACTGATTTTTGGAGGGGCAAGCACCTCAGCCCTTGGTAGACTTTGACTTGTCCTAAACAAGGCCTGTCATCTGGTATTGGGGTGTGATAGACTCATCCATACCTATTTGCTACTGTATATAAGGACACCAGTTGGCTTAACCTTGACAACAGAATCAGATTCCACACCTGTATTCTGGCAAAAAAAAAAATCACCTTAGGCCTCTCCTCCTCGGCACTCACCCCTTTAATCACCCCGGATTCCAAAGTTAAACACACCCATAGCTCAGACACCCATCTCTTTTCTATTTCTTCCTGTCGTACCACTCAGTTCCAAAGATCCTTCTGCTATAGGGCCCCCTTGTGGATGAACAACGTAACCTCCTCCTTGGTTTATGAACAAAGAATTGGTCAATTTAAAACTCACCTTAGGGCCCACCTCCTGTCCACAAGCCACTGCGATTGTACCTGAACCTGGCCCCTCCCTTCCCTTTACCACTGACAACGGCCTCCGGCCCACCTCCTGCTCATAACTCTTAGTTCTAGTCTCCCTGGGATTGTTATGCATCCTGTTTTTTAACTGTCTTAAACTGCTCAAGTTCCTGAATGTTAGCTTAACTGTTTCTGTAACAAAATGAACTTTTACTCTGTAACATTATTGTAATGTTTGTCTGTAACTAATGTATGTGACGTGGCACCTTTGTAAAGGAGTCTTTGACTCAAAGGTATTTTTTCTGAACTCTGAAATAAACAAATAAACAAATAATTTAGAACTCGAACACTGCCAGGTTCACAAAAGGGTTAGAATCATCCATGAATCTTCTCACTTCTGTGTGCTTTTGCTTTGTGTCCCTCCCATTCCCGTTGTTCCCGATTTTGGCACCAGCTGAATAATGAGGCTCAGTTTGCTCCCCCTCCCATTAGTGTTATTGTTGGGGGGGCAGCTGTTGTCGGTTTGTCATGCTAGTGTAACTGTACCACCTGACCACCTGCTATGCAGTCAGGTGGTGGTGGTAGTGTAACTCGAGTCAGTCTCACAAGTCGAGGGATCTTGCTGAAGTCATCTGCACAGCTGTGGCTCCATTGCCTTTCAGTCTTGTAGTAGAGAAGGAGGAACCGCAACGTCTGTGTGCTCTCTGTTCAGTTGTGCGTGTGATGACACGAGCGACTGTTTTCATTATTAAACCTGGTCCTGTACAAGTGTGTATTTGCCTGAAAATTAAAAAAAAAGTTAATGGGCAAGTGGGGAAAAGGAAGGGGGGAGTTGGGAATCTTGGGATCGGGAACTGAGGAAAGAAACTAGGGCGGGAACTGAGAAAGGAGCTAAACAGTTGGGACTCAGTACTGTCAGGAGGACTCAGGGTCAGGAATTAGTTAACTTGGAGACTGCTGCCTGGAGACTGCCTGTGTGCTAGTGCTCAGTCACACATACCTCAAGTTGCTTGCTGAATTGAACACATTTTCTTTGCAAATCACAATTGTGACTCGTAGGCCATGGCACTCTTGGGAGAGCTCCCTGGCTGGGTGAGGGGTGTTTTATTTTGGGAAAAAAAGAGGTTAAATTAAAACTCTTTAAACTTGATGTTCTAAGCCCACAAAAAGGAAAAAATAATTTGGTCCCAGTCCTACCCAAAAAATTGTCTGGAAGGAAGACACGGTTCTCTCAGCCAGGACTGTGCTGGGTGGGGGGAGGCTTCAGTAAACTTTCTCCCTTAAAAAATCTCCATTGCATCTTCTGTGAGGTGGCCAGCAAGTCACCCTGCTGCTGTCTGTGCCATTTGACTGCACTTACCTGGCTATTACCCAGTGTGTGTTACTGTGTGAAGCCCATTGGCCAGTTGTGTGGTGGCATTTTCCTTAAATACACGACAGAAGCCTAAAAATATATTTCCCCATTTGGAGGAGAGACAGAAAAATCTCTTTCCTTGGTTTGTATATGTAACTCCATCTCTTGTGGTCAGACCATCACCCTGCTGCTGTGTGCCCCTTCACTGCTATGCATAAGCCTATGCCCAGCAGCCCAATCATTCTGTAAGCCTTGAACCTGGGATCCTTTAGTTGCAAACCGTTATATTCTTCAGTTACTTTCAGTCCACTGCATCACAGTGTAACACAACCAAAACAAAATTTTGGAGTTGAAGCCAGCGATCATAGATCACGTTGCTTTCTTACACAGGAATTGTGTGGGTGTGTTCACTGCTGTATACTGGCCCTGTTATGGCTGACACCAACATAGATGAAGCATCTGGTGCTGGTGTTGGAGCAGGTGTTGGTGGTAGTGGTAATCCTGGTGTTAGCAGAAATAACCAAAATGTTTCACGTGATAAAAATTCAACAAACAGCAAAAGAGCAACAGCAAAGTGTGGTAAAGGGGGACCTTTTAAGAAAACCTGTGCAGCTGCTGGGGTCACACGGAGAGGCACCATAAGGTATGCTGCTCATGCTGTTAAAATCCCTGTGACTAGCAGTAATAATGCAAGTGACAGTGAGTCCCTCTCTGACTCAGACAGTAGCTCTTTGTCTCAGTCCGACACTGTTGTGTCTAGCGACGTATCGTTACTTCTTCAACAAAGTGAAATGAGCAAGTCTGCTGACAATGAATCAGGTAGTGCACTTGCAAATACATCCAGCACTGTTGGCAATGAAAAGGACATATCCACTGAATCCACCACTTCTGTGTCGACCAGCAATGAAAATCCATCAGAGTCTTCTGCCCTCTCTTCTAGTACCAAGGAGCATGTCCCGGGTTCTGTTAGGACAGGTGAAAAGACGTAAACAGTATTTAACTATCTTCCTAGCAATCGAACAAAATCTGTCACATCTGAGGTGTGGAATTATTTCTCTGTCAGTTAAACTGATCCATGCAGAGTAATTTGTTCCCTGTGTAAACAGAGTGTAAGCCGTGGTAAAGTTGTGTCATGCCTTGGCACTGCAGCTCTTAAACGCCATCTGAAAAAGCATTCAGTTTTGCTTGATCGTCCAAAACCCATGTCCTCCATCTTCCAGACCGCACCTGAGAAGGGTCAGGAATCTGAAATGGATACTGAATTGTCTGAACTTGATGCAGACAGGACCACTGCCAGCCCTAGGATCACTGTTACCACCAATGCCAGCACCATCAGTACCAGTTGTACATCCAGTGATGGCACTGAATTTGTAAGTCCTAGTCCACCATCCCAGCTTCCATCTGCCCATCAAAGCACGGTGTATAATAAACCAGCAGGGACACGTTGTAAACAGCTAACACTGTCTCAGGCATTTGAAAGAAAGAACATCTTTACTAAAAATCATCCAAAGACCCTTCATCTTAATCACAGAATTGGTGAACTGTTAGCTGGAGCCCTTCTCCCATACTCTTTGGTAGAACATGAGGATTTTAGGGAGCTCTTGAAACTAGCAGAGCCTCATTACAATGTTCCTAATCGAAGGTACTTTTCCTATGTTGAAATACCAAACATTTATCAGGCTTTAAAAGCAATAGTGATGCTTGCACTTAAAACTGCAGAGGATGGGGTTATTCATGTCACAACAGATATGTGGACCAGCACTCAGAACATAGATTACATGTCCCTTACCACTCATTGGGTCACGTTTTCTTGTGATTCTTCAAAAACAAAGGCACCCCAGAAGATGACGCTGCTGCATATAAAGAAGTTTGGGCAAAGTCATACAGCTGCAAACATCTTGCAGGAACTAAATTACCTCCTTGATTAATGGGTTTATTCTCACGATCTAAAATGTGGCTTCTTAGTAAGTGACAATGGAGCCAACATCTTGAAAGCAGTACAGGATGAAGGATTTATGCATGCTTCTTGCTTTGCACATTGCTTACATTTAATTGTCACGGGATTTCTCAGCAATGAAACACAAGTGGATGGTATGATTGCTGTTTGCAAAAATTGTGACTCATTTTCACATTCAACTAAGGCTATACGGACATTGTCCGAACTGCAAAAAAAAACACAAGCTGCCCCAGGAAAAGCTGATTCAAAATGTTTCCACTCATTAGAACTCAACGCTTTATATGCTGCAGCACCTCTTGGAACAAAAGCAAGCTGTACATGAGTATTGCTCCAGTTACATTATTGGAGATGGCATTATGCTGTCTGTGCTGCAGTGGAAATTAATGGAGACAGTGTGCTGCATCCTAACTCCTTTTGAGACAGCCACAAGGGACATGTCTTCTGAAGACGCATCTGTGAGTCAGGTTTTCCCACTCATAATGCTGATTTCACATCATCTTAGTGTTCTAAATCTACAAATAGAAAAAGACAAATCTGAAGCTCAGACAACATGTCGCCTGTATCATGGGAATCTCGAAAAGAGAATGAGTGAGCATTTCAAAACCAATGACAAATTAGTTGCAATGATGAAATTAAAACACTACATCCTTGCAACTCTCTTAGATCCCAGGTTCAAGGCTATACATCTTCCAAAAACAGATGATATAGAGCAGTACAAATGTCTGTTGTTAGATGAGCTGTAGCACTCACAGGAGTCAAACACAGACACGCACAGTACCCTCAGGTTGTCATCACCACAACATGCAGGTTCATCTTCACAAAGGGATACAGAACTGTAAAAGTCACCAAACATTAACAGTAGTTGTTCCACAACTGCCACTTCTTCAACCCTTAGTAGCAAGCTAAATCTGTGGCAACACCTTTCCCAAATTGCTGCCATATATCAGCTTATGCTGATTCCTCCTCTGAGCGGTCTCTGTTCATCATGGTAGACAGTTACCTGCAGGAACTGCCTATTCCTATTGATGCATGCCGTTTTGAATACTGGAGAACAAAAAAGTCGATTTGGACAGAGCTGTATGATAAAGCCTATAAATATATTGGTTGTCCTGCAACAAGTGTCTCTTCAGAATGCATGTTTAGTACAGCTGGCAATATTGAGACAGACACCAGAAATAGGTTGCTGCCAGAAAATGTACACACGTTAACTTTTATTAAAGTTAATAAGTCAACATTTTCGTATCCCTACAAGAGTATACAAACTGATCCTGAAGTGATTGATGTTGTGGACGTTGATGGTGATGACAACTCAGATGGTGGTGGCTGGTAAATATTGTGTGAGACAGAGTCTCTCGGCATCAAAAAGGAAACTTTTACAGACTGTAATGACTTTAGTTGTTTCTCTCCTTTCTTGGTCTACTACCTTGGACTATATACCCCACAAAACTTTCACCATTTCATGGCAAACTGCTTTGTAGCTAGGGTCTAAAGTCAAACAAGTTTTATATACAGGGCAATTTTAACATCAGTGGAAACAGGCCCAAATTTGGCATAAAAGGGACTCTGTCATGTCAGTCATTTCTGTATCATATTATTTATAGTTAAAGTGCAAACATGTATTTTTGGATTTATCTTCTGTGACTTTGTGGTGCATCAGTATGTGCCGGGACTGGGGGCAGTCTATTTTTCAATTTTAAAGAGGACAAAACAATGAGTTCTAATTGGTAGCTGTTTATTATTTTTTTCAATTACAGAAATGCTAGCCATAAACCAAAATGATCCATATGTAACTTATCTTACTGAATAAAAAATTATGGGAAAAACTGTATTTTGTATTGTTATGTTTCTGTGGGCAGCATCCTGTTACAAGTCTCTTCCGGGAATCAGAGTCATCTGGAGTTTTACCTATGTCATGGTTGAGCACATATTCTGTAAGCATAGGTCTCATACCACAATAGCTCGTATTTAACATTCTGTTGTACACAGACCATGGCATAATAGCAACAACTCTCAAATTACTGGTTCCATGAAGAGAACTATACAGAATGTTGTCCATAAGAAGAAAGCAATTGAAAAGACAGTTTTCCACATAAGTGTTGTTTATTAAGGAACAGTTAAGTTTGGCTCATTTGGAGGCAACAGTTTCATTTTTCTTGAGTAAGCATGTGGTAGTTTTAGCATTTGAGAGGGGGAGGAGGGTTGAATGGGTGCAGGAGGGTGGGAAAGGCTGGAGGCTGGTTTAACATGGATGCAAGAGGGAGAAAGATGGCATGGATGCTAGTGCATGGGTGAGGGTTGGGGGTTGGTTTTAACATGGATGCAGGAGGAAGAAACATGCCATAGTTGTTAGTACATGGGTGATGGTTGGGGGAGTGGGTTTTAACATGGGTGAGGGACGGAGAAGGGTGACATGAATGGTAGTTCATGAGTAAGTGTGAGGGTAGTTTAAACATTTGGGTGAGGGAGGAGGGTGGAATACTTGCTTGAGGGAGTGAGGGTTGTGGGTTGGTTTTAACACTTGGGTGTAAGGGTGGTATGGGTGCTACTGCATAGATGAGGGTGGTGGAAGAAAAGTGGAATGGATACTGGGGTGAAATGGGAGTGTTGTTTTAGTTCTTTTGTTTACAGATTCGTGATCAGCTAGGGACGGTGAGGAAAAAGATGATGACAGACCAATGGTATGGGAGGGCTACACCGATTGCCCACTGTGGAACCTACTATAGATATGATATAATATATATATATATTTTTTTTCTTATTAAATACATTGCAAACTGCTGCCACCTAGCACAAGTGTCCTGTCCCCTTTAAAAAAAGAATAAAGGAATCAGAAATAAAAGAAAATCTGCATCAGCAGTTTTCACAGAATGTGACCTATCATAAAGTGTTTTTGCTTTACAAGTAGTGATAATTTGATACATAATGGGGTTGACAGACACTGTCTCTTAAACATCACATGCCAACTGCTGAAGCTACATTAAATGTTCCTTAAGTTAGTATGTGGTGAGGAAACCACTTTTTCTATTTATGTGGCTGAAATACAGATTTTATTGATGTATCAACTGGAAAAATGCATCATCTTAGAAAGTTGTATGTATTACTTCAATTTGCCAACAAGAATGTTGGTATATGTATGCATTATCTGAGAAAATTGCATGTATTTTTTGCCAGCAACAATGACTGGCATATTTATTTTATTCAAATGTCTTGACTGACTACGTTATGACATAATATGTTATGCAACAGTTCCATGTGCAGCGGCTGCAGTACCTTGGCTTGACTTTGTTATAAAAGCTTTCTTTTAAACATAGCAACTATTGATTTACTCATTTAAAACACAAAGCAGCAAACAGCTGAAATTAGGTAATATCAGTTATTTTTTCTTATAATTCATGACGATGAGTATATATAACTGAGTACATAAATGGCTAATGTGCCTCTTTCTTTCACTAAACAGGTTTTCCTTTACATGTATTTCATTATTATCTTTATTACTGGCAGCACAATTAAAAAAATAGGGTTCGAGTTCTAAAAAGTTCTAAAAAAGATTAGAACCCTAGAACTTTTTCAAAAGTTCTAGACTAGAACTAGAACACAGAACTTCAGAGGGTTCTGACAACTCTAGATAAAACCTTTTATAGGTACATCAGGGAGCACAGAAAGACAAAGGGAGGGACAGTGAGACTGAATAGAATGGATGGTGGGTGGGCAGAGAGGGACAGTGAAAAAGCAGGGATACTGAATGAATATTTCTGCTCAGTATTCACAAAAGAGGAGGAGGGAGAGGTGCCTAATCCAATTAACAGAAGCACTCGGATTGGGGGATTGATCCCAGTCCTTTCACAGAAGAAAGGGTTCTAAAAGAACTCCTAAAACTGAAGGTGGACAAAGTAATGGGGCCTGATGGAATTCACCCCAGAATTCTAAAAGAATTAAGGGGGGAACTAGTGAAACCACTGGCTACTCTTTTTAATAGATCATGGGAGGATGGTGTGGTACCTAAGGACTGGAGGATGGTGAATGTGACTCCCCTGCACAAATGTGGGATCAGGACAGAGGCAGAAAACAACAGACCTGTCAGTTTGACCTCTGTGGTAAAGAAAGTGATGGAATCACTCCTGAAGGAAAGAATTGTTGAGTACCTAGAGGCCAGTGGGGCAAAGGACCCAAGGCAGCATGGGTTCACAGCTGGAAGGTTATGTCAGACGAATCTAATTGATTTATTTGACTGGGTGACAAAAGTAGTAGACCAGGGAGGGCTGTGGACATGGTCTACCTAGATTTTAGCAAGGCATTTGACATAGTCCCACACAAAAGATTAATAGTCAAATTAGCCAGCCTGGGAGTGGGTCCCAGGGTGGTAGCCTGGATAAAACATTGGCTGGACAACAGGACACAGAAGGTAATTGTAAATGGAGTCCACTCTGAAGAAAGAGGGGTTACTAGTGGGGTACCGCAGGGTTCAGTACTGGGTCCAGTCCTTTTTAATGTCTTTATCAGTGACATTGCAGAGGGACTGGAAGGAAAAGTATGCCTCTTTGCAGATGACACAAAGATCTGTAACAGGGTTGATACGCAAGGAGGTGTGGCAAGGATGAGAAGGGACTTGGCAAGGTTGGAGGAACGGTCAGAAGTATGGCAGCTTGGATTCAATGCAAAGAAGTGCAAAATAATGCACCTGGGAAACAAAAACCCAGGGGAAGGTTACACAATGGGGGAGCAGGTAGTAACAACAACAAAACAGGAAAGGGACCTGGGGGTAATCATATTTAGATTACCTTAAGGTTAGCAAGCAATGTGAGAGGGCAGTAGGGAGGGCTGGGGGATACTGGGATGTATAGGAGAGGCATCACCAGCAGAAAACAGGAAATTGTTATCCCCCTGTACAGACAGTTGGTGAGACCCCATCTGGAGTACTGCTTCCAGTTCTGGAGACCCCATCTCTGCAAGAACATAGACAGGATAGAGGCAGTCCAGAGGAGGGCAACTAAAATGGTGCAGGGCCTGCAAGAGAAACCATATGAGGAGAGACTAAAGGAGCTTAATACGTATACCCTTGAGGAAAAGAGGGAGAGGGAGGGACGTGGTAGAAACTTTTAAGTACCTCAACGGAATCAACAAAGTCCAAGAAGGTAACATCTTTCTTTTGAAATTCAAAGTTTTATTAGTTTTAGTTATATTCACTTGTACATGGAAGAGTATACACATGATAAGCAACAGTGGTAAATAAGTACAACTCCATCATGGAAAAATCCAACAAAATACTCCCCCCTTCCCACACCAAAATCCCCCTACCCCTCCCCTTCCCCTTGGAGTGTGACCATTAATTATTATTAGATAGAGGAGAAAGAGACAACACCTCCTCTTAGTCAAAATACATGAAACAATAACACCAAAATGACATTAGATACAGATAAATTACAACATACCTACTTTTGATATAACGCATACAGTTTGCCCCATTTTTTGTCAAAACCTGCCATATTATTACAAAAACCTGCAATCAAATGCTCTGTTCTGAAAAAAAAAACAGATATATCATTTAACCATTCACTATAGGATATTGTTAACTGGTCCATCCAATGTTTAAGAACAAGCTTTTTGACAATAATGGCTATCAATGCCATGTGGAATCTGCGTTCTTTGACTTGAGGGTAACATCTTTCAGAAAAAGAGATGTGCAAGAACAAGGGGACACAATTTGAAGATGGGGGCAGTTCAGGGGCAATGTGAGGAAGTATTTTTTCACAGAGAGGGTGGTGGACACATGGCACAGCCTTCCTGAGGAGGCTGTGGGGTCTAAAACTGTGGGAGAATTCAAGAATGCATGGGACAGACATAAGGCAATTTTTGTTGGGAGGTAGGAAGAAATAGGCTGTTGGTTAACTAGGATCTGCAGCTTATCCTGTAGGTAGGGAAATGGGCAGACTAGGTGGGCCAAACGGTCCCTATCTGCCATCAAAGTCTGTTTCTATGTACCTGTCTGTCTGTCTATCAGTCTATCTATCTCCCTATTGATCGATCGCTCTATCTATCTATCTATCTATCTACCTATCTGTCTACAGACAGTATCTATCTATCTATCTATCTATCTATCTATCTATCTATCTATCTATCTATCTATCTATCTATCAACAGACAGTATCTATCTATCTATCTATCTATCTATCTATCTATCTATCTATTATCTATCTATCTATAGACAGTATCTATCTATCTATCTATCTATTCATCTATCTCATCTATCTATCTATCTATCTATCTATCTATCTACAGACAGTATCTATCTATCTATCTATCTATCTATCTATCTATCTATCTCTATCTATCTATCTACAGACAGTATCTATCTATCTATCTATCTATCTACAGACAGTATCTATCTATCTATCTATCTATCTATCTATCTATCTATCTATCTAACTATCTATCTACAGACAGTATCTATCTATCTATCTATCTATCTATCTATCTATCTATCTATCTATCTATCTATCTATCTACAGACAGTATCTATCTATCTATCTATCTATCTATCTATCTATCTATCTAACTATCTATCTACAGACAGTATCTATCTATCTATCTATCTATCTATCTATCTATCTATCTATCTATCTATCTCTCTATCTATCTATCTACAGACAGTATCTATCTATCTATCTATCTATCTATCTACAGACAGTATCTATCTATCTATCTATCTATCTATCTATCTATCTATCTATCTATCTATCTATCTAACTATCTATCTACAGACAGTATCTATCTATCTATCTATCTATCTATCTATCTATCTATCTATCTATCTATCTATCTATCTATCTACAGACAGTATCTATCTATCTATCTATCTATCTATCTAACTATCTATCTACAGACAGTATCTATCTATCTATCTATCTATCTATCTATCTATCTATCTCTCTATCTATCTATCTACAGACAGTATCTATCTATCTATCTATCTATCTATCTATCTACAGACAGTATCTATCTGTCTGTCTATCTATCTATCTATCTATCTATCTATCTATCTATCTATCTATCTATCTATCTATCTATCTATTTACCTTTATGTTAAAGCCGGGTACTTTCTCTCCTCTCTGTCAGTAATTTCAGGGCAGGTGACAGACAACAAAACAGAGAAAGACAGAGCGAGAGATGTACTAAAAGGAGAACAGAGAGCAGCAAGAATACAGTAAACGGGGAAAGTTATAACGCTACCCATGCCCTTTGAAAAAGAGATACTGAACTTTTGCTGGGACTAAGTGGAAAAAAGTTTCCACACTTAAAGAAAACATTAATAGGGAAGTTGCATTTACTTTACATCATTAGCTTTTTGTGAAGAAAGACTTCATTTGTCCCATGACACCTCTTTCCCATTGCTAGGTCTATTTTAGTTGCCAAGGATGCACTCCTTCCGTAGAATTGTATTTGTCTGTACTAAACAGCTTCTTGTGCAATAAAACACTGCAGCAGCAAAGTGTGTGAATTTCTGGACTGGAGTTTGCTCTGTAGGACAATTTACAGGTTAAATCAAAGAAAAAGAAGAGTACATTACATATGAAAGATAGTGAGAACACAAAACATGAGTGCTTTCCAAAGAATGAGGTACCTACATTTTTGTACCTGACTGCCTACCAAGGTGGGAAAGGGTTACCACTAAAAGCAGGAATGATGTATGCATTCTAAGAAGCACTGGAGCAGGAGGGAAGGTACCTCTACAACCAGGGATAATGTTTTCATTCTAACAGGGATTGGGGCAGGAGGGGGTTACCACTAGATCCAAGCATGATGTTTGCATTCTAACAAGGATCAGGGCAGGATGGTACCACTAGAACCAGGGGTGATGTTTTCATTCTAACAGGAATTGCAGCACGAGGGGGTACCACTAAAACCAGTGATGATGTTTGTATTTTAACAGGCATTGGGGTGGGGGTTCCTTTAGAACCAGGGCTGATATTTGCATTCTCACAGGTATCATGGCAGGGGGGGTAGGGTACCACTAGAACCAGGGATGATGCTTGCATTCTAACAGGCATCAAGGCAGGAGGGAGGGTACTAGTAGAACCAGGGATGGACAGGGCATGGGTAGGACACAGAGTGTAGCGGACATGTGGCAGATCGATTCCTAAGAGAGGTTTTATAGGAGGCAGAATAGTGCAGTGGTTTAAGGCTCTGAGCTGCAAATATGGTGACATCCAGCAGACCAGACTGGGGTTTGAATCCCACAGCCCCACACTTGCATACTGTGTGACCATGAGTAAGTCACTTAACTTCCTTGTGCTCTAGGTCGTACCTGGAAAGAGGTTTGGCTTAGTGTGCCTTTCCTGGTTAAACAATTTCCCCTTTCCTTTTATTAAATCAATAACTTTGGCTTAATAAGACAATTTGAAGGGAAAAAGACATGTCTGCAGGTGTAGGACAACTGGTAGTAGTGCAATATGGGTCGTCCTAAAAGTGTGGCTTCACACGCTGACTTTTTTTTATCATGAAAGATTTTAAGAGTTTCCACAGATGATGGAAGGTACAGATACCAAATAGTACATAGTACATGTAACAGGTAAAGGTGCTTACCATTTCAGTTCTCTGGAAGGTTTCTTAACTGTTCCATCATTCCTCAGGGGGGTTGGCAGGTGGTGGGATGGGTACTGAGCAAAAGTGAGACCTGAGAAAGGGGGCCCACTTTTTCATAAATAGGTGACGTTTACCTTGAGAGATGAAGGAGAGCCTTTCAAAGTTGGCTGTTCTTGCCAAAGACATATGCCAGTTCAGAACTGAGGGAGGGGTGCATCATTTCCATCTCACAAGAACTGCCCTTTTTGCCTCCATAAGGGCTAGCAGTAGCCAGTCCACAGCTAGGGATGATCCCTGTGGAAGAGGGGAGGTGTCACCTAGAATCACTAGGGCTGGGTGATAGGGGACCTTCATATTCAGGACTTCAGAACACTTAGTCAGTGCTTCCTTCCAGTACTAAGTGATTCTGGGGCATTGCCAGAGGATATGTAATAGCCCTGCATCTGGAGCGTTGCAATGCCAGCAGTTGGAATGTGGCATCAGCCCCCAATGATGTAGTATCTTCAGGGTTCTGTACCATCGGTGGAGAGTTTTAAACTGGATCAATTGGCTTTTAGCATCTTTATAGGCCAGATATGCACATGTAATAGACCCTTCCTGGTTGAGTTGGGGTATGGTCATCTGTAGATCATTTTCCCTATCTCGTTTGCATTTGTCCAGGGGGTCAGGCTGGGCATCCCTAATGATGCTGTATATCTTGCCTGCGAGGCCTTTGGAGCAGTTTGGCTTTTGTGTTTGCTGAAGGAAAGTCCATAGTGGTGCCTTGGATACAATGTGCTTGATTCCTGAGATGGCCCCCCCAAGCTGCTAGAACTTCCTGAAGTCAGTTTTCAGGATTCCAATTCTGACTTGGATTTGTTCGAACAAGAGAAGGGTTTCAGTTTTGGGTAATGAGATATCGGCTATTGTACGTATTCCCACATGTTCCCAATCCTACCATTGGATGGTGTCCCCCAATCTGTATGTTTAGGTTCTGCCACATGAATATGCATTGTCTGAGGGAGGGGGTATAGCCTCCTTGGGGCAATGTGTGAGTGTTAGGCACTTAGCTATGGCATACTGGGTTTTGAGCGATTCCTTAAGTCCACAGATATCCTTGGAACCAAAGGAGGCCTAGATCCCCCTTTTTTCAGTGCACATGGAGTTTGAGTTTATTGATCCCTGGGTTTGTTACCTTCCCGTAAGAGGGAGGCTAGAAGGTGGTTGAGTTGTTGGAGGAGTATATCTTTTACCAGAAGGGGAACGTTTAGGAAGAGGTAGGCCAACCTGGGAAGCACAAACATTCTGATGGCTTCAACCTTACCTTTTAGCATCAGATGCATCTGCAGCCATCTCCATATTTCAAGTTCTAAAGTGGTCAGAATTGGGAGGTAATTCTCTGGTATTATTGCTAACCATTTAGTGGGGTTTTTTATCCCAGATATGAGAAGCCATCTGGCACTCATACTATGTTAGTGTCAAAAATGCAAGTTGCATTTCATGCCTTATTAAAAGGGGAGATGGTGGTTTTCTTCCAGTTCACTGTCAATCCTGAGGTGAATGCAAAGTACTCAAGCACCCATATAGGATGGGTCACTGTAAGAAGCAGATCATCTGGGTATGTATTTACCAGGTAACTTTTTTATTAACCTGGATTGGCTTTCTTTGGAATCCAATAGTTTTCTAGTAAGGAGATCTAACACCAGTAGGAATAGAAGAGGGGACAAAGGGCAGCCATATTGGGCTCCTCTTTATAGTTTATTTATTTATTAATTTTTATTTATTGCGTTCTTGGATTACACCAGTGAGCAGAGACTCATTTATAGGTTCCAGGTCAGTTACATAGACAATGCAATACAGTTGACAGGGTTACATATGGTACAGGTAAGTTACAGGGTACAACAGCATTAAACAGCTTAGGCAGTATAGCAGCTAGCCGGTGTCAGAGGTTAACACCCTACTTGGAATCTCTCAGAGGTGAGAAGAAGGAGGGGTTGCAAACAGGGGTGGAAGGAGTAAGGTAGTTGGGAGCATCTGAGGAGACAGGGAAGTGGGAGTAATGTCATGATTGGGGGGGTACGTGTAACCTAAAGTGCTGGGATTGAGGTCCCTCAACCCAATGAGTTGTTAGAAGGTAAGTGCAGATAGTTGGTTGATGCTCCAGGAGGGTGCAAACGGTAGCAGTCACATTTATTAGATTTTACTAGGTGCTGCTGGAGTCTGCATTTGAATGAGCCAATAGATGTGGCATTGACAACTTCAGGAGGTAAGGCTTTGGCCCATAGTGCAGCATGATAGTAAAAGGCACGTTGTGCCAGGGCTGTGCGGCATCTGAGAACTTTGTAGGTCTGAGTGAAGGAGTTCCTTTTGGGTCAGGTGCTTGAGTGTGGAGTTAGGAGGTTCTGGACCCCTGTGGGTAGTTGGTTGAGGGAGCATTTCTTGGCAATAGTTAATAGTGTAAATGAGGTGGGGGTGGTGCTATTAGTAAGAAAAGCTGCTGTAGGAGTATTATACTGGGAGGTGATCCAACTCCTAAAGTAAGGACCCACACCACAGGATTTCAGCACTGAATGTACAGTAGGTATCCCCATTCCACAGAGTTGAATGCTTTGTGAAAGTCTACAGCCATTGCGGACATGGGGGTGCGAGACTGTGTTGTGTACCACTTCAGGTTTATTACAGTGTGGATATTGTCTGCTCCCATTTTAGCTCTGCAAAATCCAGCCAGAGTGTGGTGAGAATTAGTGAGAATAGGGCCTTCTCAAGTCTTTTTGCTAGAGCCTTGGCCAGGATCTTGGTGTTGGTGGGAGATCGGTCAAAAGTTGGAACAGTCAAGGGGGTCATTAGATTTCTTAGATAGCAGATTTATCAGTACCTTTTTTATAGTAGGGTAGAAGTGTTGTTATTTTGGGCCTCTTTTAGGGCCCCCAGTAAGTGTGGGGTAGTGACCTCTGGCATTATTTGCTATAGTCCATTGTGAAGCCATCCTTACCTGGCACCTTGCCTTCAGTAAGTTGCCCCAGGGCTTCATGAAACTTCTTTTCCATGAGTGGGTGATCTAATTCCTTTTGTAGAGGGAGTCTGAGGCTAGGAATTTGTATTTACTCGAAGAACTCTCTAAGAGTATGGGGGTTAGGGTGGTTAGTAGAGCTGTGCAGAATGTGAAAATTCTGAATCCGCAGAGTTTTGATGGAATTTCACAAAATTCCTTGAAATTTTGTTGGAATTTTGTGAAACTTTTAAAATTTAGTAATTTGGTTATAACTCAGTCACTATTTAAGCCAGAGCTCTCTGAAATTTGGAATACACACTCTTGAGGTTAATGGCCACTAACTTTCTAAATATAATGACATTTGGATGGATAGTTTCAAAATTATGGGTGCTTAAATGTTATCATTTTATTGTCTGCTCAGAACTTCATGAACATTTTTATCTGTATACACCTTAATTGTCTATTGGGTCAAGGATCTTACATTTGGCACGATTTCTTGATGATAGGTGTTCTAACAACGTACCAGATTTCACAACAATGTGATTAATTGTCTCAAAATTATGGGGCCAGATATTCAAACTGCGCCCAAAAAGTTTGCAATAGCAGGAACAAGCGCAAGTCCATTGTGCCCATGCGTAAGAGGCATGATATTCAAAAACTGATCCGACCAAGATGCATCTACAGCCGATGACTGAATATCACACCACCTGCACCATGGCACAACTAGGGAGGGGAAGCTGAGCAGATCTGATGCACCATAGCGCAACAAGAGATGTTCAGCTGAGCAGTCCAGAGGCACCATAGCGCAACCAGGGATGCCCCCCAGTAGCAGTGCAGCAATGCAACTGCACAACCAGGGAGGTAGGGGCCCACCACCCATGCCACAGATGGGCAGAGGAACACACAGCAGAACAGACATCGTCCCCCCACACACCATGCACTGCACAACTGGGGGAGGGCTGGAATAACCACTGGCCCATGGAGACAAGCAACCAATCCATAGCTGGGCCATGGTCCCCCATCACACCCCCTGGCAAGCTGTGACTGGCACACAAGTAGGGCTCACCACCCCATGCCACACCATCCTCCCAATGCAGAGCACACCCTGGACCATGACCCCCAGACATCCTGCCCAGGAGCAGCGTCCACCACTGCAGGAAACCCCATGCATGCCATGACCCCCACTGTGACAATGCAACCCTGTGCAGTGCAGAACCATGCAAGGCAGCCCCACCATGAGCACCCATCAGTGGGTGGCAGCACACAGCAATGCAACAACGGCATACACAGTGCCACCATGCACAGCCCCCCCGAGGTACAGCTGAGAGACTGACCATGTGTCGGCACACGAGGTACCCCACATGGGACAGGGCATGCCCCGGACACCACCACCAGTGGTACAGCACCCTGAACACTCTCCCAAGGACACACCCCGACCCAGCACTGGCCACAACAGCCAGTGCAGACACCCACAGTGGTGCGTGGAAGCATGCACCACACCAGATGCCACACAGTGCATGGACAAACACCCACCCATACCCTAGGGCACAACAACACAGGGACGCAGTAGCGGGGCAACCAAGCCCCCAGCATGGGCCCATGGAAACTGTATACACACAGCATGCAGTCCTCCATGGCACAGGAGTGGCAGCCACCCTGTGCAGGCACTGTGGACATGTACGCCACCATCATTTGCCCGGAGCACAAGTCACAGACAGTGGTGCACATCCTCTGCAACACACACAAGCCACAGCATGGAGGTGGGACAACAACTGCGGAGGCCACAGTGTCACCCGAGGCAGACATGCACCACACCAGTGACAGGAGGCAACCCAGCATTGTGATGGGTACAGTGGCTGCCCTGCATGGACAGCCACCACTGACATGCCAGCAGACCGTGCAGGTCACAGACATGCAAGGGTGTTAGCTGCACAGGCCATGGACAGGCTGACAGGGGCTCCATGGACACAGAGCATGCACCATGAACCACTGAACACAGTCATCCAGTGCACAGGGCACAACACACACACCACAGACACTGACTGATATCTACCCCCACACCATAGTTACCTCCCCACAGACACACACACATACCCATGACTGCACCACCCCTGATGCCATGCACACCACTGCAGCTGAGCACCTATAGCCCACTGCAAATCAGAGACCACCACAGTATTCATATCAAAAGATCTGTATTCAAAAAACATATCAAAAGGAACTATTTACAAAACTATGTACAAATGTGGGGGGGGGGCCACAAACAAGGTGGGGTTGGGAAAGGGGCAGGGGTGAACAAATGGGACAGGAAAGGAGGGGTGTGAGGGTGGGTCCAGGGGGGTTGGGGAAATCAGAAGCATACAGTATATATGTTCACTGGGAGTCCCACTCCCTGCTCCGGCTGCTCCGCCTGCTGTGTCTCCGCTGGACACCCAGCTCCTCAAACCCCCGCAATATGTCCAGCAATGCCCTCGCCACTTGCAAAATCTCCGCAGTGCCTCATGGATGGCCTGCAGCTGGCGGACACCTAGGACAAGGGAGCACAGTCAATAGGTGTGAATGCACAGTCCTATACAGCCTACCCACTGTGCATGGCATACGGCCGTGGGACATGCCTCTGTGATGGTGTGTGACCACCCACAGTGATCACGTCCACAAGACCTGCCCACCCAGACACATACAGCCATGCGGACTGCTGCACACACCCACCGGCTAAGTCATGCACAGCACCACCGTGGCTGTTTAGTTACATGACTATGTGTTGCGAAGGCAGTGGCACAGCCATGTACCCGGTGCACGCATGGACCACCATCGACGCACTCCCAGACATGCAGTGCCACTGGACAGTGCTGACTGTAACAAGTTGCGTGCATGGCAGTGGTGTCAATGGATGGTGGCCATGCCCCACTGCCCACCCTGTTACATAGCATGCAATAGCAATCATGGAGGTATGGCACTCACCATCATCAAGCCAGTCCCTTGGGCGCTGTTGACCGTCGCCCCTCCTAGCAGCCCTGTCTTCCTGCTGGTGCCGCATCTCCCTGGCTAGACACCTCTCCTCTGGCCCTGTGGTGCAAACATGGAGAGAGGAACATCAGTACAATCCTGTAGCAAAGTCCCCATGCCCCCATGTGTGTGCACTCCAACCCAGCCAGACCCACCCACCCTACACCCTGATAACACCACCACAGCTAACACTGGACGGTCCCTCCCCCATGTTCCGGACACATACAACCATGTTACCCATATGGAAGATAAAGGTGTGTGGATGTAACACCTACCTGACCGTGGCACCGTGCCCCTCCTGGCACATCCCCGCAGGTGGGCAAGCAGATCCGGTTCCCTCCTCCACAGGTCACCATACCTGTGGTGGCACTGCTCCACCATCTGTCCCCTTCCAGTGGCCTCTTCAAGGACATTGGCCACCTCCCCCCACACCTGGCTCCTGGACCTGTCCAGGGGTGCCTCCCCAAACAGTGGGCCATAAAGTGGCTCTACAATGGCCACCAGGTTGGCCAGTTCAACTTGGGTCCACTGTGCAGCCCTCCTCGGTGCCATTCCACTAGCTCAGTCGGCTCAAAATGTCACTTTGCAGCATGGCTCCACTACATGCAGATGCTGCGCAGTACAGCGCTGCCATTCCCTATCGCGCTGTCACTGAAGAGTGCGATAGTGGTGCACCCATGCCTGACGCATGATGCCTAGGGGGCAAAGGTTGGGCACAGGGTAAAGGGTCTCTGGCGCACTGACAGGCACAGTGCCATTGGAACCCAATGTGTGTAGCGCGATTGGATGCCTGTGTGCTACCTCCAGTAGTGGCCTACCACCCTGTTGCCCCAGTGCGCCTATGATGGCCCAGTGCCACAGCACCATATAGGTGAACATGGCTGTAGTGCTACTGGCACAATGGTGGCCGTGCCCTGCATTGCTTCCCATGCACAGCACATCAGCAGTGCAGCAGACACCTGCTTCAGCAACCCGGGCATGCGCAGTGAGGTGTGTACTGCGCATGTCACAGAACTACACCCTTGGCTCAGCACGTTCAGCACAATTGCGCAAAACGCAACAGCGCAATAGTCAGTCGTCATATGCAAATCAGCTAATCAGCCATTCAATGGCGCAGCACTGCAATTTGCATCCACTTAAAGTTGAGCCTCACCTCATTTGCATGGGTTGCGCTATAAAAGTGTGACATTGGGCTGCACTGGCCATAGTCGGTTACTGCAGTCTATTGGTGAGTTGCATGCTGTTTGGGAGTGTGGACTGTGGATTTTGGGACATGCATGGGACTGCACAGTCACAGGTAACAACTTTCATTCTTACAGGCTAAATAATGACCGAGCGAGTTGTGGGAGAGGAGGAACACAGTGGTGGGAGGAGGAGGAGGCCTAATTTAACCAAGGCTGAGACTGATGCCCTGTTTGATGCCTACCTAGATCAGAAACCGCTTCTCAGCAGATGGCAGGGAACACCACAGGCCCGTGCTGCTGCATGGGAGGAGGTGGTGTGTGCAGTGAACCTGCATGGCAGTCACCAGTGCTCTGTGCAGGAGTGCAAGAAGAAGATGGGCACAGACAGGAGGAGGATTAAGGAGAAGGTGGCTGCCATCAAGGCAGCACGAGCTGCAACAGGTGGGGGACAGCCGGAGGTGGTACACCTGACCCCACAGGAGGAGAGGGTTGCTGGAAGCATGCAGAGTAGTGCCATTGAGGGTGTTCTGGGTGGTGGCTTCCAGATGGGTGTTAGCCCATCACTGCATGGTAGGTCATGGTCTGTCTATTGGGGGGCAGGGTAGGTAACATGCAGTAACACGACTTTGTTTTTCCTTACAGATCCTGAGCATCTGCATGGGTCAGCGGTGGTGGGCCTGTCCACTGAGGACAGTCAGATGGAGATGGAGGAGGGCCCTTCCACCTCCATAGGTATACGTGGCTCAGTGCAACAGTGGGCCTGCCTGGCTGTCCAGACTGATGTTGGAACAGGTGTGGAGGAGGCCCTGCCCATGTCCTAATGTGCCAGCATCCACAGATGCCAGCATGCTGTGACTTGGGCTGGTGCCGGGTCCGTCACCGATGATGATGATGCTAACGACATGGGCAGTGACACATGTGTGCCATGGGATGACACACAGCAGGTAACATCGCGGCCATGTCTGTGGGTGGTGCTGACGTGGAGGCCTGCGTGTCATCACAGTCCCAGCCTGTGCCTGTCAGCACCAGTGGGGCAGCACTGGTGTGTGTGTACAGGACAGTGGGACTGTTGCGGCCACTGTGGCAGCACCAGTGAGCCCCGATGAGCAGCAGCCAGAGGGGCAGCATCAGCAGTTGGCCAATGGGCTTGGGGGTACAGGGTCAAGGGGCGGCGTCAGTGCACCACCTGTGGACATGCCCAGACCTGGTCCTGGTGTGCAGTGCCCACCCTCAAGGGGTGCTGGGCATCAGGGTCATGCACACCCTGAGGGACAGGATGCCGAGGAGGCAGATGACCTCTTGGACGAGCACACCCGAATACTGCAAGCATCAGTCCATCAGCAGATGCGGCTTGTGACATCGGTGGATGCACTGCGTGCGGCTCTGGATCAGGCAGAGGAGCATCGCAGCAGAGACACCGCTCTGATCCTGGCAGGGATGGACTGGTTGCGGGAGGATGTGACCGCTGCCATTGACAGTCAGACACAGGCATTCACAGCTGTCATGACCATAATGGGCACACAGTCATGTGCCCATGCATCGCAGACACCACACAGTGCACTGTCCACCCCCCATTCCCGGCATCATGCGACACTCTCCTTGTCAACACCAGGTTCAGCTGTGGGCATCCCAAGCACTCCTGGCGCAGGCATGTTTGGTGTGCTGCAGAGCCCTGCGCAAGCACGGTCGCGTTCATGCAGTGGAACCCCTGGGGGACCATCGGTGCCACCCTATGAGGCCAGTGGTCAGCCCGTGGCAGCCAGGGCACTGTGGCGCGTGACTGACCTGTCTCCCAACGCGGCTACTGTCTGATGCTGCCCTGTGTGCATTGTGTCATTCAGTGGGCATTGCACGGGTGGGTACCTGGCCCTGCACACAGACACACAGTCCATCTGCACACCCTCCTGGCTGCCGTCCGCAGTTGCATGTGCATGATGATGCCTGCATTGCGCTGTACACCAGTGCGCAATGGTGCTCAGCATCTGACACATGCACAAGGACAGGCAGTGGGTGTGGTGGTCTGTGGACATGTGTGTGGCTGGGGTGGCATTCTGGGTTGGTGTGCCTCCTACCCTTTGTGCATGTCTAGTGCATTGTGTGTGTGTGTTTGTGTGTGTGTGTGTCCATCCGCATGGCATGTTAGACCTCACCCATCCCTGGTTGTGTGTGTGGTTCTATGCCCGGCCACTTCCCTTGATGGAATGCACCCCCTGGTGTGTGTCCATGCGTGTTTGTGGGTTGTGCCTTAGCCACTGTTGGTTGCACATGGCCACATGACTTACCTGGGTTGGCTGAAGTGCTCCTCCATGATGGTGTCCCGGTGCAGCTGTGCCAGCCGGAGCAGTCGGGGGTCCCATCACCCAAGGTGGGGCTGCCCATCACCATTGTCACTGGTGTCCTCATCGTCCCCATCGCTGTCCTCCTCTTCGACCTGTATGGCTATCCCACATTCGTTGGCCATGTTGTGCAGGATGCAACAGGCCAGGAATAGCCCGCAGGCCTTTGAGGGGCTGTACTGTAGGGCACTGCCAGAGGTGTCCAGGCAACGAAAACATGCCTTCAGCATCCCGAACACCCGCTCAATGACATTATGTGTGGTGGCGTGTGCCTCATTATAGTGTTGCTGCGATAGGGTCACGGGCCGCCGGTAGGGTGTGAGCAGCCAGGGATGGAGTGGGTATCCATTGTCACCTGTGTGTAGAGGGCGGAGGTTAGTTTAGTGATCAGCATCACCCTGCCCCGGGCCATGTAGGCCACTACCCATGTCACCTCTGACCATGCCCCCCCAGGCCCTATGATTGTCCATGTGGTTTGCATACTCACCCACTAGGTGGCCAGTGGGGATATCCCCACTCTCGAATCTGTGGCACAGTGCCGACTGGTGCCAGATGAAGGCATCATGTGCTCCCCAGGGTGCATGGCACAGACATTGATTATGCACCCCCTGACATCGCACACCACCTGGCAGTTGATGCTTGCATAGCCCTTGCAATTTATATATGTACCCCCCTCGGGGCTAGGTGGTGTGCGGATGGCCACATGGGTGCAGTCTATTGACCCTAGCATGCCAGGCATACGTGCTACCCTGTGGAACTCCTGTATGTTTGCTGTGCGCTCTGCCGGTGTGCTGGGGAAATGGATGTACTCCACAGCATGTGGCAGCAGTGCGCTGAGGAACTGGGTGAGGTGGCGTGATGTGGCCGACTGGGTTATGCCTGTGGTGTTCCCAGTTGGTCTCTGGAAGGTACCCATGGCGAGCAAGCTCATGCAAGCTGTCACTTTCATCTCCACTGACAGGGCATGGCTCCATCGTGTGGGTGCCTGCATCGCATCACTGCACAGCTCACAGAGCCACCTCAGAATTGCCCGATTCAGGCAGTACTGGCCCACAATCTCAGTATCACTGTACAGCTCGAAGCTGGTGTGGGCTCGGTACTGCCTGTTTGGGGCATACTGCCGATGGGCCCTTCCACGGCCAGGCCTCCCTGCTGCCTGCCTTCTCACCCTGCTCATTAAGGCCTCCATCTGGATGGTGGCACTGGCCATGTCCCTGGCTTGTGTTCACCCCCCCGGCAGCTGTTTCTGTATTCCCCCCATTGTCCTGGCTGATACTTCCCCTGCACCAGGAACACCTGCCTGTGCTGGCCTCATTGCCGTGTGGTGTACTTCCCCCTTCTGCACTGTGGCTCCCCACACCTTCCCCTGTGCCTGTTGCTTCCAGGTGCCCTTTCCTTCCTGGCCCTGTGTGTCCCTGTGTCCCTGTGAGGAGGTAGTATAGTGCAGTGGTCTAAGGCTCTGAGCTGCAAATCTGGTGACATCCAGCAGACCAGACCTGGGTTTGAATCCCACAGCTTCCACTTGCATACTGTGTGACCCTGAGCAAGTCACTTAGCTTCCTTGTATTCCCAGGTCGCACCTGGAAGCAAGCTTCGGCTTAGTGTGCCTTTCCTGGTTAAACAATTTCCCCTTTCCCTTTCCCTGCTGCCCAGTGTTTCCTGCTGTATTTGACTCTCATGTGGCTTTCCTGTAGTGTTCTTGCCCCCTTTTATTTTGGCTCATTTCCGCTATGGTGCAACTTCCACTGGCTCCCCATTGCGCATGGCGCATGTTGTTGAATATCGCACTGCGCCATTTATGCATCGTTCCTCCCCCTTCAGTTGCGCATGCATTCATTATCACTGCACTGTTGCTCAGCGTGATTGGAATTATTTCTTCTTGCTGCCCAAGACACTGTCTTCCCCCACTACATCTTTTTGAGTACCCCTATGTCCTAGACTTGCATGTACACCAGGCTCCCTGGATCATAAATTTACTGGATGTGATCCTTAAATATCCTGCATTCAGGTTGGAATTGTTGACACTGTGCTTTCTTGCTCCAACCTGGGGGTCTACCATTGTTGTGCTACCCAGCTCAGCTGTCAATTTCTTGGTGAAACTGTGCATCTAATGCCAGAACCTGGTGACCCCCTGCACTACCTGCCTCTCATACCCCATCCTCTAATTAGAATCCCCCCAGATAAAGCTGAGTGAAATTAGAAATTTCCAATTTTATGGAATTTTTCATGAAATTCTACAATTTTCATAAAGACTCATAGGATTTGACTTTAAGTACACGTTATTTTACAATTTCTCGCAGCAAGCAACTAATAAAATTGGCACACACAGTCTCCTTGTAAGGTCTAAGAATCTGTCAAATTTAATGGTACTGCATTCTCTAGTTTTAAAATTTCCGGGGTTTATAAATTTGTAGTTTACATTCTTACAAAATTAAATGTTTAAATGTGACGGTTTGACTATCTTTAATTCAGTCCCATTTAAAGCTGAAAATATTAACTTTTTTCAGAAATTACCATGTGGTATAGTAGCTTAAATGTTTCAACTCTGGTTACATTTGGATATGTAGTTTTAAAATTAGAGGGAATGAACTGAAATTTAAATTTTGGCAACATGCTTGGCAGGCTATGACTCAGTCCCCATTTAAGGCTAGAAATCTGAAACTATGTGCATATACAAATGTAGTGATGACCTGTATACCTGTCAATTATTGTAACATTTCAATGAATACTATCAAAATTATACTAACATTACAGAAATCCAAATTTTAGCAAACTATTTGGCTACCTACAGTATAACTCAGCTCCCATTGAGCCTTGAGACTTAAAACATACGAGCATACAAAAAAGCCAGCAGAAGAAGGCCATTTAGTCTATCAAGTCTGCTTGTATTGCAGGATGCACAGTTTGAGCTAATGTCTCTGCCCTCCCTCCCCGCTCCTCCCATCCTCCCTACCCATGATCCTTACCTTCCACCTATGCCTATTCCAGCCTCTCCTAAAGCTGCCCACTGTCTTCAATGAGATGACCTCTTCCAGGAGCATATTCCAAGTGTCCACCACCCTCTCTGTGAAGACGTGCTTCCTGACCTCCCTCCTAAACCTTTCTCTCTCCAGCTTAAGACTGTGCCCCCTCGTATTATGGTTGCCACTCAGCTTAAAGAGACTCTCCTTATCAGTCTTATTGATCCTTTTCACATACTTGCAGGTCCCGATCATGTCCCCACTCTCTTTCCTGTCTTCCAAGGAGTAAATGTTGAATGCCCTTAATCTCTTCTCGTATGCCTTACTCTGCTGACCAGCCATCATCTTTGTAGCCCTCCTCTGGACCTTCTCCAGCAGATTAATGTTTTTTTTGAGGTGTGGGCATCAGTACGGAACTCTACAATTTGGATGTGGCCTAGATTGTGTATATATGCATTCTAGGTGCTTCCCTAAATCCTGATATTGTGGAGAAATTTGGATAAGAATTTTTAAAATTGTCTCAAAATAACTACCAATAAAATTTTGATTAACTGTTTGGCCATCCATAACTCTAACCCCATTCAATCTACAGCTCTGAAATTTGTTACACTTTTGTAAGCCATGGGGTACTGTTTATGTTCCATATTTGATGTTATTTGAACACGAACTTTTAACATTATAGTAAAATAACTTAAATGTAATATTTTGCAAAATTCCACAGAATTTTCATTAAATATTCTGTTGAATTCCATGGAACTGGAATGGTCATTCTGCGGGAACTCCATGGGCAGAATTTTAGACTCTGCACAGCTCTATGGTTAGCTGTTTGAGAGGCATACAATGTCTCATAATACTGCTGCATAATCTCACTGATGCCCTTATGGTCAGAGATTGTGTTGCCTTGACTATTACACAGTGCTGTGATCTGTGATTCAGCCTTTTGTTTGCACAGTCGATAGGTTAACAGCTTGCCCCCTTTCTCCCTGGTTTCCCAAAAGTTATGCTTGAATCTGTGGAGTAACCACTCTGCTTTGCGTTGGAGGATGGTACTGATTTTGTATTTGAGGCCTATTATGGTAGCCAATAGGTCAGGCAGTGTGGAGGGGCTTTGTTTGAATCTGGTTTCTTTAATCTGAAGTTCTGCTTGCAAGGTCACCATTTCCTGTGTGCTGGTTTTATTCCATTTGACAGTGAAGGAAATTCCTCTTCTTCTTACAAGGCTTCCCATACGTGCCTGAGGAGACATCCCCATTAGTATTATCCTGAAAATAGAGCTCCCCCTCAGATGTGATCCATTCACAGAACTCAGGATCTTGAATGAGAAGGGGGTTACAAAGCCGTCGGGGGATCTCAAGTGGTACCTGGGAGGTGAAGGAGAGGCCAACCAGGACATGTTCCATGATGAGGATGCTCTCTATTTTGGGGTTGAATGTACCATTGGCTGCTAAATTGTTAGCCAGCCAGACATCTATGTGGCTATAAGACCCATGAACTGAGGAGAAGAAAGAATGGTTTCTGCCCATCAGTTGACCTCGCCTCCATATGTTGGAGAAACCCCATTCGGGCATGAAGGCTTGTGGTGCCCCTCTTGCTTTGGGGTGGGTATCTGGTAATAATCTAGATTTGTCCAGGAATGGATCTAGTGTGAGATTCACATCCTCTCCCATAAGTATAGGGAGTTTGGATCTGCCTCCCATGAGGTCTGCTATAGCTTGACCGATCTGGGGAAAAAAAATTAGCATCATCTGTGATGGGGCATATACATTCACTATAAAGAAGTTGTCTCCTGGGATGGAGATGAGGGTTGCTATCCATCTACCAAGCTTATCTGTTAGAGTACAATCCATTTTCCAGCATAGGGCTTTGTGGATAAGGATAGCCACACCTTTGCATTTAGTTTGTGCCGAGCTATAGAGTATTTGCTGACCCAGGCCTTCCGTAACCACTGTATACATCTGAGAGTGAGATGTGTCTTCTTGAATGAGTGCTATATCCACTGTTAAAACTTTGAGGCATTGTAACACTTTAGTTCATTTGACTGGGTGATTGAGTCCATTCATATTCCAGGAGACACATCTCACCTCCCTCCCTCCCTCCGTCATTATTTCTCAGTTTGGACGTAGGTTCTGTATGGCCTTACCAGCACCCCTGTACAATTCCCCACAAGAGGGTGCGGCTCTTAGTCAGGTGAGTATAAAGTGATGGAGAGGTGGAAGGTGAGAGCTATGAGAGTTCTTGCCTTGGGTGAGGTAAGGATGGGGGGGGCCACTATTGATTTTGTCAACAGTCGGAGGAAAAAAGTTATGGGATGGGTTAGATCAGACTTGTACCTTAATATACCTGCTCCCACATCATGGAATATAGTTTTAATGTGATACCTCATTTCTTATTTCTTTTGTTCATCAAATATAACCTAAGTACATTATAAAGCTGTTTTAAAGTGTCTGCAGTATAAGCAGAAGGGTACATTATCTCCAACCCAGCTCTGCATCAGAGGAACATGACAGGAAAGGTGGCTCAAGTTTACTCTAAGAGAGACCCATCCCAGCCCCCTGTAGAAAGAAGTGCCCCATCTACTGGGTGTACTGCAGATCAATCAATAATGAGCTACAACACATAGCCAACTTGGGCCATGGCGAGTGGCCAGTGTATTAAATCTGCAAAACTTAGTTGCCTCTTAAAAGAATCTAAGGCAGTGGTGGTGTAGGCTTTCCACCAGTGTTTTTACCTAGGTGTGAGGGAAGGATGATGTTTTGTGCTTTTCCTTGTATGTTGTGCCATATACCCTAGGTATCACTTAGTGGGGAAGGGGGAAAAGGGGGTTAAGAGCTGTAGTCTCAAAAACAGAGTTGATACGATCCTATGATATGTCCCCCTGACACATGCAGTAACTGCCTGTTTTTTCACCACTTATCACCATATCATTATCCACTGAGGTGCCCCGTCTGGGAGAGGAAAATGTGATAGATGGGTAGCTCTTTGCTACATACTGGTAAAGGGTCTGGGATGAACTGCATTGAGGGCACTGCCTGAGGGAAAGGATGAGCGCTATCAAGAGGGGAGGGGGTGTAACTGTGATTGCCACCTGGGGTGGGGGTGAATGTCAAACGCAACCTACACGGGTACAATGGTTACGGCTTTGCCTTATGGCACTCTTTCTACCGCCCCTGACAGCCGCAGCCAACCCAGTTTGGTACAGTACCAGCTAAATGAGTGAACCAGTGAGTCATCAAGCTTTATGTTAGCACAAAGATGCACATAGTTGCAAAGATGACTAGCCCCCTTTGTGAGAAAAATACAAATGAGAAAGCACACATTCTGTCAGTGCCCTAGCCTTTCTTGGGCATAGAATTATTCACAGAGCCATCAGGTTGGGTTCTCTGTTCCCCCTCTGCTAATGTTTTTATCACCAGGGCTGAAATGGTGGGGGGACCCTCCAAGGTGGAAGGAACACCTGTTAGGGAGGGGGAGAGAAGGAAATAGTGCCTCTCTGTATCTGTTGGGTAAAAGTCCGACTGGGGCTGTTTCGTGAGTGCTAATACATGAGATGATGAGGGGAGTAGCTGAAAGAAAAAAGGGGTTCAGCTGCAAGATGCATTTGGGAGGCGTGAATGCCAAACATAATCCTATTCTATGCCTATGGTTATCACTTTGTTTCCCAGCAACAACCCCCCCCCCGCATAGCTGTCAGTCATGGCTAACCCATTCACTTGTTTTAACCAGAAATCTCATAACGCAGTAATTCTTGAAACAGTAATAATAAAAAAACAAGGATTTCAAATACTGGAGTGCAATGACCCCATTATGTAAGGATACACGTTGGTCGGCTCACAATCTTGGCAGCTGTTACAGTCTCACGTTAAGTATGTACTTGCTGGCAGCGGCACCAGGTCAAGTTCGCTGCTGCAGTCTCTGCAAAGGTTTTCACTCCTGGTACCACCATGGTGGGTGGAGACTCTGATGTCTCCATGTCTGTTGTTTCTTCTACCAAGTTGGCCCAAGTGGTAGTTGGTTCTGCATATGTATCAACTGACAGAGGTGAAGGGTACTCAGCATCACTTATTCTCGATGGTGGTGATGTAGGTGTTTCCCTCACCATCTTGGCCAGTGGTGAGCAAGGTACTGAGTCAGAATGAATGTGCCTGAGTTGAGGGCTGTTGGAGCGGAGTCTGCGATGGAGGTTTTCTTGGTGCTGCTGCTCATCCAGTCCTCTCCTGGATGGTGCAGTGGCATCTTGTTGTTGTGTTTTGGGCTGTTCCTGTCCTGTGCCCAGGTTTGCGACCATCTTTTGATCATCCTTTAGGGCTCCTTCTGTTTCCTACTGTCTATTATTGTGACCAGAAGGATTCTGTGGGGTGGATCTCTTTTCTTAGTGTTCCTCCCAGAGTCTTCTGGAAGTAGTAGTTGCCAGCCCGAGATCAGGCCAGTGCCGTTGAATCCAACCTGACACTTCTTTGGGTGATTGGCCCTCAAAGGATTGCCCATTCCTGGTTATACATAAGTTAGTAAGCCCCTAGATGTGATACTGCACTCCAGCTCTGAGGGGGTTGTAAGACATATGGTGTTGCACCACCTCATGGGAGTAATCTTGGTAGATTGAAATTCTGGACTCTTTCCAAAACAGATCCCCTTTGTCTCTTGCAGTTCTTGGGAATGTTCCTTTCATAGAGAAATGGAGTAAATGTGCTATTGTTGGATGGGGTCATGACATCATGGCTGCTGGGGGGCCCCTTAGTCTGATGTGATTGCTCCACTTCAATAGGGTCCTGCCATCGTGGTCCCACGAGTTGTGGTAGGAAGTCTTTTAAAAAGTGCTCCATATTGTCCCCTTCTGCCTTTTCTGGGACCAGGAGAATTTGGATATTATTTCATCTGCTCTGGTTGTCTTGGTCTTCCGCTCTCTTCCATAGTCGATCCAGCCAGCACTCATGTTCATCCTGGCATCTTAAGATGGTGTGTTAGAAATCCTATATATCTAGCTCCGCTGCAATCATGTGGTTTGAGAGCATTTTCACCTCCACAGCTGTGGATGAATTGGCAGTTTTTAAAACAGCCATGTCAGTGAATAATGTCTCTAGTAGCCGGGTGATGTATTCCAACGAGGATTGATTGGGATTATGTGGGTTTTCATGTTCCGTTCCTGCCATGGTGTTGTCAGTGTCAGGGTGTCCAACGTAACAGGTCATGTGTGTGTCGAGGCCCGATGGAAGCACCTAAAAATTGTCAGCATGGAAAACATCACACTACATCAGCTGATTGTGGAAAGTCAAGTTGTTTTTTTTTTAAATAAAGGTTGTACGGCACTGCTAGGTGCAGTGGTGACCTGCGAATCTTCCAACTGGTGACAGAAAACTAGTTTTATAGAGGACTGGAATGGAGTGATGGATTTAAGCGGCCATTAATCTCAGTGTCCAAGCCATGGCCCCTCAAACTGACTTTTTTAAACTGAAAATGAATTTTCCAGCAACCAGCAAGCATAACCCCTGTCTGCCATCTTCTCTGCAGCAGCAGACCGGGAAAATAACTTTAGCAACGTTAACCGAGCATTAATGCAGCTTTGCAGATCAGTCCAAGATATGGACAAGAAGTTGGACAATGTATCTGGAATAGTGTTGCTTGGATAGTGCTTTTGTGGATCCGTCTATCCTCCATCAGATAGTGCTGGTATCTGACCTTGGATCCGGCAAATGGATCCTGTGGTCAGATCCATTGGATCCAACCTCAGATAGTTGGATCCGAAGGTTGGATCCATCAAATCCCACCTTGGATAGTTGGATACAATGATCGGATCCATCAGATCCCACCTCAAATAGTTGGATCTAATGGTCAGATCCATCAGATCCCAGGTTGGATCCATCGGATACTTACAGTGGCTCCTAGGAGGTCCTATCCTTGGTCGGATGTCTATGCCATCTGAGGCTATCCGATATCCAACCAAAATGTTGGTATCCAATGGTATCCAAATTTGTAGGACACTATCTGAGCAACACTACTCTGGAAAAGTTGTCATGCTAAAGCAGTGTATGGACACAGTTCAACCTATAGCAGAAAAGGCTGTCACTAAAGCTGCAAAAGTCTGGGATGTCTCAGTCAAAATGATCCAAGAAAATCAGGTACTGCACTAGAGACTTAAAGCTGTAGAAAACCTCTCCAGAGCTTGCAACATTAGACTTGTTGGTCTTCCTGAAGGGGGGGAAGGGAAGATCCCAAAACCTTTGTGGAATTATGGCAGGGGCACGCGTTACACATTGATGAAACCACTTTTCTCTTGCGCTATGAGAACATTTATCGTATTATCCCCAGATGAGCGATCACTTGATCGGAAGGTCCCAGACCACTTTTGGTGGTGTGTGCAGGGGTCAGGATGAAGAAGCATCTGCTTTGAACAGCCAGGCAACAGCAGGTGGCTACGTTTGAAAAGTCAACAGTTTCTCTGTATCCTGATCTGTCATATAACATGAGGCAGCCATGAAAGCAGTTTGATCCGATTTGCAGAGATCTCAGAGACTTTGACATGCATCATCAGCTGCTGCTCCCTGCTAAACTGATCATGATGGTGGGAGACCATACCTATGTATTCTCAGAGCCCAAAGATGCAGCAAAGTTTGTGCCTAAAAGTTTGGTGGAGCATCAACGCCATGAGGAATGGGCCATAGACAGCTCGGAGGCTGAGGACTGAGTATGAATCCAATTAAAGTCATCAATTAGTGAGTACTAAACAGTGGGAGTGTGGGAGATGCTTTGGGGACTAGTCATGTTCCTCATGGACTGCTGACTTTATTTTATGACCTATAGAAATAGTCCTTTGTATTTGTAACAATTTATGCTACACCACATTGTTAAGATAGTGCTGAGATACTGTGCAGCTGGTTTCCTGCTCTCCCATTTGTGACTTCAGAGACTACTTGTTGTGGTGTTATCATTTTGCCAATTGGACTCAGTTATGGTTCATTTTACAGATGTATTGTTAATAACTTTGATCACCACTTCTTATGTATTTTCTTACTTTAAAGGCAATAGGCATGTATTAAATGTCTAGGTGGTACTTTAGCCAAAACCCAGCAATCTTTTATAATTAATTTCAGGGGTACCATACATTTCATTAGCTCCAGTTCTTATTAGATTTATTGAATGGAGAACTATTGTTATATAATGCTACCATAGCTCTCTCATATGCATATCGATAGTTAGTAATTAACTAGTTTTCTTCTAGTTTTGAAAGTGGCCTATCTCAAGAGAATGATTTTTCTGATGTGTATCTATTATTCTATGGTGCCTAATAGGTTTACAGACCGCAATGGTAATACAGGGGCATAGCCAGAAGTTGGTGGTGGAGGGTTTCTGAAACAATTCTAGGGGTGTCTGGGGGCATGCCCCCCCAGAACATTTTGAAAATGTAGGTGTTAAATGGTGCAGTTTCGTACATTTTAGGCAATAATTGTTGAGTTACAAAATGTTCAAAATTCGAATCATCATTCTCATCCATCCCTGCAATGTCAAGTATTTCAGCCAGGTGCTCCTTCGAAACTTTCTTTTTTTTTGGGGGGAGAGTAATTTTCATTTCCCCAAATTTAATTTATTTGTTCAGCTATTGCCTTGCCCTTTATGTTCCACCTTTCCCACTGCTTGTATTCCCCTTTTAAAAATTGCCCGTAATTTGTATGGTTTCTGTTAATTGTTTTCCTCCCTTTGCCTCTACATTACATGCATGACTCCCATTCTTAAGGCAAACAAATAATACTCAGGTACTTTTTATTTTCAAATGTTTACTGTTCGTGTGCAGCTCACATATTAAACAGTAATGCATTAAAAATATTTAAATATATATAAAGTGCCTGTCTATAATGTGCACAGCAGGGGATACACAGCTTTTCCCATCAAAGTAGTATGCAACCAGTGAATGACACATTTGACAACTGGGTGTTAAGAGTGTTTTTAAATGTTAACTACAAACATAACATAACTGATTTTCACATCAAACACATATAGTTATATACCTAGAACTCGTTTGTTTATCAGGTCATCTGCTGTACTCATGTTGAGTTTTTTTCAGTCTGTGAATGACACAAAATAAGGAGTCCCAGCTTCAAAATAACAACATGTAGTATGGAAATAAACAGAAAAATCATGCTGGGTTTGGAAGAAATTAGTGGATCACAGCTTTCTTACACTAGTTCAGATTTTGTTACTGTCATCACACAGTCACCACTACCCTGGATGTTTTGCTGCAAACCTTTCAACCTTCTCAATTTACACTTTTTCTGCACATGAACATGCATTAAGACAAGGCTGGCTTTCTGTAATTATCAATGTGATTAAAATTATCAAACCTGTAGAACAGATACAGATGGTAGATTGAATTATTTGACAACTGGGTGTCATCAGAGTGTAAGAATAACAAGTAACATGCACACTACAACTATAACCCACAACTTCACATAGTTATTTGCCAGGCTTTCTTGTTTCTTTATCAGATTTATCTTCTCTAATCTAGTTCTGTATTTAAAGTCTGGGATTGATGCAAAATAAGGATTCCCAGCTTCAAAATGGCGACTGGAATTACACAGAGTATCTTGAGTAAAGTGTATATGTTTGGGAAAAGAATGCATCACAGGCTCTGAATGCTTCTACAGCAGTATCAGGTGGGTTTTGATTGTTTTGCCATTTAGTTTTCCATGTTAGCAGTTCCACATCTATAACCTGAGGAGAAGGAATATCTTTTTTTTATAGAAATTGATAACTTCATCTAGGTTGATGTTTCCAGCAGTGGATTTAATCACTGATGGAATAAGGCCTGTTAGCTTAGCCACAACTTGCTGTGTTCCTGAAAATTTCACAGTCAGTGCCTCAAGGAGATAATCAAGCATTGGAATTGCAATCACCCTCTGATAATACTCTTCAGGATCACTTGCAGGAGTATTGCTTCGGTGAGTCTGTCTCCCAACAGTGCGTGGTATTTCAAGTTGAATGTTGACCTTTTCTGAAACACTACATGCCTCAGTGTACCAGCTGTGGAAGAGAGTCTCAATTTCTTGTCAAGCTACCTTTATACTGTCCTCTACTGTGGTAATCATGTTGTAAGCATTAATTATATCAATTGCACTGTTTTGCAGTTTTACACTCAGTGGTTGCACAAACTTCAGTACCTTCATGACTGTGATGAAGCAAATAATGTAACAGAAATTCTCCATAGAATAAAGGATCCCATTTGCTAATGTCTTAGTCTCAGCATCCCAGTTCCATTCTCCATACTCATCTGCATATTGCTGTCCATTACTGATGACATGTAGTGCAATGAGAATACATGAAAAAAGATCATAAAATATCTCATATGCTGTATGCCTCATTGCCCATCTTGTTCTGCAAAGAGATTGCAATGTCACTCGCTTAGCTTAAGGATAATTATGCCCTACTACTTTCAACAGAAGCTCATTTCTTTTGGGTGAGAAATTGAAGAAGTTACAACACTGGTTAAGCACATCATGCATGTTCCGGATTTCAGGGTGTTGACAAGGTTCACTATGCATAATTGAGGCAATGCGCATTACAGTGCACGTAAACAGCGGATTCATTCTGCTGGCAAATTAAACCTTGTGTGCCTCAAACGTTTGAGGGCATGTTTGAGGCCCCATCATATCCTTGGCCTCGGCATGCTTGAATGTTAAGACTCCATTGTGCCAATTTATGTAATATGTTCTTTGCAAGTGCCTCACTAGTTATTCTCTCACAAGGTACAAAGTCTAGGAAGTTTTTGTCAATATATTGGAGTACCAGAGACAAAACTTCTCTGTTACTTACATCTGTAACTTCATCACCAAGAATAGAGTAGTACTCAGCATATTTTATGTCTTTAATTATATTGTCTCAAATCTGATCCCCAATAATCTCTATCAACTCATTTTGAATATCTGGTGAGTGATATTGTGCATTTCTCCCACCAAACTGTAAATGTTGAGCTAAACTTGTATCTCCAGCATTTACCCTGAATTTTAACAGGGAGATAAAGTTTCCTGGATTGTGGGTATCATCGTCTATTTTCTCAATATGGCCACGTAAAGCTATATTCTGGCAACCACAGACAAGTATAGTTTCTATTATTGATCCTAATATTTTCCTGTTTTCTTCAATTCTTGCAGTATAGCTAGCTTCAAGTTTGCTCCTCACTGATTTTTCTGGGGTTTCCATAGTTATTTTAAAATACTGAACCTTTTCCAATGCATTCTTGTGATATTGTTTCTTGCAGTGTTCTTTTAGAATCTCCTTTACTTTTGTCCAGTTAGTTAATGGTTTAGTGACAAGAGTGCCCAAGCTATCAGTGTAGCCAAACAAGCTACAAAACTTACACAAGCCATCCCCAATGATTCATTGTAAACTAGCCAAGGGTATTCAATACACCATTTGTGTTGGAAGGATCATTGTTTAGCATGCATCACTGTCTTTGGAAACATATAAGTAGCTGATGGACTGAAGTGCTGAGTGAGGTATTTATACTTCTCAGAATCATTGAGTGAGGTACAGGGCCCTCCTCTGGCATACTGCTATTCTCATTTTGCACATTTTGCACTAGTATGCTATTACTGCTGCTTTCATTGGACAAGCTTTCTTGAACAGTGCTTCTGTTGTCACTGCCTGCTGCAATGCCTGAATCTAAAAATACAAAAGGCATTATTAAGTTCTTCATGCATATGGGAAAATGAAAGCAGAGCTGAGACAAGTGTTTTTTTTTTATGTGTTGCTCAAATGCTGTTTCTCAAATAACAGTATTGCAAAACTGGGGGGGGGAGATTGAGACAAGGGGGACATGCAAAAGGCAAAGTGTAGGTGGTAATGGGGATATTTTAGTGACAAAGATCATATGACCAGCAGGATTAAGTCTGTGCAGGAACTACATGAACCTTTCATTTCCTGCTATGAAATAATTCTAGCAATAAGTGCATTCAATGCTTGAATGTACTTATTGCTCAGACTAATGTCATTAATGACAAGTGCAAACTACCTATGATAATATGAAAACATGGAGTGGTGGGGGCACAATACAAGATAGAAAGACAATCATTCTTATGCAAATAAGAATCATGACTCTGTTTTTTGATTATAATTCAGTTGTTTTAGAAAAGACTGATAATAAAGATTCAACAGTGCGTTTCCAATATACAAGAGACACACCTTGAGAGCTCCCACTTTCTGGTGGGCTTAATGGTCGTTTTGTTCCAAATCCAAATGAAGAAAGAGTTGCCTGATTGGTAAATCCTCGCTTCTTAGTAGCTGCCATCTCAGAGACTGATCCAAGTCAATGTCTCTTTTTGAAATGGAGGAGAAGAGTTTACTTAATGCATGGTTTCAATATCAATCACATTACTTTAAATGTATTTGCCTTGCAAACAGAACAAACTTCACAATTTTAACTCTAACCCCTGCCAAAAGGCCCCAGCCAAGTCCAATCATCTATGCCTGTCAACTGATGGCAGCAACAAGATAGCAACTTAAGTAAGAAAGCAGGGTGTTGTAGTACAGTAAGATGTCCGTAACCCAGCATCTTATAGGGATTTTCTCTGTATTTATTCATGTGCTCAGTAACTGACAGCAATATGTTGATAAGCATGGAGACAACTGGATGCTGAGACTAAGACAATGGGAAGGGTATCCTTTATTCTACGGAGAAGTACCGTTCCATTATTTAGTGTTAGTACTTCTTAAAATCTGATGGCAGCAACAAGATAAGAACTTAAGTAAGAAAGCAGAGTGTTGTAGTACAGTAACATGTCCGTAACCCAGCATCTTACAGGGAATTTCTCTGTATTTATTCATGTGCTCAGTAACTGACAGCAATATGTTGATAAGCATGGAGACAACTGGATGCTGAGACTAAGACAATGGGAAAGGTAAGGAGACCTGGGGGATCTTGAGATAGTCAGTGTCTTCACCAATAAAAAACAGGAAGTTGTTATCCATGTACAGAAAGCTGGTGAAACCCATCTTGAGTACTGCGTGCAGTTTTGGAGACCACTCTGCAAAGACATAAAGACAGGATGGATGCAGCCCAGAGGGCAACTAACATGGTGCAGGGTTTGCAGCAAAATATGAAGAGAGAGAGACTTTAGGACCTGAATATAACCTCTAGGATAGGAGTGAGAAGCCTGACTGGGGGACATAAGAGAAACTTTCATGCCTAAAAGGAACAAAGTCTAACAGGGCAGCATCTTTCAGAACAAAATGTGTTAACAAGGGGTCACAATTTCGAGATAGAGAAGGGTGACTGAGGGCAACATGAGGAAGTATTTTTTCATGGAGGTGGTGGTGGATGCATGGAATGGCCTTCCTGAGGTTCTGGTGTGAAAAACACACAGTGGGGGGGACTTTAGAATGTATGGGACACAGGCGCAAGACAGTTCTAGCACTGGGGGTTAGAAGTGTATGCTGTTAGAACTGATCTGCCAGCTTAGCCACTGGGAAATGGTGGGCGGACCAAGTGGTCTTTATCTGCCAGAATAAAGTATTGTGAAATAATAATCTTTGTGTGCTATTTTTTACTACTCTCATTGCCACCCAGCATGTTGTGGAATAATTTAATTAAAATCACCATTAATCTTATGGGTCTGTGTAATTTTAATGCAGTCTGTGTGCAACTGCCATAAATGCAACAATAATTTATTTCCCTCCATTAAGCCAAACATTTCCATTTTTCTCAGGGAGTGAGTAGTCTCCCATACTGGACTTAAGTTCAGGCTTTTGCACATTCCCTGTGATACACTGTGTGACTCAGTACAATCAAGAGCGTAGTACCCTTAATAAATCGAATAAAACACACAACCGCATTATTCAGAATTCCACAGCTTGTCAGCTGAGTCATCCCTAAGGGCCTCAGAGTTTCCAATCAGCCATCAGTAATTTTAATCAGTACTCCATGAATGAGATGGATTACACAGGCAGCTCACAGATCAGCCACCACCCTGACTGTATTTTAATATGCAGTCTCATGAGAGCAATACACACAGCTCACAGATTGAACCCCTTTATGTTTTTTGACTCACGTGTGACTGTGATCAGATATAAGTAACCTCATTGCATTCTATGTCCAGTTAGCTGTGCTAATTCATAAGCCAGCTACACTTTCATTTCCTATTCCCCCAGCCCCTCAGTCACAGACATTGCAGATGGACTGGAGGCAAAGTTTGTCTGTTTGCAGATGACACCCAAGATCTGCAACACAGTAGATGATCCAGATGGGGTGGGCAGAATGAGCAGAGATCTAGATAAACTAGCAAAATGCTTTGAAGAATGGCAACAGGGGTTTAATGCAAAGATGTGCAAGATCATGCACATAAGGAAGAGAAACCCTGAAGCCACCTATAGGCTGAGAGGGGAGTTGATGACACACAAGTCTTTTTCTTCCCTTGTGACTGCCTGGCAGTCACAAGGGAAGAAAAAGACTTGTGCATCATCATCACAGATGACCTGAAATCATCCAAGCAGACCACTAAAGCAGTAGGTAAGGCTAGGGGGATGTTAAGGTGTATCAGTAGGGGTATCACAAGTCATAAGAGGGAGGTAATAATCCCTCTTTACAAGACACTGGTTAGGGCCCATCTGGAGTACTGCAGCTCACACCTTCACAAGGACATTAACCAAACTGAGGCAATCTGGAGAAGGACAACCAAAACGGCGCAGGGTCTGCATCAGAAAACGTATGAGAGGGAAGATTACCCTACAGCAAAGGAGAGAGAGAGAGAGAGGTGATATGATTGAAACATTCAAACACTTAAAGGGTATTAACAAGGTGAAAGAGTGTAACATGTTTCAATATAAGAAAAATAGCAGGACAGGACGCAGCATGAGATTAGATGGAGGCCAATTAAGGGGTAATGTGTTGAAGTTCTTTTTCACAGAAAGGGTGGTGGATGCATGGAACAGCCTACCTCAGAAAGTGGTGGATATGAATAAAGTGCAGGGCTTCAAACAGGCATGGGATAGGCATAAGGGTGCAATACAGATGAGTATGAATAGACAGGTTATTGACAGAGCAATGGCTGATGGCACATTCATAAGGTAGAAAAAGAAATGGGCAGACCATGGGCCTTGCAGTCCTTATCTGCCTTCAACTTCTATGTTTCTATGATGGTTTTTATTTAGCCCCCTTTATGTTGTTCATGTGACCAGATAGTCACTGACTGGCCAGCTAGCCACATTTTCATAGACCCCCTGGTCAGTCCAAGGGGTCTATGAAAATGTGGCTGGCTGGCCATCAGCCCATCAGTGTGATGAATCAGCACATATAGAAATCCCCACCTCTAGGCCACTACTGCCAAAATTGCCCCCCCCGTCATTTTTCCTTAGTAATCCTTTCCAATCATGTTCGTAAGTTAGTGTGCCCCATCTAATTGCCTGCTGAGCACTGAAAATTGCCAAGCCTCCCTCCCCATGGTAATTTTTCCTTAATTCCTAGCATGCCAGTCGTCTTTTTCTGTTTATTGTTCATTTACCACATTTCACCTCAGTCACGGAGTTGGACATGCTACCTGAAATATCCACCTTAATTCCTATGTTAGTCTTTCCTTTACCCCTCCTGAATCCATTTATTTGCCCCATTTCTCCTCACTCATGGAACTGCAGTGCATGATGCTACCTGAAATATCTCTGTAACCCCCTTGCAAATGGAGGTTCCTAGAAATGCCAGTCTGGGTTTACCTTAGCCCGGTTTGTTCTGTCCTTCTCCCGCTGTCTCTGGGGCTTCTCCTGACTTGTCCTCTAATTTTTCTGGCTTCCCAGGTCCTGTTTGCCCTCATGTGTGCCACAGCTTGCAGTCAAATGAAAATCCAGCCCCTTGGGGCTTAAACTGCTGACCGTGAGCTCCCACTGCAAAAATGCTGCCTCCAGAGCAGCAGGAGCTCTGGTTGGCGTGCAAAGCGCCTTTGATGTGGAGCCGCTTGTTTTGCGGTCACCTCGGGAAATGTGCCGCGGGTCCTGGGATCCCTTCCACCTATTTGGGAACCGGTGACCACAGACAGCCTGCTAGGGGACCGCTCAGGTGGGAATTAAAGGAGTTCTGACCAGGGCTTATTTGAGTATGCCTGTGCAGGGCCCCGGTCATCTGAATAATGCATAACAGTATATCTGGCTGCCTCCAGGGTAGCCATGTTCAGCTCCAGCCGAAAAGTAAAGAATTAAAATGTTTTACATAATGAAACTGTTGCTGCTTGTTGGGAATATACTGTGCATGTGGGGAAAGTGTTTAAAGTTAAAATGAGTACTGTTTCCCTGGCAATTCCAGTATCTGGGACTCTGTGTGTCAGCCTGTCAGCTGCTGCAAGGGGAGCTTGCATAAGTGCAGTAGTGACAGGAAAAGTAAAAGAGCCATGTTTTTCATCTGTGCAGCGACTGCAAGTACAGTCTTTAAGCTATAGAACTGCGGGGCATGTGGGGCAAATAATTACTTCTTTCTGGCTGCACCAGGACATTATTCAGGACTGTATCTAATCTGCTGTAAGGGACAGTGGGTTAAGCAGCCATTGCCAGCAGTACAGCCAATTGGAATTGCAGCAATAGAAAGCCAGGACTTGTGGGACATTCACTGCATCTTATGGGTAAGCACCCAAGTGCTTATGGGGGCTTACAGGGACAATTTTTTAGGTGCAAATTCCACAACCCAATTGTGCCTCAAGTGTTCTGATTGACAGGTCCTTCAGCAACTTGGAGACATGTCACCTCATCCCTGCTACCAATCAGGAGTCGAGCTAGGAGCTCAATAAAGAGACAATGTTGCCAGTTTGTCTGGAGATTCAGAGAGAGTTTTTCAGAGATGCAGAGCTGAGAGAGAGAGAGCAGCAGGGCAGGCTCCAGCCTGCTGGGAGCCCCCCATGGGGGAAGGGCTCAGGCTCCAGCCATGCCATCAGGCCTGGGCCACTTAATTCATGCCCTTTCAGTCTTCAGGGGGCATTTGCTATTTTCTTCAGTTAAAAGTTAACTAGTTACAACAATTGTACTTTCTGCAACAGCTAGTCTGGAGGTTGTCAATACTGTCCTCCAGAGGCTAGCCTTCCCTCCCATGTCGGGGAAAGATGTGGACCGAAGAATCAGATGTTCAGCAGTGGTGAGAGCGCTGACCAGACCAGATGACATCATGCAGTGGTGAGAGCGCTGAACAAACACCTCAGCGGTGAGAGAGCTGAAGAAGTCTTCAGGATGCCTTCGATTGCGGTTGAAACCCATGGAGGACCTGAGTGAGTACCCTTGTACCCCCAGGTGAAAGGGAGAAGCTAAGCAAGTCACCTTGGGGGCTCCATGCCCCATTAAGAAATGTGTGCTGTTAAGTGTGAAGTACTGAAGTCATCTGTCTGGGCTACTAACCCCATAAGAGACTGCCTAGTTCAAGTAATGGATGCATCTTGTCTGTGGCCCAAATGCCTAAGTTGCAGGTGCAGCAAGATGCTGGGCTTAGTGAATCATATAAATGTGTAGCTATGGGTTAGAGTCTTGCCATCGTGGAGCTGTCTGCCAAGACACACTTGCCACTTCATGAGACAGGAGGCCCTAGAGCATATTAATGTCTAAGACACCTTAAAGAGAATGTACCTGTGTCTGCACAGAATATTGTCTAAGAGTGCTTGGTATAAGTGTTAAATGGCTAGACGTGCTGGATAGGACTCTGCTTGTGGATAATGTTCTTGGTACATAGAATGTACTGGATGTGACTGCCTGTGACTAAAGTATGGGATGCTTGATGTAAGTATAGTTGCCAACTTACTCTGGATGGATGCCTTTTGGTATATAAAGTACTGGATGTGACCATGTTTAAACTGCTTTTAGGATGCTTGACAGAAGCATCACCCTTATTGCTTTGGATGGGACTTTCAAGTATTGTGCTGAATGTTCAGGCTGTAAGATCCACATAGCTCATTCTGGAATGTTCAGAAGTCTGCGAGTGCAGGGCAATAGCTGATTTGTCTGCAAGTGCAGGGCAATCCCTGCTTTGCCTGCTAAAGTGTGGGGCAATCCCTGCTGTGGTTGTAAATAGTAATTTGCTGCTTTACAAAAATCTGTTTCCAAGTTGCCCCCACCCTCAGATTAATAGCTGGCCACCTCAACCAGCTGCAACTCCATCAGGCCTGCAACATCTTGGACTGTGGTATCTGTTTAACCAGTATGGTATGAGATTGTGTGGTTTCTGTGTATCTGGGACTGGTACCAGTGTGGGTATTTTTAATAATTATGTTTAACATCTGATTTATCAGCAGCTAGATAGCCAGGGCTCTGGATGTCTTAAGTCGAATGGTAAAATGTGATTTATGTCTGCCTGTTAATATGTAGCCACCCACCTGGAGGTTTTACCAGCAAAAATCCAAAATGATCTCTGAACATGTGTAAATATGGTGAGATAACCTCTACTCCTCCTGTTTCCCTTTCCTAGCTCCTTTATTACCCCCGAAATAAATATGTTGTTGTTTGAAATCTGGTGTGAGCATATTATTAGAGAGATTCTTTAATTCAGAATGTTGAAATGTGGGGAACTGTGTATTGGGGCATGTCTGGGGAAGGTAACTGGTCACCGTGGGTGCTGTAGCAGCTCAGGGGGCTACACCCTGCACCATCTCACCCACGTAACGTACCCTGAGTGGAGGCACTGCGCAAAGGTTTTAAAAAAGTGTTACTAGCTAGTGAATCCAAACCCCTTAGCCTATGTCCAGGGTAGAAGGCAGGGGTGTAACACTGGGGGGTGGCACCACCCAGGGGTAACATCTCCCTGGCTGAGGTGATTTTTACCTTAATTCCTAGCTACTTTATTCCCCTGTTTATTTGCCCCATTTCACCTCAGTAATGGAGCTGCAGTCATGGAAATATCCTCCCTGGCTGAGGTGTTTTTTTCCTTAATTCCTAGCCATGTCAGTCTTTACTTATGCCCTCCTGAATCTGTTTTATTTGCCCCATTTCACCTCACAGGAGCTGCAGCACTGCCATGTTACCTGAAATATCCTCCCTGGCTGAGGTAATTATTTTTACCTTAATTCCAATCCTAGCCATGCCAGAGTCACTTATTTCCCTCCTGAATTTTAAATTTAGGAGGGAAATAAGTGACTCTGTTTTCCCCATTTCACCTCAGTGATCAGCTGAGCACTAGTAGTGCATGTTACCTGAAAGATCCCCCCTGGCTTTACCTTAATTCCAACCCTAACCATGCTACAGTCACTTATTTCCCTCCTGAATTTGCCCCATTTCACCTCAGTCACGTCAGCTGCACAATGGACCTGAAAATATTCCCTCCCTGTCTCTGTGGTAATTTTTTTCATTAACCATCATGCCAGACCTTGACCCTTACTTTCTCCCATTGATTTCTGTTTATTTTGGCCCCTCAGTCGCGGAGCTGCAGTACATGATTGCAATTATATCTCCTCCCTGACTTCACCGCGCACCTGGTGCTTGGTCAGGCGAGTATGCCGCCTGCTGCGCTTGTAAGGCCTTAAATTATTTGCCCCGAGTATTTTACTGCGATCCTGCACCAAAGATCCCCCCTGCCTCAAGTCCAAATTAAACAGACAGGAAGTAGTATATTTGACATGTACTGAGTGATTTCAAATCACAATTTCACATGGATGTGCCGGTGACGGGCAAGCTTCGAGTCCTCACGACCTGACGGTTCTTAATCCTGCCTGCGAATGTGTGGCTAACATGCTTGCTTTGGTGCTAAGTGGCGGCTCTGCATCATGTGACTGCCAATCTGCACTCACACGTGATGCAGAGCCGAGGCTGGCCGAGGCCGCTTCGCCAACAAGCCGAGTGTTCGTTGCCGACTGGGTGCCCTTCTTCCCCGCCTGCCTTGCGCCAATGTGGGCTTAACTATTTGTGTGCCGATATGGTTGGAAAGTTACAGCAGGCAGGGCTTGAGGATCACCAGGTCTGAGTCTGTCACAAACGTACAGACTAGTGAGACAGTGAGTCAGTAATGTTAATCGGGGACTGTCCGAGGGGGGAAGAATCCCAACACGGTTGGCCAGTGAGGGAGGGGGTTGCACAGTCAGCAAGCGGGGGGGTTTCTGAGCACCCAGGAAACCCCCCTAGCTATGCCCCTGTAATATGGCATACTGGTATATCCTGTACTCTCTAGGCACTTGGAGTTCCTCTGATGTTTAATAACAGTTACGTTGAACAAAGTTCTGACTAATTTCTTAAAAATAATTCCCTCTATGATGTAATGTTTCAGAAGTGGCTCTCTGATCCCTGGTTATGAGATTGCACCTGTAATTGATGTTTGCATTTTCCATGGTAATTGATTTGTATGGTCCCACCAAAATCAACAAATTCTGGTTAGAGCTTATATGGCTACGAAAAGCTTTTGGGATGCTTTTAGCCATTATTTCTAATGAATTGCACAATGCAGATCTGTGGAGAGGCAGTTTCAATGTGGTCTTCCTATTACACATTTTTACAATGTGTTTTCCTGGAATATGCCTGCTGATTGTTATATATTTAGCCTGGATAGTTCACAGAAGAAATGGCATCTTATTTTCAGTGGGGTTCTACATCTACACAATATGATGCTGCACTGTGTAAAATCAGAATGCACTAAAAAAGTAAAGTTACGTAAGAACTTACCGTAACAGCAGATCTTCGAGAAAGGCTCTTGCAGTAGGTACTAACCAGTAGGACTAAGCCGGCAGGTGCCAGAACCAGGTGGAAAAATCTTCTAGCTAGCAGTCTCTGGCGGGGACTGCCCCCCACGTCAGCTGACCAACGTCAACGTGTGTCAGATAAAAGGGGCAGTCCCCCACCCGCCCTCCAGTTCTCCCACCAGAGGCCCATAGGGAAGGACAGGAGAAGAGGAAATGCCCCCTAAAATTAGAGAAAGGAAGAAGCTTAGGGGGAAGGAGGTTGGTAAAGCAGTACCTACTGCAAGAGCTTCTCTCGAAGATATACTGTTACGGTAAGTTCTTACATAACTGTACTATCTTATTTCAAGAGGGCTCTTGCAGTAGATACTAACCAGTAGGACAGAGTCCCAAGCAGTACTGGATGAGGAAAGCACCAGGGAGGAGTAAAGTCATATCTCTCCACAGAAAAAGGTGACAGAAAGAAAGAGACTCATGAGAGGAGTCCCTGCAAAACTGCCAGCCCGAATCACGCTCTTTGGCGGGAGGCAACATCCAAGCTGTAATGCTTGGTGAACGTGTGAATGAAAGTCCAGGAAGTCGCGGCACAAATTTCAGCAGCTCAGATGTTTTTGAAGCAGGGAGCAGAGGCCACCATGCTCCTGGTAGAATGAACCTTCACCTGACCTGGAAGGGTCTTGTTGTACTTGTAGCAAAAGGTGATACAGTTGGCCAACCATTTAGAAAGGCATTGCTTAGGAGCAAAGGACACGAACAGCTGTTCCGTCTTCCTAAAGTCCTTAGTTCTGTTGGTATAATACCATAAGATCTTATGGACGTCCAAGATGTGGAGGAGGTGCTCCTCTTGGTAGGAGTATCCGGAAACTCGATGGACTGATTGAGTGTGGATTCAGCCACCACCTTAGGAAGGAATTTAGGATTTGTCCTCATGGCTACCTGATCAATATGAAAAATAAGATAGGGGATACAGCACATAAGCGCTTGAAGCTCGGAAATTCTCTGAGCAGAGGTGATAGCCACTGAGAATAAGGTCTTCCAAGACAGAAAACGCAACTCGGCCTTCACTGCCGGCTCAAAGGGAGGCAGCGTGAGTTTTTCTAGAATGAAATTCAAATCCCATGGAGGGGCCAGGTTGTGGCTATGGGGTTTCAATTGAAGTACCCCTCTGAGAAAAATCTTGGAGACCTCAAGCTGGGCCATGGATTTATCTCCCACTGGGAGATGATAGGCAGAGATGGCTGACAAGTGGGCCTTGAGTGAGGAATAACTGAGCCCAAGATTGAAAAGATGTCTATGACAATCCAAGACCCTGGCTACTGGGCAGAAAAGGGTTCCAGAGACTGGGAGTCTGCCCAAATGGAAAATCACTTCCACTTGATGGCATAGGCAGACCTGGTAGAAGGCTTTCTGGCCTCCACCAGGATATGAGCTACCTCCAGAGATACTCTGAAGCGGGCAGCTGCTACGTCTGTAGGAGTCAGGCATGAAGGTGGAGGGATTTGAGGACTGGTGTACCAGAGTCCCCTGATCCTGGGTAAGCAGGTCCTGGCAGAGTGGAAGAGAAATTGGAAGCTCTTCCGAAAACTGATGCAGAAGAAAGAACCATACTTGCCTCAGCCAGAAGGGAGCAATGAGAATCATGCATTCCCCTTCCATCAGAAACTTGTGTAGCACTCTCGGGATCAGCGAGATTAGAGGGATCTGAGGCATGCCCCAGCATGCGAACACGTCATTTACTATGATCTGTTTTAGCTTCCACTCATGGGCACTCGCTGATGAGCAGCTGAGGGTATCTACCAGGGAGTTCCGGACTCCCAGCACGTGGAGAGCTGTCAGGTGGATATTGCAGAGATGCCAAATACCACACCCTCATGGCTTCCTGGCACAGAGGGTAGGATCGAGTCCCCCCCACTTGCTGAGATACCAGACAACGGCCATGTTGTCTGATAAGACCATGAGGGGCATGGGAGGGATGAGGGTCTGAAAGGCCCGGAGGGTGCAAAGCACCGCCCTCATTTTGTGCACATTGATGTGCTGCTGATCTTTTGTGAGGCAGCCTGTAGGAGGTGACCTGTATGGAGCCGATGGTTGGAATGAATTGGAAGGCGGGCAGAGGACCGCCCCTTTTATCTGATGCATGCTGACATTGGTCAGCTGGCATGGGGGGTGGTCCCTGCCAGAGACTGCTAGCTAGAAGATTTTTCCATGGGGGCCTGGCACCTGCCGGCTTAGTCCTACTGGTTAGTACCTACTGCAAGAGCCCTCTCAAAGTAAGATCAATATTTTACATCTGGGGGGATATATTAAGTGTCGGATCAATGCATGAGCAGAAAAATGCATCGCACAAAGAGGGTGCGCTAGTCAGCACTGATACAATATTCAAAGAGAATGCGCCACCGGTGCAGGATGTACATACAGTGAAGCCCACAAGGATGAAGTGCAGCACTGCAGGATTCTGCAGTAGAGTTACTACAGCAAACAATGCAGTTTCAAAGGGAGTTAATCTCTTTTGTCATGTAGTAAACCTGTGACAGTGCACTTCATCCTGGCAGACTTCATCCTTCGTGTTGAAAATGTGACCCTGGATGAGAGTCGCAGTGCAGGCGGCAGCCAAGTCAGGTGCATCCAGGGTGATCCCGACTGAATACCTTCCAGGGGAAATGTGTGGCACATACCTGTATGCACCACAGCCCCCATGGGTGATATGCAGCCCAGGAATACAAATTAACTAATTGAGCATGCAGGGTGTAAAGGGGCCTCATGCATGCTCATTACCAGCCCATTTGCATGTTGGCATGGGGATGAATGCACCGGAGCAGCTCTCTCCCCAAGCCCCAACCCCAATCACTCCCATGTGGGATAGACCCTGAAGTCTCTGGTAGTATAGTGGCACTCCCCCACCAGTTCCACCAGTCCCAATCATACTGGAGTCCAGCCTCCATATGGTAGGGACCCCAATACCATCACTAATTGCACCTGAATACACCTACAGTCTATGTACATAGTGTAGTGACCCCCACTCCCCCTCAACGGTGCACATATGCCCCCCTCCCTGCCCACCCTGCCCATCCCATTGTGACGACTGGCTCTTTAATGGGATCATACCACTCTATCAGCAGGTGAAGAAGCACTCGCAGTAGGATGCTGGAAGGTGTGATGCGTAGGATCGAGCTGTGTGTGGGTGATAACACCCAGTGGCCATACTCCTCAGGCACTGGCATGTGGATCCATCATCCCGGTGCCATTGCACTGCTTAGCGTGGGTGACGGCCAATGCTGTATCCACTTACAAATGTCCCAAAACAGGCATGTTACAGCTGACCTCCAATTCATTTGTACAATTGGGGAACTGCGGATGAACTATCTATAGGCTGAAGTGTACACTGCAAATGGCATTACAGGATACCGCACCCCATGGCACCTGGGATACTTCAGCAGTCCAGAGGGTGGCATGTTACACAGGGAAACAGGGGAGAGCGTGGACTTGCAGTGGTGTATGACAGCAAGAAGATACAGTATCGGCAAGGCATGCATTGGAGGTATGCAAATTCCCACTTCAGTTTTCCAGGGATGTATACACAGCTGCATACAGTGGTGGATCCTCTGCTGGCATGGTGCCCCAATGCATGGTACAGCCAGTTGGGTCATTCCAAAGTGCAGGTCCCCAGCCCAGGGTCAGTGCAGTCACTGGCTGGCCATGGCAGGGTGTGGAGGGCAGTGCCAGTCTTTGCAATAGGTTGGGTATGGGGGAGTGAATGTGTCTGTGTACGGGGTGGTGGATGGGAGTCCTCTATACTATGGATATGGACCGTGGTTTCCTCTGGTGCAATTGGGTCAGGGAGGGCCCCTACACTGTGGAGCTCTTCAGGGATGAAATTGGCTAGATTGGAGATGGAAAGAAGGTACTTCTAGTCTACCAGGGCTGCCAGGCTGCTGTGCACCTGGGTGCACATGTGCAGCCTGCCTGTGGGTGGCTGGCCAGGTTAGGCCAGCTATTTGGGGCCTAACTGTGGGCCACGGTGCTCTGGACTGTGAGGGGCACATCCCCACTGAATATGCTTCAGCATGGCATATGCATGGGATTTCCCCCTCGACTTGAATGGCATACCATTTGTGTGTGCCCAGGCCCATTCCCTCGCAGTTGGAGCACCCTGCATGTTTGAATATCACTCTGCTGTGCATTGTTGGGCTTGTACAGCACATCTCCCTCTTCCACTGGGGTGCACTGCATATCTCCTTTAAATACGGGGGCCCTGGACTAGGTAGCCTGAATAAATACATTATAAAAATGGTAAAATCATGACCCCACTGAAAACAAGATACTGCATCTAATCTGGGACAGCCTGAGTAAATACAGTGCAACAATGTGTAAATTAACTTACCTGTGACAATGAGATGCAGCATCTCCCCTGCCCTATCCAGGATACAAAATATGGGATAAGAAATATTCAGTGCTCCCAAAACCAAATAACCATTACTCTGTAAGAAACTCATTTCCCATGTGTTTTCCCCACAAAGGCAGAATTAAATCCCTGTAGATGTTTCCATAAGCCACTGCTTCCTTATTTATGACTTTGTTCTTTATTTATTGTATCAGCAGGCTTTTATTAGGAAAAGAGCTCTGATTTGCTGCTCAGTATTAATATTATATGTAAAGATGACCTTGGAATGATTTAGATTGATATGCTATGCATAAGGCATAATGAGAGACAGAGCCGTAGGAAGGCATTTTGGTGCCTTGGGCAAGAGACTAATTTTGTGCCCCCCCCCCAGAAAAGAGCCGGGGGTCTGGGGGGTTTACATGCTCTGTGGTGAGTTTTGGAGCTTTTCGTGAAGGAAAAACATACTACTGTTGTATGTTCCCTACCCCTGATTTGGTGGAAGAACTATTTCATTAAAAAATATCCCTCTAAATGAGGAAAACATTCAAAAAGTAATCTTTAAGTTTTAGCACTCTTCTTTTGAATTTTTTTTTTATAAATAATAGCAATATTATCAGGAATTAGATTAAATCAGTAAATCACCCCTAGTGGCAACATTGTCACTTGGCTGCACCTCATGCCACATTACACCCAAAGGGTGATTAACAGGTTGTTAATCTAACCCCTGGTTCAGTGATGCCTTATTGCTTAATGTGATTATGCATGCTCAGAGGTGCAGTGCCCATGTCCTTAGTCTTACGATTTAATTTATATGTATTATACACCTAAATTAAACCATCAGATAAGAGAGCATAGAAACATAGAAACATAGACTTTGATGGCAGATAAGGACCGCTTGGCCCACCTAGTCTGCCCAGCTCCCTACCTACCTACAGGGTAAGCTGCAGATCCTAGTAAACCAACAGCCTATTTCTTCTTACGCCCCACAAGAATTGCCTTATGTCTGCCCCATGTATTCATGAATTCTTCCTCAGTTTTAAACCTCTCAACCTCCTCAGGAAGGCTGTTCCATGCGTCCACCACCCTCTCTGTGATAAAATACTTCCTCACATTGCCCCTGAACTGCCCCCCCCATCTTGAAATTGTGTCCCCTTATTTTTGCACATCTCTTTTTCTGAAAGATGCTACCCTCTTGGACTTTGCTAATTCCACTGAGGTACTTAAAAGTTTCTATCATGTCCCCCGTCTCCCTCCTTTCTTCAAGGGTATACTTATTAAGCTCCTTTAGTCTCTCCTTGTATGGCTTCTCTTGCAGACCCTACACCATTTTGGTTGCTCTCCTCAGGACTGCCTCTATCCTGTCTATGTCCTTGCGGAGATGGGGTCTGCAGAACTGGACGCAGTACTCCAGATGGGGTCTCACCAACTGTCTGTACAGAGGGATAACAACTTCTTGTTTTCTGCTGGTGGTGCCTCTCCCTGTACATCACAGTATACCCCCAGCCCTCCCTACTGCCTTCTCACATTGCTTGCTAACCTTAAGGTCATCTGATATGATTACCCCCAGGTCCCGTTCCATTTTTGTTGTTGTTACTACCCCCCCATTGTGTAATCTTCCCCTGGGTTTTTGTTTCTCAGGTGCATTATTTTGCACTTCTTTGCATTGAATCCAAGCTGCCATACTTCTGACCATTCCTCCAACCTTGCAAAGTCCCTTCTCATCCTTTCCATGCCTCCTTGTGTATCAAGCCTGTTGCAGATCTTTGTGTCATCTGCAAAGAGGCATACTTTTCCTCTCAGTCCCTCTGCAATGTCACTTATGAAGACATTAAAAAGGACTGGACCCAGTACTGAACCCTGTGGTACCCCCACTAGTAACCCCTCTTTCTTCAGAGTGGACTGCATTTACAATTACCTTCTGTGTCCTGTTGTCCAGCCAATGTTTTACCCAGGCTACCACCCTGGGACTTACTCCCAGGCTGATTAATTTGACAATTAATCTTTTGTGTGGGACTGTGTCAAATGCCTTGCTAAAGTCTAGGTAGGCCATGTCCACAGCCCCTCCCTGGTCTACTACTTTGGTCACCCATTCAAAGAAATCAATTAGATTTGTCTGACATGACCTTCCCGCTGTGAACCCATGCTGCCTTGGGTCCAGTGCCCCACTGGCCTCTAGGTACTCAACAATTCTTTCCTTCAGAAGTGATTCCATCACTTTCCCAACCACAGCGGTCAAACTGACAGGTCTGTAGTTTCCTGCCTCTGTCTTGGTCCCACATCTGCCTTCCTCCAGTCCTCAGGTACCACACCATCCTCCCATGATTTGTTAAAAAGGGTAGTCAGTGGTTTCACTAGTTCTCCCTTTAATTCTTTTAGAATTCTGGGGTAAATTCCATCAGACTCCATTGCTTTGTCCACCTTCAGTTTTAGGAGTTCTTTCAGAACCCTTTCTTCAGTGAAAGGACTGGGATCGACCCCCCCCCCCACCAAGAGTGCTTCTGTTAATTGGATTAGGTACTTCCCCCATCTCCTCTTATGTGAATACTGAGCAGAAATATTAGTTCAGCATCCCTGCTTTTTCACTGTCCCTCTCTGCCCACCCACCGTCCATTCTATTCAACCACACTATCCCTCCCTTTGTCTTTCTACGCTCCCTGATGTACCTATAAAAGGTTTTATCCCCCTTCTTAACCAAGTTGTATATCTTTTCCTCAGTTTGGGCCTTTGCTATTTTGACTTCCCTCCCTGCTTCCTTCTGCCTTAACTGGTACAGCTCTCTGTCCTGCTCCTTCTGTGTCTCCATATACTTCCTGAATGCTGTCTTTTTCTCCCTGACTTTCCTTGCCACCTCTTTTGAGAACCATAGTAGCTTTTTCTTTTGTTTTGATTTGTTTATTTACTTCCCACAAAGGCTTGTTGCCGCTGTGATAGCAGTTTTGATGCTTCCCCATTGTTGCTCCACTCCTCCTTCTAGCCTATTTGCTAGTGCTTTTCTAAGGCACTCTCCCATCTTGCCAAAGTCAGCCCCCCTGAAGTCCAGTACCCTCACTTTTCTATGACTTGACTCTGAAGCTGAGTTTATCGTGAACCACACTGTTTGATGGTCACTTGTTCCCAAATGGCCACTTCTAGATCTGAGGTCTTCTCACTATCCCCATTTGAGAGTACGAGGTCTAAAATTGCTCCCTCATGAGTGGGTTTCTGAAACTAGCTGTCTGAGGCATGCCATCTGTAGGGTATCGAGAATGGCCCTGCTCTTGGATGTGGCTGCAGCAAATGTGCTCCAGTTAACATCTGGCATGTTCAGGTCACCCATCAACAGTATCTCCCCTTTCTCTGCCATCCTAAGAATGCCTTCTATCATATCCTTGTACATTCCCTCCCCCTGACATGGGGGTCTGTATACAACCCCTGTGCTGTTTGTGGTGCCATTTCCCATCTCTAAGGTGACCCACAGTGCCTCCTCTCCTCCCTGTTTACTCTTTTGTTCAGTTGTTTTTGTCCCTTCCCTTACATAGAGAGCTACTCCTCCACCTCTTCTCCCCTCCCTGTCACTCCTGTAGGTTGTGTACCCTGGTATGTTAACATCCCAGTCATGGTTCTCTGTGTACCATGTTTCTGTGACTGCTACGATATCCAGGCATCCCTCTTCCATCAAGGCTACCAGTTCGGGGAGCTTGTTGCCCAGGCTATGGGCATTGGTACTCATTACCCTCCATTTCCTGGTGACCTTCTCCTTTTTGCCCCATCCCTGTCCCTATTGCCTATGTCACTTTCTCCATTTACCCCTGCCCTTCTCCCTATCGACATCTCTATCTTGGTGTTTACCTCACTTACTAACCTGACTTTTTTGGGGGCTAGGATTTCCCTGTTCCTTTACAGTGCCTCCCCCCTTGGCTAGTTTAAATGCTTGCCAATGAAGCATTTAAATCTAGCACCTAGGGTCCTGGTTCCCCTCCTGGACAGATGCAGCCCATCATGCCAGTATAGGCCTGCATCACTCCAGGTGGACCCCCAAACCCCAATGAAGCCAAATCCCTGAGCTCTGCACCAGTTTTTCAACCACTGATTGAATCACATGGTGTGGAGCACCCTAGCCTCACCTATGCCATAGACAGGCATCACCTCCGAGAAGGTTAGCATGCTTGCTACTTGTCTAAGGCCCCTCTCCAACCCCACAAACTCTTCCTGCACTGCTTTGATCCCTTTCTTAGCCAGATCATTTGTCCCTAGGTGGACAATGACATCCAGCTCCCTCCTCTGTGCAGCTGCTCCGGCGATCCTGAGGATTCACTCCCTGTCTCTCCAAGCAATGGCACCAGGCAGGCACCTTACCTCCCTCTCCCCTTCCTCCCCCAGTTCTACCTTCCTAACAATGGAGTCCCCCACCAGGAGTTGTTTCCTTCATCTGTGAGGTCCCATGCCAACTCCTGTGGGTCTTCCTTGTGGAGGTTCCCAGCATCCTCCTTGTTCTCCACTGCGGGTGCTTCCATAGAGGAATCATACTTTTCCAGAATGGCATAGTAAGTGTGGAGAGGTACAACTTGAGGGATGTACCTCTGTTCCACCACCTTCACCCTCCCTGAGTCCACTGTGGTCCAACCGCTCCACTTTCTTGGCAACCTCTGAGGCAATGGCAGAGGCCCTGGTGGTCCCTGGATGGAAGAGGAGGGACCACAAATCCTGGCCAACTCAGCCTGGAGATGAGCAACCTTCTTCCTCAGCCCAGAGAGGTGCTTGCAGATGGGACAACACCGCATCCTCCAGAACGTCTCCCAGAAGACTGCTGCTCCACAGCCACAGCACCGCACCACTCCCATTATGCCTTACTTCTGGACCCTTCACTGTTGTTTGGAATCTTTACTCTTTCCTCTGTTTTTTTTTTTCTTCTCTCCCTACTTACTTACTTACTGCCTCTGTGCCCTTTAATCTCCTGACCATCCTGTTCTGAGACAAGAAGATCCTATATTTCTCAGTAGACCCCTTGCTTGCTCAGAGGCAGACCTCCAGCAGCTGGGGGGGGGCCGGAAAGCTACTCTTGCCCTTCTAGGATGGTGAGTCTTTGGTGGCTCTGTGATCACTCACTTCCTGCTCCCAAACAGGAAGTTCCTGTTGTCAGTCAAATTCTGTGCCTATAAAAGTAAAACTATCTTTGGGTGGGAGGGTGGAGCAGAGGGAAGGAGGGCAATATAGTTCCAGTAGAGAAGTCCAGTCACACATCACTCCTTCCTCCTGGTGTTCTCTGCCAAGCAGAGATTGTTACATGCTTTGAAAAGTATTATCCATGATAATACTATACTATTTTATGTCTTCTGTTTACTGTACCCAAGAAGCTGAACTTGTAAACAGAAGAGAAGGTGCACAGTTGGATATTATTTTTTCTGAACCCTCCCCTGCCTTTCAAATCTTCCTTTTTGTACCATGGCATCTCATAAATATTATCATCACCATAAAATCTACACATAGTATATATATATTTCTTAGATCTGCTCTTAACTGTAAATTAATTATGCTTTTCAAAAGATTCAAGCATCTACAGTTTTCCTGATTTCAGTTTATTATGTTATAATGCATCTATAATAGTCCAGTGTGGATGGACTCTGGATAGGCCAGAAGGCAGAAGCAAGATGGTTCAAATTAAATTACAGCATGAGCATAACACGTACAATATTCTTCAATTTAATACTGTATACTGTCATTTATTTGAACCATCTTGCTTCTATCCTTTCCAGACTCCACACCAGACTACTATTATAGATGCATTATAATTATAAAATATAACATAATAAGCTGGTAAACCAGGATGGGAAGGGAACACAGTACTACAGTCATTTGTACGGCAAAATTGCTGTGAACAGCAGTTCTAAGAAACATATTTTACACTACACACATACATACAAGCTTCCTTCTTTTAGGGAAAAATGAAACTCTTTTGCTGATCATGAACAAATAACATTTACTAGTCTACACTTCCTGTCTTCCTTCCCTCCCTGATGCCAGCTAAGATGAGATGACTGAGGGAGGCTTATAACTAAGTGAGAAGAACATTTTTGATTAATTTAATTTTGTATGTATTATGCATTTCTATATATAATATACGCTCGTTAATAGACTTGATTGCAGTGCCGATAAGTGCTGCTACCCAGTGCCTGGCCTGCTGGCAGAGTGGCCAGGCTATGAGGCTGGCCCAGTGGCCTGTCTGGTGGCAGAGTGGCCAGGCTATGAGGCTGGCCCAGTGGCCTGCCTGCTGGCAGAGTGGCCAGGCTATGAGGCTGGCCCAGTGACCTGCCTGCTGGCAGAGTGGCCAGGCTATGAGGCTGACCCAGTGGCCTGTCTGCTGGCAGAGTGGCTAGGCTATGAGGCTGGCCCAGTGGCCTGTCTGCTGGCAGAGCGGCCAGGCTATGAGGCTGGCCCAGTGGCCTGTCTGCTGGCAGAGCGGCCGGGCAATGAGGCTGGCTCAGTGGCCTGCCTGCAGGCAGAGTGACCAGGCTATGAGGCTGGCCCAGTGGCCTGCCTGCATGGCGATTCTCCATTTCAGTAGCAGCCTGGTAGGCTAGTAGCAATAGCAGGTATTGAGCACTTCCCGGGTCCCTCTCAGGTTGGGAAGTAGTCAGTCAGTCAGTACGAAGTTGTATGAACAACTGACTGGACTGGCTCTGCTCTGGGACTAGGATGACCCGCCGAGTGCAGGCCACCCACCTGGAGTATTAGGAATGCAGCATGGGTCTGGAGCCTGTGACTGGAGCAGTAAGTAGCCAGAGCCCCGACAGCAGGCCAACAACTAACAACTTCCATTCAAGCCCACTAGCCAAGGCAAGGCAGGCCTCACCCTCATTCTATTCCTACAAAAGATGGGTGTGGTGGGGCGTATACTCATGGAGAATGGAGTGTACTGGAGAACACAAAAACCCCCCAATTGCAATGGAAATAGGATGGGTCCTAAGAGTCAGTGCAAGGGACCAGGACGGGGGAAGGGATGCCTGGTGGTGGTGGTGTCGCGGCCGACATCACGGCAGCCAGTCAACCCAAGGCAGGCAAGGAAACTATCTTCTTCTTCTTCTTCAGTACCTCCCAGTCCCTCCCTTCAGAAAAAACAAAACTCTTTACTCATAATAAGTAAGCACTGGGAGGGAGCGTGATTCTCTGTTAATTGCTTTCATTCAAGCATGTCACACGGATGATCACAAAATCAGCCTGGCCCAGAATTCAAATTCAGAATCAAAGCAGATGAATTTTTTCCAGAGTTTATATTTTTATTTTTTCTAATTGACCCCTCCCCCATTCATGCCACATGGGCAATCACATATCACCCCAGGCCCAGTAATCAAATTTAAAGCAGATTAAATTTCCCAGAGTTATTTTTATCAAACGTCCCTCCCCCCAAGCTGGCGCCACCACTGTGCCACATATGCAATAATTAGTTTCATCCCTCATCATCTCACACACTGACAACATGACACAAATGACAAATTTTCATTATAAAAAGATTCTGGTCACAGACTGGGATGGGACGGACGTGGATGGAAATGATGAAAAGTGCTGCTTGCTCACCACAGTGCAGTCAGACTACTAAGATGACAACAGTAGTGCTGTGCATTGTTGCTCACACAATAAATCCAAATTATCTCTCATCTCTCTCTCCCCTCACTATACTTTTCCTGCTAGCCTCTCTCTCTCACTTTCTATTCCCAACAACTCCGTCTCCAACCTCCATCTAACCGCCTCTCACAGTACCACGCGCTCAGCCCGTACCTTTTATACTTGGGTGCGCTGGGCTGCCCGCCCACCCATAGTTTCTCTTTCTCTGTGCCACCACCACATGATTTTTGCTTGCAGCAGACGGCGTGACCATATGACACCCCCCCCCGACTTGCTGGTCGTTGATCCACAGATGCACCCCTGCTGACAGCCAGTTTTAAAAAAAAAATGTAAAAGCTACAGTGCAAGTGAAGCAAGCAGTGAGCTTCAGTTGAAAGCTGCACCCCTCAGAGGCTTGCACCGAGGGCAGGGGCACCACCCGCCCCACCATTCCTACAGTACTGATGGGGGACCATATGAAATAACAAAGATCAAGCTCATTATTTCATGAACTGGACTCCAAATTAGTGATCACAAGTCAGACAATCCTTCAAAAGTACTTGTAATTCCTGCAAACAAATTTATTGCAAATAGAGGCATATACACTATATATATATATATATATATATATATATATATATATATATACACACACACACACACACACACACATATGCAAGTGCTATTTTTCATCTTATACTTGTTAGTTTTCAGACAAATTCTCATAGACTTTTTTTCTCTCCACTTGATAGAATCTTGAATGAGTTCAGTAAATGTTATTATTTTATCAAGGCCCTGATTCAGCAACTCAGTAAATACACACTCAGTATATCATGTTATAAAATGACAAAAAACAGTCTCCTGTTTCCAGTTGTTTGATCAGGAATTTTATAAATGGTATAAGTTATTTTTGTTACATCTATGTTAGTCCAATAAAAGGTATCAAATCATTTGCTTCTCTATCACTCATAGTTTTCTCAGCAGTTAATTCATTAGATGAGGTCTCCCTTGCCAGAGTTTGACTGTTTGTCCACCCCTCCCCCCCCCACACACACACTCTTACTATAAGAGATCTTAATAGCTCTTATCTGTTATGTTTGGGAAGCAGGCCGCAGCCCTTTTTCTGTTAAAAATAAATGTATGTATTTAATCTCGGTAGTTCACTGAAGAGCTTGCATTTTATTAGATAGGTCTTGAGAGGTTAGAAACAGTGTAAATCTTTACAAAATTTGCTGGGAAAGGGTAAGATTCAAGAGGTATGAATCTTTCTTGAAAGATATTCATCCCCAAACTGAGGTTAGCAGCAAAACATGTTTAAATGCTAATCATTTAAATGTGCAAGCTGTTGCATTTTGAAGGGGGTAAATAAATCTCCAGTTTAATAGGCAACCAATATTTAACAAGCTGTTTCAGTTTCCTAATGGCCATCAGATAAGCAGCTTGGAGTTCTGTCTTCAACATTCTAAACAGAAAGAAATGATTATTTTATTTTAGTTGTCATAGTGATTTGAAGATGTGAAAGGATACACTGAAATGTCCGAAAAATGTGTTCCACGAATCTCAAGCTACAGATAGCAAAATGGCTGTAGGCTCCGCCCACAGCCATAAAAAGGAAAATTAAAAAAAACAGGGATGGTGTACGCATTCTAACAGGCATCAGGGTGGGAGGGAGGTACCACTAGAAATAGGGATGGTGTATGCATTCTAACAGGAATCAATGCGGGAGGGAGGTACCACTAGAACTAGGGATAGTGTATGCATTCTAACAGTGATTGGGCAGAAGAGAGGTACCACTAGAAGTAGAGATGGTATATGCATTCTAACAGACATCAGGGCAGAAGGGAGATACCACTAGAATCAGGGATGGTGTATGCATTCTAACAGGCTTCGAGGCAGAAGGGAGCTACCATTAGAACAGGGATGGTGTATGCATTCTAACAGGCATCAGGGCAGGAGGGAGGTACCACTAGACACAGGAATGGTGTATGCATTCTAACAGGCATCAGGGCAGGAGGGAGGTACCACTAGACACAGGGATGGTGTATGCATTCTAACAGACATCAGGGCAGGAGGGAGGTACCACTAGAATCAGGGATGGTGTATGCATTCTAACTTTCATCGGGGCAGGAGGGAAGTACCACTAGAACTAGGGAGGATGTTTGCATTTTAACACAGATTGGGGCGGGGGGGGACCACTAGAACCAGGGATAATGTTTGCATTATAACACAGATCAGGGCAGAAGGGGGGGTACTACTAGGACCAAGGACGCGGTTTGCATTCAAAAAGTCATCAGGGCAGGAGGTGGGGTACCAAGAGAACAAGGGATGATGTTTGCATTCTAACAGAGATTGGGTCAGAAAGGAGGTACCACTAAAATCAGCAGTGATGTTTGCATTTTAGCAGTGATTGTGGCAAAAGAGTTGTACCACCAAAACCAGGGATACTTTGCTTTCTTCTACAGGTATTAGATGTGTGAGAGGAAACTTGTGAATATGTCTGACAGGCACCAGTGCTGGCAGGTGGGGGGGGGTCATGCACCACTGTGCACACTGATAATAGCAGGATTTTGGAAGTGTTAAATAGCACTGCAATGCCAGCTTTTCAGCACTTCCAAAATCCATTCAACACACCACTGCACTGCTGCACTGCATGCAAGTGGTTCACCTCATTAACATACCTGTATGTGCAGTGGTGTATTTTTTGTGAGCAGAAAGTGCACATTTTAATATGGTTGCAGGAACAAAGGGCAGCACACAATAGGAAATGTATGTAAAAAAAACATAAAATGACTCGCTAAAGTTGTAGATAAAGTAGCCAGAACCAAAAGCTTAATCTAACATGAGAGCAAGGCACTAAGAAACAACCCAGAAAAAAGGGGCGAAGACTAAATAGGCAGGGGAGGGTGTGAGAGAAAGGGATAAAGAAAGAGAAATAAAAGGAATATGTGAAATGAAGAATTGCATGAATGTATAAGGAGAACTAATCGTAAACACGGCAGAAATTTAAACAAATTATTAGTACTAGGAATGTAATATTTTTGCAGTGTTTTATGATTAATTCTCCTACTAGTACATTATTCCTCTTTTTTTTTGTGGCTTTCATTTTATCACTGCCCCATTCCTTTCCTATATAGTCTTCACTGCTTTTTATGTTGGCTTGTGCACATGTGCAAACAACATATTGGGGTAGTAGTACTTTCAGAGGTGTGTCAGTGTTGTGGCGAATCCAGGGGGTGCTTTAGTGGGTGTGTCCCTCAGCCGCCAACCAGTGAGCACGCTGCTGATGACAGCAGTTTCAGAGAGTGCCACCAACTTGAAACGAATCTGCCACTGCAATCAGAGACAGGCTCGTCGTTGCAGCGGCAGATCTGACACACCTCCCTTACATGTCATTCCTGGTGAAACATTTAAATACATATGGCAGCTCCTGCCATCCGCTACACAATCCCAGTATTGGGGTGCCAAATCCCCATATCGGCATGCCCCCTCTCAATGTGTCTTTCCTGGTTAAACAGCTTCCCCTTTCGGACACCGAGATGCCCACTGCCAGTGTCAGATGCAGCCCACTCCACCTGTCTTTTCAGCTTGCCGACATCGGGGTGCCCAATCCCCGTGTCAGCATCCCCCAAAAATTGTGGCACACTCGAAGCCCTCCAGTGTGCCAATTTTTATTAATTAAGCGGTCCGACCGTGTAAATAAAGAAAACCTTCCATGCGGTCCGTTTTTCCCTGCAAAGCAGAAAATGGTCCACTATTTTTCCCTCGTCCCTCCCCATCCCCCTGCCAACCCACCTTCCCTTACCCCACCTTACCCATACTTACCCTCTGGAGGTCGGGACCCACTATCTTCTCTGAAGCAGAACACATCTTCACTCTTCAAACCCGAACTGCAAACTGAAGAAATGATGGCAAGATTTATAATGGGGGGGTTTCAACTTAGGTTGATATCTCAGACATTTTTAAGGAATTTTGGCCCCAAATTTTCAACATGGGGTTCTTGGCATCCCACCTCATGAACATGTAACTGTCATTTCATTTCTCAGTCCCGAACGGTGATTTCGCCATCGCTGTGTGGAATCACCTTTCAGGATCAATTAACAAAATGACAGTGCCACTGTTCATGAGGGGAGGTCCCAAAAAGCCCATGTTGCAAATTTGGTGAAAACATTCCAAAAAATGACTGTGTTATCAGCGTGCATTGCGCAGTTTCTATGCACACTTGTAACTTCACCAATTTTTTATATTTTTACTCCATATTTTCAACATTGCCATTTTGTCACACCTCTTTTTGAACAGTACAGCTGTCATTTTTCACATCCTATCTAAAACATGTTTTCGAGCCTGTGGCGCACAATGGGCGCGGTCACTGTGCAAAATCAACTTTTGGGATAGATTAACAAAATCACAGTGCCACTGCTCATGAGGAGAGGTCCCAAAATGTCCAAGTTGAAAATTTGGTGAAAGAATTCCCAAAAATGACCTTGTTACGGGCATGCGTTGTGCAGTAGCTACGCATGCTCGTAAGTTCGCAAATGTTTCATATTTTCTCTCCAGATTTTCAACATTGCCATTTTTTCAAACCTCCTCATGAACAGTACAGCTGTCATTTTTTGCATCCTGCCTGAAATGTGTTTCTGCAGCTGTGGCTCTCAATGGCACAGTTGCTGTGCAAAATCACCTTTCAGGATTGAGTAACAAAATGATAGTGCCACTGTTCATGAGATGGGGTCCCAAAAAGCCGATGTTGAAAATTTGGAGTAAAAATACCAACAAACACCTGGGGCATTAATGTTTCCAACCATACACCCACCCTGTAGAGACTGACAGGCATCGGGGGTGTAACTTGGGTTCGTCGGCCGTAGGGTTCATAGCATTCTACCCCCCCTCCCTACAGCCACTGACAGGCATTGAGGTGTGCCTTGGGTTCTGTTACCCTAAAGTTCACCCCATTCTCCTATATTGCACCCATCTCAGCTTATTTCCTTATGGAATGGGGTGAGCATAAGGGCCAAAGACCCCAAAGCACACCATGACACCTGTCGGTGTTTGCAGGGTGGGGTGAGGTGGAATGGCATAAGCGTTATGGCCGATGATCCAAAGCCACACTCCCAATGCCTTTCAGTCTCTGTGGGGAGGGGGGTGCTGGTGTTAGTTCAATACTTCACTGCCACTCCTATTATGCATTTCTATCTCCTGCACTACCAATGCCAGCAAGCCAACATTTGGCATTGACAAATGCTTGTTTCTGTTTTGTCTCTATTTATACCTATCTCTTCTCTTCTACCCTCTCACGTACTCTACCAGCTCTGTTTTTCCCATCCACTTTCTGTTCTTCTACCTCAAGTCCCTCTGCACCCTTGGCTGTTACTTACTGTAGCCACTGCTGAGTGTCTTTGGGCTCAGTAACCACTGCTGAGCCTCTTTGGGCTCACTATGTTTTCAGTTGCATTGTGTATTTATTAATGTTTGCTCCTTTTCACTTTTTGGTTGGGTAATTAGGGGTTTAAATATATACACTATTAGGAGCACTGTGTCTCAGTGGAGGTGCCACTTTTTAAAGCATATAGCTTTAAACAATTGCTTAAAATTGGTGGCTGTACTCTTTGTAGCCACTCCCTATGATGAAGTGTCCCATCCATGACATAAAGCACTGGGCTTTAGTGCCGTGGTCTCAAGTCAGATGAAAGTTTTAGGTCTGGCTACTTTTACTTTTGTGCATAATTTTTTTGACATATTTCCTATTGAGTGCTGCCTCCTATTCACTTAACTGTTTATGTTGTTTGTGCTTCAGCGCCCATTCGGGTACATGCGCGCATGTTTGTGTCACACTGTGTACATATTAATATAGCAGTGGCTGCGCTACCAGCCTGTTGGTCACACTAAGTGTCATTGTCATGGGGCCCTGCCTCTTATTGTGACGTTTATCCAACATAATGTTTCAGCTAGTACCATTTACTATTTTAGATCTCCTATCTGGAGTTAAAAACGTAACTTGATAATAGTAACCTATTTATTTATTTATTTAAAATATTGGTAACCAGGAAAGGCAGACTGAGCCAGAGCTCACTTCCAGGTGTGCGCCGGGGAGGGGGAAGTGGAGAAAATGCAGCAAGAATACAGAAATGATTGCACAGCAATAGGTACAATAAAATACAGGACATTTTTCAAAATATGTGCAATGAAGTACAAGAACTTTGCAAATGTATACCATATATACAATAAATACAAATTAGAAAGTACAGTGTTTTATGATCAGGCAATAGTATAAGGAGCGAAGTGCCAGGAATTGCAGATGAGTGGCTGGAGAGTTAAGGGGAGGAGTAAGAAACTGGTTGGAACAGGAGAAGAGGGGGAGGTGTGGAGGGTGTCAAGGGGGATGAAGAGAGAAGCAGAAATGGGGGGAGGGTTTTAGGTGCTTTTTCAGGGATGCAGCAGTGGGCAAGAGGTGGACCGAGTGGGGAAGACGGTTCCAGAGGGCAGGGAGCCTGAAGAGGAAGGCTAACTTGCTTAACTGTGAATGTGGTAGAGGAAGGGTGAAGGAGTGAGGGTCTCGGGTGCGAAGTGAGTAACCCAGGCTAGTGGAAGTGGACAGGAGATTGGTGAGGTAGGAAGGAAAAGCACCAAACAAATACTTTGAGATGAAGGTAGCACAGTAGGAAAGGAGACGACTAGCAAGTGAGGTGAGGGACAGAGCCAAGTACAAGAAGCAGTGGTGTGTTTAATAAGGGAAGGTTTGTGGTGAAGTGACAGAAGGCATTGTACAGTGGGTTCAGTTTGGAGAGAGGTGACTGGAGTGTGGAGAGGTACACAACGCCAGCGTAATCTATGGAGGGCAGAATTAGTCTGGTGACAAGCTCCTTCCAAGTAGGGAGTGAGAGACAGTCCTTGTGTCTGTACAAGGTACCATGTTTGGACCAGAACTTAGCATGGATACCGTCAATATTGCGGGAGAAGTCAAGCCAGATTCCCAGGTATTTGAAGGATTCTACAATTTCTAATTTTGAGCCATCTAAGGAATGAAAAGGGGGGCATAGCCAGTTTTTGTGCAGTGTCAAAAGACATTGCATCTGTTTTCTTTTGTATTTGAGTGAGTTTATTGCAAACCAGTTTAGCAAATTCTCAAAATCAGCCTGAAGGGAAGCCTGTACGCGTGAAAGAGAGGGGTCAGATGCATAGATGACTGTGTCATTGGCGAACTTGTGTATGTGTGAGGTGGAGCAGAAGAAGGGGAGTTTATTTATGAAAATTGAGAATAATATTGGTCCAAGGATTGATCCCTGGGGATAGAAACATAGAAACATAGACTTTGACGGCAGATAAGGACCGCTTGGCACACCTAGTCTGCCCATTTCCCTACCTACAGGATAAGCTGCAGATCCTAGTTAATCAACAGCCTGTTTCTTCCTACCCCCCACAAAAATTGCCTTATGTCTGTCACATGCATTCTTGAATTCTGTCACAGTTTTATACCAGCAACCTCCTCAGGAAGGCTGTTCCATACATCACCCACCATCTTGTGGAAAAATACTTCCTCATACTGCCTCTGAACTGCCCCTCCTCTATCTTCAAATTGTGTCCCCTTGTTCTTGCCATCTCTTTTTCTGAAAAATGCTACCCTCTTGGACATTGTTGATTCCACTGAGGTACTTAAAAGTTTATATCATGTCCCCCCTCTCCCTTCTTTCCTCAAGGGTATACATATTAAACTCCTTTAGTCTCTCCTCATATGGCTTCTCTTACAGACCCTGCACCATTTTAGTTGCCCTCCTCTGGACTGCCTCTATCCTGTCTATGTCCTTGCAGAACTGGGGTTTCCAAAACCGGATGCAGTACTCCAGATGAGGTCCCTCCAACTGCCTGTACAGAGGGATAACAACTTCTTGTTTTCTGCTGGTGATGCCTCTCCCTACACAACCCAGTATCCCCCCAGCCCTCCTTACTGCCTTCTCACATTGCTTGCTAACCTTAAGGTCATCTGATATGATTACCCCCAGGTCTCTTTCCATTTTTGTTGTTGTTACTACCCTCCCATTATGTAATCTTCCCCCGGGTTTTTGTTTCCCAGGTGCATTATTTTACACTTCTTTGCATTGAATCCAAGCTGCCATACTTCTGACCATTCCTCCAACCTTGCCAAGTCCCTTCTCATCCTTTCCACGCCTCCTTGTGCATCAACCCTATTGCAGATCTTTGTGTCATCTGCAAAGAGGCATACTTTTCCTTCCACTCCCTCTGCAATGTCACTTATGAAGACATTAAAAAGGACTGGACCCAGTACTGAACCCTGCGGTACCTCACTAGTAACCCCTCTTTCTTCAGAGTGGACTCCATTTATAATTACCTTCTGTGACTTGTTGTCCAGCCAATGTTTTACCCAGGCTACCACCCTGGGACCCACTCCCAGGCTTGTTAATTTGACTATTAATCTTTTGTGTGGGACTGGTCAAATGCCTTGCTAAAGTCTAGGTAGGCCTTGTCCACAGCCCCCCTCCCGGTCTACTACTTTGGTCACCCAGTCAAAGAAATCAAGTAGATTCACCTGACATGACCTTCCTGCTGTGAACCCATGCCATCTTGGGTCCTGTGCCCCATTGGCCTCTTGGTACTCAACAATTCTTTCCTTCAGAAGTCATTCCATCATTTTCCCTACCACAGAGGTCAAACTGACAGGTCTGTAGTTTCCTGCCCCTGTCTTGGTCCCCCTTTTGTGAAGGAGGATCACATCTGACTTCCTCCAGTCCACAGGTACCACACCATCCTCCCATGATTTGTTAAAAAGGATAATCAGTGGTGTCACTAGTTCTCTCCTTAATTCTTTTAGAATTCTGGGGTGAATTCCATCAAGCCCCATTGCTTTGTCCACCTTCAGTTTTAGGAGTTCTTTCAGAACCCTTTCTTCTGAGAAAGGACTGGGATCAACCCCCCCTATCCAGAGTGCTTCTGTTAACTGGATTAGGCACCTCCTCCTCATGATCTTTTGGGAATACTAAGCAGAAGTATTCACTCAGTATCCCTGCTTTTTCACTGTCCCCCTCTGCCCACCCACCATCCATTCTATTCAGCCTCACTATTCCTTCCTTTGTCTTTCTACGCTCCCTGATGTCCCTATAAAAGGTTTTATCCGCCTTCTTAACTGAGTTGGCTATCTTTTCCTCAGTTTGGGCCTTTGCTATTCTGACTTCCCTCTCTGCTTCCTTCTGCCTTAAATGGTTCAGCTGTCTGTCCTGCTCCTTTTGTGTTTCCTTATACTTCCTGAATGCTGCTTTTTTCTCCCTGATCTTCCCTGCAACCTCTTTTGAGAACCATAGTGGCTTTTTCTTTCATTTTGATTTGTTTATTTGCTTCACACAAAGGCTTGTTGCCTCTGTGTTGGCAGTTTTGATGTTTCCCCATTGTTGCTCTACTCTCTTTCTAGCCTGTTTGCTAGTACTTTTCTAAGGCACTCTCCCATCTTGCCAAAGTCAGCCCTCCTGAAATCCAGTACCCTCACTTTTGTGTGGTTTGACTCTATAGCTGAGCTTATCATGAACCACACTGTTTGGTGGTCATTTGTTCTCAGATGGCTACCCACTTCTAGATCTGAGATCCTCTCACTGTCCCCATTTGAGAGTACAAGGTCTAAGATTGCTCCCTCATGAGTGGGTTCCAAAACTAGCTGTCTGAGACATGCCCCCTGTAGGGCATCAAGAATGGCTCTGCTCTTGGATGTGGCTGCAGCAAAAGTACTCCAGTTAACATCTGGCATGTTCAGGTCTCCCATCTATAGTATCTCCCCTTTCTTTGCCATCCTTTTTTTTTTTTTTTGTCGCTTTAAAGATTTTTATTAGCTTCAAAGAACACAGGATACAGACAAAGTTAACAACACAATATTTGATACAATGGTGCAGTAAACGCACTACACTTAAGGTATAACTCTTTATTAGTTTGCCTAAAATAAGCTTTACATACATATGAAATTGAAACAAAAAACTCACTATATAAGTAAACAATAGTTCATCACTATTACCTCAAACAAAAAGTAACAAATACAGCACAGAGGAAACATTGACTATTACTTTGTAAATTTGTAGCTATACTTAATACTATTGAATGACAAGATGATTTAGGAATGGGACCCAAATTTTATCAAACAGTTCACTTTTACCAATAGTTTGTAAAGCCAGTCTTTATTAATTACCTCACTCATTTTATTCCCCCATTTACTATATGTAGGAGGATTAGGTGATTTCCAGTGAGATATTAAAATCCTTTTAAGAGTCAGAGCAGCTGACCATATGATGGTATTCTAATGCTTGTTTAAAAAACCCAGAGTCTTCCTTTATCCCAAGAATAAGAAATTTAGGGATAAAGGGAATTTTTATATCAAGGGCCAGTTCACAGACTTTATGGACCCTAAGGATGCCTTCTATCATATCCTTGTCCATTCTTTCCCCCGAGATGGGGGTCTGTATTCAACCCCTGTGTGGGTTGTGGTGCCATTTCCAGTCTCTAAGGTGACCCACAGTGCCTCCTCTCCTCCCTGTTTACTCTTTTGTTCAGTTACTTGTATCCCTTCCCTTACATAGAGAGCTACTCCTCCCCCTCTTCTCCCCTCCCTGTCTCTCCTGTAGGTTGTATACCCTGGTATGTTAACATCCCAGTCATGGTTCTCTGTGTACCATGTTTCTGTGACTGCTGCAATATCCAGGCATCCTTCTTTCATCAAGGCCACCAGTTCTGGGAGCTTGTTGCCCAGACTATGGGCGTTGGTACTCATTACCCTCCATTTCCTGATAGCCTTATCCCTTTTTGCCCAGTCCCTGTCCTTATTGCCTTTGTCACTTTCTCCATTTACCCCTGCCCTTTTCCCTATCAACATCTCTATCTTGGTATTTACCTTACTTTCTACTCTGATATTTTTTGGAGGGACTAGGATTTCCTTCTCCTTTCCAGTGCCCCCCCTTGGCTAGTTTAAATGCTTGCTAATGAAGCATTTAGACCAATCACCTAGGATCCTGGTTCCCTTCCTGGACAGATGCAGACCATCATGCCAGTATAGGCCAACATGTCTCCAGGTGGACCTCCAGTCCGCAATGAAGCCTAATCCCTGAGCTCCGCACCAGGTTTTCAACCACTGCCAGGGTGGATTGAGAGTGGGGGATGTGGTGCTGCCCAGCTGCACGTATTGAAATCTGTAAGTTAGATATGCCCTGAACCATTTGGTGGATGAGGAAGAGGGGCTGATGGAAGCAAATTTCCCCAGGAGGAGTCAAAGGAAGACTGGGTAAAACGCCTTGGCTAAGTCTATGAAGATGGCCAGTGTCATCTTGCCTTTGTCCATAGCAGAGTGA